>CM055892.1:18785753-20078253 GCA_029582165.1 Portulaca oleracea
TGGAACGCAGATCCTGAGGCAGTCATAGCCCAAGCCCTACAAACTGGAGGTGGCCCAAATGTGTCCGATGCTTACACTATCAATGGCCTCCCTGGACCATTATATAACTGTTCAACCAAAGGTAATAATACCATAAAATCTTTAGGGTGTGTTTGGTTGAGAGGAAAACGATTTCTGAGGAAATGGTTTTCCACAAGAAATGGTTTTCCAAGGAAAATGGTTTTCCATGCCAAATTTTCTCTTGTTTGGTAGGAGATAAATTATTTTTCGGAAAATGATAATTTATGTCGATATAAGTAGCGATATATGTTACAAATGAAAATATTTGGAGCTCAAAATTCATATTTGAGCTTTTCTTAAAGATTTCTAACGTGTTATAAAGTTTCGTGACAAACCGATAAAATTGAATTTTGCTTTTAAGTTTCAGTCATATTTAACCGCAAAAAAATGTCGGACAAAAGTGGCGATATATGTTACAAATGAAAATAATTGGAGCTCAAAATTCATATTTGAGCTTTTTTAATCATTTCTATCGTATTGTAAAGCTTCGTGGCAAACTGAGAAAATTGAATTTTGCTCTTAAGTTTCAGTCATATTTAACGGCAAAAAAATGTTGATAAAAGTGGCGATATATGTTACAAATGAAAATATTTGGAACTCAAAATTTATATTTGAGCTTTTCTTAGTTCATACTATCAAATCATAAAGTTTCAATTCAAATGGTTCAGTTTGAATTTTTAAAAGTTTCAGTCAGTTTTAGGGCAAAAACTTCTGATTTGATGTATATCGAGATAAATGTTATCAAATAAATTTTGAGCTAAAAATTTATATTTGAGGTTTTTTTAATCAATTCTATCCTGTTACAAAATTTCGAGCAAAACCGTTAATGTTAAATTTCGGCCTCAAATTTCAGTTAGGGTTAGTAGTAAAAATCGATCCAACAATCAATGGTGGAAAATGATTTTTCTAGGTTGATCAAAGGAAGTCAATTTCCTCCCTTTAAAGGAAAATGATTTTCATTGGAAATGATTTTCTAAATTTTTTTTGTACCAAACACTAGAAAATTTGGAAAATATTTTCCAAAAAATTTTTTTCTCCCCTACCAAACACACTCTTAGTCTAAAATATGATAGAATCAACAAGTTTGGATGTCAACTGCATGCAGTAACTATATATGTTGCATTATCGAATGTCGAACCATGCAGACACGTTTAAGCTGAATGTAAAATTGGCGAAAACATACCTCTTACGGTTGATCAACGCTGCACTCAACGACGAGCTCTTCTTCAGCATCGCCAACCACACCATGACAGTGGTTGACGTCGATGCAGTGTATGTCAAGCCCTTTGAGACAGACACTGTCATCATAGCCCCCGGACAGACAATGAATGTCCTCCTCAAGACGAAGCCTTATAGGCCCGACGCCACCTTCCTCATGATGGCCCGACCCTATGTCACCGGCCAGGGAACCTTCGACAACTCGACCGTCGCTGGAATTCTGGAATACAACCTCCCACCGCACTCGACTCCCATCAACAAACGGCCTGTGTTGAGGCCCTCGCTTCCTTCTCTAAGAGATATCAATTTCGTCACCAACTTCACTGGCAAACTCAAGAGCCTCGCCAATACTCAGTACCCCGCGAATGTCCCCCAAAACGTCGACAAGCGGTTCTTCTTCACCGTCGGGCTAGGGACCCATCCGTGCCCTAAGAACCACACATGCCAGGGCCCCACCAACACCACCAAGTTCGCGGCCTCCGTGAACAACGTGTCGTTTGTGATGCCAACCAAGGCCCTCCTACAGACTTATTTCCTCCACCAGTCGAACAACGGGGTTTTCACGACCAACTTCCCCTCGTCGCCCCTCATCCCATTCAACTACACGGGGACGCCCCTGAACAACACCATGGTCATGGATGGGACCAAGGTTGTCGTGCTTCCGTTCAATGCGAGTGTTGAGCTGGTGATGCAGGATACAAGCATTCTTGGGGCTGAGAGCCACCCCCTCCATCTGCATGGATTCAACTTCTTTGTCGTCGGACAAGGGTTCGGTAACTTTGATCCCAAGAAAGACCCGGCCAAGTTCAACCTCGTTGACCCGGTAGAGAGGAACACGGTTGGGGTGCCCGCTGGTGGGTGGGTTGCCATTCGCTTCTTCGCAGATAACCCAGGTATATACACATCTTCAACATTTGATTTATACCACCACAAACACAAATCAAATATGATCCAATAGTCCTTCACTGCTACATGGAATAGTAAGGTAGCAGATGACTTCTAAATCTCAATTTAATTGGAACCAATCTTTCTAAATTGCAAAATTTAGGAGTGACACTGTTACATTCAACCTTCTTTATACCTCACATGAATAGGATTTTAGAGTACTGGTTTTCGTTTTGGCTGGTCCTATACTAACGACCTTTTTTTGGTAGGTGTATGGTTTATGCATTGCCATTTGGAGGTTCATACAAGCTGGGGATTGAAGATGGCATGGGTGGTTTTGGATGGTAGTCTACCTAATCAAAAGTTGCTTCCTCCACCGTCTGATCTCCCAAAATGCTGAGAAGACAACTGTTAGCAAAGTTTTCTTAGATGACAACAATTTTTTCTAAATTGCAAATGTTTCCTTCTGCAGAGCTCTGTTCTAATAAATACATGATTGTTTCTTTCTACCTCGTTCGACCCTGTAAAGGAAGAACAGCCGGATTCCTTGTATTTTGCCTTCTACAATTTCTCCAATTGACACTGTAATTTTAGTGATTGAATGTCTTCCATTTCATCAAAAGCCAACTTTCATTGCACAAATGGCTTCCTGTTTCCATTTAACCTCGGTAAACGGGTCACAAAAACGATAAAACCTGAACTCTCATTAACACTGACAAAGCACGATTCATACAAAGACAGGAAAGGCTGGTTCGAAACACACCCGAATGTGTACAAATTCTAGAGTAGCAAAGATGAATATACATATCTCAGTAGAAAAAAGAAACCACAAACAAGTGAGAACTACTTGGCTTTACTCTTTCCCTTGCCTCCTCCTTTCTTGGCATCTAACTTGGCCTGGATACGAGCGGCAACAGCCGCTTTTGCCTCCTCTCTTTTCTTCTTCTCTTCTTCCTTCATTGCAACTGCAAGCTGCCTCTGCTTTCTCGGCTCCTGGGATGGTTTGTCCCTACAAATCATTCATTGGTAACACAACAAGGGAACTCTAAATCTAGTGAAGATTGGAAACAAATAAAAAAAAAAAGAAACATAAACACTCAGGAACTTACTCAAGTCTGGCCCATTCATCTGCAGCACCACCAGCGCTCAAACCCTTGCGTGGTCTGCATGCCAGCAACTCTACCTCGAAGATCAAGGTTGCACTACATCGGACATATTTAAGGTGAATAAATTAGTATGTGATGTCACATAGATCAAACTTGTGAAAGGGAAAAAAAATCGTCCCATTCCTAGGCCTGGCAAGCTGATGAATCGGTTCGGGTTCAGATCGAGTGAAGATGGGTTCTGGTTGGCATCCAATTTCAGCTCTTATTGGGTTTGGCTCAGGTAAGGTTCAGGCGAGTCTTATTCGGGTTGGTTTGGGTAAGGTTCTAGTTCAATTTAGGGTCATTCGGGTATGGATCTTAATCAGGTGACTTTGGAGTTGCAGTTCGAATCGATTTTTCTTCAGGTTTGGGTCAAGATTGGCTCATCCATTCGGGTGCCGGTTCGGGTCCAGGTTTGGTTTTTTGGGGTCTCAAGTCAGTTTTGCCAAGTCTACCCATTCCTAAGTTTTCACCACAATGTTGAGTGAATGGTATCAATAAGGTTAAGACATTGGTCAAATTCATCTAAAGGTTTTTAAACAGAAAAGAAGCAATGACTTTACTCAGGAGAGATGTCAGGTGGAGACCCGGCACTGCCATATGCATACTCTGGCAAGTTGCAAGTAATTTTAGCTGTCTCTCCGACCTGAAATGATCAAATATCTTCAAGATTTTGGCAAGAACATTGAAAATTTATTGAAAAAAAGATCCCTCACCCCAGCACAACCACGAAAATAAAAAAGGATAACAGAAGGGGCAGAGCGATTAACATTCTGAAGCAAGTTCTAGTACCTTGGGCAACATCCCAAGCCTTGATCACTGACCCTTTTCATATCTCAAAGGAAAAGACATTGTTGTCTTCATGTGTGGTATAGAAAACTTCACCAGTTTCAGCCAAAATGCCCGCATAGTGAACTTCAGAATGAAACATGAAACCTAAGGAGAAGAAATAACACATCAAATTCGTGAACAAACCGATAAAATTTGTGACATGACATATATACATAATGCACTGCTTAGGAGAACATCTAAGAATTAACAAACAAGAGTCTGCAAGAGAGGTCTAAATATCTTCCCAACAAGAAGATGTTTTATGTTTACATCTTTGTGAAGAGAATCAACACGGCATATATCTTCCCCTGTCACTCAAAACTCGCAAAACAAGGCTATAGAAAACATCCACGATTTCCATAATTCACCACATTCCAACTAATAGTATGACTACATTCTCTTCCGAAACTAACCAATTCTGCACATTAACAGTTCAGAATTTTCAAAAGTTTTAATTCAAACAATTCAGTTTGAATTTTTAAAAGTTTTAGTTAGTTTTAGCGGCAAAAAAAATCTGATATAAAGCACGATAAATGTTACCAGATAAAATATTTTGAGCTAAAAATTTATATTTGAGCTTTTTTTTAATCAATTTTATCGTCTTACAAAATTTCAAGCAAAACCGTTAATGTGGAATTTCGCCCTCAAATTTCAGTTAGAGTTAGTAGTGAAAATCGACCCAACAATCAAGATTGGAAAATATTTTTTCTAGGTTGAACAAAGGAAGACAATTTCCTTTCTTTAGGGAAAAATGATTTTCTTTGGAAATAATTTTCCAAACTTTTTTTGTACCAAAAACTAGAAAATTGGGAAAACACTTTCCTAGCGAAAATGATAAATGTCTTGACAAAGACACATATTAAGTGTCTTGCCAATTGTCATAATATAAATTATAAAACTTATATTGTAAATTAAATTGAAAAAATATTATATGATTGGCTTCTATAGCTATATTAATATATATAAATGGTATAAAATCATACTTTTATCTATATTGTTTAAAAATTATAAAAAGGTGTCTAAAATATGCCCAATGAATAGGGTTCATTCGTTAAGGTGTCAATTTTAATTGTTGGCGTAGCCAACACATTCCAAACTTCTTATAATTGATAATTAATAATATCTGTCAAAAAAATTAGGGTTAAAAATGATAATAAATATTAGTTTAGTATCTTGCCCCAAGACACATATCATCACCCTTTTTCCTAGAAAGTGTTTCCCCCTTACGAAACACACTCGAAGTCAATATCGTGATCTACAATTACTAAAATGGTCATTATGTTCTTTTTCTTAAATATTATTTGAATCAGCTGATCCATTTATGAGATTAAGCAATTGATGAAGAAGCTGTAGCTGGTAAGTGTTTGGGTTTGTTTTGATGGGCACGCATGAAAAGGTGAAGAGGTATTATTCTTGAAGCAATTACCTAGGTCTGAGTTAACCCTAATCATTATCAATCATTCTGAATTTATCTCAATAATGGAGGTTATGTTATGGGGCAAATGACAATAATTTCTCACAGGATGTGATAGATCATAGATGTCATAGAGCTTAGGTTAGAGCCAGGGAATTTGTGTAAAGGGTTTCTAGGTGGTTCATTCCTCTTCTTGCAAAAAATATGATAATACTGCTGCAAAATTTTATCCGGCCAGAATATTTAAATTTGACTTAATCGAAAAATCTTGATTTTGACATTGATCAAATTTCTGGACATAATAGTTCTCTTTTTTTCTATTTTCCGTACCCTAATTTAGCTTCATCCAAATTGTCTGCCCCAAAAAAAGACCAGCTTAAACACCAATTTCCTTTTCGAATTTTGATATTAACAAAATTAGACCTATTCAAATTTATTCGAACATGAATTTTTACCAACGCGGGATGATATGCACTAGTTTGCTACCATCAAAAGTAGAGGATCTGAGCAAGTCTATCTCAATGCATGGCCTTTATGAATGTTGCTGTTTTCCCTTTACTAGCCAATGCAATGTTATGTTACTCTCCCACATCGACATCTTTAGGTAATATTAAATGATTGATAATTCCTATTGTCAAACATTAGTTTCCGAGCTCAGTCACTTGAGTTTGTAACCCAAGTGGGGGCATTAAGGTGATGGAACATGGGCTAGGGCTGGGTCTTGGGCCTGGCTAATTGCTGTCCTGCCCTCTCCAAGTTGGAAGTTGGCCCATGTGGCCTAGACGAAGGCCCGGATCTCATGGGCCCTAAAGTGGAGGGGACTGCGGGAGGCTAGTTTCACAGAGCAATAAAAACCTTCCCCGCTCCTGTCTTTCAGTGCCACACAAATCTATTAATGTTCAGTCGCCTAAGATTACAATTGGACCATCACCTTTTTGGTTTTTCCCCTAAACTCAAACAATATAAACAAGATAAGCAATATGTAAATATATATTTTTCAGTTTTCACACTATAATAAGACACTGAAAAAATATTTTACATGAAAACTCATATCATTTACGTAATATATGAGTTTAAGGAATTGGGTGGGAAACAAAATGACATTTGAAATTGCCATAGTCACCCGCATGTACCTTGTAAGAAGGTTTGGTTGGATATGGCGTCAAATTTTGACAATCTGACCTCAAAAGGCATGTATCTTTTTTATTTTTTTTTTATGGATTTAGTAATCTAGATGTGTCATTTATGAAGTTAATAATTATGTTGGGGAGATCCAAGGGGGAGTCCACTTCAACCAAGACCCATGTTACACAAGTTAAGTGAGGTTCCATCTTAAAACCAATTGGTGTTAAGAGGAGTAGCCCACTTGACTTATATACCATGTACTTTCTCTTTACTTTTTCGATGTGGTGACATTTTACTCATGGGTGAATCTCAACAAATTATACTACAAATATTATTATATGCATCTAACTTACTGTGATACAAATTAAGACTGGAATAATAGTAATTTGTAATGCACTCATATAAGAATTAAGGTATGATCTTAAAGCTAGCCATGCAATTAATGCATACGTGTTGCAAATCAAAATTTAGAGTAACCCTAAAGTGAATCCTTTTTTGGTAGGAAAATCAGCTTTGTTCAGTCACATACATGCAGTTATACCTTCTTTTTCATCAAATTATATTTTATATTCATCCCCCCACATAACCAAAAATTAAAAAAGGAAAACAAGGGAGATCAGCAAGTATGTGGTGCAACTGTGCGAGTATATTTATCTGTCTTTTTTTATTTTTGGAAATTGTGTACGTATTCATATACAAATAGATTTCTAGTTATTGACAAAACTTGAAGAAAAAGAGTTGGCAGCTTGTATTTTCCCTTGCCTCTGCATCTTGCAGATCACACACATAATGGAACTCCGATTGCGACTTTGGCAAGTTGCGATTCCCACAATGCCACATAGTGCTTACCAAAATTCAGGTCTGTCAAATTCGAATAGTATCAAACCCTGAACACAAAACTGATGGTTTTTTGGGTCGAACCCAGTAGGCAGTTCAGATGCGGTTAAATTAGGGTGAAATCGGGTTCGAGCACTAGAAAAAGAAAAAAATATTATGTGCAAATATTACGTCAATGTCAAAAATCAAGTCCAGAGAAAACCGAGTTTTTTGGGTCGGACAAATTCGGACATTTAGGTCGGATGAAATTTTACTAGCCTATTGGGCCCCTAACTCACGGATATAACCCAATAGGCCAGCTTGTAATGAATGGGGAATGGGGTATCAATGGCCCAAAGCTGATCCCTACTCTCGCCCATAGGATCCTCCTAAATGGCAAGACAGAAATGTCCCCGCCAAGATTCGAACCCTGGAAGGCTGGGATAGAATATGGACCCGGCAAGAGGTGATTTTATATATATATATATATATATATATATATATATATATATATATATATATATATATTAAGAGTAGGTATAAATTATATGCTTTGTACATGTCCATATTAGTTAGAATGAAGATGTTGATCAGACTACAAGGCAATCAAACTCTTTGATCATTTTTTTTTTTTAATCATTGGAAGCCAAAAGGCTAAAAGCATCACAGATGCTACAAAGTATCCGCCAAAATAACAAAAACAGCATAGGCAAACCGCCAAAAAACAGCAAAAACTCTTTGATTGTTATACGTATATATCCTAGTATATAACAACTAACTACCAACTAATAAGCTGCTAATTATCATCATTACGCATATAATTGAAGTACATATATGCATGCAACAACGCACATAGCTAACATATGTAAATGTAATTGAATTAATCAATGATGATAAAAAAGCTTAAGTCTCTAACATGTAATAATGTGAGGCTAAATATTTAAACCAGAGAAATTAAAATAAAATGGGTACGTTGACAGAGTTTAGGACAAAGGGTCAACAAGCTTGTAGAATGATACACTTAAGAATCACTCTAAAGCTCAAATCTAACCAACTGTTTTGGTCAAGCTATACTACTCTTGCTCGAACCTTTATTTTCTTTTCTTTTTTTTTTCCCACCTAATTGCCTCATACACTCTCCTATATAACACCCACCCTCAATTGGCACTCTCATCATCATCATCATCATCATCATCATTGCCATCATCTTCATCATCATCATCATCATCATCATATCCTCTTCCTCCGCGTGCAATCATGGAGATTTTCCGGTCATCACTCGTTTCACTAGTTATGAGCATCGCTTGCATGGTGATTTCGTGCAATATGGTCCATGCAACGAGCTACACTGGCATCACTAGGCACTACAAGTTCGACGTACGTTAATAATCCTCTATCTTATTGAACATACATATTGTTCGATCATTTCGTAACCACATTTTCATGTACTTGTGTTTGATTACATACGTGAAGATCAAGATGCAAAATGTGACAAGGTTGTGCCATACGAAGAGCATTGTGACAGTGAACGGGCAATTTCCAGGGCCTCGCATTGTTGCTAGGGAGGGTGATCGGCTCGTGATCAAAGTTGTGAACCATGTCTCAAACAATATCACCCTCCATTGGTACACAAATTCGACCGTCTTCACATATCATTATTATTTATTAATTTCTTCAATTCAAATACATTAATTTTTATGTCGTATATAATTGTACGTGTTGATCAATGCTGATATATTATATATGAGTTTAACAACAGGCATGGGGTGAGACAACTTCGAAGTGCCTGGGCGGACGGACCAGCATACATAACACAATGCCCTATCCAAATGGGACAATCTTACGTGTACAACTTCACCATTGTTGGACAAAGAGGGACTCTTTGGTGGCATGCTCACATTTCTTGGCTTCGATCCACACTTTATGGACCCATTGTCATTCTCCCAAAACGCGGCGTCCCGTACCCATTCCCCCACCCCTATAAGGAAGTTCCCATCGTGTTTGGTATGTTCGAGTTCTTGTAATTCTACACTCAAAAAGGACATTTAGGGTCTATTCTTGAGGAGGGCTAGTGTCCCCTTTACCTATCCTTCCCATATTATCGGTAATCAACTTTTTAACTTTAACCCGAGCTTACAAATCCTTAATTTATCCATCATTCCCATATCACTAAAAGGATCTGACCTTCAGTATAGAACCTTAATATTTTCCTAATAGTTAGTTTTCAATTATGTCCATAATCTAATACTTGAAAAAAATAATTTTCTTTAACATAGATTGTAATGGATCAAAGTAAAATGTCTAATTAATTAAATCTCTTATACTTTTTTCATCAAGCAGTAATCAGCGAATAATTTCTAAATTTTAGGTCAAATGATTGAACTAATCTCTCTAAATTGTAAAAACAAATAGGGCCAGTAAGGCTGCTACACCGATATGACACTCTCCATACCTCGTCTGGTCATGATTTGAGAGTATTGGTTTCAGTTTAGTTTTAGTGTTCAATTAACTACTGAGCTATTTTTGAAATTTTACCGATTTGTGGTGCATGTAGGAGAATGGTGGAACGCCGATCCTGAGGCAGTCATTGCCCAAGCCCTACAAGCTGGTGGTGGCCCAAATGTGTCTGATGCTTACACTTTTAATGGCCTCCCTGGACCTTTATATAACTGTTCCACCAAAGGTAATAATACCATAAAATCTTTACTCTAAAAATCTGCTAGAATCAACAAGTTTCGATGTCACCTGCATGCAGTTACTATACATGTTGGATTGTCTAAACATGCAGACACATTTAAGCTGAATGTAAAACCTGCGAAAACATATCTCTTACGACTGATCAACGCTGCACTCAACGACGAGCTCTTCTTCAGCATCGCCAACCACACCATGATAGTGGTTGACGCCGATGCAGTGTATGTCAAGCCCTTTGAGACAGACACTGTCATCATAGCCCCCGGACAGACAATGAATGTCCTCCTCAAGACTAAGCCCTATAGGCCCGACGCCACCTTCCTCATGATGGCCCGACCCTATGTCACCGGCCAGGGCACCTTCGACAACTCGACTGTTGCCGGAATTTTGGAATACAACCTGCCACCGCACTCGACTCCCATCAACAAACAGCCCGTTTTGAGGCCCTCGCTTCCTCCTTTAAGAGACGACAATTTCGTCGCCAACTTCACTGGCAAACTCAAGAGCCTCGCCAATACTCAGTACCCTGCGAATGTCCCCCAAAACGTCGACAAGCGGTTCTTCTTCACCGTCGGGCTAGGGACCCACCAGTGCCCTAAGAACCAGACATGCCAGGGCCCCACCAACACTACCAAGTTTGCAGCCTCCGTGAACAATGTGTCGTTTGTGATGCCAACCAAGGCCCTCCTGCAGACTTACTTCCTCCACCAGTCGAACAACAGGGTTTTCACGACCAACTTCCCCTCGTCGCCCCTCATCCCATTCAACTACACGGGGACGCCCCTGAACAACACCACGGTCATGGATGGGACCAAGGTTGTCGTGCTTCCGTTCAACACGAGTGTCGAGCTTGTGATGCAGGATACCAGCATTCTTGGGGCCGAGAGCCATCCCCTCCATCTACATGGATTCAACTTCTTTGTCGTCGGACAAGGGTCTGGTAACTTCGATCCCAAGAAAGACCCGGCTAAGTTCAACCTTGTTGACCCGGTAGAGAGGAACACGGTTGGGGTGCCAGCTGGTGGGTGGGTTGCCATTCGCTTCTTTGCAGATAACCCAGGTATATATACATCTTCAACATTTATACCACCACAAACACATAGATCGAATATGATCAAATAGTCATACACTACTACATGGAATAGCAAGATAGCAGACAACTTCTAAATCTCAAATCGATTGGAACCACTCTTTCTAAATTGTAAAATTTAGCAATGACACTATCACATTCATCCTTCTCTGTACCTCACATGTGTGGGATTTCAGAGTACTGGTTTTGATTTTGGTTCTGGTTAGTCCTATACTAACGACTTTTTTCTTGGTAGGTGTATGGTTTATGCATTGCCATTTGGAGGTTCATACAAGCTGGGGATTGAAGATGGCATGGGTGGTCTTGGATGGTAGTCTGCCTAATCAAAAGCTGCTTCCTCCACCGTCTGATCTCCCAAAATGCTGAGAAGACAACTGTTAGCAAAGTTTTCTTAGATGACAACAATTTTTTCTAAATTGCAAATGTTTCCTTCTACAGAGCTCTGTTCTAATAAGTACATGATTGTTTCTTTCTACCTCGTTCGACCCTGTAAAGGAAGAACAGCCGGATTCCTTGTATTTGTCTTCTGCAGTTTCTCCAATTGACACTGTAATTTTAGTGATTGAATGTCTTCCATTTCATCAAAAGCCAACTTTCATTGCACAAATGGCTTCCTATTTTTATTTAACCTCGGTAAACGGGTCACAACAACGATAAAACTTGAACTCTTATTAACACTGACAAAGCACGATTCATACGAAGACAGGAAAAGCTGGTTCGAAACACACCTGAATGTGTACAAATTCTAGAGTAGCAAAGATGACTCTACATATCTCAGTAGAAAAAAGAAACCACAAACAAGTGAGAACTACTTGGCTTTACTCTTTCCCTTGCCTCCTCCTTTCTTGGCATCCAACTTGGCCTGGATACGAGCGGCAGCAGCCGCTTTTGCCTCCTCTCTTTTCTTCTTCTCTTCTTCCTTCATTGCAGCTGCAAGCTCTCTTTGCTTCCTCAGTTCCCTGGGTTTGGTTTTATCCCCACAAATCATTCATTGGTAACAAAATAAAGGCCCTCCAAATCTAGTGAAGATGGGAAACAATAAAAAAAAAAAAAAAAAAAATGAACTTACTCAAGTCTGGCCCTTTCATCAGCAGCACCACCAGCGCTCAAACCCTTGCTTGGTCTGCATGCCAGCAACTCTACCTCGAAGATCAGGGTTGCACTACATCAGACATATTTAAGGCAAATAAATTAATATGTGATGTCACATAGATCAAACTCGTGAAAGAAAAAAAAATGTCCCATTCCTAGGCCTAGCAAACTAATGAATCGGTTCAGGTTCAGATCAGGTGAAGATGGGTTCTGGTTGGCATCCAATTTCAGCTCATATCGGGTTTGGTTCAGGTAAGGTTCAGGCAAGTCTTATTCGGGTTGGTTTGGGTAAGGTTCTAGTTCAATTTGGGGTCATTTGAGTATGGATCTTAATCAGGTGACTTTCAAGTTGCGGTTCGGATCGATTTTTCTTCAGGTTTGGGTCAAGATCGGCTCGTCCGGGTTTGGTTTTTTGGGGTCTCAGGTCAGTTTTGCCAGGTCTGCCCATTCCTATGTTTTCACCACAATTAGTGAATGGTATCAGTAAGGTTAAGACATTGATCAAATTCATCTAAAGGTTTTTAAACAGAAAAGAAGCAATGGCTTTACTCAGGAGGGATGTCAGGTGGAGACCCGGCACTGCCATATGCATACTCTGGCTTGCAAGTAATTTTAGCTATTTCTCCGACCTGAAAAGATCAAATGTCTTCAAGATTTTGGCACGAACATTGAAAATTTATTGAAAAAGCCCCCTCACCCTACCACAACCACCATTAATAAAAAAGGATAACGGAAGGGGCAGAGCGATTAACATTTCGAAGCAAGTTCTTGTACCTTCATAGTTCTCAGGGCAACATCCCAAGCCTTGATCACTGACCCTTTTCCTATCTCAAAGGAAAAGACAGAGTTGTCTTCATGTGTGGTATCGAAAACTTCACCAGTTTCAGCCAATGTGCCCTCATAATGAACTTCAGAGTGAAACATGAAACCCAAGGGGAAGAAATAGCACATCAAATTTGTGATCAGATTACCCTTCCCTTTTTCGCACATCTTACGATATCATTAAATTGGATAATACCCACAATACCCTTCCCTTTTTCGCACATCATGCATTCGCTATCTTAAGGTCATCCAGCTATTCAGGGATTGCTGATCACGTTACCAAGTTTAACAAAATGCATTCCCAAAAGTAAGAAATTAAGCTCTGAAAAGTACCATCTACGAGAGGAAGATCCTCTGAAGGAGCAATGGCATTATCCTTTGCCCGTCTGACAACAGTCTTGATGACACCACCATCACCAGTCAAATCAATAGCCTCAGCCATGATTCACAGTATTTCAAAGGCCTGGGAGAAGCAAAAGCAAGCAGCATTATCAATTTAGTTTACATAATGTATTGCATAGGAGAACATTTACGAATGAACAAACAAGAGAGGTCTAAATAATGTTCTGTCTTCCCAACAAGATGATGTTTACATCTTTGTGAAGAGAATCAACACAGCATATATCTTCCCCTGTCGAAACTTGCAAAACAAGACTATAAAAAACATCCACGATTTCCAGAAGTCGACGCATTCCAACTAAGTATGATTACACTCTTCTAAAACCCAATAGCCTAATTCTTGAACTCAGATTCATATCCTATATGATGAACCCACTTTCCCCTTTGGATTTTTCTCTGAAACATTTATATGTGCGTTCATTTTGCAGATCAAACACTCCGCATTCCGGCATTCCCCTACAATGTACCCAAAAAGAGTACCCAAAGATGGTGGTTTACTTTGTAGACCATGCAACCCAATATAAAATTATCACCGATGAACTTCGGATTACACTGCATTTTTACACAATTAGAGCCATATGAACCGCGTTTGACACACAATTACATACATGTCAAATTGGATCATTTTCCATCAAGCCATTCAGGTCAACTGGATAAAATCAGTAAATCACCATCAACATAGGTTCAAATAAGGATGATTCAGTACGGAGTCATGTCAATTTGATTGGTTTCAGGGCGTGTAATTCAAATCAGGATCGAATTTTATCAATCGGATTGAAATCAGAACTAATTACTTTCAATTCAACAACCAATTCGCTATAAAACCACATCCATTTCCCCAAATTAAGAAACACACAAATACCGAATAACCCTTTCGTCTCTAGTTACAGCATTAACCCAAACAAACCCTCAAGATTTTGCGCCAAAAACTCGCAACCAATCCACAGAAAATGACCAAGTTCACAAAATTAGGGTTTC
This sequence comes from Portulaca oleracea, assembly GCA_029582165.1. Lineage (NCBI taxonomy): Eukaryota > Viridiplantae > Streptophyta > Magnoliopsida > Caryophyllales > Portulacaceae > Portulaca > Portulaca oleracea. The sequence continues at coordinate 18,800,323 of CM055892.1, forward strand.
AATAAAGATGCTCACCGCAACGATTAGGAGAGAGAAAGGCGGTGAGAGAATCCGAGAGGAGGTTTCCGGCGGATTGAACGGCGGCGGAGGCGACGGCGATGAGGTGAGAGAAGGTTAAACCCTGGAGTTCGATAGCCATATCAGAGTGAAAGGATTTATGGGAGGTTTTGATTAGAGAGAAAGGGGAATAAATAAAAAGGGCATCACAAAAGTGATTTATGGCAAAGCCAATTAGGTAATCAGTAATTTTCATTGGTTGAACTTGACACTATTTTAGTATTACTCCCTCCGTTTCCAGCCGTTCTCGAGAATGAGAATAGAGGGTTGGGGAATACAATTATCATATTTGTTTTATGGTAATAAAAAAAATATAGGAGAATGGGAATGAGAATAGAAGGCGTAAATTCTCAACAATCTATTACCATGGGGGTGCGATAATAGATATTGAGAATTTATTAGCTACTCTGAAATACCAAAACTCACATTTATTCATTCATTTTGCTTATATTAAATAACAAAACTTACGTTTATTGTTAATCTTATTGGCTACCGTCACCTAAACATGATATTACTTTTGCTTATAATAATTAAATATTATTGTCCTTCGGTTGAGATATTACTAATACAGTAAGGTTCATTTTCCTTCTATTAATTAAATATTAATTATAATTAGTATATTAGTAAACTTCCATGTGTATATATATATATATATAATATATATATATATATATATATATATATATATAGCCGTCAACAATTGGTCTATCATGTTGATTTATTGAATCATTCTTACTTTGAGCGTTTATATATTTATTTTTAATTTTTAATTCATATTTAATGTTTAATTAATTTTTATTAAAATCTTTATGAACTTAAATTTTTTAAATTTTTTTCATATGGTAATTGATTTTCTAGAAGTAAATGTGTGTCATTTATGACCTTCTATCCATTTCTATTTATTAAAACATTCATAAATTAATAAAAGGGTATTTTTGCCAATGTGTGTTTATTCCCAATTCTATTCCCAATTTGAATTACCACAAAACAAACAAGAAGGTTGGTAATTCATAAAGACATGTTAATTCTCATTCCCATTATGAATTCTCATTCTCAGTCTCATTATGAATTCTCATTCTCATTCCCATTGCATGCCAAACAGCCCCTAAGGATATGTCAAATTCATGGATAAAATGTAATTAGATAAATGTTAAATTTTGATAATTTCTAGTAATTTTTGATGATTTTTGGTAAATTTTAGTAACTTTTGTCACATTTACTAATATAACAAAATTAATTTTCTTTTTTTTTATTTTTTAACTTTGGTATTTTTTTTGTAAGTTTTGGTAAATTTAGGTAAAAACTGGTAAATTCAATTTACTCATGATTTTGACAGGCCTAATTGTCATAATTTTGACTTTGACGGTCTCAATGTCACTCATTAATTGATAATTTCTTATAATATGTTATTAACAATTACAATATTATATGTTTATGATCTTATTTTTCGTCACGAATGTAATGATGGTAATTTTATATAGCAACTCGTTGTATATATTAATAAATTTATGGTCAAAATTTTGAAGTTTGATTGTATGATTTCCAAAGACAACAATTTTAATATAGAACGAAGGAGTAAGTTAATATACTTGCTTTGTGGGACTAATCTTAATCTAAGTGGACACTTAGGATTTAGGCAAGGGTTATTGACAATGAAGGACGGCCCAGAAGCAATTTTGACAGTTTGGTCTCGGTTGGACATATTGATCCTTATTTGCAATTAAACATGGGGCCCAAAATGATGACTGGACATGCCATGTGTTTGGTTTTTTTTTTTGTTTAAATGTAAAAACCGGTTCGGGTTTATGTCAGAGAAACATGGGTTTCAGATGGGTGCCAAGAGAAGAAGAAGAACTCGACAGCAGAAGAAGAAATCGAAGAAGAAGAAGAAGAAGAAGAAGAAGAAGAAGAAGAAGAAGAAGAAGAAGAAGAAGAAGAAGAAGAAGAAGAAGAAGAAGATGATGATGATGATGATGATGATGATGGAGTTTTTGGTTTCTTTGTAATATTTTTGTTTTTTTAACAATAAAACATTAACAATTTGTATAATTTTTGCTTTTGGGAATGAGTTGCTCATTTTTGGTTTTTTTGCACTTGTCTAAGAATGAATAATGATTATAATTTCACAGAGCCTCTTCTTCTTCTTCTTCTTCTTCTTCTTCTTCTTCTTCTTCTTCTTCTTCGAATGAATGAATGAATGAATGCATAATGATTTGTTAAAATGTGTTCCATAAAATCCCAAATCAATTGGTGGTGAGTTATACAATTGATTCCTTTGGCGCTGCAAGACATTTTGAATTTGGCCACGTGAATCTAATGGCCATTTTTAGTGGTTTCAAGAGGTTAGTGTTTTCCAAGCATTTAAAGTAGAATGTTATTGTATTGCATTAACCTAAATTGGTGCTATAAAAGGAGGTGCCACAAGCTTGTTTATTCACCAACAAAAACACCAACACAAAAGTATTTGTGTCAAGAGTTGAGAATTATTCAACCTTGTTCATCAATTGAGAGAAAAATTGTGAGAGAGAGTAGTCTCACCAATTTCTCAGTATTCCACCATTGTATCCCTATCCCTATAGAGTTGTGAGTTAAGAGTTTGAGAGATTAATTTGTATCTCCATTGTTGGTCATATCACACCTTGTGATAGTGATCGTTTTTGTACTCCTCCTTTCTCATAGTGGATTATTTTCTGGCTGCCACCGTCCGTGGGTTTTTCTCCGAGTTCTTCGGTTTCCCACGTAAATCTTGGTGTTGTTATTTTCGCAGTTTTTATTTCCATTCCTAATTTTGTCGTAATCTCCGTCATCTCTCTATTTGCTTCTGCTATTATCTGCAACTTGTAGGTTAACCTACTCTGAATATGTTTTACAATCGGTATCAGAGCACTGGTTGAGATCACTTCAGTTATGAAGAGTGAGATTCCAAAATATGATGGAGCGAGGAGTTTTACGATGTGGAGGCTGTAGATGAAGGCAATCCTCGTACAACACGGGTTGTGGGACGTGATTGAGTACCCTGACACGAAATCTGACACATCGATGTCTGATGAAGAGTTTGCAGCACTACAGAAGGAGATTAAAGGCGGTTTAAGTGCAAGAGAGTGGAAAAAGATGGAAGATAAGGCACTGACAGATATACAGCTGTGTTTGGAGGAACACATTCAGAGAGAGGTTATGGAGATTAACCAACCGAGAGTGCTCTGGGCCAAACTGGAGGAGCTGTAAAGCCTAGCCAACAAATACCGCATGATGGAAAAGCTCTACAGGCTAAAAATGCCTACAGGTACTTCTATGCGAGCACATCTGGCTGAATTTGATTCTATTATTACTGAGTTAGAGTCAATGGATGTGAAACATACTTATGAAGAAAAGGCTTTACATTTAGTTTTGTCCCTATCTACGTCACATAAACAATTTAAGGAGAACATGTTGTATGGGAATCGTGGTGTCCTTAAGCTTAGTGATGTCAAAGCTAGTCTGTTGTCTAAAGAGAAGATGGATAATAGCGATGATGAGGTCAGTGAGGCCTTGAATGTAAGGGGAAGGGGCAATGAACGCAAGGGAAACAGGAGCATGGGATTGCTAAGCTCTGATACCACTTGAAAGGAAATTCAGACAGGTAGGAAAATCAAGAAGCTCAAGACTGATAATGGGTTAGAGTTTGTTGATTCAAAGTTTACTAAGTTCTGCGAGGAGCATGGGATTGCTAGGCATAGAACCTTGGTTGGCAAACCTCAGCAGAATGGTGTTGCGGAGAGGATCAACAGGACACTCCTTGAGAAAGCTCGTTGTATGTTTTCCAATGCAGGGCTTTGGAAAAGCAGATCATTCTGGGCAGAGGCCATTGCTACTGTCGGTTATCTGCTAAATAGATCACCTCACTCCTCTATTGACTTACAGATTCCAGAGGAAGTTTGGTTAGGTAATTCAGTTAATTATTCTATTTTGAGAGTATTTGGATGTCCTGTATATGCCCATGTGAACAGGGGCGGATCTGGTATATGTCTAGTGGAGTCAATTGGAATTTTGAAAAAAAAAACCAGTATTTGAAAAAAAAAAGTATAATACTTATAGTAATTGCACACACTAAAATTCATAAAATGAAACTAGCCCAGGTGGTCAGCAGCCCAATGTGTTAAGACGTGTGAAACTGGGAGGAGGGCGCGAGTTCGAATCCCTTAAGCACCATTTTTTTCGTCATCTTTTTTTCTTTTTTAAAAAAAAAAACTGATATCAATTATTCAATTAGGCCTCGTGACACTGGCAGACAGTTTGCTCGATCGACTATCTTCAACCCTAACCCTGTTCTCTCTCACCCACCCAACCTCCTCCATTATCGCCCTCGGCTCCCGCTTGATCGCCTCGGCCCTCGCACCATGGCGGCGTGGCGTCGTCGTCTTTGTAGGCAGTCCACCCAGCCAAATTGCTCAAGTCAAGTGTGAGTTTCTCATTCTCAATCTCTTTGTCTTTTCTCTCAAATCTCAATTCAACATATTCTTGTCATATATTGTTGTAAATTTACTCTTTAAGTTCTTATTATTATCAATTTGTTGTCAATTCAGTGTCAATTATCAATTTCTCATGAGTATTATTTCTCAACTCAATTTGCTTGTGTGGTAATTGGTAAATTAGGGTTTATTTTTTAAATTGATTTGTTATTTGTTAAATAGGTCAATTTAATTGTATTTGTGATTTGTGAATAATTGGTTTATGTGAATATTGTGAAATAATTGTGAATAATTGTCAAATAAAATTTGTTAATTGGATGCATAGTTTACTATTTTTCTAGTTGATTTTGGAGATTATGTCAATTTTAAGGCTATTGAATACTTACTTGCTAGCTAATCTTTAAGATGCATGATCGTTGATCCGACTATTAGGCTATTTTTAGGCTATTTTTCTAGTTAATTTTTAGGCTATTTTTCTAGTTGATAATTGTGAACAATTGTCAAATAAAATTTACTCTTTAAGATGCATGATCGTCGATCCGACTATTAGGTATTTATTTCTATTTAATACTATTTTCATGATTAATATTAAATTCGCTATTTTATTTGCATTTAAGCTTTTTAGTACTGTTAAATTTTAATTTTTTTTTTTTAGCAAATTATTGTTGACTCCACTGAGTTCAAATCCTGGATCCGCCACTGCATGTGAATGCGGGGAAGCTGTCTCCCAGGGCTGTTAAATGCATGTTTCTAGGTTATGGGTCCGAGTCTAAGGGATACCGCATGTGGTGTCCAGACTTAAAGAAAGTCATACAGTCTAGAGATGTAACCTTTAATGAAAATGCAATGTTATCTGGGATGGAATCTACTGTTACTTCTGATGGTGCAGGCAATCAAAAGAAGGATGATGAGAGAGTTGAGTTCGAGGTGGAGTAGATTGGAGCTTAAGGTGGAGCTCGAGGTGGAGCTACTGAGACTCCCAACCAGAGCGGAGTTGATCCTGTTCTCGAAGCTGATCGAGTTAATCGGTGAGGCGAGACTACAGTTGATGTTCCTCATGAAGAGGAAGTGAGATGCATAGCTAGAGATCGTCCCAGGAGGGAGATCAGGAGGCCTTCTCGATACAATGATGAAGATGATGCCATGATAGCTTATGCATTGAATGTTGCAGAGGAGACTCCTGAAGGTGCTAAGCCTTCTACCTATCAGGAGGCCATCTCCAGTCCAAGTGTCTCAAATTGGTTAGGAGCAATGCAAGAGGAGATGGAAAGTTTGCAGAAGAATGAAACTTGGGAGCTATGTGAGTTGCCTAAAGGGCGACGGGCTCTTACTGCTAAATGGGTGTACAAGAAAAAAGAAGGTATCCCTGGTATTGAGAGTGCAAGGTGGAAAGTCAGATTGGTGGTTAGACGTTGCAACCACAGAGAAGGGATTGACTATAATGAGGTGTTCTCGCCAGTTGTGAGGCATACGTCGATCCACACCTTGCTTGCCTTCGTTGCTATATTTGACTTGGAGTTGGAGCAACTTGATGTGAAGACAGCTTTCCTTCATGGCGAGTTGGAGAAGGAAATCTACATGAGGCAACCAGAGGGTTTCACTGTCCCTGGTAAAGAGGGACAAGTGTGCAGATTGAGAAAGTCCTTGTATGGACTGAAGCAAGCACCTAGGAAGTGGTATAAAAGGTTTGATACCTTTATGGTAGGATAAGGGTACATAAGGAGTCAGTATGACAACTGTGTGTACTTCAGACAGTTTGAGAATGAGTCCTTTATTTACTTACTGTTGTATGTTGATGACATGTTGATTGCATCCAGGGACATGTCTTTGATTAGGAAGTTCAAATCTCAACTCAGCCGAGAGTTTGATATGAAGGGAAGCAAATAAGATTTTGGGTATGGAGATACAGAGAGATAAAAAGGCAGGGAAGTTGTTCCTGTCTCAGCAAAGTTATCTTGAGAAAGTGTTGAACAGGTTCAACATGAGAAATTGTAAGGCAGTTTCAACTCCATTAGCTGCTCATTTCAAGTTGTCTAGTGAGTTATGTTCCATATGCTAGTGCAGTTGGTAGTTTGATGTATGCTATGGTTTGCACTAGACCTAACCTGTCCCATGCAGTTAGCGTGGTGAGTAGATACATGCAAAATCCAGGAAAGGAGCATTGGGAAGGTGTGAAGTGGATCCTTCGTTATGTGAAGGGTACGTTAGAGAAGGGCATCTTAAATGATAGAGGCGGTGTGGCAACGCTTGATGTTGATGGTTTTGTGGATGCTGACTATGGTGGAGATTTGGATAGGAGACGCTCAATTTCAGGGTATGTGTTCACTTTATGTGGAGGTGCAGTATCCTGGAAGGCTTCACTTCAGTCTATTGCAGCCTTGTCTACTCGAGGTGAATATATTCGCTCTTGAGGAGTGAAGGAGGCTATTTGGTTGAGGGGTTTGGTCATGGAGCTTGGTGTGCCACAAGGTGAAACTGTGGTTTATTCAGATAGTCAGAGTGCTATCCCTAACCAAGAATGATGCTTACCATTCGAAGACCAAACATATTAGCGTCAGGTATCACTTCATCAGAGATACAGTTGTTGTAGGTGACATTGTGGTGAAGAAAGTTCATACAGCTGAAAATCCTGCAGATATGTTAACCAAGCCTTTATCTATAGCTAAGTTTGAGCATTGCTTGGACTTAGTAGGAATTTGCTGTATGTGATAACCCTGCAGGGCCACGCCCTACGGAAGGGCGTGTTGGCGGCGACGACCGAGGTGCTTATCTGGACAGAGGAATTGGATTTCCTGGTCCAAGGTGGATATTGTTAAAATGTGTTCCATAAAATCCCAAATTAATTGGTGGTGAGTTATACAATTGATTCCTTTGGCGTTGCAAGACATTTTGAATTTGGCACGTGAATCCAATGGCCATTTTTAGTGGTTTCAAGAGGTTAGCGTTTTCCAAGCATTTAAAGTAGAATGTTATTGTATTGCATTAACCTAAATTGGTGCTATAAAAGGAGGTGCCACAAGCTTGTTTATTCACCAACAACAACACCAACACAAAAGTATTTGTGTCAAGAGTTGAGAATTATTCAACCTTGTTCATCAATTGAGAGAAAAATTGTGAAAGAGAGTAGTCTCACCAATTTCTCAGTATTCCACCATTGTATCCCTAGAGAGTTGTGAGTTGAGAGTTTGAGAGATTAATTTGTATCTCCATTGTTGGTCATATCACACCTTGTGATAGTGATCGTTTTTGTACTCCTCCTTTCTCATAGTGGATTATTTTCTGGCTGCCGCTGTCCGTGGGTTTTTCTCCGAGTTCTTTGGTTTCCCACGTAAATCTTGGTGTTGTTATTTTCGCAATTTTTATTTCCATTCCTAATTTTGTCATAATCTCCATCATCTCTCTATTTGCTTCCGCTATTATCTGCAACTTGTAGGTTAACCTACTCTGAATATCTTTTACATGATTCGTCATATATGTTGACCTTGGATAACAATATAGTAAACCTAGGATAACAATATAGTAAACCTAGGATATTAATATGCCTTTAAAATGTTTTATTCTATGGATTGAAGGTATTGTGTCAGGGATTGTCATATTAATGTACAAGGATTACCATATTAATATTCAAGGCATATTAATATCCTATGTTTACTATATTGTTATCCAATGTTTACTATATTGTTATCCTAGGTTTACTATATTGTTATTCAAGGTCAACGTATATGAGGAACCATTATGCATTCCTTCATTCATTCATTCATTCGAAGAAGAAGAAGAAGAAGAAGAAGAAGAAGAAGAAGAAGAAGAAGTTCTGTGAAATTATAATCCATTATTCATTTGTAGACAAGTGCAAAGAAACCAAAAATGAGCAACTAACTCCCAAAAGCAAAAATTATACAAATTGTTGATGTTTTACTGTAAAAAAACAAAAATATTACAAAGAAACCAAAAACTCATCATCATCATCATCATCATCATCATCTTCTTCTTCTTCTTCTTCTTCTTCTTCTTCTTCTTCTATTGTTGCTGTTGTGTTCTTCTTCTTCTTCTTCTTTCGACACCCATCTGAAACCCGTGTTTCTCTTACAAAAAATCAAACCGGTTTTTACACTTGAACCACAAAAAAAAAAAAAAACTCAAACACATGGCATGCCCAGTCATCATTTTGGACCCCATATTTAATTGCAAATAAGGACCAATATGTCCTGCCGAGACCAAACTGTCAAAATTGCTTCTGGGCCGTCCTTCATGGTCAATAACCCTTTAGGCAAACCCCACACAAAGTTTTGTTATTAGGCTATCTATATTGGTATTCCTCAGATTAAAAAACCTTAAAATATTATGTAAGCATGATCAAAGTACTGTGACTCAAATAATTAAATTTATCCGAATTAAATTAGATATGATGACCATTTTCTTGTTCGAATTTTAAATCCTATCCAAGAGATACGTTGAGAAAATGATCGAAAATTCAATTGTCCGAATTTCATGTCAAACTTCTGTTCATTCAGATAAATTCAAACAATGTCTAGACCCTAAACTTATTAACAAAATGATATCTAAAAAATTCGAACTTGGTGAATTCCCCTGTTTTTTGGATTGGTAACTCTTTCCAATCCAATCTAATCCAATCCAAACCTTACATAATTTCCCTAAAAAGCATCCTCTCTAAAAACATAATTCTCCAAAAAAAAGCATTATAACGTATCCAAAATCAAATCCATCCAAACCTTATTTTATCTAATACAAAGAACAGGGCCTCAGACATTTTGGTAAATTATGCTTAAATCCTCGCAATCAAAATTTGAGTATTTGACATTTGAATGTCCTTTTAGCTCATTTGATGTTGTTGAATAATATTTATCATTCTCTCTAAACTTTGTCAAACACACTTTAATTAAGTTTATTTATTTATTTATTTTGGGAATGAATTCATTGTGTATGAGTCATATATCCTATAGAAGTTACAGGTGTAGAGAAAGGATAGGGCAAAGCACACATAGTTGATAAGAAAATTGAATGACTTGTACTAAAGTAATGGTTTGTTTGTCTTGTCTTGTTTTCATACTTATTGGCATCATATGATGAATGATATGAGATTATAGTGGCTTAAATGTCAGCATTTGTCCCCACTGAATGACCATGGTTGCTATATGAAAGTAGCATATGTGATTTGGAATGGTATTTCAAGTTTCCTCCAATATGAGATGTGATGGAGCATCTTCAACATTTTTATATTAAGATTACCTTTCAATAAATACTATGTCTTCTTTATATTTTTCTATGTTTTAAAAATGGCAGTATGCTAATCTCTTTTTAGAATAAAATAGTAATAGTATTTTTGAATTTAAATTAAAAAGCAATCATTTAATATGTCCTTTCTCATAATCTTAGATCATCCTAAAGCAAAATATTGTGCAAACATTTGTCGGTTAAACCGATCGAATCTATTATAGTACGTTTGATAGTTTATTGGGAAAGTCTTTTTCAAAAAAAAAAAAAAAAAAAAACTTTCCCTGACATTCCCTTAGAAAACTGTTTATTGAACTAGTGAATGAAATAACAACTCCCATACTAAAATTTTCTCATATATTAAGGACAACCAAACACGGGAAAGTTTGTCAACTTGAAAAGTTGACTAACTTTTTCGGAAAACATTTTCAACAAAACGCTCCCTAATGATATATTTGGTAATTTCCTTGAAAAACTTTCTCTGGAAAGATTTTTCCTATGACCCCTTGGGAAAGTATCTACTGAACTTGGGAGTGAAATAATGAATCTCACACTAAAACTTTTCCATCTATTTATCACTACCAAACATAAAAAAGTTGGGTCACTTATAAAAATTTATTAATTTTCTGGAAAGTTTGGAAACCTAACACACCATAAAAGAAATATTTTTCTTCCTCCGACACTTTTTTCTTTTGAAAAAGGGAAGGTCTATGGTAGTCAATTTTTTTTTAACTACCGTAGTTAAATTGAATATTAGCTATTGATTATGGATAGAATAATCTTAACCGTTGATTTAATTTTCATTAATCTTAAATAAAAGATTTTATTTTTTATCATTATTAAGTTAATATTATTTTACTACATAATTTAGTATATAAAATATTCTAATATCAGTAAAAAATCTTTTGTAATCTTATCAATTATTACGTCATTTATAATGTCAAGCTGATTTTCTGTTTACTTTGGTTAAATGGAGATGCAATGCAATGGTTAGTCAAGTGGTTGTCTTGAGGGTTTGTATTAACTTTGGTCACAGGTTCAAGATGCGATATTCATATTTTTTGGTTCCAGTATCAATCTTTTTGCTCATTTTATGATGTTGTTCTTTGGTCAGGTTAAGCTCATGTTACGTTGGTTAGGTTAGAATAGAAAATGATAGGATTAATTTGAATTAAATTACTTGTTGGGTGAAAAATTTTATTAATAAAATTTGAATATTTTGGTGAAAATAAGTGAAAAAAGTTATAGGTTTTGGAAAAAGTTGATTGGTTTGAGGTTAAAATAATATTATTTAATTTTTTTATAATTTAAATTTTATTTTTGGTTTGGATGTTTTTAAGGGAATTATGTTAGATTAGACAATGTAAGGATAAGTTAAGTTAAGTTAAGTTAGACCTAACTAAGTTAAAGAACAAGCTAGGGTGCAATATAAATATCTTTGTATTGATTTAATTAATTTATGATATTTTGATCTTTACCCTTTACAAAATTCATCTCATGTGTAATATAAATATTAAATATCTTTATATTGATTGAATATAATTAATTTATGAAAGAGCATGTTGTTAAATATGTACATACATTATTGTTTATTTCGTTATAAAAGTAGTATGTTTTTATATTTAATGTGAATGGCCAATTAAATATCTATGAAGCTCATTTATTTTTGATCTTAATCCTTTACAAAACTCTTCCGATAAGAGTTAAAAAGATTATGGTCTTGTTAGTCTTGTTAGTTAGGTCTAACTTAACTTAACTTTTTGATCTCAAATCAATTCACTTTTTTCAACACCTATAACTTTTTTTATTTATTTTCCCCAAAATATTCAAATTTTATTAATAAAATATTTTCACCCAATAACTAACTTAACTCAAACCAGTCCTATCATTTTCTATCCTATCATTTCCTTTCCTTTTCTTTCCTCTCCTAACTTACCCAATCTAACCTGACCAAAGAACAACACCTATATATTCATATATTTATCGATATTTGAGCTTTGTTACAAAACAATTTTGTATTTCATATATTTTGCATAAAATAAGTTGACCTTGCAACTTTTTAAAACATTTTCCTACCATTTGGGGGTTCCTTCCTTGAACTGTCATTGTTGTAAACTTGAAATCTATCATATCGTTCTATTATACTAGCACCTTATTCTTTTTTGCGGTTGATTAAGTGGTTGTACGGATAAATTGGTAAAGTGTGGATAAAGGTGAATGACTTGGTGGGTGGAATAAGGTGTAAAAATATTTATAATTTTTAGTAACTTTTTATAACAAATTGTGAGTAAAGCAAGTCACATCACTTATTAAATATATGAATACGTGTATGTATGTGTATGCGTGTGTCAATATATATATATATATATATATATATATATATATGATAGATGCTCTTTTGATTTTAATTGTGATCATCGTTTGTTGTGGGGCAAACTTGTAATGTAATTCTACCTACTACATCAACCTATCGACCTAAGTTTCCAACATCAACGACGAGTTGCTCCTAGCCATATATTTAAAGTGTCAATAAAATAGCTAATACCATCTTAATTTTAATTTTTAATATAGCAATAATTTCGTAAAAAAGTATGACAATAATAAAAATATGTAGTCATCTATTAAAATTTAAAATGTTCCAAAAAAGATTAATCTATAACCAAAAATTATAAATTTAATAAGCCCCTCAAATTTATATGAAACAAAAATACACTATTACATTTTACCTTATCTAATAGGCCAACAAATTAAAATAAAATTAATATGATACTTCTTAATAAAAAGAACAATATAATATTTTATAATAATCTCGATGTGACATATTAATGTCAATTTGTACGTTATACGTCACGGTATTCAATGCCACTTTTTTATTGATAAATCTCTATATAGTATATTATTAACAATTGTAATATTATATTTTTAGGATAGTAGTTTTAGTTTCGAATCTAATGATAATAAATTTACATAACAAATCATTGTATATATCGAAAAGTTTATGTCAAAGTTTTCAAAGTTTGACTTTACAATTTTCAAAGATAAAATTAATATGAAACGAAGGGAGTAAAACGTAATTTAATATTTTTGAAAAAAAAACAGCTAGAATATGTACAGGGGCGCCGGGCAAGAAACAATTCATATGGCCCTATCAAAAAATAAATAAAAGAAACAATTCATATGGAACGATGTTCCATATATTATTCTTTCAAAAAAAATGATTTGATGGAAATATATTTAATGAAAACAATAGGAAAGAATATTTGAGAAATCTTAAGAAGATTTTGGTGATTAAAATATTTAAAAGAATTCTAATGGTTTATATTAATTTTTAATAGATCAACGGTTGATATTGATCGACTACCATAGTCGAAAAAAATGTTGACTACCTTAGAATTTTTCTTTGAAAAAAATAGGGTGATAACATACTAGATTATCACTTCTTTGGCACTAGATATTTTATATTTAAATGGAGATACTCCAGTCCCCACGAAAACGATCCAAGATATTTAGGTTTTAACTTTGGATATGGTTTCCCATACAGCCCATACTTCCTTTCCCTTGAGGGAAAAAAAAAAAAAAAGAAACATAGTTTGAAATAATATCACATAAATGGCAGCATCAAGTTCAGGATGATATGTCACTTTCCTCAAAATTACCCATTATCTAACACTAACAGGCAAAAGAAAAGTGATCAAACAGAGACAAGAAAGTGAAAGAGCAAAGCAATGGTGAATGCCAGCAGTGGTAAAAGAATTTTCCTGCCATCCAGTGGACCACCATGTCCACTGCAAGGAAAAGAAAAACTAAAACTAAAACAAAGGAAAAAAAAAAAAAAAGATACAAAAATGAGGGAATGAACTCCTTTCTATTCATCCCTGTTAAACCTAAGCCTCGTTATTACATAATTATTGGCTACTGTTTCTCTCGTGTGGAAATTGGAGAAATTCTAACAAAAGTATGATAACCTATAAACTGAACTACACGAGCAAGAACACCAACTTCATGAGCAACCACTTCTTCACTACCTCTCTTCGCTCCCGGATGAATCGGGCCGCCTAACGAATCGCCCCTGCAACACGAAACACTATGCTTTGTTAGAAATTTCATGACTATGTCCTTGGATACTTGAGTTTATTTGTCACGGCTAATGGAAAAATATGCACTCAAAATGTGGTTGAATGACAGGCTTGATATAAGTACATACAATTTATTGGGTACTCCCGGAACTTGTGCTATATGTCCATACTCGGGATAGTTGAAAAGGTTTATTTTTTCAACTCAGATTGTAATGGACTAAAGTAAAATGTCTAACTAAACCTCCTCAGCTTCTTTTCTAAAAAGCAGTAGGTAGCTAAGGATTTCTAAATCTTGGGTCAATTGAAACCAATCTCTTTGAATTGCAAAATTTATGCGTAAGACTACTATATCAGACCCCTCCATACCCCGCGTGGCGGGATTTCGGAGTATTGGTTATGGTCTTTGGTTTTTGGTCCTGGAACTTGTGCTCTAGGACCGGTCTCCAGGAGCAGTGGTTGCTCACTACCTTGTTATGTTTTGTTCACTCATAAACTTAAAATTGTTCGCGATGGAGTATATGTTATAGGTGTATGTAATATTATATCAGTGTTCAAGTCCTACTGTAAGTGTCTGTTTTATGCTTGCCTTCAAGAGGGTTGGTATCTGGTAAGCTAGACTCTGTAGGCAGAAGTTATAGGTGCCATTGGAGGTCAACAAGAAATTGTTCTGCCATTAAAATTTTAGGGATTATGGCAAAGAGACAAATGTGTAAAAGAGAACCACTTTATACAGTCATGAAAGGACAATAGGGACCAATAAGTAAAGAAGAGAACACAACATATGACAGACTATTGGTAACCACATTGCACTTTAAAAACCAGAGCAGCTCCAGCAATCAATGCTGGCTGCAGCATATAGCACTCTGGAAAACAATGATCAAGTGGTCCAAATTAAGTCCCATTATTCATTCAATCAATGTATTATATAATATTAGTGAGCAAACATGTTCATAATCTTCACATATCATCAGTGAATTCCACACAGGAAGCAGAAATTGCAATCACAGTCCAATGTCAATATAAACTGATCGAATAAGATTTGCATACCTTCATTCTAGGCCGTTGATCAGCATTAACCTTTCTGACCTCGTACCTTATCTTCTTAGAGAAGAGGCGTGTTCGCCTCTTCTCCTTATAACGCTGGACACTTGCTTCCCTCAACGCTCCGGTCTCACCAAATAGGTCGATTTGTGCTAACCTTGCATGCTGTTCCAATAGATGCAATAAAATTAACAAATTGACCATATATGTGCTAATCGAAATTCAGAATTTCACTGTTCACGTGCATTGTTCAGTTTTTTTTGTATTTATTCTTAATATGCTAAAGATATAGCCAAAGTACTCATGTCGGTCTAAAAGTATCTATGAAATACTCTGCATTGGGGGCCAGCATATTTAAAAATGATTATCAAGATTCATCCTTTTTGTTTTCACTCCTTAATTTATTCTACTTACCACTTGCATGATACCCAAAGACTAGACAAAATCTAACCGAAGTTTCCAACTAGAAAGCAAAGTTTTGCCTCTCTTTCGTTCCAAATCTGAAGCAGTTAGTAACAGTATGCACCGAACATGCATAATTCATCTCTAAATTCATAATATTTGCTTGCCCAACAGGTACTCTTCTAAATAATGGAAACTTTAAAAGCTTAAGAGAGATTAATAATTTTAAGCATACCAAGGAATCACTCCCAGAGACCTCTGATCCAGGAATTTCTTCAGAGAAAGGTGAGCCGCGATCTGACCATGCATTCAAGACCCCGTCGTAGTTCAATTTCAAAAGCACCCCTCCCGGGCTTGAACATGGAGTGGGGATTGAATTTTCCTTGCTTGATGTGGGACTAGACTTGGGATTTAGGCCCAAGCTTCCTTTACCTGGAGCTGAACAAGATTTGGGGACTGGGATTGAATTTTCCTTGCTTGGTTTCGTAGTGGGATTCAGCTTTTCGGTCTTGTTCTTTTTCTCTTCGGACGAAATCTTGTTAAATCTGGGAGAGATTTCACCAACATCGACCGTGGGAAACGTCCACCAATCTCGCTCATCGGTGTGCCTAAACGCCTTGGCTACTGCCCCCCTCATCAACCCGAATCCGAAATCAAATCTACCATTCAATCCCAATCCTAACCCAATTGGATATCCATAACAGAAGTTAACAGGGGTACCTCCCACATTAGAGCAAGTACTGGGTTCTTCTCCTCCTGCGCTGGCACTCATATTATTCCCCATGATGCTGTCAATAACACCTTCCTCAACTTCCTCATCAAGGATGGATTCGGCGTCAAAATCTTCATAACCATTGCAAAAGTCTGAGGAATTTGTTTGGTACCCAACTTCCTCTGTATCATTGGAACATGGTTTTTCGTAGGCAGTTGGGTCGATTTGGAAAGCGGGTTTTTCGACTGGGAAAGGTAGAAGCACCTCGCCAGAGGATTCTTCAAAGGAAAAGGAAGAATACTCATGGGGCTTGATGAATTTGCAAGGCTTTGAGAGATCCTTGGAGGAGAAGATATTTGGATAGGCTGTAGAGAGCAAAGCAGCAGCCTCATTGTAGGTCTGATTGGGGCGTTTGCGAGGAGTACGCGGTTTCCTTGTCGAGATAGCAAGCTGAGAATTGCTCGATTCCGATATAGTGGATGAAGGTGAAGAAGAATGGGATGTTCGGGTCGAACTTGAGGTAGATTTGATGATTTCAAGGTCAATTCCATACGCGGCTCGTCCACCACCACTCAAACAAGAACTCATTTTGGATGAATACAGTAATTGAACTCAACCAAACAGGTCAGTCTATATAAGAGATTGAATTTATGCAATTAAGATCCCAAAGCTAGGAGAGTGGCACGTCTAAAGATTGTGTGGGTGAGAAACTGTGAAATAACTGGTTTCAAAACTTCAGTTGGCTCAAATAGAGGCTCAGAACAAAAAGGAGCCTAGTCTCAAAAAGGTAAAAAGAGAATTACAAGCTTTAACAAAGGAATAGCAAAAGAGTGGGAGACAAGGTCCAACCTTCAGGGAAGAACAGGCAGAGGCCAAAACCCAATAACCCTATGAGGTAGTACTAAAGGTCAAACAATTCACCTTAAAGCTGCAACCAATGGATAAGGGAAAAACAGCAACAAAAAAGGGTCTATGCTAAAACCCTGGAAAAACCCATATGGAACTGACCAAAACAAGCAATTCTAAAAATGTAGCTTGTAATTGGGAATGTAGGGCGTAACACTATTCTTTTTCATTGTTATATACTACCATGTAACCTTAGGGGGAGATGGGGACAACAAACAGGTGGTACGCCGAACGAAGGCGCAACGCTAGGATTATAATCTAAACATGGGATGGGTTGGGCACTAAAGAATTATCACAAGACACCAAAATGAAAATACATCCACAGTGAATTTTGACGGTGTATGTACACAGAAAGCAGGTCACGAGGGGGAAGAGATAAGAGGGAAAGATCCGTTGAAAGGAGCCCAGGAGATAACAAAGGCTGAATTGAGAGAGAGAGAGAGAGAGAGAGAGAGAGATGAGGGTAGATAGTGTTTTTATGAGTGATGGACTAACAACGGTGATGACAACAGGCCAAGGGAAAACCTTTGCTTTTAGATGCCAACAATAAGCAGTGGACCACTGCTCTTTCTTCTCCTTATTTACTCTCTCTCTCTCTCAATCACTGTAGCAATTATTTTTAGTCCACTGCATGGACTACAATACCCCTGATTTCTAGTACTATTAGCAGCAATTTCATGAGAATTCTATTTTCAGGGAGAGTACAGTTTACAGTAAGAACAGAGCATTACGTGCATCTGCAGAGCACTATGGGATTTTGTAGACCTGACAGTTTTTGACCCGACCCGATAACCCGACCCGAACCCGCCCGAAATTTCTGGCTTCTGAACACGATTTTTTCAACTAAACCCAAAGTATACCGAACCCGAAAATTAGCGGGTCAAACCCGACCCGCCCGTTTGACCCGAAAATTAATTTTTTAGGTTCAAATTTATTAAAATTTGTGATTTTTCTTTGTAATTTTTATCGTTAAACTATAAGCACAACTTATTTATTTGTTATTTCTCTAATTTAAGTTAAAATAGTTACAATAATCTATCATTATTAGAAGATAATCATATTTTATTATGTATATTATACAAAAAGTATTTATAACATTTTTTTAAGGAAAAGCGGAAAAGGTCAATCATAACTTAGTTGGTTGACCAAACCGAAATACACCGCCCGTATTTTCCCGAACCCGAAATACACCCGACCCGTATTTACCCGAACCCGATATACGACCGACCCGAAACCGCCCGCCCGACCGAATTGACAGGTCTAGGATTTTGACAGTGGCACTTTTGACAGTGGCATTTGATTTTGCTGAAGACACTAAATATGGTAGTTATTTATTGCTGAGGCATTTATTTAGTCAATTCTATAGGTATTCCCTTGACCTGGTTACTATCTAGATATTTATCTTTAACCCAGCTAAATGTACAGGAAAGCGAGGAAACACCAAGCCAGTTTTACATTAACCTTATGCTGGATTAAAGCAGTTCTAAACAAATCGTGAACTCTACAAAAGGAATAGAAAGTGTAGCCTAATTAATGTTTGAACACACCCCTTCGGCTGTGGGTGTACTATAATTAATGGAGCTCTATTTGGTTTCCACAAGTTTTACGCCCCCCCTGTAAAATGAACATGTATATAATTTGCTGTAAAATCAACACAAAGGAGAGGCAATCCTAAAAAAATAGTCCATGAGACCATCGAAAAACAGTTGAATTAGTCAGCACCCATCACACTCGTTCACTTAACCCTAAAATCTAACAACATATAGTAGATAGATAGTAATCTTCATTAATTGCTAAATTGATTCCCAACAGCTGTTGATTACGATTTCAAGAACTTTAATAAGAAAAGTCAAGCATATGCTCTTGGTCTTAGTATTTCCACCTCGTCTTGTTATAATTAAACTCAGATAATCACAATTTAGATGGATTCCCTCTACAAATTTTCTACATTTTATGCTGACCCTCAACCTAACGCAACCCTGCCCTATCTTACTAGCATCTTGTATAATTCAAAAGGCAATCACTTGCTGAAATTCCCAGTGGCATTTAGGTTATTCTGCACTGAATCTACCAATCCAATCCTAATCATGGGCAAGTATCAGTGGCTTGATGGGACCTATTCTTGGTTTCCTACCCATACTACCTAAGAAATAATCCTGATTTACTGCTCTTTCTTTCTTACAGGGGAACCTCTCTTATCCAATGACATGGCAATATACTATTGGATTTCCTAGATATCCTAGGGCTTACGTGGAGGGCACTTTATTGGTGGGGATAGCAACTTCACGTGTATCAAGGTAGGAGAGAGAGAAAAGGGACTTTTGGGATCTAAAAATTTAATTATTTTTATTTCCCTCAAAGCAGCAGAGCAATGATTTGCAACCTTTTGGTGTCTTATGCCCATCTTATGTGTGGCAGATGACCCTGTAACGTTGCACTAACCTCCTACTTGAGATTTTCGGATTAGAATTCAGAAAAATGCCAAAACAGCCTGCTATACTACTTGCAATGAATACGTTATCCTTTTAAGCTCACAGCAAAGAGAATTACATTTGTGCTATTTAGCGCTCCTTATTAGCTAACTACAAAATCCAACCACACTCTTAACATAGACTGCATCTCTTTGATGGTGACCCGAGATAATTTTTGCCCTACCATATGACATTATCTGAGATATTCACCACATCTCACTTGATTCTTGAAGATAACATTCAGATTTGAATTCATACATAGGAGTGCAGCTAAATGTTAAATAAGATATTAATTCGTATAAAATTTAGTTGATTGGGAAGCACATAGTTTCAAAACCAACTGAGTACACATAAAAATCTACTCCAACCTTTCTATATCAATTTTATGAGTAAATCAGATGTCTCCAGTTTACAATATGTAATCCCTTGCCTTTTGCACAGACAAACTGTACTAAGTAACCTCTAAAAGTAAGAACCCAGACCCAACATCTACAGTTTAATTGTCGAGACTGATCTGCTCAAATATCTCCACCAGAAAATTAGGTTTCTGTAGGGCTGGCAAAGATCCGGGTCCGGGTAATTTCAGGTTCGGACAAACCAGACATCGAGCGAAATCTTGATGTCCGATACCCAATTTTTTCGCATATTTTCCTGGTCGGACTTGAGTAAAAACAAATCGGACAAGCATAAATTTGGGTTTAAATCGGGTTCGGACAATAGAAATTTTATAAAAAAATGTGCTGAACTTTCGGTCAAATTGGTCAATATCAAAATTCGGATGGAAATTGTATAATTTGTATGACCATAGGGGGTATGGTTTTTCCGGGTGGGACAAAACTAGGTCTTCGGGTCGGACAGATTTTGTATTTAAGATTGAGGGGTTTATAAAGCTAATTCGCAAAAGTTCAGTAAATTAGGCTATTGGTTTGGCATAAAATCAAGACAAATTGCTGTATTATCTTCAATAAGCAACATTAAACAAAGGTCGTTTGAGGTCTTGCATATGGTTTTAAAAATAAAACAACAATAAAGAAGAAAGCTTTGTGCATGGGTGTGTTGTCATAGTCACAAATTTTGCATTAGGCCACCAGTCAGAGACAGGATAGTCCTTTTAGTACCTTGTTAGCGAGTTGTTAAGGTCCACTGATGGAGAAATCGTCAAACTCAAATTGAGAGCAACTTGTTTGATAAAACACAAGATCACAAGTCTGAATCAAGGGGTTGATGAGAAGGTTTCTTGGGGCCGGGGGATTAGGATGCCTAGCTCATATAACTATAATTATAATCTTACATTCTTAGGACTAAATCTTGCACAATTCTACAGCTAAATCTTTCCGCTAGAACCTTTCAGCAGCATACAGAACTTTACAACTTGACTTGTGAAACTATTAAAGTCTTTTTCAGAGTTTCTAACAGAAACCAAACTTTGAGAATTTAGAGGGGACTAAGACTATTATGCAATTAAACAAGGTTGTTTAATATCTAAATAAGCTCCTGCAGGGATCTCTGACATTAAACAGTACCATAGACATCCAAGTGCTTCACGTCAAACTAAAAGAAGAAAAAGACTACTTTCAATAAGCACTTCTTAATTGCCCGCTAATTATCAGTAGCTATTGTGCTGCATCACATCAAATGAAAACAAAGATAATATATGAAATCCTGCTGCTTTTGGTCTCTGGCAAAGACACCACTAATTACAAACTTTTCAGCACTATGAAAGAGTGATAACTGAGAAACCCACCCCCAAAAAAATGCCAGTAACTAAAGCAGGCTCATCTGCGTGTGGAATAATGGTGGCAGTGCAGGTACCCAATTTCATGCTCCTTACCCACAAGGCTAACAAGTACATCCTTCTAAACCCCCGACTACATTCCCTAGAAAGCATGCAATGCTTGAAAGACAGAAGACCTAAAACATGATTCAACACCTAACTAACATTGAGACATTCCTCTTAAATAATGAATATCAATGAGACCCACCGCCTTCGCCCCACAGCCAACCCCTACTCAGCGTCAGGAGTGGGGAAAGCAAGCAGCACAATAACCTACTGGTGATAAGTTAATCTAACTAACACGATAGGTAGACATTATCTCTACATCCTACGTAACTTCTGTCACAATCTTGTCATTATGACCATTAAGCTTCTTAAAAGCCATCTAGTGTAACTACCCTGCTCCATCCCTTTTGCCAAATATACCAAGTTACCCCAGCTTTTGGGGTCCAAAAAGCTTGCACATTGAGTGGATAGAAACAAATGGTACAATCATCACTTTCACTTCAAGTCCTAAAATTAGTGAGGAAAGCAACTATCACTTGTGTCTAGAGTCTCTATAGTCTCATCTTTGCGGCTGTCATTATGCTTTTTGATGGTTTTCTAACATCCAAAGAAACATCCTCTCGACATGCAGCTATAGGAGAGATGTTACTTTTTATTTTTTACTCCGGGTCCACCGGAATCATCATCTTCATGCACGGTAGTGCATGAAAGGAAGGCTGCCTACATTTGGATCCCCTCAGACCCGCATTACCGGGACATTACTAGGGTGGGGGTTGTTGTACTCTGGGTATATTTGACCCGCTCACTGGGCCCTCATCTCAGGGGTAACCACTAGTAAGCTTTACATGCCGGAGAGGCATTGATGGGAAGGTAGGATGATGGGGGTGCTTGTCAGAGGAACATGACAAGCATGGCCCATTAACTCTACAATTTCCACCTAATGGGAAATGTTTGCTTCCACCAAGACTTGAACCTTGATGGGAAAATTGGATAATGAGGTGGTTGGCACTTGGCTACCACCAGTAAGCTTTACAAGCCGGGGAGAGACGTTACTTAAATATAACTTTAAACTCGTTTTTACTAGACTCTCCTAGGAGTGCACTAAGTTGATATCTGATTTACTTGATATTTAAAAAAAATCTGTGAACATATATCAGGAAACTGGAGAGGGTTCAAGGCTTCATATAATCTCATCTAAAACACATAGAAAGCCTTGGGATATAAGCACAGGGCTTCAGAGCAGAAGCCATCCTTGAGTAAAAGAGGGGACTAAGCAAAATGCAGGTCTTGCAGCATAAAAGGTATCAAAATGAAGCAAGAGACATACCAGGCAGACTAGAGTACATGCTTGTTAGAGGAACGTGCAGACTTTTGCTTTCTCAAATTGCTGGAATCATGGAAACAATCTGAAAAAAAAGAGCAGTTCTGATTGTAAGTGACAAACCAATAGCACTATAAAACTTAATACATCAAATGGGCATTACCTAGGGGAGTTCATTATTTTTTTTTCCGTAGTTGATTTTTCAGAAACTCTTTTCTTTCTACTTTTACCATAGAACCTTCACTTGCCTAACAAAAGGAGAAGCTATAGACTCTTCTCTTTTTACCAAGAATCAAGCCAACAGATTTATTTCAATGAAACTGCAAAAATTATCTTCAAATTATGAAACATGGTATTTGCAATGCACTTGGTGTTTCAATTTTCATCAGAAGTCAAGCGTTAAGTTGTAATGCATTGGTCCAATCAGAAGACACAAGATGTAACCTTACTCCTTGCATGGAGCTACAGCAAGAAAATGTATTAGAAGAAACACAACCCAAGCAAAGCAGTCTCCATGTCCACCACCACCTTGATGGTGGGGCAGGCCGGTGGGGGAGGAAAAGGCTAACTATGTCAGTTAAAGCATGCAATGGCAAAATTTCCAAGTTTGAAACAGGCCTAATGTTCTTTCTTTCGTAGATACAACGGATACTGTCAAGTGACAAATTCCTAGTTTTCAAGACTTCACCCTCTTTGAAGTCATTGTTTACAATGTTGCACAAGAAGCAAATGCGATTTATAGGACATTCACCTCTCAGGCATTACATAGTAGCCACTCTTCTCCTACTTGACATCAATTCTTTTCCTTCTTCCTTTCTTCCATTGAGAGTTCTTGACATAAATTCTTAGTTTTGCATAAGAATATACTTAGGTCACAGTGATTCGGGAATTCGATGCCTTTCATCACCAACGTTCCAACTTTTTGGTCTGCTTCACATAACTATGTTGAACTTTCGGGTACTTTTAACCGCCATTAAAAATTCTACAATTAGACTGAGACATCTTTTGTTTCCCCCTTTTTTCCAGGTAGCTTAGTAGGGGAAAGCGATACAATGACCTGAAATACCTGTGGTTGTCTAATAATAGAAAAGCAGCTAAATAACCCTTTGTAAACTGGAGAGGGTGCCAATATAATAAAAACACATGGTAGTAAGACAAGTATCAAGTATCAACCATTCATGATGCAGTAAGTATTGATGTTAGCCAAAACAAGATGTCAGAGCACCATCATCAACAAAATTAAACATGTCCCCTGAATATTGGATTTTAACTTATGAGATTACAGCGAACCATGATAATACAAAGTGCATTCTATAAAATGCCATGAGCAGGTGTAAAGACATAAAAGCTGAGGCAATATCCAAACTGGTTTGAAAGAGATTTGAGTACTGCAAGCAGAACAAATGGATCCTTTGTCATACACTCTACAGTATTGTGAAACACCAAGATAGTCTAACAGCCTTCTACCAAATGTGATGTGCATAGGAAGAGGCAGCCGCACAGATACTAACAGAAACCAAAAAATGGCACACTAATAACTTGTATAGACAAAGGAGGTTACGAGGGAGAATTTCCTGCAACTGTTTACAAGATTTTCACATCCCACTCTCTTTGTCATCTCTCCCAACCATCCATCAATGAATAGGAAATAAAACATGACACAGGAAGCCTTATATCAAAGTGGGATCGATGAAGGGATATCTAATCTACCTCTCACGAATGTGACTTAGCTAGAGGTATTCCACAAATTGAACCCCTGGCTCTAAGGAGTGCCACGGGTCAGCCCCTAGCATTGAAAAGCCTACACAGAATCAGAGTTGCATTCAACTCAGCGAGTTACCTCCCCATTATGTTATCTCCATATCATACTATCTTGCACTGCTTAGTTGCATTCCCACTAGTATCCAATGAATCATCGACTTCCAGTGAACGACACATTCCTGTAGGGTAGATCTTATCAGGATTTCTTGAACAGTACCTTGGACACTGGACACAGAAAGTTATAACTCCCTCCAAAAGATGCTATGGGAAACAAGGTTCAATCACGATGATTCATTCCAATCCCTTGGGAGGCAGATGTTATGTCACGATTTCCTACTTTGAGCTTCTTAATGTCAGATAATAATACCAACCAACTTTTTTAGATGTCCTCTAGAAAGATTCTATGCATTGTTGTACAGAGTTTTGGATTATTTTTCAACTAACAGATGTGTGAAATAATGATACATTGGCAAAAGGGTAAAGTCGGATGGATAGCAGAAGACAGTGCACTGCTAAATATATATGTTAAACTCAACCACAGATTGAAGACATCACAAGCAGCTTATTGGCTCCCCCTTGTTGAGGCATAAAAAAAAGAAGCAGCCTCCAAAGTTCCAAATTCGTAGTAACAGAAAACGGATCAAATTCCCAAATCCTGCAGGAAGATTATATTGAATAGCCATATGTAGCGAAGAAGCCTAGATAAATCCCATTTAACTACGTCCTTATCTAAAGCTACAGCAAGAAAACCTAGCAATAAACCTAGTCAGAGTGGGGACGATCCTTAATCAAACAAAATAAGGTCACTTTTACACATTCTTCAACCAATAAGCAGGATATTCTCCTTAAAAGGACTAACTAGCAAAATTGAACCAAATCACCTGAAATTCTCCATGAGAAACCGTAAACTTCAAACTTGAACCAGCTTTTTCCACCTTTTCAGAACCTAATCATCGACACAACAAGCTATGTTTGATCCTGCAAATGAATTACACATTCTTCAACCAATAAGCATGATTTTCTCCTTAAATGGACTAACTAGCAAAATTGAACCAAATCACCTGAAATTCCCCATGAGCAGCTGGAAACTTCAAGATTGAACCAGCTTTTTCCACCTTTTTAGAACCTAATCGTCCACACAATAAGCTGTTGTTTGATCCTGCAAAATGAGTTACAGATTCTTCAATCAATAAGCATGATTTTCTCCTTAAATGGACAAACTCGCAAAATTGAACCAAATCACCTGAAATTCTCCATGAGAAGCCGTAAAATTCAAAATTGAACCAGCTTTTTCTACCTTCCAGAACCTGATCGTCGACATAACAAGCTTTTGTTTGATCCTGCAAAATGAATTGCACATTCTTCAACCAATAAGCAGGATATTCTCCTTAAATGGACCAAATTGAACCAAACCACCTGAAAATCTCTATGAGCAGCCAGAAACTTCAAATTTCAACTAGCTTTTTCCATTTTTCCAAAACCTAATCGTCAACACAACAATCTGTTGCTTGATCCTGCAAAATGAGCAACAATTACAGCAAAATCGAAAAAACATTCGAATCAAGAAAGTCTCAGTTGAAGAGAAACAACGTAAAATCATCAAAGCAACTACAATGAGGTTCCATAGGACCGCCATAGTTGATGCGAGTGAAGTTGAAGAGTGAAAAAAAATGGCGATTGCGAGTTTCAAAACCCTACCACAGAGAAAAAGAGGGAGGAGTCTGAGTGATCCACTCGTATTCGGAGGGAGAAGAGATGGAGGGACATGTCACCAAGTTGCAGCCAATCAGCGGGGAGGAAAAGATCTTCTCATCTCTCACGTGGCAAAAAAAGAATTTAAAAATCGACCGTTCCATTTCTGATTGTGTCAACTGTCAAATTCACGTATAAATTTTGGTAATTTTTTTTGTAACTTTTCATAACTTTTCTCAAATTTATTTTAAATACATTAAAATTATTTTTTTTTCTTTTAACTTTGGTAATTTTTTTATAAATTTTGATTAAATCGAAAAATTTAATTTACCCATAAATTTGATAGGCCCTAAGCACTCTCTGAGGTAAAACTGAAATCGAAAGCCTGAATTAGTATAGCTGATTAACCATTTGAATTTTTTGAAATTTACGGTTTCGGTTACTGAATCAGGTTTAGGTTTTAGTTTTGCATTTTAATGAAGTAATTATCTGGTTTTTAATAAATTTAGTGGCAATATGTGAAATTTGACAGCAAAATATTAGATTTCCCTCATCAGATTTTACTTTATATTTTCAGGATCTGTGGTTAACTATCAACCGAACCAAAAAGTCGTTAACCGTATTTTCAATGCAATTGACCGGCGGTTGCGGTTTTGTTTTGGTTTCTAGCATCTAAACGGGGTTAATCTCATAATGTCATTTAAGTTTAGGTTTACAAAATATGTAAACCACAAAATGTTTGGACACCCCTTGTGAGTAGCTGGATGCTCGGAAAGACTAGTTTTTTATCCGAATACCCAAATTTATCTAATCTCAAATAATTAGATATGGTCATAGATTTTTCATCTAAATTTTGATATCGATCAAATTGACTGAAACTTAAACGAAATACTTCTCACACCTCTCTTAGCCACACATATTCTAAAGATCAATTTATTGGTTAAAAAAACAAAAAAGAAATAAAGACAGTGATCGGGAGCTGGATATGGTTGAGGACTTGGGGTAGCACCAATGTGACACTTTAACAGTGGCCCACAAAACACTCATTTCAGAGTAAAAAATGGGTGTGCATAGTCCAGTCCGGGCTAAAAATGAGGTTGGGTCAAATTGGTCGAGGATTGGGCCCAATGGACAGATGAACTCGATCCAAGAGATTCTAATATTCGATCCTTGGTTTAACACATAAACCATACTGAATGACCAAGTATTAGATTGAAAGATCAATTAAAAGTAACTCACCAAGTTGTCCATAGTCCAATCTAGATTGTATCGAAACAAATTTAGTCGACTCAGTCCAAGGTTGAACTATTTCCAATATAATCTTCGATCCAGAGTTCTGTCATCGATCCTTTCAATCCGGTCCAATTCAATCAAATCCAGAATCGATGATCAACCCTGAAGTTGATGTTGACGGTGCACATTTGCAATCAGATATATATTTTGCTACAACACCACCACCCAATGTCCCCATCAATGTTCGTTGCTCACTTTGTAGTCTCTATTGAGCTGGCACCTACGTACCAAAACGACGCGTCGCAGTCGGTTAGCAGCATTCAAGTATGGAAGTTAGTTGAAGATATATACCCAGCCCCCAAATTATTAAACGTGATTCCAAACATGGAAACCTTGATCATATATATTCATATTATGTGAAGTTGACTATGATGATTGATGATGTTACCAACATGAATATGCATGCTCCATACTTTCATGTCTATTCTTATTTTTGTGGGCCTTCCCTTGAGTCACCTCCTACGCACAAGGGCCCTATAGTTGGTGGCCATCACACCATATCATGCCTACGCTTCACACTTGTCACATATATATATATATATATATATATATATATAAAAGTCATCCATTGGATATTCTTTACAATGTGTAAACTCAATGAATTGGTAGATAATGGATATTTTTTTTTTATAGGCAAGTAGTTCAACTTGTCGGGTCTGACTTTATATATGATGGGGATAGAGAATGTGAATGCTCAAAGAAGGATCCATACCATCACAACATTCATCAACCGGTAAAAAGAAACGCAACCATCGAGATTCTAACTTTAGAGGAGAGAAATATGATGATGAGTCCTTGCCACCAAGGTTAGGACTAATCGTCAATGAGTTAGTAGATATGGATTATGGAAAGGGGTACTATGACACCAAACTAAGTCCCATGTTTAGGCTAACTAGCCTTTAGAACACCAATAATTTTCACCAAAAAGTTGTCACAAGTCGCGACCAATATTTAAAATTCTATTGGAAAGGGTAAACCTCTTACACTGACAGAAAACGTCTCTACTGAAAATATCGCAGTGACAGATCTCGACCTTTTGATTGAAGATGACCAATATGTTATTTTATATGATAAACATAAAATCCATAATTTTTATTCCAAATGATACTAATTTTTTTTTTTTTGACATTAACGGTGGTCGTGGCCACCGTCGGCATAGCCATGGATCCGCCAGTGGAAAAGGGTAAGCCTCTTACACTGACAGATTCATGTGTATAACGACGGTGACCACCACCATTGTTAACATTAAAAAAAACTAATAATTTAATATAATTTGGTATAAAAATTTTATGAATTTTATATTTATCAGATGAATATAATAATGCAGACCTAGATTCGATACTAAACTCATACTACTTGAGTCGCAAGCTCTTAGACATCGTTATTCATTTATTAACTTCCTGACCCTAAGGAGATGGTCTTTTTCCTTTTTTTTGGAATGAAACAAAGGAGATAGTCAATTGTTTTAGAAATTAGTGAAATGTAATTTTAGATCACTTATTTCAAAATACATAATTCACTTTGGTAGGGCCATTTGAATGAGGGTTAGACCACTTAAACGGGGCCATAGGGATACACACAACACATGGTGTAATGGGTTACACATCAGGCCCACCTTACAAATGATTTCGGGATTCTGTTCGATACTTCTTCCCTTTATTTATTTATTTATTGATAGGAACTTCCTTTTATATATGAATTATTATTATTGATCAAATATATAAATTATTATTAATCCTAATAATAGTTTATGGGTGTAGTACGGTAATTTCACAAAATTATTTGTCATTTTGCATTCTCAATAAATAAACTTTACAAAAAGTAATTAACCATCCATACAATACTCCATCCTTTTGTTAATAATTAACCGTCATATAATATTCTATCACTTTACCATCTTAATTAACCTTTTATATTTACATTGTTTGTCACTTTGCACTTTCAAATAACTTTACAGATAGTAATTAATCATCTATGTAATACTCCATCACTTGTTAATAAATTACCATCCGTGTAATATTCTATCACTTCACTAGCTAAGGTAAACTTTTATTCGATCGAATACGCGAATTTGTCTAATCCAGAAAAATTTGATTGGGTCCAAACTTAATTTTGACATTGATCGAATATTCGGACACAGATATTTCACTTTTTCTATTATTCGAACCTGATTTTGACCCGTATTTAGCTATATATGAATTGTCCGATACGGTCTGACACATGAATTTTCCATCCGAACTTTGACGTTGACTAAAATTTAACCGACCCAATTTTATCCGGACCTAAATTTTTGCCAGCGCCACACTTTACACATCTCTCCATAGATCTTAAAACACAAATAACAAGAAACAAAGTGAGTACAAATGTAGAAAGCTTATCCAAAGGGAATTTGGTTGAATGCATTCCCATTGGAGATCATGGACGCGGACTTACCCAGCTGCAGCCTACAGCCTAGCTACACGGATATGCATATGTATATGATGAGGGTTGGAGGTGGAAGGTCAAAGTGGTCCATTTGGTGGTCAAAAAAAGATACCCTAAAAACCTTCAAGGACAAACCCTCGTGTTAGTGTCCCTAACCCTAAAACCCTAAAGCATGAAAAATGTGTACCAAAAGCATTTAGGGTTCCACGATCCGTCAACGTAATATGGGTTTCCCCATTTTAGGAAACCACTCTATGCCCTTTCTCTTTTGTTTCCCCTCCTTTTGGCCTTTGGCTTATAGGTAGGTGTAGGTGGTCTAGGGTTTCTTACAAACTAACAACTTCAATGATAATCCACAGAATTTCAATAAATGTTGCTGGGATGTTAATTAATACTAAATTACACTTAAAGATTTGGGTCCAGGTAATTCTGGGTTCAGACAAATATAAATTCGAGTCTAAATCAAGTTCTCACAATAGAAATTCGAAAAAATATGTTTGAATTTTTGGTCAAATCGGTTAATGTCAAAGTTCAAACGAAAATTCTATAACCATATCCGATTTTTCCCAAGTTGGACAAATCAGGGTTATCGGCTGTGACAGATTTTGCTCAACCCTAATTACATTACTATCAACTAAAGTGGATTGGTTGTAACATTATAGGTGATTTTTTTTTACATCATGTGAATTTGGCCTATTTACTAGACCATATTTCAGTGTTACAGGCCGAGGAGGTATTAAACTATTCATGACAAGCATAACCCATCAGTTCCACAATTTCTACATAATGAGAAATGTTTGCTTCCACTAAAACTTGAACCTTGGTCGGAAAGTTGGATAATTGGGATGATTGTCACTTGGCTACCACCTCTTTGGTATAACATTATAGGTAATTAGGTATTGTAAAAAGATTGACATTAAATACTGAGATTTAAGGGTGCATTTTTTTTAGAGGCAAAGTAATGTTAGGTAAATTTGGATTGAATTGGTAATATTACTTAAGTTATAGTGTAATTAATGAAAAAATGGACAAATTTGAATTCGCTTAACATGAATAAAAATTAAGCATTTACCTCTAAAATAACAAATAACACATCTTAAGTTACCCGAGGGCAACAATTTTTTAGTGTTAACATAGCAAAACTTCTACTACCTCCCTCTCTAAATATGAGTGATAATTTCTCAAAAATAAATAAATAAATATGTGTGATAATTTGACTAAATTTTGACCATTGATTACTCACAAATTACAATGAATTACTATATAAAATTACAATCATTGGAAAGATATTGTATCAAAAATCACAATGATGTTAATTTTATGTTATAACCCATTATAATTTGTGATTAATCAACGCTCAAAATCTAATCAAATTGACACTTATTTAGATTTAAAGATGGAGGTAGTAGTTCTGATCTAACTTTTTAATGTCAACAAAACAGAAGTGTAATTTTAGTTTGCATCTTTGATTAGTGACAAAAACTAAGAGTGCCCATAGCTCTCTCCCACGTTGAAGCATATGATCATCCTACCATTTCTTTACTGGCACCCCACACTGTGATTGCCTAAGTATGATTTCACCTAATAAACTATAGTCCTACCTCAATATTAGTAATTAATTTCCTTCAAAAAAATAATAGTACTAATTAATTAACCTTCTTTACTTAACTGTACAGTCTTCTCAGTCTCAGCTGAGCTCATGAACCAAAACTTGCA
This sequence comes from Portulaca oleracea, assembly GCA_029582165.1. Lineage (NCBI taxonomy): Eukaryota > Viridiplantae > Streptophyta > Magnoliopsida > Caryophyllales > Portulacaceae > Portulaca > Portulaca oleracea. The sequence continues at coordinate 18,831,655 of CM055892.1, forward strand.
GCTGTAATTTCATCAGAACCGTTGATTCCAAGAGATGCCCATCACTTCCAATGTCAAAATCAGCAAAACCCAGAAACAATTCCAAAAAAATAAAGAAAATAATAGAGTAATTCGAGGAAAGGAAAATATGCAACACACTCAAAAACAGAGTACTGTCAAACAGAAACAGAGCATCAGTCATAATTAGGAGACTCAAGAACTGACTCAGAGCTACCCAGAAAATCAACAAAATATCCAATAAAAACAGGGCATTTTTTCTGCAATTGGGTTTTTAATTTTCTATCCAAATTCAATTTTTTTGGGTGATGATGGGTAAAGTTACAATCTTACAAAGTCTCTGAACTACCCAGAAAAAAAAACAAAGGAAATCAAAGAACACAACAAAATATCCAATAAAAACAGGGTATTTTTTTCTGCAATTGGGGTTTTAATTTTCCGTCCAAATTCACAATTTTTTTGGGTGATGATGGGTAAATTTACAATCTTACAGAGTCTCTGAACTACCCAGAAAAAAAAATCAAAGAACACAACAAAATATCCAATAAAAACAGGGCATTTTTGCTGCAATTTTCCATCCAAATTCACATTTTTTGGGTGATGATGGGTAAAGTTACAATCTTACAGAGTTTCTGAGCTACCCAGAAAAAAAAAGGAAAAAAAAAAGAAGAAGAAGATCTAGGTTTGACAAAAGAAAAAAGATCAAGATCTGTACAGTATATGACCTTTTTCACTTTAAAATTCTCCACATTCTCCCCGGATGCCAGCAAAAGCAAACTTCAAAAGGAAATCTCGAAATGGGTTTCTGGGCAATTATTTCTTCTTCCCCATACTCCCAAACCGCTGATCATCTCGCAGAAAGAACACGGAAACAAACCCTAATTCAACCAACCCTAATTCAAGAAACCCTAACAATTTCCGAGATTGCTCCGTCAATTTTCAGGCATCGCCATAATCCCGCCAGCAAATGAGCATGACAACGCATCGCCTCATGATGTAGAACCTCGCTCGCTGCTCCTTCACAAGCCTGGCACACTTCCTCGAGAATGCACACCTCCTGTTCGACGAATTGCCTGAGAGAAACGAAGCAGAAGATTTCAAACTCCTGGCGCTACCCTCTTTCTTCGACAGCTTCCACTTTTCATCCAAGTAAAACCCAGAATGATCAGACGTTGAATTAGAACTTGAAACAGAAGAAATCTCCACACCCATGTTGAATTGTGGCGAGACAAAGATTGAATCGAGTATGATGATCAGAAGAAGAAGAAGAAGAAGAAGGAAAGTTTGAGTTGGTGATTAAGAAAAGAATTGAAGGAAGATGTGATGATGATGATCAGGATTCAGGAAGAAGTGGGGATGTTGGGGGTATTTATGAGAGGGAAGGATTGATGGGGCATGGTGGTGCTGACACAAGAGTATGGCAATGGGTCTCACCTAGGCCTACTTCGTGCTTAGGTATGCCCCCAATTTTTATTCTTTTTTTTGATAATTTGATAGTTTATTTATTTTTGGGACAAACCTACATTTATTTGAATATTAAATATAAATACTCCATAATAAATAAACTGTCTCTTATCAAGAATATAAAATTATATTCCATAGGACCATATAAAAAAGTATATAAAATTACAAACAAATTTGATTGTATATTAGTTTTTCTTCTTTTTTTTTATAAAATATTGTTTGGGTTGCTTAAATTGTCTCTCATCAAGTATAACTAGCTGAGATGGCCCGTGCAAGGCACGGGCAGACAGGTTAGAAGAAATGTAATTAGAGGAAAAAAAATTATTTTTTTCCTTCTTATATACTTCCTCTGTTCTTGTTTATCTATTATTTACGATTTTCAATGTCAATCTTTAATCAATAATTTCTATATAAGATTTTTATAAAAAAAAATATTATACTTTTTTAATAGTATTTTTCATGATGAATCTAATGACATCAATTTTATATGATGAATCATTATACAAATTAAGATATTAACGGTCAATTTTTAACACAATTCCCTATACGACAGATAAATAAAAACGGAGGTAGTATCTAGAAAATTGGGTAGAAAAAATGGAGTTGGACAAATGTGTCATTTCACTTAGTAGGAATATGGGAGAATATTTTAAAAGGTAAAATAATTCTCATTCATTAACTAATGGTAACATGGATATTTTAATTATTGAAATTGTAAAATTGACAAATAAAAAGGAACAAGATAATTAGAGAATTTGACACTTACTAAGAGACGAAGGTAGTACTATTTAATAAGAATGATATAAAATTATTATATCGGATCCTTCAATATCTCGTATAGGCGAAATTTGAAATATTATTTTTTGATTAAAAAATTACTCGGAGGTACCCAATATTTGGAAAAATTATTTTTCGGTACCCCAACTTTTCAAAACTTATTTCGAGGTACAGTAATTATTTGGTACTTTTTTTACCATTAATTTTATTAAGTGAATGAAATACTCTTATTCTTTTTCTTCAAGGGCATTTCTTCAAAAATGGAAGAATAAGGGTATTTCAGTCATTTAATCAAATTGATGACTGGAAAAACATTTAACATTAAATATCTCGTCTAAGCAAAATTTGAAATATCACTTTTTGTTTAAAAAGAGATTTTAAAAGTTGAACTAAATGAAAAAAAAACCAAAACAAATATCTATCATGCAAGAGAATTGAATGGAAAATGAAAAACGCAGTAAAAGAAATTGGATTTTTAAAACATTAATTGGGTCGGCCAACACAAAATCAAGGTGCAAAAGAAAAAAAATTCACAACAAAGGGATATATTCCCTTTTACTTATAGTAAAGGAATTTATAAATAAATTTGTTTGTCTATTAGTTTTTCTTTCTTTATAAAATATTGTTTAGGTTTATTCTTTTTTTTTATAAAGGTCCTGTTTTTTTAAATGTAGGATAGTTGGAAAGAATGTTAGCCAGATAAGTTTAATAAGATTGTGTAAGTATTGTTGTATTGGTAGTTGGGATAGAATTTAAAAAGGTAAGTTATATCAGGTATATCACTTAAATATACGAATTTTTAACTATATATTTTTATAATTTTAACAAAGTATTGTAAGTAAGTCAAGTAATATAAGTTATATCATTTGTTAAATATATAGATTTTTAAATATGTATTTTAAAAGGTGTATAAGTTGATTTGAGAACAAATATGTAAGGTAAAAAAGAATGTGTTGGAGTGGGTTAGATAGAATAAGGCTATGTTCTTTTATACGGTATCGCAAGTTATCGCACCGTAATTTACCGCAACTTACTGCAACCTACGTACCACAACTCACCATAAATTATCATTTACCTTTTTATTTAATATATTTCCACAAAATCCACAAAATTATTTAAAATCGACTAAATTATTTTCACCGCAACTTAGCGCAATCCACCGCAACTCATTTATTATTTAATATATTTCCTAATAAAAATATTTCAACACCCATTTATTATTTCTACCAAAACTTACCGCAATCCACTGCAACTTACCATAACTTACCACACCGCAACTTACCGCACCGCAAATTCACCGCATAAAAGAACGGAGCCTAAGGCCCTGTTCGGCAAAATTAGTGTTTTAGATAGCGGATAGCAGTTTAGATAGCGGATAGCAGTTTAGATAGCGGATAGCGGTTTAAGTAGCAGATAGCGGATGATTGGTCAAACGAGAATTGTGTTCGGTAAATTTAGCGGTTGAATTAGTAGATTAACGTGAATTGACATAAAAGATATCAATAATTTTCAAAGATAAAATTTTCAAAGGGTACTTTTTGACTAAAAAATATGAAACGTTACTCCAAACGCTAAACGTTAACTTTATTAACGTTTCGCAAAACGCTACACAATACTCAAAACGCTAGTTTACCGAACGCTAATATTTATACAATTAGAGTTTTGACTTGGTCAAGACGCTAAACGCTACATCAAACGCTACTGCCGAATACAGCCTAAATTTATTCTATAGCCAAAACAGAACAGGGTCAAATTAAAATGTGTCAAAAAATGTAACACTATGTTCTTTTATATGGTAGTTATTTACTTCATCTCCTTACCATACTTTATTTGGCCGGTTTAAAGGAATTTATCACATAAAAGAGTTGTGCCTTAAGTGTATAAAATAGAGTATCTAAGTTGTTAATGTATTGTGAAGCCAAAAAAAAAAAAAAAGGTTGGTATTGTATTGAATTGGTATTCCTATTTTTTAATAGGGGGATTTGATATACTATAATATTAGGTGGTTTATTTTTTGTATTAAATGATTAAGACTTATCGCTTTCATGATAACTCTAAATAAAAAGTGTTTGGCTTGTATTTATAAAATTTGGATATATATACATATATACATATATATATATGTATATATATATAAAAGTACATTTCTCTTGTTTTGTTGGCGATTTTATTTTGTACCATTATAATTATTTATACAAACTGACTAATTAATATAACTATATAAAAAAAAATTGCAGCCACATAGGAATAATTTAACCTTTATTAGAGAGAAAATTATGTAATAAAATTATTATATTTGAATTTATTGATCATAAAAAAAATAATTGCGAGCCCATAAAAAAGGAAATTATGATATTTTTTTTATCTCAAATTGCATCTTACTAAGATATACATACTAGTATTAAGTTACATATAAAAAAAATTTAATATATATTACTAATTTACTCATTAACATTGATAAGTACTAATCAACACTCATCACTAATGACGCCCAATATATATAATATTTTGTTAGATTTAGCGAGATTTCTTTCACATAAAAATGAATCTCAAGCCCAATAATCACATATATGATGAATTGCTCCTATCCAACTTCTTTCATATGGTACTCGTAATTTTTTTTAAAAAAAAAGAGAAGATGAATAATAATTAGTATAAAATTATTCCGTTTGTAGTAATAATGCATTATGCACGAGTAGCTTTCATAAGGTCAAGAAAATATTATAAAAGTCTATCTAATTAAACAGTACCTAAATTTTCCGTGTGCTAATTAATACTTTACAAGTGCTAGGAAGATGGCTTGGCGAAATGATAGAAAATCAAACATAAATACTACCTCCGTTTCAAATTAATTGTCGACTTTGAAAATTATGCCGTCAAACATTAAAAATTTTGACCATAATTTTCTCAATATATATAATAACTTATTACATAAGATTACTATCATTAAGTTCGTAATGAAAAATATTATCATAAAATATAATATTGTCATTGTTAATATAATATTATACAATAAATTATCAATCAGAATGTGACATTAAAAACCGTAACAGTCAAGTATTTGATAATTAATATGAAACAGAGAGAAGTATATTTCTTCTCACTTGTTCTTTCTTCATTTTTAAGATTTAGATTGTTATAGGAAGGTACTGAGAATTTAGTACCAATATTCTGACACTAATCAACTTGGAGAAAATAATTAGTAAAACCTAACATGAATTATTGGTGATTTTTTTAATTCTTCTTTTATAGTTAAAGACTTTTCAAAAACTAAATGTCAATCATGTAGAGGGAGGTTATGCTCATAATACCAAATCTTTACAAAAGTGAAAGGTTGGAATAATCATGATCTAAAAGCTATTTTGATTTTGATGTATCTAGAACATAGTAAAAAGAAAAAAAGGAGGCTATTGTCAAGAAAATAAAATAAAATTCTACATATTTGAATCTTTTAACGCCAACAAGTGTACATATATAATCTAATACTTTATCTTTCCTATATATGTTTCACCTAAATCTACGCATCAGTTAAACTTTAAAAATTTTGATTATTAGTTTTTTAACATATGTAATGTCTTATACTACCATTACTTATTAAATACGTAACGGAGAATATTACCATTAGAGTATAATATTGGAATTTTTTTGATAAAATATTTAATATACGAGAAACTATCAATAAAAAATATATAGTCATTAAAAACCGTGAAATAATTAATGCGTGACACATAATACGAGAGGGAGGGGAGTACACTTTTAGTTCATGAAATTTGGAGAAAACAAATCTTCAACATGACTTAATAATAGATTAGGAATATAAAAGCAAATTAATCGGTCAAATATCATGTATACATGATATTTTATGATAAAAAATTTCTTTTTAGATATCATGTACCCTATATTACAGAAAACTAATTAATTAGATAGTTGATGTTTGACTAATTTCAACATATGTTACAATGTTTGGCTATATTTAGCTTTACATCATTTATAATACCCTCCATCTTATACGAAGGTTTAATGAATGAGAAGAATGAACTATTAGATATGATATTTGTTTGTGCGTGAGGCTGACAGTATAATCATGTCATCTAAAATAAGTGTTTCTTGAGTGATAAAAAATTTCAATTCAAAATTTCAAGTATAAGAATCAAGAGAGGTGAACTTACAATTATTACTATAAAATGGAAACACCACAAAAAATAAGTAAATTTTAATTTGCTCTTAGCTTCTGAGGATAAATCTTTTACTTACTTCAACAGTACGACTCGAATACAACAAAAAGTTTATCATGAAATTTCCTAATTCAACAAAATTTCATTGTGTAAATTAAAAACATATTATTTTCAATTATGACTAAATTTAAGATATTTCAAAGATAATAATAATTTAACCTATTTCTAAATTAATACCTTACAAAGGACCTCTTGTGTAGCTCTCCAATATATGTATCTAATGGGCCAAACCTTAATACATTACAAGTTCATATATGTACCCCAGAGTTCATATTTTTATTTTTGGAAATAAAATGGAGAGAGAATTCATATCTTGCCATCCTGGCATGTATGAGCAAAAGGTTTTCATGTATAAAAATTGTAAAATTGATGAGTTATGTTAATTTTAAATAATTTGACACTTAACCCTACCACTAATAGTAGATTTTGTTGTTAATTATCCTTGTAAACTCGCCAATTAATCAACAACATTAACAACTCCTAGAAAAAATGCGTTTGAGCATGGTTTGGGCAGTTTTGCTGATGAACTCAAATTCAAAGAAATAATTTTGTTGTGTCGTTTCTAGTTGATAGGCTGTGTAGCGTGTGTTGTTTGAGTTTGATTTTTTGCTTAGTCGTATGGCTATTGTTAGTATTTCTTTGTTGTTTTTCGCCTGCCAACAATAACAAGCCCGAGAAAACACTATTAACAATTGATTACTTACATTGAAATTCACGAAAAAGTTGATTCCTACGTATCAAAAAAGTCAATCAGTAATTCCTTCATAAAAAATACTAATTTTAAAAAGGTACAAAATCCAAGATACATATGTGTCATCCAATCTCATCTTGGAAAGGAAATGAAGCTAAGCTAAGGTATGATTCAAATTGAACCTTGGGTGGCCAACCCAAGGGGGTTGCTTGTGGTTGATTGTGATTATATATATATATATTGATACCTTCCATCTCTTGATTGCACTGCATTGTTTTGTTTGTAACAGGAAATGACTGCTCATGATAATTACATGCACCTGTCAACTTTCATTTTCCTCTCCATTTACGACATCGTTTTTGCAGTAGCCTAAGCTAGCTAGCTGTTGTGTTTGCTTAATTTCAGAAAGTATCCCAGAATCTCTATTCTGCAACCACCCCATGATATGATGTCATTCTTCATCATAATATCCATGATTAATTGGATTAATCAGGATTAGGATTAGGATTAGGAAGATAATAGAGGGCTGTTTCTTAATTTCTTTCTGTTGCATTGCATGCTGCATACCTAACCTAACCTCTGCGTGTATCCTACCTGTTATTGACGTGATGCTTGCTCATTTGGGGCATTTCCGCATCACAACAACTACAACTAATTCCAACTTTACAATAATTTTATTATGAGATGGTTGGTTGCGGTGTAGTAATGGTGTGGTACAGTGGAATTTGAAAAAATCTGGTGAGTTGTTGTAAAAATTGTGTTAGGTGGGGTAGGTTAAGAGAGCTAAGGTAAAAAATAGAGGAGAAAAGTGAGAGGAGAGAAAAATATATATATATATATATATTGGTAATGATTGTGGTGTAGTGTAGTGGAGTGTGGTGGAAAATTAAAGAGTGCAGTGCGCTGTGCACCACAATGTACCGCATAAAAGAACGAGGCCTAACAATAATGAATTATATTCATGAAATTAGTCTATATATGGATTTTAATTAATGAACATATGAGACGGGATTACGATATCTTTCTGTCATGCAAAGTGAGATCGAGTTAATTATGTATTGTATTATGTAATCACATATCAAATGCAAAGCTGGTTATTTTTTATTTATGGTAAGTAATTTATTACTGACTAGTGCTTATTGAATGCTGACGATAAGTACTTATCATAAGTTGGTTGTTAATATGTTAGGTGAATTGAATGGTATTGTTGATTAGTGTTGAACACTGCCGATCAGTGTTGAATGCTGACGATAAGTACTTATCATAAGTTCAAAAAAAGACTCCACAAAAACATTTTCTGCAATCTCATGGTAAAATGAAAAAGTAATTAATTCATTTACAAGAACCTTTTTTGTTTAGCTAATGACATACATGCTCATAAATAACTAGTTTTAAATAACTAAATTTACCGTACCTAAAATTTAAAACTCGAGATTTGAAGCTGATAGTTCGTTTATTTACATTCACTTGAAATAATTTCATGTACCAACAGTGAATTATAAAGCCACGTTAAATCAAGTAGAACTACAACCGATTCAAAACATCTATTATTTTTTTCCTTTGAAAAATATTAATATATAATTGTTTTGAAATCTAATTTAAAAGAGAAAAACTTATATTAATTGTCAATTATGACCACCATCTCAATAAAAAAAAAAATAATTTGACTCAAATCAAACCAAACTTAAATATTTTTGTCTAGCCAAATATAATCACCCTAGAACCTAACCTAATCCCTGCCCATACCAAGCAACCTGCTTGCCAAATCATATATACAACTGTGCAAGTATCATTTTTCATTTTTGCACTTTTAGATTTGTATAAGAATAAAGAACTTAGCTTTAATGCATTCTTTTTTTAAATTCTATTTTTCACAATAATATTTTTATGTATTTTAAGCACAATTTCCAAAATCTGGAGGGTCACTTCTTGTCTTTAATATATTCTTTGGGTTGTGTTTTAAATTATCATTTTCATATGGTGTTGGTTTGGTTGTCTTTGCTCTTGGTATGCTACACATTTAATTTGAGGAATATTAGCTAATGCCCTCCCATATCTTTAGCCATACTCCTTGCATTAGTTAAGTTTATAACTATGATTTTAATGTTCTCTTTTTATGAAAGTAATTTTAATTTCTTGGTTAATTTCTTTATATTTTATTTCATCATACTAGTTAAGTTTATATTCCTTCTGATTTTATATTACAGTTTCCTAGATTTTATTCAATTTTTTTCTTATTCCCTCCGTTTCATATTAATTGATATATTTCAAAATTTTCACATATCAAGGTTTAGCTAAAAAAACTATCCACATAGTTAAATAGTATCAAGGTGTTTTTTCGGATACGAAGGTGTCTGTAGGTAGTGAGAAAATGTGAGTAGAAGTGATTTTTCTTGATTGAAAAAATAAAAAATTAACATAACTATTAGAGTTAACATAATTAAATTAGGTATTGAGAAATGGAAAGGGACATTATTTTAAAACAAAAGAAATTAATTTAAAACATTATTGAGTAAATAATTACCATCCATTTTATTTTATGATACCTTAAGTAGTATGATTAATTCAAAGCTGAAAACAACCCTATAATGTAGCAATTTCTAGATATAAAAAAGCACCAAAATTGAGTGTAACAGTGGGAAAATGATATGGGGAAGGATGTTAGATTGACAGTGACAGTACGTTTGTTGAGAGTTGAGATCAATGCTAAATTAATGTTTCCTCATTCTGATCAATTCCCCTTGTATCAACGACACTTGTCAATCTCCTATTTATGATGAATTATTTTAATTTGATAATATCGTTATAATCGTAACAATTCTTCACAATATCTGTACCTTCCCTCAATGCTACTAAACTACTCCCTCTCTTCCAAATTAATTTTCATAATTTCAACATCTATGATCTCCAATATCATTTTTTAATTAATAACTTCTTATCTAATATTGTTATTAATAATTACAATATTATACTTTTATGATAATATTTTTCGTTATGAATCTAATTGTGATAATTTTATAAAGCAACTCATTGTATATATTGAAAATTTTATGGTCAAAATTTTTGAAATTTAACTTCATAATTTCCAAAAATACAATTAATATGAAACAAAGGGAGTATATTTTAATAGAATTATATATATATATATATATATATATATATATATATATATTTCCCTATATATTTATATATATTGTCAAAGTTTCTAAAAATATTAATATACATACATCATAGTAACGGATAATTCATAATATAGAAGAACAATAATATTTTAAACTAGACTTAATCTTACATAATTAAATTCGATTTAGTTATGTTGAACTTTAAATTTGGAAGTCAACCTACATGATTTTACTTCACAATTTTTCCCAAAAATAAATATGTTGAATATTAAACTTATTTCACAATTTTGTCTCGATAATTAGTCATATTTATTTCAAAGTATATAAAAGGTATGTAAAGTTGAGGTGTACACTCCACCTTAGAAAAGAAGTGAGAACAAGAAAGAGTAGTGTAATTAACAATTCTAAAAGACTAGAGAGACATGTCTTGGTTAAGTATGTACGCTAATACTAACCATTAAATTAATCAGCAATAATTAAGGTTACAAGTCAAATATGACATGATTATGATTATGATTAGTTGCGAGATGAAAACAAGCTTAGAAGCATAATGTGGACGTTATCAACATTCCGTCTCAATTAGTTTTTATTAATTAATTAGATGCTGATGACTAGGATTTGGATTTGTATTAATCAATCTTTGATTAGTTTTGTCCTTATTTGTCCCTTAGCACCCTTTCTAGTGAATGTATAATCAATACTTCAAAATTCAACCAATGTGAGGTATTTCAAGTCCGATATTAAAATGATTAAGAATTACCATTAAAAATAAGATGTATAAAGTGATGTATTTTCATCATGCTTCAGTTTCACAAGGGGATGTCTAAGATCCATAAACGGTGCATTGATATTACATTGGTGCAAAAATATGACTTAGTTGCTCTAACAAACAAACAAATACAAAGTTGACTCCAATTTTTTCCAATCTTCCTCATGGTAGTGATCAACTTTATGAAGGGAGGCCATAAAAGAACAAGCCACCTTGGTTCCAGCAGATTTCCTAGCTATTCAAGAATGACCCGACAACCCCAACAGTTCGAGCAACATAAGAACCTAGAAAAACAGTTCATGTACAGGTTTTGTGATCTCAATATTTATTATATTGAGGTCTTTGCAAGGGATAAGCCCTAGGAGTCCTTGAAGGTATAACTCAAGGTTTTTAGCAAGCTACATTATGTCCGTGATGAAGTACAACCAGGTTCTAAATCCCAGCTTCATTTTAGATTATTTTGCCCAGAAACCAATTCTGATAGACTGTCATGTTTTGCTTTCGTACATGCTCATTTGGTGTTCAAAATGGTTGCTTTCAAAGGCATTGGAACCTGTAACGAGTTCTATAAGACTGCCCAAAGAGTGCAAGTGACTGTCATTTAGAGACATTTTGTACAACTCCAATAGTCTGGGTATGTCAAGAAAGGTTCTATTCTGAGCAACATGGGTATTTTGCAATCTCAAAGGACTATTTTGGTCTTTTCACACTGTGATCGAGTTACCTACCGTAAATATATGTTACTAAGGTGGTGCAGCAACTATAACAAGCTAGTGTGGAAGGATAATTATTCAAGTAAAGGTGAAGATTATGCATGGAATTCCACTAATTACAAGCGTTGGTCCATGAGTAAGAACTAGCCACACAACAAGTTTCTGTTATGTGACATATTTTTGTGCTAAGCAATGTAATTATGTATGAAACTTAGTATAAGCAGCTCATTTTAATGTATTTCAACTTAGTTAAGTTAGCTTAGAGGTTTCTTCACCATTAGAAAACCTTATTAGCTTAGTTAAGCTAGGTGTGTGGCTGTTTAGGTACTGTATATAATCCAACTTTGTAATTCTCTGTTTATCATTTGAGTTTTATGAATGAAAGTGGAGCATGCTGCTTCTCTTTGTTTGTGAGTATCTAATAGCTATCAAATTTCCATTGTTGTATCTAGATTTGACAAAAATCTAGTGGTGACAATGGAGCTTAATTAGTTCTTGCTTATGGTGGTGTGGTTTATATATATCAATAGGTGAGGATTGAGTACCGCCCTTGTGTTTCCTGGCTGTGGTGTGGTCTGTATCAGCTAGAACACAAGTTTATCTTCCTCTTGTTGTTTGTTTTCCTTTCCTTGATGATGACTTTGCTTACAAAGCCGGCTTGAGTTGAAACCCATCTTGGTGTATCTAGGAACATTCATGTTGTCTAGCCCTTTGCACTCTGATTAGAGAGCTGCACATACATCATAAGCTAGGTTAAGATGATTTCTAAAAAAATGGTTATTAGGATATTGCTATGACTGCTAAGTTTTGTTGCATTGCTCTTATGATGGAGGCTCATTTATGTTGTATTTGCATGTAGCGTTTGGGATAGTATTTAACGTTTTGAGCGGGTTAAAATTCTAATCGGATAAAGACTAATGTTCAGTAAGTTAGTGTTTTAGTAGCGTTTGGCATCTCAAATAACATTTTTTGAAACGTTAATAAGATTAACATTTAATGTTTGGACTAGCGTTTCATATATTTTGGTAAAAAAAATTACCCTTTGAAAATTATTTATATCCTTTTATGTTAGTTCACATTTATAAGCTAACTCAACTGATAAATTTACCGAACAAAATTTTTATTTGAGCACCTATCCGGCCATTATTTGCTACTTGAACTGCTATCCACTAAATTAATTACCATCCGCTGCGTAAATCGTTGTTCGCTATCTAAACCCCTATTTTTACCGAATAGGTATACTATTTGCTATCCTTGACCTTAATGTTATCTAATCCGCTAGCTATCCACTAAATTTGAAGTACTTAACATATCAAATAAGAAGAAAGAAGCAACATTAAATTACTTATTTTAATTATCTTTGCATCTTCTGATAAATCTTTCTAATATTTTTTTTTTAGCCAAGAATCCCTATAATTAATGTTATTGTGATTATTGATGAGTAGCTTTTGTTGGACAATATCCTAGGGGAACAAGGGAACACATACTAAAGACAATATCCTACCAAATCGAAGGTGATTTTGTAAATAATTTAATTTACACTGAAAAAAAAATCCACGATCCCATTGCAATAATATGTACATATGCATACCACCGGTCAACAAAACTTCAAAAGAGGATGAAAAATATTTAAATTATGTGTCTCATATACGCATGCAGAAATTAGGATTAATAAAGCATATAATTAAATATCCTAATATGCTTTGTTTTTAAGTTTTTAAAGGAGGATTTTCGTCAGTTTGCTACACTATTGCATGTGCATGCATGTGGGACTTAAGATCACGTCGTAATTTTAATTTACAAAAGTTAGTTTTTCGTTTGTTGTGGCAAATTGTCAGTCAAACAAAAATGGGGACTGAATTTTATCTTTTAAGTATTCGGTCAAATGATGATAAAACAATGCTTATGACTTTGGTTAAATAGCTTTTAATTTCCAAGTTAGATACTTAGATGCTTCTACCCATGATACAAATACATAATTAGAACATCTTTTTAATTACGGGTAAGGTTAATCACAAAGTAATTTATGAATGCTTCTGATAAGTCTTCATGTAAAGGTCATGTTCATTTAAATTGACGTTTTAGATAATGGAGCAATTTATGTAACAGATAGCGATCTTGGCAGCGGATAACGGACGGTGGTTCAAATGATAATTGTGTTCGGTAAATTTAGCGGTTGAGTTAGTAGATTAATATTAATTGACCTAAAAGGATATGAATTGAATAGTGTCTAAAGATAACTTTCAAAGGGTGTTTTTTGACCAAAAAATATGAAACTGTAAACGTTAACTTTCTTAACGGTTCAAAAAACATTGCTTGAAACACTAAATGGTACTTAAAACGCTAACATTACAAAAGGATATTCCTATAATTAGAGTTTTGAATTGAACAAAATGTTAAACATTACTTTGAATGCTACTGCCCAACGCGACCAAAATAGTTTAAGTGAAAGATTAGATGTACACGGCCAGAATTAGATGTACAGTTTGATTCTATGAATTTGTGTTGGACTTTAAATACCTTGAGTTGGGATATTAACCCTTTATTTAATATATTTCCACAAAATCTAAAGAGTAATTAAGGTTCCGTTCTTTTATTCGGTACCGCAAGTTACCGTAGCTCACCACAAATTACCATTTATCTTTTTATTTAATATATTTTCACGAAATCTACAAAATTATTTAAAATCCACAAAATTATTTCCACCGCAATTCAGCACAATCCACCGCAACTCATTTATTATTTAATATATTTTCTAATAAAAATATATATTTCAACACCAATATTATTCTACCGCAACTTACCGCAATCCACCACAATTTACTACGCTGCAATTTACCGCACCGCAAATTCACCGCATAAAAGAATAGGGCCTAAGTGTTATATAACGATATTAATGTAGTATGAAACTCCAATAATACTTTGAATGACTTGAATCAAAACAAAACCATCATCTTCACTTTAAACCTTACAAAATCCTGTTTATAAAGTGTCATTTAGATGAGAATTATAGTGTTAAATCCTACCATAAGAATAGAATCTAACAAAAGTTTTATAGATATTCCATTAAACAATTGCAACATGTTCAAAGCTTTTCACTTCTTCTTTGTTGTACAAAAGTTTGACGACCGCCTAAATCAAAATTGGGAAACGAGGATGACAAAGATCTACTCTCAAATATACATTGTCTACTTACTTTGTGGTAGTAAACATGAGTACGTTGATGGCCTCCTTTATATATATATATATATATATATATATATATATATATATATATATATTGGAAATGTATACCAGAATAATATTTATGCGTAGTGGATAAAGTAAAGTGTTAGATTTGGGTTGAGCTTACCTAGAATGGGATTCATTATTCTTTTTCAGGAACCCATATCTAGTTTCTTAATGGCCCAATAAAAAGATAAAAGATTGCCTTGCAAAACTAACCGAAACCGAACTGAAAAACCTAACTTGGACATAACAGACACCCAAATAGAGGACCCGATATTGACTTGAACCCAAGGAAAAACAATAAGCAACTAATCTGAATTGCAACTTGAAAAGTGACCCGATTAAGATCCACACCTGAATGAAGGGTCGGATCATAACCAAATTTGAAAGAGTCTCACCTGCACCAATCCTAATAAAGACTCACTGAAAGTCAGCCTTCATCTGGACTGAACCTGACTTGGCCTGAAACTTCTTCCTCCACAACATGATATAGGTTAGGCATAATGTCCAAATTGATGACCTATTATTAAGTGGGCCTTATTAGTCATCAGCTATGGATCGTCTTTTTTTGGGCACAATGCTTCTCGCCCTAATAGATGTTACAATAAGCCCAAGTGGATGTAATGGGCTACTCTTGTTTTCTTTTCTTTCTCCTTTCCTTAGTTTTCTTTATGTTTTCAAGATATTGGGCTGCCTAATTAGCCAATATTATAATGGATTATTAACCTCAAGGGACAATCCATTAAGCAAATGGAACATAAATTTTCAAATAAAACTGAAGTTTCAATTTGTGAGAAGTATCAATTTTTTAAAAGTTTTTGTTTCATATTTTGAGTGGTTTCGGGGCAAGTTTCATACTTAATGCATCCAACAAAAACATTAAAAAAAATTAAAATTGATATTTCTCATAAATTTAAACCTCATATTCTTGTTTGAAATTTTATGATTTATTTGCTTCACGATTCATTCCTTAAGGTCAAAAACCCTATCATAATTCCCCACAATTTTACTGATTCACTTAAGTCTCAGTGTCTCACTGTGAGTTTTTTTTTTGGGGGGGGGGGGGGGGGGGGAAGGGGTTAATTTTACTATAGGAATGACAACTATAAATTCTAGTATAATCCCTTTAACCTACGGGGTATTAGCAGTCGTTTCCAGCTGTTGTTCCCCTCCTAAGGGCAGGTTCTTATGCATTACTCATCCGTCCACCACTGGAAACACCACTTCCGGTCCGACTCGCATGTGTTAAGCATGCCGCCAACGTTCATTATGAGCCAGGATCGAACTCTCCATGAGATTCATAGTTGCATTACTTATAGCTTCCTTGTTTGTGGACAAACGGATTCAGAATTGTCTTTCATTCCAAGATATAACTTGTATCCATGCACTTCATATTCGCCTGGAATTCGCTCCCAGAAATATAGCCATCCCTACCCCCTCACGTCAATCCCACGAGCCTCTTATTCATTCTCATTCAATCACGGCGGGGAGCAAGTCAAAATAGAAAAACTCACATTGGGTTTAAGGATAATCAGGCTCGAACTGATGACTTCCACCACGTCAAGGTGACACTCTACCGCTGAGTTATATCCCTTCCCTACTCCCGTCGAGAAATAGAACTGCCTAATCCTAAGGCAAAGGGTCGAGAAATTCAACACCACTATTCTACTATTCTTGTCTTGAAATCCGCCCAGGATGCCCTTTGATCAATTCTTGATTATTATAAAAAATAGATGATGGACCACTCAAATCAACCTAGATGAAAAATGTTCTCTTTTGACACCATTAATAAGTCATGGGCCAATGACTTATTTTCATAATTATACTGCTTGCATCAGTAAGTCAAAGGCTGCAGGATAAGTTATTAATGGAGTATGAAATTATGAACTGGTCTTTCTTGGGCCTTCATTTTCTTGTATACTATTATTAGCAGGAAATGGGGGACATAAACCAGGATATTAGTAGTAAAGGTTTCATAATAATTACTATTTATCCATAGAAAAACTATAGTAGGATAGTACATGAACCCTGCACTGCTCATTGGATGTTGTTCTTATTACAGGACTCTGAAAATGATGGCTCACCAATCTCTACCATGCATGCATGTTTAGGTCTTCATCATTCAACATTTTCTTGTTCTCTTCCCCCTTAATTCCCTTGACCCTAGCTAACCCTAGATCCCTAACCCTAGATGTATTCAACTCCTAGCTATAGCTAGGTATCCACATTATAACAACCAAGGGAAAAAAAATAGAGAAAAGGGTGAGTTTCAAGGTAATATTGAAGTACTTTTCTTGTCAAAATATGAAAATGTGAAAACAAATTAGTGATATTATCCATATATTTAAGGAGACAATATGATGATATTGATCGTGACCTTGATACGAAGCTGGAACTACTAACTATGATGAATGCGCTAACTATGGATATGATGCTGGAAAATAAGGCGATGCTTAAACACTTGAGTTCGATTCTTATTAACTATATTTTCATAGAAAGAAACATGGTTGCAGATTGAGTTGCCAAAACATGTCATGATATAAATCTTTCAAGGATTTGGGGAACCTCAAATTCATCTATAGAATTCTGTAATACTTGAAATTTAATTTCACTCCAGTTGCTTTAATTCGCCCATTTGAAATTTAATTTCACTCCAGTTGCTTCAATTCGCCCATTTGAAATTTAATTTCACTCCAGTTGCTTCAATTCGCCCATTTGATATACTTGAAATTATATTATTCTCTCTTTCCCTTTATTGCCTTCACTAATCACTAATGTGTACTCCGGCCATTCAATTCTATATATTACTATCAATTCATCCTTTTCATACACTTGAAAATATACTTCTCTCTTTCCCTCTATTCCCTTCACTAATACATATATACTTTGCCCATTCAATTTTATCTGTTATTATTAGTTTTTTTACGGTCTTCAATATTCTTCTTTAATTGAAGTATGAATAACTCTAATATTGAGGTAACAAATAAAAGGGGAGGAAAGTTGCATGAATAAGCTAGGTTAGTGTCTTAAGGATGCTAAAAAAAAAAAGAAAACAAAAACACGATTGAAAGATCTAATGTTGAAAACAAAAGGGTGCTACGTGCAAAACCCTATAATGAAAATGTGAAAAGTGTGACCTTCTTGTTTATTTGGACAATAATATACTTTTTACAATTCATATATTGTAAGATATTGGATGACAATACACTGAACTTTAGGGGTATTGGACAATAATGCTCTGAATTTTTTTCTTGGACTCTAATACACTGAACTTTAAGGGTATTAGACAATAACGCACTCAGACCAATTCAGCTGGTGGTTGACGTGGTGGCTGTCCTATTTTGACGTGTCGTTTTTCTATTTTTTTCAGAAAAAAACTTTTGCCGTGTAAGAAAGTACACATAAGCAGGATGACTAATATATTTTTTTTGGAAAAAAATAGAAAAACGATACCCAAAGTGGAACAACCACCGCGTCAACCACCAGTTGAATTGGTCTGAGTGCATTATTGTCCAACACCCTCAAAGTTCAGTGTATTAGAGTCCAAGAAAAAAGTTCAGTGCATTATTGTCCAATACCCCTAAAGTTCAGTGTATTATCATCCAATAATCCTATATTGTATTATAATTATTAGATTCAATGATATCATTTCTTTAGCTTAATATACAATAATAAGGCTGGCAATGAGCCGAGCCGATCCTGAGTTTGGCATGCTCGAGGCTTGGTTCATGAGCTACATTGCAAGCTTGGCTCGGCTCACGAGCTTAACGAGCCTGAAAAGTTAGGCTCGCGGCTTGGCTCGCCAAGGCTCACGAGCCCTCACAAGCTTTAACGAGTCAATGCTTGTTCATTGTTATTCATTTTGTTGATCTACAAAGTCATAATAAAGAGTAACTCTTAAAATAGAGAATAGTAAAAAAACATTTATAACAAAGTCAAATAATAATATAAGATTGAAAATTAATTAATTCAGAATAACAATTATATGATATAAAATAAAGTAATTTTTTAGCGATAATAAAAATAACTTTTGAATGTGGATTTATATCATATAAAGAAAAGATTATCAAAAGCACAAGTTTCAATTCATGTAGATAAGGTAATTTTATTTTGGAAATAGTATTATCAAACACAACATATTTCGTCCAATTTTCCATTTTCACAAGCCTTACGAGTTACGAGCTTCACGAGCCGAGCTTCCTTAGGCTCGGCTTGGCTTATTTATGTGACGAGCTCGAACCCGAGCCGCCTCGAGCTTATTGCAAATCGAGCTTCCAGTCGAGTTGACTCGCGAGGGCTCATGAGCCGGCTTGGCTCATTGTCAGCCCTATACAATAATGTAGTTTTTATATTAAGACAAGACATGTAAAAAGTGTTTTGCCCAAGGTTCATATCATTTTCATTATTTACAATAGGGTCAGAGGCAAATTTAGGAACTAAATTTAGAGGGGTCAAAATTTAAAATGAGTAATTGAAAACTTTATATTTAATTAGCAAAATTAAAAAATTAAATATTAAATGTACACATTTTTTTTCTTCAATTTTTACATTTTAACTTAAATAATAAATAAAAGTTGTTATCAACTTATTTAAGATGATTCAATAGCTACACCTAGATAACCCAAAATTCTAGTAATTTACATCACATTCGCATATTATCAAAATTTTCAAATATTTGAACTGTATAAATATAAATATTATTCGTAGGCACAAAAGTCAAGAGCAGTAACGAAAAATCAACATAAACTCAAGTAATAACTAACAAATGCAATAGAAGTCGACTAGATATTGATACAAACAATCAAATTAATCTAAGTTAATTAAAGTTCTAATGCTTGTAAATTTGACAAATAAAAATAAAAATAAATCTATAAACAAAAATCGTATTTTCTTAGAAGTAAAACTATCATCAGTAATATTTAACACTCCACAAAATTAAAATGAAGTGAACATAATAAAGTCTTAGATAATAAAAATATTGAACTGTTCAAACAATTGAAATTTCATGACTTTTTCTGAATTATAATAAATATTATATAAATTTACTTTATTACAAAAACATCAATGTATATTTTCTTTTCTCCGAAAAACGGCATTTAACCCAACGTGAACCCACCTTAACTTCATCCCTGAACATGGCAAAAGGTGTGGCCGTGTGCACTATCGGATGGAATTTTCCTTTATATTTTAAGAGACCAATCAATTTAAAAGTTTACATAGATAGCATTGGATACATGAATACAATTTTTTTTTGACTATCTGGTATCTAGATTACAACTTCTGACCAGAAACACTGGATACATGAATGTGTAGCTTTGTACTGATGCATCAATTATCCATCCCTTGATCATATCTAAGATTCTACAAATGTCAATTTCTTCATTCAAGAGGAGGACTAAAGGCTAATGAAATCACATATATATGTCAATTTCTTGATTCAATTCACAAGTGAGCAAAATATCCATAAATGAATCGTCTATTATGCATGGCTAGGGGTGTTGCTATAAACAACAAACAATGAATTTTTAGAGAAACCATTAGTCATAGTCTTGATTCACACCTGTAAATTTTTTGTTTGAATGTCCAATCTAAAAGAAAATTGACTCAGTTAACTATCAATTTTCTTTAAAATAGACCAAAGTATACAATTACAACCAGTAATTAAAAGAGAAATTAGTCAAATGGTGACTAGTGCAGGTGTACATTTGTAATGTAGAGAAATAGAACATATTTTACTGTGTTAGATATCATTGTACTGTATTACAATACAATAACTTCAATATAATCTCTTTGGACTTTGGAAAGATTCCATCTTCAATCTCTAGTTGATGTTACTAATCTGTTGTACTTCTTACCTAATTAATTAGTTAAATAAATAGTCCAACATTATGCAGTAGAAGAACAAATCATAGAGTACTATAAAAGTGTTGTTTTCTCTTGCATTATGGTAAAAAAAAACATCACTTAAAGGGTTTTTGAAAAAATATATTGAAAGAAAAACAGCAAAGAATTAATTTTTTACTCTACTTGCCAGAGCAAACAGAGCTTAAGATTTAAGAATGTACTTAAGAGTGAGCTTTGTTTGATTATGAAACTGTGTGACTTGTTTGTTTCGCTATTTTTTTCGAAAATATTGAAAAATTTAGAGATATTACAAATATTAGCAAAACAGCAAAACATAACTCACAACGGTTAAAAACATCAACTAATTGATTCACAAGATCGCAAAAAACCACTAAAACTACAAACAACTCCAAAAAAAATCAAATATTTTTTACTATTCTTTTCATTTCAGCATTAGAGGTGTTATTTATTTTGCTGTTTAGCTGTTATTTTATGACTTTGAATAATAAAAAAACATTTTCAAAGTAATATAGGTTGAGTAATTAATCAACATTCAACAATAGCATAAAAATACTTTCAATTCATCCTTCTGCAACCCCATTATTCAAGTAAAATACCAAAAGTTCTGCAAAGGGTTTCAAGAAAAATACAAAAAAAAATACTAAACTAAAAACAAAATCTCAGTTCCAAGTGACAACCCATGAAAACACAGATTTTTAGATAGTCAACAATTTATTTATTTATTTATTTGTTTCTAACCTGAGAAAATAGAAATAATTGAAGTGCTGGTGGTGAGCAGGAAAAAAGAGTACAACTCCAACTCCAACCTCATCATCAAACATCATACTCAGATCAAATCAGAGACCCCATTCAAAAAAACCAATAAATAAATAAACAAATTAAACCAATAAAAAAAGAAAAAAAATTGTTTGAAGAAATTACTGTAGTAATAATTAAGCAGATATTCAAAAGATCTGCAGGAAGAACCTGAAAAGACGTACGACCCAGTAGAGAATTCTCCATTATCATCACCATCTTTCCCTTTTCTTTTTTCCTTTTTTTTTCTGGGTTTTCTCTGTGAAAAAGTACAGACATTCTCGAGGTTCACTGCTCTGCGCCAAAATCCATACATTTCTTGCTCAGAGATCTCCAGATCTACCATCAGACAGTAAAACCACACAAAAGGTAAAAAAAACAACAAACCCTATTATTATTTACATACAACATATAATTACCCACAGTATATTATGTGTATGCGTAAAAGTATGTATGTAATCAGTAGAAAAATTAGCCATTTATTGCCGCTGCAGCATCATCAAGATTCTCATATCCTCTTCTTCCTAAGATCTCTTCTTCTTCTTCTTTTTTACCCCTCCCAGTAAAAAAGGAAAAGTAAAAAAAAAAAAGAGGGTCAAGAAGAAGAAGAAGATCGAGGAGATGGGCATGTGAATCTTGAAGGTGCTGCATCGGCAAACAACGGCTGGTAATTTTTTGTTTGCTGTCTTCTCCGTGTCCAACGACGCCGTATTGGGCAAAGCGAAACCCTAACCTAACCTAACCCTAACCTAGCAATGAAACAAAGTAAAAACAAAAGGAGAAAGTGAAAAAGATGGTGTTTTTGAGGAGGATGAAGAAAACCCAGATTCATTTCAGAAGAAATATTTATGGGTTTTCACTAAGATTAAACCTAAACACACAGAGAGAGAGAGACAGTTTCAGAGAGAGAGAGATAATGAAATGAGGAGAGAGTGAAGAGGGTTTAAATAGAAGAACTTCCCAAGGGTTTTCAGAGAAATAATGGGGAGAGAGAGAGAGAGATTAGGGATTGGTTGGTGCTGAGGAATTTGTCAGTTTTTAGAGAGAGAGAGAGAGGGAGAAGAGAGAAGACCCACAACAGTTATACATCGCGATCCAAGGTACCAGATTTTTTCCCAGTTTTTTCTTTTTTTTTTTGGTGGGTTTGTATTTAACCCTAATTGAGTATATGACCAAGTCTTTTTTTTTTTTTTTTTGGGGGGGGGGGGGGGGTTTATTACCTTACATCAGAGATGATCACATATAACAAAAGGTTCACTATATACTTATACCAGTTACCACCTTCTGGAAATTGATTTCCTAGTGAAGTGAATTTAATGGTTTGCGTCTCTCACAAGCAATTCTCTGTTAATCTCTGTGTTGTGTATATGCATATGCTTGCCCAATGGCCACCCTTAAAATTGACTAAGAAATCCTAGACAATTTCTACCCTTTTAGGCTTCTCTTCACCCTATAGCATGGTGGATCGGTAAAACTGACCCAATTCGAATGACCCATCTAAAATCGACCTATACAAACTCAAAAATGTCAAAAATTATTGTTGGACCCAGACCCAATCTAACCCGACTTGATCCATATTTATCTTTCACCAAAATTGTTTGTTCTTTAAAAATGAAATAACTTGAAATTGACCCGACCCGACCCGACCCGACCCAACTCAAACCAAACCAAACCAAACCCAATACAACCTGAACCTTGTAGTCGAATTGACCCAACTCGAACCTGAATCAAATTACTCAATTGCCACGTCTATTTAGGATCATTTAGTTGTTCAATTTTTGGAAAAAAAAATGTGAATTTTCTCAAGTTGACTAATAAGACATAGGTTGTGTTCGGCAATAGCGTTTGGGGTAGCGTTTAGCGTCTTGACCAAGTCAAAACTGTAATTGCATAAATATCAGCGTTCGGTAAGCTAGCGTTTTGAGGAGCGTTTAGCGTTTTAAGGAGCGTTTTGTGAAACGCTAATAAAGTTAACATTTAGCGTTTGGAGTAGCGTTTCATATTTTCCGGTCAAAAAATACCCTTTGTAAAATTTATCTTTTGGAAATTATTGATACCCTTTATGTCAATTCACATTAATCTGCTAATTGAACCGCTAAATTTACCGAACACAATTCTCATTTGAACAACCATCCGCTATCCGCTACTTAAACCGCTATCCGTTGCTTAAACTACTATATGCTACATAAACCGCTATAAAACACTAATTTTACCGAACAGGGCCATAGGGTAAAAGTAAGTAAAGTAAAGAATATGAAAAGGTTGTGTAAGTGTTATTACGTGAAATAGTGTAAGTCACATTACTTACGAATTACAATGAATTACAATATAAAATTAACACCTTTGTAACTTTTAATAAATAATCTTTCTAATTATCATAGTTTCATATTATTATTAAATTTGTGAGTGATCAACGATAAAAAATTAATCAAATGAACAAATATTTTGAGACAGAGGTAGTATATACTTTATAAATTGAATCACATCAGTCACATCATTTATTTCTTACTTGGGTTGAATTCAATGGACATGAAAAGTTTATATAGGGCACCATAGTTTCACACTTAAATTTGATAAATTTTAAAGGGAAAATATGGAATTTTTTTTCTGAAATTATAACAAACACTATTCCTTAGTTTGACATAAATAGTTTTAACATTTGTTGTAATTAGGGTTATTCTGTACCAATCTTCTGATATGAATAGTTTGGTTGAATCCACTTCACATTTTTCAACTTCAAATAGCCATCTTTAATAACTGTTTCAAAAAGAGGAGTATGTATGTGTGTATGCATACATAGTGATGTGGAAAAGTTTTGATTTAGATAATGGGTTCATCTAATTAATGAGACCTATACAATTGTTTGATTATTAATGGTCCAATGTGGTCACGAGATGATGTGAATTAATCAATGCTAAACTTTGTATTAGTCTATTATTTGTGTGATTTTGTTACATAGATTTGTTATGACTTTGATTTTACAATGTCGCGTTGCTTTAATTTAATCACACCCAGCAAAGAAATGGGGTTAATTATCCCATTAGTTTATTCACACAATGTCTTCATGTGGTATCAAAATTTGAGCTGACCAACAGGTTAGGTCAGATTCGTGTTCATATCGAATTTAAATGGGTTTAAAATCTTCCGACTTGAAACTAACTCATTTGTTAAACGAGTTGAAATTTGAAACCGTTTACTATTTAAATTTTAATCGGATTGACCTTATTTTAACCGTTGACCCATTTGAAGAAACAGGTCAGAATCAGGTTACTGATTTATCTTTTAACCTATTTATGTAAACAACTCCTTATAGATCGAAATAATTAAATATTAAACTTCAACATTTTGTATAGCAAACTTCATTTGAAATGTACATAAACTTGAGTCAAAATTATAAGTCTTACATGTATTTCAAAGAGTAAAACATATTACTTTCACCTAAGCTTACTGATAAAAGGTTTAAGTTGGTAGGAACGTACACAGGTGAACGGGTTGACCCATTTAACCCATTTGTTAAACAATTAAGTAGGTGTCTTTTTCCTATTGAAAATCGTGACATGAACTTAACTCATTTAGTTAAGCGGGTTTACACCCATTTAATTAAACTGGTTGAAAATCAGTACACAAACCCGCTTAATATCGTATTTAGTTCGAGTTAGTGATCGAGTCGAGACAACTTATCCCAGCTCTATTAAAAGATTTCCGTCATGAATCCTAAAGCCAAGGTAGATTTATGGAAAGTTTATCTCAGTAGATAAAGGATTTTTTTTTTCACCTTATGATATGTAATTAGGTGATCTAGTACCTTCATTACCTCCTTAGGAAGGGATATGCACAATACATTATTATCTCTCTCACTATCCTCCATACTTTGTGAATCATCCTATCATTGATTCTACTTCATATATGTTCAAATATTTATTTATAACGAGTGGTATCAAATCAAGACTTGATATGATCCTAATAATTGATATCATAAACGGGCGCGGAGTCAGGTTTTATCAAAGTCGAGTACAACAATTCTTATGCCAAAGTCGACTACAACCAGGTTTATCAGAGTTAGGTTCAAGTATATTCAATCCTTATCAAATTCGGGTTTGCTAGATTAGATACCTTGTTTATTACAAGGTATTATGCCAAGTTTGTCGTCAGATTCGAGGCGTGTTAGAGCTTCGGTCATAGGATGGTGCCGAAAAGTTGGTTGTCAAGATCAACTCCAATTTCGCAAATAAACTTTTGAACTTTAATTGGAGTTTGTTAGGAAAGTATTTTGAAATTACACGATTTTATAAGTATACATCGGTAAGTTTCTTAATTGGACGAGAAGATTATTTAGGTTTTCCAATATTTATAATACTTGGTTATTCAATTATATTAGATTTAGTTGCATAAAAAAATTATATTAGAATATTAGATCTAGCAAACTCAATTATACTTGGATTGTTAGTCAAAATAGATTTATAGGAAATTTATCGTTACAAATAATAAAGTGTAGGTTTTAATCGCCAAATAATGTTTGATTAAGGTGATCGAGTATCTTTAGCTAGGTAGGTATGCGCATTATTTTCTATCTCTTCAATCCTTAATATTCATCAGAGAAATTGTTATAATTGTAATAACATGTACTAGAGTGATCTGCAGTTCACCTGATCTCTTCAAAATACTAGAAAGTTTTGAGATCTTTGAATTCATTGGATATCAATTATGTTGAGTTGTCCCACATCGGCCTTTGACACCCATATTATGGTGTTTATAATGGCTTGAGTGCCTTAACCTCCTAAGTTAGCTTTTGGAGTTGAATTGAGCTTAAGTCCATTATTTCACAAATTACCTTATGGTTTTCTCTCGATTTAACTTTTCATGTTAAATATAGTTTCTTCCCTTTTCATTATTCTTCCATTATTATGCATCATACTTTACGAATCATCATATATATACATATTCTAACAATTGTTAATTTGTTATCACGAACAGTAACTCGCTTGATAAAACTATGAATTCATAAAAGGAGGAACATACGAAACAAATTTAATAGTTTAGAAGGATAGTAATAACAGAAAATCAAGCTATAATTGTTACGGGTGATGATATAAGTCTTGTCTCAAGACACTTTTTATTTGTCTTACCCTTCACAAAATTGGTATTTCTTATGATTTTTGACACTATTTTTTAATAGCAAGTAGTAATTATCAATTATAAAACGCTTGGGATGCTTAGGGGGCAACAACGATCATAAATGATATCTTAATCGAATCAACCCCTTCTATTAAGCTTATTTTAACCATTTTTTAAATATAAAAATTAATGTATAAAAGTATAATTTTATGCAATTTATATGTGATATTATAACTATAGAATTCAATCCTATCATTTAATTTCATTTTAATATATAATAATATAGTTTTAATGTTAGGGCAAGATACTTAAAGTATCTTATCCCAAGACTCATATCATTTTCGAATTGTTAATTGTATCCATTATGTAACAGGAAAAAATAAAAAGAATTGAAGTATTTATTATATTATATATTATGGCTTTTCAGATTGAATTTATGGCCCTTAAAACCTTGTACAGGCAACAGGTTGTACTCGCCAGGGTTTCTGACTTCATAATCCAAACGACAAGTGGGAGGGAAAAAAATTAATTTCCTTAAAAAAAAGTGGAGGAAATAAAGAAATACACTAGAAATAATTAAAATTAATGAAAGTGGAAAACCTCAATCCTCCGAAGTTATGAAGATTAATAATTAGGTCACATGGCAATCCAACAATAATTTCCCCACCCTGCTGGATTCCCACACTCTCTCTCCACTTTTCTTTTGTTCAATGGTTCTAGGATTTATTTTCCTTACATAAGCCAAATAAATAAATAAAAGCGCTACAAGAAAATTGACTCATTATGCCCAATTTTATTGGTCACGGATAAGATTGTCAAAATCGGGATTCTAACTCAGATCCATGTGTTAGTTAGGATCGGAATTAACCCACGTAGGAGTGTGGATTGGAATGTAGGTAGTAGAATCACATCGATGATTTCGGATCATAAAATCGGAGGATCGTAGATCAGGATCGAGATTTTTAATAACTATCATAGATCAGATCTATTAGTCACAATTTGGGATCGGATGATCGAACGATAGCATTAGTCCCTATGTCGTAGCGATTGATCGCTTGACTTGCAGGCTTGCAGTCGATGCTGGCGGTCAATAGCGATCGATCGCTAGAGTCTGTTGCAAATGGTGATTGATAACCAACAATCGATAGCTACCGTTTGCTGAGATCAATACGTTTTTTTTATAAAAAAAAAATACTAATTAGCGCAATTGTCAATGTTAGTAAGCATCCTGAAAATTAGTTAAATATAGGGAACAATTGTCTCAAAATCTTTGCCATTGTGGGGTAAGGAAGGGGGAGTGGGACGAGTTTTGGAAGCAGTCGAGGATGCTTAGTGATACTGAGATAGGAGGACAATATGCTCGTTCGTGCTTCTACATGCTCTGCTTGGGATGCATGTTGACTCTACAACAAAGTCAAGAGGTGAGGGAACAGTTAGGAGAAGTGGGGGAGGATGAACGAACCTTTCTCGGCGACTAGGAGCGCTCGTAGAGCATTGTGGAAGCTCTGTCTAGCCTAAACACGAACCTGTTCTTTCGCGCAAACCATTCCACAATGGAGTAATACAACTCACCAAAAATGGTATCACAAGTATTGGAGTTACCACATGGAAAACCTCACAAAAAAAAAAAAAAAAGACAAACGGAACCAAACCCAAAATTATAGTACAAGTATTGAGTTACTAGTGTAATTAGGAGAATGTCATAGACCATTAATAAAAAGATTTTTAAATTAGAACCATCATCATATTCACCAACCCTGCTATGCCATTGATGCCTTATCTAAGACCTATATAAGACACAAGAATACACAAAAGAGTCACATTCACCATACATTCAACTTATTACCTACGCTCTCAATCTTGCAATTTATCTTTTTCAAAATTGCTTTCTTCATCGTATCTGTCCTAATCTTACTTTTCACATTTTCTTTCATTATTATTGACTTTAGGTTCCTTACTTCACTCTCCATTGCTTCAATAACATCTAATTTCACAAGCCTTCTTTCTACGGATACCTCATTTACTCACAGTTATCCTTTGCCTAAAATAAATAAATGAACCTATTACAAATATAAGCCACCTATAATTCAATTACAAAGGAATTAGATTTTAAAAATACTCATCATGGGCGCATGTAAAATATCTTATACCTCTACTCATAGCTATCCTTTGTCTAAAATAAATATATGAACCTATTACAAACATAAGCCACCTACGATTCAATTACAAAGGAACTGAATTTCAATAAATACTCATCATAGACGCATGTAAAACATTTTCCCTATGTTTGGAGGTTTTCTATATCTTTGGTGAATTGCAGTCAAATTGTGATGACATTTGACAACTGCAGTCTTTAGCTTCAATTAGATATGCATGCGTTTGCAAATCCTACTTCTGATTGGTGGTTTATTCTTACTTAACAACTTAAAAATGAGAGGTCGTCCGCTGGTTGTGGTTTATTCTCATTTTTAAGCAGATAAGCAAGAAGAAACCTCATTTTAAAGTAATAGAGGACATTTAATACATGCACTTCTAATTTGAAGTTAGAATCACAAACAACCCTAAACCCTAAACCTAACTTGACAACACGCATTGTGTTTATGTATACATTACAAATTTAGGTTACATTTCATTTAAGAGTGGTTTTACGAGCAGTTAATGAAGAATTGCCTACAAACCACCATTAAATAGAGCCTAACCTAATTTTAATTTAACCTCATTACCCCTTATTTAAATCTATCTGGAATACACATTTACAAAACTTCATCACCACAAAATTGATTATGTAGGAAGGATTGCCTAAAAAACCTTGAATTGAAGAAAATTAAAAATAAAATACTAATTTAGAGAGTTTTAACAACTTTTATTCACAAAGATACAATGAGACATAGTGCAATTGCAATTAACACAAGTTAAAAAGAAAAAAAAAGGGAGAATCAAGCCTAAGGCATAATGCATCAACTAAAAGCCTTAGTTTCAATTATTAGACCAAGTCCCATAAGCTTAGCAGCCTTAGCTAGAAAGTTGAAAGAAGTATGGTAACAATTATATATTTACTAAAACTATAGTGCATTCCATAATGTTAATCCTCCCCTATTTTATAATATGTGGCAATTTATTACTTTTATTTTTAATGATATTTGGTTAGGTTATTTTCAGGCTAAGATAAGTTACGATAAGTTGGAATAAGTTAGGATAAGTTACGATTTTTTTTTTTTGGGAATTGTGTTTTTAGAGTGGATCATTTTTTGGGGAATGGTGTTAGGTTTGAATAAGTTTGGATAAGTTAGGATAAATTGGGAGAGTTATCCAACCTAACCAAAGAATATGGTAAATATCAATACAAGTCAAAATCAAAACCAATATCTCCAAATTCCGCTCAAATGGGGGATGGAGGGGTCAGATGTAGCAATTATAACTTTAAATTTACAATTCAGAGAGACTGATTCCAGTTGACACAAGATTTAGAAATAGTTCGCTAGCTAACTATTGATTTATAGAGAAGAAGTAGATGATTTTTATTGAGGATTTTTACTTTAGTTCAATACCATTTTTTAATTGACAAATATCAAAAAAACAGACGGAGTATCACATGTTTATAAAAGTTAACAACGTAATAAAAAAAGGTAGTACCTTAAAAATAATCTTGCTCTAACTATAAGCAACCAAGAAAGCTTGAAAATAACATAACTATTCCATCTGTCTCATATTATTTGCCACTTAGATAACTATCAGGATTTTCAATGTCTTTCTTTGAATGATATTTTTTTCTATGATACTTTATTCATAATTATAATATTATATTTTTATAATAATATTTTTATTACTAATTTAATAATAGTTATTTCATATAATAAATGATGGTATATATTGAGTAATTTCTCATCAAAACTTTTAAATATGAGAGCACAATTTACAAAGTCGATAAGATAATATGAAATGAAGGGAGTATAAATAAAAAAAATACTCCATCCGTCCCAAATAATTTTTCCATGCTTGACTAATGATGTCAAATTTTATAAATTTTGACCGTTAGTTTATTAAATTATATGTTGATTTATTATGTAAGACTATTATTATGAGATTTGTAATGAAAATACTTTTAGTTTAAATATAATACTACAAGTGTTGTTAAGATAGAACGTATATAAAATACTATCATTCAATGTATAATATTGAAGAAAGTGTAAAAGTAAAGTAGACAATTTACTTAAAAAGGATGAAGTTAAGTACAAGTGAAAAAACCAAAATAAAAATTTAAAATGGGATATTAAAAAAACAATGTACCGTTGAGCACGGAGTAGTGGAGTAGGTCCACCGTCCACGCATCCTCGTACGGGATCGCTTACCAGGGTGGAGCCTCCTTTCATTTTCGTTTTCCTTTTTCTTCTTTTGTTTTTGTGCATGTTTTTTTTAAATTTATTTTCTTTGATTGCGATGGATTTTAAAATTTTATTTTATAAGTTGTCTTTGTACTATCTCCATTTCAATTTGTCTATCATAATAATTTGTTTATTTGTTTCTTTTTTTTTTCATTTTTGCAATTTCAATATTTGTCATTTTTATTTTATGTTTATACTAAATCAATTTGTCTAGGATTTCATTAGATTTTATTTTTTATACATGAATTTTGTAAGGATAATGGGATAATTCATTATTTTTTCTACTCCACTTCCGATATTTTTGGTTTTATAAAAATAGTTATGGTGATGAAGAAATTGGGACATAAATACTCTTCTGTTTCATATTAATTGTCATTTTATTGACTTTCATGATTTCTAATGTCTCTTTTTTATTGATAACTTTTCATGTAATATCCTATTAATAATTGAAATATTATACTTTTTAGGATAATATTTTTCTTTACAAATTTACTGATAGTAATTTATACAGCAAGTCATTGTATATATTGATAAACTTATGATCAAAATTTTCAATATTTAACTGTATAATTTCAAAAGAAAACAATTAATATGAGACAGAAATAGTATTTATAAATTTTTTTTTTAAAATTTCTTTTTGCAAATTAATTTTGCGCAAGTTTTGCATCATTACTGCAACTCCACTCTGTTTCACGTTTCCCATCTGGGCCACTTGCAACTTGCGACCTTATTTAATCCCCTTAAACTTTTTTAATCAGTTCTTTAATTTGTTTAATTAGTTCCTATTTTAATATGTTGTATTATTCTATGAGACAAACAGAATAAAGTGGTGCCAATTAATCAGGATTAGTACGTATTTTAATCTGTTTTTATTTTAGTTAGTCCTTTCTTTTTACTCTAATTTTAAGGAAGAGTAGATTCCTACAAGAGATTCCTTATCGGGCTAAAAGAAATTAAATGTTAATCATATATTTATTCTCTCCATTTAAAAATAACATGTCGTTATAATCAATATGCAAGTCTTATTCTTTGGATAAGTTATTTTCAAGTTAGAATACTTAGGATTGGATAAGTTAAAATAAGTTAGAATAAGTTATTGGAGAATTGTATTTTTAGAGCGGATGTTTTTTTTGGGAAATTGTGTTAGTTTGGGATAAACTAAAATAAGTTAGGATAAGTGAAAACTAGAAGAACACAGTGGAAGATTTGAATATTGTGTATATTGTGATATTATGTATACAACAGGAAAGATACATAGATATATATACACGAGGGCTAACAAGATCAGCTAGCTAACAACCATAACAAACTATCTAACAACTTGTAACAACCTATTAGTTAACATCCCCCCTCAAGGTGGGATTGGAGGAGAAGAAACCAAACCCAACCTTGAAGACAAGTAAGAGTGTTGAGCTTCACCAAGGGGTTTTGTAAGAATATCTGCTAGCTGTTCTTGAGAACTCACATGATGAGTTTGGATAAAACCTTCAGTAATCTTATCCCGTATATAATGGCAATCTATGTTCAAGTGCTTTGTGCGCTCATGAAAAACAGGATTGGCGGCTATATGAAGAGCAGCCTTATTGTCACAAAAGAGAGCAATAGGCCGAGGACAATGAATATGAAAATCAGCCATCAAATGAGCAACCCACTCAAGTTCTGAAACAGTAGACGAGCTTTGGCTGATGATTTTGCCACCGTTTTTTGCTTTGTGGTTTTCCAGGAAATCAATGAAGAACCAAAAAATACACAATATCCAGAAAGGGATCTGGAAGAAAACTTGCAAGCCCCCCAATCAGCATCACAGTATGCCCGGATGTGCATGTCATTGCTTCGAGGATAATATAGGCCAAGATCAATGGTGCCTTTGAGGTAACGAAGAACATGTAATGCAGCATCAAAATGAGGTTGTCGAGGCTCTTGAAGGAACTGACTAAGATGCTGAACAGCATAGGCTATATCCGGCCTTGTAAGAGTCAAATATAATAACCTCCCAATCAATCGTCTATACTTCCAAGGATCTGGAAGTGGTTCTCCCTCATCAACAGACAACTTAAGACCTTTTGGCAATGGAAAGGTAGCTGCCTTAGCACCTGTTAACCCAGCATCAGCAAGAATATCAAGAGAATACTTCCTTTGATTAAGCAAAGTACCATGCTCAGATCTGGCAACTTCTATGCCCAAGAAATACCTAGCAAAGCCTAGGTCTTTAATAGTAAATGCACTGTGAAGAGCCTTCTTCAAGGCAGAAATACCCTCCAAATTATTACCAGTGATCAGAAGATCATCCACATACACCAACACATAAATGCACTGATCTGAGCACTTTTGAGTGAACAAAGAATAATCAGCTTTGGATTGAGTGAACCCCATCTTGGTAAGAAACTTGGTCAATTCAACATTCCATTGCCTTGAGGCTTGTTTCAAGCCATAAAGAGATCTTTGAAGCTTGCAAACTTCATTAGATTTAGCTGCTGTGTACCCCAAAGGAGGTATCATATAAACTTCTTCATCAAGATACCCATGAAGAAAAGCATTGTTAATATCAAGTTGATGTAAATCCCAATTCTGAGCAGTGGCTAAGGCAATGAAAAATCTGACAGTGGTGAGCTTAGCCACAGGAGAAAAAGTATGTTTGTAATCTTTGTCCTTTACCTGCTCAAAACCACGAATCACAAGCCTAGCTTTGTGCCTCTCAATACTCCCATCAGGCTTGTATTTTGTTTTATAGACCCATTTAGAGGTCAATGCCTTCTTTCCAGCAGGAAGATATGTGAGAGTCCATGTATGATTCTGCTCAAGTGCCTGTAAGTCTTGATTCATAGCATGTACCCATTCTGGGTGCTGTATAGCTTGATCATAAGTGTTAGGTTCAGGATTATGAAGTACATTAGCAAGAGAGACCATATAGGAAGAAGATAGGTGTGCCAGATTAGCATAGGAAAGAAAAGAAGGAGAACCAGTAGTGATAGAGGGAATAGGAGAAGAAGTGGTAGTTGGTAGAGCTGTTGTGGCAGGCAGTGGAGGATGCACAAAATCCTGCAACCAAGTTGGAGTGACTCGAGATCTCGTGGATCTTCTGACAATCTGTTCTGCTGCAACAGGAATATGGGTGGTATGATCAGATTGATTAGAAGGAAAAGAAGTAGGAGAGATAATATGATCAGATTGAACAATCTGAGTAGTAGGTGAAGTGTGTGAATGATCTGTAGTAGGAGAAATCAAAGAATTTTGAGAATGTGGAGAATGAATATGATCAGTTGAATGAGAAAGAGTATTATTACTGATAGGAGAAGAAGATGGAGAAATAGACTCATGTGAATTGTTGTTAGTAGGAATGATATGATGAGTATTTTGAGTATACAAAAGACTGTCTGAATAACAGCTGGGAAGCATAGAAGTAGAAGTAGGTTGCTTAACAGGATTGGTGCTTGTTTTATAAGGAAAGACATTTTCTGAGAAAATTACATCTCTACTATGAAAAATCTTCTTGGTTTCCAAATCAAACAACTTGTAACCTTTAAAACCAAAAGTGTATCCAAGTAGAATGCATTGTTGAGCCCTGGAATCAAATTTGTCAGAAACTCCTAAATTTTTAGCAAAACAAAGACACCCTATGATTCTGAGGTCTGAGTAATTTGGAACAGTCCCAAAAAGTTTCTCATGAGGTGATTTCCATTGAAGACTTTTCATGGGTAAAAGATTAATGAGATGTGTAGCTGCTAAAATACATTCTCCCCAAAAATATTTTGGAAGATTTGCTTGAAAACGTAGAGCTCTAGCAGTTTCTAATAAATGTCTGTGTTTTCGTTCAGTAACCCCATTTTGTTGGGGAGTTTTTACAATTGATCGTTGATGTAAAATTCCTTTAGAAATGAAAATTTTTTGACAAAATTCATTAATGAATTCTGTGCCATTATCACTTCTAATCATTTTGATATTGGTTTGAAATTGAGTTTGGATCATATTGTAAAATTGAACAATAGCATTTTTAACTTGATTTTTACTTTGTAATAGATGTGTCCAAGTAACTCTTGTAAAATCATCTACTATAGTAAGAAAATAGTGAGCACCTGAAATATTAGCAACCTTATATGGACCCCATAGATCCATATGAATAAGATCAAAAGGATTAGAAGAATGAATTGCGCTTTTATTGAAAGGTAACCGATGTATTTTGGCCATGATACAAGAAGTACAAGAAAGATCAGAAGAAACATGATTCTTGCACCATTCTATATGTTGAAGTTTAGAAAAAGAAGAGTGACCAAGCCTTGCATGAATGATTTCAAAACTTGGAACATTAGGAGAAGTAGAGGTAGTATTTCTTTGCGTGAGATAACTTCTTGTCAGATGTAAGATGTGCTTCAACTTTGTGAGGAAGTTTGCACAGCCCACCAAAATTGTGTGCCACAGCAACCACTTGGTTAGTTGAAAGGGCCTGTATATAGCAATTTTCAGGAGAAAAAATAGCAATAGAATGAAGATCCATGAGTAATTTTGTTACTGAAAGAAGATTAAATCGAAATCGCATAAAGAACTTCAGATAAGGTAATATGAGGATTAATAATGATTTGACCAGCTTGAGTAACCTGCTTAGTCGAACCATCTGGAAGAGTTATGGAAATAGGTTTGGAAAGTTTGTGAATATGAGAGAAAAGGGAAAGATCAGATGTCATATGGTCTGATGCTCCTGTATCCACTATCCAAAAACCTTTGAACTCATCAATCATAGCACAACAAGCACTGAAATGAGCATAAAAATGTGAAGAATTACCTGCAAAATTAGCATAACCATGATGGAGTGTAGATGAACTCTCAGACTGTTGATACTTCATCAGTTTTGCCACTTCTTGAGCAAGGACTTGCATATCAATCATCGATGTTGAAACACTTACGACTTGACTTCGGAGGAGTTTCTGGAGTGCTCTCTTGAACATATACATTTGCTGCTACTTTGTTCTTAGCCTTCCCTTTATACTAATCTGGAAATCCATGAAGAAGAAAGCATTGGTCAATAGTGTGACCATTTCTTTGACAATGAGAACAAAATTTGTTCTGCTTGTCCTTCTTGTTGGCTTCCTTCTTATTTCTTGAACCACCATACTGTCCATTATACTGTCCAGATCCTCTAGCAAGTAAGGCACTTCCTCCATCATTATCTTGATCATTCAGTCCTTTGATTGTAGCAGCAGCCACTTCTTTTCCAGCAAAGACACCTCCTGTAACCTTTCTTTGTTGTTCTATCCTCTCAATCATCTGACACGCCTTGCTCACAGTTGGAAGATGATCCATAAGCAGAATCTGCCCCCTTATAGAGTCATAACTCTCATCCAAATGAAGCAGAAATTGCATCAATTTCTGTCTCTGATCTAACTCAATGGTTTTCTTGATAGTAACACAATCAGGATGTGCTGGTTTGCATTCACAAACAGGAATGCTACTCAAATCCACCAATTCATCCCATAGCTTCTTTAATTTTGTATAGTAAACAGCCACTCTATCATTTCCTTGATACAATTCAGAAATTTCTCCTTGAACCTTAAACAATAAAGGTCCATTACTCTGACCAAATCTTTCAATAAGCTCGTTCCATAAGTCCTGAGCAGAACTTACATAGATAAAAGCTTCAGACAGCTTGTCATCAATGGAGTTTAGAATCCAGCTCATGACCATACTATCACACCTCATCCATTGATCATAAGTGGAAGCATTAGAGGCAGGTCTGATGCAGCTGCCATCTGTAAACCCTAACTTCACTTTGGTCCTGAGAGCCATGTGTGCTGCTCGACTCCATTGATGAAAATTGGTGCCGTCCATCTTGATATTTGTAAGCTTCATTCCAGGATGATCTGAAGCTTGCAAATATAAAGGATCAGAGTTGTAGCTGTCAATAACACTTGACATGATTCACAAAATGAAAGGAAGGATCAATATTGATCAGTATGATCAAAATATGATCAGCAAAGGCCTTAGAACAACCTTTGCTCTGATACCATGAAAACTAGAAGAACACAGTGGAAGATTTGAATATTGTGTATATTGTGATATTATGTATACAGCAGGAAAGATACATAGATATATATACACGAGGGCTAACAAGATCAGCTAGCTAACAACCATAACAAACTATCTAACAACTTGTAACAACCTATTAGTTAACAATAAGTTAGAAAAGTTAGAACCAACCTAACAAAAGAACAGAGTTATATGAACTTTGAAGTTACTATAAAATAATATGGAAAAAATATGTCTCCATTTAAAAATATTATTAAAATAATATTTTAAAAAAATATGAAATGGTTTGCCAAATTTTAAGTCATATTATTCTAAAAATATGAAATGTCCGTCATAAACGGAAGTTACTATAAAACTTGGCAAACCATTATTCGTCACTAGCTTATATATTTATTCTCTCCATTTAAAATAATATGTCGTTAGATAACTATCACAATTATTAACCGTTTTAACAATTATTTCATATTTTTATAATTTTTCAACTATTTTTCTAGTTTTAGGTGGGAAAATAGTTGAAAATTCCAACTACTTTCACTAAAATGATAGAAATTTTTTCATACCAACGTTTTTTCTACTATTTGACATGAAGAATAACATAAATATAAAGTGTTCATACTCTCATTATTATCATCGTGAACAATCACTATACATCATAGTTTTTTGTCCATGGCTATCGAGGTTCAAATTGAGAACTCATTGAAAATAGGTAGATTTTTAGAGAATTTGGATTTTCTTTCTCTTAATCTTTAGGTTTGTCATGTTCTATTGTGATTGCTACCATGGCCATATAGAGAGACAGATAGTGGTAGAGTTGGTGTGGAAAGATTGAGTAACAATGACATATTGTTCACTTCATCCCTTTTTATTTATTTCCACTAAAAAGTCTAATAAAAAAATATATACTACTTAAACAACTATCCGTTATTTAATCCACTATTTTTACCGAACATGGTCGTAGTTCAAGATCCATAAATATAAATTATGAAAAGGATGGTATCAAAAAGTAAGTGCCACAAACTTAAGAGTACTAAAATGCAAAGTATAAGTTAAGGAATATGTTTATCATAGATTTAATTTAAAATACACGCAGTCTTATTTTGTTCAACTTTTCTTGACAGAGCATATTTTTTTTAAAGAAAAACCTCATCTTAATTTTTTGTGTGTTGGAACTTAATTATTTCAAGTTGGAAAATGATAAGCATCTTGAACTAAGATTATTATATCTTAACCATCATGAATTATTTGTAAATTACTCCAAAAGGTATATTCATGTCTTTTTTTAGAAAACTATGTTTCGATAATCTAAGACTTATTACAACTCATAAATTATATAAAAGTTATTTGTACTTACTGTTTGGGAGATCTAAGGCGGGAGGCCACTTCAACCAAGGCCATGGTACACAAGTTAAATGAGGTCCATCTTAAAACCAATTGGTGTTAAGAGGAGTAGCCCACTTGACTTATATACCATGTCCTTTCTCTTTACTTTTTCGATGTGGGACATCTTTACTCATGGGTGAATCCCAACAATCTCTCCCTTCACACATGAGTCTCTCCCTCTTGATCGGAAGCTTCTTTCTACCAAGGTTTCAAGTCACCATCAGGAGCCCATCATAGTCGCACCTTACTCTACAAAGTCGCACCCTACTCCACCTGAGTCTCATGCCACCACTCTGCCTCAAGAGTCCCAGCCGCACCTTACTCCACAGAGTCGCACCCTACTCCTCCTGAGTCTCATGCCACCACTCTACGCATTCAGGAGACCCAGTCGCACACGTGCTATGGTCCCTGCTCCTGTCCATGGTGATCTTCCCGCACCTTGCGCGCACCCAGCCGAACGAACCATCGGCTTTGATACCACTTGAAAGAACCCTAGAGGGAGGGGGTGAATAGGGTTATGGAAAAATTCTGCACAAATACTCAATAGTAAAGGACGTTAGGGTTCTTAATCTTTTCAGATTAAGATTCGACGTTAATTAAAGCAAAGTAAATGTGATAAAGGACGAATAATATGTAACTGAATAACCTCCTTTATTTCCTTTGAACAGAATACAGAATTGATGTAAGACGTTTGCCCAAGATAAACGTCCTTAGGGCAATCGTAGAACAGAGTGCCTTATAGAGGCACTTTCAAAAAGGGTTTCTGTATGAACACACACCAACTACAGTTTTGGTGCAAATACAAATCAAAACCTAAGTCCATTAAGGAATTGATTTCACTCAATTAAAACTCTCATAAAGAACTCGACTTTCTACGCGGAGAAAGATTTCAAAAACAGAACAAACACTCTCTGTTTTTGTATCACCCGATTACACTCTCACAGAGAACTCGACTTACTGTTGGGGAGATCCAACGGAGGAGCCCACTTCAACCAAGGCCCATGGTACACAAGTTAAGTGAGGTTCCATCTTAAAACCATGTTAAGAGGAGTAACCCACTTGACTTATATATCATGTGCTTTCTCTTTACTTTTCTGATGTGAGACATTTTACTCATGGGTGAATCCTAACAATTACACTTTTTCACAAATATGAAATTACACATAAAATATGTATTCACTATTATTGTTTATATGACGAGTCACTTATATTTGTCGACATACTTGATAAATGTTGTATATTTATAGCTTATAAATAACATATAATATAGATAACTCAAAATGTTCAATAATCACTTTGTTTGATTGAGACACATGTTATTGTCCATTCAAATATATTAACATCATATACTTAAGTTTGACGACATTTATGCGCATTTGCATGTTGAACTTAGGCCTTGTTATTCTTGTGTTGTCGGATAACTACTATATCCAGCCACTTACCACACTTATGATTTACCACTTTATTTCACTTATCTTAATTTTACCTCACCCATTTTATCCAACTTTATCCTGTCAACCAGTGAAATTTCAAATTAATAGAGAAGTAGGGTTGAAATATAGTATATAGGTAGGTGATGATTAAAATCAAAGTAGAGAAATAGGGTTGAAAACACTCAAGAATCGAGATGATATAGGTAGGTGATGATGTAGTTAAGCGTGTGAGAACTGAGAAGTGATGTATGAGAACAAACTTTGCATGGGAATATTAAAGCTACAAATTTGAGGATGAGCTCTATATTACGTTACGTTCTTTGATATGTCATAGCCTCAATGAATCTCTGCAGGGACTAAACAAAACTTTCCCTTTTCGAGCAAACCTCAAACTCAACAAAAAACGCATGCAAATTTCACTCCCTCAAATAAACATATATATTTATATATATAAGATAATTGGATTCTAATAATCCCTGCTTTCACCAATTGGACAATGGTGGACCGTACTTTCACTTTGTATTCTGGTGGGAAAAAAAAATTGGATTGTAGTGGTACCAAATCCACCTCCACATTCTTCTTTTTTTTTTTTATTCCTACACTATATTGTTTTTGTTTTTTTCGTTCCTGCCCTTAGAAAGTTAATGAATTGTAGTTTCTAAAACATTTTTTAAACTATTTTTTTGAGACTCCGAATAATTATTATGATTTTTTCAAAATAATAAAAGTGAAAAAATCATAAAAAATAGTAAAAAAAATGAAAAAAAATTGGGAGAAACGCTGTGAATTCATTAAAAATCATTGTAAAGTGTTATATTAAATTTTGAATCAAATGCAACCCAAAATCTATGATTCTCTCGAAAATATCCCACTACAATCCAATTTTTTTTTTTGGACCATCAGAATACAAAGTGAAAGTACGGTCCACCATTGTCCAATTGGTGAAAGTAGGGATTATTAGAATCCAAT
This sequence comes from Portulaca oleracea, assembly GCA_029582165.1. Taxonomy (NCBI): domain Eukaryota; kingdom Viridiplantae; phylum Streptophyta; class Magnoliopsida; order Caryophyllales; family Portulacaceae; genus Portulaca; species Portulaca oleracea. Next base: position 18,872,608 of record CM055892.1, read on the forward strand.
TTTCCTATATATATATATATATATATATATACACACACGCGCATACCCACACAATCCGTTGTTCTATATTAATTGTGGTCTTTGGAAATCATAAATTTTTGCTATGAGTTGCTATATAAAATTACCACCATTTGATTTGTAATGAAAAATACTATCATAAAAGTATAATTTTACAATTCTTAACAACATATTATGTGACAAATTATCAACAAATACAACAAGAAAATTTTCTTTGGGCAATAAAAAATTGTTGCCCTAGTCCAACTTTTGTTGCCTTTTAACGTGGAGCTATAAAAAAAGTTGTCACGGTTTTGTAGTTTTATCTATTAAGCAGAAAATTTGGGCTACAAATTAGTAAAAATGGTAGCATGTGGTGGGAACCTAAACTTTTTTGTTGTCTTAGTAACTTTTTGCAATCATTTTTCTTTAAACTGTTGCCTAATTTATTTCGATTTCAACAAACAAAAGTTTTGTTGCCACATATAATGTATTTAACCATAAAATTATTTGGTTGTCATATTTTAAATTAATGCAATAATAATTTTTTATCGTCCAAATTATTCTAAATTTATTGTCCAAACATATTTTTTTATTATGAAAGAATGACATTGATGACTGTAAAAATTAAAACTATGACAATTAATATGAAATAAAGGGAGTATATATCATGCATATATTCATCTTGAGTTTTATTTTCTCTGAAATCGAAATGGATCTGCTCCATCTGAGTTTTCTGCCAGATTTTTCAGCGCCATTTCCGGGGTGTAAAAATTTAATTTTATGTATGCCCGATGGAACCACAGAAAGCAGTAAAATTTGATTTTTGACAAATCATGTTTTCAATTTCATTGATTATGTTACCGACATTTTTACTGAACAATAATACCAATCTGCACTGTATCCCACTCAATCTCTGCCCTGCCAAAACACCAGAATCAATCGTGCATCTTCGTCATCTATTGTTTATATAGCCTGTCCCTCCTCTGTTACTACCTATATATTTATTTATGTCATGAAATACTGCGGTCTAGTGAAATTGTAAAAAATGCAGTACATGTAAAAAATGCAGTAAGGTATGAAATAGTATGGTAAAGTTTATAGAAAATATTATTAATATGATAGGTGATAGGAGAGAATGTGAAGAAAAGTGAGGAGAGAAAAAAAAAATAAAAAGATATATTAGTAATGATCGTGGTAAAATACAGTAAAATAAGTAGTATGATGAGTTGTGATATTCCATCGCACCATACAAAAGAACATGGACGAAGCCAAGAGTTAATGTCAAGGGGACAAAATATTAAATTCTATAATAAATTATAATAATTAAAAAAATTTGAAAATTGCAAAATAATTTTCATAAATACAATATAATTGTGATATAATAACAATTTAAGTTCATATATAGTTAACAAAAATTCTTATCAGAAAAACGATACCGTAGTAACGGTTTTTTAATGTGATACATGTGTAGTTACGAACTTTTAATTTACAATTAAGAAAAGTTACAATACACAACTTGCTGTAACTTCATGAGTTGTTAAATTATGATAAATAATTTAATACATCATCATTCTAAATAATTTGTGCTTGAACTATAAAAACACATGATGAAGTTATAAAGTGCATATAATTATCATAGAAAATAGTTAAAATAAAATAAGAATGATAATGTGAAACAACAACAAATTATGGAAACAACAATAAAAGAGAATCCAACAAATATGATAACCTTTGATTTTGTTTCCAAAAAGTAATAACTATACATATTTTAAAACCAAGATTTGAACTCAGGATCTTAAGGTTAATAGCATGCATGATTATCAATTCTACCAATAAGAAATCATGGAATAATATTTTACAAAATTTATGAAGTATCAATTTTTTTCTAGATTGGGGGGGGGGGGGGGAGGGGAATTGCCCCCTTTTGCCCCAAAGGGGCTTCGTCCATGCAAAAGAACAAGGCCTTACCCCAAAGGGGCTTCGTCCATGCAAAAGAACAAGGCCTTAGTTGGATATTCATCATATATCTGCAATAAATAATGATATATCAATTTGAATTAAGACTTGTTCTTAGGTAAAATTTTTCGTGTAATTTATACTTCATTTCTTTTTATATACATGTAATTAATGTAAGTTGTTTTTTCATTCAACACCCTCACTCAGATCCTGATAAATAGGCATACCCCAATAATTAAACCTTAGAGAGATAGAGTCAATGAGGCAAATAGCAATCGACAGGTAATTTATACTTCATTGATATAAATGTGGATTTATCGGCATCGTTTTATATGCGTTAATGTACCTAAACGCAACGCAACCCTAACGCAACATAACGTAAATTACCATTACTTTTTAGCTATTTCCACCGCAACTTAACGCAATGCAAACGCAAACGCAAACGCAACGCACAAAAGATTGGTTTCATATTTTGGTTGACCCAACATTTTTAAATCATTCATTATTTACAACTCTACCAAAAAGAAGTCATTGCTGAATTCTGATGAAATTGATGACATCAAGATCTAGGTTTAGGCTAATATAAAATAATTAAACACCGTTTAAATTAAGATTAATGAGAAACAGTACCTAGACGCCACTTAACCAATGTTAGGATTCTTAAGCTAATTCATACAAAATTTAATCATTTGGTATTTGACACAAATTAGTGAGCATAAAGCGCCCAAAATCGAGCTAGTAACTCGACTAGCATCATCAATCACCATACCTAATATCCTGTGTTAAAGTATAAATTATTATTGAGTCTTCAACCATCAATTTCATAAAAATTATTTCATATGATATCAAAGTCAAGCTGAATGATAAGCCTAAGGTTCAAATCTCAACGGGCCAAATGTTTATTTGCAGGAGGTGAAGGAGATTTCGCAACATTCACGCTTCATGACTAATGGGCATTTGTGTGAGGGGACTTATTAAAAAATAAGATCATTATCAAGCTTTCAACCATCAATTTAAACTTTTAGAAGCTCCTTGTAAACCAACCGTCAAGACAAGACTTTTATTAGGCTTGCTCTCATGGTTGTGTTATTCACTTTCCACTAATCCCCATTGAATCTACATCCTATAGAGGGGATCCATGGAATAAGATGATTCAAATTTCAAGCCTAATTTTTGAATGTCACAAGCACGCAAATCATTGTCGAGTTCACAAAGCTTAAAAGTTGAGCCTCGATTCAAAGCTGTCCGCGGAAACAAATTCACCAAAAAACTTATGCTAATACATGTTGAGTTCACAAAACTTGAAAGTCGAGTCTCAATTCAATGTTGTCCGTGTCACCAACTCAACTAAAATTTAAACTAATAGTTGAAGGTCTAATCATTGTCTTACACTCTAACACGTTCCCTCACGCAAATGTCATTTGGACTTAAATGTGGATGCTGCAAAGTCCCCCCTTCACTTTGTGCAAATAAACATGGGGATGCTGAGATTCAAACCTGAGAACTTTTGCTCAGTTTGGCTCTTATACCATATGAAACCATCTCACCATAAAATTAAGCTAATAGTTAAAGCTCAATGATTACTTTACACTCTAACAATATTGTCAAGGATTATGAGCTCTACCCGGCTCATTTACAACTCTTCTTCTCTAATTTTACAGCTCTATCTATTTTATAGCTCTATTTCATGTCATAGTATACTACTAGATCTATTTGGAAAAGAAGGAAAATCTATCTGATCACATATAGTAGTGACATTTTTTTTTTCCAGAAGAAAAGAATCCATAAAGTACACAAGAGCAAAAAAAACAAGACGAAATAGAAAAGCCCTAAATAATTTAAGAGGTGATAGTGGAAATGAATTGAAATTTTATTCCAACAACATCCTTTAGGTGTTTCCTAGCTATGGGCTATGAGTGGGTTTGGAAAGGGTTTATGGCTTCTTTTTTTAGGTTAAAATTCAACTTCAAGGCTCATGAAGATAGAACATCAGAATTACTTCACATTTAAGGTATGTTTGGTGTTAGTGAAAATTATTTTCTAGGGTTGGATGTGAGAAAAAAGCATGAGAGAGACGAGTCGGATGAATGAGAAAGGGTTGGATAAAAAATAAATTGTTAGATGAGAAATAGGAGCGGACCGACCAACTTGGACTGCCGGGAGGAGTAACATGGATCCTAAAATTCGATTTTCTTAAGTTTGGACCTAAAAAAATTGTTTATAAAGGAAGGGGAAAATGAGTTTCACTGAAAATGATTTGTTTTTTGCTTTTTAATTGCCAAACACTTGAAAATGACTTTCCTCCTCACCAAATATACCCTAAGTTTTTATGGTTATTCATTCACAATGCTCAGATAAAAACGTTGCTAACAACGGATGTTCTAGTACCAAATCACGTTAATAAATATGTCTCTATAAGTTCATTGGTCATTTACCTTAACATTGATCTTTTCTTAGAAACAGAATTACAAAAATAGAAATAATAAATAGACAAAGTAATACTTCCAAAGAATGAGATGTATAAAAGCAATTACCATTTACCAATGTGTCGAGGATAAATTGAACTTCATTTTTTAATAAAGTGAATTGGAGGGTCCATCTTAATTATGTTTTTATTTTTAAAATAATTTCAATAAATTGAAGTTATGTAGGTTAACCATGGTTATTAAAATCTCGATCCTAATCTACGATCCTACGATTTTATGATAAAAAAATTCACGATGCGATTCTACTATCTGTATTTTGATCAATAATTATGCGTGGTTAATTCCGATCCTAACTACCACATGAATCGGAGTTAGGATCTCGATTCTACCAACCTTAAAGTTAACAGACAGTGAAAGTACATGCAAAGCGAATATTTTTCCCTATACCCTTTTAAAAATTATTTAATATTTGTAAAATAGATACTTTAAGGAATTTATGTAAATACTCAGAGTGTATGTTGTTCTCTAAGTTGTACTTAGGTGTAGATATTAGGTAGCTAATAAAGGTGTGATGTTTTCTTTGTAGTACATCAAGGGAATCTATCAACTTTTTTTGAATAGGCAAAATTTTCACAAAGCAATGGCGCCAATAAAGATGGATCATTCTTACAATCCTAAATATTTACTACATGTGAGTAGAAATCGTTTCATTCTTATCCGATTTGAAATAATGTCATTTAAATAAGCAGATACTCAACATGTTCCCTAAATATAAGACAGTTCATGTCATGTCACATCATATCATTCTATTCACATCATAATAAAAATGACATTAACGTCCAAATGATGTCTAGTCCACGTAATTCAACTGTCATCAAATTCTTTTAACTCGATTAAAACAAAAATTTTACTTAAAAATGTATAGTAAAGGCAAGAATGGATAAGGGGATGATTAAATTCAAAAAATGAGGTGATTAAAAAGGTACGAGGGTGATTATAACATCCAAAAAAGAAGACAAAAGGTACATGTAACAAAGTTGGATTGGCAAAATATTGAGGAAAAAATAAGAATTGAAAGGTTGGATGGGAGCATATAATAATGCAAAGGTTAAAGATGCAAGGCCAAAAGGGGGGCAAATTGTCTTATACCAAACACATTGTGAGGGAGGAATATGGAAGAAATAAAAAGGGGGTCCTATTAGATATATGTATCAAAATTATGTTGATGCATGGGTCATTTGAATTCGTCTTGTTAATTATTTTGGCCTTTGGGTTAATTGCAAGCTAGCTACAATATATACACATCGATATCATCATCAAGATCATGGAAGATATATTGATAATTCATAGATAGATAGACAGATAGATAGATCATAGATAAAGTTTTTTGGATTTTGGACCCCGTAAGATAGGGTAATTTATTTTGGATTATTGGATAACGATGATACTAACTTTGGGGGTATTGAACAACAATAATACCAACAATTTTATAAGGCACCAGTAGTACCAACTATAGACCTATTTTCTGCCAATAGTATGACACCGAGTTAGTAGGTGTTTAATTTGATGAAAAAACGATATGTCTCCTAATTGTCTGAGTTGGAGGGCGGAGCAAGTGGAAAAAAAGGTTGATTATCACTTTTTCTTGCCAATTAAGCAATGTTGACCAATTTAGCTTAAAAACAATTAAAGTTTTATTTTTACATTATTGTTTAGCTTATAAGTTGGTTAATGTTACTTAATTAACAAAAAACGTGCCCGTTAATGTTATTTCAAACTTGCTATAGCCTCTAGCTCACACAATAAGGCGACACATCATCATTTTAGCTAGTCAGAAACCTACCAACTAGATGATGTACTATTGATGAAAAATAGGTCCATAGTTGATACTACTAATGTCCAACAAAATTGTTGGTATTATTATCCGCCAATACTCCTAAAGTTCATATTATTGTTGTCCAATAATCCATTTATTTTTTAATCCTTGGTTTTAAATGTTAATTTTTTGGACCTCAAAGTTTGCGGGCTGAATAAAAAAAAAAAGCCTAGTGTCTCGTTCTTCTTTTTATTCCCATGTTTGAATTTCTCTCTTGATTGACGCAAAACTTCGGGACTAAGCTTAAAACTGATATTGAAGTTGTAATTTACCGCTATTATTCATGTTGGAGCTACTTAAACTTCTAAGTATCCTTGGGAGTAGCACAAAATGTTCTTTAGGTCCAAGGATCAAATATTAAGCAATTACAAAGGGAATGATAGGTAAGATGATGGCCATTACAAAATGTATTATAGCTTCAATATCAGTTTTAAACATAATCTTGAAGTTTGAAGTCAATCGGGAGATAAATTCAAACATGGAAAGAAAAAGAAGAACATGACACATGCCTTTTTTATTCAGGCCACAAACTTTAAGGTCTAAAAAGTTAACATATATCGATAATTATCCTATCTTTCGAGACCCAAAATGTAAAAACCCTAGATAGGTAGATAAATAGACATATATCGATATTATCATATAATCATGAACGAGATATCGATAATTCAATACATAATTAAATTTAGATAGACAGACAAATATATAGACATAGATCAATATCATGATCATGATCATGAAAGATATATCCATAATTCGACATAGATAAATAGATAGATAAATTGGGTCTTGTGATGCCATGATGATATGATAAAGAAAAAGGAGGAGGAGTGTTGATGGATAAAGGGAAAGTGGTTGCCATGTACAACCAAAATGCACCATCATACATCCATGTCCATGTCCATGGCCATGGCTGTTCTGATTTGACTTGTTTTCATCAGTAAGTTTTTTGTACGCTTGCTTTTGTTTGGCACTTACCTATACGTTTGCCGTAAAGCTTGGTACATCGTATTTTATTGTTGGAATTCTACGAGGTCGTATTCTAATACAAGTTTCTTTATTTTCCATGCTAACCTTAATCAATAATTACTCCTTGTTAATTTGTCAGCACTCAGCACCAAGGACAAAACTATGAAATATGTTTCTTCAACATTATGGCTACACTATTAGATAGACTAAGGTCTATTTAGAAACGTAGCCCAAAATTTATAAGCCTTTTTTTTTTCCTTTTTTTATGTTTCTAATTGTCATATATATATATATATATATATATATATATATATATATATATATATATATATATATATATATATAAAGAATGTGTGGAGGTAGGGTTGTGCCTGGTCCAATTTAGACCAAGAAATGGATTGAACCGAGGAAAATGCAGTCCAATTCTTGGACCAATGAATTCTGATATTCGATATTCGGTCCAACCCATTATAACGATATTATCAGATAGACTATTGTCTATTTAGAAACACAGCCCAATAATTATATGTTTCTTTTCCCTTTTTTGTGTTTTTAATTGTCGTATTTTTTATATATATATTTGAAAGGAATGTATGTAGGTAGAGTTGTGCATGATCAAGTCCGGACTAAAAGATGAATTTGACCAATGAAAGTTCGATTCAATCCTTGGTCCAAAAACTTCTGATATTCAGTCCACGGTCCAACCCATGGACTGGACTAAAGGATTGAGGACTTAACCAAAGGAGCGAATAAAAAGTGACTCAACTACTAAAATTTTTGGGGTTTTTTTCACTCTTGATCATTAATAGTTGTGTGTAATCCAGTACAGATTGAATCGAGGACTGGACCAAAAGAAGTTTGGTCGGGCTAGTCCAGCACTGAAATTTTGGTCCTGGATTGAACCGACCGAAGAACTTTTTTCGGTCCAGCTCAATCCTCAAGTTCAGTCCTCGATCCTTTCGGTCCAATCTCATTCGGACCTCTCCTTTTACATTTCTTGTATTGGACAGTTGAATCTTGCATAGGTGAACCCCAATAATCCCCCTCTCACGCATAAATCTCTGACAAACCACATCAACAAGTGCTCAATCGACCCACTTGACCACATGATTTTCTCCTTACCAATATGTCAAGTCACCATCAAAAACCTATCATATATAATCGCACCTTACTCTATAGAGCTAGCATATACCACTCCACCTGATCTAGTTTCAGGTCACCAACGTAACCTACTTCAAGAGTCCCAGACGTGCAGACCATGTGATCCTTGCTCCTATATCCATGGTGCTTCTTATATACGAGGCCACCTTCTCGCATCTTCCGTCCAAATGTTCAATCAGACAAACCATCAGCTTTGATATCACTTGTTCAAGATATTCAAGCTAAAGCATGAGTCCAATTATGATATCAAAAAGTAATTTATATAGAAAACAATGAAATAACCTATACATAGCAACAATTTAATCCGTACGTAATTCTATATTTATATAAAACCATAAATGATCTAACAGTAATTTATTATAATATAAGTGATAATAACCCTCAAAATAATGAAATATACATTTTCATTTTAATATTTTAAATAGTATATGAATAAAACTTTTAAAATTGTTTAAGGGTGATTCAAAATGGTTAATTAACAAGTATTTTAATTTAATACGTTTTATAATTTTCAATTATGATATCAAACGTATAGATAGGAAAATTCAAATGCAACAAATTGAGGGAAATAAGCAAAGTAAATTGAAGGAAAAAAAGAAGTTTAAAATGGCTGGGAATCAAAGATGAGGAGAGACTTTTGTGGGAGTGAGTGAGAAGATTCATGAGTTGGATGGTGTTGGAGACTTGGAGGTACGTAAATGGAACAAATTAAAGACTTTACACATGACTCACAACTCACAAGTAGCAAATTCAATTACTCACTTACCATCGAGGTGGTTAAATTACTTAAATTTCTATCCTATATTTACCCTTTTTATTAAAAGAATTTCAACTTTTTCAAAGGCTAGAGTATAAAGTTATCGGTGGATCTTTTATTATTAGACTAAATGTTTGGTTGGGTTGGTTATATATGATATTAGAATCAGAGTTAGTGATAGGACTCTAAATATTTTTGTGAGGGCTGATCATCAGTTAAGAAATATTGGACCAAACGAGAATGGACTGAAAAGACTAAGGGCTGAACTTGAGGCCTGAGCTGGACTGAAAAAAGTTCGGTCCTAGATTAGGCCGACATAAACTTTTTTGGGTCATGAACTGGGCTGACCGATCTTCTTTCAATCCAATCCTCGGACTATTTCAGACTGAACTATGTACATCAATTAATGATAAAGATTTAAAAAAAATCCTAAAATTTTAGTTGTTGAGTAACTTATATTTGATTCTTATGTACATGTCTCGATCCTTCAGTCCGGCCCATGGGTTGGATTGAGGACCGAATATCAGATCTCTTGAATCGAGGATTGAACCGAACTTCCCTTGTTCTATTCGATCGAGTCCCTTTTTCGATCCAATCCCTTTTTTGATCCAAACTGAACTATGCAAAACACTAATATTAGATATAAAATTCTTTTGGTTGAGATAGTTTCATACAATTAACTATTTAGAGATCTTCAATTAACCAAAAACATACATTTGGGGTTTAGCCTATTCGAATTGAAATAGTATTTTCTTTTGGGTTATTGACCCTAAGGGATGGCCTAAGAAACATACATTTGGGGATTAGAAGGACAATGCAGTCCCAAATTGTAATATATGTGGGGACCAGAAAGGCTGAGGTCACGTGATATTTTTTAGTTTATTATTTTATATTTGAAAAAATAAAAAAATTATATCACATCAGCCTCTTTTATCCCTACATATTTTACAATGTGGGACCTCATTATCCTCATAATCTTTCATAATCAATTCAGCTCTTGGGCCATCCTTTAAGGTCAATGTGTTTGTATGATCTGGCTTGCCAATATCTTGGGTCCAAAAGTAAGCCAATGGGCCCAACAAAAACTGAGCTGAACTTAGTTTCATTCAGTTTTGTTTAGCTCTCGAATATTCCATTTTTTCCCCCATAATGTTTAGGATTTAGAGTTCGATCCGGTGGATATATAACTTGACTTAATTAGTGTTTTCTTATTTTCTATTTTAGGGTTCGATTCGGTGGATATATAACTATTGGACAAACCAACTTAATTCCATAAAAGCATATTCTTCGCATGCAAAAATATTGTAAATTTGTGGATAAAAAAGGATGCACTTATAGTGGTTGTCAACCATGACAGCCATCGTTAGGGTGGGCATAACAGGTTAACCGCTTTTGAGGTTTTTGGATTTTGAAAACTTAAACCGCAACCGCAATATGCGGTTAACCGCTTTTGAAATCTGGAAACCTAAACCAAACCTCGAAACCGCAATTTAGAAGCTGTGCCAGTTAACGGCTTTTAAAATCTGAAAATTTACCCGGTTAACATACACGGTTTATGATTAACCGATTTCTTGGAAATTTACAATAACATTTATGCAAATAAATGCAATCATATTACTAATAAATTCATATTCCGATACGAAGATACGCGGTTAAATTAAATTTATATTACAAATAAATTCTTTTTTTTTCAACTTAATTGAGAGCGGTTAACCACGGTTAACCATTTCATGAAAATCCAAAACCTAAACCTAAACCGCTTTTAGCGGTTTGGTTAACCTAAACCGCTTTTATGCAAAAATCAATTCGGTTAACCGCATTTTGCGGTTTGGTTTGTGCGGTTCAATTTGCGGTTTAGGTTTATGGTGCCCACCCCTAACCACCGTAAGGAAAATAAATTTTATTCGTACATGTGTCAAGTTTTATCTTCATCTTTACCTTTTTTCTTTAATATTAATTGTAAAATATATTTTTAAAAATTTGATTTTATTTAAAAAAATTTTAAAATAAATATTTTTCAAAATATGCTTGTTTATTAGGCAAAAACTTAGAATTAAATATTTAAATTTGAAATTTTTTTGTAAAAATTTTTTGAATTAAGAAAAATATATTTTATAATATTGTTTTAAATTAAAAAAGGAATTACAAAGATAAAATTTAATAAATATATGGATAAACATTGTTTTCAGGTAGTTGTCATGATTGACAACCACTATAAATTTTCCAAAAATACAGACGATATCTTAAAATATATGAATGATATGCTTCATGTATTCATTGATAGGCACCTGGATTTAAAAATTTGACAGATAAGAGTATATTTTTTACCAAATAAAATTGGTTTGTAACATAATTAATTCATTCCACCATTAATTAGCTTTTCCTTTTTCAGTTGTCAACTATGTAGTCAATTAGGACACGATATTGGTGGGAGGAAGTGATTAGAAGACGTGATACCAATTACTAGTTTATATGTCCCAAATGAATTAAAAGTGTTCTTACTGTTTGAAGGAAAGTGTCTATAACAATATAGAAGCAATGAAAACACTCGGAGAAAACTAAAGTCTATGACAGTGGTTGATTTAAATCTTCTTATTAGATGTGTCCATTACACTATTATATTCATCAGATATACATAAAATTTATAATTTTTATCCTAAATTATATTGATTTTTGTTTTCTGAGTGGCTGTGGGCAACCTTAGGTTACACCAGAATTCACCGGTAGTCTATGGACAAGCTTACATTATATCATAAATGTTCAAAGAGTTAAAATTTAATCTCACTTTATCAAACTTAGTTTACTTACTCAAAAATAGTTATAGTCTAAACCCATTCATTGGTTCATCCTTCTAGAGGAGAGAGAAAATTGTGTTCACTCTCTCTCTCTTTTTGTTGGGGTCACCTACTTCATTAATTCTATAATTTTGGGGTTGTTTGGCTAACAACTTCTTAGAGTATCAGTTAGTTGCCAAATAGGGCCTTTGCATATTAGCTGAAACCTGTCGGGCTCAATTTTTGGGGCATTTAATACCCGTAAGTCCATAACCAAGCCCACTTCGAAGAGGCCCAAAAGTCCATAACAATGCCCACTTCGGAAAGGCCCAATAAAACTTTGGCCCAATATTACTTTGGGGCTCAAAATATACAGTTTTTGTGGAATAGTAGCCCGTCTTCTGCTCCTGCACCCGAACTGGGCGGCAATTATTTTGTCAGAAGCCACAGCAGAATCACAGAATCAAATCATCGAAAGACGGGAGAAAAAAAGATAAAATTAAACAACTTTCTTCTATCACAAAAAAAAAATAAATAAATAACGAACTTTCAACCCAAACTAAATACTACAAATGAATGAAAAGAAATCTGAACTTGCTTTACATAAGTACAATTCGGTAATAATAACTGATGATTTGCTTAATCCTACCTAAGATATTTTGATCTTTGTCACTAAGAGCATGAACAATGCGGAATGGTTGAATGAAACATTGATATATTTTCTCGCTTCCTTCTCTCTCCTCCTATCTCTATCTTTCTCCTACTCATCACCAATTTTCACAAAAGATGGATCTCTACACCATTCTATCTTTATAAATGATGAGTAGGAGAGAGATAGAGATAAGAAGAGAGAGAAGAAGGAGAGAGAAGATATCAATGTTCCATTAAACCATTCCCATTGCCCATGCTCTAAGGCTCTTATTTTTTTTAGTGATTCCACACCGCACCTATCACATTTTTTTTATAATTACCACAATCCTTTTATACCATATCATATTTTGAATTAGTTGTTTAACTTTAGCTATTTGGGTTAGCTGATTGTAGGAAAAATGTTTGGTAAAATAGCTTTTTGTGAAAAGCTAACTAAAAAAACTTCCCTCCAACTAGCCTTTTGGAAGTAGCTTTTTTAACCTCAGTCAAAAAACTAAAAGTTATCCAAAAAATTAAAAATTATCCAAAAAAACTGGGTAGCCAAACACCCCTTTACCACAATAATCACATCAGGGCCTAAAAATCCATAACCCCAATACAAAACAGTGGAGAATAGTAAAATTACACCCAAAAAAACTAAACGAAAGTTAACCAAAGTGACCGATAAAGAGGGAGTACACAACATTCAACCCAAATTAGTAATACCACAAGTGAATGATAAGAAATTTCAACTTGATTTACATACATAAAATATGATATATGAATTTGACATACTATTACTCAATACCTGCTTAATCCTACCTAAAAAGTTTCAATCTTCCTCCTACAAATCCCCAACCCTAATACAAAACAGTGGAAAATAGAAAAATACATAGATATATTACACAAAACCATCCAAAAAGACTAAAATTCATCCAAAAAAAAAAACCCTAACTAATTCCTGCAATCAAACTTGCCCTGTTTATTATTATTCAGATGAAGAGGCGTGAAAACGAGTTCCAAATCCGGCGGCTGAAAAAACCCATCTTTCGGCGGGCAAACGGGCGGGTACCCATAAACCCTCTTCTTCCTCGGCGCCGGCGGGCACACTAAAGTCGCCGGAATCTCGCCGTGCCTCGGCGTTCGACACCCAGATTCGAACTCAGACCGCCGAATTTCTCTATCCGCCATTTTTTCCGGCGAGGAGGTGTTGAATTCGATGCTGATTGATTTTGCAGAGAGTGGAAGACTTAGAAGGAGATGAAGAGGAAGGGGTTGGTAGGTGAGAAGGGTTTGTGAAAAGGGGGTGTATAAATAGGGGGAGGTGGAAAAAAGGGAGGGAAATTGAAAAGGTGATTTTTTTGTGATTTTTTTATAAAAATTTGGTGGGTTTTGGCTTGGAAGAGAAGCTGGCTGTGGAATTAAAAGAATTGAGGAAAAAAATAAATGGGGATATTTTTGGAGGTGGGGAAAACTTATGGCGGAAGGAGAAGGTTTGGGCGGGAAAGTTTGAGGGGGGTACTTTGAATGAGAGCCTCTTGAATTTTTCGGCATTTCCTGTTTTAAAAAAATAAGGGGATGTATGATTTGGTGTGGCATGTTTGGTTGTATGAAAATTCTTGAAAAATTCATCCAGTTTTTTAAGTTTTGCTAGCGCTGGTAAAAGTTTGTGGTGGTTGAATTCAGTCAATATTAAAATTTGTATGGAAATTCATGTTCAGATTTGGTTTTATCTGGGTCAGACTGAGTCGGACAATTCGAGCGGAGCTAAATTGGAGTCAGAATCGGGTTTGGACAATAGAAAAAAGAAAAATATTATGTCGAATATTCAGACAATTCAGTCAATATAAAAACTCGAACGAAAAATTATGTCGGGACTCAGTTTCCCCTGGTTGGACTTTTTGGGAAAAAATTTCGTATAAGGGGTAAACGAAATAATTTCACAGTGAGAAATTGGATTTAAAGTATTCCCACAATACCACTAAGCTTGTCAAATTCATGGGTAACTTCATTTTATCAAAATTTATTTTTGCCTAAATTTACCAAAAATTACCAAAGTTAAAAAACAAAAAAAAAATAACTTTTATATATTACCATAAATTACCTAAAGCTATCAAAATTTATCAAAAGTTACCAAAAATTATCAAAAATTACCAAAATTTAACGTTTACCCAACTGTTACCATGAATTTAACACATCCTAATACAACAAACTCTAACAATTATAGACTTTCAAACATTTTTTAAAGAAAATTTGTAACTCTAACTAAACACCGTAAAATACATTTTCTGATGGAAATATTTCTCAATAAAATTTCCCTTCAATCTACCAAACACTCTCCAAAAAAAAGGGGGGGGGGGGGGTGTTGTGTATTTGGTGTGGAGTGGTGTAGGTCCTGTGGGACATGGCATGGCCTATTTGTATGAGTTGGATTCATTTAATGGTGATGGTTTTGTGGGCTGTCTTTCAATGGGTCTCGTTTTAAATATGACATTTCTAGTTCTAGCCTTTCAACATTTTGGATTTCTATTCAACTTAGGCCCGTTCTTTAATCCGGTAGATTGCATTGCGGTATCACACCGTACCATAATTTTTTAATTTTTACCACACTTCATCACACCACACCACAATCATTATCAATATATTTTTTCATTTTTCTCTCTCCTCACTTTTCTCCTCTACTTTTCATATTGTCTCTCTTCACCGACCCCACTTACCATAATTCTCACCACAACTCACCATAACTCACCACAATTCACCACACTTTTTCAAATTTCACCCCACCCCACCATTACCACACCGCAACCAACCGTATAAAAGAACAGAGTCTTAAAGTAAAGAAGCTAAAAAATTGTATAAGGTAAGAACCACGAATAAGAGGCAAAAAAAACTAAGTATAAGGGTAATTCACTCACGAGTGTATAATTGGGCATAAATATATTTAAGATGGTTTATTATACTCTAATTGGTCCAACTAAAAGGATCTTGTGACCGTTAATTATCAAAAAAAAAAAGGCTCAACCAAGGGTGACATGGATCAAGAAGAGTTGGACACGGGTTGGGGCACCTCCAGAAGCAACATTTCGGTGGAATGGCTTGGACATGGGCGCGTCAAGGTGACACGGACCATGTCAAGTTGAACCCGGTCATGTATGTGTTGAATGTTGTAAATTTTTCCATTTTTTGCCTTATTTTTTTCTTGGATAGCCTCCCATACATCATTAAGTAGACAATGGTGACCTTAATCATCACTCTCTGATTATTCTTCATAATAAATCCTATCTGTTGGTGGTTACTATCCACTCCACGGGATGTTTATCCTATCATATTTTAAGTGTCTCTTCACAGGTCTATACATATAATGCTTGTTACCGTTTTTCAATTCACTTCTTTCCTTTCTAAACACCCTTTCTCTTGTGTTAAACTGTAATCATTTTAGAGTTTGATCATATAAGTCTGAAACTAAATTCTTAGAGTTTCATCAATGAAGTTTTATCACTAAAATTTTATAAGGTTGATATAAAAATTTGAGAAGAGTAGATGCGCCTACAACTCTCTTAATTTACTTAATTTATTCACATCCATCGTTGTATTTCTCCAACAATGTTTGAACTGGTTGACTGTAGAAGGCTACTCATATAAGCTTTTTGAAAATTTGTTCACTAAGGCCCTGTTATTTAATTTGGTTAGGTTGGATATAATTCTCCCAAGTTATCATAACTTATCGAAACTTAACACAATTCCCCAAAAAAACATTCACTCTAAAAACACAATTTCCCAAAAAAACATCATGATTTATCCTAACTTATCCCAATTTATCATAATTTATCCCTCTAAATATGAAAATAACATAACCAAATAACATGGCCTAAATTAAAATTGTCATTACAATATTCACCTGATAAGTGATCAAGGAATTTCAATAAATACAAGAATTGATAATGGTGATCAAAGACTGCCACAGTGTTAAGACAAGTTGCATGATAGACTACCTCTATTTTTTAAAAAGTAAATGGAAAAAAAATTAATATAGGACAATATATTCCCAAAACTGAAACCACAAATTTAGATGTGACAATTATTTCATGGATGACCAAGTACTGTTTGACTATGTACAATATTGGCACATTCCCTCCACTAGAAGAAAAGTGAGGTGTTTTATTTTTATTTTGTTTTTCATGGCAAGGAAATTTTTTAATAAAAATAATAGATTAAGTCTAATGGAGACATAATCTTCGAATTAGGCTCACAAAAACTTCAGAAAATGAGCATCAATAGTTTCAGTCATGAAAATTGTGGTCATCAGAATTTATGTTTTTATATAAAAATATAGATATCATGTCTTCCTATCATTTGAGTGACTAGCTCATGGACAGAAAACTTACAATTGATTCATTAACTACTAAGCTATTGATGTTGATGAATATGTTTCTTTGCAACTAACTAAATTCAATTAACTTTTGAGCTTCAAATAATAATGCATAAACTTGGGTTATGGGAAGGATTTAATATGTCCATTTCTAGTTTGTATCGTTTGAGCTACTCAATTGAAGGGGGAGCTCCTCCTCCTCAATTTCCATTGTGATGTGGAACACTTCCCAACAAGGATATATCAAAATCAACTTCGGTGGATCCTTGCTCCACGGAAGGTTTTCTACTATTTCCTCAAATTATGCTTCAGGAGGCGTGGTTATCCGTAACCACTTGAGTAACCTTATGAGCGCGCAAGCCTTCAACTCTGGAGATTCATTATTTTTAGAAGCCAAGGCAAAAGCTCTTAAAGAAGGTATCAAGATAGCAAACGAGTGTGATTTCAATTAATCATTGAAGGAGATAATTTAATAGTCATTAATTAAAGTGGATAGATTGGTGAGAGGATCCTCCATACATACCATTTTTTTTTAAGAATGGCAAGTAAATTCGTCTTTTTGATTGAAGTAATTATTTATGACAAGCATGACATGCCAACTCTGTAATCTTTTTATATGAGAAACTTTTTATGTCCATCAAGAATTAAACTTTGATGAAAAACTCAATAATTAGAGGTGATAGTTTGATCACCACCTCTTAAGTGGATGATGGTGACCTTAGTCATCATTATCTGATTATTCTTCAAGATAAACCCTATCCAGTAGATAATGGTGACCTTAATCCCATAGAATGCTTGTTGTCGTTTTTCAATTCACTTCATTCCTTTCTAAATACCCTTTCTCTAGTGTTAAACTGCAATCGTTTTAGAGTTTGATCGTATAAGTCTGAAACTAAGTTCTTAAAGTTCTATTGACAAAGTATTATCATTAAAATTTTATAAGGATTATATAAAAATTGGAGAAAAGTAGACGCACCTACAACTCTCTCGATTTAGATAATTATTCACATCTATTATTGTATTTCTCCAACAACGTTTGAATCGGTTGATTGTAAAAGGCTACTCATATAAGCTTTTTGAAAATTTGTTCACTAAATTAAAATTGTCATCACAATATTCACCTGATGAGTAATCAATGAATTTCAATACAACCTTTGTTCTATTTCTATGACCTTCAATAAATACAAGAATTGATAGTGGTGATCAAAGACAGCCACAATGTTAGACTATTTGCATGATAGATTGCCTCTAATTTTTTTTAAAGTAAAAGGAAAAAAAAATCAAATATAGGACAATATATCCCCAAAATTGAAACCACAAATTTAGATGTGACAATTATTTCATGGATGACCAAGTACTGTTTGACTATGTACAACATTGGCACATTCCCCCCACTAGAAGAAAAGTTAGTGTATACACAAAATAATGTCATTACAGTTTTTAGCCAAAAAAAAGCTCCTGAGGGAGTTTCGGGCCAAACTTCAGTGCATTTTTTAGAACAAGTATCCTAGCGGATTTTTAATGGGTGCAAGACTGTTCGGTCAAGTCAAGGTCAGCTCTCGGTCAAACGGGTCCGTGGGGTCCTAGAAGACTTTGTGTACATGGGCCCAAAATGGATTTTTAATGGTTTTTGTAAGTATGAGCCAAGTTGGGGGTCCTAGCGGATTTTGAATCAAAATCGGGTTCTGGCTGATTTTTTGAGGATTTTGGACCAAATGGGATCCTAGCGGATTTTTGAGGGTTTTGGGCCAAAAATCCTAGCGGATGTTGAATATTTCGAGCCAAAATTGGGTTCTAGCGGATTTTTGAGGATTTTGGACCAAATGGGGTCCTAGCGGATTTTTGAGGGTTTTGGGCCAAAAAACTAGCGAATTTTGAGGATTTTGGGCCAAAAGGAGTTTTAGCGGACTTTTGAAGACTTTGGGCCAAATGGAGTCCTAGCGGATTTTCAGGTTGAGTTCAGGGACCCAAGACAAAATCACTGTATTTTGAGCCAGAAAAGTCATAGAGGATTTTCATTTCGAGCCCAGGGAAGTTGTATTGATTTTTAACCCTTTCCGACCCAGGAAGCCTTGGCAGATTTTGGGTCAAAGAGAATCCTAGCAGATTTTTACTCTTTACTAACGGACTTTAGCTCAAGCCCAAAACTGAAGCTTCAGTGAATTTTCATTTTCGGCCCAAAGAGATCCTAGCGGATTTTTGGCCAAAAGTCCTGGCGGATTTTTATTGGTCAAAATAGCAAATTGGTGGTAACTGCTGAAAACAACTCCTGAAGCTGCTCAAAAATCTGCCCTGATTTGAACTGCAAGTCCTAGCGGATTTTTAGAGGTGACCATCAAAAACTGCTCACATGCAACTATAAGTCAATAACTGCTCCACCCCACTAGAGAGTCCTATTGGATTTCTGGGACATGCATTCAATAAATTGCCCAAAAAAACTGCCAGTGGCCATTAAGGAAATCCTAGCGGATTCCTTGTACCCAGCCAGAAATTATCAGTGGCAAAAACTGCATGTCAAAAACTGCCCTCTCCCCACTAAAGGGTCCTAGCGGATTTCTGGAGGATGCATGAGAAAACTGCCTTCAAGCAGGCTATAAATAGGGCAGTGTTTATCAGTTTTGGGACGAATTCCGGCGAGGTATAGTTTGGGTACTCTACACACCAAATCGTGAGAGAAAAGTTTTCCTTTCTTCGGAGCGGCGCAGAAATCCTAGAGGATTTCTATTGGAAATCCTAGCGGATTTTTAAGCCAAGGATCAGTTTCAGAATCTACTCTGTCAGCCTCAGCACATGGGTTCGACTTAAGAATCCTAGCGGATTTTTGAATACGCTAGTCCAACCAAGGTTTCGGATTCTATTTGGGTAATTGTTTATTTGCTTTGTTTGGTCCCATATGTAGCAATGTAATTATTTGCGCCCCGTCTGCTGTATTTTTATTTCGTTTCGAACTTTTTTATTTGGCTCGCATGCATTATTAATCTCAAAGTGTGACAACTTTGTTTCTTTTTAGTTCTTTTCTTTTAAACCCGACCTAGTAAAGGCCGCTTTGACGAGCGATGTAAAGGCACCCCTTTGCATTTGTACCTTTATCCCTGATCCTGACTTTAGTTCGAAGATCGTGAAGTTTATTTTATTTTATTTTGTTAGTTTTCGTAAAATTAACTGGCGACTCCATATATATATATTTTATTTCATGCAAGTTGACATCTTCGATATGATTGACTTTTTGTCCTTGAAATCGAGATAACATCGATTAAAATGACATACCGACGCAGTGTACTATCCAGGAATCCTAGCATATTCTTGGTCAGTGGATTGGGTCGGGTGGTAATTTTGGTCATAAAATGATCCCTGCGGTTTGATAACAAATCAACATTGTGCTACAGGTCAAGAATCCTAGCGGATTCTCGGTCAGTAGTCATGGTTGGGATGTCATTCGACCCACTTGTGACCAGTAGTCACTACAAGAAGGTCTAAAAAATAAGACCGTTGTGAACGGTCTTAGTTGAAACTTGAGCAGTCGCGCCCGGTGCGCGGCCGATTCATTTCGCACCGCTCACGACGGTCGCGTCTGAAGGGTCGTTTGAGGGGACGGGCGACCGTTCAAATGAACGGTCGCTAATTTGTGACAGTTCATGAACAATCACAAAAAGGGGCGACCGTTCATGAACAGTCACAAAATTTTGCGACCGTTCAATTGAACGGTCACAAAATTTTTGATTTTTTTTTTTCAATCAAAATTACTCGGAAAATAACCCAATTACAATCCAACCTAGAAATTGAAACTAGATCCAGAACAAGGGAGAAGGGAAAAATGAACATGAATCAAGCAACCCAACATATTAAACCCAAAAACTTGAATATGAACATAAAAAAATCGAATAAAACATCCGTAGAAAATCAAGACAAATCCAGAAATTAAGCAAATAAGAAACAAGAAATGAGAAACAATCAACCCAAAAAATGTATTAAACTTTTGAAAGTATAAAAATTTCAGATCTGATTACATGAACTTAAGATCCGAGATTACAAGATGTTAACAAAAAAATCTAAATTAAACATGCGAAATTAAATTTAATCTAAACCCTAAACCTAAAAACGAAATCTTTCACACCGTCTACACCTTTTTCGGCTTCTCTACTCCCTTTTTATACTTGAATTGCTCAATTCTTCCACAAAGCTCGACTGTTCGATCTCTTCCCTTGAACAGTTAAATGGAGGCTCTCGATCTTGCTACTTTTGTGTTGCATGTCAGGCTTCATATGACGAGAAAGCGAATGTGATGGAGATCGCTTTGAGTGTTTAGGGGAATGGAGAAGAGAAGAGTGAGAAAGAGAGGGAATCGGTGAGATGAGGGAGAATCGAGAAAGAGAAAGATGAGGAAATTAGGGAATAGGAAGGGCGAGTTTCGTTCTGACATTTAATAACAAACGTGCGACCGTTTAATTGAACGTTCGCAAAATTTGTGACCGTTCAATTGAATGGTCGCAAAGTTTGTGACCGTTCATTGAACGGACACAAACTTTACGATTCAAAATTTGTAACCGTTGAATTGAACGGTCACAAATTTTGCGACCGTTTAATTGAACGGTCGCCCGAAAAAAATGTGACCGTTCATTGAACGGTCGCAAATGAACGGTCGCCCGAAAAAAATACGACCGTTCATTGAACGGTCACAAATTTTGCGACCGTTTAATTGAACGGTCGCAAATGAACGGTCGCTCGAAAAAAAATGTGACCGTTCATTGAACGGTCGCAAATGAACGGTCGCCGGAAAAAAAATACGACCGTTCATTGAACGGTCACAAATTTTGCGACCGTTTAATTGAACGGTCGCAAATGAACGGTCGCCCGAAAAAAAATGTGATTGTTCATTGAACGGTCGCAAATGAACGGTCGCCCGAAAAAAAATACGACCGTTCATTCAACGGTCACAACGGACAGTCACATCTGAGCGTCCATCTTGTAGTGAGTACCCTTGTCCAGAATGGGCTCGGACCTTGGTCGCCCATAAAATCCGCTAGGATTCTTTGGTCTTAAGGTTCGATCCATTTTTGGACGGGTAAACGTTATCAAAATTTTGAGGATAAAGTTTGATCGTGTTTTAGTTGTTGACTACATGAAATAATATTTTAGAAAATAGTAACTTTTGTGCATAAAACAATCCTAAATGCGCCCTAGGAAAAATAAGTTGCCTCTCGTTGACTCGGCACTCCGCGGGGGACGGTGCCCTCCGGGCCGCGGGCCCTACAGTGGCGACTCCACTGGGGACTTATTTAGAAAAGCGAGTAAGACTTGTAAAGTCGGGTTTTTTTCTTAATATTTTAGAAAATAGTAACTTTTGTGCATAACACAATCCTAAATGCGCCCTAGGAAAAATAAGTTGCCTCTCGTCGACTCGGCACTCCACGGGGGACGGTGCCCTCCGGGTCGCGGGCCCTACAGTGGCTATTCCACTGGGGACTTATTTAGAAAAGCGAGTAAGACTTGTAAAGTCGGGTTTTTTTCTTAAAAAAAAAGTTGTCATCACTTTTTTTTTCTTTTAGGCACTCTTGCATTTTCGGGTCTTCCCCTTAATTGGGCACACAAGGTACCGTTTATGTGATCACCCCTAATTTTACCATTTTGGGAAAATGTAAACCGTTCAACTTGGTGGGTCCACTTAGACCTTCACTAAGCAGGTGGTTATTTTCCCCCTCGTGCACCACTCCTTAGTCTTTATGGCGAAGGGAGTAACCCGGGCACACTAGTCTTACCATGCACCCCATGGAAGATGAAATGTTCGGGACACGAGTTAGAGTTAGGTAAATTCGACCCTTGAATGCTTAACATAGACCCATGGCTAGGTTGAAACGCTTTTACTTTTCTTCTTGTGTTCTATGTGACCTTTGAACCCTTAAGCCAAACATGCCTTAATGCTTAGACCAAAAAAAAAAAAAAAGTTCGCATTTGCATAGTGAGTCGAGCTTAGCTTGGTCTATACAAGCGATTTGGCCCTAAAAGTCCTAGCGAATTTCTGGGTGGGCCGAAGTTTTATGGCCCAAACTAATTACTTCTATTTCGGCCCAGAACTCCTGTTTAGACCACTTAGGTAACCTGAGCCCAAAAGAATTCGCTAGGACTTTTAGAGCACTCGGCCCTAGAATGATTAAATAAGTGTTTCAGTTAGGCCAAATAGTGCATGGTACATGGTTAGTGTGTCAAAAGGGGCTTTATTTGGTCTTTTCAAGTGATTCGGGCCCTAGGGGTCCTAGTGGATTTCTCGTCGGCCCTGTTCTTGAATGGCCCAAATTGGTTCCTTGGTTGTGTCGGTCATCCCTAAAGATATATTTAGCCCTTATGTGAGGCCTGAGCCAGTATAATTCCACTAGGCTCGGCCCGATAACGTCTAAATAAGTCTTGTGGGCAGGAAGTCTGCATTTGTGCATAAGGGATCTATTCGAACCTTGCATATGACTTACACTACAATATGGTTCTTCAGATAAAACCGTTGGTTGAGACCTTTTAATGAACGATCGCTAGAAAATAACGCACGACTGTTTTTTTTTTTTTACCATTCATGAACGGTCGCTAATTAGCGACCGTTCATTGAGCGGTCGCGCCGTTCTAAATAACTGCAATTGAATGCAGTCTGCGATTGCACCGTTGAACATTCAATCCAAAACCTAACGCTCCTTCCATCCCACCTTGAAGAAAGTCCGGCGATTTGCACCGGTAACCGCCCTTTCCGCCACCTTCCGCCGGAGCCTACGATGGTAAGTCCATCTCCTCTCCCTCCTTATCATTTTTTTTAATTTTGTGGTGGTTAATAACAACACAAACCCTCTTACTAGCAACTGCCACCGTCGCTGCCGCCTTCGCTGCCGCCTTCGGTACCGGTTCCGCCACCTCCAGTCACTTTCTCGGTCGCAGGCGCCGCCTCCATCTCCCCGGTATATTCTTTGAAAATTGTTAATTCTGTTAATTGTATGTTTATGTGTATAAATTATGAGCATGCATAAATTAGTATGACTTAGGTTATGTTGTGAATAATTTTAGTGAATAATTAGTATTCGTTAGGTTATTTGTATTATTTAGTGTTTTAATTTTGAATAATTAGTTTAATGATATGTTAGTATTATTTAATTGGGATATTGGATGACAATATACTGACTTTTGGGGGTATTGGATTGTAATATACCGACCTTTACTATTGGACAACAATATCCCTGACCTTTATACTTTGGTGAGATTATTATACCAACAGTGACTAAGGGGGTGGTGACTGGTTAACTGGTCTCGATTCTGCCGTGATAGACGGAGGGAAAATAACCGGCCCTTGCCCAATAACCCTGTTAACCCCTCCGTTTTTCTCACTAACTCACGTTAAAAAAAAAATCGGCCCTTACAAAGTGACTAACGTGGTGGTGAACCGGTCTTCGTACTGACGTGAAACACAACCAACCAATGTCTTGTAATGTGGGTTTGTGAGAAAAACTAAGGGGTTAATGATGTTATTGGCTTGGGACAAATTTTTTTCCCTTCGCCAACCATGTTAGCGCGCATGGAGATCGGTTTACCACCTCATTAGTTACTGTTGGTATAATAATGTCACATAAGTATAAAGGTCAGGGATATTGCTATCCAATAATAAAGGTTGATATATTACAATCCAACACCCCCAAAGATTGGTATATTATTATCCAAAAACCCTATTTAATTTTTGTAATATTTATTGTTTTAGCTTTGAAAATTGTTAATTGTGTTAATTGTATGTTTATGTATATAAATTATGAGCACGCATAAATTAGTATGGTTTAGGTTAATATTTGTGTAAAAAATGTTTAGTTAGTTATTGTTGTGAATAATTTTTTGTGTACGGTAGGTTTGGTAAAAATTAGTTTTTATGTATTGGTTTTGCGCAAAAAGTTTAATGTTTGCATGCGTTGGTGTTGGTTAAAATTGTTGAATAATATGTATGTCCATGATTATTAAAAGATTTTATTAACTTTATTGTGTTTGTTAATTTGTTTATGTTAATGTTTATTATGTTTGTTTCTAAGTAGGTTTATTATTTATGGTTAGGGTTTAGAGTTTACAATTTGGGATTTTGGATTTATGGTTGATAAAAACCTTATGCAAGAGAAGCAACTATTATTAGTTGATGAACAAAACATAGAAAAAAATGACATTTTATTAAAGTTTAGAGAGCAACAACATTATAGAGAATATCATCTCAACTTGAAATCAAAGAAAACATTGCCGAGAAGTACCTTTTTCCCTGAAATTCATTGTAGTTCGTCGCTAAACAATATATTGAAAAGTTGGGGATTATCATCCTCATTCTTTGAAATGTTGTTTTAACATGCTTCAAATTCATTTGAAACTACGATATGGAAAACGATAATATGTTACGTGTAATGTTTAGGGTTGAGCAGTAGGTAAGTTAACATTTATAATAGCTTAGAACTGGTTGAGTTTGGGTAATTTTAGTAGTTATTAGTAAGTAAGTTAGTAATTCTGTTTGGTTAGGAACAATGTTACGCGACTGCCAACTTCGTTGGTTAACTTAATTAAAGGGACGTCTTCAAATGCAAATTCAGCCTTGTTATGGGGAACAAGCTGTCAGAGTTTTATATATATGTCATCATGTGCTTGCGACTTATGAATGCTAGTCATGACGCATTCAGTTTAGGAAAAACTTATTGGACGAACACCCATGAAATCAAATCTTGATTTCGTGCGAGTTTGTCTCATAAGTTTTTGCGAAACTAAATGCATCTGGACCAGCGTTCATTCGTTGCAAGCGCATGATGACCTATTTATAAAACTCTGACAGATTGTTCCCCATAACAAGGCTGAATTTGCATTTGAAGACGTCCCTTAAATTAAGTTAGCCTATAAAGTTGGTAGCGTAAATTTGTTTCTAAACCAACCTAATTGCTAACTTAATTACTCATAACTCCAAATGAAGACATAAATTGTAAATAATTATGTCACGTCCATTTACGTAATTAACAACAAGTTACTACGTAAGTACTCAACAACCATTTAAGTAGCTTAATTGTAGATGTCATAAAAAAGTGTCGAGTTTGGATGATTTTGGTAGTTATTAGTAAGTGAGTTAGTTATTATGTTTGATTAGGAATGAATTTACGCGACGACCAATTTCGTTGGATAACTTAATTAAAGGCAGGTCTCTAAATGCCAATTCAGCCTTGTTGTGATATGTCATGGGTAAAGAGGAGCGCAAGGCATTATGTCAGTGGCTTAAAAATCTCAAACTTCCCGACGGATATGCAAGTAACCTAGGTAGATGTGTAGATGTTAACACATCAAGATTACATGGTCTGAAGAGTCATGATTGTCATGTTTTCATGGAGAGGTTGCTACCAATTGCCGTTAGGTAGTTGCTTCCTTAGAATGTGTGGAAAGCCCTGACGGAATTAAGCCAATTTTTTAGAGGCTTGTGTGCCTCTAAGGTGAGCGTCGATGATATGGTCCAATTGGAGAGGAACATACTGGAAATCATATGTAAACTGGAGATGATTTTCCCTCCCGCATTCTTCAATGTGATGGAGCATCTTCCAATACACCTTCCATATGAAGCAGCTAAAGGTGGACCGGTACAGTATAGGTGGATGTACCATTTCAAAAGGTAATGAATATTTGTATTGCATTTGTAGTGTATTATATTAAATTTTAGGACCAGCCTCTTATTTGCAACGCATTCTTCAACGCGTGTTGGTTGTCAAATGCTGTAGATTTCTGCATCATTTGAAGAAGAAGGTTGGCAACAAGGCGCGCGTTGATAGCTCCATATGTAATGCTCAATTAGAGAAACCGTTTAAACTGAATTCTGGATTTATAAACTTACTGCCCAAATTTCATGGTTTGTCTAATGAAAATCCATATCATCATATCACTGAATTCCTTATCACATGTTCTGCTATGGTACCTGAGGGAATACATGAAGATCAAATTAGGTTGAGAGCTTTTCCTTTTTCACTTCTTGATAAAGCAAAAGATTGGTTATATTATATGCCTGCTGGAACTTTCTCTACATGGACTGCATTGCATAAAGCATTTTTAGAAAAAAAAAATTTCTGTATCACGGATTGGATCAATTAGGAAAAGAATTAGTGGAATCCAACAAAGGGATGGGGAAACTTTTTATAAGTATTGGGAAAGATTTGATAGACTTTGTGCTTGTTGCCCCCAACACCAAATAACTGAGCAACTGTTAATTCAATACTTTTATGAGGGTTTACTTCCAATGGATCGTTATATGGTTGATGCTGCGAGTGGGGGGGCTTTGATTGATAAAACTCCAGCTGACCCGAGGAAACTTTTTAATTTAATGGCTCAAAATACTCAACAGTTCGGAACTAGGGGATCCTAGGTAAGAAAGGTTAATGAAATTGGTTCAAGTTCAGCTTTAGAGAGTCAGTTGTCTACCATTACTGCTATGCATAATAAACTTATTACTGGTGGAACTGAAAAAGCAGTTGTATGTGGAATTTGTTGTTTAGAGAGACATCATACTAATGCGTGTCCTACACTTCAAGAGGGAGCGGCGACTGCAATTTATTCTAACCAAGGTCAGAGGAAGTATGATCCTTATTCTAACACCTATAATGAGGGATGGAAAGATCACCCTAACCTTAGGTATGGCAATAATACCAACCCTCCTGGCTTTGAACAATCAAACCGTCAGCCTAACCCTCAAGATAGAACCAATTACCTTCTTGAACATGTGCTTAAGAAAATGGATGATAGGTTCCAAAATATTGAGTCAGCCCTAAAGCAAGTTTAGGAGAGACAAACTGCAACTGATACCATAGTTAGCAACTTGCAAGCCCAACTGAACAACAGGTTACCATCTCAGCCTCACCCTAACCCTAAGGAGAATGTTGGTGCTATAACTATTAAGAATGGAAGGGAATTGAAGGGGTCAGCTAAGAAGAGTAGAGAAGAAGAACCTGAGTTAGAAATCACCAAATCCAAATCTGAAAAAGAAAAGGAAACCAACCAAACTACTAAGGAGATAGAGGAGAGAAAGAGAGATATGTACAAACCACCTCCGCCTTTTCCTAGTAGGTTTAAGAACCCCACCTCTAAGGTGAATGAGGCTAACCAAGAGATTTTAGAGACATTTAGGAAGGTAGAAATTAACATCCCCCTTCTAGATGCTATTAAACAAGTACCTCGTTATGCCAAGTTTTAAAAGAATTGTGTACTAATAAAAGAAAATTGGTTGGTAATGAGAAAGTAAGTGTGGGGGAAAACGTGTCTTCTATTTTTCAAAAGAAATTGCCCCCAAAGTGCAAAGACCCTGGGATGTTTTCTATTCCTTGTAAAATTGGAGACCTTTGCTTTGATAATGCCATGCTTGATTTAGGTGCCTCCATTAATGTCATGCCTCGGTCTGTTTATGATAAATTGAATTTAGGGGAGTTAAAGAAGACCGGTGTTGTGATTCAGTTAGTTGATGGGAGTAAAACTTACCCAGATGGAGTTTTAGAAGATGTCTTAGTCCAGGTTAACCAACTTGTGTTTCCTGCTGATTTTTATGTGTTGGATATGGGTAATGTATCCCATGATTTTCCTATCCTGCTTGGTAGACCATTCTTGAAATCATCTATGACTAAAATTGATGTGCATGGAGGAACATTGACTATGGAATTTGATGGTGACGTGATTAAATTTAACATATTTGATGCCATGAGATTCCCTGCTGATGTGAATTGTGTGTATGCACATGGTATTATTGATGAATTGCCACAAGATGTTTATGATTTGACTAGAGAGGATGGTGCTAAACCTAAGAAAGACTCTCAGAGAAGACTTAACCCACTTATGATGGAAGTAGACAACCCTAAACCTCCATTGTGATGTTGAAATTAAAAGTTTGTCTACTAACAAGATTTTCAAGGTAAATAGTCACAGGTTTGAGCAATTTCTTGGGGAGGATCACGTTCATGTCGTGGGATAGATTCATTTGAAAAATCCATGAGCTAAAACTGCGTTGAGCCAACGATAGTAAACAAAGGTGCTGATTGGGAGGCAACCCAATAAATTCAGGGAAGTTCTTCAAAGTTCCTTTTTCTTTATTTTCTTTTTCAGCAACTTATTTAGTTACATTGGGGACAATGTGTGAATTAAGTGTGGGAGAGAGTTTATATGTTTTTGATAGCTTAGTTCGTGAGTCTATTTCATAATTTATAATTGCTTTTCATTTCTAAAAAAAATTATTTTTATGGACAAATTGCTTTGTACTTTGTTGCTTAATTAGCCGTTTTAAGATGAAGTAATTGATTAGATTAAAAGCGGTCAATATGTGTATAGTAGACCTTAGGTTGGGATTGTTACCACGACTCACTTTTAGTAGACTTTGTTTACCATGTGCAAAAATGAGTTCCCTCCGACTTTCATCATACCCCATTCGAGACCGAGACTATCATTATTAGGGAGGAATCTCTGAGTCCCTTTATGCTCTCGCTCACCTTCTAGATTAATTAATGTGGTAAATAAGTGCTCAAACAGCATAAGTTAAAAAAAAAAAGGAAAAAAAAAGAAAAAAAGAGAAAAAAAAGTTTTTGTTGAAATTAAGTTGTGTAAATTAATAATCCCTAAGTTATGCTAGTCGGTTCACTGTCACGACCTGGCATAGGTGGAGCGACACCTTTTCGCCCCTTAAGCACAATGTTAACTGCGTATGGAGTTGGTCGTGTTGGGAGGGTAGCCCAGATCACGCGCTAATTCGAAATATGCCGGCAATGACGCTTAAAATAAACCTTTCAAACAACCAAAGTAATTAATTGATTTGCTTAAGGTCGTGTGGGACCTTCTCCATTGAAAAAGATAAAAGAGCTTGAGCATGAAGGAGACTTAGGTTGACCAACCAAAATATTCTTCGATCGGAATCGAGTGGGGGGGCGATTACACATTGTTTGGAGGATCTTGTTTAGTATGTGGTGATCGAGTGTCGAAAATCATAAAGAGTGGTGCTATCTTTGACTTAAGAGTTCTCAAATATGTATGCTGATTTCTTTCATTCTAATTGATGAAGCCATTTGAGGGGTCAGTTATGCGATCAAGTGCATAGTAGCTTGTTTCATGGGTGCATTTTCTTCACCTCGCCTTCTCATTTATTTTAAATCGACTTCTTGCGGCTTTTGTGGGTATAGTTGCTATAAACCCTCACGAGACCTTTCTCATCCACCCGGGCTGCCAAGGGGTTTAAAGGGTTTGTTGCATGCGCTAAATGCAACCGTGATTCCTACGAAAGTGAGTTAGGTTTTATTTTAGTTTTTAGTCTTATATTCCTTTGTACGAGGACGTCCAAAGTTTAAGTGTGGTGGACTTTGTTGAGTCATATTTTATACATAATTTATATATGTATTTAGTTTATTATTATACAAATTATTTGGTCTAATTATGTTTAATTTGTCAATTTTTAGGAAAGTCCCAATTATAAGAAGAAGTTAAGAAACGATGAAAAGCAGGAACAAAAACGCAGCCAGCGCCTGGATCAGTAGGAAGAGAAATTGTGCAAAACAAAAACGCAACCAACGCTTATCAAAACGCTGCCAGCATATTTTTCTCGGAAAATCTGGGCGAAGCAAGAAAAAACGCAGCCAGCGTTTTTGGTTTCCGCAGCCTCCAATTTGTACGCGTAGGGTTTAGGGTTTTGCTTTCTTATTTTCTATATATAGTTGATGTATTTCAACGATCTAGGACACCAACCACCGGGGGACGACAGCAAGCATCTACCACAACACCATCCATCTCTCCACCACTCATCCATCCTTCATCATCATCATCGATCGTCGTTCTTCCAATTAGGTGTATTCAACACTTTATTATTATGTTTAATTACTCTACTCTTGATACTTCGATTTGTATTATGAGTGAGTAGTTTTATTATTTAGTGTAGTTTATTGAAACCATGCTAGATTATGTATTTTGAGACAAAGTTTTGATATTTAATGTCTAATTGATGTTTCTTATGATTTTATGACAATTTGTGATTATTGTTTACCGTTTTTGTATCAAATTAATTAGAATGCATGCTAGTTAGTTCTTTATAGATTCAATTGATAGTTAGAGTCTCCAGTACTGATAGCTAGAGTCTTTAACATTAGTATCGCCCTAATTAATCCTGGAAGGTTCAAATCTATCTCTTTTAATTAGGAAATTGTCACAAATCTTTGTTAAATCGATTTGCTGGTAAATTGGTTGCAAGGTGTTAGATGATGTTTTTTTTTGTTTTTAATGCTCTAATTTGATTATACTTTAGCGCTGGTACTAGGGTAGTCATAATTAGTAGGGTTTATATTAGGGCTGGTCCTAAGTAAACTAAAAAGTAGGGAAAAGCTGGTGGTGGATCTTTTCTGCAATCTAACTCATAGGAGTATCAATTTGTGTGTCAGTGATAAGTATTAATTTGCATGGTGGAAATAAATTATACCAAATATATTTATCATATTGTTATTCGAATCAATCTCTTGTGTGTGTTTTGATATTTTCGTTTCGCAATTTTAATTCCTTTATTTAAATAGTTAATCTTGAATCCAAAACTCCCCTTCTTTATAATTAAATTGCATTCAATCTTAGTTAATAATATAAAATTTAGTTTAGATTAGTTAATTAGTAATTATAGTATGAGTTAAATCGGTAAACCTATTCTGAAATCAATCTTTCCTCATCGGATTCGATCCCTACTTTCCTATCTACATTAATTAGATTAATCACATTAGTGGTTAAATTTGTAAGCCCTGCGACAAGCTGTTACAACTAACTTTAGGGATATGTAATATATTTTGCGACCGTTCACTTGTATATATATATATATATATATATATATATATATATATATATATATAAATGTTTGCGACCATTCATTTTGTGACCGTTTGGCGCATATACTTCAAATATATACTTCAAATATCAATTCAGGGAACACCTAAAGAAAAAAATTTAAAAAAAATACCGTAAAGCGGATGACCGTTCAATGAACAGTCGCAAATTAGCGACCGTTCATGAACGGTCACAGAAGCAGGTGACCGTTCATGAACAGTCGCAACATAGAGACCGTTCAATGAACGGTCGCCCGCTTCTGTTATTGTTCATGAACGGTCGCTAATTTGTGACCTTCATTGAATGGTCGCGCGCTGCTCCAAACGACCATTCATAAGCGACCGTCCTGAACGGTCGCCCGCGCTCGCGCGACCGTTTACTCTTAGCTGAGACCGTTCAGAACGGTCTTATTTTTTTTTAACCATCTTGTAGTGTTAGAGTCTTAGCTCGGTTGTTCAGGGTTCGAATAAGTTTCTTCATCCATATCATGCATGGAGTCTTAGTGTAAAGTGTTGAGCTGTGTAACACCCCCAGGTTATTAACCACTAGATTAAACTAATAGCTCACTTAATCCAATAATTAGCGTAGAGGATTTCTCACCCGAGGGTCTTACCGTTGTCCACGAAAGTGGACGAGGCTAAAACCTATCCCGAACGCACATCCATAACATAATCCAACATAAACTTTACAACTCATCATGAACACACTTAACTCAACAATTTTACAACTTAACTCATAACTTAAATACAATGCATAACACCATGACAACAATTCCTTTCAACATAAGACATATAACTCTCCCAAATCACCTTCGTCGTTGTATGCGACCTAGGGGTTCGACCTTCCGGTGTCTAGCCTTTCCACTTAGCCGGGCTCCCTAAAACGAAAACACAAAACTTCGAAACGTGAGACAAATCTCAGTACGTATACCCTTATGATGTAAGAAACATTTCAAAATTCACTTTAGTTATTAGAAGGGTTCCAAAACTTTTAAAGACAACAAATATAGATAACTGATGAACAGTAAAAAAATGGAAATATAACTTACATAAGCTCACCACAACTTAATCTGTACATGAAAACATGACTTAACCTGTATCTTAAATCATGACTCAAGTGAAAACATGCTTGTGAGTTTCTTCCTTTAAATAAAACACAACATAGTTTAGAAAGTAACAAACTCAAATCATGTATCACTTAACACACATGAAACCATACCATAAACTTGGCTGAAACCCCATAAATTAAGACTTATAAACTTTGGTATGTAACTTATAAAGCTTTACTGTGATTCACATAACTTGGGTAACTTAAGGTACTTAAAACTTAGTTGCCCTGTTATTATTTTGAAGGTTCCCTACTAGCGATCATCGGCTAAGCCTCCGTATGCGCATACCCGGACCGATCGGGATATCCGGATGGTGGACAATGTCCTATACTGGCCAGATTTCCATGGGGTGCACTTATGGCACAAATTATCCTGGTGTGCACTATCGCACAGTTATCCTGGTGTGCATTTAGGCACATAATACATGGTGTGTACTAAGACACGAGTTCCCTGGTGTGCCCTAAGGCACAAATAAACATGAGCGGGGCCTTTATTCACTTTAGAAAACTTGAAAACCCTAACCTTGAAACCTTAGTATAACTAGGTCCTTATATAAAATTATTCCTAGCTTAAAGATATCCTTGAAATCCTTTTGGACAAAGGTTATACTTATAAAGAAACTTACTCATGAAAAGTCCTTAATAACCTCAACACTTATTGCCATCATCCAAAAGTACTTATTCAATGCAAATGACTTAACATGGAACAGGTGTTCTTAAGTATTAATATTTAAGGTAAGGTAACTCACTTGATCAAGTTTACTTTGGTACTTAGAACCACGTAAACTTATTTATACTTCACCATGATAAATAAAATATGAAATGAATGATACAAATCTCAAGAGTAAACATAAACTTTATACGACATAAAACAACTCGTGTACTCATAAATATTTTTATGAACTTACACAATACATAAAACCACATAACACGTGTTTACACTTCAACGTGTCATAATGAAATGGAACAAATGGCATAAACCTCAACAATAAACATAGGATTTAAAAATCATAAAATCAATCATGAAAAGCGTAAGAAAGGTCACAGGCAATATACATACCTGATGACTTAAAAACACGTATTGGACGGGTAGAGACTTGAACAGTAGTACAATGATCTCTTGGAAAGACTTTAAACGAAACGAAATCATGAATTAGAACTTAACTTAGGTGGTATCATGGAAGAATAATTTAGTGAATTTTCTAAGAATAACAATAATAAACTCGATTTCTAAGTCGTACTCATAAGATCATATCTTATCCCTCAAATATCGGATCATGGTATAAAAGGACTTTTCGGAAAGCTTGGATCACCAACTACAACTTCCTAGATCATGAAGGCCAAAAACATGGTTAAGAGGATTAAAACCCTCATCTTAACAAGCTGCCCAGAAATAAACACTTTAAACCTCCCTCCTTCGGAGAGTCATAACTCAAGCTATACTTATTGGTTTGGGGCATGCAAGTTGCCCATGGGAAGCTTGTGACTCATACTTCAACTTTTATTTTAGCCACAAACTGATTTAAGCATGGGAAAAAGTTGGATTTTGGCCAAGAACAGAGGCAGTCACCAAAACATGTTCTGGGTAAACTCAGTTTAGTAACGTCTACTTGGGGGACTCATAACTCTCTCTCCCGATATCCTATGACCATGTATTATACCTTTTTGGAAAGCTCAAAGTGTCCCTACAACTTTTAGAGTTTAAACCCAAGAGAACCTTAAACATACGAAAAATGCACATCTTTGGACTGACTATGAAAAATTCTCAGATTTTACGTCCTCTCACCATTTTGCCATAACTCTCAATATGCATATCGAAATGACAAGCTACAAAAACCGGGCGTTAGCTTACACTTTGGGCTACTTAATCATGTCATAAAATGGATCAAAATCATACCCAATCTTCTCTGGAAAAATTAAAAACCGACCAGATCTGGAATTTTCCTTCCATTTGGATTTGCATGTTCCTTAATCATAATTAATTCATACTAATTCTCTCCAAATTCATTTCTTAAGCACCAATAGAAAAACTCCAACATCCAAAATTCTTAGAATCCATCCTTTTTGATCATGTTTCACACATACAAGGCATCACCTTAACATATTCTAACTTCCTAAACAATAATTCTTCATAAATTAACATCGTAAATCATAAAATTCACTCCTTTACTAATTGAACATGATTTTTAAGCACATGCAATCATATTTTAACTAGAAACTCATACAATTTCAGAGAAATAAACCTCCTAGACATCATGCATCACCATAAATTAGCCAATTAATACTCATTCAAACATAAATCACCAATTCCTTCACATACTTACCAAAATCCACTTAATTTTCTTAGCTCCCAATAATCTCTTCTTGAAGATTCTTAGAGCTCTTGATTTTCTTCTAAAAAACATAAGATTGATAAGAAGAAACACTTAGAATATGCTTTGATTCAGCCTTGAAAGAGAAAGGAGAAAGATGGAGGGGGAAATACCACTTAAAAAGGAAAGAAGAGAGGGGATGCAAGATGATGATGGTGCGGTGGAGCGACAGCGATGGCCGGGAGCTGGCCGGCGACGGCTGTGTAACGCCCCAACCTTAATCACGGGGTTAAACTCCACTTAAAGACCCTAAGCCCGCGATTAGCGCAGCGGAACACCTTAGGTCGAAGCATTACCGCCGTCTCCCAAAAGAGACAAGGCAACCACATCAAAGAACTTCCAAAACCACAAACCAACTTAACAACCTTCACATAAACTTATACAATCTTTGGATAAAGTACAACAACTTAAACATAACTTAAACTAAACAACTCCAATAAGAAATCCTGCTTGTCCTGACTCGATGGACTCCATGGAGAACTACCTCGATAGCCTTGAACTACTTTGCAACTGCCTTATCCTTGCCTTGGGAGCTCGAACCTCCTAAAACAAAACATTAAAACACGCAAAGGTGAGTGGGGAGACACTCGACGTAAACCTCCGACGTAAACCGTCAAAAGCGGTTTTAGTGCCGGCATTTAAAATCATTTCAAAACGGGAAAGGGTTAAAAAAAGACTTGAATGGCGTGAACATAAACATAAGCATAAACATAAATTCATGAAAATAGAGAGTAAGTGGGACCCTACGATCGGTGCAAGCACCTCACACACGTATGCCCAAGTTGATCTATACTTGGAATGATTGGTATTAAGCGATCGACATCGGCAGTCAAGGCACTCTGATCAGGAGTGCTAAAACATGGATGTTATCATAAGCATAAAATGCGGGTCCACTAAAAGATGTAAAGATATTGAAATTCATGGAACTTGACATAGCATGAAATACATGAACTATGAGTATAACTTAAACGTGAAAATTTGGACAATTTGCGTACCTTGAACGCTAAAGTTCAAGCATAAATTTCGGCTTGAGACGGCTTTGGGAACTTGTCAACTAAGATAAGAATAAGTAGAAACGAAGAACCGAATAAAGTTCTAAATTAGATTTATAAGTTTAGAAACTTAATAATTAACATGAAGTAACTTTTTTGAGAATAAAATTTCAGGTTATAGTAAAATAGTGTTTATAGCATAACTTGAGTTAGGAAAATCGAAACAAAGTAAAAGAGTACATCTGAATAGAGAAAATCATAATCTACAACTTTGTCAACAGAACCAGAAGCTAAAAATGAGTGGAAGGGCCCCAAAATGGGCCCGGACAGAAGCTGAATATATGAAACTTTAAGCTTTTCGGGTCGAAAATACATGAGAAGTATGATGTAAAAGGTGATTCAAATAAAAGGACTTGAATACAAGAGAATAGGCTTGAATCAATGAGGAATAGGATGATTATAAATTGGAAGCTCGGATGCGAAAATAATGAGTTCAACTATGGTTTGATAATACGATATGGAATGAAAAGACGAAATGGAGCAAGATATACATGTCCAAATGTGAATAAAAGCAAGCTTGGATTAATGAACTATGAAATGAGTGATGAAATGAGGAATGAATTGGATAACATTAGAGATTATCAAGCTAGAAAGAGCTTTTAGCTAGAGCAAAGATATTGAACACGATACTTAAAGAAATATAGGAAATAAGGACTTACTAACACATTAGCTCTTGAAGAGTATACATAAGACTTACTTAGGACTCCAAGATGGTACATTTAGCCTTAAACACATAACTCTATAATGACAATATATATCCATGACTCATTTATACCTAGAACCCCTCATTGGGTTGATTTGAGGCCCAAAAGCTAATAATTTACAAAGGTTATTTTGAGCAGAAAACCATTCTGGACAGCCCGGTTTCCCAGGGTCGAACTCACACTTCCGATATCGGATGACAAAGAACCATACCTTTCCGGAAAGCTTGCTTCATGGCCTAATACTTTCATGTTTTCCATTAAAACCAAAGTGGTCTGGTTTTGGACGAAAAACAGCCCTCAAAACACTGACTCAGAATTCGTATTTAAAAACGTGAGGTTACGGTTTTGGTCGTAACTCGGGCTATACATGTCGGAAATTCGAAATTCCAAAGCCTATGGTTTGCTAACACCTTAAGCTATCCAATGGAGTATAAATTTGGGCAAAAATCTCACTTTTATAATTCTGTAAATTTCCAGAATTGAAAACAGTAGCTAAAACACCTAAAACTCATCTTTTAATTGGATTTTCCCACTCTTAATCATATTAAAACTTAACCAAATTTCATCTAGCCTTAATCCACCATATTTCCAGAATATAAACCATGAAAAACTCTTCATCAAAGGCCTTGAAAACCACATGCATCCATGGATTAAACATTAACTTCACATAATAAACACACTCTTGAACTCTTGCTCCAAAACTCACAAATTCACCCAATTTAAGCATGATAACTCTTAATTCATAAACTCACAACAATATCTCAGCCCTTAAACACATAAAACTCACAAGAAATCCACATGCATCAACACTAATTCATCATCCACCATGAATTCAACAAGAACCTCTCAAAACTCATCCAAACACACATGCATAAACTTGAAACTCAAACCCTAACTTAACCACAACAATTATATACTTGAATTCATGAATAAAGAGAGTAAAAGAGATGGAATTCACCAAAGAAACATAAATTAAACATAGAATTTCAGATTAGGTTTGAAAGAAATTGAAGTGGGGTTTGAGAGATTACCTTGGAGTTAAAAATGGATGAAAACACAAGAGAGAGGAAGAGGGGATGCCTGCGGAAACCGCCGCCGGCTGGCGAAAAGTGGCGAAACTGGCGGAGCTGGCTGGGAGTGGACACCAAGAGGAGGGAGAGGAGGAGTTTGAGAGTTTGAGAGTGTAGTGAGAGAAAATGAGATGGGTGTTGAATTGAGTTAAAATGAGCCTCCCACTTCTACTACTACTATTGTATACTCCTCACTTAATTTAAAACACCAATACTAACTTAATTAAAATCTGAAAATACAACTTTAATAAATTAGTTTTAAGTAAATAAATTAAAAGTAATTAGTTTGGTTCAAATTTGAAAAGAAGTGAGGTGTATTGAGACCCCCTTCTACTAAACATTTAAAACACACTTAAAACTATCATCCAATTACCAATGCTAACAATAAATGAGATTAAAACCTTAATTAAAAATAATAATAGGATGATAACATTAGGAGTAATTAAATGGTAATCGAGGTAGTAACTTGAAATATCGGGTTTTTGTAGGAAATAAAATATATCGATAATAATTGGGTAACATAAAAATAAAATACAATGACACTTGAATTAAAATAATAAGGTGGAAAATTATCTCTTGAAATTATGTAAGGGATTAAAATGTAAGAAATTAAAATTGGAACGGTAAAATATATATATATAAATCGGAACAAGTAATTCGTAACCGATTCTCGGTAAGTAAATTTATAACGTAAAACGTATAAACTGCAATATTTTAACTTATTGAACGAATATGTAAAGTAACTTTTAAGCCGATAATTCGACACCTTAGCCATCTCCTGCGCGAGACTTGTCACCGATAACTATAAATAAACGAGTACGTTGATAAATAATAAAATAAACGCGAAAAAAAAATTATAACGCGATTTAGATAATTACTGTGATTAATAAGTAATTAAACATGATTTTGGGGTGGGTTATTACAGGCTGGCCGCGACGGAGTCCTGCCGGCGGCAGAGGAGGAAGTGAAGGATCCGATATATCGTAAAATATTATTAGTACTCTGAATAAATATAGGGATACATCTCCTCGTAACTTCTCATAATTATTTCCACATCGACTTGGACGAAGCGAAGGATCCGATATATCGGGTCTTAGGGACGAATACAAATACGATCATGATCACTATAATTAATCGGAAGAGAATCATTAATAAAATAAATTCTAGACTGATATACTTAATGATCGTTGCACTGTTCAAGTTCTACAAAACACACACTAGGTTAGAAGTGTTGGAACACGCGCTTTAATTAATCTAGATTTATTAGTAACCTTGATTATTTCAACTAATTAATACGTATTAAGGGGTAATTTTCCTTGGGTTGTTACAAGCTGAGTCTTGAAACCCTTCTAAATTTTGGGCAGAATAGGTTTGTTTCGGGTATATCAGAGGGACGAGACGGGCCGGTTAGAGGCTTTTAACATCAAGTACGACAGCCACGAGGATCAGGATTCATAATCATTTGAGTCTACTGATGAAGAAGATGAATCTTTTATGAGACAATGTCAGACCCCAACAGTGACAATCCTGAAGACCCCCATGATGGCGAGGACATGCCTCCTCCCCTACCCCCTCCACGTAACGAAATAGAACAACTCACCAACATAACTTTGCATATGCAAGTCACTATGAATGCACAGCTAGAGGCACAAAATCAGAGAATTGATGTTGTCATTCATGCCATGGAGGAGGCAAAGAATTCAAATGAGAAGAATTGCACTACGGGAGAGATTGAGCAACAGTTGGGGAAAGAGAAAGATGGGTTGGTCCACGGGTTTTCAAACTCGAGACTTGATCGAATTGAACAGATGTTGAAGGAATCTACTATTTTCAACAATTAGTTTATGGACGATGTTGGTTTCACACCCGTCCCAGGGTAGACTCCCCCCTAAATTTAACATGCCAGATATCAAATTCCATGGTACTGAAAATCCACATCAACATGTGCGCAACTTCATGGGAGCCATGACTCTAAAAGGAGTTGAAGAAGATATCTACCATATCATCTTTCCTTAGACTTTTGGCCCCAACGTCATGAAGTGGTATAACACGCTCAATTCGACCAAGTTCTCACAATGGAGCTTACTTTGCAAGGAGTTCTTACATCAATACTCCTACAATGTTGATATGCCCGTCTTTTTAAGGGATATGGAGTTGATGAAGCAAGGTGAGAAAGAGACTTTCTCTAATTACTTCGCTCGATGGAGGGAGAAAGCAACTCAAATGGTAGACCGACCTTCTGAGGAACATCAAGTAGATATGCTTGTGCAAGGTTTACAACCCTTGTACAACACCCACTTAAGGTTCCAACCTATTAAGGACTTTGTATCACTAAGGTTGGCTGGAATTAGAATCGAAAGTGAACTAGTTAACTGGGGGTTGGAAGAACATTTATACTCATAAGCATACTTCTGGCCTAGCAAGGGAAACAAGGTAAATGCCTTAGAACGCTCCATATACTGAAGCACTAGAACAACTCCTAAGAAAAGGGATGAGCCAACGAGGGAGGGAGGTTGGTGAATTCTACAAGTACCACAGAGTTCGAGGACATTACATTAAACAAAACAAAGGAAATGTCTAGGTCGAAGCAATTATCAAGAGGAAATGCTTTGAGTTGTCTTACCTTGTGCA
Source organism: Portulaca oleracea (assembly GCA_029582165.1). Lineage (NCBI taxonomy): Eukaryota > Viridiplantae > Streptophyta > Magnoliopsida > Caryophyllales > Portulacaceae > Portulaca > Portulaca oleracea. The sequence goes on from CM055892.1 coordinate 18,913,300, forward strand.
AGCCTTTTGCTCTTGAGTACTTCTTGCATAATTGTTGAGTCTTAGTGATTGATCATCTTTTTGAGCTAGTTGTAGAGTTAGTAGAATAACCCGTGAGATTTTGAGCCTTCATAGACTATTCATTATATATATAGTCTCATTTTCTTTTTGTGTGTGACTTTTTCATGTGTGCATCTCTAGAACTTGGCTTGACATTCTTTAAAATCACATTTGGCATATGCATTGTGTTAATATGATTGAGGCATCCTATTGTTTAGCTACATAGCCAAAAAGCCACCTGATAACTTAACCTCTTTATGCTAGCCTTTGCTAAGCTTTTTTTTTTTTTTTGTCTTGTTGTTTATCGCATCAATGTACCCCTAGCTTATTCATAATTCCTTAACCTTAGTCAAGATATAATGGGCAACATTTCTGTTGTGTGGTCTTTTGTTAGGTGTCATTTCTGATGAGTGGTTGTAAAGGGAATGCATTATTGATGATTCTTTATCCCCTCTTATGATCAAAGGTCTTAATTTCTATGTTTGTTGAGATAAGGTTTGTTATTTGTGTATTCATGCTTGTCACTAAGGGGAAAAAAATTTTAAAAAGGAAAAATGAAAGAAAAAGAAAAAAATAAAGAAAAAGGAGAAAAAAAGAAAAAACAGAGAAGAAGAAAAAAAAGAAGAAAAAGAGTTGTTTTATTTTGATTTTAATTTTATTCTGGGTTTTTATTTGTATTTGGTACTCTATCCCGAGTTTCATTTGTTGGGGATGTTTTATGGTTCAATATTGAGGTATTGCATGTAGTGGAAATGTTGTTGCTATTTAGGTACTTGGCTACTTAGCTCCACATTTTCCAAACGATTTCCCTTCTTACCCTAGCCTAAACCCCATTACAACCCTTTGAAAGTCCTCATGATTAGCATTTTTGCATGTTGTCCTCGGTGATGGAGAGTTGAGAGTCTTGTCAAGCTTATGGTAGTTGTAAACATTAGAATGAGTTTGAGCGAACCTTTACATATTTCTAAACACATTGAGAGGAGTGTTCCACTTTACTTAAAATGAGGATCTACTAGCTTCACTAGCTCATCAATTGCTAAGGTGATACATGATTGTTTAGAGGTACAATATAGGGTGATTGGCTTTGTGTCTTGGTCTTACGCTCATAGTATTGAAATAGAGTTTGCTTTGAAATGATTTTGACCTTATGGAGTCGCTATTATGCGTCATCACTACTCTCGTTGGTCTTATTGTCATGTGATATAAGGTCGTTTTCACTATTGAATAATCTTGCTTGTGGAGTCTCACAATTTCTTCTCTTCATAAGCTTATCCTTATAGACATTGGGGGCTTTTTCTTCCGCTTTGTCTTTGTTTCCAACAAGGGGCTTTCTCTTGCCCTTTGTCTTATCTTCTAACCAGGGGGCTGTTAGGATACAATGTAACTGATTTGGATTAGATTTCCTAATTACTAGAAGTTGCACTTCTGGATATTTTCTTCCTTTTTGCTGACCCTCAGAGGTCAGTTCAGGGTACCTAGAAGTGGGCATTTCGTTCTCATCTCCTCTCAGTGGAAATGAAACATTGGTTGGGGTCACTTTCCTTCACGTTCATTTGGGTAGCAAGATCAATCACTACTATCAGTGGCGACAAGTTGTGGAAAAGTCCTTACAGATTTTGTGAAGTTGAACGAAAAAGCCCTCGCGGATTTTCAAGAGCAAATGTTCATCATCAATTTTGCTAGCGACATTTTACATAAAAACAACTTTCTTAAGCATGTTCATCACAAGTCAAGTCCCTAAAAGACCTCATGAATGTTGGGGGCAACTAGAAACATTAACATATTTTCATGACAGATTGCATGGTCCAACAATTTTGAAGAGAATTCCTCAGTCGATTGTATATCATAACTACTTTTCTCTAAGCATGTTCGACATAAGTTCTAGCACTATAAGCCTTACAAGCCCTTGAACAACTTTTTACGGAAGCATGTTCACATATATCAATTTGGTCTTGGAGATACGGGTTTTGATATCCCAACAGCTTGGCAGAATTTTCATTCTTGAAGTTCTTGCAGATTTTGGGTGGTCTATCACTCTTAGTAGGTTCATATATGAGCCATGCAGCTCCAGCAAATCTAGATCGATTAAGGAAATTATATGCTTAAAAGCAAGGTCAATTATAGCAATTGGTGATCAGAACCAGCAACTATCCTTAAGTTATTAGCCACTAACTTATTAAGTTAACAACTAAATACTTACACTACCTCTTGAACTACGACGGCCTGATTCCATTCACAAAGTGGATACGTAGGAAGCTTTTGAAATCCGGCCCAAATAATCGAACAAAAGTAGCTTCTTTCGAGTTATTTCCAAGGATCCTATTCAATTCCAGGCCATGCTCAAGTAGGCTAAAGCAAAATCCTTGCGAAATCTTCCTAAGAACTCTCACGAATTTTATAAATTGTGGAGACTTGAACTTCTCGTCTAGCCAATTACCTATGTCCGACCCAAAGTCTTGGAAGATTCCATGGCGAGACAAGCTCTCGCAGATCCCTTGAGGTCCACAACTAGAGTGCTATAGGATATCGATTCTCATGGATTGGACTAAGGTTCATCACACTATTTGCAAAAGCGGATTAATGCCAAAAGGAGATCCTGGCAGATTATTGTAGAAGTTACGATGTTCTGCGTGTGAGAAAATGGATACTTAGTAAAAAGCATTTCCATTGTTGTTTTTTTTTTTTTTTTGTAGACCACAACTCAACTCCTTCAATTTTGCATATGTGCCTTGCATGTTCATAAACAATAAAATTATACTAAGGTTTCATTTACATCATGCATTAGGAGCATATTCATTAATGCATCATTCAGAATTCAAAAGAGGAAAAAGAGCATTAATAACATGTTAGGAAATGTCTAAGTATTATACATGTTCTTAATCTTCATCATCAGAGACCAAGTTGACTATGTTGGAATCTTGAAACCTATGAGTTAGTTAGACTTTTGGTTCCTCGAAAGGGTAATCCCAGCTCTCAACAGCAAAGGAGTGACTAGCCGGGCCAAGATGGGGTTTTAGGAGGGGCTTGATTCAACAGCCCAAGAAGCACATGAAGGGTCTTCGACATATATCTGGTCGTTCTCCAAGCACTTGGACAACCTCTAACAGCAAAGTTATCATGTCGAACTACTTCCAAGCAGCATTTCAGCATTCAAACTATCCTTGAATAAATTTCAAGACGAACGATCTCCAGTAGCAACATCTCGAGTCGGACTACCTCTGATTAGCATCAGCAACATTTCAAGACGGACTACCTTCGGCCAACATTCAAGTTTCCTGGCTACCCCCAAATGATTCATCACGAGCCTGGACAACCTCCAGCAATAGCGTCTTAGGTCAGACTTCCTCAGACTGACATCAGCATTGCGAATAATTTATCAAAGCTTGGACTACCTCCAACATTGTCAAATCGGACTATCTCCGATTAACACCATAATAGGGGCTACCCTTTAAAGTTCATCAAAGCCTGAACTACCTCCAGCAAATTTAAATCGGACAACTTCCAAACAACAATTCAAAGTTCGAGCTACCCTCAAAACATTTATCGAACTACCTCCGGACACCGTTTCAATAATCGAGCTACCCTCGAGACATTCTTCGAACTACCTTCGAACAACAAATGCAGAGTTCGAGCTACCCTCGAGACATTCTTCGGACTACCTCCGAGCAACATTTCAACAATCGAGCTACCCTCAAGACATTTTTCGGACTACCTCCGAGCAGCACTTCAGCCGTCGAGCTACCCTCGAGACATTTTTTCAGACTACCTCCGAGATATTTTCAAGATCTACTTTGACTTTCGTCTTACCCAGACTCAGTCAAAGTGGGGGCTAACTGTAGACACAAAATAATGTCACTATAGTTTTTAGCCCAAAAAAAGAGCTCCTAAGGGAGTTTCGGGCCAAACTTCGGTGCATTTTTTAGTACAAGTATCCTAGCGGATTTTTAATGGGCGCAAGACTGTTCGGTCAAGTCAAGGTCAACTCTCAGTCAAACGGGTCCGTGGGTCCTAGCAGACTTTGTGTACATGGGCCCAAAATGGATTTTTAGTGGTTTTCGTAAGTATGAACCAAGTTGGGGGTCCTAGCGGATTTTGAGCCAAAACCGAGTTCTAGCGATTTTTTTGAGGATTTTGGACAAAATGGGGTCCTAGCGGATTTTTGAGGGTTTTGGGCCAAAAATCCTAGCGTATTTTGAAGACCTTGAGCCAAAACCGGGTTCTAGCGGATTTTTGAGGGTTTTGGACCAAAAATACTAGCGGATTTTGAGCATTTTGGGCCAAAAGGAGTTTTAGCAGACTTTTGAAGATTTTGGGCCAAATGGGGTCCTAGCGAATTTTTGGGTTGAGTTCAGGGACCCAAGACAAAATCATGGTATTTTGAGCCAGAGAAGTCATAGCGGATTTTCATTTCGAGCCCAGGGAAGTTGTATTGATTTTTAACCCTTTCCGACCTAGGAAGCCTTGGCAGATTTTGGGTCAAAGATAATCCTAGCAGATTTTTACTCTTCACTAACGGACTTTAGCTCAAGCCCAAAATTGAAGCTTCAGTGAATTTTCATTTTCGGCCCAAAGAGATCCTAGCGGATTTTTGGCCAAAAGTCCTGGCGGATTTTTTATTGGTTATTGGTCAAAATAGCAAATTGGTGGTAACTACTGAAAACAACTGCTGAAGCTGCTTAAAAAACTGCCCTGATTTCAACTGCAAGTCCTGGCGGATTTTTAGAGGTGGTCATCAAAAACTGCTCACATGCAACTACAAGTCAAAGAACTGCTCCACTCTACTAGAAAGTCCTAGTGGATTTCTAGGACATGCATTCAAAAACTGCCAAAAAAACTGTCGGTGGCCATTAAGGAAATCCTAACAGATTCCTTGTACCCAGCCAGAAATTATTAGTGGCAAAAACTGCAAGACAAAAACTACCCCCCTCCTTACTAAAGGGTCCTAGCAGATTTCTAGAGGGTGCATGGGAAAACTGCCTCCAAGCAGGCTATAAATAGGGCAGTGTTTATTAGTTTTGGGATGAATTTTGGCGAGGTATAGTTTGGGTACTCTGCACACCAAATCATGAGAGAAAAGTTTTCCTTTCTTCGGAGCGCAGAAATCCTAGCGGATTTCTACTGGAAATCCTAGCGGATTTTAAGCTAAGGGTCAGTTTCAGAATCTACTCTGTCAGCCTCAGCACACGGGTTTGACTTAAGAATCCTAGCGGATTTTTGAATACGCCAGCCCAACCAAGGTTTTGGATTCGATTTGGGTAATTGTTTATTTGCTTTGTTTGGTCCCATATGTAACAATGTAATTATTTGCATCCCGTCCGCAGTATTTTTATTTCGTTTCGAACTTTTTTATTTGGCTCGCATGCACTATTAATCCCAAAGTGTGACAACTTTGTTTCTTTTCAGTTCTTTTCTTTTAAACCCGACCTAGTAAAGGCCGCTTTGGCGGGCGATGTATAGGCACCCCCTTTGCATTTGTACCTTTACCCCCGATCCTGACTTTGGTTCGAAGATCGTGGAGTTTATTTTAATTTATTTTGTTAGTTTTCGTAAAACTAACTGACGACTCCATATATATATATATATATATATATATATATATATATATATATATATTTTATTTCATGCAAGTTGACATCTTCGATATAATTAACTTTTTGTCCTTGAAATCGAGATAACATCAATTAAAATGACATACCGACGCAGTGTACTATCCAGGAATCCCAGCGGATTCTTGGTCAGTGGATTTGGCCGGGTGGTCATTTCGGTCATAAAATAGTCCCTGCGGTTTAATAACAAATCAACCTTGTGCTAAGGGTCAAGAATCCTAGGTCGGAAGTCATGGTTGGGATGTCATTTAACCCACTTGTGACCAATACCCTTGTTCGGAATGGGCTGGACCTTGGTTGACCCATAAAATCCGCTAGAATTCTTTGGTCTTAAGGTTCAGTCCATTTTTGAACGGGTAAACGTTATCAAAATTTTGAGGATAAAGCTTGATCGTGTTCTAGTTGTTAACTACATGAAATAATATTTTAGAAAATAATAACTTTTGTGCATAAAACAATCCTAAATGCACCCTAGAAAAAATAAGCCGCCTCTCGTCAACTCGACACTCCACGGGTGACCTACAGTTAGGTGTTTTATTTTTATTTTGTTTTTCATGGACAAGGAATTTTTTTAATAAAAATAATAGATTAAGTCTAACGGAGATATATCTTTCGAATTAAGCTCACAAGGACTTCAGAAAATGAACATCAATAGTTTCTGTCATGAAATTTATGGCAATAAGAAATTATACCCTTATATAAAAGTATAGAAATTATATCTTCATGTCATTTGAGTGACTAGCTCATGGACGGGGAACTTGCAATTGATTCATCGACTCCTAAGTCCTAAGTTATTGATGTTGATGAAACTGTTTCTTTGCAGCTAACTAAATTCAATGAACTTTTGAGCTACAAATAATAATGCATGAACTTGGGTAATGGGAAGAATTTAATATGTCCATTTCTAGCTTGTATCGTTCGAGCTACTTAGTCGAAGGGGGAGCTCGTTCAATTGTTCCTCCTCAATTTCCGTTGTGATGTGGAATACTTCCTAGTAAAGATACATCAAAATCAACTTCAATGGATCCTTGCTCCACAAAAGTCATTTAGTTATTTCTTTAAATTCTGCTTCAGGAGGTGTTGTTATCCGTAACTTGATGGGTAACTTTATGAGCGCGCAAGCCTTCAACTCTAGAGATTCATCATTTTTAGAGGTCGAGGTAAGAGCTCTAAAAGAAGGTATCAAGATCGCAATCGAGTGTGGTTTCAATAAATCATTGAAGGAGACAATCTAATTGTCATTAAAGAAGATACATTGGTGAGAGTATTCTCTATACATACCTTTTTTTTTTAAGAATGACGAGTAAATTTGTCTTTTTGATTGAAGTAATTATTTATGACAAACATAATTTACAAATCTGTAATTTTTTTATATGAGAAACTTTTTACTTCCATCAAGAATTAAACTTTGATGGAAAACTTAAAAATTAGAGGTGATACTTAGTATGATTACCACCTCTTACTCTCATACATAACAAATATTGGATACAATCCCCCCTCTCTTTGGTAGTGGGTTTGATTGTATTTTTGAGCCTTCTTTTGGGCTGAAGGGAGTTTCGGCCTAGCCCATGAAGGGTGGCTAATTGTAGTGCTTTTTGGCACTTAACTTGTGATTGAATTAACTTTGGCTAAGTGGCCCAATTATCAAAAAAAAAATATTGGATACAAGCAGGGACAAAGCTACGTTCAGACCTGGGGTGATCATTGCCCTTAGCCTTAAAAGGGATGTATATGCGCGTAATAATCGAATATGTAGGTCACCAACATGTTGAAATTAAAATGCTCATTAGACAATGCAAAATGTAGATCGCAATGCCTGGATGCATAGAAGGTTCGTGTTGCTTTCTGTTATCGGAAAACAGACAAAGTGATTGATAAATTATCTAAACTTGCCTTAAACATTGAAGTTGGAACTACTAAGTTCGTTGGTGAACCTCCAAGAGCAGTGAGCCACCTGCTCCATGTAGATCGCAAGAAAGCTCGTGGCCTTTTCCACAAAAAAAAAAAGACTATAAATATTAATAGCGCAAGTAATTACTATATATGGATAAATTAAATTACCATCTAATAAGTTTGTTTAGTGGCCAAGCCCCCACACTTGCCTCTAAAAAAAACAGAAATTTATTCCCTCTTTTCCATATTAATTGTCGTCTTTGAAAAATTGTGCAATTAAATTTTAAAAAAAATTGAACAAAAATTTCTCAATATATACAATGACTTGCTATATGAAATACTATCATTATATTCACAACGGAAAATACTATCAGAAAAGTATAATATTGTAGTTATCAATAACATATTATACAAGTAATTATCAATCAAAAAGTGACAATAAAAACTGCGACAATCAATAAAATGACAATTAAAATGAAACAGAGGGAGTAGTAGTAAATCACAAAGGAGAGAAAACCATCTATAAAAAGGGTAAATTCAAAAACCCTTTGACCCTTTCTCATAAAATAAAATAAAAAAAGGTGTGATTTACGCTCCAAAAAGCGATGATGAATAAAGAGTGCTGTCATCTTCACTGAACATTAAACGCATCACACAGCCTAAAATCACCTCCAAACCAACGACCAACGGCTACTTTTGTCTGTGTAATAAACAATATCATCTCATACACCAAAAAAAAAGGAAAGAAAACCTGGCAAAACTAACCCACTGCTTCACATCCTACCGAGCAAAAAATTCGACCGTTGGAGTCAAAAAAACCCCACCTTTTAAAACCCCAACCCCAAACCCTATCTCTCCTTTCAGTCTTTCCCACTCTCATCTCTGACCATCTCTAATCTCACAATCACAATCCTTCTCTTTCAACTTCCGAAATCTCAACAAAACCCTCTCTTCTCCTAATCACAAACCCTAGATCAAGAATTTGGGAGGAGAAAGAGAGGGTTTTTTTTTAAAAAAAAACCCAGATTGATTGATCGATTTCGGAGTATTGATTTCGGTTTTTGTTAGTATACGAAACAAACCCAGATCAGAAAATGGAGACAGAGAGAAGAAAGAGTAGCACTGGGCTGAATTTGCCATCTGGGATGTCCCAAACATCCCTTAGACTCGACACGAATTCGACCCCACTTCGATCGAATCTCTGTCTGTCTTCCCCTCGATCTGTCTCGTCCCCTCGATCGATCACGAGCCTCTCGGCATCTGCATCTTCGTCCCCGACATCGAAGTCGATCTGCAGTGACAGATTCATACCCTGCAGATCTTCTTCAAGGCTTCACGCTTTCGGGCTCATTGAGAAGAAGCCTTCTTCCCCTATGAAACCCAGTCCTAATAACAATAATAGTAGCAATAATAATAATAATAATAGTAATGAGGCGTATACTAGATTGTTGAAGCAGGAGTTATTTGGTCCTGATTTTGGGTCCCCTGGTGGGGTTTGTTCTCCTGCAGGTGGCAACAATGGAGGAGGATCGTCCCCGATGAGTAGTCCTAACAGGAATATTTTTCGGTTTAAGATGGAGTATTCGTCGCCTAAGTCGCCCTTTTCGCAGTCTGGGCTTGGAAGAGATTGTGGGGGGAATAGTGAAGGGTCTACGCCTCCGAAGCCTCCTAGGAAGGTCCCCACAACACCACATAAGGTATGTTTGTGTGTCAATGTGTGTGTGTTTTTCAGACTGAGTTCATAGCTTCAAAGTTGGCATGTTTTGATTGAAGGTGTATATGGTTGATCGTATGAGTAACTTGTGTAATTTTATGCTGAAATGGTGTACTCCAACTTTGGCTAAGGAACTTTGCTAAGCCATCATCTTTGGTGGATTATGTATGTGGAGCATGGAGTGTGAAACTTTGAGGGTTTATGTCTTTGTGACTAGCCTAGTAAGCCCGGCAAAAAATTGGGTTCGGGTAAAATTGGGGTTCTGACAATTTGGATACCGGAAAATATCATCAAATTTGGACCCTGTTCGGTGACTAGTTCAAACAAAAGCACTCAACCCCGACCCAACCTGAACCCGAACATGGATGTCTAATGTCCGGACCCGGTTGTCTGAAGGTGCGAATTTGTGATACGACTTTTTGCAATTTTCACTGAAAATTGTGCGTGACTGAACATGAACCCAAATGTCAGAATATTTTTTCAAAAGATTTCTTGAAAAATTAGACCAAAAATGTCCATAAACCCACGTGCACCTCATTTCCAAATATGACCAGACCCGGATTGCCTTTAAAAATCCGGAGAACACGGACCGAACTCAACCCAGATTTAAATTCGGACATGACTGATTGTAGGGATTTAAAATTCGGTCACAAAGACAATAACCATGCCTATGCCTGGTTTTCTTTCCGGGTCGAACCGAATCAGTCCAAGGTTGTTCAATGCCAGCACTCGGAAAAAGAGAATTCTCACTGCTTTTACACTTGTCAGAATGTGTCATATCATGTCGAACATATTTTTGCCAGCCCTAGTCCCAAGTGATGCTGACATTAACTTGGAGGTTATGTTGTAATGTAGGTTTTGGATGCCCCGTCGCTACAAGATGATTTCTACTTGAACCTGGTGGACTGGTCATCCCAAAATGTGCTTGCTGTTGGGCTTGGAACCTGTGTTTACTTGTGGAATGCATCTAACAGCAAAGTAAGCTCCCTCTCTTACACACATCTTGCTTGTTACTATTATGCTTGCTATAGAGAAAAACTACATTACCCTCAAACCAAAAATGGCATCCTAAAAGCAAACTTTTTGTCTGTCTTACCAAGAAAACATCCTTCTTGTGTGAATGCAAGGGTTAGGTTGCATACATTTTTACCCTTGGATGCTCTTTTTAGTAAGAAATTAGCATAGAAAAATGCTTTATCACGCTCGATATGTGGATTTTGAACACGATTCTTACGTGTTTTAGGTCACCAAGTTGTGTGATTTGGGACCGAGTGACGGTGTCTGTGCAGTCCAGTGGACAAGGGAAGGTTCATATGCTTCAATTGGAACAAGCAACGGTCAAGTCCAGGTGGGTTTCCTTTTTCTTGTGTCAACTCCCGAGAATACCAAGCTCTCATACTGTCGGAATGAGTTTTATGAGCATATACGTATAAATATATGAGCATACAGTTTTCGTTGTTTGATCATATACACATTTATAATTTGAATTCATAATTCATACATGACCATACATTTATAGCTGCAAAAATGACTCGTTTCATTTCGTTTGGTTAGGTGTGGGATGTTACACAGTGCAAAAGGATAAGAACCATGGGTGGCCATCAAACCAGAGCCGGCGTCCTAGCATGGAATTCTCGGATTTTATCCTCCGGGAGCCGAGACAGGAACATCCTTCAACACGACCTTCGTGTCTCCAATGATTACGTCAGCAAGCTCGTCGGACACAAATCCGAGGTTTGTGGGCTGAAGTGGTCCCATGATGACAGGGAACTCGCATCAGGAGGCAACGACAATCAGGTATACTACCCATACTTCTTCCTACCTAATCCTACCTAAGTTTACCCACTTCTAACAACTTCTACATAAACCCTCAAACTGCGACTGATTCTGTTAAAAAAAAAAAACAGCTGTTGGTGTGGAACCAGCACAGTCAGCAGCCGATTCTGAAACTGACAGAACACACAGCAGCGGTGAAAGCGATAGCGTGGTCCCCACATCAGAGCAGCCTCCTGGCTTCGGGAGGCGGCACTGCGGACCGGTGCATTCGGTTTTGGAACACTACCAATGGCAACCAACTCAACAGCATCGATACCGGAAGTCAGGTACGTTTCTGCTTCTTTTCCATGGAGTAGTAGCAGTACGTAGGAAATAACGAACGGTTTCTGAATTTCGGATCAGTTGGAACCAGTCTCTAAATTATGCTGACGTCTGTCGTTTTTTTGGTGCAATTTTTGGGTGTTGAAATCAGGTGTGCAATCTTGCATGGAGTAAGAATGTGAATGAGCTAGTGAGTACACATGGGTACTCACAGAACCAGATAATGGTGTGGAAGTACCCATCACTTGCAAAGGTGGCTACTTTGACTGGGCATAGCTTAAGAGTTCTCTATCTTGCAGTCTCCCCAGATGGTCAGGTAACAATGAATTACTGCCATTTTTATAGTAACAATGCAGATTTTTATGCCTTTTCCAGTATTACTGCCATTTTTCGACCTGACAAAACCGACCCGACTACGACCTGAAAATGCCAAAATCAATGGGCGGAAGTCGACCTGAAACAGGCCAACCCAGACCAAGATTTATCTTTCACTAAAGTTCTTCGTATTTTTCGTTTTCACAAGACAAGTTTTATCAAACTGAAAAGTACAGTGACCCGAAATCAGCCTGACCTGATTTTTATTTATGCCTTTTCCAATGAATTAGGGCCATTTTTCGACCTGACAAAAACTAACCTGGTTCAGACCTGAAAATGCCAACATCAATGGGCTCGAAGTAGACCTGAAACAGTCGAACCCAGACCAAGATTTATCTTTCATAAGACAAGCTTTATCGAACTGAAAAGTGCAGTGTCCCAAAATCAACCTAACCAGACAATGACCTGATGCTAGCTAGGTCTAACAGTTTCGCATATTTTTCGTTTTCTAAATGTGCGACATATTTTGCAGACGATAGTGACTGGAGCTGGGGATGAAACTCTGCGATTCTGGAACGTATTCCCATCTGTTAAAACACCAGTATGTACTTCTATGCTCAAGGAAAAAGGGGTTGCATATTTGCATCAATTTGTATAACTCAGTACAAGAAGTTTACCTTAACATCGTTTTTACTGAAAAATTTGCAGGCACCAGTGAAAGAAACAGGACTCTGGTCATTGGGACGGACTTATATTCGATGATGAACCCCGAGCGCAAAATAAGATGTTGCATTAGCCTTTCTTTTGTATAGTGTGGATGAATCCGAGTGCGAAATAAGATGTTGCATTAGTCTTTTGTATAGTGTGGATGAATGAATGTTTGCAATGTAAAATAATGGAGAAATATTGGATGCAAATGTTACAGTTCTTATGTGTATTCTATAGTAACACGAACTATGATGATGAATTAAGAAGATATAAAGTGAGTGAAATATATGTGAATAATTTGGTCAGTTCATCTAAATTTCTCTGTTTAGTTCATTTTTCTTTTTAACGAATTACTCTCTCTGTTTTATAGTATATTTTATCAAAAAGTTAAAGAAGGGTATTGAAGACAATTAATATAAAATATTTACTTTTCAACCCGATAAGTTGTACATGAATTTTGCAGAATCCCTACGATAAAAATTTCTAGTACAAACTCGTTGTCCCCTGAAAACTCAGAACATTTCTAGTAAAAACTTTCACCATCTCCTGAAAAAACAAAAAACATTTTCGAATTTCAACACAAAAACGGAACATTAGAAAGTCAACTGTGCAAGCTGATTCCACAGCCACTAACATCAAATGACCACTATTTTTGTGCCTTTGATGACACCCACCCCTAATAAATTTTCCATTAGAATAACCCCAACTTGACATGATTTATGATTATGTAACATTGAGACTTCATTTTGTTCTAGAAGGGCATCCAAAGCACTTATGTGTACCAAAAAACCTTGCAATTTCCTGCAGCATATGTTCTAAATATGTTAATTATTCACTTTCAATAGCATAATTGTCCACTCATACTTATGTATTGTTTACTCCCAATAATATAATTATTCACTCATATTTATTCGGAGTATATTCTCTAGGTGCATGTAATATACATTAAAAAAAATCGTAAATGAAATCATGGGATTCTGACAGTAATAAATAACAAAAGTCAGAGATACAGATAGATACATTGGATTTCATCATCCTTATAAATTGCATCTGCAATACAGTGTCTGGTACAACTTGATGATACACACTGACAAGATAAACTAAAAAAGACTAACAAAAAAGAATCAAAACAAAAACAATACTTCACGAAAATAAAAGGAACAAAAAAAGAGTGGATTTGTAACACACAACACTCAACCTCACTCCAAAATCTAGGGTTGAATGTCTCAACATGCTCAAACTAACCTAACCATCAAAGTTTCCATATGCTGAAACAAGCCTAACCATCGAAGTTTCAATTTTCGAAATGCTAACTAGCATAAGCAAGTCCTGACCTCTATGCTGAAAAAACCTGCAACTTTGCATAAACGTCAACAACAACAAGCTCCTAAAGAAAACATGTCTGCATGTGGTTTGAGGAATCCAGATGTAGACATTTGTGCATAAGTGTTGAATTCGATCAACCTGAGAAAAATAGTCACCATTGATTAGTAGAGCATGAAGTACCCATTGTTGTTTAGACTGTTCTACAGCTATGGGGCTAAACTTGAATGATCAATACGTAGAAAACTCCTAAACACCAACTAAGACACGAATCAAAAGTCCGGCAAACAAAAACAAAAACTTAGCGGGGTCTTTAGGCTTACTCATGTAATCCTTCTCGGTTTCCAAAAGCTTATAACTCGTCCAAAATCTGTAGAAAGGAAGTTATACCTCCTTGTAACTGCCTTATACCTACTTTCTTCAACAACAACAATTCCCAGTATAGTCCGGCTACCTTATAGTTACTTTCTTACTTCATTCAAAAATGGTTTCCCGCTGATTGAAGATGTAGTTCTACATATAGTTTACCCTCTGAACCAAACTCAGTTGGGCAACAGCTAAAGAAACCTGATGTGGTTTTGCTAGGGTTCTGTCAACGTGAACCGAAACGAACCATCCATGGGGAGGGAAACTTGGGTCCACTTTGATTCTGTTCGGGACAACTAAGATTTCATTTCAGGTCCAAAGTAGGCAAGCGTATTCTGGCTCATGGGTTTAAGCCTGAGTTCAGTTTGAGTCAAACACCTAATCAGTCTTGCTATGACTAAATGCAGTCTCATGCAGTTCTCTAAACACAAAATATTAGTGGGAGCGGATCATGCGAGACATAACTTTGTATGAGAAGGTAAAATTTCAGAATGTCAACATGATCTGGTGCATATGTCCAAACTTCTCACAAAAAGTTACTTCTCATATGATTTGTTCCCAAAATCAGTGTAAATCAGAGATTTGGTTCGACTTTTACCTGGTCCTTTTGGAACGGAACAACATGGCGGGCAGTTGATGTGGACCAACATAAACTCAGGTAGCAGTTCAGAGGCCCGTGATTGGGCGGAGTTTAGAGTAACAAGCTAAAGTGTGCTTCTATTCTACTCTGCAAGTTTCCAAGTAGTGAGTGCATATATAATCCTGCCCTTCCATCCCTGTAACAACCAGTGTCCATCCTCGTCGATGGAGAAATCTTTGTGATACACCGATTTCACCCTCTTCTTGATCATGTCCACGGTCTGCTGGTCCAAAGGCAACTGCTTGAACCCGGCCCTTTCGTTTCGGACTTGCCACTGTTTGTACGTCTCCGGCCTTTCTATCCTCTCCAAACCCTCACAAGCAATCACGTTCATTGCCTGTCTCCCGAATATGTCCCTCTCGATCAGCATCCTCTCCTCGATATCCCTCGGGAGGACCGTCTCAAACATGTCAAACAGGGTGGAGAAGTGAAATAGAGCCTCTCGGAACCGAGCTATGAAAAAGGGAGAGTTGTAGGACCCATTGACCGTACCCTGTATGAAAACAGCCGGCTTTATCTTCCTAACGAGGTTGAGAACGGTGTCCCTAGGGCAATTCACCATCACTGTCTCCTCCGGTATGTGTTTAAACCTAAACATGCTGTTTACAACGAGCACCTCATTGTCACTGTCGAGCTTGAGATCCTCAACAGTGAGTGTCTCCCACCTCTTCGCCACCGCGTTGAACTCAAATGGCACGTTGAACGACTCGGCGTAGTTCTTCAACCGGCGACCCGTCTCCTCGATCCGTTTGGCCGGCCGGAACCCGGGTTGGGGAAGATCCACCCCAGTGATCCGGAGCTTTGGGGGCCCACCGGGCCTAGAGGAGAGGCGTTGGATTAGGCAGGGCCATTGAAACCCATACACGATCCCCAGGTCGATTATGTGAACTTGCTTAGCAGTCTCGGCCACAGACATGATCGTCCTATTGGAGAAGAAGTTCCCCATCTTCTTACACGGGCACGTGGCGAGAAACATGTGATAAGCCCTCAGGATGTTGACCGCAGACCCCGGGCCAGTGACGAGGCAACTGTATATGGGGGTCCCGACGCCAGCAAGGCGGGCCTCGAGACCATCCGCGAAATAATGTGCCATCCTTTGGTTCCCGTCCCCCTTATCAGAAGAATGCTGCCTAATTTGCCTAAGAAGGTCATTTGCATTCCTATGATCATTCGATGCAACCGCTTGTGCGCAAAGGGTCAAGAGGGATCTCAAATCCACCACATTCCTCTTTCTTCCCCCCTTTTTGCCCCGACCTTTCCCGCCATTAGATCCCCCTTTCAGTTGGACACTTTGCATGCTCTTGTTCAGTTCACTCTGTAAAGCTTCCCTCAGAGCGGCGTCGTTTTTGCCCCCGCTACAAAGGAGCACCCTGTCAAACATTTCAGACCTAACAACCGCCTCATCCGATATCACAGAGACCGCCGATTGCTTGCTAATCCTCCCTTCTTCTTCCGACCTAAACTCTTCGGGATGGCGATGCTTTTTCCCTCTAGCATTATCATCTAAATTACCAGTAGGACCCACAAACAAGGAACTTTTCGGGAGAAACCTACTCGCCTCCTCCAGCCCTTTCTGAAACTGCAGTATCGACTGGCTGTCACTGAATATATCCGACACGCTAAGAGCACTCACAGGAGAATCCGCGGGCCCCTCCACTAAACCACCACCGGCATTATTAACATGCAAACTCAACTGTGAACCCGCATTCGGGTTCTTCAAATTGCTAACCCATCCGCCCGTGCTATCAGACGAACTACACGACCCGGGTTTCGAGGACGAAACGGTAAAATCCACCACATTTTGACCCCTCCAATTGTAAGCATCACCGCACCAACTATACCCCGTGGTTGCACCGCTACCACCACAATTAGACGAAATGGCGAAATCCACAACATTTGGCAACTGATTAGGTTTTCGGGAAGGGGGGTAGCTCTGCCCTAGTGCCTCATACAATGACTTCTCCGCAGCCTCGACTACCGAGGGTTCGTGATACGTATTGAGCTTCCCACCCTCATCCTCCTCCATGAGTACTTGATTAATGTACTTGAGAACAACATCACTAAAGTCATAATCCTGATCATCCTCATTATTAAGGGCTCTCTCAATGTGCACAGATGAGTTTAAATTCAGGTTTGGAGGAGCCAAAGGAGGATGACTCGCATTCGGGTTCGAATTGGAAGCTTGAAGTCTACCAGGATTGACAACAACACTGTGACTTGATGATAAAATTGGCACCCTTGGATCATTGAACTTGATTCTATGTAAATGTCCATATAATTCTTCTAATTGTGGATCCATTTGCAAAAACCAATCATAAACAAACAACTGCCCACCAAAGAAAAACCAAAAAGAATGAGAAAAATTCAACCACCAGCACATAAAACCCTAACCAACCCACAAAAGAAAACCCAAACTTCAATAAGAATAACCCAGGTAACTTAACCTAAAATACCACACAAATTAACCAAATTCAGCACACAAAAGATCAAAAGGATGAGAACCCAGTTCAGAAATCTTGGTATTAACCCTAAATTTGAAAACCCAGATGAGAAGGGTGCATATACAAGAAGCATAAACATGAAATTAACCGCCAAAAAACAAAAAAAAACAGAAAGATGAAATTGATGAAGAAAGAAATACCTTAGCATAAACCCAGATGAGGATAGGAAGGTGAGGAGATTAGGAAGAGGATGAAGAGTGAAGAAGTAAACCTAAGGAGAGAAAGAGGGCGGGGATCTAGAGAGAGAAAATGATGGAAGTGGGTTTTCGTTCATATGACAAGAGGCACAGAGATTCGAGCACTGACGCCGTCCTCAGAAGCCGTGGAGCCGTATGTTTTGATTATTCAATTCAATACCCATCAATAAATAAATGAATATGTAATGGAAGAATCCAGCAACTATGAACCAAAATTCAATAATTTCACCGATATTTTAAGGGATTTTTGGATGATAAGATATTGAACTGTAATATATCGATATTTATTATTAAATAATAATATATCTAACCTTTATATTTATATGAGATTATTACACCAATGGTAATTAAGGGGTGGTGAACTGGTCTCCATACTGACGTGGCTATTGAAGGGAAAAAATCTGTCCCAACTCAATAACTCCGTTGACCGCTTCGTTTTCCTCATTAATGCATGTTACGAGACATTGATTGGTTGTGTGTCATGTCAGCACAGAGATCGGTTCGCCACCCCCCATTAGGCATTGTGATGGGGCCGATTTTTTAACGTGGGTTAGTAAAAAAACAAAGGGGTTAACCAGGTTACCAAGTAGGGGTCGACTTTGTTCCCTCTGTTTGCCACGTTAGCAGCACGGAGACTAGTTCACCGGTCATCACCCCTCAAGCACTATTGGTATAATAATTTTACATAAATATAAATGTCATGATATTGTTTTCTAATAATAAAAGTCGTTATATTACAATTTAGTACCTCAAAATCGGTATATTGTTATCCAATATCCCATATTTTAATATGGAGATGTTGATGTCATCTTGTAATTTCTATTATATCTAGTATCTTTTCAAAAAACCTAACAGGACAGCAGACTGGCTAGTTAAGGCTGGGTTAGTCTATATGTTACAGTGTTTTGGAGTGATGGGTTGAGTCGAGAGCTTTGTTGCATTCTCTATAAGTACAGATTTAATAGAACTTTTGAGACAATAGCTACCTAGGCTAACTTGCTTACCTTAAAAAAAAATTTAGTTAGCAAGCAAAAGGATGAATAAAAACTAGTAAAGAAAATGGTCATTGTGAGAATTATATGTTGGGATTAAGTTTGGCTTGCTTTAATATTAGACATAAAGTGTATGTTTGAAATGCCTATTTGCAATGAATTTCGACATTTTAATTGTCAATTTTTATGTTATAAGGTAACCTTTCTTACAGAAATTATACAGAATCAACAGATCTCTTTGATAAATATAATTATTGAGATTTATGAGACACTTCTCCAGGCCAAATTCGAAAGAGAATAGTAGAGAGTACTACCTCCGTCCCAAATTATTTGTCATTTTACCTAATTTCTTTGTTCCAAAATATTTGTCCTATTTATAATCCCAACAACTGTAATTCATTTTCTACTCCTAATTAATAAATTCATTTATCACTTTTTACAATTTCAACAACTATTATATTCAATTAAAGTATGGGTAATTTTGGTAAATTACAAATTTTTTTACCTCAATTCCCAATATGCATTGGTTATCTCAAATTAGGTAAATGGACAAACATAATGAGATAGAAGTAGTATCAATTTGCAATAAACTAATGCTACAACATTAATCACTTTTTTTTTGTCTTGTGGCTTTAAAAGTTGGTAGCTTTTATTAAGCAAGATTCCATTCAAAAAGTAAAGGCACATCCTATGAGTGCGATGTCTCGTGAATTCTGAGTTCATTAATGGGACAAATTATTTCAACTTTTATTGGATTATCTTGGCTTATTATTGCATTGTTATATACTCATCCGGTCCATATTATTTGTCATTTTTATTAATTATGATGATTTTCAATGTCACTCTTTAATTAATAATTTTTCATATACTACCTTTATTCCTCAGTATTTGTCATTTTGATCAATTTTCTATTTTTTTTCAATATTTGTCACTTTACAATTTCAATGCAGTATTAATGACAATTTTTTCAAATTTACCTTTTACTTTTATAATTTCCTATACAATTATGGCCGTGTTCTATACTGCGGTATTTTGCGGTGAGATGTGGTGGAATTGTGGTGGGGTGTGGTGGAATTGTGGTAGGTTATTGGTATGTGGGGTAGGTGAGGAGAGAGAATGTAAAAAGTAGAGGAGAAAAGTGAGGAGAGAGAAAAGTAAAGAGAGAAAAAAGTAATAATTTGCGGTGAAATGTGGTGGGTTGTGGCAATCATGCAGATTGCCAGTAGCTCACAACCGCAGATAGAACACTACTATATAACTAAAACAGAAATTTAACTGTTACTTTCACCATTTCCAATACAATTATCATTCTCAATACTATTTTCTTAAAATCATCCCAAAAGTTCAAAGTGACAATTATTATGGAATGGAGGGAGTCATATTTTATCAACAATTGCAATATTGTAATTTTAAGATAGTATTTTTCGTCATGAATCTAATGATAGTAGTTATTATCTAACAAATCATTGTATATATTGAGAGATTTATGATAAAAATATATACAATTTTCAAAAAGAATAAATAATATAGAATAGATGCAGTGCACAATAGAAATAATATTGCCATAAAAAGGGGGGAAAACATAGGAACATTCATATTGAAAAAGAATGTTCAATTTAATTTGTTATCTATTTTTAAAATACTCTGCATACTATTAAGATTGTATTCATAATTTTTTTTTTTTTTGAAAGAAAGGCGATACATTAATTAACTAAACAGACATGATACAGTAAGTCCAGAACAGGCCCAGACAAAAGACACAACACACCACGTCCTAGCCCAAGATCTAGAGGCAAAAAGGGGGACCTGGGACGCCACAAAACACCTAACCCACGGAGTAGCCCAGAAAATTGGGGTTAGGGCTGGGCCAGTATCACCTTCTAAGAGTAAGCCCATGATATACAAAAGGGGGGCGGGTAAAATATACACAACAACACACCTAAAAACAACCCTACCCATATACATTTCAGGCATGTAATTCTCCCTGCCAATCATCCTGGTCATTCAGCTGTTCATTGATCTTCTTCTCATACCAGTAGGTCTGTTCATCCAAATGCAGGGCCAGATCAATGGAGTGTGGGGGCTTGTTATGGATAACAAGGTTGTGCTCTTGGTCCGCCCCAAAATCAGCCAGCATGGCCACCGCAAGAGTGATGATCCTCTTCACATAATTGATGGACACGACCCAGTCCCTGTAAAGGAAACCCCAGATTTTATTGATGACTTCTCTGACTTGGGGGTCATCAACCTGTTCCTGCTGTTGAATTGCGCTGATCACATTCTGCTCAAGGTCAAGATCGATGTAGTTCAGCCTTCGCTCCCAGGCAAGTTTTAGGGCAGCTTTCAGAGTGAAGAGCATGGCGTGGGTGGGATTCTGAACATAGACCTTGACAGTGAGCCCCACCGTCCAGCCTAAGTTACTATCCCTGATAATGGCTCCTCCCATGTAAAAAGTCTGATCCTTCTTTTTGCTCACATCAATGTTAATCTTGAAGGCCGGTTCAGTCGGGGATTTCCAGCCAACTACCTTCCCTCCCTGCCTGAAAATAGGAGCCTGTAACAACTTGGAATCAGAAAGATTAGTACGGATATGGAAGGCAATAAACATAAAGTGAGGGGTGTCATCAGAGAAAGTTGTTTTATTCTGAAAATCCAAATACTCCAACAAGTAACAGCGAAAATGATAGCCCATTGCATGTTGCTTTGGATATTACTTGAAAACCAAGTATCCCAATCATTGCAAGAATAAAATCTATCATTGGGTTGAACCTTGTCAATTTCCCCCCGCCACATCTGATGCCAGGTGGAGAGGGCATTAGGGCAATCTCTGAAAAGATGTAAATGAGTTTCACTTTCCATATTACAAACCTTGCACCAAGGGTCAGCAATTTTTGTTTTAAAAGCAAGGGTTTGGCACACTGGCAAGGATTCCCAGGCCATGCGCCAAACATGGTGTCTAATTTTAGAGGAAACAGGGAGCTTCCAGATCCTTTTGAAGAGTGGAATAACCTCCCCATCGTCTTTTTGCATGGCTCTATAAGTTTTGGAAATGGTGAACTTCGGAGTACTGGCAAAATCCCATGTTTTGGAGTCAATGGCTTGGTCATTAACAGGGAGGGTGTAATCCAGGACTTCCTTAAGGAGATCCGCAGGGATGAAACATTTGAGATAATTAACATCCCAGGCCCCATTCACAATAAATTCACTAACCCGAGCCGGTTTAATGTAATCCGGAGAATGGCTAATCATAGAGGCGATGATAGGCTCAGATTTCAGCCAATTATCAAACCAGAAAGACACAGATCTACCTGTTCCAATCTTCAAGAACACATTGCGTAGCAGAAAGGATTTAGTAAGTAAGAGGCTTTTTCAAAGAGGGGATTTGAGGGGTTTAGGTTCTACTAACTCAATTTTGTATTCATAATTGAAGTTTGAAATATGAAGTGAATTTGTAATCTCGCTCTTCAAATTGCAACATTAGTAGTTTAGTACTCTTTTGACATTTTTTTTAAAAATAATATTAAATTATTGATCGAATATTGAAATCGAAATCAATTCTAGATCAAAAGATTTCATATTAAAACTTGTTGGCACTGAACAACAACAACAATATCACACGAGAAATAGGTTTAACGCTAGATCCTAATATTTATATTCATTCCCATTTTCAAATTTAGATTTTAATTTTTTTTTCATTCACCCCTTTTTGATGTATTTATGTTTTCACCGAAAATCAAAACTAATACACTCCAAAATTTCAACATAAGCTAGAGTGTGAAGAGGTTGAAGGTAATAGCCCCACGCCTAAATTTTCTGATAAAAAAGTTGTAATTATTGCTAAGACTACTGTATTTTATACTTTCAAATTACAGTTGCTCAGATTTATCCAACATAGTAATCACGGGCGGATCCCCAGCTATGTCGTGGGTGTCCACGGCCACCCAGAAAAAAAATAATAATTTAGTGTAATTTGAGAATAAAAATTATGCATCTTATGTTAATCATACGAATATAATAGTGTATTGATCACCCCTAATAAAAAGTTCTCCTTAATAAAAAGGCCTAGATTCGTTGCTCATAGTAGCCCATTTTAAATAAGATTGACAGTGGGCCAATCTGTTTAGGCTAACTAATAAGTAATACTGTAATAGGCTGTTAAACAGGTTGAAACAAGCCAGCCAGTATAAAATTTTCCAGAAGAAATTATTTCATAAATCTAACTGTTGAATAACTTGCATTTAGTTAAATTTATTATTTAGAGTTTCATATGAAACAATACCTTAAATTTTAGTAGGTATTTCTATATTTTAACACTGGGCTAAAATGAATCATATATAGATTGACCCATTTATCTTCTTAGAAAGATGGGTTGGATCCACTGTATTAATGGATCAGCCATATCTATACATCTAGTTTCCTATCAAACTTGAGCTGCTCTTTCTTTTCCTCTTTTTTGAAAACTTTTTGTTTATCATTATCATGGGTACCAAGGACAAAATTTTGTCCAATTAGAATATCTAAATATGTTGTTATGGAAAAATTGGGTATTGTCCGAATCTTGTTTTTACGTTGACCGACTATTTAGACAAACATTTTTCTTTTTTTTTTAATTGTGGAAACCCGAATTTAGTTTCGTCTGAATTCTCCGACTCGAAAGAAATTGAACTCGGACATCAATTTCTCATCCAAATTTTAATATTTACCCAGTTTAACCGACTCAAATTCAACCTGACTCAAATTTTAGCCGGCACTAATCATGGGTTCTAACATCTAACGATTTTCTAAATATCTAATGCAGAATTATCGAATCATTTCAAACAAGGTAAAGAAGTCTAAAGTTTTTACTTTATTGATTAACAAAGGTAAAGTTGTATGGTATAATTTGATGTTTCCAGTTGCAAAACTCAATCGAGAGAAATAATTATGAATATCTGAAAACGTAGGTTGATGTATCTATTTTGAGTTTGCTTATGTAATACTCACACGCAGTTGACTTTTAGAAGCAAGCTACGGTTCATTCCCTTTTACATAATTTTCAGTTGTGGGATTTGCTTAACTTGAAAACAATATGTTGTTGATAGTCTCTTTCAAATATATGTGAGACTTGTAACTTGAACTTAACTTTGTATTTAGATATGTGTTCAAACCTCTCCTTATCTATGATATTTGGTGGCCAACTTTGTATATAAATAATGTGTTGTTCGTACTATATATCTTTTGTAATGTATGTAGTTAAATGATAACTTGAAGTAACATGTTTTTATATCTCAAATTCGGTTGACTATAGAAAGTGTTGGAGCACAATACGTTATTATTTTGAGCTCATAATAAGTTTTAGGTAAATGGTATTCTAATTATGACTTATTTAATTAAGGAATTTTGGATGCTAATATACTGAACTTTTGGAGTATTGAACAATAATGCACTGAACTTTGACCTCGGACAATAATACACTGAACTTTGGGGATGTAGGACAATAATGCACTCGAGACAATTTCGACGGTGGCGAACTTGGTGACAATCTTACGTCATAGACCGAGAAGGCAAATATTTTTGGACCAATTCATCTCCTCCACCCGCTACATAAGATTGCCACCAAGTTAGCCATGGCCAAAATCATACTAAGTGCATTATTGTTCAACACCCCCCAAAGTAAGTGTATTATTGTCCAAAGTCAAAGTTCAGTGCATTATTGTCCAATATCCCAAAAGTTCAGTATATTAGCATCCAAAAACCCTTTAATTAAATGGATATATAAATGGGTCAAAATGAGGTCAATCTATTAAATAAACGAGTTAAGTTCATGTTGAAAGTATTTAAACTCATTTTCGACACGAATACGAACTCAACCGACTTAACTGTTCTATTTGAAAACATGACACAACAGTCCACATGCATAACAAAAATCAGGAAGGTTTACAAAATTACAAATAACATCAATATAATACTAATTGAAAAATGTATAATTACAAATACTCAATAATAATTATAAAAAAAAAAAAAGAATACTCAATCCCTTGAAACTTTATTTAATTCTCCTATAATAGTCTTTACAAAAATCAAAGAACAATTGTGTTTCCAATTTGGACACACCCCTCTTATTCTATTTAAATCATTTACAAAAGAGTAAAACCCCAAAAGCTTCCCCCTTACTAATGGGAAACCATTGGCAATGAATTATGGTAAGCAATAATAACAACTCTACTACATGAACTTTTCAGTTACTATTTTTTTCTACAATTTTCCTTTCTTCCTCTATCTTCTTCTTCGTCTTCGTCTTCGTCGTGGATTTATCCGGTTCGAATTTTAACCTGTTAAATTTTCAATTTCTACACAACAATTAGAATATAATCTACACACTAAATTTCTCGTATTTCGTCGTCTCCTTTTTTTTTTTTGGGTTTTTAGTAAGGAAAAGAATATGATCATCAGGGTCTTTCGGGTGCAGAATATTCGGGAAGTTTGGAAACGAGAGTTTGTTGTTGTTGTTGTTGTTTTCCGTGTTGTTTGGCTTGATGCTCGGACCAGTATGCCTGGGCAGCCAAAACCCTGTCTAAAAGCTCCTGAGGCACTGGCTCCCCTCTCCTTTGTTGTGGGGATATTCTTGCTGTGTGAACCAATGTTTTCCACTTATCCTGAACCAAAAAAACGCCGCTTAATATAATGATAGATAATATGTTTAATCAAAGTTCATACGTAAATTATTTCATCAAAAAGTATATAATTGAAGTTCAAATGTTTCTGGAATAAAGGTAGGTAACAAAAATTGTTTCAGTGTTGTTTTTCTTTTGCATCCCATTACGTTCATTTGTGATGTGGGATAGAGGAGTGAGCGGGAGAAGGGTGAGAAACAGTAGGATAAAGTGGGAAAGCGAACATTTGAAAAAGTAACTCATACTAGTTATATCATTTAAATATATCAATTTTTAAATATATAAGTTTATAATTTTCAATAAAGTATGATGAATAACATAAATCACATCAGCCACATCACTTGTTACAATATAAGGTCTCCGATGCACAAAGTGTCCCCGCATCACTTATTACAATATATGAATTTTCAATATATACTATCTAGGGTAGGTAATTATAGAAGCATGGGATAAAGGCCGTGTTCTATACTGTGGTATTTTGCGGTATTTTGCGGTGAGGTGTGGTGGGGTGTGGTGGAATTGTGGTAGGTTATTGGTATGTGGGGTAGGTGAGGAGAGAGAATGTAAAAAGTAGAGGAGAAAAGTGAGGAGAGAGAAAAGTGAAGAGAGAAAAAAGTAATGATTTGCGGTGAAATGTGGTGGGTTGTGGCAAACTGCGGTACCGTGTGGCACCGCAGTTTGCCAACCGCAGCATAGAACACGGCCAAAGTGGGAAATGTGAAATAATTTTTAGCCCACATCATAAAAGAATAGGGAGTGTTGTACCTTATATTCCGTTACAAATTATTAATTGGTATTGACATATTTGATATCTGTTTTTATTATATTCCTTGATATTTTTGTTATTTACATCTTTACATTATTTAATTTTCCATTCCTTTGCCCAAACATATAACTGTTTGGATGAACGGGCCAAAAGCTAGTAAATTAGCAAATAAGCAAATACAACTCAGATCATGTGACAATAAATAAAGATCAGCTATCCATAATACCTAAACCATTGGATGCATATGCCAAGATTCTGATAAATTAAGAAAATATTTATGAGGTTGGCTTGAAACAAGTAAACAACCCATGTGGTTGACAGGGTTTCTCCTGATAAAGGTTTATTTCCAGAGCTAAGCTTAGATTCACACATCATTAACAGATAATACATAGTTATTTGTCACCCATACAAAATTCCAGTATAAGTTTCCAGTGACAAATAATGTCAAGTGTCTGTGTGTGTGTCTACTTATTAGTGAGGAGCTAAGCTAGCGATCACCGTCGAGGTTGACTGATTAGTCAAGTTCTTCAAAAGCACACATAAAATAAATGCAGGACCACATGTGTTAATGTGGATATAATCATGTAGGAATCTATACACACAAAGAATATAGCAAATCAAGTGAGGGTATCAGTTCACAGCTCAAATTTGTTGTTCAACCGATCGATTTTGTTGCTTTAAGAAAGTTATTTGGTGGTGATCATTTACCAAAACTGGTCAGTTTTTTTACTACGATTTACTACGTGTTTCTGAAATTTGTGTTCCAAACAATGTGATTGTTCACTTGCAGATATGATATCCAAAGACGTGTAGCATGTAATACCAAAAAATAGCAGGTTCACCAAATATGTGGAGCAGGGCTCTTACCTTTAAATCTACATAAGTTCGATGCTTTGCGTTGTCAAAGGCACATAGTTTAACATCACGCCATCTGAAAGATGAAGTGCATTAGAATTAGTACCATAGTCCTTGATGGTCTCCATTATCAGATCATCTCAACCAGAAACTTAAGCTGACGGTTGAAGGCCCAATGATGATTTTATATTTCTGACGTCTATTTGAAGGGGGGGAGGGGGGGTAAATTTACCTTCCAGTTCCGAGCTTTTCCACTGCTTGAACAAGAGCTTCAACCTCGGAAACAGAGAAAGGTCGCCTAGTGCGACGTTGGCCTATCTCAGAACGCTTAGGTCTCTGACTGACCGGCATGACAGCAAGAGCTTCCATATTTGCTTCATGAACCGGCACCAGTGCCCTTGAATCAGCGACGTTTTTGTCTTTCAGATCGGTGGCTGGGGATAAAACCAAGTCCCCGTAACTTCCAGCAGGACTGTTAGAATCAGTTGTGGTAGGTTTACTCGGTGTCTCAAGCTGAAACACTTCGTCTTTCGGGTTAATATGGCACCTGGAAAGCAGCAAGTTGGACATCAGCATCAGAGACTAGTTTTGAATAAATGCATAGGAAAAGGGTCGAAGAGTTACAGCCGAGTACCTATTTACAAATTTAGGTGAATCGCAAGACAATGGAGCAGGTGGAGGGTCTTTGTGGCATATTGGAGGAGGAGTTTGCGCCGGAGTGTTGGGTTCTAGTGTAAATTCAACTGCATTCATGCCATCATTTTGGGATATGCCGGTCTGTAGTAGAGTTCTGTTGTCATCTCGGATCTTCTTGCCATGAAGAAGTACCCCAACACGTAATCCTCCGCACAGTATGGTTGTAACTGCCTCTAGAACAGTCCTCTGCGACAAAATTCATCAATCAGTCATGAAGAATCGCGTATACTAGCATTCAGAATGAAACATGCTTGCGAGATATCTGTCTGCCCTAAAAGTTGAAGAAAGAGTCAGAATTCAAAATCGAAGATGTTGATTATATACCTTAAGCGAACCAACAGTTGTAGTCTCTGGGACCTCGATGAAAAGCTCTGGGACTTTGAAGGATTTAACGCTGAGCCGCACTGCAGGAGAAGAACATTACATTACATTTGAGAACTTCTCAAAAAGGAGTATAATATAAGCATTCGATTTTCACTAGGAATAGTACCATTTGGATTTCTTATATTGCAAGATTTTTGGCTCCCAAAGGCTGAAGAGGATATCCCATTCCCTGCAAAAGGAATTCAATCTTTCAGTCAAATTTCACACTACAAAGATCCGCACTTGAGCTAATGTATGCAGAATATGTCCTGAAACAAACCTTCGTGCAGCTTTCCAGCTGAACCGTTTTTCTGATCATCTCCGCTCTTCACGGGTGAGTTAGTAACACTTTCACAACTGATGCCACCGTCTTGGGTAACTACTGAGCTTCGCTCAAATAGTTTTCTTTTCTTGAAAGGAGTGTTGCGTTGAGATCTGTCTAGGTCATAACATGATCTCTTGTTGTTCGGGTAATTGTGCTTAACCGCACCACCTGGTGAAGAAGATTTGAAAAGATTTCAATAACCCGGTTCATAATCCAACAAATTCATAGCCACACATCAACTACAAAGCAGCAGCTCACACGTACCTTCATTAGAATCTTCGTAATCCTGAAGTTTCGGAGCTGTCTTCCAGTACTTGGATGACAGAAACTTCCTCGTTTTTGGGTCATGAGTTGGAGACCTACATGACTTGTCTGTGTTGTTAGGAAGAGAGTATCCAGAAAGAATTTCGTCGTCATCTTTACAACCTAGTTTTACATCATCCCCCGGCTTGACAAAAGAAGCATTAGGGTTATAGTCCCTGAAGAGGGGCAACTCTATGTTTTCTTCTGTGTTGGTACGTGCAGGGGACTTGTTAGCTGTCGTAAAATCTCCTGAAACTCCCCTATTAATATCTATCTTTCTATTCATCTTATTGTCGATATTAGTATTATCATCAGACTCCCCACATTTGGGGGAATCTCCCTCTACTATACTAGAAAGTTTTACAAATTCGCTGTCAGTTTTCTGGACGGTCAGCTTAGGATCTGCATTGAGTTTATCAGAGGATCCAGAATGCCCTAAAGGTGAAGGACGCTCTCCGATCACATCACCCACTGTTTCAACCTTTCCCTTACAAATCTCCCTCTGAATCCCCGAGAAAAATACACTTCCCTCAGAACTACCCTGATCCTCATGCTCTCCAATGAATGGTTTTTCTATGTCGAGCATTTCCTTCTTAATGCCATCCTTACAATTTCCATGCTGATCAAATCCCACTGCAGCACTACTCGAAGCGGAAGAGCATTCACTCTCTTCCAGCAACTTCCCCGCAACGGTTGCCAGCAAATCAAAAGCACATATTTGGCTTCCTCCACGCGCTTTCTGACGCGGCGCCCTCTTCTGAAACCCATCGAATTTGTTAAAACCTTCCAAAAGAATGAAATAAACAATCGACACAAGGATAACGAAAGCTCACTCTTATGGATCTGGGACCCCTGGGAATAGCAGGGGAAGAGAAGCCACTTATTCCATTATCCAACGTCCGCTTTAAAACTACCATATTTTAGATCCTGATGCCAAGGAAAGCCACAGAAATTGCACAACAGATTGGAGAGCCCTGCAGTGCCAACCACAGTAACAGTTCATAAACACTTTTTTTCGTTCCACAGATCCAAAAGTATCTATAAAAGATTAGCATTACGAAGATCCTGAAGCGCATAGATGAAAATTACATAGATTCGATATTTCTCAGATTTCCATATCAGGGGTCACAGCAAACAGATTATTCCAAACCCGAATTGTCCGACATGAATTTCTCGTCCGAAATTCGACGTTGATCAAATTTGACCGACCCGAATTTACCCGGACACGAATTTTTGTCAGGCTAAATTCTAGTACTCCCATATGGTAATGGATTAGATTAACTTATTTTCAGATTATTTTTTTTAAAAAAAAATATTATTCATTCAAATTAGAAGAACAAAATCAATCTTAAAAGCTCCAGTGTCATATCATTGTAACAACCTTTCGGAAACTAAAATCACAAAAGAATATTTCAATATTCATTAACGTTTATTGAACTGCTAAGCTAGATAGACAATTGAAAAAGAAATGTGAACTAAAATTTGAAAATTACTCAAGGTACGTAACTTGTAGCCTCAAAATAATAATTTTATTCTAGGTGATTTGTATAAGCAATACAAGAAATCCTCATATAGAATTTCAAATTGCAATAAAAAAAAAAGGCTTGAATTAACCTAACAAATGCAAGGAAAAAAAATCACAATTCAGCTGGCTATCGATCAAACATATTTTCACACTCCACAAAAAACCAAAACAAAAAAAGTCCTTTCATGGCAGACAAAAGTTCGGACGAAAAATTCATGTTTGGACCCGGTTTTATTTCGAGGTGGATAGTTCGGACAAAATTAAATTTGGGTTGAAATCAGGTTCGGACAATAAAAAAAGAGAAATTTGTTTTTTAAATATTCGGTCAGTAACAAAATTCAGACGAAAAAAATATGTGCAGACCCGAGGTTGTCAGCTCAACTTTGATCCACCATTGATGCAGTTACGGCACCAAATTGCTTCTAAGACAAGCAAAGCCATCTTCTCAATTGCTTCTAAGACACGCAACTACATAACCAAAAAAATGAGCAGAGAGATCCACCATTGATGCAGTTACGCACCAAATTCTGGATCTTATCGTCCAGAAAAACCATCAAACACGCAACCTTTAACCGAATCACGAAATTAAGAACCACGCTCAATTCTCATGATCATCAACATAGCTAAACAAACTCAATTCAAATTCAACTGAGGACAAACTTGACATCACATTTGCACAAATTCAACACAAAACCACACATCAAACCACCGAATTGCGAGCATCACAAGCACACACATCACCACAAAATTCAATCTCCATTTAAGGACGAATCATTTCACAATTCTCGGTCAAATTCGAGCAAATTCAACACATGATCACCATAACATCATACACCAAAACACCAAATTCAAACAAATACAGACAGATAGAGAAATCGAACCTCTAAGACAGCAAGGCAGATCTTGTATAAATATACGTATACATCTACCTATCTACATCTATAACTATGAGAATTCGGACAAGTCTCGAAGCAAATCATCAAGATATGTACAAAATTTCGCATGGAATTCGGTCGAAGCGAATTCTCTTCCTCCCTCCGAAACTACAATCTCAGCATCATCATGATCATCACCATTCGAATTGTACAAACGCAAGAACAAATGACATCAATCAAACCAAAATCAAATCAAATCAAACCAAACAGACTCTCTCTCTAAATTCTCTCTAAATTCTCTCTCTAGAACAAGAGAAGATGAATGTGATGAATGTGTTGTGTGGGGACAGACAGGGCTTACAAAACCCCGGGGTTGAGGAGAGAGAAGGGGGGGATGATGGGGGATTTATTTAAAATAAAAAAAAGGAAATGAAAATGAAAAACCAGACAAAAACCGTGCTTAAACCCCAACCAAATCTCTCAGCCACATAACCGGGATTAGCCAGTCAAACAGGGGGAGGGTCACCGGGTATTGCCGGTTAACAAAACTCTCTCACACAGAAACTTGTAAGACCACTTCTTACTATTTTCTTTTTCCTTTTTTGTCTTTTTTTAACCTTTTATTTTTACCCTTCCTTTTCACCCGGGCACCCACCCACCAATACCACCCTCGTTTTTTTTATTTTTTTTATTTTTAATTCCTAACCTCTAAAATTCTAGATTAATCCTGGTGCCACGTGGCGGTCTCTCCCTTTTCTCCTACTTTCTTTTTAGGACAAGGATAAATAAATTGGAGATAAATCAGGATTTAACAATGACATTTATGGAAAGTCATCATCCACCAATCATATTTCATCTTTCTCCTCCCTTGAGTGCTTTAATTGCTTTTGTTGTGCTATTTTCCCAATTTATTTACAAGTTTTGGATAATGACAATTAAAAACAATTAAGATAAGGGTTTTTGTTTCAGTTAAGTTTAAAACGGATAGTCATATCCGTTGCACAAATATTAAATTCATTCCGGATGAAATTATTATTTATCCATCTATAATTTGACACAAAAAAATGACTAAAATACTATTACCATAGTTGAACTGTCATGTCAAATTTATGGGTAAATTTAATTTACTAAACTTTATTAGTTTTTATTTAAATTTACCAAAATTTATCAAAACTTACCAAAAATTACCACAGTTAAAAATTAGAAAAAAAAACTAATTTTGATATACTAGTGTAAATTTGTCAAAAATTACCAAAATTTATCAAAAGTTACCAAAATTTAACTTTACCCAACTACTTTTTACCCATAAATTTTACACACCCTAACTATGGTAGTTGTAAATTTCATACCATTAATTTATCAAAAATAAATCTCGTTGGTTGAAAAGACATGCGTCTCAATAAATAAGATTAACTATTTCAACAGGATACTTTGATCAATAATTCAACAAGTTGATTAATATATATTGATTTTGGTTTTTTAAAGTAGAATTAACCGAAGCTGTACTTTGATAGCATTGACAATTTTTTGTCCGTCCCGAAAAAACTGGTCTGGTTTGAGCCCGATTTCGATATTGGCCGAATGTTTGGACACATATTTCTCTTTTCTCTATTGTTCGAACCTGATTTTGACTCGAAATTAGCTTTATTCGAATTGTTTGACCGGTCCGACCCGAAAAGACCAGGTCCGAACATCAATTTTTCTCATCCATATTTGACTGAATTTGATCAACTGGAATTTACCTGAATCCAAAGTTTTGTCAACCTAATAGTTGAAAAAATCTGATTATAATATAATCTCCTTAAAAATATTAAAATTTATTAAAATTTATCTCTCAATTAATAGAATTATTACCGTAATAAATCACTTTGATCGATATATATTTATTTAAAATTTTTAAAGATTTAATTACATATCTCATAAAAATCAAACCAAATTTCCTTAAATAATTTAAAAATGATGGTCCATCACTATAATGATTGCTTAAGTTGCTTATAAACAAGGTCATCATGTTTGTTAAAACCTAGCAAGGAAAGGGCATGGAAGGCCAACCAACTAGGACCAACTAGCCTAGTAAATTAAAATTTTATTTTTGTTTGTTTAAATTTAATTTTTCTTTCTTTTCTTAGGGTTCAAATTGGTTGTATAATATATGTAAGCAAACGTCATATACATTTCACTTGGTTCAATTCTGTTGGTCATCTCCGTGTGCAACCCCAACCAAAACTTATGAATAAAAGTCAAGAAGCTAGCTAAATTATGGTTGGCTAAATAAATATCTTTTATATCTTAAAATGGTGTATGGGTAATTGTGGGATATTTCAAAGATTCATGTATAAAGAAATTCTTTATGAAGGAAAAGTTACTATTTTTAATGATAGAAAAATGGTAGTATGAAGACATCTAAAAAAGAAAGAAGATTGTGATAAAGGTTACCATGGTATATATTTCTTCTTTTTTAAATTTGTTCTAATTTAGCTTCGTATTAGATCTAATTTCTGAATAAATCAATTTTTATCGTCTTGTAGTAAGATTTTAACTTTAGTGCTACGTTTCTAGATTAGAAACGAGAAAAGAAAATAAACAGACAAAAGATAAACGACTTAAATTTATTAAGCCTTTCAATTGAAGATCGATTGTAATCATTATGATTAGGGTTGAAATCGCGTTATAGTTGATTGAACTTGGTATTTGATTTGAGGAGGCTGTCAAAGGATAAGCACCAAATTATCTATGACAAGCATAAACTAGCAAATCCACAATTTTAACTTATGGAAAGCTATTTACTTTGACCAAGATATGAACTTTAATAGAGAATCCCAACTTTTGTTCAGAATGGTAAGCACAATATTACACTAACGGCATCTAAAGATGTAATTAAATTGAATAGGGTAACAGACGAAGAAGGAAGTAATACAAACATCATACTAAGCCCAATAGAGACCTAACTCTAAAAGCAAATTAATTAGAAGTCTCCAGCATTGCCGCAGTATTCACCAAAAAATTTCAACCTTAATTATGGAGAGGATAAACATTCAACTTTCATACCACTATAGCACTAGGCTCTTTATAAAAACAATAATATACCAACTTAACTGTCACTACTTTGATCCTTATTGCTAGCAATAAAACATAGGAAAATTGAGGGCTAAAAAAACTAGAGGAGAATGGTGGGGAAGTAATGAGGGAGTCATGATCTAAGGGGTCTTGGCTATCCCTATCTTATCAATTTGCAATCACTCACCATTATTTGAGATTTAATTTGCTTTTTCATGGAAATGGTCCCATCCTCTAGGAAGAGTATCTTCAGTATATGCCCTTGGAATTTGGATAGGGTCACCAACATATTCCTATTTATTCCTTTTTTTTCTTTTAGAATATATATAAAAGGACTTTTCTTGTACAAACTATATTTGTCTATGTATTATTTTGGTGATTTGATAGCTTATACACTTAGCACTTGAATTTAAGTGAGCCAAATCTATATACCTTCCATGTATTCTATGTCATTTTAAATTAATTAATTATTATAATAACGAATGTTATTTTAAATATACAGTAATATCGTCTAAATTGTCTAACATTAGCTCAAATAATGTTATTTAAATTAGTAATTTATAACCTTTTCACTTTGAATAATTTCAAACAACTCTCCCTCCCCTTCACACACAGACAAAGGGAAAAAAAAATACATACACAACCGTTATAAGGCCCACACCAATAAAAACTTAGATCTATATATCATATCAACCTAAAATATGTATCATGAAGAAAATTATATATTAAGTAAAATAGTTGTATTTGATGTTGCCTACTATTGTCCTATTTTGACGGTGGGTTGTATCCATTTGATGCATCATGTGAGTGTTATTGTAGCTCAAGTATTAGAATATTATTATAAGCTTAACTTTTAGGGTAATTAAATAATGGTCACAACAAATAATCACATAATTTTAGTTTTAAGATTTTTTTTCTCTAAGAAAATACCAATATAATAACTATAACTTTCAAGTATTGATTTATTTATTTTATACTAATATTTAAACAGTCTAACTTGTGACATTTGTTAAATTACTACATATAAATTAGCAAATAATTCATCCACTACTATCTTTTTATTACATTTTCTAACCATATGTTGTAATATCCACACACATATATATATAGTGATATACAAATCTTTTGCAAATTTTTATGTCAACTTTTGAACAAGGGTAAATTGGATATATCTTGGATGAAAACGATGAATTATAACTGATTGGGCAGAGACTTTCATCCAATCAAGAGCTTCTTACTTTGAAAATACTATGAACTAAGTCGAGCATAATTTGATAAAAACAAGTGTGGACAATAACAAAATAATTATCGAGTAGTGGAAGAAAATATTCAAATTTCATCGAAGACTTCTAATGTTATGAGCAATATTTATGCATGGTAATTTAAGTAAGGAGTATTTATATTTATAAAGAGACTAATAAGACAATTGACTTACTAAATATTATTTTCTTTTGATATATATACTTTTAAATTTTTTATCAGCCATCAATTAAGATATTTTTTAGTTGACTATATAGTTAGACATATTCTTATAAGAATTAATACCTAACAATTTATATTTTTACCTGCCTTTATGGAAAAAAAAAAAACTCTACATATATACGTACTTTGGACTACTTTAACTTAATTTTCTGAGTTTTGATTATTAAAACTAATCGAAACCCACCAACAAGTCAATCTAGTTTTGGAGTAGTAGCTTTTGAATCAGTGCAACTTTTATGTCAAAGAACTTATAAAACGGATCATGATTGGGGTGAAAATAACAATATGAAAAAATTATATTATAATAATATATAGCAGTAGTACTACCCACTTATTATCTATGGGTAGTCTTATATTTTATATGCTCCCTCATATTTTATATTAGTACTCTCATATTTTATAATATGCTGACTGATAGAGACTCTTGACTTGTATGCCATTACTAGCTATATCTTATAGAATTTTATTAAAGGAAAAATTTATACTGGTTGTCAATCATGATAATTACTATCATAATGAAAATGATATTTATCTATATATGTGTTAACTTTTATCTTCACCATTTATTTTTTTATTTAGTAAAACATTATAAAATATATTTTCTTAATTAGAATAAATTTTTTGAAATTTTTTAAAATTTAAATATCTTAAATCTAAATTTTTACCTAGTAAATAAGCATATTTTGAAAATATTTATTTTAAATTTTTTTACAATAAATAAAAATTTAAAAATATATATTTTACAATTTATATTAAATAAGAAAGCTAATTGTGAAGGTAAAACTTGACACATATATGAATAAGATTTATTTTACTTACAGTGACTGTCAATCTGTCATGGTTGACAACCACTATAAGGTCCATTCTTTTATATGGTACCGCACTTTGCGATACCGCAAGTTACCGCAACTCACAATAGCTTACCACAATCCACAACAACTTACCACAATCCCTTTTTTAGCCAAAATCATGCCAAGAAAAGCAAATACAATTTGACACCAAGGCAGCAACATTACATATAGTGTATTTCAATACCCACTTTTTAATTTCCCCCACAACTTACCACAACTAACCGCAACTTACCGCACTCTACCATAACGTAACTTACTGCACCGCAGCGGTACCGTATAAAAGAATGGAGCCGTGCATCCTTTTATTAAATACGTACTTAATAGTACTGTATTATTAATTGTTATCACAATTTTTCCAATTATTTCTGTTCCATAATTAGAAGCTAGGAACATTGTGATATATCAATTATTGGATATAAAGGTTTTGATCCAAAATTCGACCCACTATATATTGAGGTCGGCAAAGCAAGATCTACAGATATTTTTAGAAGTGATAAACTTCAAGTTCAAGCTAGTTGAATAATATGAAGCAACATGAGTTTAGATCATAGTTATATATAAGAATATTGGTAATTTTTTATGTGTAGATAGTATTATTATTTGGGATTGTAATGATGTATAGGTGAGTGTAGATAGTTATAATTAAGCTAAGTATTTACTCTTGGATGTTGATATATATATATATATATATATATATATATATATATATATATATATATATATATATATATATGTATGTATATATATATATATATGTATGTATATATATATATATATATATATATATATATATATATATATATGTATATATATATATATATATATATATATATATATATATATATATATATATATATATATGCAAATGCATGTAAGTGCAGATAAGTACAATCACAGTTGGAAAAATATGCTAAAGAACATACTTGTAATTAACCTTTGTCCTCACCTATAAAATTTACGGGTAGTTACTCATAAAATAAGGGACTAATGGCTAAACTAGCTCACCCTTTATAAAATAATTTTTTTTAAAAAAACTAACAATGTTAATAATTGAACTTCAGTTTGTGAAATCAAAGGCTATGTCTGGATTCTAATACCATGCTCAAACATATTTTTTTCATGAAAATTTATTATTATTATTGTTGTTGTAATAACAACGAGGATGACGATAATAGTAATAGTAAATAAATAAATAAATAAATAAAATAACAAAGACATAAAAGAAAACTGAAGTTGTGGTATGGCCCAAGTTGAAGTAGAGAGGCTGGGCCTTAACATTGACCAATACACATCTAACTAGCTAGCATGTCCAACTTGTTAACCAAGTAAATAACTTCCGGCCCAATCCTCAAGTAAAGCTCGTCAAGTTAGAGACTTTATCACTGTGATAACCTAATATGTTTCTTTTCTCTTTAGGCGACAAGAAAAACCTCAAAAAATTGCTGGGGGGTGCCACACATCTTTTTTAACTGACTTGCAGGTCATAACTTTTTTTTAATGCATTTCCGGGGGTCATTAAATTTACTTAAGTGACTGGGGGTGACATTCAGGCATGTTTTGGCCGGAATTATGGAAAAGTCTTATTTACCCTTCAAGAAATGGGTGAAATGTCCGTTTTGCCCTTAGTTACCCCGCTCAAAACTTGGGATCGTTTTCTTTCTCACTCCTCTTCATTCCCCAACCCATCCTCTCTCAAACTTCTCCTTGCTCAACAATGGCGTCGACGTTGACTTCTCTCACTACACCTCACTTTCTCTTTCCTTCTTCCTGGCGACCGCAACTCCTGCAATCTCTCTCCTCCGAACTCCTCTTTGATGCTCCATCCGTTCTCTCTCTTGCAAGCTCTGTGCAAAGGCCGACGGTTCTGAAAGCGTCGAAAAAAATGGCGTTGTTGTTCTTTGGAAGGAAGACCAAATATGTTCTCCAGATTCGATCAAATATGTTCTCTAGATTCTTATTCGTGGACGACCATGATCAGAGAGTACTGCAAGGTGAAAAACCCAGAAAAAGCTATTCAATTTTATGCCCAGATGAGGTCGAATGGTGTGGACGATCGAGAACAGGTTCACTTTTCTGTTTGTGCTCAAAGCTTGTGCCTTGAAACTGCATTTGATTGAAGGTAAAATGGTATATAAGGTTCTGAAAGTGGGTTTTGATTGTGATGCTTTTATCTACCCTTCCTCCCTCTTCCTCTCTTTCCCTCCCCTTCTTCCTCTATAGTTCATGGCTGCTTCCATGGCTCCCCATTCATATGCTTATAAAGACCCATGTCGTAATCCACTCCAAAATCACCAAAAATCCCAAATTCAATCAAATCCCACAAAGAAAAATTCAAGAATTCAAGAAGACATACCCCATCCAAGAGACCAGTTTGTTGACCCAATTACTGAATGAATTATAGAGTGATATTGTGAAATTGCACAAACCCAATTCGATTGAGAGTGGAATTAGAAAAGGATGTCGAGAAATTATGCAAATTGTAGGGTTTAAGTGGGAGATTTGGGCGTTTTAGAGGGAGATTTTGAGGATAATGCTGTGAAAATGACGATGAAAATTGATAGAAATCCTACTCTAGATGGTTGGACCACAATGCACATACCACAGTTTTGATATGGCGAACAAGATTTGGAAGTTTTCTTGATGTAGTATGTAACTTGCCAGGAAGGCCCTGGAATGGCAGATTAAGAGAGATGAATCATGGAGGAAGAGGATGAAGAAAAGAGAGAAAGAGAGATAAATGGCAGCTTAAGTTAAATTAAAGAGAAAAATAAGGGCATTTTTGTCCTTTTCAACATATCTCGCCGGATTTCGGCCAAAATAACCGGAATGTCACCCCCCAGTCACTTAAGTAAATTTAATGATCCCCGGGAATGCATTAAAAAAAAGTTGTGACCCGCGAGTCAGTTAAAAAAGATGTGTGGCACCCCCCAACAATTTTTTGGAAAAACCTAGTTCCTGATTTTTTGTGTCTCAAGGGCCTTTTTGATCATGTGTAATTTTTTGTGCTTAATTCTCTATATTTATTAATTGTGTGACAGTATTATGATGACAAATATACAGGGGCGGGATAATATTCTTTACAAATATATCCATCTGATGAGTATGGAATTAATTAGGGTTTTTATTTTCCTGATTGTTTATAGCCCTAAAAAATGGGTAAGAGGTTGCAACAATAAAACCTTTACCAACACAAGAGAAACAACACAAAAAAATAAATATGATACAGCCTACAATACAACAAATCAAAAATAACAAAACAACAAATCATTTAAAAAAAATGATTAGATCTTCAAATAAGCCTTTGTTTTATTTTCCCAGCAAACCATCTACTAAACTTTATTGGAGTTGTTTCTTCATCATCACAAATGACACCCAATTCGCATCCAACCTTTGCCGCTTTGCGTGCCTTGTCATCCAATTTATTCAGACAAAAATTTACAAGTACCTCCGAACCCTTCCTACTAATCTCTAAACCATCTACACTATTGGTCGTATCAGTATGGAATTAGTTCATCATTATTTTAATTGATACTCAATTGGTCGTTCCATTTTGATAGTGTATATCCCTCTCACGAAGCTAAAATTATGGTGGAACAAAGTAATTAATAATTAAGATTTCTCCTCAAGCATATTCACAATGATGTTCACGTGAAAATATCAATAATTATTATAAGTTCTTATACATATTATTATTATGTTCCTAGCTACAATCCTACATATACATAGGGCCTATATCAATGATCAAAATAAAATAGAATAAAAAGTAAAATAAAACGTTGGAATGACGTGGGGGTGATGTCTGCTGCATGGATAGGGTCTAGCTCCACAATTCACATGCAGGATTATAAATTTTCACTTTGTTATATAAAATTATTTATTTATAAATAAATAAGAAGAGTTTGAAGGAGACGATAAAAGATAAAAGGATGGAAGAGTAGTCAACGCAAATGGTGAAACAAATAAAGAAGCGGGCAATGTGTAGCTGAAAAAGAAAAACTATATACTCCCTCCCTTCCTTAATAAGTGTCAATTTTTCTAACTACATTGTTCCTTTTTATTTATCAATTTTACAATTCTAATAATTAAAATATCTAGATTACCCTTAATTAATAAATTTGAATTTTATTTACTTTTTAAAATTCTCTTTTATTCCTCTTTTTGCATCAAAATTAGTAGAAGGGTATATTTGTCTTTAAACAATTTTTTTACTATATTTCCAATGAGCATTGGACTTGTAAAGTTAGTTATTTTGACAATCATAAAGGGACGGAGGGAGTAGTTGGGATATTATGTTATATTTTTTGGTATCTAATTTACAAAATCTTTAAATAATGTCTATTCTTTACAAAGAAAAATCTCAAATATTAAACACCAAAACTATCTTCATTTTTTTAATGTTAAAAGTAATTATTCTCTTCATTCTATATTAATTGTCGTAATTTTGATTGTTACGGGCTTCAATGTCACTTTTTAATTGATAATTATTTTAAATATGTTATTAACAATTGCAATATTATATTTTTATAATAATATAATTTTTTTTACGAATCTAAAGTTAGTATTTTTATATAGCAATTCATTATATATATAGAAAAATTTATAGTCAAAAGTTTTGAAATTTGGCTGTATAATTTCCAAATTAAGACGATAATTAATATGAAACTGAGGGAGTATAAAAGCATGGGAAATTGGTATGTATGACCTATATGTCTTAATTAGGTTGTCATCAAGATTGGTTTGTGTATTACTACATTCGTCCCAAATTATTTGTCATTTTACCTAATTTCTTTGTCCCAAAATATTTGTCTCATTTAAAATATTTGTCGTTTTCTTTGTCCCAAAATTAAAGTAGAGATATTTTAGGCAATTACAAACATTTTATCTCAATTCCCAAAACACATTGGTCTTCTCAAATTAAATAAATGGATAAATATAGTAGCACGGATGTAATATTTGATCTCATGATTTTAGATTTGGTTGATAAAACTTTGATTTCCAATCTTAATTATTAAGATTTTTTTTTTCAGAAAAAGAAAACCAGAAGCATGGACACTTGTCATTTGTATAGGTTTTCCCCTTCCCACAATCTGTGAAGTCTACCTGCCTCAAACACGCAACCAATCAATTCATCACCATCAATCCACCTACGCCAATTTCCCTAAAACAAACCAAAAAAAAATTAATTAAGAAAGATTAAAAA
Organism: Portulaca oleracea; assembly: GCA_029582165.1. NCBI lineage: Eukaryota > Viridiplantae > Streptophyta > Magnoliopsida > Caryophyllales > Portulacaceae > Portulaca > Portulaca oleracea. The sequence goes on from CM055892.1 coordinate 18,954,642, forward strand.
ATAGTTTTAGAAGATGTGAAAATGGGATTTACTCGCATTATCATATTTTTAACTTATAAATTGTTTTTCCTTCTTCAAATATAAAAATAAGTGTTATTTTTAACTAATTTTTCTTTATCTCTTTGTATCTATTATTATTTATTTTCTATTGACATATTTTTGTAATGATTCGCGGGAATCAGCCACTTCATGAACTTTTATCCATAAGAAAATATTGTTTACATCTGAATTCCCCAAACTGCACTAAAACATGTTTTTTTCGAGAGTTTGTTATCGTTATTTCATGTTTTTGTTATTGAATAAATTTTCAATGACATATTTACAGTTACTTCATCACTTCTAACTAACTTTCTTCTAGTACTTTTTTTCTCTCAATAATATCCATCATTCTTAATTCTTAAATAATTAACTTAAATAATCTTTCAATTTAAACTTATATAATAAATTATATTTCTTTGATATTTTTGTAAAACTTAATTTACTCCCTTCGTTCCATATTAATTGTCTTTTTTGGAAATTGTGTAGTCAAATATTATAAATTTTGACCATAAATTTCTCAAGATATATAATGACTTGGATTCATAACGAAAAATACTATCATAAAAGTATAATATTGTGATTATTACATATAATATTATACAAAAAATTATCAATGAAAAAATGATATGGGAGATCTTAACAGTAAACAATCGACAATTAATTTGGACAATGGAAGTGAATTGAGACTTAAAAAGAAGAGGGAGCAACGACATTAGCAACCAAACTAAATGGAAAAAAGAAAAAGAAAACAAAATCCACAGCCTGATGATTATGATTATTCCCAACATTATCAAAGATACAAAAAAACATATTTACACAAACATATTTAGAATGTCTTGAAAATGATTACAAATTGTTGTTTATACCTCAAGAAATTAAAGGTGTTATTTTGTTATTTTGCTTTTTATTTCTCAATTACGTCTAATTAAAGTCTCATCTACCATGCATAACAAATCAATGAATCATGCATAAAGTTGATTAATGATAGATTCCTATACCTCATATAGCTACCTTAATTATTCTGCTAATTTTCCCATCCCAACTAACCTACTCTATTAATTTGCTAATTGCGTACCAACATACGCATCATCCTTAATTATCATTGTTTATTTTCTGGATATTTACAATATTTGATGATAACAAATGTATTACAAATTGAAAATGAGTACATTTCGATCTATATCAATTATTTTTTTTGGTTTTTGGATTGGCTAGGAAACCGAAATTTATGATTTTTTAACTAAGGACTCATTTAAGTTTGCGTCCAGTTGATCCACAGCGAAAAATATACAACCTAGTTAATATAAGTAGCCTTAAGCTCCCAAAATAAATATTAATTAGTCCTATTGAGTTAAATTTCTAATCAAAATACTTATTTAATAAGTTTTGAATTTCTAATCAAGATACTTAATCATTATGTAAGTGTAGTGAGTTATTTTTACATTATCAAACTTATTCTACAAGGTTGACCTGCATCGAAAAATGCACACCTTTAAACCTAACATAAGTCTTTGATATTAAAAATAAGAGAGTATAGTCGTGATGACGACTATATAGAGTAGTCTTGTCATACAGTACTTCATCGATCGAAAATGATATCAGAAATAATTCAGATCTAATAGCGTACTTTATAGACTCTATAAAAAATGATGTAATTAGTATATAAGATATAAATATAACTCAAGGCAACTAGAAAACGAAATGAAGATGACCATGTAAAATTACAGTTGGTAATAACCGTGAATCCGTGATTGCAACTTTTACCCAAAGAAGGTGCCCATGCCATGCATGCTGAGGTTCCAGCTTTTAACATAATTGCATTAACTTATCTGTTTAAACTTAGAGTGATGATACGTGTCTAAGGGCAAAACACTACTTAAGTGTCTTACTCCTTATAAAATTAATATTTATTATCATTTTTTACCCTAAAATTTTTCGACAAATACTATTAATTATCAATTATAAGAAGCTTGTAATATGTTGGCTACACCAACAATTTAAATTGACATTCTAATGAATGAACAACATCCTTTAGGCATATTTTAGACGTCTTTTTGTAACTTTTAAAAAATATAGATAAAAGTGTGATTTTATACCATTTATATATATTATTATAGTTATAGAAGCCAATCATGTAATTTTTTTTCAATTTAATTTACAAATATATAGGTTTTATCCCATAACAAGACACTTAATATATGTCTTGCCCAAGACATTTATCATTTTCGTTAAATTTATTGGTTATTTTTAATTATATATGATCTTTAATAAAATATTTTATAATTGCTTTTTTATTACTATTCATATATCTTCGTTAAAATTATCACTTTATAATCTTATGAAAGTATTTTAACTATAAATATGATTTTAATCCAAAAGATCAAACAACAATTATTTTGAAACAAAGGGGTTACTAGCAAGAAAGTGAATTATGAAATATCAAATGAGGATTGCTTATTGGCTATTCATATCCAAAACTTGCAATAGAAGCAAAATGGAATTAATCATATTAACTTGATCCCCCATTACCCTATTTTGGCTAGATCTGTGGTACCATTACCAAGGGTGTTTAGTTTAATTGACCATTTTGTTGCATGTAATTGCCTCTTTGGTAGTTAGTAAAATCATTTTAACGAAAAGTTCAAGCTGATAGTCAAAGATTTAATAATGGTTGTATGTTATAGCACACTCCATTATATAAATGACATTTAGGCTTGAGGCAGGGTTGTTGCAAATGTCAGTTTCATCTTATACGAATAAATATTTGGGCTGCTGGGATTCCAACATGAGATCTCTTACGTAATCTGGCTCTGATATCATGTGAAACTATCTCAATCAAAAACTTAAGTTGATAATTACATTGAAGACTCAATAATAGTTTAATACATTATAACATGCATAATTTGTTTGCTTGATGTAAACACAACAAAATAAATGTAAGTATATTATAAATTTGAGTATGTAAGATATTTATACGTGTATAACCAAAGCACCCAATTGCTATAATGTGATTCATAAGTGACCACATATACCATTGTATTATAAATTTTAAATTTCTGCTTGATGTAAACACAACAAAATATATAAATGTAAGTATATTATAAATCCGAGTATGTAAGATATTTATACGTGTATAACCGAAGCACCCAACTACGCGCTATAATTTGATTCATAAGTTACCACATATACCATTGTATTATAAATTTTAAATTTCTGATATATTTTATATATATATATGCATTAAATTATATATTATGTCAAAGTATGACCACAAGGGTATGAAAATTCAAGATAGGTCAAACCATTCAATTAGCATGGCATTGGCTTACGTACAATCGAACCAAAGAATAAACCAAATCCCTACCATTGAGATTTAGAGCAAAAAAATTGGATATAATTTATGGTCCATGAAACTAAAAAGTTGAAGGAAAGTATCTATAAATAAATAGGTTTTTAATCTTAATATCCTTAACTACCCAATGACTCATCTTATATCAACGGCTCATTAATTAAAAGAGAGGGAAAATCTAAATTGTAAAACAAAAAAGTGAACTATGTGAACTTTAATTACACTATATATTGAGAGTAGTTGCCCTACCTACACCATGGCTGACTCTCAAACTTTTTAAGTGGTAAATAAAATGATGAAAAGAAATATTTATTAAATTGATTAATATTTAAATTTGGATGTAAAAATTAAGAAAAGTTTATTAAGTGGTAAATAAAATGGAAAGAATGTTAATAGCTTTCAGTGTAGCTGAAAATGGAGATTGTTAATTTATAAATATATACAATGTTAAGTTCTATGTAAGGAAGTACTATCGATCAATTGCCCGGTAATAAAAAATACAATTATAAACATAAAATGTTGAATTTCTCAACAAAAAATTACGTAAAAGATTGTCAGATAAAAGAAGACATTAACTTAAAGACCGTGAAACATTAATTAAGGAAGTGTTTGGTAGGAACCTCAGAGAATTTTTTCTGGAGAAAATTTATCATGGGAAGTTTTCCATGGGAAAGATTTCCCTAGAAAAATGGAGAAAATTGTGGGTCCATCGTAAAAACTTTCGCGAAGTCAACCCACATCCAAACATAAGGAAAATAATTCAACCGGAAAAAATTGACCATTTTCCCGAAATTATTGACCAATCAAGTGCACCCTTAGTGATAGACAGAGTGGAAGGAGACCGTACAATTTTTCCCTCCACCTATACAAGTACAAACCTAAAACTCCTCCTCCATTGTGAATTGTGACCACCCACCACCACATCCCTCGTTCCCAAAAGCTCCGCCACAATGGCCGCCGTGATCCTCTCAATCACACTGCTTTCTCTCTCCACCGTCCTCCCTCTCATTGCCGGATTCCGCCCCATTGGCCCCTGGCTAACCGCCCACGCCACCTTCTACGGTGGCTCTGACGCCTCCGGCACCATGGGTACTACTCACTACTTCCCCCAAAAATTCCAACCTTTTTTTTTTGGCTTCGACCCATCTCTGTTTTGTAATTTTGTTTAATCATAATTTCTAAATCCAAGCATTTACAATTTATAGTAACGGACCAAGAAGAAAACGTTATTTACCCAAACTTAAATTGTAATGGACAGGAGTAAAATGACACATTAAGCCTCTTTTATTTTCCCAACTTTTGAATCGATTTCTCTAAATTATAAAGTTTAGGAGTACGAACACTTGTTTGATCATTTGGGCTGACGGGTCAGTATTGGGTTGGGTTTAGCAAGGGTCGGTTTCGGGTTCATCTAGGTTTCAAGTTTAAATTTCAGTTTTAACCTTATACTTTCGGCAAGGGTTCAAGTTGACCTTCAAGTCATGGTCGAATTCTGTCAGGTTATGACTGCCGCATCCTACCTCTCCCTACCTCACAATGACGGGATTTTGGAGTAGGTAGCGAACAATTTCTGAATCATCTGTCAGTCAAAACCAGTTTTCCAAATTATTTTTTTTTGCCCGACAGGTCTCTGTTTGGTTCTAATCTGATGATTTGCTGTCGGAATTCAGGTGGCGCGTGCGGGTACGGAAACCTGTACAGCCAAGGGTACGGCGTGAAAACGGCGGCGCTGAGCACGGCCCTGTTCCAAGACGGCCGGAGCTGCGGCGCGTGTTTCGAGATCAAGTGTTCTGATGACCCAAAGTGGTGTCACCCTGGTCGGCCGTCGATATTCGTGACGGCGACCAATTTCTGTCCACCGAACTACGCTCTGCCGAGCGACCGCGGCGGGTGGTGCAACCCGCCACGCCGTCACTTCGACCTCGCCATGCCGATGTTTCTCAGGATCGCCGAGTATCGCGCCGGCATTGTCCCCGTTTCTTACCGCCGGTAACTATTCTCGATATTTACTGTACTCTGTTTTGGTGGTTGTTAGCAAAGTGTAGTTCTTTGCTTTGGGTTAAACCAACAAGATAACTTTTTTTTTTTAATGGACTAAGAACAAAACTTTTGTTCTTTGCTTGGATTAGTTGTTAATCGCAAAGCGAGACGACACTATAAATTGGAAGTGTTTTTTTTTTTTTTTGAGTTATGAGGATGTGAAGTCTTCAACTTTTGTGATTATTTATTACAATATCTCGAACTTCAAATTTGTCTCATAATAACAATTAAACGTTTGGGGGTTGTATTTTTCACTTGTTAGGAGCCCAAGACCGTATTATTACAAATTAAATTTGGATTTTTTGTCATGTGGGGGTGACTTTAGGGATGGTATGTATAATGCAAGTGTGTCTAAACCAAAAAAACAAACACTCATCACAAAAAAATGGAATTTAATTGATGTTAATTTGATATTAGGCTATTAACAAATACTAACTCCAAAAATTGGGTTGTGAGTCGATGTGTGCTTAAAAATTGAATTATGAATTTATAGAAAGTATACCAATTAAAAGGACATGTAATCTTTAGCCATAATTGGTTATAATAAATGTCATGATCATATATGATTTTTCTATAATAAAAGACAATTGTAATTTACAATCTAAAGTATGTTACTTAATTACTTTCTACGTATTATAAATCTTTGTGGCATTTAATATTGGTCTATCGATTAACATCAATCAATATACTATCTCCATTCCATATTGTTTGTCCATCCAACTATATTTAAAAGTCCAATGGTCATGGGAAATGGGATGAAAAATGTGTAATGTACCAAAATTGTCCTTACTTTTCTCATGTGAAGAAAAATAAAAAAGAAACAAAAAAGTATTTATTAGGGCTATAATAGGAATTATAATCATTGGAATTATAAAATGGACAAACATTTTGGGACAAGGGAGTTAGGTAGATGGACAAACAATTTGGGACGGAGGTAGTACTTATTACCATTTGGCAATGTTTTCCAGTTATATTTTACGAGTATAGTTTAATCAACATTTATCAGTATTAACAACAATAAATTACTTATGATAAATTTAAAAAGAAAAGTCCCTCAATTAGTTAATACACTTAACAATGTAATAAAGAACTTGAATGTAATATTTGGACATAACATGAGCGATGCTATTTTGACAGAGTGCCCTGTCGAAAGCAAGGAGGCATACGGTTCACGATCAATGGGTTCCGTTACTTCAACTTGGTACTTATCACCAATGTCGCGGGTGCAGGAGATATCGTGAGGGCGAGCATCAGAGGGTCAAGAACGCAGTGGATGGGGATGACTCGCAACTGGGGCCAAAATTGGCAATCAAATGCCGTTCTAATTGGCCAATCTCTCTCCTTCAGTGTCACAGCCAGTGATCGTCGCACTTCCACTTCTTTGAATATTGCCCCCGCTCATTGGCAATTCGGTCAAACTTTCATTGGCAAAAACTTCAGGGTCTAGAAATTCTGCCCAATTTCCCAAACTACCCTCATATTATTTTCACTTTTCATCTTTTTTTCCACCTTAGCTCTATGAGAAGATGAGGGCATTTTCATCTTTATGATGAGTTATATATGTCTGGCAAAATCTTTATTTAAAACAAAAAAAGTCGAAGAGGCGAAGAAAGACTCATATTGTAGCCCGCGACTGTGATTGTAACATCACTAATTTGACTATAATTCTTAGTGATAGTTAAAATAATATATATACCAATATACATGTGTGTGTGAGTATTTATTGTTTTTACAGTGGATTACACGTAGCTCACTGAAATAATTTATTGACATAAGAACTATTTATCTATCTTTTTTTATCGTTGGAAGCCAATAAGGCTAAAAAGCATCAAAGATGCTACAAAATATCCACTTGAATAGTAAAACAACAAAAAACAAACAGCTACAGCTAGAAGAAACAACCAAGAAAACCGAAACAGAGACAGCTAAAACACTCAAAAATTCTTTTCTTGGCCTTGATCGCAGAGCGTGTGCTTCCTCAACATTGGATCTTTTTGTTTTAACAATGCGACAAAACAAAGAATGTAAAAATAAGCATTTACAGTGTCAGCAGAACTTATGATGAGAGTGTTGCATGAATGAATATGTGAGTTAGAGTGTAGACTAAAATGATACCAAAATTGAAGCTGCAGTAGTTGGACTTAAATTTTATGCTTAATCAGTGATAAGAGTGAATGTACAGGCATATGGATGGTCCCTAAAGTTTGAAGTTGAAGGGCTCACAAATTGAATTGGACCCAACTAAACACACAATAGGTATTTCCTCATTCATGGTATGGTCCCTAAAGTTTAGCCCATACCTTGAGAGCAATCACAATAGTTTGATTGTAGGGAGGCTTATACTTGAATTAGGAAATTATTTTAAATTTGTTATTGTTGGGTTTAAGAGTAAAATTAATTTATGATGAGTGGTAATTTTTGGGTAAATTTGAAAAAGTCATGGTAAGCTTTTTCTTTTTTTCCTCAAAGGCTTTCTTCATTTCCATGGTACCATAACATATTTACTGTAATTTATCACATTATTCATAAATTACCGTATCTTACCGTATCATACCATACTTTAAACACAATCACTATATTTTTCTCTCCTCACTTTTCCCTCTAGTCAACTATTGTACTAACCATTCTTACCATAAATTTTACTACAATCTACCATACCTTACTGCAACATACTACTATTTTCATAGTTTACCTTACCATATTTTTTCCACACATTATCCAACACAGTACAAACTTAAATGGAGAAAGGATACTCTACTCATCCCATATTCAAAGTCCGTCATGAAAGTAGACATAAACATGCTTTTCAATCTAAGATGAATTTTAGATATGGGAATAATGAATTTTATTTATTGAAATATAATTTTTTTTAGAAAATTAATATTTGTAAGAAGGTTGTTGAGATATAATTATCATTACGACCTTACTTGAACAGGATCTGTTCTATAGACTCACACCTATGTGTACTTGAGTTTTAAAAAAATTAAAATCAATATACTAATCAAAGTAACTATTAAACTTACAAGTTATGACAATTAATCTTATTTAGACACTGTTCTTTTATGCGGTTAATTTGCGGTATAATAAGTTGCGGTAGATTGCGGTAAATTACGGTGAAAATAATAAAAAAGTAATGGTAATTTGTGGTGAGTTGCGGTAAATTGCGGTGCGGTAACTTGCGGTATAGCATAAAAGAAACACAAAGTTTTTAACAAAACTAAAATTTATTTTAAACAAATTAATGGTACAGATTTGATTGAACTTTCAGGTGCATTATCCCCATCACCACACTAAAACTCAAACATCCACAATCACAAACTCATTTTTGCTCCAAAGAAGGGGAAAATTGCTCAAAACAGCAAGGAAATGAGTAATAAGAAACCAATGTAATTAAAAAATCAAACAGAAAACCCACGGAAAAATAAGGGGCTCATATCAAGTGTATAGATTAATGGAGAATTCCATCATCTCATCGTGGGGCAATAAAAAACATTCAACCTGAAGCTGGAATACAAAGAAGAGGCGGCAGAAATACAATTGAAGAAGAAGAAGAAGATCAAATTCGCCAGGCGAAACCCTAGAAAAGGGGCGGCATTTTCAATCTTCTTTCCTGCTCAATCAATCAATCACCTCCTCATTCAATCATCCAAACTTCCGATTGAAACGTTTCGATAATCCCCACTCTATCCTCTCTCTTTATAATCATAGCCCATCTGCATTCCCAGATTCATACTCATTTTGAAAAGAGTTTTCGCTAGGGTTTTTGGGAAGAATTGCTAATCAAATCGGACCCTCCGTGTTGATCCGAATCAAACAGATTGATTGGAATCAAAGAGATGAAGTGATTGATTACTCGTTTGCGAAGATTTGTACGGGAGGAGTGGTGATTTCTGCGCCGAATTGGAACAGGGTTTCTTGCTAGGGTTTTGTGGGAAGAAGAGGATGGAAAATGAGGCGGGAGGGTTTGACAAACATAAAACCCCCGGATTTTATTATTTAGGGTACCTATTGGGCCGGGTCTGTTTGTGTTGGGCTGTTGGCCCATGAACTAACTGGGCTGGGTTCTTTGGTTAGATTGGTCAATTAATTACCGATACATATATTTTTTTTTGAAACCTAATTACTGATACATATTACATGTACGTTGAGTTTATACTTCAAGATATCTGCAAGTATTCTGTCCAAAAATAAATTAAAAAAATCTGCAAATGAACAATCATACTCCCTCATTCTTTTTTATTTGTCGTTTACAGTTTTCAGTGTCAATTTTTAATCAGTTTTCTAACATAAATTTTTTATAAAAAAAATAATATTATACTTTTTTTAATAGTATTTTTCATTACGAATTTAGTGACATCAATTTTGTATGATGAATTATTATACAAATTAAGATATTAACAGTCAAAGTTTTTAACACAATTTCCTAAGTAACAGATAAATAAAAACGGAGGGAGTACTATCGGGACTGAATAACTTGATATGTGGAAGTGAATAATCACACTATTTAGAGCACAAACTCTAGGTGCACGTAATAAATTGCAAAAATTACATGTTAGGCCGAATCACTGATAAAACTCCTCGAAATATTTGCGGAGTTCAATTTCAGCAAGAAATTCAACATAAATTTATCGATGATATTGAGAAATTGATTGATGTTTATAAACTTATGAAGTTGTCATAAAAGATCATTAGTTGATAAACAACTTTGTCTAATTTACATGGAGTTTTATGAGTCTATTGACATGGTGTTGTGTGGTGAGTGGAGTTTTAACCATCATTCATCAGCAAAATTTCATGGCAAATTTGGAGAAAGAATTTCTGAAGCACTGTAGAAAAGATCAGTCTGAATGAGAAAGCAAGAATGATTACATACACAAGAGACTACATCAAAGTTAAGGGGAAGTATCCATCCTTGTCAGTTGTCAGCAACATGTGTTTTGCAAACAGAAATAACAATACAACAGACAACAGACAACAGACAACAGTCAACAGACAACAGACAATCAGCAAGTTTGGATGAAGATTGAACAACAGCCTCAGTGTTACTTAAGCCTTGACAGCGAAATCGAACACTTGTCTGCAAAGTTAGTGTCACTGTCGCTTGTTCTTAGTCTTGGTCTGCTGGATGACATACTCGATGGCCTCCTTCAAGCTCGCCTTTCTTTCCTCCTTGAAGTTCCAGATTTCCGGAACCGGGTACCTCCCACTCGGGTTGTACTCGTTCTGCTCCAATAAAGTGCGTTTTACAGCCTCGTACGCTTCGTTTCCCCATTCGTTTCTCAGGCTTTCAAGCCTCTCGTCGCTCTCATCGATTACTTCCTGTCAGGGGTGCAAAATAAGTGTAGGAAAACACTCTTTAGTAGGGACCTAATGGAACTATATATAACCCCACATAACAATCTTGAGGACCCTCAATAAGTTGATATCACTAATGACTAGGGCTGGCAAAAATTTGTTCGACCCCATGATATGAATTTGTCCAATTCTGAAAAATCGGGTATGGTCACCATATTTTTGACCGGATTGAAAATTTGGACAATCGGTTGTGACCAAATTTACATCCGGGTTGGATTCTGGCATGATCATTCGCATTCCGGGTAGTACATATTTTAAAGACAATTCGGGTTTGGTCAGACTGGGACAATCGCGTTCAGACATGAGCGCACTTGGTCAAACACAACTTCAGTGAAAATGTCAGAAAAATTGAACTACAAATTCAGACAATTTTCCAATCCAGGATTCAATGATCCTGTCCGAATTAGTTACCGAACAGGGTCTAGGTTTGTTAATAGTGTCCAATGTCCAAATTGTCCAAACCCAAATATTACCCAAACCCGGTTTTTTGCCAGGCTTAACTAAGGACAATATTTGTTATCTGAAAAGGGTAAAGACTTTCGAGATTGTTTGTACCTTGAGCTTCCCATCTATGATGGTGTGCTTAAACGGATGCCAACCTGGATCCTTCAGATGTTCTTCCCACTGCGAACAAATTTCGGCAGTTCTAATCTCCAAGTCTTCTTCATCTTGCAGAAACTTGAGAGCGCATATGTCGCGGAATGGTTCCACATTCAGTTCCCCCATCCGTTTCACTCCCAGCGCCGTTCTGTCAGTTGGCATGCCTTTGAGGATCTGACAGGAGCAACAATAAACATATATGCAAAATCAGTGGGTTACTAACCAAGATTTTGAACCTGGTTTGAAGGAGGATTTTCATTTACTCATCATAAGATCGATAGATAGATACGTACGCTTAACAACACTTGACGAACGCCTATGAGCTCGTTGTTGCTCATGTGCTCCTTGACTAGTAGTGTTTGATTCAGGATCTGGAGGTCCTGCACTTCTTCCTTTTTGTCTTCCAGTTCTTTCTTTAGATCACCGATTATGTGGTCTTTTTCTATCGCACTCTGTTGTCCAGCCAACATGGTACGACGAGTGTCAGATAGACCTGGCAATGGGGTCATTTGGTTCGGGTGGGACCTATTTGGGTAGGGTAAATCGGATTCAGGTTCGGACCAGGTTGATTTCGGGGTCACTTTATCTTTTGTCAGATAAGATTATTGTTATTTTTTTTAAAAAAAAAACGAACAGATTTGGGCCGGGTCGGGTTGGGTCTCATCGGATTTGGGTCCATTTTGGGTTAACTAGTTTTGGCATTTTCAGGTCGGTTTTGTCAGGTCTAGTGTCAAATGCAGATTGCATTACTCATGAACCAATTACTAAAACCAACAAAGTCATTCTAATTGTGTTAACAACTGTTAGACTATAAAATCATTCATGCATGGCCGCATGGGCGGGCCTTCAATTGCTAGCTTAAAGTTTTTGGTTGAGTTGATTCTTCCACATTATATCGTCTTAACCGTAACTAACCTTATCTTCATTTTTCTCCTCGGAAGATCCCTGCCCTTGATCACTTTGATGACCCTCATCCATGGCTTGCATCAACTGCTCGACCTCTTTTTCCTTACATTCCAACTCGGATTTCAGCCTCTTGTTTTCTAGATTCATAATCTGCACCTTCCTCACTTCTGCACCCCCAAAAAAAGCAGTACTATTACATGCACTCGGAATATGTGCTTCAGGTATGTATAAATAAACAATTATGCTATTGATAGTGAACAATCTAGTATATGCAAGTGAATAATAACCATGTTTGGAACAAAAAAGCGCTCAAAATGTGTCAAGAACAAGTTACAAAGACAATTAGCTAGGGTTCTATGCAGAGATATTAAGTTATTTACAATCAAGATCGAAAGCACCTTGGTTGTATAAGTTCTGAAACACATGCCTCTTCTCCAAGAGTCTCCTGTTGTGTATGCCCATCTCATTACAATCCTTCTTCAGACGTTCGATTTCGTCCCTCAACTTTCGCTCCATGTCAGTCTTGCTCTTTCCTAGGGAGTCAATCTCCTGAACGAGGCTCGGAACAAGTCGAGCAAGATGAGGTGCTGTTTGGTTGTACATGTGCTCTAGCTCCTGGATTCTTGAGTTTTTGATGTCTATTTCATGGTATAGCCTTTGGATCAGATGATTTTGGGAGGGGATCATTCTGGGCTGGCTCATGTTGATCATTGTCTCTGCACACCATTATGCAAATCTTAATTGACTATTAGGCATACTAGTTTTGAAAGTTGGAAGTCTAGAGCTGTTAGAAATTCGAGTTCGTGGCATTTCGAGTTCAGAAGAATCGGACATTGGACAAAAAACTGTGGGCAAAAATTTGGGCCAGGGTCAAATTCAGACGAGAAACTAATGTCCAGACCCCGTCTTTTGGCACGGTCGGACCAGGTTGGACAATTCGGCCATATTAAATCTGGGTCGAAATCGGGTTTAGATACTAGAAAAAAGAGAAATATTGTGTCTGAATATTCGGTCAATGTCAAAGTCGGTTTTAGAGAGTACAAAAATCTAGGTGGCAAAATCCGAGAATTTTTCAATATGATTGCTTAAAACAGAGAGCACTTACCTAAAGAGGAAAACCCAAACCCTACATGCAAAACACAAATCTTCCTTACAAATAAAGAAAAATGGGGGCAACAAAAGAATCCCTTTTTTTTTTTCCACAAACCCTAACCCTAATCTCTTTTGCTAATATATTACAGCATGAGCATTCTTAACCCAAATGAAGCTAACACCCACAACTTTTTTGCTCAAAATGAAAAGAAAATATGGTAAGAAACATGTTCCTTAAACTTCTCTCCATTTCTCTCCTAGGAAATGGTTTTTACACAATTCCACTTATACCCACAAAACAGAGACATAAGAAAACCAAGCATGATGAAAACCTAACATGTTCATTCCTCAAAGAACCTTTTTTTTTTTTTTTTTACAAACCCTAACCCTAATCTTCTTTGCTAATATATTACAGCACGAGCATTCTTAACCCAAATGAAGCTAAGACCCACCACTGTTTTGGTAAAAAGTGGGAAGAAACATGTTCATTTCTCAAATTTCTCTCCTTTTGTTTCCTACGACATGGTTTTCACACAATTCCACAGATACCCACAAAACAGAGACATAAAACTAAGAAAACCAAGCATGATGAAACATTCTAGAGAGAGATACCTGAAACAAAATGGGGAGAAAAATCGTGAATTTGATCTGGAAAATGATGGAAAACTGAAGCTCCTCTTGTTGATATGATGCTCATTTGTCTGCTGAATTCACCTCTATTACTATTACTATTACTACCATTCATTGTTTTTGTTTGTCAAACCCAAGTTTCTGAAAGAGCAACAAAGAAAAATGGCTATGTTTTTTCTAACTTTTTCTGTAATTTGGGTTGGGAAAGCTTTGAATATGTTGGGTTTTAATGGAGGAGTGTAAATATGGTGCAGAATGCAGGGGTCGTACTCTGTTTTTTCTGGGTAGTGGGTAGTAAGAAGGACTGCAAGAGTATCTTTTCCGGTATGATTTTTGATCATATATTTCACCATGTCAGGTTCATCTTTTATTTGTCTCATTTTCTTTCTTTGCCTTATATTCCAATGGGGAAAATGAGGGATAGAAGTGGCATAATTTTGTTAACTTGGATATTTGTCCAAACGTTATATGGTTCATCCTTGTATTAAATTTTTTTCAAAATTCATTAATATTTTAAGGGAAATTGGATTCTAATAATACGAACTTTCAATTTAGTTAAGATTAACTTAACTCCATGGCGATCCTAGCTGACGGCGGAGGTATGTTGTCTTTATATTTTGACTTTGCCATGTCATCAGTTGACTTAAAAAAAATGTTAACTCACCCTCTTATTTTTTTTCCCTTTTATTTTTTAACCCACCTTCTTCTTCTCATGCCCCCCGACCTGCTTGCAACCTTCTGTCAACCTCCCTGCCGGCTGCCGGCTTCCCCCCCCCCGACCTGCTGGCCGGAACTCGCTGCCGTCACCGCCTTCATCTCCGTCATCAGACCCCGAAGACCCCTTCGAGCACACCGGCTTCATCACCGCCTTCTCCACCAAGCAAGCAAGATGAAGGATAGAATGTTAGTGCTTGCTTTGTTGCGTTTGAGCTCTGATTGTGGAGTGGGCGGATTCAGATCATGAAAGGCGAAAACTGATCAAGTTCCTGATCTTTGTTTCTTGCCTCGAATCAAAATCAAACCGAATTTCTTGAAGATTAGGTTAGAATTGATTCAGAATTTAGTGTTGATGAAGAAATTGAGAGGATTCGAAACAAATCATTGATTCAAACAAAGCAAGAGCAAATCGGAGAAGCTTCGACATTCTATCCTTCATCTTGTTTGCTTGGTTGCTGGTTTCTACCTCGTTGTCTTCATCATTCAATTTTCAATCTTCATCACCCCCTCTTTGCCCTCTCCTCGCTCTCCTTCTCCGGCCACCTTCCGAGCTCGAGAGGGCTCTGCAATCTTCCAATTCCGGAAACCCTAACCCTAATGGAGGGGTGGTGGTGGATAATCTCAGGGCTATTTGCAGATTGTGGATGTCGAGTCGATTCTAGGGTTGCAGATTATGGATAATCTCAGGAACCGCGTACTCTCCAGGTATCAATTTAGGTCATTAATCATAGCAATTTGAGCTTGTGAATTGAAGTTGGTTTCTTGGTTGTATTTTGTTCATTTTGGTCTGTGAATGAGAAATGTTTGTGTTTGAATGATTGGTCAGCTTGATTGAGTTTGATGCTTGTTCAATTGACATAGTTATCGTCGTGAGATTGAATTTGCAATATTGGTATTGTGTTGACTGATTCTGGGTTTCGTATGGAGAGAAGAGGAGGAGAAGCCATGGCCATGGCTGTCTGGTGGATTGAAGAAGAGGAGGGGAAGAGAGAGAGAGAGGAGAGAGAAAGAGATAGAGTGCTGACGTGGCAATTTTCTAAGTCAATGGGTGGCGTAGTCAAACGTTAAAGAAAGCGTCTGTGTACTCAACTCATTTTCCGACGAGTCGAAAAAGCAGAAGCTTGGTGGCGTGTTATTGAAGCGGCAAATACGAAGTTCATATTATTCAGAACCAAATCGAAAGTTCGTATTATTAAGCCTTGTATGACCAAAAGTTCGTATTATTAGAATCCAATTTCCCTTAATTATAAAATTCAGCATAAATTTATTAATATTATTACAAAATTTTATCTTGAAAGTTATCAAATATTTGTCAAAATTCTGACATAAAATATTGATATATTTCAATATATATGATATACTTAAGTAGGTACACTACACTGGACCTAATAATTTGTAGATATTTGTCTTGGACCGAATTTTGATATTGACCGATTTGACCGAATATGTAAATGTTTATTTTTTATTTTTCTGTTGTATGAACACGACTTTGACTCAAATTCGGACTATATTCTTTTCTGCGGTCGCCGATGGGTCGTAATGGTATGTATGGTAAAAATATGGATAGTGTGATACGATGTGGTATAGTGTAGTAAGTTGTAGAATTTATGATAAAAATGATTGATATGGTAAGTGGGGAGAGAGAAAAGTGAGAAGTAGTGAGAAAATGAGGATGGTATGGTATGGTATATGTGATGGTTTGTGGTTAGCGTAGTAAATTCTAATTGATGCAATATAGTACCACACAAAAGAATAGAGCTTAAGTACATCCAAATTAATCGATCTGGTGCATAATGTAATTTCACACTGTAACTCATTGTAATTTGTGAATAATCAATAATCAAAGCTTACTCAAATGAGTAAACATTCTGGGACAGAGGTAGTAAGTTATAAAACAATGAAGACATTCCTTAGTTTACTCTCATCCATGAGCAATCTGAGCTCCAACATCTATACATCCACACATCCATTACAAATATGACTTGGAAATGTTGGTGTGGCATTTGGCAAGTATAGCTTTGGCTTTGGCATTCAGAATTCATCCAGTACAAATATGAACTATCAGTCACATCCATCAACACCATGTTTTTGCTGATGTACAAACATCCATTTCATTTCAAAGCTACATCATCCTGAGAAAAACTTGACAATGATAATGATGATATTAAACAAAATTAGGGGCAATCTCAAATACTGGGCTGCATAAATAAACCCTACTGCTTGCTGCTTGAGCGACCCTCTTCTGCCCGCTGTAGCCTCTGCAAAAGTCAGTCCCCGGGGAGCAAGGAATCGGTCCTCGTTGAGTATCGCGAATGCATTAGCGAAAAGAAGGAACCCTTCGAGCAGCGTCCATAAACCCATTCTCTGCAAGATTTAGTTGGTGATTTTAGTATTGAGAATCGACCAAAATGTGAGGCAATGTCACTTGCAATACAGCAGAGATTTTACAGCTGAAGATGGTTCTGTGGGCACTGATTGATTCCAGACATTCGAAATCCTTGAAAGGGTGACAGAGCCCACATAAATTGCAGGCCGATAGCACGAAGTTGAAGAAGCTTGAGCGGTCTATTATATAGATGAACTCAGTTGTAATATGTCATTTAGCATGCAATGTTCTCTTCTCCAACCTCAACGCACATCCCTCACATGTCAGAATGATTGATGGCATTCACATTCATGGGTTTTCGACCTGTCAATTCGGGCGGCTCGGGTTCGGTATGCCCCGTATTTTGGGTTTGTTATATTTCAGGTTTAAAAATCAGGTCGGGTCAGCTTTTGCCTGGACTTGTTTTCGACATTGAAGTTCTAGTATGAAAGGCTTTCGACTATAAAATTCTAGGAGAGACCATGAGACTTTTAATTATATTTATATCCATGAATACATATATAATCAATGCGTAACTGCATATATCATCCATGGATAACTGTAGACGCCATCTATGGACATAAATACAACTACAAACTGGCTCCTAAATTCTCATAATCCAAGGACCTTCATGCTAAAACTTCAAGGTCAAAAACCCCATATTCATTCCAATGACTCAGATGAACAAGAAAAATCAGATTAGCACAAGCTATACAGGGGATCCCACTATGACTGTCCAGGCATTCTTGCTTATTCAAATGGAATAGCAGCACCTTCCTTACTGGTAAACGTAACTTTTTTGTCTATCAAACAAACAACAGCCTCCTACTGTGCCAATCTAAAAACACAGGCTAGCAAGGGTGATAAGAGCAAGATGTAAGCGCACTGCCGAAGTTAACAAGAGTATCCCAATGGTGAAGGTCCATCAGAATCAAATCTTACTTGCTTGACATGCTAATATGTTAAATATCCTCAAATATTGGATATTGTTCATAATCTGGATGGTTGAAAAAGACTATGTTTTACAACTTAGACTCTGATGGACTAAAGCAAAATTCCTTATAAAACCTCTGATGCTTCTTTTCTACGAGTTGTAGGTAGCGAACGATTTCTAGATCTTGGGTCAATTGAAACCAGTCTTTCTAAATTGCCAAATTTAAGCGTAAGATTGCTACCTCAGACGCCGCTATACCTTTTCAGAGTATTTGTTTTGGTTTTGATTTATTGTCAAATATTATGCACAAGGGCATTTCTTCCTCAAAACCATTTACAAGGATCAATCTTCACCTTTTTGGAGATGAGGAAGAAGGGGGTTATATTTCCCAATGTCGGGCTCAATTTGAAATATGTGACTAAGCAACATCAGCATCCTATGTGAATTACACTTAGCCATTAACCTTTTGAACTAGCCCAGCAGATGTTATATTTCAATTACTCACCAAGATCCAAGTACTAATTCCAACAACCAGTCACTTTTGCATTCATTCATGAACCCAGTCAACAAAGAAAACACAGAGCACAACCAAGTAGGGGGCCTCAGATCTGTATATTATTGAGCCTAGCATTGACATTTAAACAAACACATAGAGTGCATGACTATAAGTAACATTAAAACCCCCAAAATCTCAGTAATCCCCTTCAATTATCGATGACCCATCTCAGAAATGCAAGAATCAAATCCTAAAAACCAAAACCCACACATTAAAACCACCAAAATCTTTCAGTAATCCCCTTCAATTATCGAAAACCCGCCTCAGAAATGCAACCCTAAAAATCAAAACCCCACACAATAGATCAGATAACTCAAATGATTATCATGCTCAAAACGGACTAATCATAACATTCAAATCAAACCCAAAATCGAAGCATACACAGAGAAATCAGCCAAATTAAAAGCAGCAGATCTGGGTAGCAAAAGAAAAAAGATGATAGATTCAAAGAGGAAATTCGAAGGGGAAATAGCAAATCGAGAGCAACAGATCAAACCTAGCACAAACACTTGAACAATGGAGAAGAGATTATAAAGAGAGGGAGAGAATACCTTGGCAGAGAAGGTGAGAAGTTCTTGCGAAAATGGACAGCCACGTTCAACAATGGAGGCTTCCTGGATCGACCGGTAAAATTCAGATGTGCAGAGAGAATACGACGCCGTCTCACTACGCACAATTAAATTACAAAAACAAAGGAAACAATGTTGTATTGGGCTTATTCTGTGACGAGATGCATTTCTTGACCATTTTTTTTTTAACAAAATTGGAAGTTAATATATTAATCTTTGGCAGGATTGGATTAACATATACTCCCTCCGTTTCTAAATAAGTGACTTTTACTCCGAGCTTTATCTATTTTCAATAATTTTTCATGTAATATTTTATCAAAAAAATTTAATTTTATACTTTTCTAAAAGTATTTTTTTAGTATGAATATAACGATATCAATTTTGTATGATCGATCATTTTATATACCGAGAAATTAACGGTCAAAGTTGATGACACGGAAAACGGGGCAACAATTAAAAAAAACCATAGGGAGTATCAACTTTTAAAATTGGACATTATTAGCTCCATCCCGCAATATTTGTCTTTTTACCGAATTTTTTTTGTCACTAAATATTTGTCCATTTTACAATTCCAACAACAGTTATTCCTTTTTACCCCTAATTGATAAATTTATTTATCACTTTTTACAATTACAACAACTGTTATTTTCAATTAAAGTAAGAGTAGTTTACTAACCTTGTAGACCTATTTATCTTTGGTACTCTATTCCATATTAATTGTCGTCTTTGAAAATTGCGCAGTCAAACTGTAAAATTTTGACCGTACATTTCTCATTATATACAATGACTTGTTATATAGATTTGTAACTAAAAATCCCATCCTAAAAGTTGATATTCAAAGCTTAAAAAATGGACATTATTAATAAAATATTATGTAATAAATTATCAATAAAAAATGGAGATCAGAGACTTTAACAGTCAACAAAGTGATAATTAATATAGAACGAAACGAAGGGAGTATACTGAATTTGGTGAAGAACTGAAGATTACCAAAATTAGAGCTACAATATATTAATGATAAATTGTATCAAAGGCCAATATTGGATTAGTAAAATTGGGTGGGTCTGATTATAGAATTGTGGTCTGAATTTTAATAGATTGGATTGAGCAAAAATTTGGACGAAATACTTTTCGTGTTTCTATTGTCCGAACCCAATTATGACTACTTGTCCGAATCCAATTATGACTACCATTTACATTTGTCTCAATAGTCCGACCCGATCTTACCCAGAAAGGGTAACGCGGTCATAAGCTTTCCGTTTGAATGGACACTAACCGAAAACCAATTTGACACGAACCTAAAATTTTGCCAGCATTAGAGATGATTGTTCGTGTACATGCACTAGACTATGCATTTCAAATCAAGGAAATATGGTTCTGAAAACCCGTCTTTTATAGCAAACATTCTTCTCATTTTCAGTCATTATTACAGCCGACGAAAACAAGGGTACAGCAGATCAGAGCAACATGAAAAGAAAACTGATCTGACAATCGACTTCGAAGATGAAATTTGACAGACAGAAAGCGAGACCAAATAGGAGAAGATACACCACAATTTGGACAGTGAAATAGGGCATCCTTTTTCACCATGGCCATATCTTTTACAACTAAGATTATATACACCATAACACCAATCAGAATGGGGAAGAGAAGAATTTAATTTAGAACCATGTCAGTTCATCTTTTACGTTTCGATGGCTTGGTTGTCAACCGTTGGATCAAGTACTCGATGCCTTCTTTTAGGCTGGCCTTTCTACCCTCCTCGAAGTTCCAGAGTTCGCGAATAACAAACCTGCCACTAGGGTTGTAGTCATTGAGCTCTAGCAAGGCATTCACCACAGCTTTGTATATTGGTTCACCCCATCCACTTCTCAATTTGGCCAATTTGTCGTCATCATCATCGATAACTTCCTAGAGCAACCAAGAAATCGTATTAGTCCTTAAACTGGTTTTTCAAAAGCTTTTTGTGGGTCCAGCGAAGTCAGCCTCTTCATGAACATTAGTTCATAAGTGGAAGGCTGCCTACATCTAGATCCCCCAGACCACGCTTGAACGTGTTTCTCCTAGGAGTTTGTTGTTGTTGTTGTTGGACAGATTGACTATAGATTGCTTTCCAATATGATGAGCAACAAGAACTTGAATTTATGATATACAAAGATAAACGCCACCCACAAAGGCTCAAGAGAAAAATGATGAAAGCTCCTTCTATAACCGATTTGTCTGGCGGAAGCAGCCTCTTCATGCATTCCTGTGCACCTACATCCGGATCCCTTCAGACCTCGGATCAGCGAGATCACATTGGGGTTTGTTGTTGTCACTGTTATTGTTGTAAACAATGGTTGCATTACATTCATAGGGGCCATCTATAGGGGTAAACTCAGCGGGATAACAGGAAGGGGAGGGGGTAGCACGGGCATCGGACATGACCCAATAGAGACCTAGCCCTACAAGCAGGTCCATAACGGCCCCCCAAGAGACCCATAATATCCACCAAGTAAATTGTGGCCACCAGGATTCGAACCCACTGAACCCTAGTGAGGCGGATAAACCTCCAATTCTCATACCATTAGAACACTAGGCGGCCCTTGGTATTTTTTTAAAGAAAAAAACGAACATCGTAGGGATATAAAGAAGCAGAAATGCCATCATTTTCTTTCATCAAGACATGTATAATCAAAACATGTATAATCAACAACTACACGGAAATTCCGAAAGTTACCTGTAGTTTTCCATCCACAATTGTGTTCTTGAAAGGGTGCCAATTAGGGTCACCAAGAATTTGTTGCCATGATGAGCATAACTCAGAAGCTTCCATCTCCCAATCCCCCGAACGACTCTTTTTCGAACACGCATCCCGAAAAGGCTTCGTATCAATTTCTCCCATGCGCTTAATTCCGATGTTACTCTGTGCATCCGATTGTAGTCCCGACAAAGCCTGCGACGTAGTAAATGTAATGAATAACGCTCCTCACTTGGTGAAACAACGAGTTAAAGCTTTTAATTCAGAGAAACCGCATTTGATTGAAGTCTTACCCGAATCAAAGCTTTTCGCGCATCCTGCAACTCTGAATTGGACGTACGCTCCTTGTTGATAAGAGTTTGGTTAAGGATTTCCATGCATTGCATGTCATCTCCATTGTCTTCCAGATCTCTCATCAAAGTATCAATCTAAAGTCAAACAAGATATAACAATGGTTGATTCTTTGTACATGACTTCTAACATCTTGATACTTCGATGAATACAGGATGAAATTTCCGCTATACTAGCTGATTTAGATTAAAAAACCCCACCAACATAAAAGAGGCGAAATTAAGTACCCTTTCCCGATCTGAGTGAATTTGCATCTCCCGCTTATCCAAGTCCTTAGCCCTTAGCTCAAGGTGTTTTCTTTGACATTCCAATTCATGCTTCGTTCTTTCAGTGTTCAGCATAATGCATTGCATGCTTTCAGTTGCTAAAAGAAACAGCTGAACCTCAGTCATTAGATTGAACATGCAAGCTTCAAACTAAGTTTTAGAAAATAAACTCTATCCATTTTGAAACTAAGTGGTCGGTATAAGCAACTATCAAGACTCGGGAATTGTATAGACTTGCAGATTGGATTTAGTTTTATCTACATTGAGAGCGGTTAACACTTGTTAAACAATATACTAAAACGGGACAAACCTCTATCGTGATCTTGCTGGAGCCTTTGTTTTTCCGTCTCCATTCGTTTCACATTTGCAGACAGTTGATCATATCTCTCCATCATGTGGATCAACTTCATGTTTTTGACATCAATCTCCACTGCAAGCTTCACAACAAGCTTACGCAACCGCTGTAATTCTTGAGCTTCATGACTTTCCATTGTAACCACCGAAGAGGTTTCATCCATAATCCCAGAAAATAGAAGTGATCCAATTGATACAGAAAATACTACAAAGGACAATCAACATTGCACCAATTCTAAGTATTGAAACAGAATACAAATGGCAAAGTTCTCTCCTCCCCCCAAGACACGCAAAAACTCAAAAACTAAAAAAGTTAGCAAAAAATAGGGTCCTGGTCAAATACGGATCCGTCAAATTGGTCAAAGTTACAATTCAGATGAAAAATTGCCGACCGTTGGTTTTTTTGGGGTCAGACCGGGTTGGACATTTCGGACACGGGTAAACTCGGGTCATAGTTGGGTTTGGACAGTAGAAACTAGAGAAATATTGTGTCAGAACTTTTGGTCAATTCAGTCAGTATTAAAATTCCAACGAAAAATCAATGACTGGATCCGGTTTTTCCGGTCAGATAAATTTGGGTATTCAGGTTGGAAGAAATTTTGCCAGCTCTAAATGGAAGAGATGGAAAAGGCAAAATTCTTCAAGTTTCCATACCCTAGCTTACCAGAACCACCCTATCAGCCACAAAATTCTAAACTTTATCCCCTCAATTTGATTCCCAAACAACATATGAGAAGTGATACACAGATAAAAGTTTCCCTAATCAGATACCTAAGTTTCCCAATTGGTTTAAGCCCCCAAACAAATAGCCAAGGAAAATGAGGTGTGGAAGAACACAAGTACACAAAAAGCAACAATTGAAGAAAAACACAGAGACCCATTTGCCGCATTTCAACATTCTACGTCATCAATCATCATGAACATGTCCCTGCATAACTCAGAAGAAACATGCAAATCCAATAACACATAGTACAGTACTCTGCATAAGAATCCAATCCCTATTTACCCAGAAATTTAATCACCAAACATCAAAAGATGAGCTTTTCTTTAGTTTCTCCATGATGAACTGAAAACCCACATCCCAATAGCTACCAAGAACCCTAAATTCACCAATAAAAACCCTAATAATCAAATGGAAACATGGGTTTTATGCACTTACCTCTGGAGTCTGGAGAAATGCAGGATGTGAATCGCGAAGTATGGCGAGAATGATTCTCAGACAATCTTCATCACTTGATTTTGTGAAAACTGGAAACAAATGGACGACTTGTTTTACTAGAGTAGAAAGTAGAAAGCTTCAATTTTTCTGGGTGAGTCAATTTCTCCCCTTTTTTCTGAGTCTGGTCTTAAATTTTTTTGCCTCACAAGGGAATGAGTGAATGAATGAATGATGCAAGAGTGAGCAAGAGACAAAGAGTGACTTGGTCCTTATTTTGTTTTTTTTTTTTTTTTGGCTTTTGGGTGAGTATTTCTTTTCGATTATTTATAGCCCGAAAAGGGCAAGACTTCACAAAACAGCCAAAGCCAAAAAAGACAAGGAAAACAGCAGAAAACACAGCAAACCCAGACAAAAGCGACCAACACACGAGGCAAAAATAGCAAACAAAATTAAAACTTCACTTTTACCTTCTTTTCTTCCAGCAGATTGTTTCTAAATTTCTTTGCAGCAGTGTCTTCATCATCACGAATGACTCCCAATTTACACCCAACCTTTGCCGCTCGGCGACCTTCGTCATCCAATTTATCCAAACATAATTCTACGGGAACCTTCAAAGCCTCATCGTCGATCTCGAAATCATCTTCACTATTAGACTCTAGTCTAATAGAGCATTTTTTCTTCCCTTTTTTGAGACCCGCGCTTCTTGAAGAAGCGACCCTACAGGTAGCTTGTCTCACTAAACGCCACTTAGAGTTGTACATTATATTGAGCTTCTTCTTCCTATTCTTCACTCTTGGAGCCTCGAGGACTAAGTCCTCAGAATTAGGAGGTAAAACAGAACAACAATCAGCATTAAAGGGGACAAGTGGATCGCTAAAAGTACGATCACTATCAGAAGTGACCACCACACCATTACCTACCAAACCAACTGTAATAACCCGAAGAAAATACCTCCCTTAATACGTATTAATTAGTTTAATTGATCAAGGTTAATAATAAATTACGAATAATTACAAGCGCGTGTTCCATTTTTCTAACCTTGTATACGTTTTGCAGGACTTGAACAATGCAACGATCATAAACGATTCAGTGTAATTTTCTTTTTCTTAGAAAAAGATCCTTTCCAATAGTTTTTATGGTGATCCTGATCGTTACGAATTCTTTTACCAAGACCGATATATCGGGTCCTTCTTTTATTCAAGTCAAATTAGGATTATAAATATGAGAAATTTCATAGAAGAGTATGAGTATATTTATTTGGGTTTCCAATAATATTTTTATGGTTTGGTAAATTTAAGTAATTTGGGGAATTAGGGAGATATAACTATAAGAGGGAGAATTAAATGGATCAAAAATTCATCCTCATTTGGGACCATGGGCCGGCCATCGAGGAAGAAAAAGAGAGGGAGGCCTCTTCTTGGGCCTTAGTTTATGGATTTGCATGTATATATTTGGAAATGTTAGTGGAAGAATAGCATTTGAGTTATAATCTCCAACTCCCACTCTCATCCTCTCATCTTCTCACCTCCCCCAACACCACCACATCCATGTTGCCCCCTACTGTCGGCCACCACCAGCCGCCACGCCGGCGATTTTTCCGGCCACCCTCCGGCCGCCAACGCACCATCATCACATCATCTCATCTTTTTTCCTTTTATTTCAAGGGTATTCCACTCCATCTCCTTCTCTTCTTTTAAAAGGTGAATCAAGTATATGTTTTAAGTTCTTCTTCATGATACTCTTAGGTTTTCTCAAAGATCACTCAAGGATTTCAACGTATTCAAGAGGGGTGTAACACCCCAACACCCTTAACCACAAGATTATCATTAATTATGCCATAAACCTGTGATTAGCGCAGCGGAAAAGACAAGTATGAGGCATTACCGTCGTCCCCACTCGGGACAAGGCACACCAAACCACCAAACTATACATAAATCACCAAATGAACGCTACACTCAAACCCATACATAAACAATCACCAAAACATATATATTAAACTTTATACACCCATCAAAGAAATATATATATATATATATATATATATATATATATATATATTAAACTTCCTCCAACATAAATCAAACTCTGAAACCATGAAGACCACCGATGTCGGCCAAAATCGCCCTTTAGGACTACCTTGTACGCGGAAGTTTTACTTCTGCTTATCCTTGCCTTTACTTTGGGAGCTCGGACCGCCTAAAAATCAAAACATTGAAAACATACGCAAAGTGAGTGGGGAAACACTCAGTACACAAACCTCTAACACGACAAACCGTTCGAAAACGATTTTAGTGCCGGCATTTAAATTCATTTTGAAAACGGGAAAGGGGAAAAACAAGAGTAAGTAACTGGAATTCATAAACATAAGAGAGTAAGTACATGAAATGAATATAGACGTTTAAACTTAAATATTTGGCCCCTTATGATCGATGTAATGCATCTCATACACGCGCATGCCCAAACCGATCGAAGTTTGGAGGGTGATCGCGAGCGATCGACAACGGCGGTCCGACACTCTGATCAGGAGTATCATACATAAAAAGAGAGCTAGCACCTATAAGTAACTAGCACGAAAACACGTAAAATGGGACCCTTTAAAACTGTAAATATAAACATTAGTTCATAACATAAACTTGATATAACCATGTTAAATGTTTAAACGATAATAAAGGAGCCAAAAGTTGGACAATTCGCGTACCTTGAAAGATAGAGTTGCTTGGTGGCGTGCCTCGGGCATGGGATGACTTGAGCGACTTGGAAACTAAAAAAAAAAGTATAGGAAGTTGAAAATTTTAATAAAGTCCTTGTAATTCCATAAGCTAAAGTTAAAGTACTTAAAATTTGACAATTTAAAAGGGATGAGAAAATAAAAATTTCAGTTTTTGGTAAATCAATGATTTGATGATATCGTGAGCTAGAAAACTCGGATTTTTGCCAACGAGTACTTTTCGAAAAGGGAAAATCACGCCCTACAACTTTGTCAACTGGCCTGAAGGCTAAAAATGAAGGGAAGGGCTCGGAAAATAGCCCGGACTGACGCAGAATGCTTAGAAGGAATTATGCGGTTTAGAACTTTAGTGCGAAACTTCTATTGAAACTTGAATGGGATCGATGGAAAGATTATGAGTTATAGAGCATCCTTGGCAAATAGCTTGAATGGAAAAGGAATCATTGAAGGCTTACTCAAGAGAAATGACATGGTCCTTGAATTTGAAAAGGGAACGTCGGCAAGCGACGAGAAAAGATTATCGAATGATCATTGGCTTTGCTAAAAAAATTGAGAAACCTTTAGGAGCTAAACTCCAACCGCTAAGTTGCCTTAAATCATCTTAGCATACCTATCCAACCCATCTTAACAATGACACAAAAGTCGACATCTCATTAGAGCCCCCTAAGAGATCAAATTGTAACCTTAAAGTTAGAATTGAAGAATTAAATTCTGGGCAGAAACTTTGTTGACGGCCCTCAAACACAACCTCATATCTCACTCTCCCGATATCGTATGGACGCAAACTTTATGTTTCTGGAAAGCTTGAAGAGCGACCTAAAACTTTTATGTTTACCTCCAGAACTAACAAAGTCTCTAAATTGACGAAAAAGTAGCATTTAGCTACTGACTCCAGAAAACGTATATAAAAACACACCTTCACGGTTTTGGTTACAACTCGGGCTATACATATCGGAATCCCGAAATTCAAAAGCCGAGGGTTAGCTAACAACCTTGGCTATCCTTTAAAGTAGGAAACAGAGCTAAACTCACATTTTAAGTCTCCTGGAAGTTTCAGATTACAACCAGCAGCAAAACCAACTCTGGATTTCTCCTTAAATGCATTGTTTTGGCCATTAAACCTATACTAATCCAAACTTAAAGTCCAAATTGAACATTACTCTTGATTTTTCAGAATATAAACCCAGAAAATACTCATCTTCTTCCATAAAAATTCACATGCAACCATAGATAAATATAACCAACACTTATTCTAGCAATTCCTCATTAAAGTCAACACTAATTCAACCCAACCAAGCATAAAATGACATAACCAATATTCCCAGAACTTAAATCAGTCCACTAATCTTATGTTTCTCTTCTAAAACAACATGCAAACAAGTAATTTCATCATCCATCAATAATCTAGCAAGAAACTTATCAAAACCCATTCAAAATTCACATGCATCCACTCTAGAATCAAACCCTAGTTTATCTAACTTAACCACAACGTAAAATCATGCTTAAAAATCATAAAAGAGATGAAAAACATCAATAATAATCAATTTAGGAATGAAAATCAGATTAGGAACAATAAAACTTGAGTTAGGGTTTGGAGTATATACCACTTGGGGAAGAAATTGAAGGAGAAAAACAAGAGAGAGGTGAAGGGGGCACGACCATCGTCTGGTGGTCGCCGGCGTGGCCTCCGGCCGCCGGAAACTGGCCGGAACAGAGGGGGCGTGGCTGGGTCTGGCGAGGGAAGAGAGGGAGAAGAGTGAAGAGGTTGGTGAATTTTCTGAAATGAATTAACACTATGGCCTTAGTACTCTCCCCTCCTTTAAATAAAAAGAAACTCCCTTTAATTAACTTATCATTTAATTAGTAATTAAACTAAATCAATCATGTAAATAAAAAAATTTAGCTAGGTAAAAATAATTGGTAAACAACTAGATAAAATTAATGAACATAAACTTGGTAAAATAATTTAGGATATGATTAATTAAAATCTCCTAGAAATAAATTGGGTAAAATTAACTAGTATTAAACCACATAAAATAAATTGGTATGACACATTAATAGAATGAATTGGGCAATAAAATATACTTAGGAAGGTTGGGTAATATAAATCGTAAAAGGAACAGAATTGAAATTAATATGACCTTCCTTGATTAAAAACGTAAAATTGAGAACCATAAAATGAGTTATATAACTTATCGTAAAAAAAAAACTCATGATAACATTTATAACTTTAATTCCGAGATAACATATAATCAACCCACTTAGCCATCACCTTGCCCGAGACTTGTCACAAATAAATAAACGGTAATAATAAGGTAAAAATAGAAAGAAAAATTTTAATAGCGTATTTGTGCTAATTACCATAATTAGGGTCTTAATTAATACGGGTCTAGGGCGGGTCGTTACAAGGGGGTTCCTAGGAACTAAGGAAATCAAGTGAAAGTTTGGGTAAGTTGTGTTAATCTTAAGTTTTTATGATTGAATGAGTGTGGATGATGGTGGATTGTGACATGTATGTGGTTTAGGAAGTTTGATTCTCTTATGAAATAGTGAGTTTGTGGATTAAATGTGAATGCATGTGCTTAAATTAGGATTTATCTAGCAAAAGGGTGAACTTTATGTCTTTTATTGTTGAAATTGTCAAGTATAATGTCTAGGAGCATAATATGTATTGAATTGGGCTTTGCATGTGTAAGGTTTGGTCAATAATGGAGGTTTTCTTCATGTTATTAATTCTGGAAATTTGTATTGGTGATGGAAAGATAGGATTGTATAAGTGTTTAAGGTAACTTATGAGATTAATCATGCATGCAAGTGGTTTTATTGAGTGTTTTGCAATCTGGTTGGCAAATGGATTTTCCAGAAAATTAGGAATGTGATTCTGAGCTATTTTTTTTTCGATTATTGCAAGCCAAAGGCTTAAAGGTTCACAAAATACAGCAAAACCGCAATATAAAAACAGCAAACATCCCATTTCAAAAGACACAAGCCTGCGAAGAAACAGCTAAACAAAGCAATATAACAAAGAATAACTACAACCAAAACACTTTCTCAATCGGCAACGATCACAAAAGAACAACTTTACTTGGGTGAATCATCGAGGAATCTCATGCCTATATCCTTGCCAATAATCTTTTTTCTTCGCTCAACCTTGGCATCAATATCATCAAGAGTGTCGTCTTCCAAACTGTTTGCGCGCCTAGTTTTCATAGCCTTCAATCCATCCTTTTGGCCAAGAACAGCTCTACAAGTTGTTTCTCTGACAAGCTGCTACTTAGATTTCATCAACATGTTTTGTTTTCTCTTGCTCCTAGCTTTACCCTTCCTGACCTCAAGAATGGAATCTTCAAGATCAACATGTAAGTCGCGCTCTTCCACATCATCAAATGACCCAATTGGGTTACTATGAGTGCGCTCACTGTCAGAGTTGGAGCCATGATCCCTCTTCTCTACCTGATTGATTTTGGATCCACTCAGAAGAACATCCTTGTAAGTTAACCTGCTTACACGCTTACTGCTATCCACACCATCAATGGGATCTGTAATGGTCTTGCTAGAAGTATCCCCAGACTCATCACAATCTGAAGCCTCTAGAGAATTAGGCACAAATGTGTCATCTTTACCACAATTCCTCAACCCATTGAAAGCCTCGCGTCTAGGGGAAGAAAAGTGTACATCATTCGTATAGTGACCACCAATAGTCTTCTTGGGAATCCACTTTTGGACAAATTTCGCAGCATCAGAAGACTTAACTGCACACTTTTTATTGTATTTAGCCCATGAAACAAAGATCTTCCTATGATCAACAATACTAAAATTCATCATTTCAATGGCTTTCTTTCCTTCATCCCTATTAGTAAACCGCACAAACCCAAATTTTCTACCATTTTTACCCATCTTTGCAGGGATATATGCATCAACAACACTACCAAACTTATGAAACAACCATTTGAGCCTTGAATTGCTAAAATTGATAGGTAGATTATCAACAAATAAGGAGAACACATGCAATTCCTTGGCAGGCCTCTCAGCCACAGGCCTCTCAATCACAGAAGTGTCAACCATGAGAGACAAACCATTTGCAACACCACTTTCATGGACACCCTTCAACTACTTTAAAACAACAAGAATTTCGCAAGCCCTATTTAAAGAGGCCAAACTCACAAAAGTTGAAGCTCCATCATTCAAAGAAAGGGATGAAACAAGACTCTCAAGCTCACATTTCAACGACTTAAACCTAGCAAGCAAATGATTCCCAACAGCCATGACAAATACAACTAGAAGTTATGGTATTAATAGGTAGATAAAAGTGTTAGCTAACACCACTTTTACGGCTCGTCGTTTCGATAAGTATATTAGGAGTTATGGCCAAATTCGTAAAGTCGCGCAAAGTTGAGAATTTCTGACTTCAGTTTAAAAATGGGAATTTTTCGAATGGTTGGAGGTTTATATGGTCTAAAGACTGAACTGAAAGTTTTAGGGTACATTCTAGGCTTTCCAGAATGGTATGGTTTACTTTCGTCGGATATCGGGAGAGAGAGTTATAGGCTTTTATATGGAAGGCAAAAATCTGAGTTTTCCAGAAAGTGTATTTTTGTGACTGCCTCTGTTCTGGGCTGAAATTCGACCCTTTCCCATGCTCAAATCAACTTAGGGTCAAAATAAAAGTTGAAGTATGTATTAAGAATTTCCATAGACAGCTTACCCGTTCCGAACTGATAAGTAGAGCTTGGGTTACGATTTTCCGAATTATTGAAGTTCGATGGTTATTATTCTGGGCATCTTGTAAAGATGTTAATTTTTACCCTCCTTAGTCACGCTTCTAGCCTTCATGATCAACTATAAAGTTGGAGTGTATGTTTTAAGCTTTCCGAAAAGTCCTTTTATGCCATGATCCGATATCCGAGAGATAAGATATGATCTCATGAGTATGCCCTAGAAATCGAGTTCGTTACTATTATTCTTAGAAAAAATTCATCAAGTTATTCCTCCATGCTACCACCTAAGTTAAGTCCTAATTCATGATTTCTTTTCTTTTAAAGTCCCTTCAAGAGATTGTTGCGCTACTGTTCAAGTCTCTGCTCGTCCAGGCGTGTTTTAAAGTCTTCAGGTACGTATATTGCCTGACTTTTTATGAATAATATCATGAATTAATAATTTATGTTAAGTTCTAAATTTATTTTATATTATCCATGTTTATATGTAAAGTATCATGATTTATATTCAAAATATACGCAAGTTCTCTTGGATTTTTTTTAAGTAATTCAGGTCGATTTATTAGGATAATTTCACAATTATTTCTAAGTATTTATGTGGCGTACCCTTTATGTTAGAAACTTATACGATAATTATATACTTTGGTTGGTTGAGTCATTTCATGATTAAATTCCCTTTTATAAGTACAAGTCTTATTCAAGGAGATTACAAGATTATATCTTTAAGTTATGATTGGAAAAGGGTAGTTTATGGAACTAGTTTTATTTACGGAACTAGTTTTATTAAGAATCCAAGGTCAAGGTGTCAATGTATCAAGGTTTAAGTTTTCAAGTTTTAGAAATTAAAAAGGCCCCGCCCACATTTATGGTGTCTTAGTGCACATCAAGGAAAAACATGCTTATGTGCCTTTATGCACCCCAAATTAATTATATACGTGCCTTAGTGCACCCAAGGAAAATATAATTGAAGTGCCTTAGTTGCACACCATGGAAATCTGGCCAGTATAGGATAATTATCCACCATCCGGATCTCCCGATCGGTCCGGGTATGCGCATACGGAGGCTTAGCCGATGATCGCAAGTAGGGGACCTTCAGGATAATAATACGACAACTAAGTTTTAAGTAATTAAGTACTTCAAGGGTTTAAGTTAAGGGTTTAAGTCTTATAGGACTTGTTTATGGTTTTAAGTATATTTTACTACATGTTATGAGTCATACTTTATGATTGGTCTGAATTAACAGTTTATGCTATGTGTTGGGTATACGTTTTAACTCATGTGTTATGATGTAATTTACTTGTCACTTTCTAAGTCATGTGTTTCAAGTACGGTTTGTGTCACGCATTAAGTGGTATGATATACCAAGTTTTATGTATCTTAAGTTTTTTCCAAATTACTGGGATCAAAGTAAAGCTGCTTCATTACTTACCAAGGATTTTAAGTTTTGTTTTATGGAAGTTTAAAGTCATGTTTATGGAAAGGTTTCATGTGTGTCTATGTCAGTTCATGCATGATCTAAGTTGATTTTCAAACAAGTTTATGGTTATTCAGTTACCTTTAAAAGGAAGAACTCATAAGTATTTCCGTTTAAGTTGTGATATAAGTACAGGTTCAATTATATTTCTTCATGTTCAGGTTAAGTTATGTTACTCTTATTGTTAAGCTGTTGTTATGTTGTTTTTAATGATTTTGGAACCGCGCTAAATAACTAAAATGAATTACGAAAAGATTCTTACATGTTAGGGGTATACGTACTAAGGTTAACTCACATTTCGAAGTTTTATGTTTTCGTTTTAGGGATCTCGGCAAAGGAGAATGGAAAAGCCTCGGGAGGATGAAACCCTAGAGCACCTTAAGGAATCTGAAGGTGGTTAGAGGCTCTCCATGAAGGATTTAAAAGAAATTACGATTTAATGGCTTGTATAATTTCTTTTGGGCTATTTTATGTTGTTTTGAGGTGGTTTAAGTTAAGTTATGCTGATGATGCATGATTGGAGTTGGTTTATGGTTGATTGCGTTTGTTGGGTTTAGTCCTAGCCTTGTCCACCTCCATGGGCGGCGGTAATTCTCTCAGGTGTTTATCTGCTGCTAATCATTGGGTTAGGTGAATCATTAGCTTAATCTAGTGGTTAGTAACCTGGGGGTGTTACACCAACATTCTGAGAGCCTCTTAAAAGAACGTCTTTACAGGAAACTTTGTTCTTAGCAATAGGTTGAGCCTTAGAGGTATCAAGCGGATCAGATAAGGTTTTACTCGAATCATACCCAACATCAGCCAAAGGGGAAGCTTGACCATCCTCCCTAACCTCACCAGAGTCACCAACCACACCAAGGTTAATAGCAAACGAAGCACCCTCAATATGATGCTTTATCTTGGGCACCCACTTCCAAACCTTACAAACCCTACTGGTAGAAGGATTTGAAAATTCTTTTTTGCTAAATTTAGCCCAGGATACATTCAACACAGATCCCTCAACCAACCTCCCATTGAGACCTTGGATAGCACACGAACCAGCTTGCTTGTCTCTAAATCGAACAAAACCAAACTGGTTCCCGTTCCTCCCACATTTCCGAGGAATGTAGACATCAACAATAACCCCATACTTTTTGAATAAATTTTCCAACCATGAAAGGCCACCACCCGCCGATAAATTGTCTACAAAAACTGAAAAAGACAAACTAGAACCCTTCCCCTTCACAGAATTTGTAGCCAAAACATTAAGAGCACCCTTGGAGCAACCCGGTCAGAATGTAACTTAGGAACAGGGTGAGTATATAAATTACTTTTTCATAGTTAATGGGGTGAGTATACTTTTTCAAACTTTTTTTGAATTACAAATTATCGAAAAAAATGGGGTGATTATCAATTCATTCACTATTGTATTGGGTTAGGTCAGGTCGGATCAAAATCGAATCTTTGGGTTATAGTATACAGGTTAATTCCGGGTTGGGTCCAAAATAATGTGTCCCTTTTTATTTGTCGTCATAGCTAATTTTGGAAAATCAATGAATATAAGTAAGGATTATTAGGTTTTAAAATCCTTAACTTTGAATATTGTTCATTAGAATATCCCAAACTTCATTTTCTAAAAAAATATCCCAAACTTTATGGGGTTGTATTTGTTAGCAGCCCAACACTAAGTTAAGATTATTTAAACTTGGGTTTTTCTATAATATAGTCATTGATTTTTGGTTTAGATACACTTCCATTCTACATATCATCCAAAAAATATCGCTACATTACAGAAAAACTTGAATTTAATTTATTTTTATTCGGCGTTGGGCTGCTGACGAATGCAACCCCCTAAAGTTTGGGATATTTATTTCAAAAGTAAAGTTCAGGATATCCTCATAAACAATCCTCAAAGTTGGGGATTTTAAAACATAATATATGGTGTGTAAAATTCATGGGTAAAAAATAGTTAAGTAAAAGTTAAGTTTTGGTAATTTTTGACAAATTTACACAAATATATCAAAATTAATTTTTTTTTTGTTTTTTTAACTTTGGTAATTTTTGTTAAATTTTGATAAATTTAAGCAAAAACTGATAAATTCTGATAAATTGAATTTACCTACCAATTTGACAAGCCCCGTGAAAGTCCTTGCTAGAAAAAAGAAAAAATTCCATGTTGTTAAACTCGACCTGCTTGAGACGAGTGTCGCGGAACCCGGTGGTCAGACCGGGCCTGTTCTTGCTTCAACCCGTTTTATAGGTATAACCGCTCAAACCTGGGAAAAAACGGTTGACCCGAACCATGCGGTTCGATCAGTTTGCTCATTTTTACATTGAAAGCCTATTTTTTCAGCTGAAAGAGAAACCTATATGATAATTTATATGTATTTGGGAAATATACGAAATGTTCATGACTCATGAACAGGTCATGCCAGTTTTTACCTGTGACCCAAGTCAACCAGTCTAACTCGGTCAAACCAGCCCAACTAGTTGACCCATCGAGTCAACCGAGTCGGGACTATGCAGTGAACACAGAGACAGCAATTGCTTACAACCACCATATAATCTTGAAGAAAGTTGAACAGGGAGTAGTTACTACTGAGTACATGAAACAAAACAACAAAAAGATGCATATTTCCAAGCTACTAGTAGTAGCAGTAGTAAGTAAAAACTGCTCATGCTCTATGTATGGTTCTTTATTTTCTTGTTCTTGTTCTTGTGAGTCTGCCATTGCTTGATCACATACCGAACAACCTCTGCCAGAGTAGCTTTCCTCTTGTCTTTGTAGTTCCAGAGCTCGGAAACCGGATATCGCCCGCTTGCATTGTATTCATTCACCCCCAACAACGCCTCAACAACCGCTTTGTAGGGTTCATCTCCCCAATGTTGTCTGAGTTCTTTCAGCATTGGATCGTCTTCGTCGATCACCTCCTGCATCAAGTTTTTCAAGCCCTAGAAATCACTCAACTGGGTTTTGTTTTTGCTTGCTTGACTGATATTGGGTACTGTTTCCTTAATCACAAGATTGTCAAAAGAATCAATCAGAAAACCTGAATATGAGCGAACCAAGGGGGAGGAAGAAAGACCCGACCAGGTAGAAGCCATTTAACCCACTTCCTATATTTGTCGTTTGGTTGGATGACCAACTTTCTCATGTTAGACAAACTTTACTATGAGTCTATGATTGTATTTATGGTGCTTTTCGTCGGAAAATTTTCAGAGGAAAGTCAACCTTTTCAAGTTGACAACTTTTCCCATGTTTGGTTGCACCTAGTGGATGGGCAAGTTTTGAAGTTGGACTCATTATTTCACTCTCAGACTTAGTAATCATTGGATAGTCTTTCCCGGGATTCTACCAAACACACCCTTTTTTCCAGACGGGAAACTTTTGATCCGGGTTCCATTATTTTCCACTCAACCTTAGGAAAGTTTTGGGGGGTGTTACCAAATATCCATTAAAAGGACATAAGAATTCTATAGTTTTGGAATACTGAAATAGTCAGTTCTTTACATTGTATGACCATGGAGGGAGTCGGATATAGCAGTCTTACCTCTAAACTTTGTAATTTAGAGAGACTGACTCCAATTCAAGTATTCAACTATCCAGATAATGTACATGACAGTTCTTTATGTTGTATAAGTATGAAAAAAGGTACAAAGACATACAGTTAGCTCTCCATTGACAGTCTCCTTCCTGAAAGGCTGCCACTCGGGATTACTCAAATGGTTTTGCCAGGAGTCGCGTAATTCAATCGATTTTTCTTCGCAGTCACCACTATTATGGAACTTGTTTAAACATGCATCTCGAAACGGCTTTTGATCGACTTCTCCCATTCTCTTTATCCCAATAACCATCCGGTTTTGTGGGTTCTTCATGGCCTCAAAACCCTGCAAACACGATGAACATCACCACTCGACTCAAAAGAAGTTGGGCATCATCTTGGGTATTTATATGTACAGAGGAACATAACTACATATTGACAGTATCAGCACGTATTTTTATGCAATAAAAACAACAAAACACAATGTGGCCCCGCTAACGCTGTTTTGAGGGGATTCTGATATAGGCAGTCTTCTCCTCATGCACTGTGCATGAAGAGGCTGATGTGTTTTATATAAAGAAAAAGTTATAAAAAGAAAACGGCGTTTTTTATTATAAAAAAAAGTTATAAAAAGAAAAGGAGTATTACTTCGGTGGCAGCTCTACGAGAATCTTGAAGCTCGCGGTTACTCTGGAGCTCTTTGATCAACAGAGTTTGATTGTCAGATTCCAAGTTCTGCAACACCTCCTCTTTTTCGTCTAGTTCTTTTCTTAGTAAGACGACTTGAGCCCTTAAATCTTCAAGGCTTTGGATTTCCAGCTGCATGAATATAACCTCAATAACAGATAGAAAACTAGTACTAATATATCTGTCGACTACAATGCCAAAATCAATGAATTTATGATGGCAACTTTTTTCGCTACCATGTTATTCTGCATCTTGATCAGTAGTCTTTCAAGTTGCTTCTTCTGAGACTGCAAATCTTGCTGGAGCTTCTCGTTTTCTAGCTTCATCTCCTTGGTTTTTTCTAACTCTACGAAATTCAAGAGTACATTAGCAGAATGATATTCAGTCTCATTACCTAAAAGGACACCATGAATGAGCAAATTAGATGCCAAAGAATTGAAGGAGCATTTGATAAGAACACTAGAGAAATTTTTCTCGGCGAAAATTTTCCATGGGAAAGATTTCCCCGGGAAAACCTTGGAAATGGCAGGCCCCTTGTAAAATTTTTCCCAAGGTCAATGTACAACCAAACATGGGGAAAATATGTCCAACTTGGGAAAATTGACCAGTTCCCCAGGGTTTTTTACCAACCAAACACACACATGAACTATGCCCCCGAAATGCAATAAAAACGACATACCTATTAGATAAGCCTCGAGCAACCGATTCTTTTCCACCATTAAGCAGTTGATCGCAGTTGTTTTCTCCTTAATTATTCCTCCTTTCTCTTTCGGAGCTGTTGTTATCTCGTTAAGAAGCTGTGCATTTCGCTCAGTCAAGATGGCGACAGTCGCAGATTTCTCAACAAGCTGCTGGTCTTTTTCTACAATTTGTGCCACCAAGCTTTGTTTCTCCTCGGTTAAATCAGCAATGTGTGCAGATTTCTGACCAATCAATCTGTCTTTCTCCACATTCTCAGCCACCAACATGTTAATATTGAAGCCCTCTTGGCCATCACCCGTTCTTTCTCCTTCGTCCACTTTTCTGCAGCGAGTTTATTGTTTTCGGTCATCTCCATCAACTTACTGTTCTTGTAGTCAATCTCCCTAGAAAGCCTACCGATTAGGGTTCGCAGCATTTTTGGTTCGCTCTCGGGGCCGCAACTTGCCATCTGTTCACCAATATATATATATTACATGCACCTATATTACATGCACCTGAAGTTTATATCTGCAAGTGAACAATCACACCATTAAGTGCGAACAACCCAATATCTGCAAGGGAACAATCACACTATGAAGAGTGAACAACCTAATATTTGCAAGTGAACAATCGCACTATTTGGAGCACAAATTCCAGGAGCATGAAATATATTGCATCTTTTCAGCCACATATGAGTGGAAATCCTGCAAAGAAAGATAAACTTTCAGGCTGAATTTTTCTACAATGTATGAAATGTTGGGGAGCAAATCAGTAAAAACAGAACTACTAATACATACAGGTAGTAGGATCTGAGATCAAGGGCTTGGATCTAAGTGACTTTTGGAGAAAAGAATAACAAAAAGGAGGAAAATGAAGGGTGGAAGTACAATGGTACAAGGGTGAAAAAGATGTGTGTAGACAAAACTGATTAACTGACAGATTCCCAAATAGAAGGAGAAACAAAAAAATGCAGTTTCTATTTATCCACATTGTCTCTGTCCTGGGACTGAACTTGCAGTGGAGTGATACTGGGGAATGCAGGAGAATATTGCTTTTCCAAAAAGTGTAAACCACTGTCAAGTTTGAATATATTTTGTACTGATTGGTGATTTCCAACAGCAAGCCAACTGCATGCATTATTTATTAATCATTCATGAGTCATGAGACAATCCCTCCGTCTCAATGTAACTAATCTCAACTCCAAATCCAATGCCCCAAAAATCCTGCCACAAAATATGGTGTTCGGAGGGGTCTGATGTAGGAGTCTTACCCCTAGAATACAAAATTGACAGAGACAGCTTCCAATCGACCCAAGATTTAAAAGGGTTTAGAGAAGCATTTGGCTTTAGTCTATTCTATTCCAATCTAAACTGAAAAAATAAATCATTTTAATTATCAACATTTGAATGCAACTAATCTCAATTCAGGATTTCTAGTAAAGGCTATTAGACGTGTTTGATGTTTAGCACAAAAGAAAGCATGCATTTTGTAGTTTAGATTCTCTTAAATATTAGCAGAAAATCAGATTATTTGTTTTGGAAATTATGAATTGTCAAACTGGTAATGCTACAAGTCAATGGAAAAGGTAAATATCAAAGATGTTATGAGTATGAATTAATGGGCTAATGGATCCTTCAGTTTATTCACAGCTGAATACCCATGTTACTCTTTCTCAATTTGAAGTTTTGCATGATCTTAAATAATCAATGCTGCTCTTGCACGTGAGATGGACAAAGTGAAAGATTGTAATCAGCCCGACAAAATCCTCATTATAATCGCAGAAATCAAGGCGACCTAGACAATGTTTAAACTTTAAACAAATATTGCTTCGTAAAACACCATAAACATCATGAGTTTTTGACAGAAATACACAATCATACCCAAATCTGTTAATATTTCAACTGCTTTCCTAGTCTTGGGGTATGTAATTTACTGCAAATTCTGAAATGTACAACAAGACTTTTTGCAAATTGGACAACATTGCCAGATATAGTTTGGTGCTAGCATGCTTCTTTACACAAATAGTGAATTGCTTTCTTTAGTTAAATTCTCGTTCATGTCCGTCCTTAGACCTTCATTTTGAGCAAAACCCATCTGACAAATCACATCCACCAACTCCAAGTATAAGAATATCTAACATAACAAGAGTTTTATGGGTTAAAGTATGAGCAAACATACTTCTGGCCCTCATCATTTGGTATGATGAAGAGGAAACATCGGTTCCAAAGAGGACATCAGGCTCATCTTTCAAAGCTTTGTTGTTTTCCCCCACCATTTGACCTTGTAACTGCATTCATGCAGACAAAACCAAGTCCCTCAGACCAACACATATAAGGCAGACAAACAAGAACCATCAATCGTTCCAAGAATTCACCATTTAAACACATTATCAGACATAACAATAGCTCAGAAGTCGATCTTAATGTGGCCATAGATACCAGTAAAACAAGTATCAAAAAATTTTGGGGTGAAGTAAATAAAAGCACACATAGACCTCTGAACAGTACCATGTTACACACAAAGGCAGAAGACTTAGAACCAGGAAACAATGATAGGGATGCTAAAACAACAGATCATGTAATCATGAATTTAAGAACTTAATTTTCGCATATATAATTGCTCACCATAGTGTGATAAATAGTTGGAACGTTTGCGTTATCTTGTGATTTTGCGCCTTTTTGCATCGCAATGTTGTCAACCTTTGAGTCCTTCAACTTTTTTGCAGGTGACTGCAGTTGATCTGCCGTAGCTTCCAACATGCAATCCATTTCTCTCTTAATTGTTACAGTGCGTTTACCCAAATCATGCTTGAACTTCTCAGTCTGGTTGTGCATGCACTGATTCTGTTTCCTCCCTACAATATTCATGAAATGTAATCATGCAAGGAAACAGAACCCCCCCCCCCCCCCCCAACAAAAAAAAAAATATAAAAAAGAAAAAGAAAAAGAAGCAACCATCGCGTTTAGGCTTTATTATAAACTCTTACCTAGCAACCTCCCATCTCCAAAAAAGAAAAGGATTGACACTAGACTTCAGAAGAGTAATGAAAGCATTGATATTTTTCGAGAACTTACATTGTATTGGACTAAGGTAGCATGACTCATTAAACCTCCTCTGCTTCTTTTCCATGGAGTAGTAATGATTTTTAAATCTTGGGTCAATTGGAACCCGTCTCTCTAAATTGCAAAATTTAGTGGTAAGACTGCTACATCCGACCCCTCCATACCCTACCTAGGCGGGATTTTGGAGTATTGGCTTTGGTTTTGGGTTTGGTTTTGTTTATTTACTGAATGATAATTAAAGCTCGTGATTACCGAAATGAAATACCTGTATTGCAAGTTTCAAGAACGTTTTTCCCTCTGGTTGATGTTGTAGCACTTGCAGACACGATGCTTAGCATCTTATCCTTCTGAACATCCTGTGACATTAATTTGCTAATTGTTCTGCCTTTCTCTATAAGAAGCTCGTCTCTCTCGTCCATTAGAATACTGACCCTTTCCAACCTTTTGGACAGCCTCTCTTTCTCTTCTGACAGCTCAATGATAGCAGCAGTTTGCTCGGCATCCTTCTTTTTGTGAATTTCACAGGTCAGGATTATGTGCTGAATTACTTCTTTCAAAGATGCCCTTCGTCCCTTTTCAAAGTTCCACAGCTCAGGAGCAGAATAACCTACACAAGGGCTGCACTCTTTTGGATCTAATAATACACCGACCACTGCTTTGTGCGCTTCCTCGCCAAATTCTTCTCTTAACTCTGTTAGCTTCTTGTCATTTCCATCTACAACCTCCTGCATCTTCAGAATTAGGACAGGCATGGTTGCATCTCAAGACGGAATAAAATGTAATGAAATTTTCCATAGGAAGTGCTAAGTAAGTGACTAAGTGTTGTGTCACCTCCATCCTTTTTAGAAATTCAACATTTTCAAGTTTTTATTTTTATTATTTTTATAAATTCAACATTTTCAAGATTACTTTTTCAACTTAGATTGTAATGGAAGTAAAATTCCTCACTAAACCTCCTCAGCTTTTTTTCCATGGAATAGTAGGGTAGCGAACGATTTCTAAATCTTAGATCAATTGGAACTATTCTCTCTAAAGTGCAAAATTTAGGGGTAAGATTGCTAAATTCGAACCCTTCCATACCCCGCCTGGCGGGATTTCGGAGTATTGGCTTTGGTTTTGGCTTCTATTTATGGATAGTGCTCTATATTGTTGAACGTGAGAGCTTCCTGTTCTATGTCCACACAAACCCACTCACTATACTAGAGATCATGTGAACTATATTAATACCGAGGCAACAAGAACCAAAGGTATATATCCTCTTACAAAATTTCCACTCACAAAAGAGCTACTCCCTCCTTCCCAGAACTTTAGTCCCCTCAAGGGCCACTTTTTCGTGAGATATAAATGAAGCTCTTCAATCTAGGATGGACTATAGTTTTTCCACGGAAGGAGTAAAAAAAAAAAAAAAGGCATAACTCAATTTGCTCGTACAACTCCTAGTAAAAAAAAGTCATCTGAAGATTTGACCACATTTTGGGTCATTCATGGGGACCAAAATTTTACCCTACAGGAGGAAGAGAGACTCAACAACACCAAGTTTTTACAAGACTTAAATGTTTATCAACAATTGTGACATTTGCCTTAAAAACCATGATAGCTTCCAAGCAAGCAGGAGTCAACACCAATCAACATAAGAAAGTAAAAGAGTTCTGAAAACATACACTCAGTCCCAGTTTTCCATTAATGATATCTCCCATTTTCTTGATCCCAATCTTGGCTCCGTTGCAGTTTATACTAAGCAAGAACTGTATCAGTGAAAAAACAGGCCATGTTGGTTTCTACAGGTGAGACACTTTTGACTTTGAAAAATATTTCTAGACAGTTAACTAGAATGAAAGTGTACTTCAGCATCAAAATTTAACTGCATACGTAGTTTGTCAACCAAGTATGTCGACTAGATGATGTACGTTCTTCAATCAAGATAGATAATGAAGCTGCTAGATATTAACATGGAGAGAACGAATGAAGACGTACATTTAGAGCTTCTTTTCTTACAGCTTCCAACTCCTCACTGCTTGAGCGTGCTTTCATTACAAGCGTTTGATTTAAGTTTTCAATCCGATCCAATGTTTTTCCTTTTTCTTCAAGTTGCTTCCTCAAAGCGCCAATCTGAGCTTTCAAACCTTCCTCGTGATCCCTCAATTCCTACTTTCCCCACAGCAGCATGCCCATTAGACATATAATTATATCAGGCCAATATCTCTAATAAGTGTACTCAG
This sequence comes from Portulaca oleracea, assembly GCA_029582165.1. Classification (NCBI taxonomy): domain Eukaryota; kingdom Viridiplantae; phylum Streptophyta; class Magnoliopsida; order Caryophyllales; family Portulacaceae; genus Portulaca; species Portulaca oleracea. The sequence continues at coordinate 18,997,751 of CM055892.1, forward strand.
TCCATGGGTGAGTGTAATTTTTGAGACGTAACTCAAGTTTTTGTAAAGCCGAGTCGCGATGAACTGCTTTAAATTGGTATAAGGGGAGTATTCTAAATTGTAATATATGAAACACAGAATAAAATCTTTATAAGATGATTGTGCAAGATAAGTAGTTCAAGGGTTCTTGAGTTCTCATAATAAGACCACGATATGAACTAGGCCTTAGTTACCTTTAGCTCTTTCACTCGAACAATCCCATTCATTTGGAATTGGAAGACCCACTGTAGGGCCCGCGGCCCGGAGAGCACGGTCCCCCACGGAGGGTCGATTCGACGTAGGATTGCTTATTTTTAAAGGGACGAATTTAAGATTTTTGGCTTTTCGAGGGTTATTTCTGAAATTTGGCGAAAAGAAAGAGAAAAAAACGAAAAAAAGAAACTGGACCTAACAGAGCCGGATCCGCGCGGATCCGTGCACCGTTTGGGCCGAAACAAACCCTTTTTTTTTTAACAAAACGAAAGGATGAAAAAGAGAGAAAACCGGCCTAAATAGGCCCGGATCCGCGCGGATCCGCGCGGATTCTGGACCCATTTGGGTCAGTGCTTCTCTTTTCTCCTTTCCGACTTTTTAGAAAAAGTGAAAACAAAAAAAACTAAAAAACGGGAGGAGTCGCCAGTTAATTTTAAAAGTAAAATTAACAAAACTTAGATTTTTATGACTCCGGTCTCGAACCAAATGAACGGGTCCGGGGGTAAAGGTGTCGGTGTAGGGGGATGCTCAGACGCACGCAAGCGGCCTTTACTAGGTCAGGTTCACATTAGACAATAAAATAAAGAAAGTTGTCACGAACTTGATTTAAAATGTCATGCAATTATAATAAAGTTACGAAGTTCAGCATATAATGAACACAAGATAAAAAAAAACTAAAAATTACAGCGGGCGGGGGCTAATCGACTACATCATTACACCTTTTGGGAAAAACGAAATGAAACAAAAAGAGGAGTGGCGGGTTATACCCAAATCCGCGCAAGTTCTGATGGATACGGGCCAGAAATTGGTGAATCCGCGCGAGCCTGGGTCGGGTGTGCCGGAATCTGCGTGGACCTGAAGTGGCCGAGAAGCCCAACCGGTGAGATCCGCGCGGATTTCACCAACTTTCACCGGAATCAAGTTTTTTAGGAAAAATTCGAGTTCGCCTGAAAACTCCTCCCGGGATCAAAATTGCCAACCCCAAAATCGGATCCGCGCGGATCCTTTAATAGATACCGAAAATCGGCAGTTGGCGTGATTCACGGCCGGAAATCCGCGCAACTCTGGCAGAATCGTCAGCGATTACTTGACCAACCGAAAAAAACTCCTGCGGTTACTGAATCAACGCGGATTTTGTGTTGACGAAGATCGGATCCGCGTGGATTCCGCATTGACTGCTGCGGATCGCGCCGCCATCTCCTTTTTGGCCCAAACTTAACAAATCCGCGCGGATTCTCCATCCGGGCCAAAAATATGAAATCCGCGCGGATTTTCCTTCCGGGCCAAAAATATAAAATCCGCGCCAACTCCCGTTTTTGGCCCAAAATCATCAAGTCCACGCCGACCCAAAGAATTTGGGCCGGGTCCGAATTGCCTAAATCCGCGTGAACCTTCATATTTGGGCTGGTTCTGGTATCGGCTTAAATCCGCGCGAGCTTCGTTATCTCGTCCCCCGGGTTAGGCTGAAAATCTGTCTGACCCATTTTCGGTGTCTCTGAGATAGCCCCACTTTGGTAGTCCGAGTAAGAAGAAAGTCAAAGTATACTTTGTAGCCAATCGAGGTAGTCGAATTGTTGACTTGATTCTTGAAGGTCGTCCAAGCCGATTAATCCAAGGGTAGCTTGACTTGACCGAGGTAGTCCGATCTTGATTTGTCCGCCGGATGTCGCCTGTGCTTTTGAATATTCAAGGGTAGCTTGAATACAGAGAATTCTCGTAATTGATCTGTTGCTAGCTTTGGTGCTGGATATTGTCCAGGCTTTGATGAACTTTTCGGGGATAGCCCGAACACTTCAATGACATGTGGAAGTAGTCCACCTGAGATTGCTGGAAATCGTCCAGTCTTTGATGATTTTCCCGGGGGTAGCCCGAAAAATATTGAAGGATTGGTACCTACAAGAGGACAACGAAACTTATAAGTATCAAAGAAAAGTCAAAACGCGGGGTCGCCTCCCTTGGAAAATGATATACATTTTTCTCTTTAAGTATAAATGAGGATAGTGGAAAAAATCCTGCTAGCCAATGAGAAAAACTCCCTGTCGGCGGATGGGAGTTGACGAGGAACTCGGGTTCCAACTTGATGATGGAGGATCGTGCTGGATGGAGTTGGCAAAGCTTTGTTTAAGACTAGATAAGCTTGCCATATTTGTGCAAGATCTTGCTTAAGCTCATTTGAGCTCATATTCGGCGACGTAATCCGCAAGGAATCCAGGAGTCCGGCTTGATAACTTAATCTACGAGGGACCCGACGAAGAATTCGCGGATTGACGAAGCATCCCGATGAATTAGGAGAGTCACTTTTTAGCCGGTTCGTCCTCTAACTCCTTACATGATGATCCTGAGTCAAATCATTGGCTCGTGTTGACGTTTAGTAAAACCTTTAGAGATTTCTGCTTTGGGATCAACAAGGACTTGAAACTCCCCATTATGCTTCATTTGGTGAAGTTACGAAATTCTGCGAGAGCTTTGCACCCAATTAGAGCCAGTTGAAGATATGCTCGCTTGAAGTCTTGCTCTAATCGCTAAAGTTAGCGAGATGTTCGGTGTAAGTTTCACCATCTTGTTGGGCTTAACCCAAAATGAAAAAGAGTTTTGGGATATGCCTTGCAAGATTTCATGCTGCTATCATTTCATTGATCATGAAAGTGGGAACTTTGGCGATCGCGTTGATCGATGACTACACTACTCTTGAGTTCGGCATGATAAATCGGATCTCCATTGATGAACACCGAGCATGTATAATGCTTAGACCGTTCATTTATCTTTTATAAAGGAAAGAAAGGACTCTATGATGTTAATGCACTTATGCAGACTCTTTTAATCTATGATGATGCAAGACACACATGCAATGCATAAGAAAGTCTAAGTATTGAGCTGAGGTCGATGACTCGTGAAATAACAGGATGCTTAAAATGGTGAGAACCAAAATCGACAAGCATTTTTAACTTGAAACGCCTTGAGCCCTCCTTCAAATATGTGATGAATCTAATCCATGAGAATTGATATCTTGAAGCACTCTAGTTATGAATCTCGAGGGAACCTCGAGAGCTTAGATCAACATGGAGTCTGTCGAGACTTCGGTCAGACATAAATAATCGATGAGAAAAGAGGTTCGAGTGCAAAAATTCTGCTTTAACTCGCCGAGCATGACCGGAAATCGATAATATCCTTTTGATGATCACTTGAAAGATGATTTGTTCAATTATTTGAGACGACTTCAAAAGCTTCCTACGATCCACTTTATGAGTGGAATCAGGCCGCCGTAGTTCAAAATGGTAATGTAAGTATTTAGTTGCTGACTTAATAAGTCAGTGGCTAATAACTTGGGGGTAGTTGCTGGTTCTGATCACCAGTTGCTATATTTGACATTGTCTTTAAGACATTGAATTTCCATGGTTTGCCCAGTTTTCTGAAGCTTCATGAACGATCAATCTGCCCCGTAAGGGATGATAGGGACTTGGCCTGCGAAGAACATGCTTAAAAAAAAGTTTTTATTATGTTAAGTGCTAGCAGAGTTGATGATGAACATTTGCTCTGAAAACCCACGGGACTTTTCATTCAAATTTCACAAAAATCATAGGATTTTTCAGCCTATAACTTATCGCCTGGATAGTAGAGTTTGATCTTGCTATCCCATGAAATATGAAGGAAAGTGACAAGATCGACGTGTAATTTCCACGAGAAGAGACGAACGAAATGCCCACTCTTAGGCACCCTAGATCGATCGCTAAAAGGTGGCAAAAGGAAAAACAAAATTGACTCGATGCAATCAGAATGATCGTGAAATCTAAGCCAAAATGAATTATATCCCGATTTCAATTGAAAAAGAAAACAGAGGGAAAGAGAAAGCCCCCAGTTCGAAAGGAAGACAAAGGGAAACAGAAAGCCCCCAATTTGAAAAGAAGACATACAAAGGGGAAGAGAAAGCCCCCAGGGTCCATGAAGAAAGGCCATGAAGAAAAGAAGGTGCGAGACTTTACGAGCAAGTTTAATCAACAGCAGAAAAGACCTCATATCACATGTAAATAAGACCGATGAGAATGAGGTGCATAAGGTCAAAATCATGTCAAAACAAACTCTATTTCAATACCATGAGCATAAGACCAAGACACGGCCGGTTACTCTATGTTATACCCCTAAACAATCATGTATCACCTTAGCAATTGATGAGCTAGTGAAGCTAGTAGATCCTCACTTTAGGTAAAGGGGAACACTCCTCTCAATATGAGGGTTCACTCAGACTCATTCCAATGCATACAACTGCCATAAGCTTGGCAAGACTCTCAACCCTTCATCACTGAGGACAACATGCAAAAATACTAATCATGAGGACTTTTAAAAGGTTGTAATGGGGTTCAGGCTAAGGTAAGGAGGGAAATCATTTGGAAAATGTGGAGCTAATTAGCCAAGTACCTAAGGAGCAACAACATTTCCATTACACGCAATACAATACCTCAACACTGAACCTTAAACGAACACAAAACATCCATAACAAAAGAAAACCGGGATAGAGTACCACATACAAACCAAAACCCAAAATTAAAACAAAACTTCTCTCTCTTTTTTTCTTTTTCTTTTTTCTTTTTCTTTCTTTCTTTTTTTTTGTTCCTTTTTTTTTCGTTTTGCTTCTTTTGTTTTATTATGAATTCCTAGTTTTTGAACTCTTTTTTTTTTTAATGAATAGCATGAAAATCTAAAGAGCAACTCAAATCCCGGTAGTCACAAGTTATAACCTTTGAGAATAAAAATGATAGAAAGGATATTCAACAATGTACTTCCTCAGAGCAACAAACCAACTATTCACTCTCAACAATCGACCACTTAAACCGCCTCATACAACCGAATCATTGCTCATTCTATCTTGGCTAAAGGTAGGAAATTATGTGCACTTATAGGGTAAACAACAAGACAGAAAAAGGGTTAGCAAGGGCTTGCAAAAAGAGGTTAAAATGTCGTGGCCATTTGGCTATGTAGCTAACAAAGGATGCCTCAATCATATTAACACAATGCATATGCCAAATGTGATTTTAAGGAATGTCAAGCCACGTTCTAGAGATGCACACATGAAAGAGTTACACACAAAAGAAAATGAGACTATATATATAATGAATAGTCTATGAAGGCTTAAAATCTCATGGTTATTCTACTAGCTCAAAAGATAAACAATTACTAAAATTCAACAATCATGCAAGAAGTACTCAAGAATGAAAGGCTTGCACAAGGGCGATAACTCGGAGCATTTCGACCGATAATTGCTTTGACCTAGACATCTTGTTCAATGTGACATCTCCAAACTCGTGACGCCAGTAGAATCACGGCCTCCCAACTTCGTAGAGTATTTTCCATTGCGCATCCTTTTCTTGAAAGTTGTTCTAGTGCTTCAAAGACATGGAGTGTTTCCTGCTAGGCCTAAGTTTGCTTGTTAGTATAAGTGTTCTTCCACTTAGCTGGGCTCACTTTTGATTTTGATTCCACCAATCTTAGTGATGCAAAGTCCTTAATGGGTTGAAACCTTAGATGGGTGTTGTACAAGGGTTGTAAGCCTTGCACAAGCATATCTACTTGATGTTCCTCGGAAGGGCGATCTACCATTTGAGCCGCTTTTCTCCATCGAGCGTAGTAGTCAGAGAATGTCTCTTCTTCTCCTTGCTTCATGAGCTCCATGTCCCTTAAAGTGACGCATGTCAACATCAGGAGTATTGGTGTAAGAACTCCTTGCAAAGTGTGTTCCATCGTGAGGTCTTAGTAGGATCGAGTGTGTTATACCACTTCATAACGTCCGCCTAAAGTCCAAGGAAAGATAATATGGTAAATCTCCTCCTCAACTCCTTTTAACGCCATAGCCCTAAAATTCCGCACATGTTGATATGGGTTCTCGCATCATGAAATTTGATATCGTGCATGTCGAATTTAGGGAAGTCTACCGGGAACAGTGTGAAACTTATGTCGTCCATAAACCGTTGTCAAGAGAGTGGATTCTTTCAACATCTGCTCAATACGGTCTAGTCTCGAGTTCGAACCCTCGACCGACTCCATCCTTCTCCTTTCTTGATTGCTCAACTTCACCCGTAGGGGATTCTTCAAATTTGAATTCTTCGCCCTCCACGGCATGAATGATGTCATCAATTCTCCGATTCTCGCTCTAATCGAGCATTCATAGTGACTTGCATGTTCAGAATTATGTTGGTCAGCTGCTCTATTTCAGTATTTGGAGGAGGTGTTGGAGGAGGCACCGATCCCTCCTCTGGATCACTATCCCGGTGACTTCCAGAATGATCTGACATTGTTTCAGATGGGTCAATTACCTAAGACTCAACTCCTCGCTCTCAATTGCCTTCGTGACGCACGCACTGCTACCGCTGTAGTAGACGTTAAAAGCTTCTAACCGCCTATCTCGTCCCTTTGATATACCCAAAACCAACCAATTTCGTCGAAGATGAAGGAATTCAGGACTCAGCTCAACACCGACTGACAAGACACGATACATGTTATGGATTAAGAATTTTATTTGTACCCCGAATGACTGAACTAAAGCTCAAAATCATATGCGAAGCATAAATAAAACTCTTATGCAAATGCAGACTGACTGAAATGACATATTTAGACCTTATCGGGCCGAATCCAAAGAAAGAACTCAGCCTCATATGGGCTAAACATATCAATTCTAGCAGATTAAACTAACTAAAAGCCCATTTGGACCACACAAGGGTAGGCCCACTCACAAAATCCGTGAGGATCCCATGAGGCCCAACAACCTCAGACGAGCCAAATGATCTTCCACCCAAGATGAAAAGACTTTATGCACATGGAAACACAAACTAAAAAAACTAAACCACCTCAACTTAAGCCTACCGAAAGCACTCGGGATCTCGCGCTGATTCCAGTGGGTTTTGGCCCATCGATCTGCGCGGATTTCTGGCTCAGCCACCGCGAACCTAAATCCGGGTGGAACACAAGAACGAGGGGAAAAAAAACAATGATTTGGACCACCACGCACAAACACACGGACCACCTAATTTAGGCTCACAATGATCGAGCTCACCGTAAATCCTGGATTTGCAGGCTCAGCTCATCACGCCTAAACCAGCTAAACACAAAACGAATAAGAGAATGGAAGGATTTGGACCACACGACTCGGCCACCAGAACTGCCATGATTCCCTGGGCTTGAGTCCTGTGTGGGCCAAATCCTGAACCCAAAAACTGACTCCCCTAATTTGGGCCTGTCAATGGCCGAGCACCCTAAATCACATGATTTCGTGGCTTAGGCCATCACGGGACCTAAACCCTAAACCCTAAACCCCAAAAAACAAAAAACGAGAAAAAGAGAAAAAGAAACTTTTTTTTTATTTTTTCTAAGCACTACTGCATGGTCTCGGGTTCGAGGATAGGGAAGAACACATAGCATGCAAAGTGCAGTTCAACCTAGCCAAAGTTCTACATTTGGAGTTTATAGGTCAGTTTATCCCTGCCTCCTAACTCGTGTCCCGGGTATTTGGCCTCCATGGGGTGCATGGAAGGTTAATACCCCCGGGTTGCTCCCTTTAATCGTGTGGATTAAGGAGTACAGACGAGGGGAAAAACAACCACCGCTCTGAAGGTCTAAGTGGACCCACCTGAGTTGAATGGTTAAAGTTTTCCCGAAATGGTAAATAAAGGTTTTCCTAAACGGTACCTTTTGTGCCCGACGAAAGGGGAAGGCCCGTATAATGCAACATGCCTAAAAAAAAACGTGACAACTTTTTTTTTTTTTTTAAAAAGATGAAAACCCGACTTTTCAAGTTTTTACCCTCTTATAAGTCCCCAGTGGAGTCGCCACTGTAGGGCCCGCGGCCCGGAGGGCACGGTCCCCCACGGAGGGTCGATTCGACGTAGGATTGCTTATTTTTAAAGGGACGAATTTAAGATTTTTGGCTTTTCGAGGGTTATTTCTGAAATTTGGCGAAAAGAAAGAGAAAAAAAACGAAAAGAAATCGACCTAACAGAGCGATCCGCGGATCCGCACCGCTTGGGCGAAACAAACCCTTTTTTTTAACAAAACGAAGGATGAAAAAGAGAGAAAACGCCTAAATAGGCGGATCCGTGGATCCGCGGATTCTGGACCCATTTGGTCGGTGCTTCTTTTCTCCTTTCCGACTTTTTAGAAAAAGTGAAAACAAAAACTAAAAACGGAGGAGTCGCGATTAATTTTAAAAGTAAAATTAACAAAACTTAGATTTTTATGACTCGGTCTCAACCAAATGAACGGTCCGGGGTAAAGGTGTCGGTGTAGGGGATGCTCAGACCGCACAAGCCGCCTTTACTAGGTCGGGTTCACATTAGACAATAAAATAAAGAAAGTTGTCACGAACTTGATTTAAAATGTCATGCAATTATAATAAAGTTACGTTCAAGATATAATGAACACAAGATAAAAACTAAAAATTACAAATGGACGGGCTAATCGACTACATCATTACACCTTTTGGGAAAACGAAATGAAACAAAAAGAGGAGTGGTTATACCCAACCGCGCAAGTTCGATGGATACGCCGTAAATTGGTGAATCCGCCGAGCCCGGCCGTGTGCCGGAATCGCGGACTGGTGGCCGAGAAGCCCAACCGGTGAGATCCGCGCGATTTCACCAACTTTCACCGAATCAAGTTTTTAGGAAAATTCGAGTTCGCTCAAAACTCCTCCCGGATCAAAATTGCTAACCCCAAAATCGGATCCGCGATCCTTTAATAGATACCAAAATCGGCTGGCGGCAAGCATTCTGCTGTCGAAATCCGCAACTCCCCGTCAGAATCACAAGCAGCATTGACCAACCGATTTAAAAAAACTCCTCGCGTTACTGATCAATCCGCTGATTTTGTGTTGACCAAGATCGGATCCGCGTGGATTCCCGCATTGACTCGCGGATCGATCCGCGCCAATCTCCTTTTTTGGCCCAAACTTAACAAATCCGCGCGGATTCTCCATCCGGGCCAAAAATATGAAATCCGCGCGGATTTTCCTTCCGGGCCAAAAATATGAAATCCGCGCCAACTCCCGTTTTTGGCCCAAAATCATCAAGTCCACGCCGACCCAAAGAATTTGGGCCGGGTCCGAATTTGGCCTAAATCCGCGTGAACCTTCATATTTGGGCTGGTTCTGGTATCGGCTTAAATCCGCGCGAGCTTCGTTATCTCGTCCCCCGGGTTAGGCTGAAAATCTGTCTGACCCATTTTCGGTGTCTACACCCACCTTATTACTTGTGCTTTCATTCTTCCTGTTTCCCTGAACAAGCGTCTCATTGTCAGTTTCCAAAGCACGCTTCAGCTGCTTCTGCAGCAACAGGTGGTTTTTGTGATCTATCTCCTTTGCAAGTTTCACCACAAGGTTACGAAGATCTCGTACTTCTTGATGGTGGTCCGCCATTGCGATTTCTACTGCATCCCAATTCCCAAGTAAGTTCAGGTGACATATCAAAATGGTTAAACTTAAGAGCGTTTGGTTAGAATCCCATGGAAAATTTCCCCTCGAAAAAATTTTCCAGTTGCGGGCGCCTTGTAAAATTTTTTCCAAGGCCCAAACGCAACCAAACATGGGGAAAATAGGTCAACTTGGACCAATTTCCCAACGTTTTTTTATCAACCAAACGCTCTCTCAAATACAACAATAACACTACCCTGGTGTTGGTCGCTCTATAACGGGTTCGAGGAGATCCAAATATAGACAACCTTAACTCCACAAAGGTCATGTTGAAGGTAAATGTCACATTCATTCCACAACAAAAGGATATAAAGTAGAAAGAAACATTACATTAACAGTTAAATTTGAAGATTCATGCTATTGAATTATATATCAAACACTACCCCATGACAATGCCTGGCCTGTCAAATTCATGGGTAAATCGAATTTACCAGTTTTTACCTAAATTTATCAAAACTTACCAAAAATTACCACATTTAAAAAACAAAAAAAATAATTTTGATATTGTTGGCGGGTAGATTATTGTTTTAGGTTGTTTAGTTAGTTAGAGTTAGTTAGGATATTTTTCTTTTCTTTGTTTCTTTTTTTGTTGTTTCTTTTTTTCTCTTTTCTCCCTATATATAGGGGTTTTCCTTCTTGTTGTAAGGAACACAAGAAACACATTTCTTCAATAAGAATCACATTTTATTTCTCTCGTGGCTGCTGTGTCTATTCTTTGCATGAGAGTTTTCAGTTTGGAGATGAGCAATTTGACATGGTATCAGAGCACCTAACATCTGCTGTCATTCTCCCTGGTGATATCTTTCTTATTTCCTTCTTGATATCTCCTTCTGCTTCTGGTGCTTCTGTCTCTCTATCTGTTTATTTTTTTTTCAGCCACTCTTTCTTGATCTCTTCTTTTCTATTTTGGGTGAGGAAAAATCCATAGTACCTATAACAATAGGACCAAATGATCCCTTGTATCTTCATCACTTAGATAATCCAAACTTTATTCTAACCAATGAACCTTTGACTGGGATGAACTATGGTCAGTGGAGTATATCATGTATGGTTTCTTTGAAAGCCAAGAACAAATTGACCTTCATGGAAGGAAAGATTGAAAAACCAGGTGCTAACTCACCTCTTTTGCCCTTTTGGGAAAGATGTAACAGTATGGTCATTTCTTGGCTTCTCCATTCTGTCTCAAAGGATATTGCATCCAGTATCCTATACACTGAAACTGCAGCTGCGATTTGGGCTGATCTAAAAGAAAGATTTAGCTATAATCAAGGTGCAAAGGTCTATCAACTTCAGCAAGACATGAGCAATCTTAGTCAAGGGAACCTGTCAATCTCCACTTATTATACTAAGTGTAAACAAATATGGGATGAATATGTGATGGTGGTTACCCCTTGTAATTATCTATCTGAATGTTCAACTTCTAAACTAATTGCCAGGCAGCAGTTATTCCAATTCTTGATGGGCTCAAGCCATGAAAAGAGAAATAAATGCACTCCTCACAAATAACACCTGGACTGAAGTGGATTTACCACCAGGAAAGAAAGCAATCAGTTCAAAATGGGTTTACAAGGTCAAGTTAAGGTCAGATGGGTCTTTGGAGAGATATAAAGCAAGGTTGGTTGTCAGAGGCAACACTCAAAAGGAAGGGCTTGACTATAATGAGACTTTTAGCCCTGTGGTGAAAATGACAACTATCAGAACAATACTTGCCCTAGCAGCAGCAAGAAATTGGTCCTTATATCAACTTGATGTAGATAATGCCTTTCTACATGGTGACTTGCATGAAGAAGTTTACATGAAGATGCCAGAAGGAGTTTATAATCCCCAAAACAAAGTTTGTAAACTACAGAAATCTTTATATGGCCTCAAACAAGCATCAAGGGAATGGCACTCAAAATTGGCTCACTTCTTAAAAGATCAGGGATATATTCAATCCAAAAATGATTATAGTTTATTTACCAAGAAAACCTCTAATGACCTTACTATTGTGGTTGTTTATGTTGATGACATCTTGCTTACAGGTTCTTCCATATCAGAGATAGATAGACTCAAAAGCCAACTGAACAACACATTTGGAATCAAGGACCTTGGTCTTCTGAACTATTTCCTTGGCTTTGAAGTGTCTTATCTTCATCAAGGCATAAGTTTAACTCAAAGGAAGTTCACTCAAGATCTGTTAAAAGATTCAGGGCACATTAACTCTAAACCTACTACTACTCCTCTTCCTTTAAATTGCAAATTGCATTCTGATTTGGGAGAACTTCTGAAAAATCCCAGTATATATAGAACTTTCATTGGGAAGTTGAATTATCTTTCTAATACTTGACCTGACATTTCTTTTGCAGTTCAAACCCTTAGTCAATTCATGCAAAATCCCAGGACTTCTCATATGGATGCTCTAGACCACCTCCTGAGATACATTACTGCAACATCTGGACAAGGCATCTTGCTCAAAGGGACAGAACATATTCAATCGATCGCTTTTATCGATTCTCGATCGCGCTTGTCCATTTCTAGAGATCGACTAGGATACATAATCATGATGAATAATTCTCCAATAAGCTGGAAGTCCAAGAAACAAACAACTGTGGCCAGGTCCTCAGCTGAAGCAGAATATAGGGCTATGGCGGGTAGATTATGTTAGAAAAGTATAAGATCAAGGCTGTGGGAAGAAAGAAACTGAGCCGTGGGATAACCACTTCCTTGAAAGCGAATTCGGCTCGACCTAGGTGCCAATCGAGAAAAATCGGTCGCTCCTGGTTAACTCATTAGCCTCGACACGTGCACTCGTGGCCGGAACTCGAGTATGGAAGAATGTGTATGCCCAGAAAAGAAAAGAAGAGAAGAATGGTCAGATTTTCTCGTTGTTCAAACAACAACTAGAACACCAATTTATAGGGAGGAAACAGATCTGATGGAAGAGGAAACTGAAAAGACAAAGAACTTAATGGCAGGCAAGAATCAAGGAGTAATAAAGGGCAAGGCGTAAAATCTGGATCGGAATTAATTCGGTCAAAGATATTATCGCCTATCAATTTAATGACTCAAAAAATATCAAACCGGATCAAAATCACCCGACCCCCGACCCGCGCCCAACCCGGACCGGACGGACGGCGGCGGCGGCGGCGCGCGCGCGTGTGGAGGCCCAAACCAAACCCTCCTCCATAAAACCCACCTTCAAGCCAATACAACAACCCATAGGAGAGTGGAATATTTAAACCCAGTTAAAACTCTCCAACTCTTCCTATGTGGGACAAAGGGAAGATAAAAAGAATGAGAAAGAGCCTTGTTGCCATTAACATAAAACCTCCACAATTAACAATCCCCCACTAATGGCATACAAGGGAAAAGGAAAAGGAAAAGAAAAGAAAGAAACTCGCGTAAACCGGTCAGATACTTAGGCGTCAATATCTTTAGATTTGAATTGACACATTAGTGGAGTGAGGCAACAATCAACAATCTGACAAGTGGACTAGGCCTTGAACTTGTAAGGGCTTGATTGAGACCCCCACAACACATATCAACCCTGAAGAAATCCATACTCCGCGATAGAAACATTTGCGCCTTTATGGCCATACGCATACCTTGGGACTCATAAGCGCTCTAGAGAGATAGCCTAAATCTCTCATAGAAGGCGGCCAAACCTTCACACTTACGTAGGTAATTCCATCAAGTCCATCTCAACATGGACTACCACAAAAGTGACTATGGAATTATTAAGAGCAAATAGCTCAACCTCTCATTCTTCAATCGGTGAATCCATCAGTGCATCTCACAGGCACCCCCCCACAATGGGCGTGGATTCCTAGAGAGAATAATACCTTAAAAACACTACTATGCACCATAGGGATAAGAATGTAGTGCACCTCGAAGATTAGTATAGTTTCGTTTGACCAAATATTTGGGATCCACCATACCTCTTCAAGCTATAGGCTTAACCCTATCCCCCTCGATGCTTCGAGAACAACTCTTCTAGTCAATCCCTTGGTGAGTGGATCTGCCAAATTCTTCTCGGATCGCACATACAACAAGGACATGACACCATGTTCCATTTGTCTCACTGCACTATGTCTCACACGGATATGTCTCCTCTTTCCGTTATAGACACGGTTATGTGCCACTCCAATCGCTGCCTACGAGTCACAATGTATAGAGATAGGTGTCTTTTGACTTTCCTATAGTGGCACGTCTGCTAACAGACCTCTAAGCCACTCTGCTTCCTGACCTGCCAACTCAAGAGCAATAAACTCAGATTCCATGGTGGAACGGGCTATGCAAGTCTGTTTTTCAGACTTCCATGAAATAGCCCCTCCACCCAAAGTAAAAACATAACCACTAGTAGAACTGATTTCATCATTATCAGAAACCCAGTTTGCATCACAATATCCTTCTACTACAGCAGGAAACTTATTAAAATGCAAACACCAATCAATTGTACCCTTAAGATACTTAAGCAAACGATGAAGTGCATTCCAATGTTCTTGACTAGGGTTATGTGTATAACGACTCAATCTACTCACAGCATAAGCAATATCGGGACGAGTAAAGTTCATCAAGAACATTACACTTCCTATGATTTTAGCATATTCTGATTGAGACACACTAGGTTCGTTGTTCTTCTTCAATGAAATACTTGGATCATAGGGAGTTCTAACAGGTGTCACATCAAAATGGTTAAATTTCTTTAACATTTTCTCAGTATAGTGGGACTGACATAAAGCATAACCAGAATTGGTTTTCCGAATTTTAATCCCTAAGATCATATCAGCTTCACCCATATCTTTCATTTCAAACAAAGAAGACAACAAATTTTTAGTCTCATTAACTACAAGCAAATTTGTACCAAAGATCAGCATATCATCAACATATAAGCATATGAGCACACAATCTGATCCAATCATCTTTGAATAAACACAAGAATCAGACAAATTTGCTATAAATCCATTTTTCACAAGAGAACTATCAAATTTCTCAAACCATTGTTTGGGAGCTTGTTTTAGACCATAAAGGGATTTTTTCAACTTACACACTTTATTCTCTTGACCAGGAACCTCACAACCCTCGGGTTGAGTCATATAAATTTCTTCCTCTAAGTCACCATTAAGAAAAGCTGTCTTAACATCCATTTGATGCACAACAAGATCAAAAATAGCAGCAAGTGCAATCAAAGTTCTAATGGTACTTATTTTGGTCACAGGAGAATATGTGTCAAAATAATCTATCCCTTTCTTTTGATCAAAACCTCTAATAACAAGTCTGGCCTTGTATTTATCAATCGATCCGTCGGCCCTTAATTTCTTTTTGAAAATCCATTTACTACTAATAGGACTACAACCTCTAGGCAAATCAGTTAATTCCCAAGTTTTATTAGACTCTAGGGAATCTATTTCACTTTTGATAGCTTCTTTCCAAAAAGTTGCGTCAATAGACCTAATAGCTTCTGCATAAGTTTTTGGATCTTCTTCAACAAGAAATAAAGACACAAAATCCTCAGTCAAGGCATCCACATCATAACAGTTAGAAACTTCAACTAGAAAAGCAGTAACAAAATCAGGCCCAAAATCAGTAGTTGTCCTTTGCCTCTTACTCCTTCTAGGTTCAACTACTACAACTCTAATATTAGAACTAGAAGAAGGCAAGTTCACACTTTCACATGATCAGGCACAACATTAGGCACAACATCAACTCTTGAATTAGACACATTCTTTTTCAATGGAAATACATGCTCAAAAAACTCAGCATCTCTATATTCAGAAATAGAATTATCATTCAAAGACATAAAACGATAAGCAACACTATTTTGAGCATAACCAATGAAAACAGCATCGAAAGTCTTTGGGCCTATGTTGGTACGTTTATGACTAGGCAAAGCAACTTTAGCCAAACACCCCCACACTTTAAAATAATTTAGGTTCGGGGTATACCCTTTCCAAAGTTCATATGGGGTGTGGTCCATCTTTTTATGGGGAACTCTATTAAGAACAAAACATGCAGTTAAAACAACTTCTCCCCACATATTATCAGGTAATCCAGAACTTATAAGCATGGCATTCATCATTTCTTTAAGGGTACGATTCTTGCGTTCAGCTACACCATTCTGTTGTGGTGTATAAGGGGCGGTAGTCTCATGAATAATACCATTTTTCTCACAGAAAAACAAAGAAGTCGAATCATATTCACCACCCCTATCAGACCTAAGCCTCTTGATTTTCCTGTCTAGTTGATTCTCAACTTCTGCCTTGTATTTTATGAACATTTCTTCGGCCTCATCTTTAGACTTTAAGAGGTAAACTCTCGTATATCTAGAACAGTCATCTACAAAAGTAATATACCATTTCTTTCCTCCTCTACTCATTGTGTTTTTGAAGTCTGTTAAGTCTGAATGAATGAGTTCAAGCAACTGAGTTGATCTAGTAGTTACAGATTTGAAAGGTTTCTTAGCAAATTTTGCCTCAACACAAATATCACATTTAGAACAATTTTCTGTGCTAACATTCGGAATTAGTTTCATGTTCTTTAGTCTGTTTAAAGAAGCATAGTTCACATGTCCAAGTCTACCATGCCAAAGATCAACAATCTCAGCAATATAAGCAGAAGTAGAAGCATTTCCATTAGCATCAGAAGCAACATTCAGAACATATAAGCCATTGCTAAGATACCCCTTCCCAACAAAAACCCCATTACGAAGTATAACTATTTTTCCAGCCTTTTGGTTCACCTCAAATCCAGCAACATCAAGGAGACTACCAGAAACTAAGTTTCTACGAAGGGAAGGGACATACAGCACATTGTTCAGATATAAAGACTTTCCAGAAGTAAATTTAAGGAGAACCTTTCCTTTACCCAACACCGCTGCTGTGGTAGCATTGCCCATGAAGACTTGTTCACCATCAGGAACTTCATCAAAATCATGCATCAGCTCCTTGTTAGTGCAGAAATGTCTGGTCGCAGCATTGTCCAGAATCCATTCAGTGTTATTGGTAACGAGATTAGCTTCCACCGTTACTGCACAAAACACTTCAGGATCTTCAGTCAGGTTAGCTTGATTTTGTCCACCATTCTGTCCAGCGGGTTTCTGTTGGGTCTGGTTCGCTCCCTTGCGTTGTTTACACTGATATGCCTTATGGCCTGGTTTGCCACAGACATAACAAGTAACTTTAGGCTTCTGGATTTTACTGCTAGGCTTGTTCATTTGATTCTGATGCTTAGACTGCTTCTGATCCTTCTTATTTTTTCCCTTGAACCTGTCTTTATTAGATTGTACAACAGATTCAACTAAGTTAGCTTTAACATAATTCAAAGAAAGAGAAGTCATCTTATCTTTCAGACGATTTGCTTCCTCAGTCCTCATATGACTAATTAGCTCTTGAAGAGTCAGATCTTTCTTCTTATGCTTGAGATGATTCCTGTAGTCAGCCCATGATGGTGGGAATTTCTCGATCAGAACATTTGCTTGCAAAATGTCGCACATCTTCATTCCTTCATTCAAGATTTCTCATAGACATGAACTGTTCCATAATGGGTTGATCGTCGAGGATCCGAATCGACCACTTGCCAACCACGTACTTCTTTTTCCCAAAGATCGGCACCATATTTGATTTCGGTTTACGCCATATAGCCTTGGCTGACTTGAAGACAATGAACAAATCAAACAGCGGGTTCGTCATATTGTTGAGAAGATAACTTCGGGCCACTTTGTTGTCTTTCTCCAGTTTCTTCTTGGCATTCTCATCGAGCGGGACAACTGGAGTTCTTGGAGCAGTAGGAGTCTGTTCTGGATCATTTTGACGAGACGGAGCATCTGGATCTTCGATATGTGGAGACGACAGAACATAATCGATCTCCAGTTGCTCCAGACAAAGAAGCAATTTCTGAGACCATCGCTTGTAATTGGTTCCATCGAAGGGCTCGATTCTGTAGATTTCAGCAAGGGATTTTTGTGGGGCAGCCATTGATCAATTCGCTTTCAAATTGTTAGAAAAGTATAAGATCAAGGCTGTGGGAAGAAAGAAACTGAGCCGTGGGATAACCACTTCCTTGAAAGCGAATTCGGCTCGACCTAGGTGCCAATCGAGAAAAACCGATCGCTCCCCAAGGTTAACTCAGTTAGCCCCTGGACACGTGCACTCGTGGCCAGGAACTTGGAGTATGGAAGAATGTGTATGCCCAGAGAAAAGAAAAGAAGAGAATAATGGCTGTATTTTCTGTATGTTCAAACAACTAGAACACCAATTTATAGGGAGGAAACAGATCTGATGGAAGAGGAAACTGAAAAGACAAAGAACTTAATGGCAGGCAAGAATCAAGGAGTAATAAAGGGCAAGGCGTAAAATCTGGATCGGAATTAATTCGGTCAAAGATATTATCGCCTATCAATTTAATGACTCAAAAAATATCAAACCGGATCAAAACCACCTGACCCACGACCAGCCCGGACCGGACGGACGGCGGGGGCGGCGGCGCGCGCGCGTGTGGAGGCCCAAACCAAACCCTCCTCCATAAAACCCACCTTCAAGCCAATACAACAACCCATAGGAAAGTGGAATATTTAAACCCACTTAAAACTCTCTAACTCTTCCTATGTGGGACAAAGGGAAGATAAAAAGAATGAGAAAGAGCCTTGTTGCCATTAACATAAAACCTCCACAATTAACAGATTATTGTTTTAGGTTGTTTAGTTAGTTAGAGTTAGTTAGGATATTTTTCTTTTCTTTGTTTCTTTTTTTGTTGTTTCTTTTTTTCTCTTTTCTCCCTATATATAGGGGTTTTCCTTCTTGTTGTAAGGAACACAAGAAACACATTCCTTCAATAAGAATCACATTTTGTTTCTCTCGTGGTTGTTGTGTCTATTCCTTGCATGAGAGTTTTCAGTTTGGAGATGAGCAATTTGACAGATATAATAGGATAAATTTGACAAAAGTTACCAAAAATTACCAAAAATTACCAAAAATTAACTTTTACCCAACTGCTTTTTACCCATGAATTTTACACAAGTAGGGTTTTTTTTATTAATTCAGATTACAAAATTCCAATTGAATAAACCCTTGACATAAAATACAAACCAATACTTCCCCAACCCCAACACAAGTAACAATAATGTAATTTAGCAGACATAATTTCGTTCCAATTGAAGATTAAAGAAGCAAGCACACATTCAGGGAAGCAGAGATTATGAAGACAAAATTCCCATTAATCAAAAGCGAAGAAGATTAAAGATTCACCGAGGCAAAAATCAAAGGTGGTTGATTTTGAGTTTAAGAAAGAGATGAAAGTCTTACCCAGAAACAGTGAGTTCGTCTGAGAGAGAGAAAAAAACAAGTTGCAGAGAATAATATGAGAAGAGAATGGAGTTGTTGATCACTGCAATCTTCAGTCTTCACGCACATTTGTGCGCCTCTGCATGTATGGTTACCTCCTTTTTTTTCTTTTTTTTTCCATGATAGTTTAATTTCGCGGTTTTGCCTATATAGACTTACTATACGGATTACGGCCCATTTCAAATGTACTATCACATTTTCGATAAAATTATTGAAGTTTAATTTTCCCCATAAATTATAGTTGAAAAAATATTGAAATTATGTTTGGACTTTTATATCATAATATACCCACCTAAAGGATACTGGATCGTAATATACATACTTTTACTATTAGATATTAATATACCAGACCCCTATACTTATGTAATTCTAACGTACTTACTATCATTTGAGTGGTGGCAGTGGCGGATCCAGACATTCAGCTTAGGGGTGTCTAATATACTTGTTATTATATAAGCGTTTTTGAAAAATAAAATAATAAAATTTAAATAGATAAAAATAAAAATAAAAATAAATATTAAATGACATATTCACTAGCTTTACAAAATTTCACATCATCATATAAATATGTCAACCAAATAAATTGAAAGTTCACATTAACTAGATATTTATATCTTAAATTTATACTGATACTTAATCAGCCCATTCATTGACTTACACTTTTTATTTATAAAAAAATAATTTGATACTCCCTCTGTCCCAATTAATTTATTCAGTTTACTTTTTCACGGTTTTCAATGCAACATTATGACCATTAATTTTTTACATTTTATTTTAGTATGACTAATAATATTGTATTCAAGTAAAAATATTTTTCATCACAAATCTAATAGCGGTAGTCTTGTATAATAGCTCAACATATAATTTGATAAATTAACGATCAAAATTTGAAAATTTTGGCCTAATTAGTTAACTTGGACAAGTTATTTGGGACAAAGGGAGTATTATTTTAGGGTTTTTGGGTTGTTACTAAATTAGATACTCTTGCTAAGTTTTTGAGATTTTTTTTTTTTACAGTATCCTCTTGTTCCAATTAAGAAAATTTCTTCCGAATAATATTAGAGAATCACAAATTTTTCTTTGGCCGGGGGTGTTCGTGGACACCCCTACCATACCTACAAGTCCGCCACTAAGTGGTGGTGAATCGGTCTCAGGCATGATGTGACAGGTGAAGGAAACATCATGAGACCCATAAGGAACCAATACAAGTTCACTTAAGTCATTCTTTGAGAGCGGCTCACCATCACTTAAATCATGGTAAGTATATTAAAATTACCTAGGTATAAAAGTAAGGTATATCAGCATCCAATAATAAAGGTTGGTATATTATGATCAAATACCTCAAAAGTTGGATATATTACGAACCAAAAATCATTTACGTTTTACTTGTAAATTTTAATCGAATAGTTTAAGTGACACTGTGATACCAATTACGAAATGTAAACAACTTGGAGCTCCATCTTCTGATATAAGCTTTTAGAATATTAGACTCTACTATACTGACCTTTGATAATATTAAACTGTAATACATCAACTTGTAACATTAGACACTAGTATATCAACTTTTTGGATATATTTAAAGTTAATGTACTACTCCCTCCGTTCCATATTAACTGTCGTCTTTGGAAATTGTGCAGTCAAATCTCAAAAACTTTGACCATAAATTTCTCAATATATACAATAAATTGCTATATAAAATTATCACCATTGGATTCGTGACGAAAAATACTATCATAAAAGTATAATATTGCAATTGTTAATAATATATTATGTAAGAAATTATCAATCAAAAAGTAATATTGGAGACCGTGAAAGTCAAAATTATGACAATTAATATGAAACGGAGGGAGTAATCTTTAATAATAATGAATAAATTTTGACGTTAATATACTAGTGGTACTGACATACTAATGTTCAATTTTATCCATCATTATATAAAGGTTAGTGCATGAACGTAAAATATGCCCTGGAAGAGTAGAATGTAACAGTCTTACCTAGAAACTGATTCCAATTGACCAAAAACTTTGAAATCGTTTACAACCTACTACTTCATGGAAAAGAAATAGAGAGGGTTTACTAAGACATTTAACTTTAGTCCATTATAATCTTAGTTCAAAAGAACAATCTTTTTCAACTATCCAAAATATGGACATAATATATTACAATCCAATATCCCCATATATCATAGTCCTAAATTCCTAAGCTTTTCTAAATTTTAACAAGATGTTTTCTGGATTCACAGAATAAAAGGGTGCAGAGAACAGAGATTAATCCAATGCTTCAACAGGTATCAAACACCTTATAATCTCTGGGTAATTCAGACACACAACAACATTGAACAGCTACTTGTAGAGGGGGTGATCACATTTGATGATTTTTCTCGCTATTCGAGATATGAAACATTAACATTAAGACTACTAATTCCGACATCCAAGTTCATCTCTCAGTTTGGGGGTAATTAGCCCACCTTACAAAGTCTAAAAAGTCTATCAACATTCAACAAATAGGGCATCGCCCTATTTACTTTGGCACACAATAATAGTTACCAGAAATACTAACGATCCCCGCGGAAAATCTTCTTGTGGTCTACAAGTTACATCCCCGAAGCACAATGTCGGGGCAACCTTGCCACAATAAATGACCGTTCACGAAACAATAGACACACAAACATGACCTCCACTGCGCTTCTTTTTTTACTTATTTTTTTACCACCGGAGTGAAATGGGGAGGAGAATTTCGTTCCTCGAGCAGACTGTTTTCTTCTTCCTCTTGAGACTTTGAGCTCCGGGTTGCTAAATGGATATAGCATTTTGCCTGCACCAAGTTCAGGACCACAAGTATTAACCGAAAACGCATCTTGAAAACAAACCAAGACCAATACTCCAGAATCCTGCCCGTGCGAGGTATGGAGGGGTCGGATTTAGAAGTCTCACCCGTAAATTTTGCCCGTGCGTAGGGGGTTTAATGAGATATTTTACTTTAGTCCATTACAATCTAAGTTGAAACAGTAATCTTTTTTGAACTATCCAGATTATGGGCATAAGGAACGCATCTTGAAAACAATGTGTGGATGACCAGACTCAGAGATGGCAATGTCTAATAACCCCTCAATTTCACTAAAATAATCAAATGACCAGCAGATGAAAGCAGAGAATCACTGGACTACCGATATTAGAATGAGACAGACAAAGCAAGGAAGAACAAAAATTGGCACCCAATTTCTTTAGTCTAGGTCCCTAGGAGACAAAAAAAACTAGTTTCCAATATGTCAAGGCTTCTTGTAAAATCATAGGCAAAAGCATCTGTACACACTACACATTCATTTTTACAAATTAGGAGATATGGGAAAACTATTGGACTCACTATCTCAAAGCTACACCCATGCAAAAGCAAACACAAAAAAACACTAGAGAGCACGAGCGTCTCGCATGATCCCTAGGAAAAATCAGGAAAATTTTCCATAGGAAAAAATTAACCCCCCCCCCCCCCCCCCGGGTAAGGGAAATTTTCCCAAGAATCGATATAGAAAAGTAGCAGCAACTAGATTCATACCTTCAAGCCATCCCCTTTTTCCGTTTGTGATCCTTCCATTTATCCAATATATACGAGACTCCTTCCTGCAACGTAGCCTTCCTTCCCTCTCTGTTGTTCCACAGTTCTGTCGTAATATACCTCCCACTAGGATTGTACTCGTTAATTTCCTTCAATGCAGTTGCAACTGCATTGTATACATCCTCACCCCACTCATTCTTCAGGCTTCTCAGCCTTTCATCGGTATCATCTATCACTTCCTGTACAGAGCAAACCAAATCACATAGGCCCCAACATTGCATGAAACCAGGATACATTTCCTACTGTACCGAGGAATAAAAAGGTAGGAACTTTCACGTAAAACACAAAATGCAACAAGCCAACACCAATGCAAAATAGTTTACTCCATTTCAATGCCCTTCACAACATCATTCCCCAAATAAAATCCACCTTCTGTGAAGTTAAAGAGGCTAGCACCACAGCAAAATCATATCTAATGACCTGGTTTTACAATATAAAAGAATATAAACCATAATCTAATAACAGAAACTCATACCGAAAAACTGTGAAATATTACGAACAGCAATACGTATACATCACTCAGAAAGCAATATAGCTAGACCACTCAAGTATTATATAACTGAGAACCATAAATTTATACCTTATGATCTCCATCAACCCCAATCACCCTGAAAGGATGCCATTCAGGATCCCTAAGGTACTCATCCCACAATGAGCACAACTCTGCAGCTTTATCCTCTGCTATATCTTCAGGGTACTTTCTCTTGCAAGCTTCCTGAAAAACTGTACTGTCTAGTTCCCCCATCCTCTTGATGCCAATATTCCCGCGATTTGAGAAGTCTTTCAAACCCTTCAATTCAAGGAAGCAATTGTAAAGTATGTGTCAGAAGCATAGACAAAAATAAGCAGAAACCATCAAAATGAAACGAATAAATACCACAAAACTCATAAATCAAGTTTTCTGTGCCTACATTTATCAATTCCTTACGAGCTTCCTGAAGCTCTTCATTGCTCATCCGCTCCTTTACGATAAGGGTTTGATTCAAAGATTCCACCTCCTCTAGATTTTCTTCTTTCTCCCGCAATTCTTTGAGCATTTCGTCCACCTTTTCAATTACTTCCATATCTCCTTCATCTCCCACATGCTTCATAACATTTAATTTTCCTCTGAGTTGCTCAATTTCGAGCTCAAGAGCTTGTTTTGCCTCCAACTGATTTTGGAGTTGCAAAATTCGCTTGTGTAGATCCTCCTTCTCTTTCTGTTAGATAATATGTTAGAAATGATGTTGCGAATTTTGAAATCTGCAATAGCGCATAGAAATCATTATCCTAACCTTCTGCTCTTCTACCAACTTCAACACATTCTCGTCAGCTTTCTGTTGCACTAAAGCTGCATGCTGAAGAGAGCTATTCCTCATGGTATTCTGAAATAGAAAACAAATAGTGTCACAACCACCGGAAACAGTAACCAGACACCAGCATCCCTATAACATTAAGTAAAAGTGGATGCACAGATGGCAATGAACACTCAACACTAGTAGATGCAGGAGAAGCTAAGTTTATGTTTATTAACAAAAAGAATATAGAAACATAAAACATCTACAGCACACCGAACAAGGAAATTATCTACTATTGAGGGAAGCTAATAAGCTCTGGATTCGTCATCAACCAGAAACCTAAACAGAAATAAATAGACAGCCACTGATAAAACACAATTACTATTTCGCAATGTCACAGCACCTTATGGTTGCTTTCCTTTCTAGCTTCTTAGCTAGTTATTTCCACCTGCTTTAACCCTGTAAAACATTTTTTCTACATTTTTGCAGGTTTCTCAAAAACAGCCCCCCCCCCCCCCTCTCTCTCTTCTACTTGCAGGAGTAAGGATGCCTACAATGGAAGCTGTTTGATTCCTGCTTTAGCAAGTGCAGCGGCTTGGTTGGTTCTACTATTGACTTGTCAGCTATAATACCCATGCAAGGGCACAAGAATCACGTACCTTTTCAATCTCCTCGGCGAGCTTCTTCCTTTCATTTTCATTATGAGCTTCACGCTTCTCCAACTCTTGTACACGTAAATCAAGCTCTGTTTTCTCCGATTCCAGTTGCATCTTAAGCTTAGCATGGTCATTGAAAATCTTCTGGAAATGATCTCGAGCACTCACTTGAATCTTCTTAATTTCTAATCCACAGAAAACACCACAATTGCACAATAAATTATTAGAAAGAAGGAAAAATATGAGAGGATACAACAAATTCGAATAAGATTGTAACCCTCTTCACAGCCATAAAAAAGAATTTACAGCTCAAAATGAAAAACTAGTACATTTCTTAGGCCATAACTAGGAATTCAACTTACATTTTAGCCTCTCAATGCTGTTAAGCATAATATAATGCATTTGAAAGCTCAAAAAGGGTCAGGCAATCAGGCCTCCAAGCCTCAAAATCAAATTACTGATCAAGAAAGTCAGGTATATGCACAAAATAGTGATCGCTTCAATTATCAGATTTGCAAATAGCAGTCACTAAAACCCAAAAAGAAAAAACAAAAATGCAAATGCTCAGCTGTAGAAGTAACTTGATGAGTCAGATTCATCCAAGACTCTGACAGCATTTACCTTCTTTATTCTTCAATTTAAATTCTTTTGCATATGCTTCATGTGCACCTTTTAACTAAATTTAAGGTTTCAATTTTTGCTTACCAAGATCATAGAAAATAACAAAGTATTACAAGATATAATCTAACCACATACTCATACACTACCGCGAGAACATTGAACAGTTAGTACCTTCGTTATATGCCTGATGAAGTCTGTCCTTTTCCTCAGCCAACTGGTTGATGGAATTGGAGGTTTCCTTGAACCTTGACTCTATTTCTTGCAAGCTCTTCTTCTTATTCTCGAGCACATTTGTCAGATTGTTTACAAGCTTGTCCGTCTTTCGAGCTTCTTCAGCTGTCATCTCTGAAATTGTCTTCAAATCCGCAATCTTTCGCAGATGGTCCCCAATAATTCCAGGTAAAGTATAATCGTCGGCACGTGCAACCCAAGCATATAAGCCAGTTTTCTCAGTATCCTTAACCAGCCAGTGTTGCTTTCCATGGTGATTCACCTCAAAATACTTTTCAAACGACAAAGCATTGTTCAAGCCCAACCAATCTTTGTTAAATTCTACTACAGCAGTACCTGAATGGCCCTTGAAATTCCACAAGGGATGAACCCTCTTGGGGTTGAACCCCTTAGCTCTAAGCTCATCCCTCAACTTTGAACCACTTTCCCCTACATACCGACCATCCTGGAACCTGGTGGGAATGTTAACTACAATTCCAGTCCAAGGCCACACGAACTTCTCGTCATGGTCACAGGTAGAGATAGGATCCTTTTCAACCACTGGCACTGATGAGCTAGCTTGATTTTGCATATCGTTTTCCAAATACCTAGCTAAGCCGAGGTGATTTGCTTTCTCCCTAGCTCTTCTCTTCTTCGAGTGACCAGTGCCAATCCCAGAAGCATGCTGGAGCAGTTCTTTGTAAAGGTATTCTTGCTTCCTCTTCTTTGGGCAATATGGGCACGAATACTTCTCTTCTGAAACCTTAAACTCACGTTCTCCCTTTTTAAGCTTTTCATAGGCTTGTTCGCCATATTCTTCTATCTCAGATTCACTAATGTCTGTATCCTCTTCTGAGCTGTGGTCCATTTAACTTCCCAGGATTTGACTGCAGTAGCAGCAAACAACAAAGCTCTGATTAACACCAGGTGTGAAACAGCTTATAAGTTATATTGCCATAGTGCCATTGCACAGAAAACGTCACTAATGCAGGGAGAGGGTAACCCTTTTTTCCTATTAGCATTTCAAGCACTCCTCATGAAATCATGCTAGAGGTCAAAACCTAGGACTCGGAACCTCAAAAATAAAAATGGTAAGATCATCGCGAATCCCATTTGCACTCAGACACTGAGAATCTTCCCCTAAACTGATAGACTACATTACACAGAAACCAACTGTTCAACATAACTATACCAAGACCCAAGTAATCTATGTTGGCATTTAAATTCTACGTAAACAATGACAGTACTAATTCATCAGAAATACAAGCACGCATAAAGCTAACTGATTCATCGTATGATCGCATCCTCCCAACCACACAACATAACTCAAATAACCCCTCCCCCCCCCCCCAACCAACCCAACAAAACAAATCTTCATGAGGCACGGCGAAAATTGTCAAATAACGCTTTATCTTATTTCTAGCCAATGCTACAGTTCAAAGTATGTCTACTCTTTATAAACACAAGTTCGCCAACGGTTCTTAACCATCAGTCAAGAACTACGTCTAAATAGTGCATGCATGACGTGCAACATCGTTATCACTTATCAATTCAGCAAAACTCATACATCACAAATTCAGAACGGCAATCAGAATTCCAAGAAGGCAAGCATATGAAGAGATCACAGAAATTCTGAGCTCTCAGCCTTTCAATTGACAAACATTACTCCAATTCCGACCGAATTTCCAACAGCAAACAAATGTTCACAAAATCAAATCAAAATCTCAAGAATAAACACACTGCCGACAAAATTAACAGTCAACAGTCGAAAAAATCCCGGGGGGGAAAAAAAACTCCGACTGAATTTCCAACAGCAAACAAAATGTTTACAAAATCAAACCAAATTCTCAAGAATTAATACACAACCGACGAAATTAACAGTCAACAGTGAAAAAATCCAGGGGAAAAAAATAAACACACATAAAAAGCTGCATTTCTGAAGCAATCGCACATACAAATTCGATAGAACAAGGGTAAGGAGATAGAAAAATCCAACTTACGGACCAGAAATTGGAGCTAGGGTTTGAGATGAACTGACGAAGAGTGGTGTAATTGCAGGTACTGAGAGAGTGATTATGTTTGGGAGGGTGCTGAGATTTGGGGGTTTTTATATAAGGAGAGAAACAAGTAAGGTTTAGATTTGATATTAATTTAATTGAATGCGAATTCGGAATTTCCAGATGGGGTTTAGGTGAGGGTTACGAGTTGAGTGACTCAGTGGACTGAGTTGAGTTGAGCGAGTGGCGACAAATGGCCCTGCGTTGAAAAAAGCTGATGCGGAGGACTGCACTCTGGAAGAGGGAGCAGATGCCCTTGGCTGTTGTCTGTCTATCTTGTTGTTTGGGATGCTCTTTTTTTGTGTGTATGGGAAAACGCGCTTGTTTGGGCGAGTACGACCCACACTAATCCCCTTGCTTGCTTGTTTTTCCCATATCTCGATTGTGTCTTCGCAAACAAACAAGCCACTGTTTTAACATGTGAATCGGATTCTCTGTGCTTTAATCGCATGTCAAATTCGTGGGTAACTCTAATTTATCAAAATTTACTTGTTTTTATCCTAAATTTACCCAAATTTATCAAAATTAGTCAACATTTACCAAAGTTAAAAAACAAAAAAATAATTTTGATATATTGGCGTAAATTTGCTAAAAGTTCTCTAAAGTTGTCAAAAGTTACCAAAAATCATCAAAATTTAACTTTTACCCAACTATTTTTTACCCATCAATTTGACACACCCTTAAAATGATGGGGTTTTTTTGGTAGATTTTGATTGTTCGACTGATTAAAAAATTATTATTGACTATAGGTTATATTTGGCAATTAGTTAGCTATTTGTATTAGTTGTTTGAATTAGTTGTTTAATTTATATGTTTAGATTAGTTGTTTGTAATAACAGTGTTTAGTGAAATTAGTTGTTTCATAAATGGTTATCTTAAAAAGTATGAAAATAAGAGGAATTAAAGTGAATTGTTAACCTCACATTAACCACTTAAATCAACAAAATGCAAGCAAATGGGGATTTGATAGGGCACAACAAAAATGATTTTCCACGGTGTTAATAAACTTGGAAAATTTGAAGTCGAATTCCTAGTAAGAACAATGGAGTATTTATGGTGGAGTCACAAGAGTGAGGAAAAGTATAGTAGAATTTCGAGAGTGGGGGAACAGTCGTAAGACTACTTGGCTCTTTTGCGTATCCTACGGGTGTGAGAAGCTCAAGAGTTGAGAGGTTGCTTGGTCTTGACCTTTGCCAGGGTTAGCAAATTCTAAGGATGTCCTGTTTGGTTTGTTACCCCTCTTAGGACTGTATGAAACTCGATTAGTCACTTGGTTTGTTGGAAGGTGAAGCCCCAACTCCTTGACCTTGGGAAATGGCTTGTATATTTCTAAGGCTTTTAAATGAATAATAATAATGGTTGGATAGAAAAAGACGATTTAAACATGGGAGATTTTTACGAGTGGAACTATTAGAAATGGCAAAAAGGTGTTGGTTAATGTTAGTTGATGAAGTGACTAAATTAGGATTACTTCTAAGCTATTATTGTTGCACTTATACAAAAGTAAAGTAACTAGAGTAATGTTCTAACGTTTTGATAAAAAGGAGCATGTGATCTAATTCTGCAGAATGTGTCGACTATAAAGTTATGCTCCTCAGTGCTCGTGTAATATTCGAAGAAAGTATCCACTATCACTTAAAGGCTAAAAGCAAACACTTTATCCTGACATGGTTGCTGATTTATTTATCAAATTCCAACAAAATATGAAAAGCTTCAACAAACATCATTAATTTGAAATTTGAAATAAAAAATATCCAAATAGACACCTTCTTTTCTCCATATATTATTTCATCGTCATTGTACTGCATAATACCTGGGAAATTTGATCATATTCAAAAGTAAAAGTTCATCGAGCTCAGTTAACCAACTTACTCCCTTTGTTATATTCTAAATTACGTTTGGGAATGTATGGATCAACCCCAATATTGTCAAGTTTCTTGAGTACCTTAATTAAAATTAAATTTTTGTGTTTATATGAATGTTATTGTATAAAATAAGAAAAGTAATAGCTGACAAGTTACTCTAATTATAAAGTGATGGTATAAAATAAGAATAATTAGTTAAAAATCTAGATAAAAAAGAAGTGTGGTGTGTGAGTAACTGTTCTATGCTGAGTTTATAAAATTAATGGGTAAATGGAATTGGATAATTATTTACCATTTTTTTATCAAAAATTACCTGAACTTGCCAAAATCTACAAAACTCTAGACGTTTGAGAAAAAGAGGATCGAAGAGAAGATTTAGAGAAAAGCATATATTATGTGTATTTACAATGAACAAAACTAAGGACTATTTTTATACAAAAATCTAGCTCAAGATATGATCAAAGATCAAGATCAAGATTCTAATTCTTGAACCTTGATAACAGAAAATAACTAACTCTAATACACCTTGATACTCTCACACTCCCCCCTCAAGGTGAAATAAGTGAAGAAACGTCCACTAATCCAAGCCTAGTAGACAGATAGTTATGTTGGGACTCCCCTAAAGGCTTTGTCATTATGTCGGCAAGCTGATCCTTCGAGGCAACATATGTTGTTTGCAAAAAACCTTCGAGTAGCTTGTCTCTTGTGTAATGACAGTTTATATTTAGATGCTTTGTCCTCTCAAGACTGGGTTCTCAGCAATGTGCATAGCCGCCTTATTGTCACAAAATAGTGTAACAAGTAGCTCAAGTGGTATCATTAAATCCCGAAGCAAGGTAGCAATCCACACCAATTCAGATGTTGTTGTAGACATTGACCTATACTCAGCTTCTGCCGAGGATTCAGCCACTGTGTTCTGCTTCTTGGTTTTTCATGACACTAAACATCTCCCCATGAAGATTACACACCCAGTAAGAGATCTGGAAGATATCTGACAGCTCCCCCAATCTACATCACAGAATGCAGAAAGTTCAAAGTCAGATTGAGCTGGAAATAAAGACCTTTGTTTATACTCCCTTTAAGATATCTTAAGACATGTAGGGCAGCTTCATAGTATGTTTTTCTGGGATTCTACAAGAACTGGCTCAGATGTTGTGCACAGTAAGCAATGTCAAGCCTTGTGATGGCCAAATATAATAATCTTCCAACAGCTCTCTGGAGCGTTACCGTACGCGTAGTGGAGTGATGATAGCTTGAATGGATGATGGAGATTGAAAATCACCAAGAACAATAACCTTGGGCACCCAAAGGAAGGATACGACCTTAAGCAAGGAGAACCACAACTCTAGGCCTAACACCCCACCATGATTATCAAGGATAATCCACCAATAATCACTAAAGGAATGACTTGAAACACCACCAAATTACTTGGATAAAGTTAACAAGATTTTTGACAAAGTTGGGAAAACCCCCTACAATGCCAAAACATTTCATACATAATGTCTAAAAGCTGCCAAACAATGCCAAGGGAGGGGGGTATATATAGGAATGGGGGAAAAAATAACAAAACGCAACAGCAGCAATGTCAGGGCACCATCACGTCGCGGACGCGACGTCCCTCTGGACAGTTTTCCCCTGCCGACTTCAAACACACATAACTTCTTCATCCGAACTCCATTTTAGGCCCAATAGATATCGATGGAAAGCTTTCGGTGTGTACTTTAAGCTCCCAAAATTTGAGACCCATCGGAGGTATATTGAAGGAGTTATGACCCAAAGAGTGAAGACACGTTCATTCCAACAACCCATGTTAACCCTTTTCCTCTTATTCTTTCCGAAAAACTCCGAACCCTTTTAAAGGCCCGAAGTAGGTCCCGATGAGGACCAGTAGCTCCACTCCCATGGTCCGGGGTCCCACTTGAAGTGGATACCACACCCAATGATGACCCGAATAAGCCTCCAAGGTCCCGGGTTCACCTTGAAATGGATCCCACCCCCGACCTTGTAGTTGTTTTGCTTATTTTTTCAGGGAAAGGGTGCGGGAAGACTTGGTGCCCATGAAAAGTGAGACTCGAGTCCTATCCCAATACGCTCTATACTCCCCTTCTTGAAAAAGAGTTGCCCTCAACTCTTGGGAGTTAAAATGAAGGCTAGCTCCAAGGCTCGGCTAGCCATTGCATAACCCTCCAATAAACCAATCATGATCACGCTATGAACTCCACCCTTCTTGAACAAATAGAAATTATTGAAGAGGTTTGGGGGTGAAGGACAAAGGACGGAAGTAGGTTCATTTTGTGGAGTTAGGGAACGCTCAACCTCACTAAGCTTGCACTCGGTAAGGACAAAGCTATGGATCGTTTGCCCTCACCAAGAGCACACTCATCCCGTGTTTCGCTCGATAGGAGGTTCCTCAACTCACTTCTCATCCAAGGTTTGATTTGATGTGGGGCTAAGGGTTTCACGTAATCACAACCAAACAAATGTTTTTCATTCCACATGCTCTTCCAAAAACATTACACACCAAGCTTCCAATAGCACTCATTCAACGACAATTCCTCAAATAACCAATGTCGACCAAACAACATGTATGTCTCGTTCAAAAAGTTCATGCCACAACGACCAACATGAGAGCAATATCCATTGATGGATGACACAAATGACGAGCTCATTAACATTGGAGGAACTAGAATCATGGCTCCATCAAACCCAAACTTGTCTTTAGACATCAAACGTACACCAAGATTCTTAGCGTACCACTCAAAATATAGTGAATTTTCAAACGTAGACATCACATGCTCATAATGCAACTTATCACGCCAACAAACAATATTCTTAAACAACCAATGTCTCCCAAAGGTCATGCACGACTCACCCAAAGACTTTATGTCGCAACATCCAACATCTAAGCAAGTCTCAATGAATTTCATAGGTGAGTTTGAAGTTACCTCATTCTTCTCATAAGGGAGATCATAAATGACTAGGTCGTGAGAGGTGTTGGTGATAACTTCGTTGTTTCTTGACTCCTCACAAAGCGATGTCGAGATGTTCATCGGAGCTTCTTTTTGAGATTCTTCCGTAAGGACGGGAGGAAGGGCAAGATCGAGGTTCTCATCCCCCTCTTGGCATGGAGCTTTATCAAGCTCACTATATACTTTAAGTAGCTCAAGAGGTTTCCCTTCAACGGCCTCAAGGACAATAACCCCGTTCATTGAACTTTTATTTTTCTCAACCTTCTCGTGGCATGGAGCTTCAACAAAAGCTTCGGAAGCCTCACAAGGTTCAATGGAAGCTCCCTCGTTGGCCATAAGATCGAACTTTGCTTGCTTAACTTCTCCGTTCCCACCAAGTGATGACTTGGTCTCACGGTTAACCTATCGCTTGTAAGTGTTAGGCAAGAATTGTCGATCCATCAATCGCTTTAGCCTCGTCCATGAAACGATTTCCGATCGACCCTCCATAGTCCTTTGCAGTTTGACGGTTGCAAACCAAAGAGATTCAGAATTAGTGAGCTTTGATCTCGCAACTTTGAAGGCTTGTTCATCACTATACTCCTTAGTTGCAAAAATTATCTCCAAGGTTTGGACCCATTTACGATAATCTTCCGGACCGGTATAGCCATTGAATTCCGGAATTTTGACTTTGATATCATGAAATTCATCCCGTGGAGGCTTCTCAACCGCTTCCTGTCGACGATGGTGTCGAAATGAGCCTCTATCATCGTCACTCGATTCGTAGGAAGGAGGAGGACGGATATGGCTTCTAGTAGACCTCCTTCGTTCGTCACGGGGTTGATCTTGGAGGTTCAAAGTGATGTTGTTCACTTGAACCTTAAGGTTGACAATAGTCCGCTCGATAGTGGAGTATTGATTCTCAATGGAGGTGAGTCGATTGTCTATGGTGGTGAATCAGTTCTCGATATCTAGAGCTCGAATTTGAGGACTTCGGTGTCGGCTTGATTTCTCTCGATTGGAGCTATATTCTCCATCCATTTCGAGAGAAGGGTGAATAACGGATTGTGTTTGGGATAATTTTGAGGAGTTTGGGGGTTCTTTTGTAGTTGGCTAGTGTTTGGCTAAGGGTTCTTTGTGTTTTTCTCATGGGCATTTCATCGAACACCTTGCGTGCACTATTTTCCAACTTCTCCTCAAAGCTCCAAATTGCTTCAATAACACCAAATAACACAATACAAAGTATTCCATACTCTTGGATTGCAAAGGGAATCGGGATCACCAATATTTGTATACAATCCACAAAAATCAACACTAGGGAACACACTAGCAAGAACAATGAAAAAAACTCAAGATAAATGAAAAACCAAAGCTCTGATACCAAGTGGAGCGTTACCGTATGCGTGGTGGAGTGATGATAGCTTGAGTGGATGATGGAGATTGAAAATCACCGAGAACAATAACCTTGAGCACCCAAAGGAAGGATATGACCTTGAGCAAGGAGAACCACAACTCTAGGCCTAACACCCCACCATGATTATCAAGGATAATCCACCAATAATCACTAAAGGAATGACCTGAAATACCACCAAATCACTTGGATAAAGTTAACAAGATTTTTGAGAAAGTTGGGAAAAACCCCTACAATGGCAAAACATTTCATACACAATGTCTAAAAGTTGCCAAACAATGCTAAGGGAGGGGGTATATATTAGGGTTGTTCAAAAAAATCGGAACCGCTTCACCGAACCGTAAACCGGCCAAAAAAAACCGGAAACGGGCAACACCGAACCGCTTCATTTTTCCGATGCACCGAACCAGATGAATCGGATGTTAAACGGGGCGGTTCCGGTTTGTAATTTTCAAGCCGGCGAGGAATTGGAACCGTACCGTTAATACAAGCCTAGTCACACAATATGTCTATGATACTGTCCTGCTACTTAGTGTTTCTAACAAGTAAAAGAATATATATATATATATATATATATATATATATATATATATATTGATTTAAAAAAAATCACCAACACATTGAGAACTAGCAAGCAAAAAAAATTTTACACAGACACAGTCGGAACCGATCATTTTTTTTTGGGTGGATTGAATGATGATTTTTTAATTTTAATGGATATAAAGGCGGTTCCAGTTAACCGGTGACACCGCACCGTTAAATTCGGTGCACCGGATTAAAAAAATCGGGTGTTCCGGTTACGGTTACGGTTTATGATTTTGGAAAACCGTTTTGGCCGGTGCACTGCTTCGTGAAACCGTCACCGCACCGTGAACACCCCTAGTTAGGGGTGGAAGAAAAATCCGGAACCGGCACACCGAACCGGAAACCGGATAAAAAAAACCGGGAACGGGCAACACCGAACCGGTTTAAAAATCCGGTGCACCGCACCGGAAAAACCGGATACTAAACGGAGCGGTTCCGGTTTGGGATATTCACACCGCCGGGGAACCGGCACCGAACCGTTAATATAATTAAATACATATATATAAATTTTGGTTAAAAAAAAGTTTCTACCCAAAAATTAACCCGCTTGCTTTTCATCGCCCACCTTT
Source organism: Portulaca oleracea (assembly GCA_029582165.1). NCBI lineage: Eukaryota > Viridiplantae > Streptophyta > Magnoliopsida > Caryophyllales > Portulacaceae > Portulaca > Portulaca oleracea. The sequence goes on from CM055892.1 coordinate 19,032,561, forward strand.
TTACTATTGTCGCCCACCTTTCGCATAATATTTCCAACCCACGCCCTTGAACCTCATAACTTCACTCTCCACTATCTCTCTAGTTTATCTCTCTAAAAAACGCTCTCAACCATCAACCACCACAAACCACCCTCATACCGGGATTCAATCTACGAATTTGAGGTATGTTTCGAATTTGTGTTTGATTTTATGGTTTTATGTTTTGTAAATTTTAATTTTGAACGAAAAAACAAAAAAAAAAATAAAAAAAAGGTTGCGGCGCGCAGCCGCCGCCGGGCTGCGCGCAGATCGAATCCGACGCGGCGCGCCATGCCGATTGGGATCGGCACCGCGGCTTGCCGTATGCTTGCACGCAGCGGCGCCGTGCGATTTATTTTTTTTTTTTTTGTTTTATTTATTAATATTAGTTGTTATTATTGTTATATTTATTAATATTGTTATTGTTATGTTTATTAATATTGTTATTGTTATTTTTATTAATATTGTTATTGATAATAATTGCTATTAATATTATTATTGTTAATAATTGTTATTAGATTATTGTTAAATAATAAATAAAAATTAAATATTATATTTATTGACGTTAATATTGTTATTATTAAATATGAAAATTATTAATATTTTTATTATGAATATTATAGTTAATTATGTGTTAATTTGATAATTATTATTGATTAATTGTATTATTTTTATTAATATTGTGTTATGAAAATTAATATTGTTAATATCAATATTAATGTTATGCATGTGTTAATATGACAATTAGTAGTGATTAATATCAGTGATATTGATTGGCAGTTAATATTTAATGCGTTAATATTATTTAGTGATTAAGCATGTGTTAATGTTAGTGATTAATTGGCTTAGTAAAAAATGGTAATTGTGATGTAGGGCTAAGTTTATGGGTTAGTGTATATTCCGAATAGTTTATATGTAGTTGTGTTAGAAGGATGTTGAGTTTGGATGATTTTGGTTGTTATTTGTAAGTAAGTTGGCGTATATAGTTGGTATGGGTAATTTATTCATAATCCAACTTAATTGTCAATTTATGTACTAATAACTCCAAAGATGACATAATAGTTATGTCACATCCATTTAATAACTTAGGTACTCAACAACCAGTTGATACGTAAGTGGATATATAGGTTATTTTGTGATGGTACGTTAGTATAATAATTATGTTAATGTATAGTTATTGTATGTTAGTTGTATACGTGAAAGAAAGAGGTTGAGTTTTGGGTCATATTAGTGTCCAAGGAGAGTGTGTGTTGTAACCTGATAATGTATGGTTGAGAAGGTTAATCAATGCCGCATCAACTCTTGTTTATCTGTTTGGTCCCAAAAGTAGCCATCGTCGCCAGTGAAATTGGCGAGGTCGCAGTGCAGGAGTTAGAAGCGTATCAGATTCGGTACAATGCAATGTTTCTATTGTGCAGCCTGGTGGGTCAACAAGAAACATTACATTGTATCGAATCTGATATGCTTCTAACTCCCAGAGCACTGTAGACCTCGCGCAATTTCACTGCTGACAGTGCGTTATTTTTTGGGAACCAAACAATTAAACGAGAAGTCGGTACGGTTGACGAAAGTCTTTTTCAACCATATATTAACAGTTAAACAACACACTCTCCTTGGACAATAACATGACCCTCTTGCCTCGTGACACGACTTAGGTAACCAACACACGCTAACCCATTTGCGCATATTCTTGCGACTTAAATGATTTTGGTTGTTATGTATGTCTTCATTTTGCAGGTGATCTAAAATGGTAGGAAAGGCAGGGCGCGGGTTTCGGGCCGGGCGAATCGACTTGTGAGTGGTTGGAGGGGGTGAGTGCAGGGACCCCACAGACGCAAATGTACTGCGTCGACTCGCCGTCTTTGGGCGTGGTGCGGATGCGGGGATGCGTGAGGCGGCCCGAGGACACGGGTAGTCAGGCCATGGATTTCGTTGACCATCTCAACCAGGCCATGGGTGAGTCTAGCGGCTCAACAACATCGGAGTCGGGGGACGATGAGACAGGGGAGCCCGAGATGCAGATGATCCCGACCTCCGTCGCCAATTTTTCGACTACTGGGCCAGGTTACAGGCCATCAGGTTTCATGCCGATGAGGGATGCATCCGGCAAGTTTGCCCCAATTCGAAAGGGTGGGCGGAAGCGATTACGCTCGCGGTGGCCGGGTCGATAGTAGATATCGGAAGAGGAAGCGTGCGCCGAAACAATTCTGGAAGATTGGTGGTAACGTTCGGGGACTGCAATTCCCTCATTGATACCGAGCTTTGGAGGTCATTGCTCGGGTAATATAGGAGGGTCGCGGCGTTAAGCCTCGTGTTGTCCTTGATTGCACGGCGAAGAAGAATGCGTTGAGGAGTTGTGGTCGACACGCACGATTGGAACACGAATGCGGTCGCAGGAAGAATCCAAATAACCAACTTGCCGGAGCTGATGTACGATCACATCGACTCGACGTTGATCTCGGCGTTCGTTGAGAGGTGTCGGCTTGATTATGCGGTCAGTTTTCAAATTCGTGTTTTTATTGTTTTTTTAATGGGTATATGTATACAACGGTACAACTACAACAATCATTGGCGTTGAGCGGCCCTAATAGCCTGCCATCTATCAATACGAGCCTGGAAAGGCTCATCCCAACCCTCAACAGTTATGTCTCTAGCTGCTCGCCATCCAATATGAATCGGCGGTAGGGGGCAGTCATCCCGTAAATGTATAAGCATGAAGTGGTTATTGTATCGCACAATTCCTTAAACTTTCGCAGGTCCCGTAAGTCTAGGCCCTCCTCTTATGGGTAATATTGATATGCATAGTTCAGCTGTCTGCGATCGTGGACCAGGAGGTGTTGACAAGAAGACCCACATCATATTCATCGTTGTCGCAGCTGGAAATAAGTCATTTGGAGCCGACATCCAATGTTCGAACGGGGCTGGCCCAGCCAAGTGGCCGTAAATCCGTGCGTGTGTCTCAAGGAAAATCTCCTTGCTGTTAGAAAACGCAGAAACATATGCATTTTCGTTCGCCCGCAACTCAGTGCTCATTGAGACCCTAGCGATTGACCACTTTTCACGATCCGTAACTGCCTCGGCGCATCGAACCCACGATTGCCATCGGCTTCCACATCGGTCCATCCAACGGCGTATGGCGAGAATGAAATGGCAAAGGCGTCCTCGAGCGAAGCGGTTCTTGACGCATCCGGTTGATACCTGCGAATCATATTAACTTAAGTTATAAACAACAATATATGGTAACTATTGCAAACCAAACAAATACTATAAATATACGCAAACCTGTTGACCCCATCCCAAATGATGAAGAACTGGTTCCCTTTTTCCTTGACGAATTCGTCGTTGTCTTGCTACCCCGTCCCGATGATCGTCCGTACTCAAACGCACTGGGATTGCGTCGCGTTGATTTTGATGTCTTCGGTCTGCCGGGCCGTGGGGGGCTTGTCTGCGGATCAGGAATATACTCACTGTCGGGATTCAACTTTCCATTGAGGACACTGTTCACGTGTCGTACATAACTGAGTCACTCTCCGAACACAGTTAGCTTGATTCCTCAAAATGTTCTAAGTCTATACCTGGTGGAAGATCATTTAAGCATGCAGCTTCACCATCGCCAATCACTGACAGTTGTCTCCAAAACACATTTATCCGTGTCAGCGGAATTGGCTCTCCAGATTCGTAAACTTCCATCATAGAACACGCGCACGGGAGAAGGTGGGTCCTCGACACCAGGTGATCGCATAAGTAGCATTCATTTTCATACCTCATCGCCAAAGATCTTATTGAGCTCATACGACATAAGGTCCAACGCATGATGAGATACTCTTCCGCAAATTCTTAAAGAAATGCGATCGACCTAATTCCTGTCGTGCTCCTTGGTATTCAAGCTCCTCTTAATCTCCGTATGTTGATTCTCCAAGTGAAAGTGAATCTTCGCAAACACACGATCGAAGGTGCCTCGAACTGCCGATATAATACTTTAGTGATGAATGCCGCTCTCAACTCTTGAAGTGGTCATGTTCCCCATATAGGTACGTGCGTTGTCGGTCCAAGCACAAACAAATTTTTCCTTATGACTCACCACGTTCCGTAAGATAATCAATTATCGGTTTGTTTTGCCCGATCCACGCGTTAACAACCTCTTTCCACTTGACATTGAAATCTCCAACAGTCTTCGCATGTACAAGGCCGTTCCAGAAATGATGTCTGAAATGAAGCCCGAGTCCGAGCTTCTTGCCCCCAGTAAGGACGTTCACTTTGTTCTCCACATCATTCGCAATATGCCACACGCACAAAAGATGATGCACATTTGGGTAAACCCTGGCGACAGCCCCCAACAAAGCATCCTGCTTGTCCGTAACAAACATGGATGGAATTAAATCGGTACCCAACAATTCATACACTCTCCACAATAGCCACTCATAAGATTCCATCTTCTCGTCCCGCATGAACGAGTAAGCTATCTGGAAGTTGCGGTTCGTCGGTGTCATGCCTACGAGCTCACATAAAGGCCACTTTGCCTTGTTTGTCTTGTACGTTGTGTCAATGAGAATGACATTTGGGTACGTACGTAGCAACTTCAACGAGTAAGGATGGCATAAAAACACCGACGGCTCGCCGTCATCATAATCGACAAAAGAAACGTACTGGCCGAAGTTTCGCCATGCGCGCAAGCATTGTCCCGCACCGTCCTACAATCCAATTCCTCAGTGCGCATCTTTGACCTATCTTTGTAAACTTTCTTCTCGTTTATCGCAGATGCGAGAACCTAATCTTCAACGACGCGTTTGTATTGTCGGCCGGTGTGCACCCGTGTTGGTCATATCCGGACATGTTCTTTCATTTGAGGTTAATGGATGTCCGTGGCGATGCCCTTCCTCGCATTACGATGAAGGCATGATTGTGCTTCCCGGTCCACCGTCGCACTCTAACTCGCCATTCCGTTTCGTTGCGAGTCCACGCAACAATGGCGAACTTACATTGGCACGCCTTCGTTGACGTCCTCCGACGAGCCGCATCATCTAGATCGTTCAATTTGCCACGATACTTTCCGTACCTCCAGCACTTCAAATAACACCTTAACGGACTATCGGCATCTTTTCTCTTGTACGAAGCCCGTACAAACCTAAAACCGATTGTCGCAGCTACTCCATTGGCCCAATCATTCAACGCTTCAATACTCTCGAACACATTTTGCGTTACAAAATGTGAGGAGTAATCAACGCCGTCCCCCCCAAAGTCCTCCAAAAAAACCTACAAACAATAAAAACAATTATTATTATTAATATACTAATAATAACTGGTATACTAATTCGTAATAATAATGTTAGTAGCTTCAACATTAATAAATAACAAACAATTCTAATATTAATTATCATAATAATAATATTATTAAAAAAACATTGTAACATAATTAACATAATAATAACAATTAACAACATTATTTACCATAATGATATTATTTTAAATAAATAAATAATACTTTTAACAACATTTACTAATATTGTTAATAATATCAACAACACTTATAAACAACTTGTTTTAATAATATTAATTAACATAATTTAGACATAATAATTATAATTAATTACATTAAATATTAATAAAATTTTTATTTAAATAACAATATTAACAATAAAAATTAGCATAATTAACATAATATAATAATAATAACAACACTTCTAAACATCTTATTTACGATAATATGTTTTAACAAAATTTACATAACAATTATAATTAACGAAATTTATTACCTTAATAATATTAACATAAATAAATAAATAATATTTTTTACATAACAATAATATTAACATTTTATAAAAATTTAAAAAAAAAAAATAAAACGAAAATTTTTCCCGGAAAAACACGGTCCGCGCGAGAACCATGGCGTGACTGCAGTGTTATCGCGCGTACGGCCGCGGCTATTTGCACGCCGCGGATCCGCGCGCAGAACCGTGCATTTCCGGAAAATTTTTCGTTTTATTTTTTTTTTTAGAATTTAAATTTTACAAACTAACCTCTTGTTCTTCACTTGAATTACCACCTTCTATTGACATTTTAGGTTGAATTTCTAAATTAAATCAAAATTTTAGAGCAAATTTTAGAGAGAGAAAGAGAGGAGAGAGAGAGAGAGAGAGTTTTAGAGAGAAGGTGACTTGAATTATATAAAGGGCAAAAATGTCTTTTGGGGGGGCGACATTAGTAAAAAGGGGGGCGATGAATAGCATTACCCAAAATTAATACAAAAATAATATAAATTAACTAGTTAAAAAAAAAAGAACATTAGATGTTAATGTGTTATTGGGTTGGGCTTATGGGCTAGTAAATTTGGCTCTCTGGCTCACACTCCTCACAGTCTCACTGAGACATTGACGTCGAGCAAGGGGATGGGGGAATTAGGTTTTAGTATTTCAAATTTTCATTTTCCAGTTTAGGGTTTAGGGTTCTCACTTTTTTTTTTTAATTAAAGTAAAAAATTACTAAAGGGTACCCTAATTTTTAGTGAAATGTTTTTCCGGTACCCAAACTTTTAAAAACTAATTTTGGGGTACCCTAACTTTTAGAATTAGAAATAATTAGGTGAATTTCCGGCCAATAATTTGAATTCACCGGTGAGTTTTAGGCGGGAAATTGATTAAGTGTTTTTGTAGACGAAAATGCCCTTTATTTTTGTGGACGAAAATGATTTGAATTAATCGGAGTTTCGCCGGAAATTCACCTAGTAATTTCTAACCTAAAAGTAAGGGTACCCCAAAATTAGTTTTGAAAAGTTAGGGTACCAAAAAATTGTTTCTTCAAAAGTTAGGGTACCTCTAAGGAATTTTTCGGAGATTATTTTTTTTATTAAATAGAGATTTTTTTATGTTTGATAGAAATTTATGCGGTTCCGGTTCACCGGTGAAACCGCATCGTTAAAGCCGGTGCACCGGTTTTAAAAAACCGGTATTCGGTTCCGGTTCCGGTTTATGGTTTTCGCGCACCGTTTCATCCGGTGCACTGCTTCGGCGCACCGAAACCGACCGCACCGCACCGTTTCCACCCCTACCCCTAGTATATATAGGAATGGGGGAAAAAATAACAAAACGCAGCGGCAACAACGTCTGGGCAGCATCACGTCGCGGGCGTGAACCTAGGCGTCGCTGGCGCGACATCCCTCTGGACAGTTTTCCCCTGCCGGCTTCAAACGCGCATAACTTCTTCATCCGAACTCTGTTTTAGGCCCAATAGATATCGATGGAAAGCTCTCGGTGTGTAAGTTTCCAAAATTTGAGACTCATAGGAGGTATATTGAAGGAGTTATGACCCAAAGAGTGAAGGCACGTCCATTCCAACAACCCATATTGACCCTTTTCTGCTTATTCTTTCCGAAAGACTTCGAACCCTTTTAAAGGCCCGAAGTAGGTCCCGATGAGGACCCGTAGCTCTACTCCCATGGTCTGGGGTCCCACTTGAAGTGGATGCCACACCCAACGATGACTCGAATAAGCCTCCAAGGTCCCGGGTCCACCTTGAATGGATCCCACCCCCGACCTTGTAGTTGTTTTGCTTGTTTTTCAGGGAAAGGGTGCGGGAAGAATTGGTGCCCATGAAAAGTGAGACTCGAGCCCCATCCCAATACGCTTCACTCTCTTATGTTGCTCTGGATCCTCTAGTACTTGTCCCTTCTCTGTAGATAACTTTAACCCCTTTGGTAATGGAAAACGAGCTGGTTTTGCTGCTGCCAGACCTGCATCCTCCAAAATGTCAGCAATGTACCTTCTTTGATGTAATAGAGTTCCATTTTGAGATCTTGCAACTTCAATCCAAAGAAAATATCGAGCTAGCCTCAGGTCTTTGATTGTAAAGGCCTTATGCAGCTGTTCTTTTAGCTGCTTAATACCTTGCTCACCATTCCCTATTACAAGCAAATCATCCACATATACTAAACACAAAAAGGATTAGGTCACCTTGTTCTTTGATGAATAAAGAGTAATCATGTTTTGATTGAGGGGGTGTTTGGTGTCTAGCATTTTTGGATGTTTTTTTTTGGAGAAAATGGCTTTTTGGGGGGCATTTAGCTGTTTGACCATTCAAAAAGCCAACTTGAAGTGTTTGGTAATTTGGTGGATTGAACTGGCTTTTCACCCCCAAAAAGTCATTTTGTAAAAAGCTACAAAGAGTAGCTTTTTGTAAATGACTTTTGACTTTTTGGGATGTAAATTATCATATTGACCACACACTTCATAAAAATTACAAAAACTGTCATCCAAATTATTTAAGGTTATTTCTTTTAGTTTTTCTTCCATCTTCCACCAAAACCATCCAAATTATTTTTAGTTGTTTATAATGTAGATTACCATGTTGGTATCTAAGATGTACAAATAAAAAATATATTTGCAATTAATCCAAATTTTAAAAGTAAATTTGGGATAAAAATTTATAAAATATCAACATTAATTGTAAAAGTAAATTGGGACAAAAATTTTAGTCTTACTCAAGAAAATTTGGCAAACAATGAACAATTTAGTTATTAGCCTATTAATACAAATTACAATTTTTAGTGATTATTTGTTGAACACACAAATTCGATGGAAAAAAGACTATCAATAAAAAAAATACTAGAAATATGGAGGAAAAACCAAAAAATGAATTAAAAAATCATAATGTTAAAATAATACTGAAGATAAAGCTAAGGGTATACTTGGAAATCAAACAAAAAGTTATACTACAAATAACTAACTCTACCAAACACTTTTTACACAAACAGCTAACACAAACAGCCAACAAAAACAGCTAACAAAACAAGTAAACAACCAAAAGTCAAAGAGCTAACAAAACAGCCGACAGCCAAAAAAAGCCAACAACCAACAGCTGGTTCACAAACACCCCCTGAGTGAATCCCATCCTCTTAAGGAAATTATTTAGCTCAATATTCCATTGCCTAGAGGCCTGCTTTAGGCTATAAAGAGATTTTTTTAGTAAACAAACCTGATTTGGAGAGGCTTTACTGTAACCTTCAGGAGGTACTATATATACGTCTTCAGTGAGGGATCCATGTAGAAAAGCATTGTTTATATCTAGTTGATGCAAATGTCATCCTTTGATGGTAGCCATAGCTATGAAAATTCTTACAGTGATTAACTTTGCTACTGGGGAAAATGTGTGTTTGTAATCTTTGTTTTTAATTTGTTCAAAGCCTCTTATTACTAGCCGAGCTTTGTACCTTTCTACACTTCCATCTGGTTTGAATTTAATTTTGTAGACCCACTTTGAGCTTAAAGCTTTCTTCCCAAAAGGTAATTCAGTCAAGACCCAAGTTCCATTTTCCTCTAAAGCATCCAATTCCTCATTCATGGCTTTTGTCCCATTCATAATGTCTTGCTGCCACTACATAGTTACTAGGCTCAGGAATATGCATTGCAGTAACTAAAGAAGCAACAAAATCAGAAGGGTAATGTTGAAAATCAACAGCTTTGAATAAAGGGAAAGAAGCTGACTTATATCCTGTGAGACTATAGGATTGATCTTGATTTGGTGTCTTATCTTGCCTACTGTGACCCTTTGCACAAAGTTTTTGAGCCAAACAGATCTTTGCCTCTATCTTTGAGATCTTCTTAGGCCTTGTTGTGAGTTTTCATCATGATTTCTTCTTTGATCTAAGTTTTGATCATCAAGATTTTGGAGAGGAACTGTGTCATTCTGAGCAACAGTGTCATTAAGACTGTCTTCATGACATTTTTCTTGAACACTAGTATGTTCATTAGGGTCCTACACAATGTCAGCCTCCAAATTTGCATTAGTTCTATCAAATGTGGTATTAGAATCAGGACTTGATGGGATAGAGTGGTGTTTTGCATATGTCCAAGGGTGATTTATGTCAGCATAAACTTCTGAAGAGGGCCAAAGATTTTCAGTGATCATCCTGGATTCTTTATGCTTATTTCCTTAATTTCTGAAAGGAAAAACCTGCTCATCAAAGATTACATCCCTACTGTGTATGACCTTTTTTGTGTTTAGAGTGAGCAACTTATATCCTTTCATTCCATATGTGTATCCAAGTAAAATACACCTTATGGCTTTGTTAGAGAATTTATCTTTCTCCCCTAAATTCACAGCAAAACATTGACATCCAATGGTTCTTAATTCTTCTAAATTAGGTTTCTCTTTGTAGATCATCTCATAAGGACTTTTCCATCCTAAAACCTTCATTGGTAGCTTGTTGATGATAGAGGTGGCAGCCAAAATGCATTCACCCTAGAAGGTTTTGGGAAACCAGCTTGTAGCCTAATGGCCCTAGCAGTGTCAAGAATGTGTCTATGCTTTCTCTCTACTACCCCATTTGCTGAGGAGTTCTTAACATGGACCTTTGATGTATAATTCCTTTTGAATCAAAGAGGGCTCTACAAGTCTTTTGAAGAAATTCAGTTCTATTGTCAGTTCTGATCATTTTTACATGTGCATCAAACTTATTTTCCACCATACTCAAGAATTTCTCAATGCTTTTGTACACCTAGTGTAGTCATCAACTGTAGTTAGAAAATACCTAGCACCATTTATATTTGAGGTTCTATAGGGGCCCCACAGGTCCATATGAACTAATTGAAAGGGAAAACAAGTTTTAATGGTGCTTCTATGAAAAGGTAACCCATGAGCTTTGGCAAATATGCAAATTTCACAAAAAAATCCTTTCATTATCAATGTTACAATCCAAATATGCTCCAGTTTTGAAATAGAGGCAAGCCCTAATCTTGAATGTAAAATATGCAAGGGTATTTCATCATTCTCAACAACATTACAAGTTTTGTCATCAATAACTATCATATGAGACTCAGGAGTGAAATGAGTTCTCCTTCTACACTTGGATTCCAACTTATAGAGCCCATGATTCTCATGAGCAATAACTATGGTCCAGTTATTTAAAGGGTCCTGAAACAAGCATTTGTGATAGAGATCAGCCCTCACAACCTCATTTGGTGTCAGCATGCTTTGAGGCCATCCATGGATCCCAGAAGGTCCTTGACTATATCAAAGGGCATCCACCTGATGTGAGACCATCTTTACTGTCTCAATACTTCAGAATTGAGGCCTCACTCACATTTGGTCCCTTGGAGGTCATTCATAATGTCCAAGCTTACATGGTCCGAATGTTATTTGGGTTCCACAGAACTATTTCAACCCGGGCATGCATTGAGGTCATTCATAATGTCCAAGCTGATTGTTCTTTTCAACTTAGTTTGTGTTTCTCTTCTCTTTGGAGGTCAAGGAAGTATGTTACTAAGACATTCTAAATGCCAAAGGTTGATCCATTTGGAGGTCGTTTGCATTCTGCACAACTATTGCAATCTAGGTACGTGCATGAGGACCTCATTCGCGATCAGCTTGTCTTTTGGTGTTTCAGCAAGGTCCTTTTGGTCTTTTCACTTGGGTTGCGTCATTTTCTACTTATTGGAGGTCATTAATCTTCAATGCAATCTGAATATACGTATGAGGACCTCCATATTGAGTCTGCTGAGAATTTGGACGTCCAAGGACATTCCTTACTGGAGGAAGACTATTTGCACCTTGTTGACTTCACTTCCTGAGTTGTTGAGGTCTTTCCAATTCAGTGAGGTGTTTGTCGTTGAGGCCTTCTATGAAGACATCACTTTCGAGCTGTTGAGGTCCTTCCAGCTCGATCATGAGGTGATTCTCCAGCCTTGCCCACGTGAGGAATGCTGCTCCAATAAGAAAGCGCCATGTGTGATGTTTCTAGAGCCTTCCAATTGTTATAGAAGCTTCATGAAGATGCCATGTGTGACGCTTTTATTGGCCCTCATTGTTATTGTTCTAGAAGCTTCCTAAGTTAGTTACATTTTGTCTTATTCTGATGTAATTAGCTAATTAAGCTAGATTAGGACGTTTTCTTTTTGCTCAAGAAACTCCTAATTAGATATCTCAGCTGGGTTTATATATACCCACTGTGAGGTCATTGTATTCAACAACTTGATATATGAAATATGAGATTTGAGTGCCTTATTGAGCCTCTTATTTGTGAGTGACGTTAAACTCTCAAATTTGGTTAATTCTACTACAGTATCAAGGATTTGGCAATCCTTGTGGTGGGTGTAGATCTTGGTAATTTCAATGGTGGTGTGCCTGTATCCATTGAGGTCATCGAGTCCATTGCCCTTGTGATAATCGGTCATGGTATGCCTGTATTGATCGGTAATCACTTGATTCTATCCTTTATCTTTCTGCATTTTCCATCCCTCATTATCTATTTCAATCCATTTGAACGAGACCTAAAATCCTTCATGAGTTCTTGATGTTATTTTGTCCATCCGATCACATTTCACACATCACCCATTTCATCCATTCGATTCTGGTTGATTATCCCCTGTTTTGGAGCTGTTTCCATTCGATTATCAATTGTGAGGTCCCAGATTCCAGTGTGTGTGTGTCCGTTTGGTGTCTGTGAGGTCATCACTCTTATCTTAGCGACCTTGCATACATCAATTTGTCAGCAAAATAAATCATATATATGGATTGATCAGATAAAAGCTTGATAACAGATATCAAATTAAATGTTCAATCGAGAACATGTAAAAGTTTCTGTAGCTTTAGACTATTTTCAAGAACTATATATCCAGTTAACTTCACTGTTTTGACACTACCATAAAGCATAGTGATAGATATAGGTTTGCTTAACTTATCAAAGGAGGTAAATAAAGATATGACATGGGCCATATGATCACTTGCCCCAGTGTCAACAATCCAAGAAGACATTTAAATTTTTGGACATTAAAGCAGACACTACTGTTTATATCTTGAAAGATATTACCTGAGAAATATGAGAAACTTTCTTTTGGAGGCTTTGAGGATTGAGCAAAATGTGAAGTGGCTTGTGATATCTGCATTTGGTCTTGCTGCTTGCTTTGATTTATTTTGAAAACTTCATTAGCTATTTGTTGCAGAAGCCTTGCATTCATATGAGGAACTTCTACTTCTAGTGGGCTGTCTGTTGTTTCTTTAAGGAAAACATTTGTTGTTGTTTTCTTGTCTTTATACCAATCCGGATGCCCTACTAATTTAAAGCAACTTTCCCTCTCATGGCCATGTTTTTGACAGTAGGTGCAAAATTTATTTTCTTTGTCCTTCTTGGGATCTTTCTTAGGTCCCTTGAAGGAAATTCTTACATTTAAAGCACTTATGTCATTGTCATTGTTGCCAAATTGCCTGTGAGTGTTAGCTGCTATTTCAGAAGAAACCTCCCATCAGAAGCAATCTTTTGGTACTCAGTTCGCTGGACCAAAGAATATGCTTTGTTGATTGTGGGCATGGGATCCATCAGCAAGATTTGTGCTCTCATGGCATGAAACTCATCGTTCAAGTGCATTAGGAACTGGACAAGTCTCCTTCTTTGTTCCATGGCAATGGTGGTCTTAATGTGAGGGCATGTCTCATGACAGTTACAAACTTACCTCAGACATCTCACTCAATTCATCCCAAAGCTTCTTCATCCTTGTAAAGTAGACTGCCACAAATTGCTAGCCTCGTTGTAGGTCAGAAATTTCCTTTTCTAACTGAAAGAGCAAGGGCCCATTACTTTGGCCAAATCTCTCACTCGAGATAAAACTGCCCTTCGACTTTCCAATTTAGTCAAATTTGCCACTAATCTTTCTAAAGTATCAAAAATGCCATTGAACTCTCCAATTTAGATAAGGAATGTCACTGATTGTTTTTTTTTACCTGTTGTAGCAAGTTAAGGAGAGAATTAATTGTAAAATTATCAAAACAACCCCAAATCCTCAAACTATTTCCAGATTCCTGTTCATCCCTTTTATACATTCCCTAACCCCAACAATGCCATTAAACTTTCCCTTCTTCATTCTTCTTCTCCCCGTCATTTCCAGATTCCTCCATTTTTTCAGATGTGTTTTCATCTTGGTTGGAGCTTCAATCATGGTGGACCTCCTTGCTTGATCATCTTCGAATCAAACTCAGATTATAAAAAAGGACTCATCTTTCCGAATAATATTTCCACTTGTTTTGGTTAATCAATCTGGTTCTAATTTGGGCACCTGATCATCAAAAATGCGAATTGGTTTGGCACCTAGGTCGGGGATGTTTTGCAAGTGATCGACGTTGAAAATCTAATTTGTTTCTTCGATCTAGCATTGAGATTGCCTCCAATCAGAGAGTTGATTTAAGGTAATTTGTTGATTTCCGCGTTTAGGGTTTAACTAATTTGTTTAACTAATTGTATGTTCACTAAACCTCTAATCAGCATTGAGATTGCCTCATAATAATCCATGGTTAGAGAGAGAGAGAGAGGGAGAGAGAGAGAGAGAGAGAGAGAGAGAGAGAGAGGGCATCAATTATACGGAAGGATCAGGTGTACATAACACGGTACACTCGGCAAAAATATGCATTCAAGGTGGGAAAAAATGTATTGCGAAGAGAAAATATGCATCCAAGTTGGGAAAATATCTGATAACTGCGTTTCATGACTATGTTTTCGGGGGTTTTCAATAGTGAATTAGGGATAATTTTGTGTGTGAACCTTGATTTTTATTCCAATTTCCCTACTACACTTGGTGTTGTTATTTTTGATGTGAATTTGTAGGTTTTGAGGCCAAAACACCAACTTTCTCTCAACTTCAGGCAAGAGTGAATATACCACGGACCTTTACATGTCAAACCCAAACCGTGGTACAAATTTGGGACGGAAAGGAGCAAGGAATGGCCGGGCAGCAGCAACCTTGGGCAGCCCGTGGTGGTGGCCACGGTCCATGGCAGTTCAACTTCTTGTGCCCAGCTCATTTTGGCGAAGGAAACAAAAAAGAAGCGGGACAGTGGCAACCTCGGGCAGCCCGTGGTGATCACCACGGTCCGTGTACAGACTGCACAGACTGTACGGACCGAGGCGGACTGCCTATGCAGATCGGTTGTTTTTGCGAGTAGAAAAAGGAGGAAGCAACGGTTTTTCAAGGGGAAGTCATTATCTATCAGTTTTCCTTCGTTCTTTGGCAAAAAAGGAGAGAAAAGAGAGCCCTAATACTTCCATTCTACTCCTCTTCCCCACCATCAAGATTCAAGATCGAATCGATTCAAGAGAAACCAAGATCAAGATTAGCAAAGGAAAGGAGCGACATTCGCGGAGAAGGTTCTACCCCGGGATCGAAAGGCTCGACGGGTTGTATTCTTCGCAATTCTATTCTTTCCTTTTGATTTCCTTCTTAGTTTTGAGATTCGATTATGATGTTTGGAACTTGTTTTGTGTTTTCATTGAATATGAGCGAGTAGATTTCTTGAATTCTAGGGTTTTGCAACCCGAAACAATGTAGTATGATTGTTTGTTATTAATTTGTGCATGAATTATTGATTAGAATCAATAGAAGGTTGTGTTTTCTATGTTTATGAGTATTCTTAAGGCCTTAAATATTTGTAAGTTTGAGATTAACCTGAGAAGTACTGAAATGTGAATTAGGGTAATTTGACTACCAACCTGTCTACCTAGGCTTATGAAAGTTGAAAAAGGAGTAGTAAACTAGGGAATCATTAGATAACCTGACTTTTAAAACCTTCAAATCTGTTTAACCTAAAAGGCAGACGAAAGTTGTTGATTAGGTTGTTTAGAATAATTCTATTTAGCATCGAAAGGGCGATAGAATTCAGAGGTTATCGATTCTTGATTCATTCTTGAATGTATGATTGTGCAGGCTATGTTTTAGTAATCGAACTCGTTGTTAGGTTAGCATCTCCCTAGAAGTCTTTCTCTCTTGATAGAATCTTTGATTGATTTTCTTTTTCCTACTTTATTAGTTTTAATTAGTTTTTAAAACCTTTTCAAAACCCAAAAAACCTGATTAGCTTAGCAATCGAGATAAAGATTAGTTTTCTGTGCTGCTAATTGAGTCCCTGTGGGATCGACCTTGACGTGCTACTACGTACACCGTGCGCTTGCAGGCATGTCAATATCCAAGTTGGGAAATTATCATGATACACTCATATCATGATAATTCTGCATCCAAGGTTGGAAAAAATGAATTGTGTAAGAGAAAATATGCATCCAAGTTGGGAAATTATTATGATACACTCATATCATGATAATTATGCATCCAATTGTGTATTGTGTAAGGGAAAATATATGATGTTGCAATAAATATATATTGCAGTGCTTGAATACTACACCTAAGTCTGGAAAACATGCATTACATGATAGAAAATTTATCACCAACTGTGGATTGTGTAAGGGAAAATATGCATCCAAGGTGGGAAAAACTGCATTGCGTAAGGGAAAATATGCATCCAAGTTGGGATATATCCAAGTTGGGAAATTATCATGATACACTCATATCATAATAATTCTGCATCCAAGGTTGGAAAAACTGCATTGCGTAAAGGAAAATATCCATCCAAGTTGGGAAAATATCCAAGTTGAGAAATTATCATGCCGTATACTCCTAGCGCGGTACACTCGGTGTTATATCATAATTTGCGAAGAACAGGTAAAGAGAAAGAAATTGATGAATGAAGAGAAGAACTCATTAGAAGGGGGCCTGCCAATTTCCATCAATTAAAGCACGCAAACCAAAGCGTGAGTACCCAGCGTACATACATACACTTTTCTGTTTTTTTTTTGCCCTCCTCAATGATAAAAAAATGGGGAGAAATTTAGAAATAGTTGGAAAATTTGGGATTGTTTTGGTAATTTCACAACAATTAACCTGCTACAGCAGGTAAAACAATTAGTCAGTGGCATTTGTTATCTAAATTGGAGAGTTCAATGACATTTTTGATACTTTAGAAAGATTAGTGACAAATTTGACTAAATTGGAAAGTTGAAGGACAGTTTTATACAAGAACTCCTCAATTCTCCCCATCGTTCTTGTGCAGTGTTTACATATAAAAAAGACAGCTAACTCAAGAATCATACAATTAAGCAACCAACTAATGACTATGCTGTCACATTTAATCCATTGATTAAGAGATGTAACCTGAGTTGATCGAGGACATTCTTCAGTGATGAAGCCTATCTTGACTTTGGTTTTCAGGGCTATTTTGATGGCTATTCCCCACTTTTGAAAGTTGGATCCATTAAACTTAATGTTCACTATTTGCAATCTTGGGTGATCTGAACTTTGGAGGTATAATGGATCATTGTTGTACAATTCTTCATCATTTCTTGATCGACGTTGATCAAGACCTGCTCCTATCCCAATCTCTTGGCCTGAACCAGTGCTTGTTGATACCTCAGTCTCAGCCATTTGCTAACAAGGCCAGACTATTTTGTCCTTATGAAGTAGGAGACCAACAATCCTTCAACAATATGTGAGGGGTAATAGCTTCATCTTTAGCAGACTTTAGGGGAAGGCAGAGAAGAGCTCTCAAGGCTCTGATACCATGAGAAAAGGAGGATAAAAGAGAAGATTTGGAGAAAAGTGTATATTATGTGTATTTACAATGAACATAACTAAGGACTATTTATACAAAAATCTAGTTCAAGATGTGATCAAAGATCAAGATCAAGATCAAGATTCTAATTCTTGAACCTTGATAATAGAAAATAACTAACTCTAATACACCTTGATACTCTCACAAATCAATACTTATTTTCTTTTAGAAAATTTATTTTATTCAAAAAATATCATTTTTAAAACACTTACCAAAGGGTGCCTTAAATTTCATGGGTAAATTGGGTTAGATAGTTTTTTTAACCTTAATTTATCAAAATTTACCAAAATATACAAAAATTACCAAAGTTAAAAAATAAAAAAAATTAATTTTGATATATTAAGATAAATTTGACAAAACTTACCAAACATTAATAAAAATTATCAAAAGTTACCAAAATTTAATTCTACCCAATTATTTTTTACCTATAAATTGGACATATTTTCATTTATTAAAAATTAAGTATTCAATTACCCACGAAATTTACTGGCCTTTATGAGTGACCTTCCTCAAATCCTACATAGGCACATAGTGGTGAACTGATTATACACAGAAGTACAGCTATTTCTCTTCCTCCCCGCCATTTTCACTTTCTTCTGCAACATCCAGCATCTCAACCCGAATCAAAATTCCAGATTGAGCGTTTGGTGTTCGATGTTCCCGCAATTCGGTGCGACAGCGGAGACGCTGAGCAAAGCGTCGACGATGGTGTTTCGGATCGGCACCGATGCTCATCTCTACGACGATCCTGAAGATGTCAACATCGCTCCTCTTCTCGACAGCAAATTTGACTCCGAAAAGTGCGAAGCTCTCAAGCGACTCCTTGCTCTCATTGCTCAGGGCTTCGATGTCTCCAATTTCTTCCCTCAGGTGTTAATTTCGATTCCTTCCTATCGAATTTCTTAGTTTCAATGTGGTCTTTTGCTGATTTAGTTTGTCTGGAAGGTAAGATTCACGGAGATTGTTAGTGATGGTTCTAATAACTGGATTCGTGCATTGATTTGAGTTTCAGAGATGGATTTAGGGAAATTTGTACTTGGAAATGGATAATGCTGGTTCATAGGAAGTTTATTGTTAATGTTTATGAATTGTGTTTATTGGATGTGTAATGTCGGTTGATTACTTTGAAAAGTGTGAGGCTTTCCAGTGGCTCCTTGCTCTCATTGCTCAGGGCTTTGATGTCTCCAATTTCTTCCCTCAGGTGTTAATTTCGATTCGTTCCTATCGAATTTCGTAGTTTGATGTGTGGTCTTTTGCTGATTTAGTTTGTCTGGAAGATAGATTCAGGGATATTGTTAGTGATCATCCTGGTAAGGTCATTGGTTTGGCCTGAATTCGTGCATTGATTTGAGTTTCAGAGATGGATTTAGGGAGAATTGGGCTTAGAAATGGATAATGCTGGTTTATAGTAAGTTTGTTGTTAATGTTTGTTAATTGTGTTTCTTGGATGAATGGTTTTGTGTGGATGCATTGGCGTAAATGTTGATGGATCGGATAAGTGTTCTCGGGACATATTTATCGTGTGGCATGGTCAGGGTTTAGTATTTGATGTTACTCTTGAATGAAGCTTTCCAAAGTGAGGGAGTGCATAGTTTAATTATTCTTGAATCTGAATTTTTGTTTTGTTCAAAAGCGTAAAGTGTGATCTAGCAGGTAGAAACAAGGAATGATCACATATACTAGAAATAATGGGATGTGGAAAAGGAAACAATGGGAGAGAGTGGGAAGAGTTTTATTCCACAGGTAGAATTCCGTAGGAAGTTGGAACAATCACATGTCTAGGATCACCTCTTCATTAGGATCAGCAAACTTGAGTACTGTTTGATGGAAGTATGTGATGGTGGTTTTCAATTCGGTAGTTGTAGTTTTTCATATTAGGAATTGCATATTCCTCTGTGACAGACTCACAGCTCTTTGATAAAGGTTGAATAGAAGGAGAGAGACTAGAGAAGAGGAGGGGCAGGGGGAGGGGGAGGGGGAGGGGGAGGAGGAACTGTTGAAGGAGTGTAGGATGGAGTCTGAAGGCAAAATAGTTAATATCTTGACGAATAAGTGTTTGAAATGGATGAACTTTGAGCTTTTGCTAACCCAAATTCAAATGCAGACCCAGTATAGCCAATTCTGATTGAAGTAATTGAAAGATATTCTTGTGCACAAGTTGGAAACAGATGAACCTTGAGCTACCTATTAAAAAAAAGATAAAATCAAGCTTAAGCTGTAGGTTGCTTCACTCTTTCACTCATGAGATTTGGCTTCTTGTGTACTAGAGCATTAGCAATAGAGTGGGAAAATAGTGGAAGAATAGTGGGAGTATCCCACATTAGAGTGGAATAGTAGTGGGTGTATAGTTCCTTTCTCCTCTTTTTTTCTTCTTTTCTCTCCTCTTTCTCCTTCTCTCCTTTCTCTCTCCTCCCTTTTCCCTCCACCCCACAGCTCGGGTCCCACATGATTACCGTGGGAACATGCCTGTCAAACTGCCCCTTCCCCTTGGCTCACCCACCCACATCTCAGCACCTCAGTTTTCCACTCCACGTGCCACACTGGTGACAGTGTTAGTTGCACCACTGCCCCCCCCCCCAAAAAAAAAAGAAAAAGAAAAAGAAAAAGAAAGAATAAAAACTTTGGGAGTTTACATTTTATGTCGAAAGAAAGAAATATTCCTGCATAAAATGTCATCAAATATTTTTTCCATCTCTAGGAAAAAACCTCTTTGTTTTCAGTTGTGAGTTCAACTATGTTAATCTTCCAGGTTTATAGCTGGGTGGGATCCATATTATTGTCGTGGCTGTTAAATTTCCATAGTTAAAGGAACTAAACTTTGCAGCAAATCATATTTTCTTCTTACAATGATAGTTGGCTCCAAATTATATTCCCAGGACAAGCCCTCTACATGTATGATAATAAATTGTCATTGTTTGGGCCGTCAACAGTGAATAGAGCTGAAGTATTTTTATTCTATTTTTGGGGAAGGGAATGAATTACAAGGGAAGCTGGCAGATAACAAGATACTTTATATCCCATTGGTTTCTCTACGGTGATACTTATTTTTGAAATATTTTGTCTGTTGTACATACAGGTAGTGAAAAATGTGGCTTCACAATCCTTGGAAGTCAAGAAGCTGGTATATGTGTACCTGTTGCATTACGCTGAAAAGTAAGTTTGTCAAGTAATTACCAATGTCATGCTCCTTTCATGAATTCATCTTGCATAATTGAGTTGTGAAATCTCGTTTGCTATATTATCATATATGACTACTGGAAAATCAGCATTAGTTTTTATTAGGCATAGAAGAGGCTAACAGTTAACACTGGGTGGGATAGGATAATGTTCTTTTGCAAGCAATATATCACTTCTCCACATTGTTTTCTTTGTTTGTAGTCAGTGCCTTTTATATATGCTTGAGAGATTCCATCAAAGCGAAGATTTCATCTATTTCTCCCTCTTTAGTTTGCGTAGATTTGGATAGTGCCCACAATACATCGATCATGTACTGGATCTCCGCAATAGTCTGTATAGATTGTTTCATCCATAATGTTTGTGTGTGTGTGTTTTGGGTGCTAGAGCACTCTGAATCGAGTTCTAGTATAATGATATAGGTCATCTGGAAAATTATCTTCACTCCCATGTCCCACACTGGCAAGTGCTTATGGAGATTATGAATGATGGTCAACCTTTGAAGAAGGGTAATTTGCTTCAAATATGGCTAGGACGGTTTGGGTGGTATCCTTGTAGACCCAATTATCCTTATGGGTTAGCCTTTGGAGGTACACTTGTGAAGGGTGGGGAGGATTTTACCCCCATTTTTTTTGAGGTTGGTGTTGGGCTTTGGGAGTGACATCTTCTTCTTCTTCTTCCTTTTATTTATTTATTTTTTTTTTTTGGTATGACAGATAGTGTGAAGGTGACCCTCTAAGTGACCTTTTACACTCTTTTTATGCTCTTGTAGCAAATAGAGTTAGCTTCTGTAGCCACTTATTGAGTCATTGTGCATGGGACTTGGAGTATCCATTTGGTAGAACTCCATGGGTTTTCTCTTTTAATTTCTTGGTTTGTTTCTAACTCTACTTGGGACCATCTTTTTGCTGCGGAAGAGTTTCTAGGAAGGACAGTTAAAAAGAATGTTTTTTGTTTTGTATTATGCATGTGATTTTTTGGACAGTTTGGCATATAGAAACAGGAGTTTTCAGACAGTGAAGAGGAAGTACCTCTTAAGTGTTCCAAATGGGTTAAATGGAACTTTTGTTATTCTCCCCTTGATCATGTAGATTTGCATAAACAGAATCACTGTCATCGAATTCTCAATGTATAGCTCCATTATTGCTATTGTTGTTCTTTAGTTTGTGTTGATTCTTGACGTGTGTTCCATCATTTATCATCAGGCGCCCGAATGAAGCATTGTTGTCAATTAACTGTTTTCAGAAGGATTTGGGGGACACAAACCCTTTGGTGCGTGCATGGGCTCTTCGTACTATGGCGGGTATCCGTCTACATGTTATTGCTCCTCTTGTTCTGAATGCCGTGAACAAATGTGCAAGAGATCCATCTGTTTATGTCAGAAAATGTGCAGCCAATGCTCTTCCAAAATTGAATGATTTGCGTTTGGAGGAGAATGCATCTGCCATTGAAGAGGTAAGTCACTTGAGATCTCTAAAATGTGTTAAAGACACGCATGCTATTGTACTCTTTGCTGAATTTACCCTGCTTGTTCCATTAATACTTGCAACCCTAGTCCCATTCTAGCCAATATATTTTGTGAGCCCTTTTCTTTTTGATAAGAAAAAGAAATATATTAATAATAGGATTAAAAGAACTGATGGTCAACTAACACCATACGAAGTTATGTACGACCAAAAAACAAACAGTCCACAAAATCTACCTCATCAAAAGAGGAATAGCTAAACTTCCTATTTCATATCATATATTCTAAAGTAAAAGAGAGAGTTTCCCCTTGAAATTTGAGCTTTTGTTGAGCAGCTTATTTTGTTTTGCTGCTTGTTTTAGTTGCTTGCCTCACTGATTGCATTGCATTCACACTAGCAAAAAATTGCTGGGGGGTGCCACACATCTTTTTTAACTGACTCGCGGGTCACAACTTTTTTTTAATGCATTCCCGGGTGACCTTAAACTTACTTAAGTGGCTGGGGAGTGATATTCAGGCATGTTTTGGCCGGAATAAGAGAAAAGTCTTATTTGCCCTTGAAAAATTGAGTGAAGTGTCTTTTTTATCCTAAAATTGCCCAAACAGTGGAGAGCAAAACACAAGCATATGCAGACATGGTGTTTACTTGAACAATCTCTCTCGAATTCCTCTCAAGAAAAGGCAAGAGCAAGAAAAAGATCCACTCCAACCAATCTCTCTTTACATGAGGATGGACAACAATGCATATATTCAAACCCCCTGTGTTATTATTCAGTGAAATATTACCAAAATCAAGAGTATATATGCAAAATCCATTTATCCAAAACCAAGCGTACCAGAATAAACCAGTCAATATCCCATCCAATTTCCTTATGGATCCCAGGCAAAAATAGACCTTCTTTGTTGCTCTTCTAAGAGATCAATTGTTTCAGCAGAAGTCTAATTAACATAAGTATGAATGGAGATAAAACTATGCAATGCCAACCAGAAAAGAATGAATTGCAAGCTAGAGAATTTGTTCCCCAAAACCCAGAATTTTTAATGAAACACACTACCCAGTAAAAAGAAAGACGAAATAGGAAGAGACAAAGAGATTACTTCAACTAGGGCCGAATTTAGGGGTTGGAGGAGAAGGAGCCGCATCGGCGTGAGGAGGAGAGGAGGCTGCCTGTGGTTGGGGTTGAGGAAGAGCCGTTGTATCTTGTTGTTCACCCATAGCCATGGGATGGGGTTGGTTGGGTTCCGATTATTTGGGTTTTTCCCCCTAAAATTGTTTGAATATTAAGTGCGTCAGTCTGAGAAACGAAATTAGTTGGGTGTTTCTATACTTGATTTTCATATTCACACAAGCACCTGCAGACATGGTGTTCATCACAAAATCGCCATGGAAGGTGGTGATGCAAGGAGATTATGTCAAGTTAGAGAGCTTCAATAATAGCCCAAGAAGCCGTACTCAGCGTATGAAGATGACGAGGGTGGTTCACCAGGGAACAAAGCTTCAGCTGTTTGGTACCCAAGCCCAGATGTGAATATCAAAGCTGATGATTTCATAGCCAGATTCAGAGCAAAATTGAAGCTTGAGAAGATGGATTCCATCAAACACAAGCAGGAGACTGGACCTTCCCATCCAGAATAGATTCAGGCTTATCCTCAACTATAGAGATTCACCAGAACCCAGCCAAAAATATATCAGATCCGACCTTATTTTTTGTCTTGAATAATAGGTTGAATTATAGAAGATTGAATGACAGAGGAAGAGGGTGAGGGAAAGAGAGGAAGAGGGAGGGAAGGGTATACAAAGTTAAATTAGATAGAAAAATAAGGGCATTTTCGTCTTTTTCAACATGACTCGTCGGATTTCAGCCAAAATAACCGGAAAGTCACCCTTGAGTCATTTAGTTAAATATAATGTCACTCGGGAATGCATTAAAAAAAAGTTGTGACCCGCGAGTCAGTTAAAAAAGATGTGTGGCACCTCCCAGCAATTTTTTGTTCACACTAGATTTCTACTTTTGCATTCCCAGTTCTCATGCTTCTCACATTTTGCATTCTCTTGGTACTTGGTAGATGGATTTCTACTGTATTTCAGATTTTTTGTTCTTTACCAAAAGTAAGTTTAAATTACTAATATTATTTATTATTTTACATTTCTAATAATTATTTTGCTCATTTTTTAGTAAGTAATTATATTTTAAAAGTAAAAGAGAGAGTTTCTCCTTGAAATTTGAGCTTTTGTTGAGCAGCTTATTTTGTTTTGCTGCTTGTTTTAGTTGCTTGCCTGACTGATTGCATTGCATTCACACTAGATTTCTACTTTTGCATTCCCAGTTCTCATGCTTCTCACATTTTGCATTCTCTTGGTACTTGGTAGATGGATTTCTACTGTATTTCAGATTTTTTGTTCTTTACCAAAAGTAAGTTCAAATTACTAATATTATTTATTATTTTACATTTCTAATAATTATTTTGCTCATTTTTTAGTAAGTAATTATATTTTAATAGTAAAAGAGAGAGTTTCCCCTTGAAATTTGAGCTTTTGTTGAACAGCTTATTTTGTTTTGCTGCTTGTTTTAGTTGCTTGCCTGACTGATTGCATTGCATTCACACTAGATTTCTACTTTTGCATTCCCAGTTCTCATGCTTCTCACATTTTGCATTCTCTTGGTACTTGGTAGATGGATTTCTACTGTATTTCAGATTTTTTGTTCTTTACCAAAAGTAAGTTTAAATTACTTCTATTATTTATTATTTTGCATTTCTAATAATTATTTTGCTGATTTTTTAGTAAGTAATTATATTTTATAAAAAATAAATAAGGTGAAAAACTTTTTCATTCATTCAATCTAATACTGATTACAATAAATTTTATTTTAAAGATATTTTATGGTTACTCCTTAGTCTAATTTTACCTTAAGTGATAATTAATTTGAAGTGGAAGTAGTATACTATTAAATTTTAAAAAAAAGGGGTCGTACACTATTAATGATTAGAATAAATTTTATTTTATGTGTATACTTTTTAATAAATAATTCTTTTGTGATTAATCAATCATTAAATCTATTTAAAACCCCATTGTGAACAAATTTTACGGTAGCTTTTTTTAGTTGAATTGCTGATAATGTTAATATCGACTTTGGCCTGATTTTTATCCAACTCAAGCAAATTTTGACTTGATTTTTGTCTATCCTAAAAGCAAATTATGGTTTGTAGAAAGAAAGTTTGTAAAATAATAGTTAGTTTTCCTGATTAGTGTAGGTACGAATACAAACTATGAAGGAAAGGGCTAAAAACATTGTCAAAATAAGGGATTGTTTTAGAGATGTAAGATAAAGTTAGTTAAAGGTTGGTCAGGAGATTCTACCATAGTTGAACTATGTTAGTTGAAATGTATAATCATCCTAAAATATACCTTTAAGAAAATCAAAATTAATAAATATTGATTAAAGAACTTGTTACAATAAGTAATCATATTTGTTGAGATATAATTTATTACAAAATTTAATATTTGAAGGATATTCTACCAAAATTGATTTTTTTTTTTGAACTATCATAGTTGGAAGTGTAAGTATTGTTAATTCTACCATTAAAAAAATCAAAATTAAAATTTATTGATGAAAGTAACTTATTACAACGGTTAATCTGATTTAGTGAGATGTAAATCTTTTTAATATATGTGACTTATTTTTATAAAGTAATGGTTATGAAATTTTCAACTACCATAGTTCAAACAAATTCAACTATGGTAGAATTTTCAAGGTTAGAAAAGGTAAGAAAAGAGAAGTTAGGTAAGGATATAGTAGAGATAGGTAAATGTCTCATCATATTTTTTTATTATTTTTAAATAAATTCAGGAAATAAAATAAAGAATTTTAAACGTACATTACCTAAAAGTATAATCTTGTTCTTTTGGAAGGTAAGGTAAAATAAAATTAGGTTAGGTAGGGTAAAACAAGGATAATCCTACCAAGTAAAAAAAATAGGACTTAAGATTATATTGAAAACAAGCTTTAGGATATACATCTTTGATTCTATTGTAGTTTATTTAATGAGTAAATTAACTGCAATATTTTTGAACTAAATCCATATAATTCTCCACGTCTAAAACAATTCATTACCTACTTTATATATCTAACTTTTGCATATCCACTTAAAAAAAGAGATAATCATGTTAAAGACCCGTCCATCGGAATGGGCATTGTAACTTGTACTTAAAAGAAGGGAGACTTGACAAAATTGTCTTTCAATCTCTAAAGAGGGATTTCAACCCCCTCAAACACCCTTCGGTTCCTTTCTTTCCAAATAACCCAAAACATCACATGTGGTGTAAGTATAACCAAGGCCTTCTTCTTCTCGGGTTTCCTGCCATAGAAATTCTCACAAGATAGGAGATGACTCCTAAGTCCTAATTGAATAAGATCAACCCAAGAAACATCATTGACAACCAACACTAAAGCCCACAGAGACCTAGCAGAGTCACAATGAAGCAATAGATGATTTGGAGATTCAAGATCCCTCTTGCACATCTAGACCTATTAGCCATAATCTTCCCCCTTTTTTGGTAAATTATCACTAGTCAAGATGCTCTTTAGTGGCACTATGACAAACTCCGCAGTCCTAATACCGGAGACATATGCTTAAATTAATTATTGTTCGCTTCATTGCAGGTGCCTACTACTACCTTCGTGATAAACCGTGTAATTTGATATTAATGCCGTGCTTGTATTCTAGTGTCTGGTTGTTTCGTACATATATATGCTTGCAATTATACGATCATGTAAGGCAAGTTGTTTTGCAGATTATTGGGATACTGCTGAATGACAACTCACCTGGAGTAGTTGGAGCTGCGGCTGCTTCTTTTAATTCAATATGTCCGAATAACTTGAGTTTGATTGCTAGACACTACAGAAGACTGTGTGAAACTCTTCCTGATGTGGAAGAATGGGGTCAGATTATCTTGATTGGTATTCTGCTGCGTTTTTTGATTGCAAAGCATGGTCTTGTGAAAGAATCCATAATGTCTTCTGCTTGTGCTACTGGAGCTAACAGCTGCGGGAAGGTTGGTCCTGATATGGATGAGCTCTTACCCGATGACAACCCCTTGATCCATGGGAGCTTTAAGTCTGAATTGGTGAGTTTGCTTGCAAGGTCATACACTGAAGGACCTGATGAATATCTGTCACGGTCAGGTTCCAGGAAAAGGGTCACTGGTGGCTTAGGTGATGCATCTTTTACCAGTGCTGAGGTCAATGATGACGTTAAGATTCTTCTGAAGTGTACGTCACCACTGCTTTGGAGTCACAACAGTGGTGTGGTACTTGCAGCTGCTGGAGTTCACTGGATCATGGCACCTAAGAATGATATGAACAGAATTGTGAAACCACTCCTTTTTGTCTTGAGATCATCATGTGCTGCAAAATTTGTGGTAAATTTCTTTTTGCTGTCAACCTGAACATTCTGAATGTTTTTATATTTTATATTTTATTTTTTTATAGTCTCTGGGGCTATTTTCACGTAAAATTTTCCTATATCCCTTTGTTGGTGCAACGTTGTTCTTTCTTTTTGCTGTCAACTTGAACATTCTGAATGTTTTTATATTTTATATTATATATTTTTTTTAGTCTCTGGGGCTATTTTCACGTAAAATTCTCCTATATCCCTTTGTTGGTGCAACGTTGTTCTTTCTTTTTGCTGTCAACCTGAACATTCTGAATGTTTTTATATTTTACATTTTATTTTTATAGTATCTGGGGCTATTTTCACGTAAAATTCTCCTATATCCCTTTGTTGGGGCAACATTGTTCTTCTCAATAGGAGGATGCACTACAACAACTGGAATTTTCGAAGCAATTCTTTTCATTAGCTGCCCTGGATTATGTTATCTACAAGGTTCTTTGTACATCAGAAAATAATTCTAGGGGTTTTGGGTGGTGATTCAGGCCAGAGTTTTTTTTTTTTTTTTTTAATAATCATCTTTTTGTCTTTGGTGCATTCAGACAAAACACTTGCTTGAGGGAGTTAGATATATGATTGTCATGCTGTTGGTTTTGCTTTTAAAGAGATTTTGAACTAATTGCAGTTTTCTTTGTGGATGTTGGTTCCTTAATAATTTCAGGTTCTTTGCAACATTCTAGTGTTTGCTAGAGCCATCCCTTCTCTCTTCGCAGACTGCTATGAAGATTTCTTCATATCAGCTTCGGAATCACACCAAATAAAAGCTGTGAAGCTTGAGATTCTCTCTTTGATCGCTACTGATTCATCAATTCCCTATATTTTTCAGGAATTTAAGGTCTCTCTCTCTCTCTCTCTCTCTCTCTCTCTCTCTCTCTCTCTCTCTCCCTCCCCCCTCCCTCTCTCCCCCCCCACCCCCCCGGGCCGTGTGCGCATGTGTGTCTGCGTGCGAGTGTGTGTCTTGTATAGAGGTTTTTCGTTTATCAGAATTTCAGATGTTGAAGATGTTTGCAAATTGTCCATGTCTTTGCCATCTGCTGCTTAGGAACTGGGATGCTAGGTTTAGAGTTTTAAATCCAACTTCTTTCGAATTTTCTTCGATTACTTTTGTGAGGTATCTAACTCATTAGGACACAATGAGGGGGATGGTTGAGTTTAATATCCTAGTTCTAGTATATGTGGAGTTCACGAAGGAATAGTCTCAATGTGGTTTCTCAAAAGGTTAGAGGAGGGGCTTAGGACGGTCAATTTCAGATTTCAAGGTTCCAGTGCCTTTGGTACTACCATTAGCCATTTATTGTGTTTCCCTTGTTTCTTTCATTTCTCTTTTGTTATTGTCTTTTGTCATGAAGAAGAAAGAACCATAAGAATTTAAATAGAGATCTGAAGGGATGTATTTAATTTGTCCTATAAAGTTGGATGGTAAGTGGGTGAGGGTAAAAACTTACCGAAAGTGACCGTAATTTACCGTACCTACCAAAAAATAACATTTAGCATACAAACCGAAAGTTATCGAAATTTACCAAAATTTACCAAAAATAACATTTACCATACCTACCATTTACCACTGAACTTTACAGGCAGGATAAGTAACTTAGAAATTGGCAGTTTGAATTTTATCTTTTATTTTGTCAGACTGGGGAAAAATAGAACAGTTTCCCATCATGGGGACATGGATATATATTTTTTGGGTCCACTGAAATAGAGCAGCATATTTGATGTTAGGATAACCGTATAAGACATCGGAGGCTGAAGCCAAGCGATATGTGCTGCATGTGATCTTAGAGCTTCTATTTATCTTAAAGAGGTCAATACGATATATTCATTATTCTGTTTCTTTCTCCTAATGTAGTATGCTCAACAATGAAGTAGTTTATGTAAGTGGGATATCTTAGCTTATTTGCTTTTTTTTTTTTTCATGTGTCATAGGATTATATTAGAGATCCCGACAGAAGATTTGCTGCTGATACTGTTGCTGCTATTGGGTTATGTGCACAACGTCTTCCAAAACTTGCAGATATATGCTTGGAAGGCCTGTTGTCGCTCTGTAGACATGGTGTGTCACTAGTTGCATTTGTCTTAAACAAAGTTACTTTTACTCTCTTTGTTTCTTGTATAGCTTGATGTAGAGAGAATTTTTGTAACAGAAATTGGAGAATCTTTGGTTGGTGAGACAATTGCTATGGATGGGGAAGCTGAAATACTAATCCAAGCCGTGATGTCTATTAAGTCCATTATAAATAAAGATCCAGCAAGTCACGAAAAGGTATTTTTTGAGCTACCCTCCAATTCAAATTCACCTTTAATTTCTGTACTTATATTGCTTTGTATGAGGGTTAGGCTGATGGAAACCAGTTTCATTATAGACATGAAATCGGAGATTCCAACTAGTTGCATGCATTTATTTCCAAACATGTTTGTTTATAAATTTTGCTTGACGTCATCAAACTATATTAATTTCACTTGTTACAGTTAGATATGCTGTCATTTGGTTTGGTTACTAAATTCGTTGGCTTGAATGACGGTGAATGTTTCTAATTGGTCAAGGTAATCATTCAACTCGTTCGGAACTTGGATGTGATCAAGGTCCCTGCAGCACGGGCAATAATTATATGGTTGGTTGGAGAGTACTGCTCCATAGGAGAGAGAATACCATTGATGTTGACCTCAGTACTCAAGTATCTTGCTCATTGCTTTACGTCAGAGGCATCTGAGACAAAACTTCAGACACTAAATACTGCTACTAAGGTACAATTGATTGGGCAAGCCTCTCATTGCTTAGCTACAAAAATAATGCATAATTATTTAATCTTTTAGAAGGTTATTGTCAAAAGTAACTCTGAATATTTTTGTTCCTGAGAGCAATTAGTTGTGATGTGGGTTTTGAATTGTGTGCTCGTAGAATAACTGGAATATGACTGATTTTTAAGAGATGTAGGCTCTGACATTGTGCTCTGTTTCTGTTGTACTTATTGAGTCCTTTTCTTTTCCTTGATATTTTCTGTAAACTTGTTACTTCATACCTAAATACTTGGGTTGGTTCATTCAGGTCTTGTTGCGTACCAAAGGGGAAAATCAATTAACAATCAGAAAAGTTGTAAGCTTTATTCTTGAGCTGGCAAAGTGTGACATAAACTATGATGTTCGTGATCGATCTCGTGCTTTGGCAAGGATATTATCCAGCATTATGGGTTCTCATGACCAGGATGAAAGCGATACTTCACTAAGTAAGGAGGCAGGCCATCTTCTTGCAGAACAATTATTTGGCACCCCGAAAAGCTCCATGTCTCCGGAGCCTATAAATGATCGTTTCTATCTTCCTGGATCTCTTTCGCAAATTGTCCTTCATGCTGCACCTGGTTACGAACCTCTTCCAAAGCCCTGTAGTTTGGTTCTCTCTGGTGTGGGGCAATACTCTGCTCAAGGAACAGAACTGTCTGAGGATTCATCTACAACAGATGAATCTGAGGGGACATCAGATTCTCTCAATGAGGAACCTACCTCAGATTATAGTTCTCAACTTTCAGATAGTGGCTCAGAATTTAGCAATGGCAGTGAGGAGAGTGGATCTTTAGGTGCCAACGAAAGAAAAAACAGTCCTTTGATTCAGATTTCAGATGTTGCAGACACTACTAAGGGGCAGAATGGTGGTGCTGGTTCTATTGATGCCATTCCTGGATCTAGTGAAGTGGAGGACATGTTCTCCAAGAGAGCTTTAGAGTCGTGGCTGGGCGAGGAGCCTAGGTCTGTGGACCTCAGGCCATCTGAACATGATGTTGTTCAGAGATCTGCTAGTATCTCCATTCCTAACATTGGCAGCAAAGTGAAACTTAAATCATATACACTTCTTGACAGTGCTACTGGACATGGCTTAAAGGTGGATTTTTCATTTTCTTCTCAGATATCAGATATTTCACCATTGCTAGTCTGTGTTGAGGTTTCTTTCCAGAATTGCTCTAATGAGCCTTTCTCAGAAGTGGTTTTGGTCGATGAGGGATCTAACAAAAGTCCAGATTCTGCAGAACAAGCATTGACCATAACAGAGAGGTATTTTTGAAATTCTCTTAACCACTCATATCTCTTGGTTCCGTTCATACCTGTTACAGTGTTACTCATTGTTGACAAGAGCCATTATATGGATATTACGTTGTTTCTCTACAAGAAGATGATACACTTTGTTTGCGTACACTATCTGTTGTTTCTTATGGGATTGACATCATCGTGAGTTTGACAATTGTGTTTCTTATGGGATTTTAACATGTTCTAAAATGATAGAAAAAAATTTCTAGCTATGCTGTTTGGGAGGTGCAATCGGCCTATACTATCTGTTGTTTTGCTTCATGTTCACTCCAAAATTGTCTTACTATACCCTTGAACTAGAGGCTTACTGTAGCTGTTCTATCTTGACGTTTCAGCCCATCTGCTTCTCATTCTGATGTCCCAACTCTGGTTCCAATGGAGCAAATTGATTCTCTTGAACCTAACCAGACGATAAAGCGAGTCCTTCATGTCAGATTTCACCACCACTTGCTTCCCTTGAAGTTGGCATTATGGTGCGATGGCACGAAGCATGCTGTCAAGTTGCGGCCTGATATTGGCTATTTTGTAAAGCCCCTACAAGTGGATATTACAGTTTTCAGAAGTAAGGAATCTCAGCTGAGAGGAATGTTTGAGTACGAGAGAAGGTATGGGCCTTGTGTGGTTTACTCCATTGTCTATCCTCTCTAACTATCTATGTTTCCTTCTTGTCTCTCGAGCCCTGATTTCGTTTTGGTTCATATGTACAGGTTCTTTCGCTTTTCTATTATGGATCATGTCTGGCCATTGTTTTTAAATAATTCATAATTCTATTAAAGGAAAATCATAATCTGAATGAAGGGAGATTTATTACTGCTATTATCTATGCTCTGATACATGGTCTTAGTTTTGATAATCAAATGATACTTCCTTTGATTTATCCATTTGCCTTTACTGGTAGCAAATTTTGACAAGTTGTGAGTTGGACTGTTAGAGGCCATTTAAAATTGTCTGAGAAAGAATCTCCCCTTGGGAACTTTCAAAATGCAAACACGTGAAAAATATTGGATATGCCTGGTCTTGATTGAGTTTTGTTATTGGACATGCTGTTGTACTTAAAATTATTTTCTCTGAACCAGTAATATATTTTAATATTTGGGTGAGTTGCCTTTTGTAGTTTGCAGGGATTTATTGGCTCTACTGTTATTCATTGTTGGGGTCTTACTGTGTTATCCATTACAATGTGGCAGGTGCATCTTTACTGAGCATATTCGGGAGCTGAACAAGGACAGTAGTGACAATACCATGACAAAAGATGCATATCTTGTGATCTGTGAGAGCCTAGCGTTAAAGATGCTAAGCAATGCAAATCTTTTTCTTGTATCCGTGGATTTGCCACTGGCATCAAAGCTTGATGATGCATCAGGTTTGAGCTTACGATTCAGTGGTGAGATATTAAGCAACTCTGTTCCTTGCTTGATTACCATTATTGTTGAAGGCAATTGCCTGGAACCACTGAATGTGTCTGTAAAAGTAAACTGTGAAGAAACTGTTTTCGGTTTGAACCTCTTAAATAGGATTGTAAATTTCTTATCTGAATCTTCATCTGGATGTTGATGAAGTATTCAATTCTTGTGATCCTGAAGCAACAGCTCTTGTCAAATTTTGATCATTACAAAGAGTGGATGAAGTTCTTTCTTGTGTGGTACTTAATGCTCTCTTTCTCATATACTTTAAGTCTTTAAGCATCCATCTTATTATTATTATTATTATTTTTCTTTCCTTTATCTTTCTGCCGGCATCTTTCCTTACCATCCTTTTTTCTGAAATTCTGTCCACACTTGAACGGCAGCATCTGGTAATTGGTACAATCTTTTTGGGAAGGAAACAAAAAAGCATAAATGGTATCTGCTGCTAACCATTCTTTACAAATACAAGCATCCATCTTATTATCCATGGCCGCGTTTATTTTGTGTGTGTGTGTTTTTTTTTTTTTTTGGTGGGGAGGAACTATACTCGACCTGAGTTACACTTGATGGAGGTCATTTCGTCGACTCGAAACCCATTTCCTTTATCTGACACTATGGCTACCTTATCATTACTCTGGGTTTGCTTGTCTAGCTTTGTGAATTGAAGGATGTTTTTAAAGAGAAAATTGAAGAGAATGCTTATTTCATCAGCCAGTACCAGGCTTTGTAGTTAATTCATCTTATTATGTATATGAAGTTCGAAACTGTTACAGGTACCCCAGCATGGTCAGGGTCTGAAATTCTGCTGTTTATTGAGTATCCTAATATGTTATTTTGCTGTAGATGCTTATTAACCAGGGAGATTGATTAACATGCATATCTTCGTAGGAACTCTTTTCCAAGAGTTACTCCCACCCTATTCCTTATTTTGTTTTGCTTGGAGTGTAAAGCTGGAGTTTGTACATAGAGAAATTAATCATTATACACATTCTAACTTCTCTGTGGTGCTATATATCTCAAGGTGAGCCCCCTGCATCTATTATTTCTTATATGTAGACGCACCAAACAGCATTATACTAGACTTTGATAGTGCATCTTTTGATGAAGACTTTACAGCTGGTATGTGGCTAAACCATTTGAACATGTGCAATATGAACAGTAATCGAAAATAATGGTTTAGCTTGTAGGGTACAAAATATATTTAGCACAATTGTACGTGAAGTATAGATGAGAATCGCAAGTTGTGCCACATAAAATGATTAATATTCAGCCCAGAAAAATTGGTGTTAGGTGTTGATTTGCTTTATTGTTACTGGAGCAGTCGTCCTTCAAACGCGTGTTAACAGCTTGCTTTGGCTCACTGTTCCTGTACCGAGGTAGTAAGTACCGGAACTCATATTCGTAGGGCACTGTTTCTACCATCTTCCCTGTTGGGGTTTTGTTTTCTTCTTTCAGGCATTCCATTATTGCTCTCTTCAATACTGCATTTGGGGGCAATTGGCTATATATCCACTCTATTAATGACTTCATGTCATCTGCAAAATCTTGCATGTTCCATTCAAGGAGCTTAGGCACCTGGATCTTTCTTTTGCTTGTTACTCCGACAGAGGCCTCCAAGTACTCCACTTTTGCTCTGCTTAGTTCATTTACCACATTGTCTGGTGTGTAAACTCGCAACTGGAAATGGGAACAACTCATTATTGAGCCGGGTGCTTCACATTTTGACCGGATAACTAGAAGTACAAATGAAAACAATAAGTTAATTTTACTCACTGCTGGTGAAGACCAATTGCCTCGGCAGAGTGCAAAGGTTATATTTGCTTCTGGATAGTGCAGTCCATAGGCATGACATAGTAGTGTTTCCTTTGCATCCTTGAGGCCCTAGTGAATGAAATTGGTTAGGTTGCCAAAATCTGAAGGTGTAGCCGTTTCTGTTTCTTTTATTAGGCGCAAGAGTAATTCAAACCCTCTTAATTTGGGATTTTGAGTTCTTTGAAGATAGTATTTCTTACATATTCCGAGTCTCCTGAATGCCGAAGAATGTAATGCTCTATCGCCAAGGCATTCAGCACAATTCCCCCAACATTTACGGCAGCCTGGTTTAGAAACATGAATTTGGTCAGTACCTCTTTATTGTGCATTTGTTCTTTTGAATTATCCATGCTATTGATCAATCTTTCGCTCAACCCTGCAAAAAGCGGATTTCTACCAAGCAGTCACGTACCTTGTTTAGAAGTGTCAACATTCCTTCCTCTGTGGATGGAAGTCCATGTTGTAGGTAAGCCTGGTTCTCAAATGAGAAGAGTAAGAGTATTAGATTTTCAACTTCTGTAAGTGTACTTATTTTTGAAAGTGTAAGATGTCTTACAGTACATGCAATATGCAGGCATTGTAGATGTTGATCCAGAAGGCTAGCTTTTGCTTGTAGCTCAAGTGTGTCAAGTCCACGTAACATAACTTCTGCAGAAGGACCCTGAAAGAAAGTATTACTATCTAAATTGTGTCTATAGGCCATCAGTATTCATAATCTACTACATGAGGCGGTTAGTATCTACCTTATCTTTCTGGTCATGAGATTCGAGTCTGAAGAATTAGTTGTCTTCAACGAGTTTCTTGTGATTTGAATGAATGTCTTGTACGCACCAACATCATTTAGCATGCCATCTGAATCCAATACTACGCCATATGGATCGAGATTTGGTGCATTATCATTGGTGTTGAAAGATGGCCTTGCCTTGCCGCTGAATGTAGTCTTTGGTGAAAAGCTTCTGGGGTTGATACAGCTGAGACTATTCTTGGCAGCAGAGTGAATTGTTGTTTCTTCATTTTCTGACGATATCTGGTTCATCTTTAGAAATATGCTTATCAAGCTTTTCAGGAGCTCTTCCGAGAGTCTGTTTGGCTCCTCACTATCAACTTCAACATCTATGGTTTTCTTCCTATTTCTGAGAATCATCTGGGGTTCCTTGGCATTTCCTTCTGCTTGCTGCAACCAGGAACTAACTGCGCAAAAGAATGTAAATGAGTGCTGATTGAGCCACAGAGGTATCTCTTCCAGAAAAACCTCCCCAGCAGTAGTAAAAAAAGAAAAAAAGATATTTGAACGCTAATCTACTGACCTTTGGGGTATTGGACGGTAATATATCAACCTTTAAAATTGGACACTAGTATACTCACTTTTTGGACCTATTTATCGTTAATGTATTGACCTTTGGTGATGATTAGTGGAATTTGACACTAGTATACCATCACTTAACAGTTAAACATCATCAGTACATTAATGATAAATTGGTCCAATGGTTGGTATACTAGTGTTCAGTTTTAAAGATTGGTAGTATATTACGGTCCAATGCCCCCATAGATCAGTATATTAACGTCCGAAAATCCGAAAAAAGAGTACCTTTGGATTTGGAGGAAGAGCAGCTTTTCGTGTCCATGGAAGAGCTTACTGATAACCTGCCCTCTTCTAGTTCCTTCCTCCTGTTATGCATCAGTGTTGCTGAAGGCAATGCTTGATCCTGTGGCTCTGCTTGATGTTGCTGTCTGCAGGGTAATTGTGCATGATGCTGGTTTTGTGGCTGCTCCATTTCCCATTCGCAATTGAGCTGCTTCTCTCTGTACAGGTTCATTTTCAGCTTCCAAGTCCTCTTTTCAAGCCAATTGATCTCCGTTTCAACCATGGCTAGTTCCGCTAGAAGTGCTTGCACCTGCGACGTGATCACTTACGTAAGTTTCAGCTTTACCTCAATAGTCAATACCATGGGTTTAAAGTTTAGATTGAATCGTATTGTTGTAGTACATTGAATCGGGTTGCAATGCTGGAGAAGCAAGCTAGTCCTACTTCGAGCAATGCCTTGTTCAAAAAACACGGTTCAAAGCCAAAGCAGCAAAACAAGTTCAGGGGTTCTGCCTATGTTAGGTGGGGCTGTTTATATAGATTGCAACCTTACCCTAAAATTACTTGGTGTAATCACAACAGCCTAGGGTTAACCTTCTTTGGCTGCCTTGGAAAATGTCACTGGTGATGAAAGCTTTACAGTTTTCAGTGGAGAGCTTATGGTCCATTTGGCTGGAAAACTCTTTAAAGAAAGTCAACTTTTTCAAGTTGACAAACTCTCATGTTTTGTTGTATCTAGTGGGTGGCAGAATTTAATTGTGGGACTCGTTATCTCTCAAGCTCAGTAAACATTTTGCGGGGGTAGGGAATGTCTTTCCCGGGAATATTCCCAGGAAACTATCAAATGCATCCTTGCCCTTGGAGTTTTTGGGGGGTAGGAAAAGTCTTTCCCAGGAATATTCAGATGAAACTACCAAACGCACCCTTAGAGTTGACCCATTACCTTAGGAGGAAGAGACGAGGAAAGACAAGGACAAGGAGGCACAAGACCCCCTCGTAACGCGTTCTGCAGTATGCTGTTCAACTTGAGCTCACCACTCAGTTTCTGTTGCAGCTCCTCAACCTGTCAGCCATAACACAAAACAAGACACCATGAAAACCTCACCCTTGCGCTCGTGTTCATGCTGGGACCCACATGGACAACGACTAAAGTACAGACAAAAATGTACCTCTTCCTGAAGAGCAATCCGTCTCCGCTGTGTTTCTCTCATGGGCTGCATTAGGAACTCTTCCAATTTCATAATTCAGGTGCGCCCCGAATACAATACCTGCTGTCAATGTCTTATTTAGCCCGTTTCGACACTGTTTATATAGACAGAAACACAATGAAAACTTGATATACAGGGTGAATAAATGGTTAGTTGGTGGAGTAGCGGCGGGGAGGTTAGTTTTGGTCAATTTTGGGTTGAAGAGATAAAAAAAAACACAGAGAGATCTAGAGAGAGTTGATCTGAATCACATGAAGTCTGTCTGTCTGTGTTGCATTTATTTGTTTTGCAAAAACTGAGGTGATGGACGTGAAGTGCATGACATCTCTCTGGGGTTTTATTTAATGACAAAGACTTTATATTCTATTCTATTTAGGAATGGGAGAATCCCTTGAACCAAGAGACAGGAAATGAATCGTGATGTGGAAGCCGAATATGGTTAAGGTAAACTGCATCACTCATCAAAGTGGATAAGATAAGCAAAGCTGATATAAAAATACCTAAAAGCATGATCAAGATTATTATTTTATTATTTTTGGGTGCGTTTGTTTGGTCAAAAACTTTGGGAAAATAATCAATTTTTTCAGGTTGACTTATTTTTTCCATGTGTGTATATAGGTTGACCTTAAGAAAAATTGTATGAGGGGCCCATCATTTCCTACATGGGGAGGCTAAGCGAAATTTTTTTTCCGGGAAAATCTTTCCTATAGAAACCTTTTTATGGAAAAGTTCCCCTGGGGTTCCTACTTTTTCGGGAAACTTTTCTATGTTTGATACCTCCTAATAGATGAGAAACTTTTAATGTGGAACCCACTATTTCCTTCACAAACTCAGCAAAGCGTTTCCCAAAGGGGGTTAGGGAAAGACGGGAAAATCTTTGAAGTTTTTGTTGGAAAAATCTTTCCGGGGAAACTGCCAAACGCTCTATTATTTTCCTTTTATATGGATCATGAATGGTTTCATGGTAAGTTATTTCGAGAATATATCATGACTAATTACCAACTCTATTCCCTAAATATATGTCGATGCGGGTTTGTGCAATCAACTATTAAAAATTTGACAAATATTTTCTCAATATATAAAATGATCTATTGTATGAAAGTAGCCCAACATTAGATCTTTAGTTACAGTAGAATGACAAATATTTAGCACTAAAGGAAGTTGGCAACAAAGTCGGTCAGTATAATGCAAAATTGAGTCAAAACCCAAAAAAAAAAAAAAAAAGAAACGAGAGTGCACAAAGTTGGTATGAAATGCAGCAAAATACTTTAAGATTGTCAGTTTTCATTAATATTGACTGGTGAGTACTCAATCCACAAGTGAGTAATAAGAAAGCAAGCAAAATACACAAATACACAAACCAAAATGAGTTGGTAGATTGCATTAGCATGGCCACCATACCAACTCTTTTATTTTTGACTTGTTATATTCTTAAGTTGTTGAGGGAATTTGGGGGAGTAGGTTTTAGCAGGCATGGCCTTCGTTTGGTGTTGCTTACTCTAATATCCTCATGGTATGAATTACAAAAACTATACGCTCAAATTTGATCGTCATTTTGTTTCTTCTCCAATGTAATCATTCGTATGGCCTCAAATAAAAATTGTAATCAACAGTATAGTTGCGCTGAATGGTCATTGTGTTTTTTGATATAACAAATCCTTTACTCTATCAAAATTTTAATCAATTGTAATAGTTCCGCTGAATTGTCATTGTGTTTCTGTTGTACCACCAAAAGAATCTTTCACTCGATCAATTAATCAAAGTCATTCATCGTGGT
Source organism: Portulaca oleracea (assembly GCA_029582165.1). Taxonomy (NCBI): domain Eukaryota; kingdom Viridiplantae; phylum Streptophyta; class Magnoliopsida; order Caryophyllales; family Portulacaceae; genus Portulaca; species Portulaca oleracea. Next base: position 19,071,949 of record CM055892.1, read on the forward strand.
AAAATTAAAATTGCAACACATTCTCGTTTTGCCCTCCAAATTATACATTTTCTTGTATCATTTGTATTAATCTTAAATGAAATACTAGAAACAAAATGAAGATTTTTAGATTCAGACAACAGAAGCTCGAAAAAAATTTGTTAAATCAATTAATGTCAAAATCCAAACTATCATGTTTTTTTTGAGTTAGACAAATTTTTACAATCCCTAGCACTGACCCATATGGGATACATGTGGCTCCATTTAAATTGCCTCTCAATTTTATTTAAACCCCAAATCAAGAGGGGAAATTTAAATTTACAACCAAGAGCATAACTACAAATCACAACAAATAACAAAATAATATTCCAATAGACATCCACAGACCATAGATCCTAACAATGGCGGTCACTAGTTCAATGGCACTTTCCATTGATCTAAGGGTGTTTGGGCATCCAAATTTTTAGGTAACTTTTAACATTTCGGGCACGACTAATTTTTTAACTAAGATTAAAAAGCTATTTAAAGTGTTTTGTAAATAACTTTTTATATTAGTTTTTTGGAGCCAATAAGCTACTTTTCAAAAAGTTATTTAATAAAGTTTTTTGAGGTAACTTTTCACAAAAAACTACTTTACCAAACATTTTTCCTACAATCAACTAACCCAAACAATTAAAATTAAACAGCAAATCTAAACAGCTGGCTGCCAAATAGGGCCTAAGCTTGCTAATCTCCAAGGTTTGCCTCTCAATTGTTAAACCTTCACGTTGTCATCTTCGATTTTATGTGCTTGTTTTAGGCCAAGGATAAGAGTGATTCACATCAGCTGATAAACAAAATGTTGATAATAACTGAAGATTACCAACTAGCAAACTACAGAGGCCTCACACAACCAACCATAAAAGCTACGAAGGTGACCTTGATTTCTCAATTCAGGCCCCTTGATTTCAAAATAAACACCAACAAAATACAATAATAAACGACTGTCTCACAAGAATCGGCAGCAGATTTTACCATAGTTGACAAGAGCACCGCGTCGACCATTCTGGGTTCTGGTCATCATTGATGTTGAAGCTTAAAGGACAAGTATATCATAAAAACCATTCAGCACATCTTCAAACCAAACTGATCAAAAACCTAAATAAACTATCCATTTCATCACCATGACACAGTTCATCTACTTCATGCTGGGGACACATCAGCAGATCGAGATCGAGACCCGGACGGTGATCTCGACACTTGCCTCGGGGAGTCTCTTGGATCCCGTGCTTCCTCTGCTTCTTGATTTCGCCTGCAAATGTCAGTCAACGTACACAGAGAATTTAAGCACTCCGGTCAATTCGTGCTAGCGTTGGCAAAACTTCTGGTTTGGGTAAATTTGGGTCGAACAAATTCGGTCAACATCAAAATTTGGACAAGAAATTCATGTCTGCGACCCGGTTTTATTTCGGGTCGCACCGAGTCAAACAATTTGGACAAACCTCAATTCGGGTCGAAATTAAGTTCGGACAATAGAAAAAGAGAAATTTTAGGCGGGTCAGGTTGGGTGAAATTTGGCCAGGTCTAAATTTTAGCATTCTGAAGTCTCTAGTTCCATTTTGTTTTTGGCCTTCGCACAGTATATTGTTGGCAAAACACAACAAATAGTCGTACCCATTTGTTTCATTTCGATCAACGTATTTTGGAGAATATGACCTACGGGCATCTCCATCACCGTGTGGGGAATCCCTCGGTGATCTAGATCGATCAACAGGCCTCCGACCAGGAGAAACTGAGTAGTCACGGCGTCTTCGAGGAGAGGTGGAATATGACCTGATAAAAGTAAGACATCAACTTGTAAGGGGACCAACCTGCCACCCTCTTGCTCAGTGATATTTTTTTTCATATTATGTTGCAGAATGACACTAACCTGGGGCGACGACCCCCTCCAGAACCGGACCGATAACGTGGTGAGCGAGAACGTGAACGAGAGCGCCCTGACAAAGGCACAGAGTCAGAACAAAGCAAGTACAAAACAAACCAGATGTGATCCCAAACACATGATGACTACTGGTTACACATTACGCAAAAGTTCGCATCAAAGCGTGACGATAATATGTGAAGAAAGCTATAACTTATGTCAGAACAGAGTAACGGCCGACAACCCCAGAAAAAAAAAAAAAACACTTACTGTAATTAGGGGATCGCCGATCACCATATCTCGAGCCACTTCTGAAATGTACACAGCAAAACACAAATCATCAGAATTATACAAGATACTTGAACTGTATGCAGATAGAGAAAGATAAGAGCAAAAAACGGGATATAAGTCACTACCTCTCCCTGGTCCTCCGGCGCATATCTTCTGGCCTTTTTCTCGACTCGCGAGCAACTACCACGCTTATCTCTCGACCGGCAAAAATCTGACCATTCATGCGATATTGAGCCTCCGAGGCTTCATAAGGGTCCACAAATTGTACAAACGCAAAGCCACGGGGTTCCCTACATGGATGCCCAAATGAAGCGCATGAAAAAAACGGAGCCCGATTCATGGAAATAAAAGATATACAAACAACCAGTGAGTGATGCAGGGCCAAAACATCATTACATATACCTCTTTCTTGATATACCATAGCACCTCCTTAAAAGGTAGCGCAAACCAGTCTTGGTCTTATACACAGTGCAATTAGAGTCCATAACCTAGCAATTGCCTTTCCATTTGCACAGAATGTGCAAATGATAAACTTGAAAAAGATGTGATTTGAAATTGAGTGCGAGTGTCAACTTGAAAATAAGCGACTTGAAATTCTTCAAATGCGCGAATATATATAACCACTTCAACTCAACCCTTGATGACATTAAATTTCTTGTCATCTTGTCTTCATTTCATCAAGAATCAATCATCTTCTTCATCAAGCTTCTATTGATTGTCACTAATTACACTCTTCAAACAGGGAAAATTCTTCTCTAGAACATCACTCCTAATATCTTGTGAGGCAATATGTTAAGCAAGGATATACAGAAGATCTTCATCAAAAGTGGGGCTTGGGCTTGTTTAACTTCAAACCAATATACCCCCTGACAAACCAGTTCAAAAAAGATCTTACTGAGAATCAACAAAACAAATGCCTATATAATCCCGAACATTTCTACTGTAAGCACCCAACTTTATACGCCAGTTCAAAAAACATTTCTACTCTAACCAGTTCAAAAAAGATCTTACTGGCAGTGCTGTGATTGAAAAGAAGGCCCTCCCAAAAATTGACCAACAGTTTAAAAACAAGGCACTTTACCTCCAGTACTTACAAATGCATGTTTAAACTCAAGCCCACAAGGTAGCAATACCAAAATCTTTACATACACATGTCAAATTTACACAGGGACATTGGCTGGGCACTCAACCCTTTATCAAGGATTAACATTCACAAAGCTACTTGTTGTAATGCCCAACAGAACCCCCTCGCAGACACTTGACACTTCAACATGGGCATGCCCCACTATGTGAGCATCCAAACACAAAGTCAGAACGCACAGCAGTGAAATAAAAAATTTAAAAAAAAATCTCACCCTGTGTAGTAATCCTTTGGGATGTAGACATCACGCACAAGCCCAAACCTTTCAAATGGAATCCGAAGCTCCTCAGGCCTACACGAAGAAAGATATTGTCCATCATCGGTTCTTGTAAAACAAACATTTATGCCTTGCACAGAATGCCAACAAAACCCAAACCAAACCAATACTGCGACATCCCGCCCGGGTGGGTATGGAGGGGTCCAATTTAGCAGTGATACCCCTAAATTTCGCAACTTAGAGAGACAGGTTCCAATTGACCCAAGATTTAGAAATCGTTTGCTATCTACTGCTCCATCGAAAAGAAGCAAATGAGGTATGAGGCATTTTACTTTAGCCCATTACAATCTAAGTTAGAAAAAATTATCTTTCACAACTATCCAGAGTACAGCTATTGTCCATAATCTAAGCTGCTCGGGCTTGGCTTGGTCAATGCTTGGCTCGAGCTCAGTTAGACCAAAGCTCAGCTCGGATGTCTATCATCCCGATGTTCACCCCTAATCTAGCGTATGGACATGACACACAAAGCCCACAAAAGAACACAAAATGCTAAGAACTAGCAAACATACATCCAATTGCTTACCTGCAGTCCAAAGGAATGTTACGAACCAGCAAGCTTCCATGATTCTGCTCCTTACGCCTCCCAAAACCACCACCACCCGGTGGTCCACCACCATATCCTCTCCTCGGTGGACTGTATCCACGTCTCGGGGGGCTGTAACCACCTCTTGGAGGGCTCCTTCCATGACCACCATAGCCTCTCCGTGGAGGGCTGTAATATGCAGGACTGTACCTCCTCATTATGTAGCCTAATGTATAAACACAATAGTTAATTACCATATAAATTAGCACATGTCTAGCAGACTAGCACATAACAAGTAACACTCCAACAAAAGTATCCTACAGAGAGGCATTGCATGCACACCAAACGAGGACTACAGCCAAGAACCTTTAACAGATTGTCAGGTTTAATGTGATGATTTGTAGATTGGATACTATGTCCATATTCTAGATACTTGAAAAGCTTATTTTCTCAACTTAGATTGTAATGGACTAAAGTAAAATGCTTCAAAACTTCCTTCGCTTCTTTTCCATCGAGTAGTAAGTAGCGAACGATTTCTAAATCTTGGGGTCAATGGGAACCAGTCTCTCCAAATTGCAAAACTTAGGGGTAAGACCGCTACATCAGACCCCTCCATACCCCGCCTGACAGGATTTCGGAGTATCGGTTATAGTTTTAATTTGCAGATCGGATACAGTTAACTACTCAGTTGGAATTGCAAGAGTTTACAGTTGCCCCTAACAGGACTCAGAAATTTTAGTCCAAGGACCTCACACTGAGTGTGACTTAACAGAAATCTATTACATAAAATCTATTACACAAAAGTACCAAACCAGGAAATGTAACCAAATCAACACAACAAATATTAAAAGGTGAACATCAATCTCCATTATTCAGCACTCTACACATCACCTTAATAAGTTATACCTAATCCAACACAATAACCAGTTAACACAAATGTTACACGATCAAAATCTACCTCACAATGGAAGAGTTTATTCAGAATAAAGTGCATACTATTCAGAGGTACAAAGGTGAACACCAATTTTCATTACTCGGCAGTCTATACATCACCTTAACAAGTTATACCTAGTCCACCACAATAACTAGTTAACACGAATGCTACACGATCAAAATCTACCTCACAATGTAAGAATTCATTCAGAACAAAACTGCCTATTATTGAGAGGTACGTTTTCGAATTTACATCTCTCTCGTAATCGTTCGCCGCTATGCAAATTCAAGCGAAAGGAAGGAACAACCAACGAAGCAATGAGCGAGATATAATTGTATTGACATGCAATTAAACATTCGAAAAGCTTGGAGAAGATGGCAGAAACTAGGGTTTCATTGTCAAATTAGGGTTTAATTTTTCAAACAAGAGCTCGATTGAAAGAACCAAGAAACATGAATTAATTCAGACGTGAAGCAAAACAGGAATGATGGAGATTTGCACGTACCAGAAATTGGCGTCGGCGCTGAAAATCTGAAAGTTTCTCCCGGAGATTAGAGAGAAAGAGGGGATCCGTATGAACTGAAAAGGGAGAAATCGAAGACCGGTCTACACGAGTATAAAAAGGCAGAGTTTTATACTCGGGGTCACATTCTGTTTCAAAAAATTTAGGTTACTTCAATTTAATTTAATTTGGCCTTTTTTTTTTCTAGTGGAGGGCAAAGCTAGCAAAATTTTGTCCGAACACTGAATTTTAATACTGATCAAATATTCGAATCTAAAATTTCTCTTTTTTCTATTGTCCGAACCCGATTTCGACCTGAATTTAGCTTCGTCCGACTTAGTCCGACCCGAAATAAAATCGGGTCCGGACATGAATTTCTGGTCCGAATTTTGGTATTGTCCGAATTTATCCGACCTGAATTTACGAGGGCACGGATCTTTGCTAGTGCTACCGCTAGTATAGGCAGGGTAAGGTTAAGTAAGAAAAAGTAAGTAAAATAGTGGGGTAGGTAAATGTCACATTAAATTATGTGAGTTGAATAAAAAAATTTTGAATGCAGGTAAAATAAGATTAAATAAAGAAAGACAAGGTAAGAGTAAGTGAGTAAAGGTAAATTTTGTACTTTTGGATCGTAAGGTAAAGTAAAATTTTATTTACCTTATAAAAAAACAGGGTTTTATTAGTGCCGTAGGCGTACAGTTCAACTTTAAACGTGTGAACGTATTATTTGTTTCTTAAATGTAACTACTATTATTTTTTGATTATTCAAAGCACAAAAAAGTTAAAGAGATTGCAATAAAAGTTCATATAATGGCAGAAAATAACAGTTAGGCAACAAAAATGAAACAAGTCACCAAAACATAACTGCAGCAAATAAAAAGATATTATTTAATGGATTAACCTTGAATTACGAAGTTTCAATCTCCCCCATTAGTTTATGTAAATGTTCGACAATATATTTTGTTTCTTGAGGGGGATTATCTTAAGATTCATAAGTATATTTTGTTTTTTCATGTACTTCTATGCATAAAGAAAGACCGTATATATTTGAATTCTCTCAAGCCTCGTGTCAGTTGGTCAATATTGGAGATTATTGTTGTTGGACTCCAATTTTGTCGGAAATTCCTCAGTTTTAATATATATGCTTTATAATTATTTTTAAAACTTATTCTCGATGAAATTCATAGACAATCAACAACTGGGCTCATGAATTGTGATATTTGTAGTGCCTCACTTGAAAAGTAGGTCTCGCAAAACCAGCGAATGAAAAGTGCAAACACACAAATCCACCAAATGCAAAATCACTCAATTAATACCATCCCTATCCCACAATATTTTTCATTTTAACAAACTCCATTCTAATTTTGAGTTGCAAGGAGCAAAAACTGACAGAAAATAGGCACCTAAAATTCAACACAATCAAAAGGAACAAATCGCTTCATCTTCTACACAACAATTCCTGAAAATGGCAGCGTAATCCCTTCCGCGTTTGGTGAATTTTGTCAAGTTCAATATAGACCAGCACTTTCTCAAGAAGTTTATATCGAAAATACAACAAAATTTACATACATTTTTGGCTCATATCATGCAAAATTACTTTTTCTTCCTTGAAACCACTCAGAAGTTCGACCCATTGGCACTTGGCAGCACTCAGATCAGCTCCTCATAACCTTAGAGCCCGGTTTTTCTTCAGAAGTGTAAATTACAGTCTACACGGATTTTCTGGCTAATATCATACACTATTACTTCACTTTTCAGCCCTAATTTCCATCCAGCCAAACAGTACGGCATGCCAAAATGCTTGCAATTGAGTCATCAGCTCGTGCAAGCTTTTCTCAATATCCTTCTAATTCCAGCATGTGAGACACAGTCCTGTTTTTCAGACAGGTAAGTAAGATGTAAGTAAAATAGGATAGGTAAGTAGAGATGTGCAAGTGTTATTAGGTAAAGTAATGTAAGTCACATCAGTCATATCATCAATATATGAACTTTTAAATATATAGTTTATAATTTTTAATAAAGTAGTGTGAGTAAAGTAAGTAACATCAGTCACATCACTTATCAAATATATGATTTTTTTTACATAGATAAGGTATTCTAAGTAGTGTAAGCAAGGCAAGTAAAAATAGATAAGACAAGTAACTTCTTACTCACCTCTTTAAAGAACAGGGCCCAAAAATGCATGTTGATTCTCAACAAGCTACGGCAATGTCTTGATGTTCCTGGGTGTTATTAGATTCACTGCTCAAAGGTAGCTTTTGGAATTCATTCCTCAGTTGCCCACAAGCTGCACTTGCATCGAGTCCTCTTGTTTGACGGATGCTTGTGGTTATCTTTCGCGACTCCAAAGCTCCAGCAAACGCCAGCATCTGCAATAATAATTGAGATATATACATGCTTCTGATCAGCATTGACAATAGGGATAACAAGGGGGAAGCATTGCACTAGGATCCTCTGTATGTGTAGTACTCATTTTTTGTTCACATGGTTCCTCATTCGTTATGCCCATAATCTGGATGGTTGAAAAGAAATTATTTTTTCGACTTAGATTGTAATAGGCTAAAGCAAAATGCCTTATTAAAGCTCTTCAATTTCTTTTTATATGGAGTAGTAGGTAGCAAATGATTTTTAAATCTTCGGTCAATTAGAACCAGTCTCTCTAAATTGCAACTTTTACGCGACCTCTCCATGCCTCGAGCCGTGGTGGGATTTTTGAGTATTGGTTTTATGGTTGCTTATTCATATACATATTTTGATAATCAAGTTATACAGTAATCAACTAAAGTTAAATTGCATATTTGCACCTAAAGAGGGCATAAAACATGGCTTGAAATACAAAATACAGAAATGATAGATCCTTCCAGAAGCAAACAGATAAAATCTACAGGCAAACATACCGCCTTTCTGTAGGGACGTCGGTACTCAGAGCCCTCTATTGGATTGAATGGTATCAGGTTCACATGATGACCTCGCCCCCATCGCTGTAATAATTCTGCAAGTTCTATTGCATGCTCCACTGAGTCATTTACTCCAGCTGTAATACACATAAGCTGGTTATCATTCTGTGCTAGGGCTAGCCCAGATTTGAATGACATACACAAAATGCCAAAAAAAAAAAAAGGTTACCTAAAAGGGTATATTCAAAAGACACCCGTCGATTTGTCTCAAGGTAGTAGTCCCTGCAGTCTTGCAGTAATGCTTCCAAGGGGTACGCCTTTGCACTAGGCACAATCTGTTCTCTAAGCTTTTGATTGGGTGCATGCAAGCTGAAGCGTAGGACATCAGTCAATAATTTGGTATCATTTTAACACAGAATGATACGTGAGGTAATGAAAAACATTTTTGTGCCTTCTCAGCATAGTTATTAAAATCCCGATCCCGATCTACGATCCTACGATTTTATGATCCAAAATCCTCGATGCAATTCTACTATCTACGTTCCAATCCACGATCCTACGTGGGTTAATTCTGATCCTAACTACCCCATGAATCCGAGTTAGGATCCCGATTTTAACAACCTTGTTTCTCAGTTCATTATTTCTACATAACCAGGTTCATTTGTAAAACTAGTCTGTTGGGGAAAACAGAATAACAGGAGTTCCGCTCTGTGATTTCATAACCAAGCAATACAGCTTAGCAGGCACATATAAAACTTAGCAACTATCTGTATAGTGATAAAGAGTAAAAAGTGAAATCATCCATAATATACAGACAGGATGCCCCAGGGATCATTGTAGGCACCAGACAATTAGAATGACATACCTAACAGCTAATGTTGACTGAAGTTTGTAGGTTGCCAATTTCTTGATTGTATTTGGAACTCCCACTGTTGATATTGTGATCATTCGTTGCCCAATTTGTATATCCTGAATGTTTTGCCAGAACCAATTTTAGTGATTTTGGAGCTAGTATACTGGAATAAGTAGCTGCCCTGTAAAAAGAATGTTCAAGTGCATGATAGTCCATAAATACCTTGTTCAGACATCGATGTGCTTCAAGGACAGACTTCAAGTTGAGCATGGGTTCACCCATGCCCATGAAAACAACATTTGTTACACGATGCTTGAAAAGATCTTCTATTGCCAAAACCTGAAATAAGCAACACAAATTTCAGGAAAAATTATGTTAAGCAAACATATCATGATTAGTTCATGAAATGCACCTAAATGCCTATTTTCAGGGTACAGCCTTTCTACTTGTTAGGACAAATTTATATTCAGTTGGTTCCCTAGACCCGGCTTTGTAAGATACACGCTGTGGAAAGGTGTAGATCAACTTCATTGCTCTTGTATTTGCAACAAAAGGTAAAAAGCATGGTGTGATGAAGTAATCAAATAAAACTACTTGCAGAAATTTCACTTATGTGAGTTGCAATTTATTATATGCTCTTCAAATATGGTCATTGTTCACTTATATATACTATAGATTGTTCACTCAATAGCATAAATGTTCACTTACACATACCCGGAGCATGTACTCCAGGTGCATGTAATATGTATTGTGAGTTGCTATAGACAGCAATCAACTTGGAAAACACTAAGGTCACTTGGAAATTTAAGCAAGCTAGTAGGAATCAATTAAGGCTTGAAACATATTGTCCTCTCCATATACTCACAGAAGGCTTAATTTTTATGCCTTTAAAACAAAAGCTCATTTAGATACCAAATAGGGGAGAGAAAACTTTAATGACATCAATGTTATTTCCAGACTTATATTCCCATTGTTCATTACCCATAAGCTTGTACACAAACAAATGTTCCTTAACATAGAAATCGAGGTCGAAATTGTCATACCTGTTCAACTATTTCATGACTCTTAAGGTTTCTTGAGAAACCCCCTTTCCCAGTCGCACAAAATGAGCAGCGCAATGGGCAGCCCACCTATTCAGCAACCACAGGAGGAGACAGTGAAAACCATTAGGTCCATAACTCGGGCAGATTAGATGGAGAATAAAACATTCACAGATGGTAGATCCATAGTATACAATTCCAAAGAACACCACAGGATTGAGGATACTCCATAACAAAGGACTACTTTCAGTTACTAACCTGTGACGACACACAAGCAGTAAGCCTTACAGAACCCTTCTCATCTTCTACTGGTATTCCAACTGTTTCAACTAGCCGGTTATCTTCAAGCTTTAGTAACAACTGCAGGGTAAAGCAGATGATAAGAGGATAAACACAAACAAAGAACCATACCTCATCATAATCATTATTTTCACCATAAAAAAACTCTGAAATCAGAATTGTTCAACTGTCAAAAGAATAAATATTAAAAGAATGAGGTGAGTAGGTGATGACATTCCGTTCAAAATCCTTCAAATTCACAAAAGAAGGATAATTAATTAATCTAACCCTCTTTTACTTCTTTTCCTCAGGCCCTATGTACAACAAATTCAACTAGAAAGCCATATGAACCAAGCATAAGATAGCTGTAGCACACTTGTGACATTTTATCTCTACAGAGGCCTACTCAACAAGTCCACCATATTCTTCATGTGGCTCAGATACTTCAACTCAAAACACCAAACTTTCATTTAGAAACACACATTGCTAAATTCACAATCGCAAGCTAACTAACAATTCCTGCATCAAACATTCTGCTACCCATCCATTGATTCCAACACACCCACAATATTTTCTTCCACAACGAACACAAAGAACAATACAAAACCAAGAAAATACATCATTTCGATGAAAAATTCAAACAGGGTGTCATTTCATTTCACCTTGATTGTACCATCAGTAGCAGTGACCATATTGTGGATTGGTGATCTGCCAACCTTCCACCCTGCTTCTTGTAGCTCATTCCTAAACTCCTGCGGCACTTCAACCAAAATTACATCCACTAATCAGTACAATAATAACAACTCCAAATGTGGAAGCAACTAGTGCAGGCTCAAACCCACTAATTAGTACTCCCTCCATTCCATATTAATTGTCAATTTGATCAACGCATCAGTAAAACTTTAGGCCCTGTTTTTTTTGTCTGGTGGGTGGAGTGCGGTGATGGTGCGGTGCGGTGAAACCATTGAAAAGTGTGGTGAAATGTGGTGAACTGTGGTGAGAGTTGTGGTAGGCGAGGGGAGAAAATGTGAAAAGTAGAAGAGAAAAGCCAGGAGAGAGAAAAACAAGGAGATATATTGGTAATGATTATGGTAAAGTGTGGTGAAGTGTGGAAGAACATTGAGTAGTATGATGAGTTGTGGTATCGCACCGCACCGTATAAAAGAACATAGCCCCATGGTTTGACCATTAATTTCATGTCCCTAATTATTATATGAAAGTATTATCATTATATTTGTATTGAAAAATACTATCATAAGAGCCATTCGTCCGTATTTATTTGCCCACCAAACTATCTTTTTTTTTCCCCTAATTATTTGTCATGTAACTTTTATAATTTCACACATCTATATTCCCCATTACATTTTTCCCAAATTAAAAGTAATTTTATAACTTTTCCCCATTGTTGGTTATTGGTTATCTTGATATCTCCCCCTCTTTGCGAGTATTACATGAACTTTTCAGTCGAAGAAAGACATTGAACACGGCCTAACATTTACTAGACAATGGTTAATAACTTAATATGAAACGAAAGGAGTACTAAATCATATGTTTAAAATGGAGAATATGAAGACGACTCACATTGAACAAATTCCTGGATTTCCTTGATTTTCCGCTTGTAAACAAGCTGATGAAGCTGCTTCCCTCTGTACTTTTGCTACACTCTCGCAAATTACGAACAAAAAAACCGAAACAAAATGAATCTAAAAGCATATCCAATCAACAAAAAAATGAAAAAATCAAACTCTAATTTCTCATATTTTCACCGACTCACTCTCTCTCTCATTCAATTCATACCTGACCGAATTCGACGGCGAGCTGCTGAAGCTCCTGCTCCGACAAGCCGAGGAGAACCCGTGTCTTCGAGTCAGACAAACGCGGCAGCGCCGGCGGTGGCGCGACTGAGAATTGCGCCGGCGAAGACGTCGTCGCCGGCAGCGAAGCGGCGGAGACTATGAAGCGCGAGGTTACGGTGCAGGCGGCGGCGCGTGAACGAACGGCGGCGCGTGAGAGAGGGATAGAGTAGATATGGTGCAAAATCGCCATGGTTGCTTCTCTGTGTAAGGGATGAAGATTGAAGAGAAGAATTACAGAGCACCAAAAACCCAAAACCTCAGCAAATCTTCTCTTCCTGTTTATCGTTTTCGCTCTTTTTTTTTGTTTTCCTTTTTTGTTTGCAAGTTAATGAGCCAGATATTTCATCAGAGCTCTGTTAGGAGAGAAAAGCACATGAAATGGGCCTAATCGCCCGATGAATGGGCTTAATTTAGTTTGGATAGATTTGGGTCAATAAAGGTTTCGTAGCCCAATAGCCTTTGGGTTTTGTTTAGCATTTTCATCAAGTCAAAATTTTAATTGGAGATATATTAGTGTTTTAAGCAGTGTTTAGTATTTTAAGTAATGATGGTAGGCAAAAATTTAGATTTGGGTAATTACGGGTTTAGTCATTCGGTCAAAAACCTATTGCCTAAACCTTGTTTGATAAGCAATTTGGACATTGAGAGCATACCTGAATCCGAATGTCCCAACATTATTCGATTTTCAAATTGTCAGATATCTGAATGGTACATACAGGCAATTTAAAAATCAACCAAGTCTGCTCACAAACTAGGTGTGATCATTGTCCAAACTTGGATTTCCCACAAAATTCGTACAACCCGGACCCGAGTCGGTTTTAAACCGAACAATGAACTATCGACTGATTTTAAAATCCAGATGAATTTTTCGTGACCATACTTAGTTTTTCCGGGCCGGACAAAATTGGGTTATGGAGTTCGTCAAATTTGTGCAGTTCTAGACGTTAATAAAGTTAATGTTTAACGTTTAGAGCAGCGTTTCATAATCTTTGTTCAAAAAGTACCCTTTGAAAGTTTTATATTTGGACATTATCCATATCCTTTTATGCCAATTCACATTAATCAACTAATTCAACCACTAAATTTATTGACTACTTAAACCTCTATTTACTACGTAAATCGTTATCCGCTACTTAGATTGCGGATGTTCCGAACAAGGCCATAGTTGAGCTAAGTTTTAGGTTTATTCAATTTTTTTGTTTTTTGAGATCTTATTCAATTTTATTTGGAGCTAACATTGACCAATTCATGTTTAGTTTTACAAAAACTTTCTACCAAGCTCTATATTGATTCCCTAAAAAAATGCTCCAACTCAAGTTCATAATTACACTTGCATGTATATATATTTTGTATTATATACTCTTCATATGTACAAAACCAAGAGTTGGAGAGTACAATGGTGATCAACTAAAGCTAAGGGACTGGTACAACCCTTTACACAACTTCCCAACTTCATTCACAAAATCATTTGGGTTGACAACTTTCTCTAAACCTTTACCCTCAAAATCATGGCTTATTTTGTTGAAGTAATCACAAGGGCAACACTTTCTTCCACCCTTTAGAGAGTACAACTCACAAGTGTCCTTACAATCTTGGAGTTGCTCTAGTGTTGAGACCACTTCATCCATATTGGGCCTACACCTTGGGTCTATTGACAAGCACTTGGTCACAAGTCTACCTATTGTATGGGCTGCCCTACAAGAGTATTGGGCTTGGACTCTTGGGTCCATGATCATATAAACCTTGTCTCTTTGGAGGTATGACTTTGCCCATTTGATCAAGTTTTCCTCCCTGTGTGATCGGTTTGGATCCAACACCCGTTTTCCTGTTATTATCTCTAGGAGAACAACTCCAAAACTGTAAACGTCGCTTTTGGTGGTCAAACGACCTACAAAACCATGAAATAAACTCGTCATCAAAATGCAATTAATATGAATGGTAGCTTCAAAACTACCTTACAATTTTGCTAATGTTATCGTGAATAATAAGAATCTCGAAAATATGCCCTGTGGTACATAATTATAGAGAGAAATCTTACCAGTGGCAACATATTCAGGGGCTGCATATCCTTCTGTGCCCATAATATCAGTAGATATGGAACTTTCTTCACTAGATGGTCCATCTTTGGCAAGACCGAAATCAGAAAGTTTTGCATTGTAATCCTGTAGTACATCAAGAGAAATAATAACCTTACACATCTATAATATTCATAAATATATGTGTGTGAGTAGCTTTACTCTAATAAGAGAAGTTAACTGAACATACTGCATCAAGGAGGATGTTGGAAGTCTTGAAATCGCGATAAATAATTCTGATATTGGGGCTATGAAGGTACGCAAGCCCCTTTGCTGTATTGAGAGCAATTCTCATTCGAAGACTCCACGACAGAGTCGTCTTTAAATATGATGATCCTGAAACCAAAATCCAAACCTATAGTAAATGATAAAGCATCAAGAAAAATGAGTGAAATATTCGAACATGACAATAACAATTACAAAAAAGACAATGTGATTGATGATTTATGAAAACTATAAAAATTGAACTTACTTCGAAATAAATGATTATCCAAGCTACCACATGCCATGAATTCATAAACCAAGAGATGGTGCTCATTTTCGAGACAATATCCAATAAGCTTCACCAAATTAGGATGCTCTAGTCTTCCCAAATAATTGATCTCTGTCTGCACATAAAACATATATACATGTTTAATAGCCAAGTGCTACAATTATTGGTCTTTTTTTTATTATTTGTTGGGACAAAACAGTTGGTAACAAAAACAATAACTACACTCTTACAGTGTAAGTTGCTCTTTTGTTAGCCTTTTTTGTTCCTACCTAATGGCTAATAATGTTAAGTATACCATATCTAATGCTAATTTTGCATGGCTTCAAAAATTATAGTATTGCTATTCAATAAAATGACAGGGAGTCCAGAATTTTCATTGATTGTTAAGGCAGATAATTCAAATATATTTTACTAGCTACTTCGGTAAAATAGTCATCTTAATTACCCGTAAAATACACATGCCCACTTCACGGTGATAAAACTTTGTCCGAGCTTACTATTCGAATTGATCTAACCCGGAAAAAAACCCTGTTAGGTCCGAGCTTAATTATGACATTGACCAAATATTCTGACATAATATTTCTCTTTTTTCTATTGTCCAAACCCGATTTTGGCTTTAATTTAGCTATGTACGAATTGCGCGACATGGAAAAAAATCTGGGTCTGAACGTTAGTTTCTCGTCCGAATTTTGACATTGACCGAGTCTATCCGAACCCGAATATTTGCCGATGCTGCTTCCACAAAAGAAAGGGAAAGAAAAGGAACTTACCAACCATTCTCTGTGACCTTGAGATCCTTTGAGATTAAGCCTCTTGACAGCAACAGGAATTCCAAAGCCAGGATAAGCAGCTTCCAATGTATGCTCATCAACCCATCCCTTGTAAACACATCCAAAACCACCTCCTCCCACCACACTGTTTTGACAGAAATTGTTTGTGGCAATCTTAACCTCATAGTAGCTTAGCTTTTTCGACCGCGACGATTGCAGTATCTCTTCTTCTGTTCTCTGGGTTAGCCTTTCGTACCGATTTCTATGGTTCGATTCACCTAAAATTGTTACAGTACAAAATCATCATTGAACTTTCAACTATCAGCTAATTGAACTTTTAATTGAGATGGTTGCACAAAAGATGTAGTTATAGTACTTTCGGTACCATTTAGTGATTGAAAATCTATCAAACATTATACGGCAAACATACATTAGATGGCAAAATATGTAGTCGCCTTCTTTAAAAGTTCGTCGTAACAACTTAAAATTCAAGGACTAACAAGTTTGAACATAAGTACAAACTACTAGTAGTAGATGTAATGTAATTCATACCGTTGTAGTTTAATGGTAGGGTGTTTGGTTTACATTCAAAAAAAAAATAAATAGGAAGAAAGGCTTTAATTATGTACTTGTAATTTAGGACTCCTGATATACTTACAAGATGAGTGGGATTTACCTAGGTAGACAAACAAAACACTCCCTCCATTTTTTTTAGTATCTGCTACTTTACAATTTCATGATGAGTAAGATTTTCTTTATATTTTTCGAAACCTCAAAGATAACAGTTATTTAGGGATATAGAGGGATAATTAATCCACCATTAAAGTATGCAAATTAGAATGTGCATAAAATCATTTGAATAAAAGAGAAACAGAGGGAAAATTTAAAAGGGATAATTGGTAATCTTACAAACAGCATATTGGAAAGCAGTATGAACATCAGCCTTGATTCTTGCACTCAAAGAACACCCCATCAGATTACTCAAATTAATTCACAACTCTCTCTCTCTCTCTCTCTCTCTCTCTCTCTCTCTCTCTCTCTCTCTCTCTTCTGTATTGGGAAGTTTGATTTCTCTTAAAGATTAATGTGATGATCATGCAATTGTTGGGTTTGTTGTGGGGGGTATTTGAATAATGAATGTTGAAATTGGCAGCAAATCATGATTGACCATATATATAAGCAATAGTTGGACAAGTAGGACCATAATTAATTAGCTAATTATTGGATATGATATATGCATGCCAAACATTATGTTATATGCTTTTAAATTTCATCTTCGGACGTAATACCACCCTTGAGCTGGAACCCTGGTGCACAACAAAATGCTACATTGTTATTAATTAATTAGTTTATTGATTACTACTTCTACCACCTTGAAGTTGACTAGTTACTTGTGATATGCAAATTTTTGGATCAGACTCTTTCATCTAAAAGCATGGTTATGAGGTTTGGTTGGATTGGATTGGGTTGGATTGGATTGGATATTTTTTCGGAGAATTGTGTTTTTAGAGAGAAAAAGTGTCTGAGGAATTGTGTAAGGTTTGGATTGGATTGGATTGGAATGAGTTATCAATTCCAAAAAACAGGGCATGAGCTCTTAGAAAATGGTATAACTTTTGAAGAGTGGATGCTGTGTATCAAGGAACCATACTCTTCATACACTCCTATACATGGGACACGATTGCCTACACCTGAATTCACTCAGACCTTAATTCATGGCACACTATTTTGCAGTACGTTATTGTTTATATGTCAAACAAGATTGTTTTGTATGTGTATAAAATAAAATGAATAAAATAAACTTTATATATGACCAACTAAATTTATCCAACATATTCAAACTTTACCAAACTTATCCACACTTTATCAATTTATCCACACAACTATTTAACCAAAAATAAGAGATTGCTACCATCCTTCAAGATATCCGTTTGATGCTCCCCCTTTGCTCCGGTATTTCTATTTCCAATTCGCACGTTTTTAAGGAAGGTGGTTAGTTAGATTTGGTGTTACGTTCCATCTAGCTACTTTTTGGTCCTTCCCCCCCTTCGTCATTTTTTTCCTCTATCTTATGGGAGGATCAGCTGGGTATTTCCCTTAAGAGAAACGTTACCTAGTTATATGTTTACCTTTGTTAAAATAAAAAAAAAAACTCACAGAAAAAAAACAGTCGTATCTATATACTTATTAAACAAGTGTAATAACATATTGATTACCCCTAATTTAAATACCTGAATTCGGCTAATATTATGACGATAGGATTGATTGGATAAGCCTCATATAGAATTGTGTTCGATTCGATTGGTTGATGAACTTTTGACTAATTAATTGCTTACTTTAATTCGAATCGAATGATTTTTTTAGGTCTAGTTGATAGTGTTGTACTAGTATTAGTTTATGTAAAAATTAACAGTCATCATAGTGTAATTTCAAGTTGAGAATACATAAATGATGCAACCATGCATGTAGATAACTCCTATATAACGTAGGCAACTCCTATAATGAGGCTAGTAACATGCAGAATTAGCTTAGCCTAATTAATAATTCATGCTACTTAATGCTCAAAAGTCAGTGGATTAAGTACGTACGATGAAGGAATTAAGTTAGTTATTAAAATGTTTGTGTTAGTTTAATTTAGTTATGACCTGTTTGGATTAATATACAGTATATACTCCTATTTGATTGACATTAATCCACACTATGTGCTACAAAACTAGCTAACTGTAAAACTACTTGACATGTATTATTTTTTGCTCAACTTGTTTGCATTCATGCGCAAACATGTCAACCACTTATCCACAATGTAAATTTGTACTATTTTTTTTTCCATAAATTCAAAGTTACAATAGAATATATCCCCTGAAGTTCATCAGTTTACTCAAGGTTTTCAATGTCAAGTACTTGGTCAATTAGGCATTTGGCAAAGGGGAATGATATATGTGTGTCTTTTTTTAAGTGGATAAATGGACTGAAATAAGATGTGAGTTGAATTATGTGGATCTACGGCTGTGGAGGGTGGCCACAATCACTATTAATGTCAAAAAAATTAATAAATTTAATTAGTATAATTTGAAATAAAAATTATGTATTTTATGTTTATCATATAAAATAACAGTGTATTAGCTACCCTTAATCAGAAAGCCGAGATCAGCCACACGGTGTCATGGGTCTTCAATGCCGATCTTTAATTGGTAATTTCTCCCATAATATTTTATTGAAAAATTACAATTATATGCTTGTAAGATAATATTTTTTATTACAAATCTAATGACAATACCTTTGTATGATAAATTATTGTATACATTTAGAAACTATTGATCAAAGTTTTCAAAATCTGATTAACGCTTAAGTAACAGATAAAATCAAAACTAGGAAATAGAAACATAGAAGGGAATGGAGAAAGTTTCACGCCTACCTAAAGTTTGAATATCAATCCAAATTTAACAATATTTATTGAGATTTAATTATAAAAAAGACAGTTTAATTACTTTACACCAGTGAAAAAAAAAAAGAAAGAAAAACCAGGCAGCCCCCAGAAAGTAGAAACCAACCTCCAGATTAATGCTCATTCCCTAGTACTATAAAAGTCTAGAAACTAGTCTTGCAAATTGCTTTTTGTAAAATTGCACCAATAGTATCATCCTTAAAGGAGGCAATATAGAAAAAGCAAAACCAAAAAAATACATATAATACTCCTACAATCACACAAATAAATCCAGTTTTGATGACCTCAAATGGGAGAATAAATCACACAAATGAGCCCAGTTTTGATTACATCAAATGAGGGAATAAATAAAAGAGACAGATGGACCACTTTTGGATGGTTAGTGGTCATCATTCATGACCAGATCATATTTCCTGTCTTTAAGCCATATATAATTCTTTTATTTTCAACAAATAATCTCATTTAAAACGATACTCTATTTGCATAAATAAATAAATAAAAAGACAAGACTATTGTCTAATCCTGATATTGTTGATATATAGGTCATGTTCTTTGTTTAGGCTATTTCCAGGTTTGGATGGATAAATTATCATAAATTAGGATAAGTTATGATGTTTTTTGGGGGAATTGTGTTTTTAGAGTGAATGCTTTTATGAGGAATTGTGTTAGGTTTGGATAAGTTATGATAAGTTAGGAGAGTTATATCCAACCTTACCAAATAACAGGGTCATTGTTGGAGTTCTTAAAATTTTAAACACACGCGTTATTTCCCTGTTAAAAAAATAATTAAATTACTGTATGAATAGTTATATCTTTCATACAATTGCTAGCTACATATACATGCACATTTATTATTCATAAAAGTAACTATGTATATGCAAATTTGTTTCGGTCTAAAAATGAAGTTTATCAAGAATGTAAGTACTTATGCACAAGAGTCTAGTGCTGGTTTTGAATAGTGACCGCAAGCGCATAATGTCCAAACTGTGGACTAATTCGGTACACACGAGTCGATTCCACTCAGGCGACAGTACCCAACTTCAACCAACAGAATTAGTGAACTAAACTAGTAAAGGTTAAAGGATAACTCAAACTAATTTAATTACAAAACAAAGTAAAAATAAAAATATATGACTGACAACTAAATATTACTACTTTTAATTTTTAAAGAAAATGCTACTCCACAAATTCTAGAACGGTTATCTACTGTAACGCCCCGACCCCTCCGGGGTTGTTACACCTACCCAATTCACCATTACCATTGCCATGATTTGGTGAGTATAGAGAGAAAAAAAATTGAGTGGGATTGGTCAGTTGGGGAGGAAGGGCTAGGTGTCCACACAATATATATTATATGTCGAGTTAACTCATTTATGTGTCATACAACTTTCAACTTTTGTCAATTTCGCCACGCAACTTTTAAATTTGTCAAACGTGCCACATAACTTTGAAAATTTGTCAAAAATATCAGCTAACTTTTAAATTTGTCAAATATGCCACATAACTCTGAAAACTTGTCAAAAATGCCACCTAATTCAGAAAATTTGTTAAAAATGTCACCAAATAAGATTTGACATATTATAACATTTTTATTTTAAATTTATTTTTACATTTAGAATAGTGAAAAATAGAAGAAAAATAACCAAATATATTAATATAATTTTATCTTATGGTGTTTAAGAGGAATAAGAAGAATTATGAGATGGGGTTAGATTAACATATTAAGGCAATTTTTCTATATTTCTAACTATTCTAAATTTAAAATATAAATATAAATATAAATTCTACTTGTTATAATATATCAAACTCTCATTGGGAGGCATTTATGACAATATTTCAAACTTATATGGTATTTGTGTCAAATTTTCAAAGTTATGTGTCATAGTTAACAAATTTAAGAGTTAGGTGACATTTTTGACAAATTTTCAAAGTTATATGACACGTTTGACAAATTTAAAAGTTGTATGGCAAAATTGACAAAAATTGAAAGTTATATGACATGGAAATGATTTAACTCATTATATGTCCTTGGAGTTTATGCTTTATAGAATATGCAAATGAATAATTGCATAACTAAAAGTGAACAATATAGTATGTACAATTGAATAACAACTCTATTCAGGCCTTGTTCTTTGGTTACAATGTGGTAATAGTGCGGTGCGTTGAAATTTGAAAAAGTGTGATGAGTTGTGATGAGTTGTAGTGAAAGTTGTGGTAGGTGAGGTGGGTTAAGAGAGAGAATGTGAAAAATAGAGGAGGAAAGTGAGGAGGCAAAAAAATGAAAAGATATATTAGCAATGATTGTAGTGTGGTGTGGTGAAGTGTTGTGGAAAATTAAAGAGTGTAGTGCGGTGTGATACCGCATGAAAGAATGGAGCCCTAGAGTACAAACTCTAGAAATATATAATAAGTTGTAATGTTCCTGAAGTTTTATGCTTCAGGGTATATGCAAGTCAACAATTATATAATTAAGAATGAACAACCTAATATATACAAGTGAATAAAAATCTTATTTGAAGCATAAACTCTAGGAACATGTAGCAAATTACAGTGTCACGTCAACGAAGAAGAGGGTAGAGCAAGGTTTTAATTTAGAAACCTGTTTACCAGGCTTGGACCAATTCAAAATGATGGCAGATCCAAGTTTGTTCAAATTGAACCCAAATCAACCTTTTTTTTCATAATTAGCGGTCAAGAAACCCTTTTATTTAGAAGTTGCATCATTGTAATCAGGCAGACAACATAAATGAGAGCAAACAGCAAAGAGCTCACTGAAGACTCACTACAATAGAATCACTACAATAGAATCCAACCAAGAAAAGCACAACAGAGAGAAACATCTAGGTGACCTCACTCTTCTATCCTTTTCTTTGATTACTCATAAATCAACTTTTGGCATTTTCCATCAAATTTTTCTCAGCATCATTATCAACATGTAAAATCCAAATAAATTACATAAGATTCTGATTTACTAATTGTTTTGAGCTTAAATTAAATAATACCTCCATCCCTGTATGAAGATCAATTTAACTAAACTTTAAACGTTGATTACTCATAAATTACAATGAATTACAATATTAAAATACCACAATTAGAAAGATATTGTACTCATTATAATTTATGAGTAATCAACGATCCAAACTTAGGGTGTGTTTGGTTGGGATGAAAATCATTTTCTGGAAAATGGTTTTCCAATTTTCCGGTGCTTGGTGGCCGGAAAATGGAGAAAACCATTTTCCAAGAAAATGATTTTCCCCAACCCCTTTGTAAATTATTTTCTTGACTCCAACTTAAGAAAACCATTTTCTCCCTCCCCCTACTCTCCCCCCCCCCCTTCTCTCTCTCTCTCTCTCTCTCCACCATCTCTCCCACGCACCAATTTGAATCTCTCTCTCTCTCTCTCTCTCTCTCTCTCTCTCTCTCTCTCATACACTCGTTTTAATATCTTCTCTCTCGTTTTTCTCTCTTCCACCACTACTTCCCCTTCACCCATTTTAATATTTTTCTCTCAGCTTTTTTCTCTCTCTCTGTCTCTCTCTCTCTCTCTCTCTCGTTTTTCTCTCTCTCCTACACCCGTTTTAATATCTTTTCTCTCGTTTTTTTCTCTTCCACCACAACTTCCCCTTCACCCGTTTTAATATTTTTCTTTCAGCTTCTCTCTCTCTCTCTCTCTCTCTCTCTCTCTCTCTCTCTCTCTCTCGTTTTTCTCTCTCTCCTACACCCGTTTTGATAGTTCTCTCTCTCCACCACTCTATCTTACAACCGTTTTAGTCTCTCTCTCCAACACTCTCTCTCATGCACCCTTTTTAATATCTCTCTCTTGACTACTCTCTCCATATGCATTTTAATCTCAGTCTCCTTATTGTCAAATACGTGAAAATCGTTTTCTAGGAAAATCATTTTACTGTCTACCAAATACAAGAAAATATCAAATGAAAATTCTTTTTCTAAAATTCTTTTTCTAAGAAAATCATTTTCCAAGGAAAACCATTTTCCTAGAAAACAGTTTTCCTTTGCACCAAACTAGGGATGGCAATGGGGCGGGGAATCCCCAAACCCGTCAGGGCCCCGCCCCGCTCTAGGGAAAAATCCCCGTCCCCATTGGGGATGGGGATAGGCAGGGACGATTTTCCAAAATCTGCTCGGGAGCGGGGCGGGGATGTGGACAAAATTTTCTCCATCCCCGTCCCCATTTTCTCCGCCGGGGTGAATTCCCCGTCCCCATCCCCGAATCTCCATCCCCGAAACTGTTAAAATTACAAAATAACATTTATACAAATTTAATATATATATTAATGGGAATGACAGAGTAGTAATTTTCCAATTTATTCCCACTTGTTGATGTATTATTGTTTGATTTTGATGTATTATTACTTGAGCAAGTTAAATACGTTGTATTTTGAACATGTTAAAAACTGGGTTCGATTAAAAACCGGATCCGATTAAAATTTAGTTAAATTTAGGATAGTTTTAAAAAATCTCCGTTGGGGATGGGGAATCCGCGGGGATGGGGATGGGGATGGGGATGGGGCAAGAATCATTCCCCGAAGCGGGGATGAGGACGGGGATGGGGATGAGTTTTGGGAGCGGGGATGGGGACGGGGGTATACTCCCACATCCCCGATCCGCCCCATTGCCATCCCTACACCAAACACACCCTTAGTCAAATTTATACTTAAGGATGGAGGGGGTATAATAGTGTAGATAAAACAACATTATTTAAACATCTACTAGCAGCCTAATAAGTGGATTTCTCAACATAAAATTTTTTGCACTTACAAAGTGTCAAATAGTGGATTCTTTGAAATCCTACACAAGCACCTCTCTAAGGAAGTTTGTTAAAACTCTCATGATCATGATGGTAAAAGCAACATGATCACATTCACATATATCTATTACTAATGACCAACAGAAGCAGAAAACTATGCAGAGAAATCTAATAAATCATCCGAAATCAAAGATTTAAAGAACATTTTATTTTTATTACCCGAATCTAAATAAGTTAAGACATGCTGTCTGATCATATTACTACACCTCAGCCTTAAGTGTAACACCCCGGTAATGTCTGGGGCGTTACACTAAGGCTAGGTTAAAATACGGAAACTCATCTAAAAGGCGGCTTGTGGATCCACAGGCCATAGCAGGAAAAAAGGAAGCTTCAAAATTCACTAGACGTTTGTTGGTTTAGGCACTCTTCACAGTCGCTGCGTTGATAATGTCGATGAATTCCGGCTGCAAAAAAATATCACAGGTTTATAACTTTAGTGTTCATACCAACATGAAAAATATGGAGGGTAAATAGTAAGACAGGAAAAAGGGGAGGCAAATGTGGCTATACCTTAAGAGAAGCTCCTCCAACCAAAAACCCATCAACATCAGGCTTAGCAGCCAATTCCTTGCAGTTTGCACCATTGACTGAACCTGCATTGCCAAATACAATGGTAAAGAATTAAGACAGGTTCAAGTCATCAAGAGTTGGCAAAAACCAAAACCAAAAATAAAAAATCCCGTCCCCATGATATATAGAGGGGTCGAATGTAACAGTCCTACCCCTAAACTTACTAACTTATGGTGTGTTTGATAGTTTCCCGCAAAAGACTTTCCCTAGCCTCCCCCACCCCCCGGGAACAAACTGTTTACCGAGATCGTGAGGGAAATAATGAGTCCCACATTAAAACTTTCCTCTATATTATGGAGAATCAAACGTGAAAAAGTTTGTCAACTTGGAAAAGTTGACCAACTTTCGCGGGAAAGTTTCCCAACCAAACGCTTTCTTAGAGAGACTAGTTCTAATTGAACCAAGATCTAGAAATCATTCACTACATACTACCCCATGGAAAAGAAGCAAAAGAGATTTAATGAGACATTTTACTTTAGTCCATTACAATCTAAGTTGAAAAAATATATTTTTACTATTCAGATTATATAATAGTAGAAAACTAAGCTTATCAGCAGGGCCAAGATTAATATAAGAAAATAGGCTGGTGATATCTCAAGCTTTCTATAGTTATATGAATTTTCGCAACAATCTTGGGGAGGCTAAGACTAGAAGACAGGAAATATACCTCCATAAAGAATTCTTGTACTGGCAGCAACATCAGCACTGACATTGCTCTCTAGCCATTTCCTCAATTCAGCATGCACCTGTTCAGGGGAAATTGGAATGTGTCATAGAAGGTCGAGAAAGGTTTTGAAACCGCAAAGAGGTAGTAGCATGAACTTGCAAGCGCGAGTACTCTTTGGGGTAAAAAGAGTTTATACAGAGCTTCCACGAAAACAACACAAAACAGCCAGCAAAGTATCATCACACCAAGTTCTTCGGCAAAATATAGTCATTTCATTCCAAAATAAAAGACTAGGTTTCACTGCCTCATGAAACCAAAAGAAAAGCACTGGAGGCTACAAGTGCTCTGAGATTGAATCTTTGGCAATTTAAAAGGTGGTGATCACTGATCAGTGGTCATATGGCATCTTATGCAGTGATTTTTACGGGTGAAAAAGTTGCAATGACACCAAAATTTGTCAGCAAAAGAAAAATAAGTCATTTTCCCTCCCTCTCACTCGCACTAGCGTTTTGTCTGTTATCATATGAGGTTAAAAACCTGAATTAAGTCATTGAACAGAAAAAATGGATCGCGTATCCACAAGACAGTCAGAACTACGTCTCCCAGACACAATTAGGGTTGAAAATGCTCACACCAGATTTAAACAAGAAGGCATACCTCTTGAGCCTGGTCGGGAGTTGCAACTTTCCCAGTTCCAATAGCCCAAACAGGTTCATAGGCGATAACTACACTTGACCAGTCCTTGACTCGTTCTGCAGGAAGAGAGAAAATTCGAGTTAATCTTCATGCGCAACAGGAGGTAACTAAACAACTGTTGCTGAGATAGAGAGTAACTCTTCACAAACATAGAACTTAACATGCTAGAGATAAATCTACACAATAACACAATAGCATAGATTAATGACTATACCAAAATATCCTTCATTCTGAAAGAGTGATCGATGTAAGCATACAACATACCAGAAACCAAGCATCTACATCCCGCAAAAGAAAATACGAACTCTAGATACATTATTGTCGTCTGAGTTCAGACCACTACACATTATGTCGTCTGAGTTCAAACCACTACACATTAAAGAGGTGTTTGGCTGCCAACTTTTTGGGGGAGCTTTTAACTTTTTGGATGCTGTTAGCCTTTTGACCAAGATGAAAAAGATACCCGAGGTGTTTGGTAACAAGCTTTTCATATTAGCTTTTTGGACCCAATAAGCTAATTTTCAAAAAGCTACTTGAGGAAGCTTTTTGAGGTAATTTTTCATAAAAAGCTAGTTTACCAAACACCTTCCCTGCAATCAGCTAACCCAACAGCTGAAGTCAAACAACTATCAGCTAACAACTACAAGCTAACATCTAACAGCTACCGGCTGGTTGTCAAACAAGACCCAAGTCTAAGTTGGATGTGCAACTGTTAGAATCTTAGACATCAAAATTCTTATCAATGAAGTTCAATCATAGAATCTAAACAGATCTTGTCATGGCAAGATACCATTTGTTAATGAAACTAACATGACAAGCAAAAATCATTTACAATAGCAAGCAAGCAATTGGTATTAACATGCTAAAGATCCATGACCATGGCATCTGGTAAGTGCAAAATTACTCATTGATAGTCCAGATTTTTTTTTTTTTTTACCTGCGATTGCCTTTGTTTGTGCAGCAACAACCTCCATTGTGGTCCCAGCCTCCCTCTGTTCAAGGGTCTCTCCAACACAAGCTATGACCTTTAAACCTTTGGAAAGAGCATATGCAACCTTGTCTCCAACAAACTACAAAGGGAGCAAAAATGCAGCATGTCATATTATGAACGATAGAAAGAGACAGAAACATAAGGTTAGTAGGTCATAGATCTGTCACTTCGGGCGGGGTGGGGCGGGTTGGGTTCGGTATGACCCATATTCCGAGTTTGTTATATTTTATGTTTGAAAAACAGGTCGATTTCGGGTCAGGTCAACTTTTGCCAGGTCTAGTGGGTCACTATGCCTAAATGACAAACAGAACAGTGTTCTATGATAATAAACAACTTGTAATGAAAACATTATATATTAACTAAAGCACAAATGGAAATTCTACCTCGTTAGACTCATTCAGCAAAAGTCTCCTCTCAGAGTGACCAAGGATGACCCATGGAATTCCCAGGTCAACAAGCATCTCAGCGCTGCATACACAAAACCACCAACCTTGAATATAATTGTCATAGTTCAAATACAAATATGTAAGCAATATCAATATCAAATAGTTCAATGAATTTCCAGTTTGGCTAGCATACAACTCCCACTGGAAAATTAAGTCATTCAAGAACCATCTTTGATGACCGACTCACTTATACTAAATGTCATGTGCATGCATACGATCATGTAACTTCACATACCACAATTAAGTATACCAATCTCCAGTATAGTCCCACTAACATGAATTATACAAACAATTAACATTGCCAGACAGGTTTTCAAGCAACTGCAAGTCCCTCACAAAGGCCATGACAACGGATACAATTTTGCGGCAATGAAGGATTAGGCCGCACTTATTTACTCTTTGCTTCCCCTTTGTGCACTAATTTTCTTACTCGTTTTCTTAACATTACATAGTCAATACATTGTCAGTTGATCAATCAGTTACAACAACTACAACTACAACTGAGCACGAGTCGCGAGAAACCAAGGACTGCAAACTTCCAATTCTTACAGCATCGTAAATAATCATAGAAAAAGGTTCAAATAACAAAAACAAAGAATTTTTCTTACTCGTTTTCATAACATTACATAGTGAATACATGTTCTATTGGTCAAATCAGTTACAGCAACTACAACCGAGTGCCAATCTCAAGAAACTAAGGACTGCAAACTTCCAATTCTTTCGACGTCGTAAATAATCATAGAAAAAGGTTCAAATAACAAAAACGAAACCACATGCATACCTGACTTCACCAGTGTATGCACCGCCATTCTTAACCCAGCAATTCTGGGCAGCAACTTGGAAATCAGGCCTCAATGTGCTCTTCACAAGAGGAAGGAACACATATGGAGGACTCACAACAACCTCTGCAAATACACATTTCAAAACATTAAGAATAATCAAGACACCATAGACTCTCAAAGATGCATGCATTATTAGCTCAAAACAGATTCACTTGCTTACCTACAACATCAGTTGATGGAGTTTTTCCTGCATTTAGCATATCCACAATCTTCTTCACCTCCTCGGACGTTCCATTCTACAATCAATCGATCAAACAAATTAAACAGAATCCAGATCAGATCGTCAAAAATCTCACTTCATCGATATTTAAATTTTTTTTTTTTAAGATCACAGCTCGAATTTCTTTACGATCCTTCTCATCCTCTTTGGTAGTGGAAATCTGAGCTATGAATCATTATTTTACTAAATTATTTAACGATTATAGCTCGAATTTCTTTCCGCTCGATCCTTCTCATCCTCTTTTGTAGTTGAAATTTGAGCTACGAATCATTATTTTGCCAAATTTCCTTTACGATCATAGCTCGAATTACTTAACGACCCTTCTCATCCTCTTTTGTAGTTGAAATTTGAGCTACAAATCATTATTTTGCCAAATTTCCATTACGACACAGACGAAATTCTTCACGATCCTACTCATCCTCTTTTGTCGTTGAAATTTGAGCTACGAATCATTATTTTGCCAAATTTCTTTACGATCCTTCTCATCCTCTTCTGTCGTTGAAATTCGAGCTACCAATCATTATTTTTGCTAAATTTCTTTTACGATCAAAGCTCGATTCTCTTCACGATCCTACTCATCCTCTTTTGTCATTGAAATTTGAGCTACGAATCATTATTTTGCCAAATTTCTTTTACGATCATAGCTCTCGGTCCTACTCATCCTCTTTTGTAGTTGAAATTTGAGCAACGAATCATTATCCGTTAAATTTGTTTTACGATCATAGCTCGATTTTCTTCACGATCCCACTCATCCTCTTTTGTAGTTGAAATTTGAGCTACGAATCATTATTCACTAAATTTCTTTCACGATCATTCACAATAGAAAATCAATAGAATGCAAATCGTTGATCATTAACCATCCTCGATTCAAAATCAATCGAACATAAGATCAAACGCCAAATTTTTCCTACAAAAATCGGATTCAACGCAAGAACACACCTTTTTTTTTTTTTTTTGCTAAATTTCTTTTACGATCATTCACAGTTGAAAATCAATAGGATGCAAATCGTTGATCATTAACCAACCTCGATTCAAAATCAAACGAAGATAAGATCAAACGGCTAACTTTTCCTTTTTTTTTTTAGATAATTACGGGCAGTAGCCCAATTTATTCAAAATGATCAAGAAGGACAAAAGTGCCAAAGAAGCACAAGTGACCGACATAGCAGACAAAGCCAAAGCAAAAATAATGCAAAAGTGAAAAGCAAGATGAAAGACAAAAAAGTACAAAACGCCAAACTTTTCCTTACAAAAATCGAATTCGGCAAATAGATCGAACTGAATTCAAAATCGATGAATGACTGAGAAAGATAAGCTCAAATGCCTTTTTTTGCTAAATTTCTTTTACGATCATTCACAGTTGAAAAATCAATAGAATGCAAATCCTTGATCAATGATCATTAACCATCCTCGATGGCTCGATTCAAAAACAAACGAACATAAGATCAAATTCCTTACAAAAATCGAATTCAATGCAGGAACAAATAGATCGAACTGAATTCAAAATCGATGAATGAATGAGAAAGATAGATAGAGAGAGAGATTTACGCATTTCCAGTTGCCGCCGACGAAGAATTTCCGGCCCATTTTCCGACGATTTCTCCGAGATTGAAACTCTGAGCAGAGTTTGAGAGTGAGTGTGTTTGGCGAGCAGGAAACGATGTGAATCGGTGGGCTGAGTCTTATTTATGGGGCGTTGGGATACCTTCGGAATTCTCGTTGCTTCGATTTTGAAATGACGGTTATGTCCTTGATGCGGGGGGGTTGGTTCGCTGCTTGTGTCATCGGTGGAGGGTAATTTGGGGATTCGAGTAAACGCACTACGAGGGGCTCTCACTTCTCAGATGCCACCACAAAGTTCTCTCTGTTAAAATTATAAATATTTGTCTTTTTACGTGGTAATTTCTTTGTTTCAAAATGTTCAATTCATTTACAATTTTAACAATTATAATTCTTTTTCTACCCTAATTAATAAATTTATTTATCACTTTTTATAATTCAACAATTATTATCTTCAATTAAAGTATGAGTAATTTGGCTAAATTATAAACTTTTTATCTTAATTTTCAATACACATTGGTTTTCTCAAATTAGGTAAATAGACAAATTTAGTTTGACTGAGGCAGTACTATACTTTTGTTCAAAGGTGAAAAGTACCGGCTTGGGAACCTTTAATCAGTTGACCAATTATTTCCAATTTGCCTTTATTTTTTTTCTGCTATGGAAACCGCTCCCCATTTTCTTTCTATCCGCTTTTTGCATTGGGTTACAGTGACAGTCTATTTGGGTTGGGGACTTGGGGTTTTGGGAGAGGAAGGGAGGGAAAAGGGGGGAATAATATTAAATAACCCTCTTTACCTTTGTTTGAAAAAATAAATCAGAAACGAGGGGAATCATTTATCTTCACTCCCCTCCATTAACCCCTTTATCATTAACTCCAATACGAGGGTTAACGGAGGGGAGTATAACTCGTTATACATTTTTTAAAAAAAGAAAATAGGTTTATTAATAATATACAAACTACTTCATTTTCTTCTCTCTAATTTCTTCCTTTCCTTTTCTAATCCAAATACAACAATTAACTCTTCTTACATTTCATTCCCCTCCACTTATTATCAAAACAAAATAGAAATAAGTCCACTCCCTTTCCTTCCCCTCTAATACCCCCATCCCCCTTTAATAACCAAACAGATTGTGAAGCAAACACATCCAAACATAAAATTCACTATTTCGTGCCATTTTTTGCTGGAAATTAGTCATAGTGTTTTCCTAAATATTTACATAAAAAATAATGTCACCTCACAATCATTTTTCATGATATAGAGCTTTTAAAATTATTACATCAAAATATGAAATTTCTATAATCTTTTTTTTTTGTCTAGAAACCCCCTCCCCATTTTCTTTCCAACCGCTTCTTTCTATTTCATGGTGAAACCCAATACTTCCATGTCCAAAACAAAATTCTTGTACTATATATTTTGCCGCTTGTATATCCCCAAATCACACAAGATTTGACTTTTCCAAAATCTCATCACTTCGGGACAAAATTTCATTAAGAGGGCTCTTCCATAATTTCCAAAAAAATGTTGCGTATATGTTATGGTGACCACCCATTCTACCTATCCCTAATTCTACCAAATTTTATTGACTCAAACATATTGTTCTTTGGATTGGTTGAAATCACTTTTGGATGGATTGGATTGGATTGGATTGGATAAGTTGGATGTTCTATTGAGGAATTGTGTTTTTAAAGAGGGTGTTTTTTTGAGAAATTGTGTTTTTAGAGAGGGTGTTTTTTGGGGAATTGTGTAAGGTTTGGATTGGTTGAAATGGACTGGATTAGATTGAATTGGAAAGAGTTACCAATTCAAATAACAGGACCTTAGGCTCGGTCTAGTGCCTCAATCAGAAAAGAAGTTTGGCTTGAGCTCATGATTGGCTTGAAGTTCGTCGAGTCTGTAAAGTCCAAGCTCGGATTGGATCGTTTAGAAAGCCTAAACCTAGTTTGAGTCAGTAATCTTTTATTATTTATTTAAATTAACCATTTCTAAATTCAACGTGAAAATAAACTAAAATTTTAAATATTTATATAACTTAATTAGAAGTGGCAAAATTCTTTCCTATTCAAGAAATGCTTGAAGAAGGTTTGAACACTGGAAAAGGTTTAGGTTTGGGCCATATAATGTCGCATAAATTAATTATTGTTGGGCCTGTAATTGTTGGGCTTCCATCTCGAGGAGATACAACAAGATTCCTTATTGACATCGAAATCCAAAGTTTTCATCAATCTTCTTGATTTTTCATGAAAATACTACTTTGGACATATTCTTTTTGCTAGGATTTAGTTGGATATATATATATATATAAATTTTAATAGATGTGTGTAGGTTGGAATTTCCAAAGTAGTGATAGCACTTGGCTGTTAGCCGTTCGAGCAAACATATAAACAGTATTTGGTCATGCAAGACTTCCATTGTAAATTACAATCATGGAAGTGTTGAGATTGTTTCAAGAATATAAGAAGATAATTATATATGTATGAATCATGTAATGTCAGTTTAAAGGTTATATATAAGCTAACTATAAGAATATGATCAACACCGACTGATCTGCACCTGATACGAACTATGTCAAGGTCCAAGGAGCAAGAAAAGGGGCAACAGGTTTGACGTGGTCATGTCTGAATCGATACAGACCGTGTCACCCCTCACACGGGTCGTGTCACCCATGGCATGGTATGTGTCAGTGCCCAGATTCCTATTTAATGCCCAGCGGCTATTTGATCCGATTGTTTAATACATAATCTTCATTTAGCATATGTTATTTGACCGTAACAGCTATATGCCGCGTGGTCAATTGACATAGTCAATGATTCTCATTAAGTATCTTAATCAAGTCATTGACCACATCTTAAAGGGGTGTAAGATGACTCTTATAA
Organism: Portulaca oleracea; assembly: GCA_029582165.1. Lineage (NCBI taxonomy): Eukaryota > Viridiplantae > Streptophyta > Magnoliopsida > Caryophyllales > Portulacaceae > Portulaca > Portulaca oleracea. Next base: position 19,104,902 of record CM055892.1, read on the forward strand.
ATAGGAGTTATTTGCAAGACATTTCGATCATCCTTCGTCGAATCACAATCTTTTATTCTAGTGTAGACTACAACTATACTTAAGTGAAGCAAGTGAGAAACAAGATTCTTGAGTGTGTTAAGTGTTAAGTTGTATCCTTTTGAAATTGAACACTTATAATATAACAAACAGTTTTTTTTTTTTTTTGAGAGAATAACAAATAGTTTTTAAGAAAAGTAAATTCGTGTTCATCAACGACTCTTAGCATGTCCTTAGTGAAATAACCATTGTTCTATACCTCTTACTCCCTTTACTCCAACAGAAAGTATGTTCTTCTTAGGCTCAAAATCAACTGTGAGAAACTGGAATACTCTTGAATGTAGCGTGGAAGTATGTAGCGAATACCAAGTAGTACATGGTTTTTGGTCTTGGAAGGAACTTACTTTTACAGTATATTTTCTATAAAATTCAACTTCAGAACATTAAGCTGGAATAGCTCAGTTGGTTAGAGCGTGTGGCTGTTAACCACAAGGTCGGAGGTTCAAGCCCTCCTTCTAGCGATTAATTTTCATGCATTCTATTTTTGTTGTTCGAGAGGGTACTTTTGTCTCCTGCCTGTGAAACTATTTTCCCAGAAAAATTGAAAGAAAGTATACATGCTTTTAGAGCAGACTAAGTCTCACCTGGATCTGAAATTGCAGCTAGCTACAAAATTAATATCATGATATAATAATCAATGAATTAATGGATTATGTGATTAAAAAAGCAATAGTGTTGGTTTAATTTGACTGTTGAAGGAATTTTTGATCTATTTTTCAATGTCAACATGGGGTTGCAATTTGTAAATTAAGTCTTTTTATGACTTTCAAACTTAATGGTTTGGATGACTAAGTCAATGGTAAGCATTTGGCAGCTTGTCACTGCTAAAATGACTCTTAATAATTATATCCCAGTTGAATGCCAAATTCCACATTATGTACTGTATTGTCTTAGTTGATTTAAGGGAGACAGTCCATCAGGTATGTGTTTTCTTGTGTGGTAGTTGATCCATTCATTAATTAATACTTGCTGTCTTTCATCTATCTAATCCAACAAAAGAAATCCTAATTTAGAATCGAAATAATGTGCCTTAGGTGTATTTGAGTTGACCCGATCCCGAAATTAGCTAGTTAGATAAGTTGATTGTATTTCCTTAATTGTGTTATTAGCTTAATGGGATGAATTGATAGTGATCAAATCTAATCAATAGAGTCAGCAAATAATCCGAGCTGGATATCGAATAGGTTTGTTCAATCCAATATGCAAAATTGTTCTAAAAATGGTTCTGAGTAATATTATGGCGTGCATCAATTAGCTAAAGAAGAAAGTACGTAGCAATGAATAATATCGAGATTTTTTGAGAAATTAAAGAACGAACTAAAAGGCAATTTTAAAAAGATTCTTAGTCAAAGTCTTAAAAGGTTGAAAGTTCACATCAAAAGGGATACAAAGACCTGTCGATAAGCAACAGTAAACGAAAATGTCAAAACAACAAGACACACGCAACCTCTTAATGCAGTATAAGCAAGTTCAATGGAACTACTCTAAAGGCAGCACATGATCAAATCAAACAAGACTACAAGCTGCTCTACAACTTTAGGAAACCAAACCATTTTTTTTTTTTTGGTGCTAAATTTCACCCAAGAAACCATTAAAACGGACCAATTGAACAGACTACCATTAAGAACATGAATAGCATTCGAATCGCTTGTTTAACCATAAACCAAACAAAAAATCGAACTTTGATCTTACCATTCCTTCTCAATTTGCCAAGGATATATACATTAACAACATTACCAAAGTCTACAAATAGATTTTTCAGACTCATATCTATTCAAATAGACAAATTGTCAACTAACAAAGAGAACAAATGATGTCTCGTTCCACTATAATTATCATTTTGCCGATTATTACTTGTCATTACTATGTTTTAGCTGTATTATACAATGTTCTTTTTTGAGATAGGGTGAAGTATGGTAACGGTGTAATATGGTAAAAATGTGGATAATGTGATATAATATGATACAGTGTTGTAAATTGTGGTGAAACTTGCGGTAATTAAGAATGATTGGTGTGGTAGGGGAGGAAAGAGAAAAGTGAAAAGTAGTAAGAACAGTAAGGATAAATAAAATTAGGATCGTTGCGGTAAAATGTGATATGGTATGATATGGTAATATATAATGGTTTGTAATTAGTTTGATAAATTGTGTTAGGTACAATACAGTACCACGCAAAAGAACAAAACCTTAGTAATTATCTTGATTTATCGTACCAGTCGATAATTTTTGGACTTTAACCACAAATATCGAAAAAATATCATGGCATTCATCATTAGGTGATGAATTATCAATATCTTTATTTTAGCCTAAGTATAATGTATGCATCATCAATTATTTTCTATACGAGTACACTTTGGAAGTTGATTGAAATAATAATAAGATCTCATGATATAGAATAATATTAGGCAAAAGGAGGGATAACTAATTTGTTGGAGAATTATACAAGGCATCTGCGTGTCTGGTGGCCAAATAGGAGGGGAAGGCAGGTTAGGGCAGTTGCTTAATTAAAATATGTGTTTATGCAAGGCTAACTGCCTAGCTATATTCTGTATATTCTTTGTCTGCAATTTCAAAATAAACAAGGATAATGTTGAAATATAGAATTCATAGTGTTTAAAACACATGGTAGGAAAAAAATATATATTAAAGCCCTGTTCTTTTATGCGGTTGGTATGGGTTGGTATGGTGAAATTATAGAAAATGCGGTGATGTGTAGAATGTTATGGTAAAATTTGTGGAAAGTGTGGTTGATATAATAGGTTAGAATAGCAAATGTAAAAAGCAGAGAAGAAAAATGAGGAGATATTTTGGTAATGATCGTGGTAAAATGTGGTATGGTATGGTAAGGTGTGAAAGAATATTGAGTAGTTTGGTGAGTTGTGGTACCGTACCACATCGCACGTACAAAAGAACATAGCCTTAGATTGCAATAGACAATAGTAAAATGTCTTATGCTTCTTTTTCTAGAAGTAGTAAGTAACGAACAATTTTCAAATCCTGAGTCAATTGGAATCGATCCTTCTAAATTGAAAATTTTAGTGTTAGATTGTTACATCTGATCGACCCCTCCATATCTCATCTTGAACGAAATTCAGAGTATTGGTTTTGGTTTTATTGTTGAAAAGACATATTGACTAGAGTGAGTTTGATAGAGTCCTTTCATAATATAGATATCAAATAAACCGAAATGAGTAAGAACTAAGAACCAATACAATTAAAAAGTTTAAATCAGTGGTTGAAATTGTTGAAATTATTTTATATTTAAATATGCCCTAACTCTTACATGAATGTCTTTGCCTTTGAAGCATGTATACTGAAAATACTCACATTAAGCTTCAACAAATAATTGACACAGGACTGTTAAGATTTGAATATGAGAACTTTTACTTGAAAAAGGCCGAGTATCCATATTTTTTTTTATGAAAGGCACTGGTAAGTAAGTTCTTCCACTAAACCTCTACATCATGGCTAACCCCAGCAAAGTCTGTAAGAAGGAGGTAACAAGTAGCTACCAAATTGTCACGATAAGAATGACCCATTATTTCTACAATTTCGTCCATTAAGTTTTTAGATTTCATTAAGAATTAAGACCACGTAGACATATCGACACCACTTCTTCTTTTTCTTCGCAAAGAGACATTTATACAACTTTTTTTGAAAGACCCATGTTCTTTGGATTGGTTAAAATCAAGTTTGGATGGATTGAATTGGATTGGTTTGGATAAGTTATGATATTTTTGGGGGGAATTGTGTTTTTAGAGAGGATTTTTTTTGGAGAATTGTTTAAGGTTTGGATAAGTTTGGATAGGTTTGGATTGGATTTGGATTGGTTAAAATCATGTTCGGATGGATTGGACTAGGGTTGGATTGGATTGGATAACTTATGATGTTTTTTTTTTAGAATTATATTTTTAGAGATGATTTTTTTAGGGAATTGTGTGAAGGTTGGACTGGATTGAATTGATTATAGTCTTAGAAATACTAGTCCAAAAAACAGGGTCTCAATACAAATAAAAGAATAAGCTTATGGTTGAAGGTACCCTTAAACCGTGTTATTTTTTCAAAGATGATTTTCCTTTTTGTTTTCACATATCTATTTGATTTTTGTTTTCTTCAACTATTTAGATAAGCATGACCAAACTTTAGCCCACTTGATAAAATCGTAGGAATGCAGCTTTCCCTTTATTGCAAAGGCACAAGGACAAGCATTTCACAAGCCCTTTATTAAAGCAAGTAACATTGACATTTTCCTAATAACTACACCAATGACAACCACTCATCAAATCACAAGATTACAATGAAACCCATTAACGTTGAAGATAATATGTTTGTATTCAAAGTTGAATCCAAAATGATAATGAAATTAAAAAATATATAAATAAAAAAGTAGTGGTTATCCCTATGTTTAGGAATGACAAAGTTTTGAGTTTCACTATCATATTGATCTAATACTTAGATTTAAATGTGATATCGATATGCGGCATAGATATATTTAAAATAAGATAAATAAATATAAATTAAATTATGACACGACGATCCAAACAATAAAACTATTTATATATTAAAAGAATTTGTACAAAACTCTTTCTTATATCTAAAATTTTCCAAATCAGAAATTTATGATGTATTTGATGGTTTTCTGTAAGATTTTCCTATGAAAAGTTCTTACAAGAAAGATTTTATTAATCTCCAAAAAACTGTTTACTGAATTTGTGAAGGATAATAGGGCCCACATAAGGAGACCTAAATATTTAAAAAAAAAATTGACAACTTAGAAAACTAACTTTTTTTTGAGAAAACCAAACACTCACTTAAATATTTATACGGGACAAAAAATTATTGTACACTCCTAAGCTATTATCTAATTTATCTCAAGACAAGAAATTAAATTAGATTCATTCTTTTGTTATTTAAATTTAGATATTCATTGAGATGTATGCAAGGGTGGTCCATGGTATCATTACTGATATTTCATGCAATGGGAGTGTGCCATATGTCAGGCTTATTGTGGATCCACAATAGTAGTAGCTCTGTAAAGTGTGATTTGAGGAAACCAACAAGAGAAATTGCTTGCAAATTGGAGGGAAGATATATGCCAGCTTGTATTGTTCAATGTTCATACCCTAAAAAATAACAAGGGACAAAAGACACCTAGAATTTATATATGTAGGTCTAGATGTACTAAACTTGTGTTCCCTTTGTCCATACCCTAACCCTAGCCCTACATGACCCCTACCCTACTTTTGTGGGTTCTCATGATCCATTAATGAAAGTTGTTATCTTTAGGGTTGTTTCTGGGAGTGATCCAAGAAATACTCAACACTTTGATGGCTAAACATTTGTGTGCATCTTTAGGGTTGTTTTCATTCCCTAGAAGATCATGTACATAAAAGAGTTGTTATCCAAGAGAAAAATATTATGTAGTAAAATTGGATCATAGTGCACCGTATTTTTAGATATTGAGATTGTGGTAAGTTGAGTTTTAAACTTGTATCACAATAAGGCCCCGTTTTTTTATACAGTTGATTGTGTTGTGGTAATGGTGCGGTGCGGTGGAATTTGAAAAAGTGAGGTGAGTTGTGATGAGTTGTGATGAAAGTTGTGATAGGTAGGGTAGGTTAAGAGAGAGAAAGTGAAAAGTAAAGGAGAAAAGTGAGAAGAGAGAAAAAATAAAAGATATATTGGTAATACTAATAGTTGTGGTGTGGTGTGGTGAAGTGTGGTGAAAAATTAAAGAGTGTTGTGCGGTGTGGTACCGCACCGCAACCTACTGCATAAAAGACCGGGGTCTAAGTCAAATTGTGAAATTTTTGGAATACAATGCACCATCATCGAGTTGGGTGAAACCAAAGTATAATAGATTGGGCTCCAGTAAACCTAATATGGCTTGGAGTTTAGTATATCATAGTTGGCATATTTCATTGCAGTAGTCTAAACATTTCAACTATATATTAAATTGTGGTACACCAACTATGACAATCCATCAAGTTGGTTTCACCGAATTCGATGGTGAGTCATTATATTTGACAATTTAGTTTACTGTGATATAATTCTACAGTTCGATCGGTTTACCTCAATCCAAAGACAAGTACGATATACTATGGTCGAATTTTCCTATTATATAGTTGGATGACCCTTTTGTGGATAGTTAAAGGTGATTTGTGTATGTGTTAATATTATTCACCCAACAAGTTGATGTTTATAAATTTTTGATCTTGTTAAAATATTCTCAATTTGATTGTCAAATGTCAAATACTTTTGCTTGACTTAGTCGTTTTCTTTTTTAATTTATTACCATTGTAAAGGTGAGAAAGCCTTTTTTTATCACATGCATTGGATTATATTACATAAACTATGATCCCATTTGAATATGCAAATCTATTAATAAAAAAATATTGAGTGAAAAATGTTCATAGTACTCCATTTCTCTAATTAATTAATTAGATTCTTTTGGGTCAACTTCTTAGGCAAATTATAGTAATCAACTATGTAAGGGTACTAATAATCACTAGCTTAATCAAGACAGCTGTGTTGAAGTGGCAGGATTGATTATTCTCTAGACAAGTTAATCCTTTAATCTTTTTTGATTAATTAATTAATTTACTGATGATTATGGATTAGGATTACTTTAAAGATCTTGATCCCATAATGTTTCTCTTTCGGCCACCTTTATAATATATAGTCTAATATGCTGTTCGACTTTGTAATTTTTTTCCCTCTTTGGTTTTTTCCCCACAATAATTTTTTTTTTCTTTTTTGAGATCCCTCTTTTCATTGAAAGTTGGATATATCATTTGATTACAAAGACTCAAGGAGGAGTATTATTATTAGTATTAACATTAGCCATTACTATTATTATGAATTTTGATGACGACGAATACTTGGGGCCACTGTTAAGGGGAATCTATCGCAATAATTGTAACAATATATGTTGATTTAGTCCCCCAAAAATATAATTATATGTTATCCATGAATAAGTTATAGGTACTATTTAGTGGCGGATCTAGATCTTCAAATTATGGTTGATCAATATATTATTACACTTATTTAAGAAACATGTACTCCATAATATTTATCCTAATTTATATTAAAATTCTAATTTTATTTATTTATTTATTTTTGTGAGTTGAGGGTGGCAACAGTCAACCCAATACATGAATAAATCCGCCACGGATTATCCACACATATAGCTATAATTAAAAGCTTCATAATTTCTCCTAAGAACTTATAATTAAAAACATTTCATTCTAAAATTTCAAGGCCAAAAACTATAAAATGAAACTTCACCTAACCTAAATCCTCTTAGGATCCGAATATACCTTAGCTAACTGACCCATTTGGCCATTTATCAAGTTTAGGTGGAAATCAAAGTGGAAGGCCAAAATGGTCCACCGGCCAATTAAAAGCTTTGAGTTGGAGTTATTTCAAATTCGGATGATACGGACATCAGATAAATTTTCGAAATTTGATATTTGGTATTTTTGGGTATCTTCCGAGTCAAACAAGTTTAAATTTGGGTAGTTATCGGGTTCGGTCAATAGAAAAATAAAAAATATTGCGTTCAGATTTTCAGTGAAATAGGTCAAAGTCAAAATTTGTCTGAAAAAACTTATGATTGTAATAAGTTTTTTTTCGCATCGGACTTAATCAAATTTTGGAGTTGGATGGGTTTTTGGCAGACTTACTCCGGCCCTATTCTTTTTGAGTGTAGGAAATATATAGATAATGTTAGATAAAGAAATGTAAATAAAATAATAGAGATAGATAAATATCACATCGCTTTTTTTTATTTTCACATAATTCTATAAATTGAATAAAAAGTTACAAATATAAATACAACCCTATTTTTTAAATAATAAAATGAAATAATAAAATAAAACAAGGTAAAATGAAATAAAATTTGACCTACCTTAAAAAAGAATAGGACCATGATAACCATCTTGACCCAAGATGGTTCTTAACCATCTTGAGTTATTCATATTTCACATTTTTGTAACTTTTATTAATATTTTTTTTAATAATTATATATATATATAAATTATAATAATATAATACTTATTAGGTAGGTGAAAATATATAATAATAGCCTAATTTTATCAATCATAGTAGAAAAGTCATATTTTATACATAGTTTTATATTTATGAAATAAATATAAATAAATAATTATTTTAAATTGTTTATAAGTTGTAGTAACCCTGAAAATGATGAAACACACCTTTAGAATTATTTAAATACACTTAACATTCACTTGATTAGTAATTTAGAAGAAATACAAGATGGTTAAGAAGCATCTTGTATCAAGATGTTTATCATCACCTTGAATAATAAGTTGAGCTGTGCAAAAGAGTGTTGAAAGTGGAGCCCATCTGAGAGCGTAGATGTGTGAAAATGTCGTCATTGTCTTAAAAAGGCAGCAAAAAAGATAACTTGTAGTTTGGTCTTTTTATTTATTTAAAAGAGAAATATGAAAGAAATAGCGTAGGAGGGGGCGGGGGAGCCGCGTTAGGAATAATTAGGAGAGGGAATCAGTAATTAATGAGTAATCTATCATAAAATCTGATTATTAATCTGAGATTAGGGAGAGCAAATCCAGAGTGTAATCACCCATAATCTAATCTCTTTCCTCACCCAAATCCCATCTTAATCTCATCCAAATTCTTTTACCTTGCTCCCCAAGTTATGCATTCTTTGTTTCTAACTCATTGCTACTACTTGCTATTTATTTATTGTTTTTAAAGAAAGTCTCTAATTCTGCATTTTCTATTTTCAAAGTTACTATTTTGTCCTTTTACCTCTTTGCCATTTGCCTTCATTGCCCCTTCCCCCTCTTCCCATTTAGGCCATAATCTTTAATTAGGTTATTTTCAAGTTTTGATGGATAAGTTAAGATAAGTTTTAGGATAAGTTATGATGTTTTTTTGGGAAATAATGTTTTTAGAGTAGATGCTTTTTTGGGAAATTGTGATATGTTTGGATAGGTTTAGCTAGATATGTTTGGATAAGTTGGGAGAGTTATATCCAACCTAAGCAAAGAATAGAGCCTTAAATAAGTATATTTTCTCGATAGGGTGTTTGATAAGAATTTCACGAAAATTTTCTATAAAAAAAAATCATAAGGAACTTTTTACGGGAAAATTTTTCCTTACCCTCATCCCCTAAGAGAAATTTTCCCTAGGTGAGGATGGAAATTGTGGGCATCTGTTAAAAAAAAATTCAAGGTCAACATATAACTAAACATTGGGAAAATGGTGTGTTTAGGTTCTTTCCCACTATAATATTTTACGTGAAATTTTTTTTCCAAGAAAGCTTTTCATAGTAAAGAATGTTATACAGTGTTTGAATTACATTTGAAATTTGAGAAAGTTTATAGGAAAGTTTATTTAAAATGCTCAAATTACCGTTATTCATTTATTTATAAAATAATTTTTAGGGATATTTTGAAAAATTTGATTCAAGTAGTTTCCCTTTCCATGAGCAACAAATCCCAACTTCTTCCATGGGAAGCATTTTCCCATCTACTATGCGAAAATATTGGGATCCACCATAACATTTTCTTATTCTTATTTTGTAAGAGAATGAGAATGTTTGATCAACTTGAAAAAATTGACCAATTTTTATAGAAATTAATGTCTCTCAACTAAACACATCATAAATTTATTTTGCACGGAGCACATTCTAAACTTAGTTTGAGTCTTTTGTACAACTTTTAACATATTAAATGAACGCTTATTAGGGCCTTGTTCGGCAAAATTAGTGTTTTAGGTAGCAGATAGCGATTTATGTAGCATATAGTGGTTTAAGCAACGGATAGCGGTTTAAGTAGCGGATAGCGGATGACTGTTCAAATGAGAATTGTGTTCGGTAAATTTAGCAGTTCAATTAACAGATTAATGTGAATTGACATAAAAGGGTATCAATAATTTCCAAAGATAAAATTACAAAGGGTATTTTTTGACCGAAAAATATGAAACGCTACTCCAAACGCTAAACGTTAACTTTATTAGCGTTTCACAAAACGCTCCTTAAAACGCTAAACGCTCCTCAAAACGCTAGTTTATCGAACGCTAATATTTATGCAATTAGAGTTTTGACTTGGTCAAGACGCTAAACGCTACCCCAAACGCTATTGCCGAACACAGCCTAGGACATAATTGAATTTAATCTAGGCAAAAACATGCCTTGAGTATATTTTAAATAAAACAAGCAATTCAATTTAATATATCAATAGGGTTGTTCTCTTCGTGTTTTGTAGTATTTTTGTTTTAAAATTTTCAAGTAATTGATGTGAAATTTTACAGAAATATGATTTGGATAAAAGAAATAATTTTACTTTTACAACCTAGCTAAATATATAGAATTATTTATGCATTGTCTCGTTGTATAAAGATATTGCACCAAAGAAAAGTGCAATTTCTTATGTGAAGAATAATCTTTGAAATTCATTGATGTGAATGCATCTGTAAGAAAATGTGAGATTAACTACCACCTTTTAGAATGTTGAAGAAACTGAGGAATGTATAAGAAGAACCTCGAAAGATGATTAGACAGGATTTAAAATATTGAAGGTTACTAAATGACATGACAAATGACAAGGTTTTATTGAAGTATAGGATTGAGGTTACATGCCATGAGTAAGTAGATACATTTTTTTTTCTTCTGAAATGGTAAATCATACAATGAGTTGTTAGTTCTTCTTTCAAAAGTTATGAACATGTTACAACCACACAAATGAAGAAAAAAATAAAAAAGGCCAAATGTAAAATCAACCAATTAGCTACGCGATTGCATGTCATAAATAAGTAGATACATACATGATTGGTTTTGAGAGCTTCATGTGTTACTTACCTATCTTTGGAGTTATTCCCGGAATAATATGATTGTTAATATGATTGTTATTTGCTTAGTTAGGTAACTTGACTAGTGCAAAGAAAGTTTTAGTTTCTCAAAGTCAATTGATGTTATGGGAGGTAAGTTGTTGTTTTTTTTTCAAAAGGTTTTTCGACTTCAAAATATTTTTTTGAATATCTTTTGCAAGTCTTATGGAATTGGTTTTTCCACTCATTGTGATATTAGTCATTGTAAAATTACCTATTTCCAAAACTCCTATACTCGTAAAAATGGGACCTATATTAAAAAATGTCGTTGCTAATCTACATGTAGTTTTCAATAGGGTTATTGGAATTAAATAATCCAACCTTTGGGGCAATATGATACTTCCTCGTTTTCATTTTACATTAGCTGTTTCACTATTTTCATTGTTGGCTTTTGACGGACAATTTTCCACATAATATTTTACCAAAGAATGTGGAAGTAAATTTGAAACTACTAAAATCCTTTTCTTTTTTTTTTTTGTTTAAACCACTAGAATCCAACATGAAAGTAAGACTTATTGTTGTACACTTGGTAAAAATAGAGATTATTGCTATATAATTGATAAAAGTATGAATTATTAGAATCCAATTTTCCTATATCTACTATGAGAAATTGATAGTTAAAATTTTAAAATTCAAGACACATTAACTGACTGATAAAATAGGAATGAGAGAGTATTAGACTTTTCTTTCTTCTTTCTGGAAAACATATGTTAATGGACTTTGCAAAGCCATGAAAAAAATAAATAAATAAGGTTTTCATATTGGACTTATGCATTAATAGACTTTGCAAATTGATGGTCAAGAGTTTTCATATGACTTTTTTCTCTTGTTCTTTAACTTTTTAATAGCCATTGATGCTAATTATTTGCCAACGTTTTCAAGTTTTAACAAACCATTCTTTTTTCCTGGTATGAAAAACAAACCATTCTTTTTTTGACCTATCAAGCTGAAAATTCTAGGTTGTTCCAAAAAAGAAAAAGAAAAAGGAAAAAGAATGTTGTAGTAGTTACTAGTCCATGGCTCCTTGCATGAAAAGAAGTATTACATTGAATTATGAAGTTATTTGTACCTAGACAAATAAGAATTAATTTGAAACATAAATTCAGCCAAAGCAAATGTTCAGATTTGTTAAAATGAGTCCTAATATGAGTTGTTTCAACAAATATAATCCTAATGTAATTTAAGAAAAAGATCTATCATTTGTGGGGGAAAAAAGCAGTTTAAAAATAAGAATTGAAGATATTTTGTTTGATTTTTTTTGGTCGACTATTGAAAATCAAAAGAATTAAAAGTTCATAAAATACAGCACAATAACATTATAAACAACAAACAATCTACTCTAAAAGGCAAATATACGGCAACGAAAAGGTCCTTCTCTTTTTGTCGGCGACCTTAAAATGTTCAACAACTCCAACTTGGTGAGTCATCAAAAACTCGCGTACTTATATCATTGTCAATAATCACAACCTTGCGATCAATCTCAACATCTCTTAACAACTTTTACTGCTATTTATTTCGTGATATCTTCTAGTTAGGCCTGTTTCAATGGTTAAGAATCATGCGCCATAGCATAAAGTAGTTAGCGCAACTCACCACAAAATACTATTATACCACAATTTACCACAACCCACAACAAATTGCTTTTTCCAATTACTTTTCACAATTACCAATACAATATTTATATATATATTTCAACTCACTTTTTCACAATTACCAATACAATATTTATTATCCAGAAACAATACAATATTTCAACTCACTTTTTCCAATTACTTTTTCACAATTACCAATACAATAGTATTTATATATATATATAGATATATATATATATATACATACAAAAAAAACATCACAACATACCAATAACCCGCCACAATTACACCACAATCTGCCACAATTTCATCACACTATACCGCGCCATACCACAGAATGCTGCATAAAAGAACAAGGCCTTACTGTAATTATGTCTTATTATTTTTTAATATTGTATTATTTAATGTGATTTTAACCTTTAAAAACTATCAAATTATATATATTAAAAAACTTCAATCAACCACAGAACTTTGGACTCCAATTAAAAGACACCAATATATTTTAACCGCGGTGAAAACAGAAGGGGGTAAATCTGTAAACAACGCATCTGCCTCTCGTTTCGTCCAAATTCAAACTCTTAATCCCAAAACTTCGCCGCTCCCGCTCTTGCGTGAAAAACTAAAATAACTAAAAATTAAATCGCCAATTAAAAATTAAAATAAAAAAACAAAATCCCCCAATCATTCTCGAAAAATACGAGGGCATTTTCGTCTTACAAAACTATTCTCTCTCCTCACCATCTTTATATGAACGCTTTCTCTCCCCTTTCATTTCTTTCATCCTTCCTCATTCCCTCGGCTTTTAGCTCGGCTGGCTTGTTCATCTTTTCTCTCTCCTCGAATTATGCATTTGTTCATCTACGCACCCTTTGAATCCCAATTTTCCCTGCATTCAAAACCCCCTCTACCTAGAAAATTCGAGGAGAGAGATTAATCGAACAGCTAAATCAAATTCAAATTCAGAATCATAACCATAAATTACCTATAATTTCGTGTTTCGATCGTCTGCTTTGGTTGATTGATGATTCGTTCCTCGTATCGAGCTCTTGAGTTTTGATTTTCTCCGATTTTTGTTGCGATTGAGGTTTTTTTGGCGTGAATTTTGAAATTAGGGCAGCGATTTTGGAGTTCGGTGCGGAGAATCGTCGGAATTATATAGAGAGAGGAGAATTCTTTTTTTTTTTTGTTGAGTTAGGTTTGAATTTGATGGTGAGATTCGGTAGGGGTTCGATTTCAAAGCTGGGGTTCAAAAGAGGGTCGAAGGTTTTTCCGGCGGCGGGAGGCGGAGGGATGGATTGCTGGGTGTGTACGCCGGCCGGAGATATTTGGAAGAGGACGGCCGCCGGCGGACAGTTCAGCCATGAGAGCGAGCATGACTTGGCGGTCATGGTCAGCGATTTCTTGGAAAATGAAGGTGGTGCGGCTGAGTCGTGGTGTAGTAGCGACAGCGATTCTGGGTTCTCTGATCTTCGTCACCTTGCTGATAAGATTTCGGTATGTATGATTTGGTCTTGTTTTGTGAATTGGAACTTGGTTGGAATTTGGATTGGTTTGAGTGCAGTAGTATGTGATGAACTGTTGTTGAAGGATTGTGTAGAAAATCCTTGTTGAGGTTGTTTGATTCATTTGTGCTTTCAGCTTGTGGTGTTATAATGGTGATTATTTCATATTGCTGATGAATTGCATGTAATACTAATGTTTTGTATTTTTTCGGTATGTATGTATGTATGCTTTGCTCTTGTTTTTCATTTACTTTGGATTAATTGAAGTGCGGCAGAAAAGGATGAACTGTTGTTGAAGATTTGTGGGGAAAATGTTTAATTTGTTGAGGTAGATTGATTCATTGGTAAATATAATTGTAATTGTTTCATATTGCTGATGAATTGTGTGGAATATGAATGTTTAAATTGTTGAGTTAGGTTGATTCATTGGCATTTTGAGTTATGGTATTGTAATTGTTTCGTATTGCTGATGATTGATGAATTGTATTGAATATAAATGTTTAATTTGTCAAGTAGATTGATTCATTGGTGCTTTTAGCTTATGGTATTGTAATTGTAATCATTTCAAATTGTTGATGAATGGCATGGAACATGAATGTTTAATTTGTTGGGGTAGAATGATTCACTGGTACTTTTAGCTTATGGTGCTCTAATTGTGATAGTTTCATATTGTTGATCAATTGCTTGGTGACAAATGGTGGAAATGAAGCAATTTCACGTGAATATTGACATGAGTAATTCTATGCGAAGGAACAGGTGTTTTGGATTTATATGAATTGGTGAAGCAAATTTGGATTGGTATTTGAGAAGCATTGAATTCCAATGTAATTGAATGCTTGTTTAGGTAGATTAATTGGTTGGAAAGTTTGGCTCATGACAATATAACCTTTTCATGTTTATGGCCTGTTACTCAGGCATAAATGGGAAAATTGCAACAAAATTCATGTGAATATTGGCTTAGACTCCTCATCAATTTTGCATTTATATGAATGGATTGACAAAGTTGTATATTGTGTTGGGTTTGCATCTATTTCAAGTTTTGGCCTAAGAGGCGGTGCTTTAGTCCAAGCATTTATCATTCGGTTATGCTTGATCAATATTTTGTAAATAACCATTGGAAGTATGAGAATGTTGTAGTTTATCATGGGTTTCTTTCCCTTTTGATACTGGTATTTGGTATTAGTTCGAAATTGAAGGAGTATCGAGCAATATGCCTTTTACTCGAATTTGACCCGGACTAGGATTTTGTGATTGCTATCTTTTTAAAGTTATGCTAGGTATGCGTGGATGTATTCCAAATGTGGAATGCATCTTGCGTGATTCAACATATAATGCCTTTTCCAAATCCATGCTTTTCTTCCTTCATGGAGATAAATGAATGAAGGTGTTATCCATGGATTTATGACACAAGTCATATAACTAAATTTTGTACTTTATCATGGGTTTTTATTGTCCATCACCAGTATTTGGTATTAGCTACTTTCACATTGAACAATTTGCTGAATCAGATTTATACCCAAACCTGAATTCTTGGTATTGCTATATTTTTTTAGTTATGTTAGGTCAGTGGGTATACCTGCACATGGAATGCCTCTTGTGTGATTCAACATATAACCGCTTTTTCAATCCATTGCCGATTTCTTCATCCATAACCAAAACCAATACTCCTAAATGCCGCCAAGGCGGGGTATGGATGGATTGGATGAAGCAATTTTATTCCTAAATTTTGAAATTTAGAGAGACTGATTCTGATTGACCCGAGATTAAGAAATCGCTCGCTACTTACTAGTTACTACATGAAAAAGAAGCAAAGGAGGTTTAATTAGGAATTTTACTTTAGTCTAATTACAATCTAGGTTGAAAAAAAATAATCTTCTTCAACTGTCTAGATTATGGACATATGCTGATTTCTTCATCAAGTTAAATAAATAAACTTTTATGCAGTGTTATTTGTGGATGTATGTTGCAACTTGCAAGTCACAATTTAATTGCCTAATTCTATATCTGGCTGTCTTGTTGGCTTCTTCTTGGTACTTTATCTTTGCATTGAGTTGTGCAGTAAGCTTCATTCAACAAAACTTATGCTTATATTGGGTGTTTGTTGTTGCAGTTGTTCAAACGCTCGGTGGATCAATACGAGAGTGACCTACTGTCTGTAGTTCATTCCCTTTTACTTTCCATGCATGATACCGACCTTCAATTTGTGAAGTCTGGTGTATGCAGTGCGAGCTGTATTCGTTATTCTTTGGTGAAACTTCTTAGATCCTCAGGTTATGATGCTGCAGTTTGTGGTTCCAAGTGGCAGGGCTGTAACAAAGTGCCTGGAGGTTAGCATCTGCCTTTTTCTTTCGAGCTTTATTATTGTGTTACTATATGGTATAGGCCATTGATTGCCGTGTCTCTCTGGATTTTAACAGTTTTTAGAGATTCAATTTTCCCCAAAGTTCCTTTGAGCTGGGTTTATCTTCCTGCACAGTTCATCCAAACCTGTTCATTTGGTGGGTAAATCATGGGTAGGTAGAAATTACCTGAACTTGTCCAAACCAACCGAAACTTACCTTTTTAAAGTTTACCAAACTCACCAGAACTTAGCAAAATTACCTAAACTTACCGAAAAATTACCAAAAGTTGCCAAAATTCAACTTCACCGTACCTTACTTTATCCTTGAAGGCACTCCTTTCTGGTATTTCGGAATGTTTTGATTTGTGAGTTGTGTACAGTTTTAGTTATGGGATGTAGATAGTGTCCTTTATGGTATTTCTGAATGTGTTGATCTCCGAGTTGTTGTGTATAGTTATGGAATGTAGATACTGTCTGAAGCCAGTAAGCATCATGCATTTAGAATGTCATTCCCCTGGTAACATGTGATAATGACAAGTCGAGTCCATCACATTCTCTGAAATTAGTGCTATGAATTCCGATCTATGCTTGCGAATTTCCATACCGATTCCCTGAGACTCTTTCTAATAACATGAAGGCGATCACGAGTACATCGACGTGCTGACCCACATGACCGACGGGACCTCCGAGCGGCTGATAATCGACATAGATTTCCGGAGCCACTTTGAGATAGCGAGGGCGGTCGAGTCCTATGACAAGATCTTGAAATCCCTCCCGGTGGTCTTTGTCGGTTCCCTAGCCAAGCTGAAGCAATTCCTCCAAGTTATGGCCGAGGCAGCCCGGTTTTCCCTGAAGCAGAACTCGATGCCGATCCCCCCGTGGCGATCCCTGGCATATCTGCAAGCCAAGTGGCACTCTCCCTACCAGAGGAACACGACCCTAGAAAGAAAAGAGACGATAACTCCTTCGATGAATGCTGGTGGGCATAAACAGTGCAACGGGCATCTGAGGAGGTTGCAGGCTTCTCTCCAGTCTGAAACCAGATAGAGAGGCGCCTTCTGAAATTCGTTCGTTCGTTCGTCGATAGAAGTTGTACAGAAATTTTGTCGCGGGAACTTGTGATTTATGTTGAGTGAGATGTGATGTGATATGATATGATAATGATACCCAAACCCCATTTTTTGGGACCTTAAAATCGAGAAATCTTTGTTTGTTTGATTGATTGTCTTCAAGAGTTTAGGAATAAGATCAAGAACCAAGGGCTGGCTTCGATCGAGCCTTCATCTGCAGAGTTTCGTGCATCGCTCCCTGGTTGCTGGAGGAGTATCGACAAGGGTGGCCCTTGATTCTGAAGCTTTTTTTTTGTTTTGTTTTATTTATATTTATTAAATTTTACCCCCGATATTTTTTCTGCTGTTCTTGCAGAGTGTAGTCTTGACTCCTGAACCGTTATTTATGAGGTTTCGGGAAATTTTGTCTCGTTTTTGTTCTTCTGTTTTGAGTATTATTTATAAAGTGTTAGTGATATAATTACACTGTAATTTGGAGAAATGTTCAGTCTTTTGATAAAGTTGAGAAATATTTGAGTAAAGTTTAGTTATTTGAATTTATGCCCTCTGGTTTTTTTTTTTTTTTCTTTGGTGAAATTTGGGTGTACAATTGAAGCATGTTAGTGTAGGAATGACAGAGTAAACCTTTAAGATTTTGAACCTAATTGGTGTGCTTTAAGCCTATAACTTCACCTATGTATGTTATAGTCTGTAAATCTGGATGGTAAATAGGATGGGGTAGAAAGTTGCTGAAAATTATCAAAATTTAATGAAACTTAGAAGATAGAGTTTACCAAAACTTCACTTTAGCATACTGGCATTCCTAAATTTAGATGATAAAGTCTGTGACTTTATCCTCCCTGGACCATAATAGGCATGGATTTGTTGGTTTTACTATCAAAATAAGTGCAAATTTAAATTGGATTTAGAAACTGAACATTGCTCCTAAATTAAGATTTTGTTGTGGTAGTTTATGCCATAAGGCAATCCCGATAATGGCTACGTTACTAGAAAGAGGGCTAACATTAGATCTAGTTGGCCCTCGTGTCTATTAGATAGATAGAAATTATGGATCATCTCTTTGTTTAATGCTATCTATAAGGTCATCCGCAACGGTGATCCATGCTTGGATTGGATTGGTGGGGGTCCACCCTTTTAAAGTGGTGTAACCCATTAGTAGTGATCCGACTCCAAATAAAGGCAATCCAATTGTAAGGATCACTTGACAATATTTTATTTAAAAATTATATTATGGTCCCCACTTTTAATTATTTTAGTATTTATGGAGCATTTATTTATGTTATTTATTTTAGAAAAGAATATGGCAACGGAAAACAAAAAATATGACAAATGAAAACAAAAAATATACTACAACAAAATGATATATTAAAAATAAAGTAGAATAATTGAGTATTGTAACTAAAAAAATATTACAAATTAACAAAAAAATACAATATATCTCAAGTTGACAATAAACATTGGAACTAGAGAAAAAAATATTAATTGGGCATGGGAAGTTGGGAGTTGGAAAGAAATAATGGCAAAATTAGAAGAAAAAAAGGGAAATGGTAAATAATTAATGACATGGAAAATAAAAAAAGGAAAAATAAATTGAGCAATAGTGAAACAATGTCATGCCATGCTTTCCCGTCCATGGATGATTCCGAGTTTGGTATGCTTCGTTTTGGGGATTTTATATTTTAGGTTTGGAAAAGCGGGTTGGTTTCGGGTTGAGTCAAATACTACCGGGCCTGTGACAAAGGATGCGTTGCACATAGACCTGTCAATTCGGGCGGGGAGGTTCTGGGTCGATCGTCGGGTCGGCTATATTTCAGGGGTTTAGGAAAATACGGGCAATATATTTCGATTTCGGATCAACACAACGAGTTATGCTTGCGACCTTTTTCCGTTTTTTCTTTGTTAAAAAATGGTCTCTAAATAGTAAATACTACTTTTTGCACAATATACATAATAAAATATGATTATCTTCTAATAACGATAAATTATTGTAACTATTTTAACTTAAATTAGAGAAATAACAAATAAATGAGTTACGCTTATAGTTTAATAGTCAAAAGTTCCAACGAAAAGTCACAAAGTTTAATAAAGTTAAACTTAAAAAGTCAATTTTTCGGGTCAAACGGGCGGATCAAGTTTGACCTACTCATTTACAGGATCGGTGTATTTCGATTTTAGTTGAAAAAATTATATTCAAAACCAAGAAATTTCGAGCGGATTCAGGTCAGGTTATCGGAATAGGTCAGAAATTAACAGGTCTAGTTAACACAGCTAAAGAAGGGAAACTATAACAGTGATATGAACATACAAAAGCTAAATCACACGCTTGTTGCATCGATTCCTCTGCAAATCACACCAATTTGATGATTCCGACTATATTTACATGAATAACCACTGACCACAACTAGAGTACAGACTGACGATAACCTGGTTCTTCGATCTAAAACTCCTAATCTACAGCATAAAAACTAAGTAAAAACGCGATTAGTAACATAGTTCTCCAACTAACGATGGCATCTCAGCTCTGTACTAGGAGATGCATCTCATAGAGTAAGTAGGCACAGGGGAATCCATGGAGGGAGCACCGTAGACCCTAGGATGATCGCTCTCCAAACCGTAATCCATCATGGGTCGATACTCCAAATCCTGATCGTGATTGTAGACGTACTCCGGCAACTTCACTTCATTCCTCCTCACATGCTCCCAAAGGTAATCTACTCTGCTCACATACTTCACTTTGTCATACAACCTGTAACAATCACCTCCAATTAGACACACAAAGCTCGGATTATACTTTATGGAGTAAAGGAGTATAATGCATCCAAATAATATTGCTCATAGACTTGGTAAAAATGTTCATAATATTGCACTATAATATTATGGAACACACTAATAATGACAACAACTAGCAGGCGGAATTTAACCCGACCCAAAAATTGACCCGAACCAGTGCAAAACTTAAGGGTTAAAACCCAAAATTTCTAATCATGAAAACCAAATAAAACCGAAACGGACCCGCATCAAAACAACCTACCCACCCGAATTGACAAGTCTACAACAACAAACTCCCATACCAATAATGACAAGAGAAAAAATAAATTTGAGAAGTATGCTCATGTCATATAACAATGAGCATCAACAATAAAGTGACAAATTTACTTGAAAAATTTTCGTAAACTCAAATTTTAGTATGAAAGTGTCCTACACCTTATCAATTTGATTCCTTATGAACTTTTCGTGAATTTGATCCTTATGTAATGACTTTTTAATACGCATATGACCGGTAATTTATCCAAAGACAAGAAGTAAATCATTAGTGACTCCTACATTCATCAACATTTTATATGTGTCACAAATAAATTGCACTACAAAGCTAGTAAAGTTTAGATAAAATGCTCATAATTAAGGAGGTTTAGGAGCACAAAAACATGATAATTCTGATGAGTATAATCCACTTTTCAGCTAGCTATAGTAGTAACTCCAATTAGATAACAATCACATTGACAAATTGAAAATAGTAAGAATTAAGCAAAAAGAAGGGAATTCGAATAATACCCGCCGGAGAAGAAGAGGCGGCCGACGGTGGCCAGGAAGAGGCGTGACTGGAGGCCAGGGTGGAGGAAGTAAACGGCTTCTAGATTGTTCTTCACGGCCGCCGGAATGTCGTCGTAGATACACCGGAGACCCGAAATTCCGGGGAAATTCTCCGATCTCTGGACGTCGGTGTCTACATACAGCACACAAAACGGCGCCGTCTCTTTCTCAAGCTTCGGGTATATCTTCTCCGATAAGTACTTCTTCACTGTCTCCACACTCACCATTCGAGCTTCATTCATCAGCAAACAAACAAAATCCAGATTAAATATCGAATTGCAAGTGACGAAAAGGAAGCGAAATTCGAAGCAAAAAGACCAAAACAATACTCATTCAAATTTATCCGATTTGAAAATCCTTTTCAATTATCACAAACAAACAAACAAAATCCAGATTCAAAATCGAATCGTAAGTGACGAAATTAAGAAGCAAAATTCGAAGTAAAATGACCAAAACAATACTCATTAAAGTTCAATGACCTTAGGGACGAAATTAAGCAGCAAAATTCATCCATCAGCAACAACAAACACAACACAAAATCACTCAAAATCGAACCCGTAAGGAACGAAATTAAACAGCGAAATTCGAAATTCGAGCTTCATCCACCAGCAACAACCACAAAGTAACTCAAAATCGAATCGTAATGCACGAAACTAAGCAGCAAAATTCATCCATCAACAACAAACACAAAATCACTCAAAATCGAACCGCAAGTGACGAAATCCAGCAGCAAAATTCAAAACAAAAAAAGATTAAAGATAGATACCAGGGAAGAATTTGGCTAGAATAGTGAGCACAAGTCGACCACGTTTATCTCGGCCATTGATCTTGAAGACTTGATCCAGCAAATTGTACCCATCCATGTCTGAAACAAATCCGCACATTGTAGGGTTTTTCGACCTCTGACTTGAATTGTGGGAAAGATGAAGATGATGATGATGATATTGATAGGAAGATGGGTAGAAGATAATATTAATTAAAGAGGAGGCAGGATAGAATAGTCAAAAGTAGTTGAAGAATGGTGGGGAAAAAGGGTTTGTGGGGGTGGGTGTATTTATACATGAATATCAAATCTTATCTTATATTTGATTTTGATTATTATCATAAGATGAAGTAATGAGGGGGGAGGTTAGATTTGTAGAGGAAGAAGTCAAGAAGGAGAGTCCAAAACAAGGGGCAGTTAAGATAAGGAAGGAAACAAGGAAAGGGGAATTTAATCGAGGAGGGGAATAACAGAATATGCGGGGAATCTTCCTTTCTTCTTTTTTACCTCGAAATTGAAATTCATTGAATTTCGCACCCCCAAACGGCCAGTCCAATCTCTTTACTGTTTAGTCTTTTACTCTTTCCCATTGCCAAGTGTAGCAATGTTTTGTGCTAATTACAAATGACGTGTGTTTGGATTGAGAAAATAAGGTGGAAAAAATTCAGTTGAAAAAATTGGAAGGGAAAAAAATATAGGTAAAGTAATTTTTGATTAGAAAAAAAAATGAGTGTGTTTCAACTTTTTCTCTTGTTTGGTTCATCGTAAAAAAATTTAACTTACATAAAAACCTACAAAACTTTAAAACGACTTCGTTATGCAACAAAACTGTAATGTAAGTATTAGACAAACTTACCCCTACAAAGAGAGAGACAAAAAGAGAGTAAAATGATACAAAAGATGGAAATTAAAATGATTTGGCAAACACACGATGGAACCAGTCAGATTGGATATAACTCTCCTAACTTATTCAAATTTAACACAATTCCCATAAAATTATCCACGCTAAAAACATAAATTCTCCAAAAAAACATCATAATTTATTCCAACTTATCTAAACTTATTAACAAGATCTAAAACACCTTGCATAAAGGGGAAATTAAAATATGCGAGTGTGTGAGAAAGATAAAGAATAAATGGTGTTCGTAAATGGATTTTTCCCCCTCAAATTTTCGACTTTATTCTTACACCACTACCCACCATAATCCATTACAACCTACTTTTTCTAATTATAATTTCATATTTTCTAACAAATTTATAATTATTAAAATCAAAACCCATCAAAATTTTCCACAACATACCACAATCTACCATAACTTTATCAAACTCACCATGAATCCACCACACTGCACCATACCCACTTGCTGGGTGGGTTGGATTGGGTTGGTTGGGGGGAGGTGGAGAGAATTTTCCAAGAACCTTTCATACTATTTTCACATTTTTCTTTCAATTAATTTTTCCTCCCATCAATTTTTCCACGGTCCAAACAAATTTTGAGCCCCTTTATAAGTAAAATTTTAGTTTGGGCTATACTTTTTAGACAATTATATTTAAAATACTTTATGAAACTCACAGAAATAAATAATCTGAAATTTCCCTACCTGTGCTATACACTATTTTACTTTCTTTTCTTAGCTGCATAAATTTAGGTAACTACACTTATGAAGAACAAGGCACTAAATATAAATGCAAGTTAATGTGCTGTGTCTAGAATAGATGGACCTAGGTGGAGTCGAACCACCAACCTCCCAGGGTAGCCTGGGCGCTCTTACCATTTTGAGCTTATAGGTCCCTCACATCTCACACATATTCCACCCCTAATTTTTCTTTACCCACCTTGAATGTAACCAATGATAACCTCTCAACACTTTCCCCCCTACAGTACAGGACCCCATCAGTCTCCGGTCTCTGTATTAAACAATGTAAAAGTACCTTGAACTTCTTACAGAACCCAATTCTAACCACAATTGCATTTATTGTCACTCTTACAGCATGAAATTAGTCTTCGGTGAAACGTAATTCACTAATCCAGTACACACACAAATAATACAGGTTATCTGGACTCTTAACCAAACTTAATTTAACAAATAATACAGGTAATCTAAACTCTTAACCAAACTTAATTTAACTTAACATATCCTTATCTAACCTTAACTTATCTTACCTAACCTAATGCCCTAGAAAAAAACCCTAAACCAAAAACTTTCTATATAACAAAAAATTCAAATAACATTATTTTAATTTCACATCAATCCATTTAAAAAGTATTTCCACCCAGCAACTCAAATTTATCATTTCCTACCCTACCATAATTTAACTGACCCAACTCTAACCTTACAAAAGAACAAATCGTAGTGTATTATCTGTCGACCATTTCCACTGTCACCAATTACCAACCCCAGAACCCTGGTCCTTAGGTGGCTCTTACAGTCTACGTAATATGGTCCGTTTGTATAGTTATTCTCAATACAACATGGTCGATACTCCATACACATGATAGGCAACCATGGTCTAAGTAATGTAACAAATCCACAGACGGAAGTTACCCAAGTACACCAGCTGGGAACTTAAAGTAACCCACCTTTTCCTGAATTTAAAAGAGAAAAAGACAAACACAACAATGGACCAAGATCTACGCAAATAATTTTAACAAGCTACTCACGCTATTTGAATACCAAAGAAGCATTTAACAATGGATGCAAACAGGAATGATGCTCAACAACAGACGAGAAGCCAGAACAACACTGCAAAATAATGCTTGCAAATGCCAAAACTAATACTCAAAACCATGCATTCAACTACCAACAATTTGGATGCTTACGGAATATGAAACTAACATGCAAGAATAAGTTGTGGAACCCTCAACACTCAACAATACTGCTGCAAAACTTCATGCAAGGTAAACATCTACATCTAGAGTTTAACATCTATTCACTAAGAGATAACTTGCCTAAATTTTGATCAAAGTGTCATCATTAGCTTTAACAATATTAATCTCTACCATACAGCATCCAAAATAAATGAAACCACAATCACCACATAACCATCTCATCAATACAGAACCTCACCCACTGATTAATGTTTTAAACAAAGAAACATTTATCAACCAATTTAGGATGATGCTTGCAGAACGACCAAATCTCCATGAGAGGAGCTATGAACACCATATGAATTCATAAAACAGCAACAATAAAATTGGTTTCACTTGACCAAAGGAACTTCTCATTCGAAACTTATCTCGGCAGCAAAAAGCTGTATCTAGAATGTTGCCGACATCAAGACCTCTTGATCAGAATCAACCGATGTGTGTCGTACAAATTGGACTCATATCCCTTGCCAAGAGGGTACCGCTAGCCAGAAGAGCTCAGTGAAGTGTCTCTAACCGAGGGTGTAGAGGGCACCCATTTATTCTACTGGAATCAGAAGCCAAACGGTTCAATAACACAGCAAACCCAAGGCAATATCAAAGTGTAAATACAAGCCAGCGCCAGTAGTGACAGGTACCTTGGGATATAACGTAATCCCTCTAACGCCCAGCAGCATCACCATCCTTGCCATCATCATCCTCTTCAGCAACCGCAGCAGCAGCAGCAAGAATTACAATATACAGCCTTCTTACCTCAAGGCTCGGTACAGACAATATATTACAAAAAGAAGCTACAGAAACCTCCAACCTCGAACAAAATGCTATTACAGATGACCAAGTACTATTACGAACTATTCTACATGGTGAAACATTACTACTATGAAATAACTGAATGAACGTTTCATTTCCAAGTTGGCCAAAATAACGAAGAATTAAAGAAACAATAATTAAAACGAACATCAAAGAGAAATGGAAGAATAACTTTGCACAGTGAAACTCATGTTCTTTGAAAGCATTATAGAAAGTTGTGTTGACCAAGTTTATCAATGATGTTCTCTTTCAAGATGTTAGACTGCTGAAAGTTCGTGCTTAGCCAAGTTTATCAAAGTTTTCTTTCTAGATGTTATACTGCTAAAATTGAACAGTGGATTAACATATAGAGCAAGCTGATCGACCTTCTTTGGCTTTAGTCCCGTTTTTGTATTTTGTGGCTCACTTCAACAATAATAGAGACAGCTGAAACAAAATAGTTGCGTTAATTGAGAAGATACCTCGTTAGAAGCCTCGATACGGATTCCTTGTGCAGATTTTGTCGTCGTGAAGGCACTGTTGAAGCCATATGGAAGATATTTTGGAGAAATAGAGAGAAGAGCAGAGAAAAAGCGGAGGACGCAGACGCAAAAGGGGGAGAGCCGGGCTAAAACCCCGTACCATCTCCCCAAAGAACACCAGAAAAATATATATTTTTATTACGATGGTGACCTGCCAAGCGAGCGCACCCGACATGGCAAAGGTCCGACTCGTAAGACAACATAGACATCCTCAACTTACTACTCATATCATCGCTAGATCTTACTTCTCTTTATCTCGTCGCGCACAACATATTTTAATCAAACCACAATTACAACACCAATTGTAATTGGAACCCACCATAGATTTCCGATGATCGACAGGGCTTATATCCGCGTTGAACTTGACGATCTACAGTTTGCAAGACAGATCATCTTCCCTTCGCTGTAAGAACACGCAAATCGACCCCCAGATACGAAACTAGCACAATCCTGTAAGGAAAAATACAAATTAATCAACAGATCTGAAAGTATCACACGATAAAACATACTATAAGTATCAGATCTAGGCAAATACCTGATGAAATGATCAAAACATATTCTCCAGCTACCATATTACAAATCACGCCAACTAGAAATGAGATATCTGAAGGTAGAACTCGCAGAAATGAACATCAGACGGCCTGAATCCGGCAGATCCTGGATGAACAAACGCGTTTGACCTCGAGACAATCAATCAAGCACGATCGATTCATAAACAAGATCATCGGCAACGATCAATATCGAAATACAGATCGATGCAGCTTTTGCTCCATCCTGCACGAAGAAAACGAAACCCTAGGCTTCCTCACGAATCCATGGACAGATGATGATCGAATCACCATCATTAGATAGATCGGAGAACGATCTGATCAAATCTACAGATGAAATGAACGAACTCATAGCTGAAAAAACTAGATCTGAGAAAAACGAAGAAACAGAATTTTAGAGAGAGAAAATAATGGAGGAAGCGGCGGGTGTACGCCAAAGATAGAGGGATAGAAATTAGAGGAGGAGGGGGCGTTATTTATGGACGAATGGGGTTAAATCAACGGCTACGATTGGATGAAGGGATGAAGAAAGGACGGCTAGATGTAGATCACCAAAAAAGAGTCGGTGAAGGTTGGGTATATTTAATATATTTAATATTTTAATTTAATTTATTTGAACGGAGGAGAAAATTTCGCGGAAAGATACACGGAAAGAAGACAGCGTATATTTGGTGTGCCGTGCTTTGTGTGGACACGTTGAAAGGTGTAACCCCTAGGTTACGTAAAGATATCATAAACCTCTCCTTTGACAATTATGGCAACGTTAGAAATCATATCATATGCTCCGTCCCAAAATATTTATCATTTTATCTAATTTTTTTGTCCCAAAATATTTATCTCATCTACAAGTTTGGGTGAATTACAAAATTTTCACATCGATTCTCAATATGTATTGGTCTTCTCAAGTTTAGTAAATGGACAAATATAATGGGACGGAGGTAGTATAATATATTTTTTAAATTGTATTTTTCCTTACAAATCATATATATATTTGTGGATATAAATGGTGAGGATCGAAATATATGGATTCTAACGATGACATTTTGAAAAATTTACAATTAATTCAAGGGAAATTGGATTAATAATACGAACTTTTGGTCATATAAGACTTAATAATACGAACTTTTGATTTGGTGATTAATAATATGAACTTTGACCCCATTTTGTCCCCAATAGTACAGTTAACTCGGTGGCGGTCTGACGTGGCGACGGAGGCACGCGCCTGGTTGTTTTGACTTTATCACGTCATCCATGTTGATTTAAAAAAATAATACGAACTTTTACCTAACTTTTACCTATGCTGCTTTGAATAATACGAACTTTTTTCTCTCTCTAAAAATCTCGAATCTCATTTTTTATTCTTCACCTTCTTCAATCCTCGCCCTCAGAAAACCCAGAAAACCCTATCTCTCTCTCTCTACCCCTCTCTCTTCCTTCTTCTTCATCATCCCCACTTCTTTTTTCTCTCTCTAAAAATCTCACACTTCCCTTTTGCATCTTCATCTTCTTCAATCCTCCCCCTCTTCATCTCTTCTTCATGAGTCACAACTCGATGCTCAAACTCGTCAACAATGGCGGAATATCTTCTCAACTTCCCCAGCCACCCTTTTTTCCACTTCACTGCTCTCCCTCTTCTTCTAAACTTCCATCGCCCTTTTTTACCCAAATCTCTGCAAGGAAAGGAGTGAAGTCAAAATGGTAAGAGGTTTTTTTGGGTTTTCTCAATAATGGCGGAATGCAAGGAAGAGAGAGAGAGAAATAGAGGGAGGGGGTTTTATGGGTTTTTTGGGAATGGGGAGGGGGAGGGGGAGAATTGAAGAAGATGAAGAAGAAAAAATTAGATATGAGATTTTTAGAAAGAAAAAAGTTTGTATTATTCAGAGAAACATAGGTACAATTTCATATTATTCAGAGCAACATGAGTAAAGGTTCGTATTATTTGTTTTAAATCAATGTGGATGACGTGGCAAAGTCATAACATCCAGGCGCGTGCCTCCGCCGCCACGTCATACCGCCACCGAGTTAAGTTCGTACTATTGGGGACAAAAGGAGGTCAAAGTTTGTATTATTAATCACCAAATCAAAAGTTCGTATTATTAAGTCTTATATGGCCAAAAGTTCGTATTAGTAGAATCCAATTTCCCTTAATTCAATTTAATTTTTTGAAAAAAAAATCATGTAATATTTTAATGTGTGTATGTTTGCATTGATGACTTTTTTCTTTTTCCCTTTTTTTTCATATGCACTATTCTTTTTTCTCATTCTTTTAAATAAGAAAATTATTATTTTTATTTTTCATTATTACTTTTTCTTATTCTTTTAAATAATTAAGGCTATGTTCTTTTCTGCGGTATTTTGCGGTATGGTGTGGTGTGGCGTGGTGGAATTGTGGTGGATGTCGTAGAATTGTGGTAGGTTATTGGTATGTGGGGGTACGTGATGAGAGAGAATGTAAAAATAGAGGAGAAAAGTGAGGAGAGTGAAAAGTAATGATTTGTGGTAAAGTGTGTTGAGTTGTGACAAACTGCGGTATGCTGTGGTACCGCAGTTTATTAACCGCAGAAAAGAACAGGGCCTAAATATAACTTCGGTGGTTTACTTGCGTTTCGTGTAACGCACCTATCTAAATGCTAGTCTTACTACAATAGTAACACGATACTATTGACTAGCACAAGAGTAATTTGTGGGATGAAAATGAATAATGACCATTTATCTCAAATGTCCATCAAACTTAGCCATAAAAAAGAGTAAAATATTAATTTTTATTTTTTCCTTATTGACTCCTATAACCTCCATCTCTAACCGTCCCAACCACAATCCCTTTCCAATACCCATTTCTCTCTCCTTTCCATCGCCCAACCACCCCATCCCCCATATAAAAAATAATAATAATAAACTTTGGTTTGTTAATTATTCACCCTCAATATGAGAACCCAAACAAACCTCATCCCAAATAAAATTATATCTAACCACGTCGCTTTGTTTGCATCTGGGCCGAAATATCCGGCGGCTTGCTTCACACGTTGCTTGGGTTGTACTTGGCTTCAATTTGTTCTGCAAATACTCCTGGGCTTCACACGTTGCTTGGCTATTAGATAATTTTATATGCTTATACTCCTGGGCTTCACACGTTGCAAATACTCATGTGCTTCACACGTTGCTTGGCTTCAATTTCTTTGATAAATTTTGAATTAAGTGTTCATGCTTATAAATTTTTATGCTTTATAATTATTTTTAAATATTATGTCAAAGTTTGAGTTTTAATTCTCCACATTTTTAAAATAATTTTATATTAATTTATTGACTATTAGAGTCATTTGTTTTATTGTATATTTGTATGTATTCTACAAAAGTAATTAAATAGAATAATCAAAACAATCAAATTATTTACATTATTATCCATAAAAAATTAATTATTAAATATGAGACTTAGATTTTTTTATTTATTTAAACCAAACTCACACTCACTATTAGAGAGTAAAGAATCAAACCCAAACTCTCTTAGTGGCCCCACTGCTTCCAAGTTCACCCTCTCCGTTGGATTATATTACTAGCTCCTTTACCGTCAAATATGGACAAAACAAATGCTAGAACTCCATATAGGAAAAGAGTTGTAACTTGTAAAAGACTGAATAATTGGAGGGAGTTGTGATGTCACATTCTATTTCTCTTTTTTTCCCCCTTCTCTTTCTTGATACAAACCTTATTCTCTAGAACCATCATGATTATATTCTCCTTCGGCTAAAGTAATTTTGGTTATACAATCAATAAATGAACCTTGTCAAACATTCAGTGATGAAGAAGAAGCCCAAATGTTCTACAAAATTTATGTCCAAAAACATGAGTTTTCTATTTGCAAAGATCGATTTGAGAAAAAAGAGAACACGGTAGTGAGGATTGATTTTTCTTGTCATCGAGGAAGAAACCAGTCAAAAATTAAGCAAATAATAGGACATAAACAGAAGTTAAAGAACTCACTGTCTGCTACCACAAACAAATTACAAGATCTAACAATTCTGAGCAGAAATTTATGGATAAACAACGAAATTTCCAGTAATAATTTCGAACGTATGAACGATATGTTATTTAATTATAGGTAGCCAAACAAATCACAACAAAAAAATACAGAGGAAGAGAGAGAGAGAGAGGAATTGGAGCTGCTGTTAGCCTCAACAATGGCGAACTCCTTGTCATAATCTTATACAAACACAAACCCATTGGTAATGCAAGTGACATGGTGGAAATGGTTGAGTTTGGAATTGAAGGATTTGGGAAAGTGGGGTTTAGAAATTGAATGAATGGAGTCGTCGAAGTCTGTCATGCAATCCCATATCTCTTCTAAAATTGCTTCACTTCCAGAATTTCCAATTCCCATTTCATTTTGTGGGTGAATTAAGGTTAAAAATATAATTTTAGGAGAAATTGAAAAAAAAATGGGATAGGTGAAAAATGAATAGTTGAATAGGAACTTTTTTTTTTAACTTGGGTAAATGGAGTTGGATTGATCCTCCCTTTACAGGGTAAATTGATGTGGGAGACCAATCCGTGGATAGAAACCTCCTATCTCAGGATCAGTTACTAACCAAAAGACAACAAACTAACCAACAAAGAACAAAAAGTCTCCCAAAAAAGGAGAACTAAAAAAAAGGGCAAAAGGCACAAGGCAAAACAAGCAGCTAGCTGGAAAACACTACACAACCTTGAGAGTTGTGAACTGTGAACCATCACAATCAAAATGGAGACTACACCCCAAAACTCAAACAAACAAACAAGAAAAAGAGCCAACACTTTCAAAGCTTCCACAAGAATCAAGGCAGGCTCTACTAATTGGGACGGACTCAGACGGACTGCCTCAGCTAGACCACTGCCTGAACCACCAAACAACCCCCAAGACCTCAACAGCTTAACCAACCTCCGCCTATTGAACACGACAGCCCACCATCACAACGACGACCCCATGCTGCCAAAGCCTCCTTCCACCGCCACCGTCACCAACCGGCGCTAGCCACCGTACCACCACCAAAAACAATTCTTCCCGCTCATCTCGGTGTGCTTAGATCGGCGGCCAGAACCACCAGATCGAACACCTCTCGCCTGAGCAATTCTTCCCGCTCGTGGTTGCATCGAGCTTTCAGACCAGAACCAACAAACAACTTTCTGTACCCAGAACCAACATCGTTCTTCCAGGTGATCCTAGCTGAACGACCAAAAAGGGGCGAAAACACCAAATCTAGACAAGAAATAGTCTAGAACCCAGAGAAAAAACGTATACCAAAAAATGGAACAAACCAAACTCGGGCATGAACGCCAAGTATGAGACAAGGCCGAAAGAACGCGATCGGATCTCCAACATGGGAGATGGTCAGAAACAAGGCCCAAATTTCGATCTCCACAAAAAGGAGAAAGATGGAAGCCATCGCCTACTTTGAACAAGGATGGATGAGAATCAGAAAAGAGAGAGTGGGGGGGGGGGAGAGACTCTCACACTCAGAACCTCACATCCTCACTCAAAATCCTATAAGAATTCTAGAGAGAAGGGAGAACCCCTCTCTCTAGAACACCTTTTCTTTGTAGTTGAATAGGAACTTAAAATGAAGAAAAAGAGCGAGAAATCATTTATCATTTACTCTATAGTAAAAGTGGTTACAACCTTTATTGTGTTTTGCTCTTGTTTTTTTTGTGTTTTGCAGCGTTTTTTGTGTTTCGCATAGAATAAAATAAAGGAAAGTTGCACCAATGGGAAACAGCGAACGTGGAGACTGAAAATTGTTAACAGGTGGACTTTAGGTGGAATCAACAGTTGTCCCTTTCCTTCTCTCTTTCTACACTTTCCGTTATAACCTCTCTTCCTTTACCATCGAACATCTTTCTTCCAACATCCCACTATTGATCACCTCCTCCAACTCCTCCACAACCACAGCCTCCATGCACCCATGGTTGTTTTGTTTTTGCAGGTTGGGTTTTTAGGAAACAATTTAAAATATGGCAAATTTGAACAATTTCACAGATCACCTCCGTCACAAAACATCAACTTTAAAATATGGCAAATTTGAACAATTTCACAATTGGGTTCCCTTTCAATTTCTTAAAAACCATACCAAAACAAATTAACAAAAAATTTCATAAATTTCAGTAAAATGGGCATTTCAAAACATGCAAAAACCTTTCATTTTCCAGAACCCAAACGAATTGGTGCAGACTCACCAATATTCCAACTTCATAGCTTGATTTTGAAAACTATCAGAGAATTGAAGATCAAAGGCAAAAACTTATAATTTGAATTTTTCCAAAATCATACAAAGAAACCTCATACCTGATTATATTTCTCAATCTCAGATAAGCTTAGGGGTGGGAATTGATACCCATATATTGGGTACCCACCCTTACCCAACTCATGATGGGTAGGTAAAACCCATTAGAGATGGGTAATGGGTAGGATGGGTATGGGTTACCCATAATTTGGTGTGGATATCCATTATTCATGGGTATCCATATAACCATCGATGTCTTAACTAAATGCATATTGAGTTGTATTGCGTTTATATACTGAAATTTAAGGCAAAATTCAACTTTATCAGTTTGACATGAAACTTTGTAATACGATAGTATTGATTAAAAAAAGATTAAATATGAATTTTGAGCTCCTAATTCTTTTTATTCGATAACATTTATCGCGACATATATAGACATTTTTTGCCGCAAAAACTAACTGAAACTTTAAATTAAAATTCAACTTTATCAGTTTGACATGAAACTTTGTAATACGATAGTATTGATTAAAAAAAGATCAAATATGAATTTTGATCTTCTAATTCTTTTTATTCGATAACATTTATCACGACATATATAGACATTTTTTGCCGCAAAAACTAACTGAAACTTTAAATTAAAATTCAACTTTATCAGTTTGACATGAAACTTTGTAATACGATAGTATTGATTAAAAAAAGATTAAATATGAATTTTGAACTCCTAATTGTTTTTATTCGATAACATTTATCGTGACATATATATATACATTTTTTGCCGCAAAAACTAACTGAAACTTTAAATTAAAATTCAACTTTATTAGTTTGACATGAAACTTTGTAATACGGCAGTACTGATTAAAAAAAGATCAAATATGAATTTTGAGCTCCTAATTCTTTTTATTCGATAACATTTATCGCGACATATATAAACACTTTTTGCCGCAAAAACTAACTGAAATTTTAAATTAGAATTCAATTTTAACGATTTAAATTGAAACTTTATAATATGATAGGATAAATTAAAAAAAGTTCAAATATGAATTTTGAGCTCCAAATATAAATTTATTAACTAAAACGTTAGAATAGAAAATAAGAATAGTTAGTTGAATAGCTGGATACTCATGAATACCCATGGAAGTAATACCCAAGTGGGTATTATCCACGTGGGTAATATCCATGTGGGTATTAAGAGGCACGGGTAGGGTATGGGCAGAGTTTTATAATATTTGGGTAAAATGTGGGTATGGACTGTGCCAATCCATACCCACCCAATTCCCACCCCTAGATAAGCTCATGTGAATATAAGAATTGGGTCATAGCCAGTTCGGTTTATATCATACCCAAACATCCCTACATAACTTAGAAATCAATTAAATGACCTTGATATTTATTCAAATGCTCAAGCCCAGATCAACTATTCTAGCAAAAATGACCGCAATGTTTGATTATGGTAATATGAAAAAGCAAGACATTAATATCAAAAAGCGAGGCATAAGTATCTGATGATAAGAAGTGAACTGAGAAGATAGAGACACTAGGATTTTATTTATATTGGATGAAGGGCCTCCAAAACATGACATTTTCCATGATACTTTTGATTGAGAGAAAAGGTTAATCTGGAAGTTGGGAGAATAGGGAAACTCGACCAACAGTGAAGAAATAGAGGTAGAGAGATGAATGTGAGCAATTAAAGATAAAAATTTCTATTACATATGTAAGTAATTGAGCCAAAGCTAGGGACACTTGGAAAGAAATTAGCCTACACTTGTTAATTAAACCCAACAGCTACAATATTGTTACACCTCTTAATCGCAGATTTATAATTAAATAGGGTATATATTTCCTTGCAGTATAGATAAGTTGATAAGTACATAAAGTAAAGTAGCTAAGTTAGTATTCAGTAAGATTATGTAGGTTAGCTATGTAAATTACATACATCAGTCGTATTAATTATTAAATATATAAATTTTCAATTAAGGTAATATATGATAAGTTAGGCCTTATTCTTTACCTTGGTAGGATTATTTTTGTCCAACCTAATATAACTTAACTTTACATTACCTTGCCATATCCAAAAGAACACATGACTTACATTTAGTTAGTTTATATTTAAAATTATTTATTCAAATCATAGAATTTATTTAAAAATAAAAAATACGTAATGTTTAACTACCTCCACTACTTTTCTTACCTAAGGCCATGTTCTTTTATACGGTTGGTAAGATGCGGATTGGTATGGTAAAATTTGTGAAAAGTGTGGTTGATGTGGTAGGTAAAGAGAGAAAATGTGAAAAATAGAGAAGAAAAGTGAGGAGATATATTGATAATGATTGTGGTAAAGTATGGAAAAATATTTAGTTGTATAGTGAGTTGTGGTACCACACCGTATAAAAGAGCAGGATCTAACTTTCCTAACCTAACTGAACTTTACGTTACCTAATCTTATACGCTCAAAGGACAGGGCCTCAATACTTCTACCATAATTTTTTAACAAGTTTTTGTCGAGTTTTTTTTTTCCCCCCTTTTTTAAGGTGAAATAGCATAAGTCTTAATTATTAGGGCTTACTAATGGGGTACAATGATACTAAAGTATAGTGTAATATAGGTCTTATTAGTATTGTTAAAAAGAAAATATTACATTAATAAACTCCCACGCATGAAATTATAAGAAGCTCCTTCTATAATGGTTTGAAAGGATAAGCTAGAAAATATTACATTAATAGACTGAAGTATAGTATAATTATTAGGGATAATTTTTTTATGAATAAATAAAAATAATATGGATAACAAAACCCGTCCATGGGACGAGCATGGTAGCTAGTACGGGTGAGCAAAAATTTCGGGAATCCCGGTCCCGTCCCGCTCCCAGTCAAGTCCCGGTCCCAAAATCCTATTCCCGGTGGGAGCGGGACCGGGAGTGGGACTAAAAGTGATGTCCCGATCAACAACGGGACCGGGAGTGGGAGTTAACCTCATTTCCCGGTCCCGATCCCGTTTTATATACATACATACATACATACATACATACTGATACATACATATATATATATATATATATATATATATATATATATATATATATAACAAATCAAGTGACTTCATATGATTGATAATCTTGTTTAATTTAATTTATATTCGCTCTTTAAATTTATTTTATTTATTACTATTTCGCACTTAGCATATTTTTTTCCGAAAAAAATATTACGTACTAGATATTAATAAATTGGAAAAAAATTACATATTAGATTTTTTTTAGGAAAAAACATTTCGGAAAAGTGGCTATATAAACAAATCGGCGCCTACGTTTGTGAAATTAGAGTAAACTTGTGTAATTTATTTTAGATTTTAATGAAAATAAATTAAAAAATGGGTGAAAAAATTAGAAAACCGGGACTAAAAATTTCCCGGTTTATTTCTCGATCCCGGTGGGAGCGGGAGCGGGAGCAAATCTTTGCTCCCGGTCACAACCGAGACCGGGAGTAAAGTTTTGCTCCCGGTCACAACCGGGACCTGGATCGGGACATCCAAAAATTACCGGGATCCCGGCCCTGCTCACCCCTACTAGCTAGTATAGGAAAAGTCAGACAATAGTTTGGAATGAAAAACAAAATGAATAGTAGTACATCGTTTATAAATAGAAACTTGGTAATAATACGAACTTTTCCGCTTACCTTTGTATGTGTGTCTATATATATATATATATATAAGGAAATTGGATTATAATAATACGGTGAT
The DNA here is from genome assembly GCA_029582165.1 of Portulaca oleracea. Lineage (NCBI taxonomy): Eukaryota > Viridiplantae > Streptophyta > Magnoliopsida > Caryophyllales > Portulacaceae > Portulaca > Portulaca oleracea. The sequence continues at coordinate 19,141,444 of CM055892.1, forward strand.
TAATGTCTGACTTAATAATACGAATTTTTTAATAATAGTCATGCAGAGTTAAGTTGAACTTAACTCGGTGGCGGTCTGACGTGGCGGCGGAGACACGCGCCTGGTTATTTTGACTTTGTCACGTCATCTATGTTGACTTAAAAAATAATATGAACTTTTACTTATATTGCTCTGAATAATACGAACTTTTTTTTTTTCTCTAAAAATACCTGATCATTTTTACTTCTTCATCTTCTTCAATCCTCCCCCTCCTCATTCTACACCAACCATTTCATTAATCTGAGTTGTGCCCACCAAAAGAAGCACATCAGAATTAGATTTTGTGAGGCACCATGGTGAGTGAATCGCCCCAATTTCAGTGGGTAAGGCTAAATTTCGGGGGAGAGTGAGTGGAGTCGTGGAGATTATGAAGATGAGGCAGGAGGATTCAAGCTGGTTCTCAAAGTGGGAAGAAGAGCTTCTTTCTCCAGACGAATTGAGGCCGCTTTCCCAATTCCATTTATATCTCACTCCTACAATGTACTCACTGAGAGTCACACTGTGAGTGAGACATGCCGGAGAAAGAAGAAGAGGAGGTTTCCGACGCACCTCCCCGCTGAGCTTCTTCACATCATCAACCACCGCAACTTCTCCGACGACATCACCACCGAGACCGACGCCCTCCGCCTCTGCGCCGTCTGCAAGTCCTGGTGCCGCCTGATCCGGCCGCTGTCTCCACCGCACCCGACGCCTTCACCGTCAAAATCTAGCCATGGTTTTCGACATCCGCAACCCTAATCCCTTTTCTGGGTTTACTGGGTTTTCTAGGAATGGGGAGCGGGAGGATTAAAGAAGATGAAGAAGTAAAAATTAGGGGTGTTTACGGGTGGCTACCCGAACCGATTGAATAATTTTTCTGGGCACCTGAAAATTCGAGGCGGCCAAACCCTCGAACCGTAACCGTAACTTCTGGGCACCCAGAAACCGGGTACCCAAAAGTTTCGGGACGAATACCGGTTAACCAAAGACCCGATTAATTATAATCATATGAGTTTCCAATTTTTACTTTTAATTTGTAATTATTAATTAACACCCCAGTAGCAAAAAAAGTTTCTAAAATGTTTTGAAACTGGGCCAGCAAGACCGCTGACACTAAGTTTCCATACGTTTTGAGTTTTTGAAGGATTTAGAATTGGAGCACTGAGCGCCAACATTAATATAAATTAGAGTTTTTTCCAGATTAAAATTTGGGCTTGTACAGTGGATTGGAGATTGGAAAAAGATAAGCAAAAATTAAATCTGGACCTAAATGTTAAATTTAATTCAAGTTAACCGAAAAGTTTAGGGGGCGATCCGTAACCGAACCGATTAACCGAAAATAGTCCGGGGCGGGTACCTTAAATTAATGACCGGGTAGCGGGTTTCTGGATTTGGCTTTTCGGGGCGGTTATTTATGAACACCTCTAGTAAAAATGGGATCTGAGATTTTTAGAGAGAGAAAAAAGTTCGTATTATTCAGAGCAACATATGTAAAAGTTCGTATTATTTTTTAAGTTAACGTGAATGACGTGGCGAAGTCAAACAACTGTGCGCGCGCTCACGCATACGTCACCGCGCAACACAAGTCGAAAGTCAGATTATTAATCACCAAATCAAAAGTTTGTATTATTAAGTCTTATATGACCAAAAGTTCGTATTATTAGAATCCAATTTCCCACACACACACACACACACACACACATATATATATATGAACGCTCGGATATTTATTTATTGTAATTTGGGGCAACGTCTGAGTATTCACTAGTTTAATAATAGTTTGAAAATTTATGGTTTTAAAGTTTGACGATACAATTTTTTAATATGCTTTAAGACGACAATTAATATGAAATGAAAGACATACATTTGTACAAGTAGTATATGTCATACCTACTGCTGTAAAATCTTGTTCCATTCGAATATTTGAATTTATCTAATTTGGTTGGAATCTAATCTTAACTAGGCCTAAGACCCGTGTGTTGCACGGGTCACAAATAAATTACATATTATTAAAAACATTATTTAGACTATATCTACAATAATCATAACTTTGTAAATATAATTTTCTAAAATTTTGATGAAAATACAGATTTTTTAACTCAAAATATGTATTTTTACTTAAACTAATCATTACACTTGTCTTCATTAACACTAAAACACTACAATATCGATTGAATATAGTAATTATGTCTTATATAAGAAACAATAAACTAAGATACAACCATTTTTTTTTTATATACGATGCTCTTCGTAATATAATATATTTTTTATTTCATATGATACATTTCTTCAAAGTTAAATTTTTTTTTATAATTAACGGTAATATAAGACCCTTTTATTCACAAAGCCAGACTGAACCAAATGGAAACAGTCAGCTGGCAACAATTTATTATTCAAGATATATTAATAATTTATTTGTATGTTACAAACATCCCTAGCTAACAGACCTAAATAGTTTTTTGTTTATATTGCTTAACAATAAAAAAAAAGTAGTTGAATCATGATAGGGAAATGTTAAGAAACATCATAAAGGGATGATAATAATCTTAAATAGATAACTATAATATTATTACATGGTTAATATATAAGCATCAAAGATTAGATTTTGAGAAAGTAAATCAATAATAATCTATTAAAATTGCTTCAATCTTCTAAATAATATTGAGTGTCACTTACATTGAATGGCACTGACATGATAAAAAAAACATTATATTACATAAATAGATAAAATTTAAAGAAAATTAAACATTGTTATAAGATGAAAAATATAATGAAGCATGCAAAATGTTTCAAAATCTAGGATTTTTGTTGCAAATTAAATCAATGTAAAAAAAGGAATTGTAAAACTCATTTATCATTTCATACACAATTATCAACACTTTTAAACTGTTAGAATTATAAATAATTAAAATCATATATATATATATATATATATATATATATATCATATATCATATATCATATATCATATATCATATATATATCATATATATATTTCTGGGTACAAAGGACGAGGATGAAAATATGTATGTTTTAATAGAGGCAGTTTTGGAAAGCTCTAATTGAGTATTTTCCCTTTTCTTTCAAAATTATATATGATTTATGAAGGTTTAAGTTACTACTAATAATAAATAAACTACAATAACTAATTATAATAATATAACAATATATATAAATAATATGACCATTTAAATTCTATGTAAGATAATTTGTTAATCAATAGAAAAGATATTAAAACCCTTTTTAGTATAGAAAATATTAATCAAACACCATTTTTTTTTAAAAAAAGATGGAATTCTATGTTGGATATCCAAAATACTATTATCATTTTTATAAATATTATATAAAAAAATTTAAATAATAAAATAATTAAGTTGGTGTATCTAAAATATTATTGTCACTATAGGAGGCAAAAAATTTTCGGCCAACCAGAAAATGACATATGTAAAATAAATAAAATTTATTTGGCCATTTATTATTTGCCACGTGTTAAATTAATTACGAGGTCCATTTAATTAATTTTAAATGGAAATATATTATGGCCAATAGCATCGCGACACGTGTTAATTACGATGCAGAAAATATTAATTATTTCTTTATTTAAAATAAATGGATAATTAATTATTCTGGGCCCAAGCCCAAAGCCGACTCGAAACCCTAGGCAAACCTAGGCCTCCGGAGCCTATAAAAAGGGGTCTTCTCCCTCATTTTCAACAGACACTACAGGCTACTCCGGCGGCATTCGGCATTCTGCACTCCAGAGGCTTCAGAAAATCAAACTGCCAGCAGTCTCCAGCTACCAAGCGCCAAGGATCAAAGTCTGCAAAAGCTCAAGATCGAGTCTCCAAGCCTCTACCGCGTCAAGATCAAGAACTGCTTCAGAGTTCTTCACCAAGACCTGCAAAGCCTTCAGAAGATCGAACTACAAGCGACCTCCAGCTACCAAGCGCCAAGGACCAACGTCTGCTAGTTCGACAACTTCTGTTCTTCACATCAAAGACTGCAGTCATCTTCTTCGCTTGTTCAATCGAGATCAAGCACTCAAGCCCTCGCATCCAAGAACCTAAAGAACTACTGCTCAAGACCTTCACCTATCAAGTAAGGATCAACGTTCAAGACCTTCAGCTCAAGAATTGCTACAAGAGTTCTTCAGCTAGACCTGCGTTTGAGATCGAGATAAAGCGTCCGCGTCCTCGACTCACCCAAATTTCAGGAGATCGAATCAGAGGACTACTTTATTGTATTTAATACAGAGATTGTACCCGCTTACATTCAAATATTAACACAAATTAATTTGTTTCTCATATTTCTTGTCTTTATTTATTTCAGGCTCGAAATTTGTGTTTACAAATTTGGCACGCTCGGTGGGACCTCTCTGCCTCTTATCTCTTTCTCCAAGAAGTGAAATTCGACCTTCGATGGCTGTTAACATGGAAGCGAAGATAGCTGAACTTGAGGCTATGTTAAACAGGCTCATCATGGAAAGTGAAGAGAAAGACAAGAAGATCAACAAACAAAATGAGCAGATCGCAAAACTGATGAAGAAGATAGAGAAGCGCTCGTGTCAAGACTCCGATGAAGATTCTGACAAAGAGGAATCTGACAAAGAGTCTTCCAAAGGAGATGGCGATGGGGAAGACAAGAAGAGTGACTCATCTTCAAAATCACTGACTGTGGAGCAAATTCAAAACTTGGTGGCAAATGCAGTGCGCGCTCAACTCGGAGAGAGATCAAACAAGACCCACTTATGCATGAAGCCATACACGAAGAGGATTGACGCCCTTCGAATGCCACAAGGATATCAACCACAAAAGTTTAATCAATTTGATGGGAAGGGTAATCCTAAGCAGCATGTCGCTCACTTCATCGAAACTTGTAGTAATGCTGGCACAGAAGGAGATCGATTGGTGAAACAGTTTGTTCGCTCCTTGAAGGGGATCGCATTCGACTGGTATACGGATTTAGAGCCTGAATCTATTAATAGTTGGGAGCAAATGGAGCAAGAGTTTCTCAACAGGTTCTATTGCGCTCAACGAGTCGTCAGTATGACGGAGCTGACAAACACTAAACAGTGGGAGGGCGAGCCAATACTTGACTACATCCATCGTTGGAGGGTTCTTAGTCTTGAATGCAAGGATCGCTTCACCGAAGCTTCAGCTGTCGATATGTGCGCTCAAGGTATGCACTGGGATTTACTCTACGTCCTCAAGATGGTCAAGCCTAAAACCTTTCAGGAGTTGGCGACCAAGGCACATGATATGGAGATCACCATAGCAAGTCGACGGGGAAGGAATTCATCTTCATTCGAATCAAGGAACGATGCTAGTGGGTATAAGAAAAATGGCAAGTCGCCGAAGACTTCAACAGAGGTGTCCATGGCAATTTCAATGTGTGAACCAGTGAGAATCTCTGCTAAACCTAAACCCAAAGGGGAGAAAGTCACTTATTCAAAAGATACTGAAAGGAAGCGTCCAACATTGAAGGAACTTCAAGAAAAGAAGTACCCGTTTCCGGACTCAGACTTGTCAGGGATGCTAGACGACTTGTTGGAAAAGGGAATTATTGAACTCCCACAACCAAAAAGGCTAGAAGAGGCGGGCAGAGCCACAGACCCAAGATATTGTCGCTATCATAGGGTAGTTAGTCACCCTCTTGAGAAGTGTATCACACTCAAAGAGCGGATCATGAAGCTAGCTGAGGAGGGAAAAATAATATTGGACTTGGGTGATAACGTCGAAACCAATTACGTTTCAGCATATCCAGTTCCGGTTAGGAGAAACGAATTCCTGATGATTCAATTTGGATGCCAAAAACCAGTTCCTCTTGCTGTACTAGTCCAGGCCCCTCGAGATGAATATGAGAAAGTATCAGAAGCTTCCGTTGAAGATGGAGAATGGATCCTAGCCACTCGAAAGAAGACTAGGGAGCAAGGTAAAATCCAAGCACAACCACCTCGAAGGCAACAAAGGGGAAAGAGAAATCCTCAACTTTCAGCAAAGAAGAAAAGGCTTGAAGTCATCGAGAAACAAGAAGTCGGTTGTTCAGCTAAGCTGCTCAGGCGAGACCCTCGTCTTCCTATCACGCTAGAGGACTACTTTCCAAAGGACTCCTTTGGAAAAGTTAACAAAGTTGCCACTGTGAACATGGTCTCTTGCTTCGAGATCGAGGAAGGAGATGTTAGTGAAAGAATGGAGTATCAGCCTAAGTCAAAGCTCTCCGTGTTTGATAGGTTGGGACGGCCAGCTTCCTGCAAACAAGCATCTGTCTTTCAGCGGATAGGGTGTCGAGGGAAGCGCAAAGCCTCAATCTTTAGCAGGATCAAGGATGGCCCGATATCAAAGCCTTCTCTATTTTCAAGGATCAAACAGACTGAAGATGTGTCAAACTCACAGCTCCACCAGGAACAAAGCTCCGCATTCAGCCGCCTTGGAGTCATCAACGAAGTTCAGAGCACCATCCCATCTTGCATGAAGCGGTGTTCAACTTTGGAAGTAAAGATAGAAGGATCCCTTAGAGTGAAAAGACGCATTGTGATCTTCACCGGTCATCAAAGCAAAAACAGCGTCGACGAAGAGCTTGAAGGAGAGGAGACGCTTTCTTCTTCCCAAGTCAAAATCTAGGAAAGTGAAGATGTAGCTTCTGAGCAAGAGCCTAAACTGTTCACCAAAAAAAAAAACAAAAGATTTCAGTTTCAGTTCCTTTCATTTTCATCATTGTAATACTCCTGGCCCGCAAGAGTATAAACTGTGTACGGCTAAATTAATAAATAAAAATTTTCATTTTTCCATCTTTAAATTTGAACTACGTTTGGCTTGATCCTTGTGGATATTCTATCCCTTAAGGTACGTAGGCAATTTGGGTCTAGACCCAAATACAGTCATACCCAAAGAAAAAAAAAATCATCCCAGGTCATCAAACTTTGAAGACTTTCCTGGTCAACAAACTCCAAGACTTTCAAGTCAACAAACTTTAAGGACTTACAAGTTAACAAATTCAAGACTCACAAGTCAAAGTTCAAGACCTTCAAGTCAAAGACTCTGAAGTTGTACAAGTAGAGCTCACAAGTCCAAACCCAAAGCTTTCAAGTCGGACTCTCAAGTTACCTAAGTTAAAGACTCTCAAGTCAAAATTGAAGACTTTCAAGTCAAGGACTCCCAAGTCAATCAAATAAAAGACTCTGAAGTTACCAATTTCACCGACTTCTAAGTCAACAAAAATTAAAGACTTATAAGTCAGCAAAAATTCAAGACTTTCAAATCAATAAATTTCAAGACTCTTGAGTCACCAGGTACCTTGACTGCCAAGTCAACAACAAGACAAAGACTTCCAAGTCAGTCAAATCTCGCATCAACAAGTCTCCTGACTCCCAAGTCGATAAAATGAAAGACTTACAAGTCAACCAAATTCAAATCAACAAAACATAAGGACTCACAAGTCAAGAAAAAAAATCACGACTCCCAAGTCAATAAAGTTCGAGATTTCCATGTCAACAATGCATACGACTCCCAAGTCAGCAAATCCAAAGACTTTTAAGTCAACAAACTTCAAGACTCTTAAGTCATCAAACCCACCGACTTCCAAGTCATCAAAAATTGAAGACTTTCAAGTCAGTCAAATTCAAGACCACCAAATCATCAAAGTCAAATTTTAAAGACCTTTACGTCATCACAATAAAGACTCTCAAGTCAAAAGTACAAGAAATAGACCGACTTCCAAGTCATTATGATTGTAGGCTTTCAAGCCGCACTCTAGCTTGCCAAGATCTTCATGTCAGTGGTTTACTTCAAGTCAGCACCATCAAGGAAATATTCAAGCCGACAACTTCCTTCAAGCATGCAATGTGGGAGCATCCTAACCGTGTTGGTTGAATTCTGCTCTAAGACGACGCCATCGTCCTTCAGATAAAGCGGCGCACTCCTTTGGCTAAGTGGTAGACTCTTTCAAGCTGACGATATCGACATGTCATTCAGGTCAATACTGGGGGCAAGCTAGCAGGCGATGTCCTCGTGTCCTTCCATGACGCTCACAACCAAGAAAATGTTTAGTTGACTTGTCATGGATCTTCAAAAGAAAGTCTGGTGGCTCATCATGACTCGATAGAGAATTGGAGTCCTCTCTTCACAACCTGTAGACGACGGAAAGTCCAAGAGTAGTAAGCCAGGCAGCGATGTTGTCGACTCAGTTGGTTCTGAAAAAAGACACCTTAAGATGTCTAATACATCAGAACATTATTGAGGAGTACTCCACTTACGATGAGGCCATGACTTCCGTCGACCCAGGTCAGTCCTGACAAGAGACACCTCAAAGATGACTAATACATTAGAACGTCCCCGAGGAGTAAACACGATGATGACTTTCGTCGACCCAAGTCAGTTCTGAAAATAGACACCTCAAAGTTGTCTAATACATCAGAACGTTATTGAGGAGTACTCCACTTACGATGAGGCCATGACTTCCGTCGACCCAAGTCAGTCCTGACAAGAGACACATCAAAGATGACTAATACATCAGAACGTCCCCGAGGAGTAAACACGATGATGACTTTCGTCGACCCAAGTCAGTTCTGAAAATAGACACCTCAAAGTTGTCTAATACATCAGAACGTTATTGAGGAGTACTCCACTTACGTTGAGGCCATGACTTCCGTCGACCTAGGTCAGTTCTGAAAAGAGACACCTCAAAGATGTCTAATACATCAGAATGTCCCCGAGGAGTAAACCCGATGATGACTCCGTCGACCCAGGTCAGTTCTGAAAAGAGACACCTCAAAGATGTCTAATATATCAAAACATCCCCGAGGAGTGTTCCACTGGTGACGACACTGTCGACCCAAACAGTCCTGAAGAGAATAGTCTAGAACTATTCTACGTCAGCACGCTGAGGAGTAGTCCATGAAAGTAGAGATGACGACACTGTCGACCCAGACAGTCCTGAAGAGAATAGTATATGACTATTCTACGTCAGCACGCTGAGGAGTAAGCAAGACACTGACAATGACGAAGGACAACTTCAAGTATACGATAATAATTAATCTCAGCTCCCTGTACCAGAAAGATGGCAAAAAAAAAAATGAACAAGAAAAAGAAACAGTCAAATTATATGGGAAAAAAAAACAAGAAGAAGAGGAAGAAAGAAAGAAAGAAAGAAAGAAAGAAAGAAAGAAAGAAAGAAAGAAAGAAAGAAAAAGAAGATACTGTAAAACCTGCAAGTTTGCAAATTTAGGGAGAAGACAAGGAGCAGCAGATGAATGGAAGAGGAGAGGAGGGTGCGTTTATATAGTATCTGATGGGCCAAGTTTCAGGATGCTACTAGAATTCTTAGTCAAATCTCCAACTCCATCTCTATCTCCAACTCTAACTCACACTCCAACTCCATCTCTAACTTCAACTCCAACTCCAACTCCAACTCCAACTCCAACTTCAACTCCAACTCCAACTCCATCTCCATCTCCTACTCCAACTCCAACTCCAACTCCAACTGCGAAAATTTTATCCGATTAAATATCTGATGAAATTTTATCCAAACTGAAAAGTTGTAATAAAAAAATTATTATTGTCCTTAAATATTCGAGACCCAACCGCTTTAAACACTTTAAATTTGTGTCCGCGGTTGACTCTCGAAGGGGGCATCTATAGGAGGCAAAAAATTTTCGGCCAACCAGAAAATGACATATGTAAAATAAATAAAATTTATTTGGCCATTTATTATTTGCCACGTGTTAAATTAATTACGACGGTCCATTTAATTAATTTTAAATGGAAATATATTATGGCCAATAGCATCGCGACACGTGTCAATTACGATGCAAAAAAAATTAATTATTTCTTTATTTAAAATAAAGGGATAATTAATTATTCTGGGCCCAAACCCAAAGCCGGCTCGAAACCCTAGGCAAGCCTAGGCCTCCGGAGCCTATAAAAAGGGGTCTTCTCCCTCATTTTCAACAGACACTGCAGGCTACCCCGGCGGCATTCGGCATTCTGCACTCTAGAGGCTTCAGAAAATCAAACTGCCAGCAGTCTCCAGCTACCAAGCGCCAAGGATCAAAGTCTGCAAAAGCTCAAGATCGAGTCTCCAAGCCTCTACCGCGTCAAGATCAAGAACTGCTTCAGAGTTCTTCACCAAGACCTGCAAAGCCTTCAGAAGATCGAACTACAAGCGACCTCCAGCTACCAAGCGCCAAGGACCAACGTCTGCTAGTTCGACAACTTCTGTTCTTCACATCAAAGACTGCAGTCATCTTCTTCGTTTGGTTCGTCAATCGAGATCAAGCACTCAAGCCCTCGCATCCAAGAACCTAAAGAACTACTGCTCAAGACCTTCACCTATCAAGTAAGGATCAACGTTCAAGACCTTCAGCTCAAGAATTGCTACAAGAGTTCTTCAGATAGACCTGCGTTTGAGATCGAGATAAAGCGTCCGCGTCCTCGACTCACCCAAATTTCAGGAGATCGAATCAGAGGACTACTTTATTGTATTTAATACAGAGATTGTACCCGCTTACATTCAAATATTAATACAAATTAATTTGTTTCTCATATTTCTTGTCTTTATTTATTTCAGGCTCGAAATTTGTGTTTACAGTCACTTCTATCAATTAATATAAATTATTATTGTTTGTTATTTTTATTGTTACTCCATTTTTTATAACTGAGTTTCAATCTTTTTAATGTTCATCTTCAACCAATAATTTTCACGTGATATTTTAAAAAATAATATTACAGTTTTCTAATAGTAAATTTTTATTATGTATCTAATGACATTGATTATATATGATGAATCATGATACAAATTAAAATATTAACATTCAAAGTGTTTAAAGGGTTATAAAAAAAATAAAGGGAGTTTTATTATTATTACTATTATTATTATTATTATATTATTATTATTATTATTATTACTATTATTATTATAACTATTACATTTGAAAATAAAAGAAATATATAATACTATTATTATTCAACAATTAGTAACATACACAAATTCACATTTAAAGGGATCTTGTTAGCTAAATGATTGGCAAAAAAAAAAAAAAAAGGATCAATGTGCCCTTCTAATGCAACGTACTCACATTTTTAACAACTAAATAAATAATTTACAATTAATTTTTTTGTAACGTCTTATCATTTATACTCATTTTAAGGGGCAGTTAATATCATTCATCATCATTTTTTTTTCTTTTGAGTTTTTTGAAATAAAAGCAACCTTTTTATTTTATTGAAAAAGTAATTGTTGAGAAAAAATTATGCGGAAATTTGGTATAGGATCGAGTCACAAGGAAATAACGAAAGCTAAAAATGATGGAGAAACGATTTACGTGGGAAACCGAAGAACTCGGAGAAAAACCCACGGACGGCGACAGGCAGAAGAATTCACTATGAGAAAAAGGAGTACAAAGGTGATCACAATCACAATATGTGATTTGATCAATATTAGAGGACACACCCTCTCTAAACCTCTCAATCTCTCTATAAGTGAATACAAAGGTGGAAATAATTAGAGACTAACAAATACCCTAATTTTTTTGCTCTCAATATTACAAAGGAAGCTCTCACAAAATACACCTCACAAATATGTGTATATCCTCTCTTGGCTCTCTTCAAATCCCACGGCACACAAATGTATATATAGCAAAGCCTTTGCATTAATTTGGAATATTCAGTAGCCGCCTAAAGATATTGCATGACACACTAATTGTGCATAATATCTTGGTTTTTCCATAAATAATCACAGCACTACCATATGAAGGGAGGAAATCTTCATGCAATATTAATTAGCCGCCTACAATTTGGAAATTGCCTTAGCACTAATATATTTATGGTAATGATGAGTCAATGATGATGATTCTGAATAAATCCCACGAGCCTTGATTATCAAGCAAAGGAAAGAGCCAATATTTGACATCCAATAATAATATTGCTTATGCTAAGATTAGGTAACAAAAATAATATCATGATGATATTATTACCATATTTATTTTTGGGCCACTAAATTCAACAATCTCCACCTTGGACCAAAAATGTCACCGATCTTTGATCCGAAAAATATGCCTCTGACTGTCGCCTATTAACGTCCTCCATCGAGAGGACGGCCCCGAAGGGCTACTAGCAACTCTGGATGCCTACTAAGTTTGAGCAATAGGTAACGGTTTGGTGAGCATGTCTGCAGGATTGTCATTTGTATGAATCTTCTTCACCATGATTTCACCCAATGCAACAATATCTCGAATAAAGTGGTACTTAACACTAATATGCTTGGTCTTGGAATGATACGAGTCATTTTTCGTCAAGTAAATCGCATTTTGACTGTCAGAATAAACACAAGTAACACCTTGTGTAACACCAAGCTCAATAAGAAGACCCCGAAGCCAACAAGCTTCCTTCACACCCTCAGTTGCAGCTATATATTCAGCTTCAGATGGTAGGTGAGTCGCAATAGACTGTAAAGATGCCTTCCATGAAACAGCACCACCACAAAAAGTGAAAATATAACCAGATATAGACCGTCTTCTATCAAGATCTCCTGCATAATCAGAATCAACATATCCAACAATATCACTAGAAGCAACAATGCTTCTATCAAATACCAAACCTTTATCAGTAGTACCCTTCAAATATCGAAGGATCCACTTCACACCATACCAATGTTCCTTTCCTGGATTCTGCATATATCGACTCACCACGCTAACTGCATGAGCTAAATCCGGCCTAGTGCACACCATAGCATACATAAGACTTCCAACTGCACTAGAATAAGGAATACCAGACATTGCTTCTATTTCCTCCTCGGTTTGAGGACAACAAGCTGCACTGAGTTTAAGATGGGAACCAAAAGGAGTAGAGACAGGCTTACAATTGCTCATATTAAACCGAGAAAGGACTTTCTCAAGGTATTTCTTCTGAGATAAATAGAGCTTTCCATCCTTTCGATCTCTCCTAATATCCATACCTAGGATCTTCTTAGCAGCACCAAGATCCTTCATCTCAAATTCACTGCTAAGTTGGGATTTCAATCTGTCAATCAAAGACTTATCCTTGGAGGCAATAAGCATGTCATCTACATATAATAATAAATAGACAGTTGAATCACCAATGTTCAGAAAATACACACAGGAATCATATTGGCATCGTGTGTAACCATGGTTAGTCATAAAAGAGTCAAACCTCTTATACCATTGGCGAGGAGCTTGTTTGAGGCCATAAAGAGATTTCCTCAAACGACAAACAAGATGCTCCTTCTCTGGAACTACAAATCCCTCGGGTTGCCTCATATAAAGTTCTTCCTCCAAGTCACCGTGTAGGAAAGCCGTTTTGACATCCATTTGTTCTAACTCCATATCATATAAAGCAACCATAGCTAAAAGAACACGAATAGATGTATGACGAACGACAGGAGAGAATACCTCATTAAAGTCAACACCCTCCTTTTGGTTGCAACCACGAACAACCAAACGAGCTTTCCATCTAGCATCTTCAACCCCCGGGATTCCTTCCTTCTTCTTGTATATCCACTTAGCTGTCAAGGCTCGACGACCCTTAGGAAGCTCACAAAGCTCCCATGTTTGATTCTTCTGGAGACTCTCCATCTCCTCTTGCATAGCAATGAGCCAATTAGAAGCATTAGGGCAGGTAATAGCTTCTTTATAACCGGATGGCTCAAAATCGACAGGAGTCTCTTCTGCAATAGAGAAAGCATAGGCAATCAACCCTGAATCTTCATTTTCTGCATAACGAGCTGGAGGTCTAATATTTCTCCTCGGTCTGTTCCTAGCAATGGAACGGTCCTCCACCTGAGGCTCAATAGGAGGAGCAACACTCTCTTTGTCTTCTTCTTCATGATTCTCATCATGCACATCAGGTGTAGGAAAGGGAGGTGTATCATCATGAGCACCGTTAGTAGGTGTGAGTGCTCCACCTTGAGCTGTATTTGTAGGAGTTTCCAACTCCACCTCCTTCCTAACACCATGTGAGGAATCTGCATTATCAGAAGAAGAAACAGTAGACTTCTCTCCAGGAAAGAACATAACATTCTCATTAAAAATAATATCCCTACTTTGGATGATCTTCTTAGAGCTAGGACACTAAAGACGATAGCCTTTAGACTCAATTGCATAGCCAAGAAACATGCACTTAACAGCTCTAGGAGATAATTTGCCATCATTAACATGAGCAAAAACAGTACATCCAAAGGTCCTTAGGAAGGAGTAATCAACAGGATTACCTGACCAAACTTCTTCTGGAATTTTGAAGTCAAGAGCTGAATGAGGAGACCGGTTGATAAGATAACACGCTGTTAAACATGCTTCTGCCCAAAATTGACGTCGATGCCATAAATTCGCATGAGACAGCATACAACGAGCTCTTTCCAAGATGGTTCGATTAATGCGCTCAGCAACGCCATTCTGTTGAGGTTTTCCCACCAAAGTTTTGTGCCTAGCAATGCCCTCAATTGCACAAAACTCATTAAAATCATGCTAAAAAAACTCAAGGCCATTGTCTGTTCGAAGTGTCTTAATTTTCCTCCCGGATTGATTTTCAACTAGGGCCTTGAACTTTTTGAAGGTAGGGAACACCTCATTCTTCTTTCGAAGGAAATAAACCCAAACCTTTCTTGAATAATCATCCACAAAAGTAAGCATATATCTTTTACCACTAAAAGATGCAGTTGTAGAAGGACCCCATAAATCTGAATGAAGATAATCAAGGATACCTTTTTTAGAATGAGTGGCCGTGGAGAAGCTCACTCTCTTTTGCTTACCAAATACACAATGATCGCAGAAATCAAGCTTGCTTGTACCTTGCTTGCCAAGAAGACCTCTCTTGCTGAGTAATGTCATGCCTTTCTCACTCATATGCCCCAATCGGGCATGCCATAGCTGAGTATGGTCCATATTTGGGGATGAAGCCACTGCTGCAACTGAATCTGTGACTGTAGTACCGTCAAGAATGTACAAGCTACCACGCCTGTTTCCTTTCATGAGAACCAATGAGCCCCGAAAAATTTTCAGAACTCCATCTCCACCTGTGTACTTACATCCAAGAGACTCAAGAGTACCAAGTGAGATCAAATTACGCTTCAAATCAGGAATATGGCGTACATTAGATAGGGTTCTCACTACACCATCATGAGTTTTAATCAAGACAGTTCCAATCCCATGGATCTTACAAGAAGCATCATTACCCATAAGCACAACACCTTGATCTAGGAGTTTATATGTCGAAAACCAATCCCTATGAGGACACATATGTTAAGTACAACCCGAATCAATGACCCACTCATTGGCACATCGATTGTCTGAAGTGGTTACAAGTAATACATCACCTTCAGCTTTTACTATAGAAGCCTCTCCACTAGATTTAGTTTTAGCCTCGTCTTCTTTCTTCTTTTTCAATTTCCAACAATCAGCAGCTATATGACCAAGCTTCTTACAGTAATTACACCTTTTGGTTGACTTACGACCTCTAGACTTAGACCTAGAGGGTTTTCTACTATTGTTTTCACCTCTTTCAGAGTTTCTACCCCTAGCAATTAGGCCTTCTTCTCTATCATTAGTTTTGGTATCAAGGTCTATTTTTTCTTTTGACAAAAGACTGGATTTGACATTCTCAAGCGTTAATTCACCACCACCATACAACATAATCTCCTTAAAGTTTTTGTAGGATTCAGGTAGTGACACAACAAGCACAATAGCTTTATCTAAATCACCCATCTTTTGGTCAATACTTTCAAGATCATTAATAAGAGAGGTAAAATCATTCATGTGTTTTTGGATAGGAGTACCTTCGACCATCTTAAAAGAGTAGAGTCGTTCCTTTAGGCGGATGATGTTGGGGACGCTCTTCGTCATGTAGAGTTGTTCCAACCTATTCCAGAGATCCACCGCAGTCTCCACGTCAAGAACCTCCTGCAGCACATGCGGAGCCAGACACAACTGAATGGTAGAGAAAGCTCTTTCCTCAAGATCATCCCAATCTTTGATGGCGTCCTTCTTTGCCTTCTTATCTGCCTCCCATGCAGCATCATCCATAGAGGTGGGTTTATTGAGGAACCCATTGAGAACTTTCCACGATCCGTTCTGCATCAACATCGCCCTCATCTGAACCTTCCAAAGGTTAAAATTGATCTCTCCATCGAACTTTTGAATTTCAGCTTTCATTGTGGAATTCATCCTTGACACCAAAGCTCTGATACCAATTGTTGAGAAAAAATTATGCGGAAATTTGGTATAGGATCGAGTCACAAGGAAATAACGAAAGCTAAAAATGATGGAGAAACGATTTACGTGGGAAACCGAAGAACTCGGAGAAAAACCCACGGACGGCGACAGGCAGAAGAATTCACTATGAGAAAAAGGAGTACAAAGGTGATCACAATCACAATATGTGATTTGATCAATATTAGAGGACACACCCTCTCTAAACCTCTCAATCTCTCTATAAGTGAATACAAAGGTGGAAATAATTAGAGACTAACAAATGCCCTAATTTTTTTGCTCTCAATATTACAAAGGAAGCTCTCACAAAATGCACCTCACAAATATGTGTATATCCTCTCTTGACTCTCTTCAAATCCCACGGCACACAAATATATATATAGCAAAGCCTTTGCATTAATTTGGAATATTCAGTAGCCGCCTAAAGATATTGCATGAGACACTAATTGTGCATAATATCTTGGTTTTTCCATAAATAATCACAGCACTACCATATGAAGGGAGGAAATCTTCATGCAATATTAATTAGCCGCCTACAATTTGGAAATTGCCTTAGCACTAATATATTTATGGTAATGATGAGTCAATGATGATGATTCTGAATAAATCCCACGAGCCTTGATTATCAAGCAAAGGAAAGAGCCAATATTTGACATCCAATAATAATATTGCTTATGCCAAGATTAGGTAACAAAAATAATATCATGATGATATTATTACCATATTTATTTTTGGGCCACTAAATTCAACAATAATTTTTTTTTGAGATCGAAAAAGTAATTAATTATACATTAAAAACAAGAAAAAGGAGTTACCAAATTCATCACTATAAGTAACAACCTTATATTATATTATAAAAGGAACTAACAATCCCTAATCAATCTTCCCTTCCCCTTCCTCCTCCCCTTCTTCCTACGCTCATTTTTATAATTTTTCATTACGTTGTCTTGATGATTTCTTTATTTTACTTTTCTTTTTGTTTGCTCATGTATATGTTAGTTTCTCATTTCATGATGGTTGTTTAATTTCTTTTTTATTTTATATTGTTTTCCATTTAATTGTACAGCAATTTAGGTATTGAACAAATTATGATTATTGTTGGTTTTATTTATTCTATCATTTTTGTTTTTATTATATCTTCTTTTACATGTTATCTTTATTGTTTTTGTGTAGGTCAAATTCTAATAATATGAATGATGAATGGACAAATTGTTCATAAATCCAATGAGAAGGGAATCGTTCAGAAATTGGTTGTGCCAATGAAGGAAAATTTCAAGTACATAATAACTTATTGTCTATTCACAAGTTTATATTGACTCATTTGAATATCTTAGAAGATATTTGACCTCATAGAATATAAGGAATATTTCTAAAAGATATTTTTTGCGCCACATTTATAAGATATTAGTAGTAGATCATTGAATTTTATTTGTATGTAATTATATATGTACTGGCAAAGAATATATATTCAATAAGTGATTTTTATGTCTAAATGGTGTAACATATTTGAGTATGCAAAAAAAAAAAAAAAAAACCCGACATCCAAATATTTAAAAATAGATTACATAAAAACTAAACATTAAATATTTTGAAAATGATAGAATATTTTACTAACCTATTTTCAAATTTTAATATTTTGAATCATATTTATATTATTGTATAGTAATTTTTCATGTAATATTTTATAGAAAATATAATATTATACTTTTTTTAATAGTAATTGTTGTTACATATCTAATGACATTGATTAATATGATGAATCATGATACAAATTAAAATATTAACATTCAAAATATTTAACGTGAAAACTTAGACAACAATTATAAGAAACAAAGGGAGATTTATTATTGTTATATTATTATTATTATTAGTACTATTATTATTGTAATTGTTACTTTTAAAAATAAAAGAAATATCATCATCGTATATATGTTTCTGGATATAAAGGGTGAGGATCGTAATTGTAAATTTTGATGAGGGCATTTTTGGAAAGCCCTTAATTATTTACTTTTTTCCTTTTTAAATTACTTTATGTATATTAATGGATGGATTAAGTTACTGCTATAACAATAAATAAAATTCAACAACTATTTATAAAAGTATAATAACATAAATAAATACCATGACCACTTAAATTTTTATATAAAATAATTTGTTGTAGTTAAAATAGTTTAACCTCACACAATATATATATATGATATAATTAATTTAATCATAAACTGGTGTCTATATGAGATACATGATATATGATGTGACTATTAATTTATTAATTTACACATAAATCTTATTAATGTGGTTACATGTTAATTTTATAAATAAAATAATCATGTTTCCAAGAAAATACACAAACATGTATTTTTTTTAACACATAAATCGTAATAGTTCATCATATAATCAATAAATTAAATTGTTACTTTATTATATTAATCATTTCTTAATAAAGAGATATTATATGTGACCGTTATGGTCGCTTTGATGGCTTTGTCTCTAATTATTAATTAATTAATTAATTAATTAATTAATTAATTAATTAATTATATAGTTAACCACAAACTTTTCCACCACAACAATTATTCCACAACTATATTTAAACTGTTATAAAAAAATAAATGGAAAAGTAAAAGAGTATAATCACATTAATTATTATATAAATCATCTTTTATCATGAGTAACGTAATTGGCTACAATAAAATACAATATTTATTAACCTATAGTCAAAATATACATTAAAATAAAATTGCAAACTTTCCAACTTCTTATTAAATGAAATTACTTATTATTTATTCTTTTTTTCTCACTAATGATCTAGAATATCATGCTATATAAAGAGGGGAGTGTCAGTGCTATTATTTTTCATTTATTTATCTACAATATGGAGAGTATAAATAGTTAAGATTTTCGTATATGATTTCTTAATTTGTTTATTTAGATGATTCTATTCAAAATAATTTTTTTTCTCTTGATAGAGCATGTAAAATACTTTGATCATGGATATGGATTGGGCGGTTAAGTACTATGACGTTTCACATGTAATTGACTCATAATCTTTTAGAAACTATTTTTTCCATCAATGTGATTAGCTATTGATGTTTATAAAACAAAATTATTGTTTATCAGCTCTTTTATAATGGTGTATCTTATATGTGTTTAGCTAGAAAATTCTCATTTTTTTTCTAATGGTGTGCATACTTAGATCAATGACTCATATCAATTTGAAAAAAAAAATTTCATTGATATTCAAACTTTCAACTTTTAATTGAATTTCTATTAATATATTTGTTTAATGTAAGTGGGTATATTATACGAGTCCTAGGTCACAATATGTTATATTAACGAAATTTCTTACAAGAAGGTGATACTCACTTATTTTGTAATGTTTTATCTATCAATCCCCATTCGATCAATATAACTCTTAGATAGATGATGATATATGAAAAAAAATATTAGAATTGAGTTTGACTACACTTTTTTAAATTTTAAGTTTCAAAAACAAAAAAATATTTAATATTTTTCATCATCGATCAACTTTTTTTTATTGTTACTACATATAAACAAAAATTTATTATGTCTTTATTGGAGATGTTTGCAATATAAAGAATAAAAGTGATAATGTATCTTGAATTGAGTTTTGAAGAAATTTATCATATGAAACATATTATAGCCGGTGAGAAGATTATTGTATTAGTGAAGACAATTGTGATAACTATATATACTTAAGTACATTCATATATGTTAAGTTAGGACTTTGTATTATTGTAAAATTATTGCGAAATTATGCTTACAAAGTTATTATCATTGTAGACATAGTCTAAAATATTATCAATAATACCTGAGATTTACTTTAGTCCCAAAAAGCAACGGGTATGGGGACTAGTATATATATATATATATATATATATATATATATATATATATATATATATATATATATATATATATATATATATATATATATATATATATATATATATATTCTAGTACAAAGGGTGAGAGTTGGAATATGTAAAATTTAGTGAAGGTATTATTGGAAGATTAAAATTACTCATTTTCATTTTTTTTAAGAAATTGTTTATACATATTAATTGGTCACCTTTTAAATACTATTGTTTATGAAACATATCCTTTTAAATGCTATTGAATATATTAATCATTATAAGGTATATAAGGATGATGATTTTTTCATGTATATCCTTTAATTTTTCATACAAAGAAAATTTTTAAACGCTTAAAGTTACTATTGACACTTTTTACCAAATGAAATATATTGGAGAAGTGGTATTTTGATAAAATAAATAAATTATTCAATTTGTTATCTTAGATATTTTTTATTGATTCTCATTGATACAATTTGTAACGTCCATCTCACTATTAATTCTTTATTATTATGGTTTTAAATGAATTTTATTAATCAATTTGATATCCTAATGGGCTAATCAATTTTATTAATAAAGTATGTATATATGTTGCTCCTCTTCATCTTCTGCACATTATTCGCGGTCATTTTCTTCAGTACTTCCACAATTGACCACCTAATGGGCTAGAATATTCATTCTCAGTTTTTTCTCATAGTAGGTAACTCTTCATTGTTTCTCACTGTTTGCTACATAAATGAAGTTTGATCATGTTGAATTTGTGTATAATAGAGGAGAAGTTATCATATTGAATAATAGAGAGTGGTATGGCTTGATTTCTAATTTTTTGTATTATTGATTCATTATACCTTCATATCTTCGCTCTATAGTTAAATTACATCGATTAAATGAATACGCACACGCACAAATACACATATACATAAATTTTTTCATATCTTACAAGTTAATATCGTGTTTTTGTGTTTAACTTTGTGCTTTATATTTCTTATTTTGTAATCATATAATTAATTTTTGGGAAATTTCAAATGGTAGGCACCAAATATTGCCTATTCCAAATGGTAGATACTTTTTTATGTATTCCAAATGGTAGGCATAAATTTCAAAAATTTCCATCCCGTAGGCATGTTACTAACTGCCGCTAGTAATATGATTAAAAAAATAAATTAGTTTTGAATTGAGAGAATTCCAGCCAATCTTTCGACATTCCTAGCCAACTCACAGTCTCACACACCTGTCTCCTCCAAACGCCCAGCCAAGCCCAGCCAAAGGCCAGACATCTTCGTCGTCGCCGCTGAAGGACAACCGGTAGTCGCCGCCGTCGCTTGCCGTGGATCATCGTGGTCGTCGCTTGCCGTGGGTCTTCGCCGTCGGTCGTCTTCATCGACACCCAGCCAACGCACGACCTACTCCAAACGCCCAGCCAATGCACGACCATCTCCGTCGTCGTCGCTGAAGGACAGCCGAGTCGCCGACATCGCTCTCCGTGGGTCCTCACCGACGTTCATCTCATCGACAGCCAGACCTCTGCCTTCAATTTTTAGGGTTTGTAGATTTAGCTAAATGTACATAGACCCCGTCATTAGAAAAGACCAACCTCATTTGATTATTCACTCCAATTCCATCATCGTCTTGTTTTGTTCATTTCTGTAATTAACAAGCTTTCATGGGGAAATGAGTCACCCATCTCAAATTGGATTTGGGAGAGAAGATGAGGTATGGAAATAGAGTGAGAAAGCTTTCATGGGGAAAGGAGTCACCCATCTAAGGCTCAATCAAGATAAATGAACACAAATTCAAGTTGCCCAGAAGGCAAAATCCAACCAAATCCTTGAAAACTCCAATAATCCAACAAAAAGTAAGTTTCAACATAGAGAGAATAAGAATGCATGAACTTACTTTCATGGCCTATGACAAGAACGTTGGGTGGAGAAAACAAAACCACCTGGTAAATGTGTGCTTGAAGTCACAGGAGAGAGAGACTGAGTTAGGTAGGAATCTGTAAAGGGGATGGAGCAAACATGAAGAGAGAGACTTAGGTAGACTTTGTAAAGGGGAATGGAGTAAACATGATGGAAGTGCTGGGGGTAGGCGTGGAGTAACAGAGGAGGAGATTGGAAATCGCAAAATCAGGAGCAAATGGATAGAAATACCCTTAAGTCACTGTAGCAATCTACAGTAGAGATGCAAGAGGTCATTTCCGCTTTTAATAGGTTATGGATGGATTACTAACGGCAGTTAGTAACGTGCCTATCGGATGGAAAATTTTAGAATTTATGCCTACCATTTGGAATACATAAAAAAAGTGTCTATCATTTGGAATAGGCAATAGTTGGTGCTTACCATTTGAAATTTCCCTTAATTTTTATATAAAAATATTATTTCACAATTCATTGAGGATTGTTAAAAAAATGATATATGATGTATGTTAGATGCCTTTTTTATAATAAATTTTTAATTATCTTTATAATTTAAAATTTATACACATATATTTGACTATTGCATGTTCTAACTCTTTATGAATTTCTTTTTTTTATTAAAGAGCATAATAGATTGTTAAAAGAAACATCGATCATCCAAAAGTAGTAAGATTATCTCTGACATAATTTGATTAATGTTAGTCTAATTATACCTTACGTGTGTTGCAATTTACTTTTTTTTATTATATTTTCATGCATGTAAGTTTTTGTTATTTTATATCTAATAATTTTGCTTCGAATAAGTGTAGATTGTAAATGACATTATATCTCTAAATTTATATAAAAATTGAGAATATGGATTATTTTTTATCAAAAAATGCAAAAATTAAATTAATTTGCAATAGTTATCGATCAATCTAAAGTTTTCACACATGATGTTTAGAAAATTAATGAAAATTTTCATTGATAGTATAATAAGAATTTAATTTTGACTACTTTCACATTTTGTGCTAATGTAAATATATAGTATAATAAGAATTTAATTTAATTTATTGATTAACTATTGCTTTGTGTTTTTTATTATGGCAAACAATATAATTTAATTTGATGTCACCTCATCATGTAAATAAAGAAACAATATATATATCATATAAAGAAGTTGGGCAGAATTTAAGAGAAATGCACGATACTACATCTTATAGAATAGTTGTGGTTTTAAATGATTTTAAAAACAATATTTTAAAAACAATATTTTATAATGTTATATTTATTTTTAAAATCAAATAGCACTAAATACTTTTATATGATTTTTTCATATGAGTATTTTTCAAAAGTATAACGAATACCTTTATTTTTCTTTAAAAAACAAATATGATTATACCAATCAAGCAACAAAATATTAAGCTATTTCCCGACTCCATGTATTTCTTACGAATGGAGTGTTAATTATTCAACAATCCGATTCGTGCAAAATTTTAAAAATGAAAAAAAAAAAAATTTAACTAAGCATAAAGCGTGAAAAAATTGGCCAAACATATATATCTACAAAAGATTAAATAATTGATGATTATAATTATGCTCTTTTATTGTTCTGCTATGATATTTAAATATAACATAGCAGCCAAAACTAAGAGTAGCTTACTTAAAAACTACTCCCTCCGTCCCCCCCCCCCCCCCCCGTGTGCGTCTGCCGAGTGGGGGCTCGAAACCCTAGAATATCTAGGTCTCCGCCGTGTCCAAGTGACCGAATTTTCATCTGATCCGAGATATGACTATGGCCTCTAATGGCGAAGGGAGTGGGCCGAAGGGTAAAGGAATCAGGGAGGAGTTGAGTAGAAAGGAGAAGGTAGTAGTAAAGTGGGAGGATGAAGAGGATGAAGGAGAAGATGAAACGACTGCTTTGAACCTGTGCCTCATTGGAAAACTGTGGACAGTGAGAAAGTTCAATGCTTTTGCACTGATGAACACCATGGAGAAAATATGGAATCCAAAACATGGGGTTGAATCGAAGTCTATTGGCACGAACCTTTTTATGTTCCAATTCTTTCATTGGAAGGATATGGAAAGGGTTGAGGAGGGAGAACCATGGCTTTTTGATAAGTGTGTATTAGTGTTGAAAAGGGTGCAAAAGGGCCTAAGGCCATCTGATATGGAGGAAAGGATGCATCTCACACCTTTCTAGGTGCAAATTGGAAACCCGCCGTTTGATGGCAGAAAGGAAAAACATATACGTGCAATTGCGGATTCCATTGGAGTTTATATCAGGGCCGATGAGGACTGCAAGACGGGGTGGACAAAATCGTTGCGTTTCAAGACACTCATGGATCTGAAGGAGCGTTTTCCTGACGAGATAACGGTGGAAAGGTCAGATGGCACGCAGATTGATCTGGCGGTAAAATATGAAAAGATGTTAAACTTTTGTTACTATTGTGGTAAAGAGGGGCACATTGAAAGGGATTGTATTGACAAAGAAGAGGAGGATGAAGATGGAGTTGTCTTTAATTATGGGGAGTGGTTAAGGGCGTCACCATGGCGCCTACTCAGAAGAACTGATGGTTCGGGAACTCCAGTGGGGATGACCAGGGGGAGAAAACTGGTTTTCCACTACAACAGAACAGGCCTACGGGCAACCGTTAATATCGGTCGCAATGGGGCTCTATCGGTCGCAAAAGAGGGCGGGCGACCGATATCAGCGACCGATATGTATCGGTCGCTGTATATCCGTCGTTTTCCGAACCGAGCGACCGATATATATCGGTCGCCAAACTTGCGACCGATAAACGACAGGCGATCGTATCGATCGCTGTCGCTAATCGATCGATAGGCGACCGACATCAGACGTCGCTATGTATCGGTCACAATTTGGCGACTGATACGTATCGGTCGCAATTTGGCGACTGATACGTATCGGTCGCAAATTATGCGTCGCAAAATAGTGACTGTTACGCAGCGACGGATACATA
The DNA here is from genome assembly GCA_029582165.1 of Portulaca oleracea. Taxonomy (NCBI): domain Eukaryota; kingdom Viridiplantae; phylum Streptophyta; class Magnoliopsida; order Caryophyllales; family Portulacaceae; genus Portulaca; species Portulaca oleracea. The sequence continues at coordinate 19,166,426 of CM055892.1, forward strand.
TCGATCGCAGTTTTAATATTTTTTTTAAAAAATAATTCTTAATTGATATCGACTAAGTACTGATCATACTGTATTTGTTGAATTATCGGTCGCTGCTATTATCATATTATCTATATATATATATATATATATATATATTCAGCTGCGTATTTTTCCACCTGTCAGTTTCATACATAACATAATTAAACATATATAATACTAAACATTCATGCATATGTTTCATAGATAAACTAAGTTTCATACATACATATGTTTCATACTTAATATCCATACATATATATAATAACTAAAAGTTCATAAGTTCAAGGTTAGGGAGGGAATTGCAGGGATCCTGACAAGTTCAGATATTGAGATGGGGAAGAAGAATTACCGCCTTGTTGTTGATATAAGAAAACTTGTGTTACTTGGCTTTGAAGCTGGGAGAGGGCGGATGAGTGGGCAGCAAGTTGATCACGCACAATGGCATTGGTGGACGGAGTTGCGCCCGCATGCCTCGACGAAGAACTACCCTGGGCGGGGGGTGGAGTTTCATAGAAGTACGAGGTCGCACTCCCAAGACCATATACAGCTTGGTCTTTGGGTTTGTACCCCCCGCCAATTGGAGGTACAACTCCCTAGCTTCCGGGGAGTTCTCCATTATGCCACGCTCCTCACACTTTTGGCGAAAGGTTTCCTGCAAGCATTCATGCATAAGTAGCAAACACAATAAAAAAACGGGCATAAAACATGCACGGCCACACGCCGTAGTTCAAATTCAATCCAAACACAACTTTAAACATGCACGGCCACACGCCGGAGTTCAAGTAAGTTCCGAACACGCATAAAACATGTACGGCGACACGCCGTAATTCAAATACAATCAAAACACAACTTTAAACATGCACGGCCACACGCCGGAGTTCAAACATAATCCATAAGACACTTTAAACATGAACCGCCACACGTCGGAGTTCAAATACAATCCAAAACAAACTTTAAACATGCACGGCCACACGCTAGAGTTCAAATACAATCCAAAACAAACTTTAAACATGCACGACCACTCGTCGTAGTTCAAATACAATCCAAACACAACTTTAAACATGCACGACCACACGCCGTAGTTCAAATACAATCCAACACAACTTTAAACATGCACGGCCACACGCCGAAGTTCAAATTCAATCGAAAAGAAACTTTAAACATGCACGGCCACACGCCGTAGTTCAAATACAATTCAAACACAACTTTAAACATGAACGGCCACACGCCGGAGTTCAAATACAATCCAAAACAAACTTTAAACATGCACGGCCACACGCCGGAGTTCAAATACAATCCAAAACAAACTTTAAACATGCACGGCCACACGTCGTAGTTCAAATACAATCCAAACACAACTTTAAATATGCACGGCCACACGCCGTAGTTCAAATACAATCCAACACAATTTTAAACATGCACGGCCACATGCCGAAGTTCAAATTCAATCGAAAAGAAACTTTAAACATGCACGGCCACACGCCGTAGTTCAAATACAATCCAAACACAACTTTAAACATGCACGGCCACACGCCGAAGTTCAAATTCAATCGAAAAGAAACTTTAAACATGCACGGCCACACACCGTAGTTCAAATACAATCCAAACACAACTTTAAACATGCATGGTCACACGCCGGAGTTCAAACATAATCCATAAGACACTTTAAACATGAACGACCACACGCCGGAGTTCAAATACAATCCAAAACAAACTTTAAACATGCACGGCCACACGCCGTAGTTCAAATACAATCCAAAACACATATACTAAACATGAACGGCCACACGCCGTAGTTCAAATACAATCCAAATACACATAAAACATGCACGACTACACGCCGGAGTTCAAATAAGTTCCAAACACGCATAAAACATGTACGGCCAAACGCCGTAGTTCAAATACAATCCAACACAACTTTGAACATGCACGGCCACACGCCGGAGTTCAAATTCAAACGAAAAGAAACTTTAAACATGCACGGCCACACGCCGTAGTTCAAATATAATTCAAACACAACTTTAAACATTTACGGCCACACGCCGGAGTTCAAATTCAATCCAAAACACATATATTAAACATGCACGGCCACACGTCGGAGTTCAAACATAATCCAAAAGACACATAATACAAATACGGCCACACGCCGTAGTTCAAATATAATCTAAAACACAAGTTAACGTTTATGAATATGTGTAAAGGAAACTTACATCGAGTGTGGCATCATGTGGGTTACTCCACACCGATTCCCGCAGATCTCGCCTGATGAATGTGGCGTGGACTTGAACGAGTCATGAATTTCCCCTCAGCCATCTACAAGTTAAAATAGTCAATGCAAACAATTGTTTAGAGAGTTTTTAATTGTTAATGTATACATATAACTTTAATTTATTAATTATGCCAGTATAGGATTCACCTTCTTCTTCATATAACTTGTCAAACCGAGCCGACGTGCGTAATGCAATTGGCGGAGTTTTCATTGTTCCTATTTGCTTTGGTGGCATTGGACCGCCGAATGAAATCCTCGGTTTGAGATTCCTCCTCTATTGCATCACGGTGTTCATCGCTCATGTGAGGTACAGGGTCCGTCCTCTTCTTGGTCCTGACCTTGTACCTCGTATCGAGTCTGATCGCACAATTTGGTGTGCCACCCACTAAACACATCTCTTGTTAGTTCTTCATCCCACACATAATGTCGCTGTATAAAGTAATTTATTGGTGATTAGTTAAATGACTATTCCGTAAAAGAAAATCATAACCCGAATTTGCATAATTACTTACACAGAATTGCCCCCACAAAGTTGTTTTCTCAGCTTTGGACCATGTGGAAGGAGGCTTCGGATTTGGGTGTGAACGAACTTGCCCTCCAACAAACCGTGCCAAACGGTATCGACGAACCTATGCAATCGTGACGAAAAAAACAAATAAAGTTAATAAAACCAATTCTAAATAAATGTACATAGGATTTTATGTGATCATCTTACCAATCCTCCCCCCGCTCAAGTCGTGTACGGTTGGGGTATAGAGTAGGGTCGATCGGAGCTGCTCTTTGCCAAATACTATGTGGCTGGCTCCCCCTAATATAATAGTTAATATCAGGTAAAATCAAAACACAAGTTAGTTCCAAACTTTTATATATATATATATATATATATATATATATATATATATATATATATATATATATATATATATATATATATATATATATATATATCTCAAAAAAGGCATGCGTACGAGTAGACTGCATTGGCTTCAACTAAGTACATGAAAAATCTGAACCAAGTTGTGAATATAATAAAAGTTCAATCACTAGTAATCTATATTGACAAGATAATAGAATTCATTACTCATACTCCTCTTCATCCTCACTACTAATAATCTTGGTACAAATAGGGTCTAACATATTATCCTCCTCTATTCCCACTCCCTCTTCACCCATAATGGATTCATTACCATCAACGTTCATGGCTTCCTCATCACTTAAGTCATCTCGATCTTCAATTTGGTCCTCATCAATGCCAGATAGTGTTGAAGGATTTTCAGAGCTATCCTCTTGATATGCGGCATCATCAATGCCGTCTATCGTTGACCTCGGCTTTATGATGAGTGTCGTCCACCATTGGTTTCTTTCTCGCCTTACACTAGGATAACGAGTATAAAACACTTGCATTGCTTGGGATACCAGCACGAATGGTTCATATACTCGATAGCGTTTTGTGTGGTTCACATCCACGAGATTGTAATGCTCATGTTTGTTCAAACCATGGACGGAGTCAAACCAATCAACTTTGAATAAAACAACTTTGTAATTGCCAAATTTTCCTAAGTATTCCAACTGAATCACTTCTTGGAGCGTCCCGTAGAAGTCTACGCCGTGCATTCCTTTGACATATACCCCAGAGTTGGCGTTCGACTTTCCTTGCCGTTGAACTTGGAAATTGTAGTTGTTAATGTAGTAATGGTTCCACCAACGCACATTTTTGTTGAGACCGTAGGCTAACGCTCAAATGAAGTCATCTGTTTCATTTGAATTGATAGCCTACACAATATAATTTTAGCAAAGTCGTCAACTTCAAGTGGACAACATTATGATAGTTGAACTAGAATCTTACTAATTCAATCAAACTTGATCGATCACTTTTCGTTTAAACCATTCGGGAAATTGTTTGCCAAATTTGCTCCACAAATCCCCTATTTGTGTGCGTGGATGTGATAGGCACATGTCTTCTTCAAATTGCCTTCCAACAAATAATTTAAGGTGTTAACTAGGTAATTAGTTACATTGAGCATGTGCATACACATAGCGGCGTGCAATCATACATACCTTTCATACTTTTCCAACAACTCACTATTTGAAAGAACATATGCATGCGCCGCAACAAACTCTTGTTGGTTGAGGAACCTCTTTCGACCCTCACTAGGCGCATATCCAATGTTTGAGGAAAACACATCAGGGAGGGGTTCGTTAACATCATTAACGTGCTTCACATCAGGGCATGCGTTTCTTTTAAGTTCCCTAGACTTTGTTTGAACTTCGGGGGCAAAATATGCATCACAAAAGTTTGCTATCTCCTCTGTTAGGTATGCATTGCAGATAGACGATTCTACTCGTGCCTTGTTCCCCACTTTTTTCTTTAAGTGGTGCAAGAATCTACAACATTTTACAAGTAACAAACATTGATGTTTCCTTAAAATACATATAATTCATCTCATAGTAACTATGAAAGATATGTAAGTTTAGTTGTACCTTTCACAAGGATACATCCACATATACCGCACAGGTCCTCCCATCGCTGCTTCATAAGGAAGATGTACTGGAAGGTGTTCCACGACATTGAAGAAGGCAGGGGGAAATATCATTTCCAACTTGCATAGAATTTCCGGTATGTTTCTCTCTAACCGGATCATGTCATTTACATTTACATTAGAAGCACATAAATCTCTAAAGAACTGGCTGAGTTCAGTCAATGGTTTCCAAACTTTTTGAGGAAGTAGCTCCCTGGTTGCAATTGGTAACAACCTCTCCATGAAAACATGACAATCATGGCTCTTCAACCCCTGCAACTTTGAATTTTTGGGATCAACACATCTGCTCAAATTACTCGCATAGCCATCAGGGAGTTTGAGCCCTTTCAACCACTCACACAAGGCCTTAACTTCTTCTTTACCCATTTGATAGGGAGCGTTTGGCATAGTTTCGGTGCTAGTCCCATCTTGGTGATAAGTTTCTTGAATGTTTAGCCGACGACGCTTGCAATGGGTGGCTTGGTCCCTACGCGAGTTCTTATCATCCTTCGTCTTGCCTTTAACACTCATGATTGTATTCAACACTTGATCAAATACATTCTTCTCAACATGCATGACATCCAAGTTGTGTCGGATTTTAAGATCTTTCCAATACGGCAACTCCCAAAATATGCTTCTCTTGTTCCAATTGTGAGACTCTAAATACCCATCAACACGGTTATGTTGTTCCGTGGAGCTCGGGAAATTACATACACGATCCCAAATTTGTTCCTCGTTCAATCGAGGGGGTGGAGGTGAATTTTCTTCTTTATTCTTTGAGAAAGCGCTCTTGTTTTTTCGAAATGGATGGTTCTCTGGGAGAAATTGTCTATGACAATCGAACCAAGAATGTTTCCTACCATGTTGTAACCATCTAGCCTTTGTGTTCTCCATACAGTACGGACAAAACATTTTCCCAGCTGTGGTCCAACCAGAAAGCATTCCGTATGCCGGAAAATCGCTTATGGTCCACAACACGGATGCCTTCATTTTAAAATTTTGCTTCTTGGAGACATCATACGTGTCAATTCCAACCTCCCATAATTGTTTCAACTCATCGATTAATGGTTGCAAGTAGACATCAAGATTGCCCTTTGGACTTTTCGCCCAGAATTACTGTGGTCGAAACAAGTATTGTTTCTTCATGCACAACCAAGGCGGCAAATTATATGGAGTTGCAATCACCGCCAACATGAATACGTCGACCGAAATCAGAAGGGCAAAACCATCTGCATAGCCCCAATCAGACGTTCGGGTTGGAAGCAAATTCCTTATGGAGGGCATCGAAATGCTTCCACGCTTCATCGCCGACCGATGAACCATAGTTCCATCTTCACGCGTGCATTCATTGAGTGCCACCTCACGCGTTCGCAGATGTCTTAGTTGCATATAATCTTTGCAACCTCGCCCGATCGGAAGTAAATCAATTGCTTGTGTGCAATGCGCTTCCCATGCAACGTCGCTTTAGCATACCTATCGGCTCGCAGTGGTCACACTTATCTAAGTCGACTTTCTCCTTCCAAAACAACACGCACCCATTGGGACACGCGATTCTCTCATGTGGAAGTTCTAAAGCATCAAGCAATTTCTTCGCTTGATAGTAGGTGTCTGTATCTCATTGCTGGGGGACATACGTCTTTCATTAAGGTTAACAGTATCCCACGGGCTTTATTTGGGAGATTGTACTCACATTTTATGTTAATCATCCGTGAGACAACCGACAACAAAGACATGTCGCAACCTTCATAGAGAGGCTTTTGGAGGCATCGAGCATTTCTAAGAACTTCTTAGTCCCTTCCTCCGCTCATCTTCCTCGTATCATCACCGCACCAAAGGCATATGGCCCATGGCATCGGTGATCATTTCTTGCATACTGTTGATACCTCCAGTACTAGAAGACCCATCAACAACAGTGTTAACAGTTTGACCACTACCCTCGAGAGTGGCAAAAGTCTCCCCGTGACTTATCCAAACATAATAATTTGGACGAAATCTGTGTTTGTACAAATGTAGCTTCACCGTATCCTCGTCAATGTACTTCAAGTTTTTGCATTTGCTACAAGGACACCTAAGTTTCCCCAAACTACTCCATTGTTTTGCAACAGGTATAAATTCTTCATTCACCCTACGTACGAATTCCACACTAAGATATTCACCATCATGTCTTTCATACATCAATTTTCTAATACTCTCCATTATGTATTTAACTGCATACAATTTACATATCATTGTAAGGGAATAAGTCACAATTAATTAAAGCAAATACATAATTTAAAACATCCATTTTCTACTTCAAGTAAACTTTTTTTGGACATCTACAACTAAATTATGTCATCAGTCAAGAGGATCCTGCTATTATCCAAGTAGAGTGTGTTTGTTCCTGTTAATCTATGATTGAAAATGACTTTCATGAGTCGTAGACTCTCCTTTATTCATAACCTTGTAAACCCTAAATTACTCAAGTAAATTACTCAAATACAACATGTATGAATTTTACAATTAAAAAATCAACAATTTCAACGACCGATACTCTTACATTAATAAACAACAATATTATAATTTTAGTTTCAAGTCCTAACAAGTAACAACATTTAAACCCTAAAAATTTTACATTCAAAGCATACACTATTCTGCATTTGAATTTCAAACCATAACCACACTAAGATCGAATTCACCCTAATTACTTACACTCAAATTCACCCTAAAAATTTACATTCAAAACACAATTCTAAATCAAATTTCAAACCCTAAACTTGACTAACACTAAACACTACCCTAAATTTGAATTTCAAACCATAACCTCACTAAAATTACTCAAGTAATTACTCAAATTTACCCTAAAAATTTACATTCAAAACACAATTCTAAATCGAATTTCAAACCCTAAACTTGACTAACTTTAAACAATGCCCTAAATTTGAATTTCAAATCATAACCACACTAAAATTACTCAAATTCACCCTAAAAATTTACATTCAAAACACAATTCTAAATCGAATTTCAAACCCTAAACTTGACTAACACTAAACACTACCCTAAATTTGAATTTCAAACCATAACCACACTAAAATTACTCAAATAAATTACTCAAATACAACAATATATATGAAATTCACAATTAAAAATCAACAATTTAACTACAAAAATAAATTAGGGACTCACATTGGTGGTTGCCGGAGATGTTGGAGTCTGTGGTTGCCGGAAAAGTGCGCACGGTGGTCGTCTGTGGTCGCAGCGTCCGCCGGCGTCGACGGTGGTGGCCGGAGTGACGGTGGTTGGGGCGGTGGTTGGGGTCGGCGTGTGAGAGAGACCGAGCGAGATGGAGAGAGAGAAAATGAGAGTGCAATGTTATCGAATGAATTCTGCCCGTTGAGCGGTTAAAAATGGTCGGACCGATACGCGGCCGATCGATCAGACGGCCGTCGTAGCGACCGATAGCGAGGCAGATGTATTAAATGTTATCGTTGTCGAAATTAATTGAGCTCAGCGACCGATAACCAGCGACCGATATGGTATCGGTCGCAATCTCAGCGACCGATAAAGTGGTCACTGCGGCCGATACCATATCGGTCGCTAATTAGCGACCGATATGGTATCTGTCGCCCGTGTCGACCTGAGCGACCGATACATATCGGTCGCCTGGGTCGGTCGCCTTAGACGTTTCATGTTGTAGTGTTCAAACCAAAGAAGGAAGAGAAGCAAACTGGCAAAGAAGTGATTGATGAAATGGCAGACAACTTGCTTAGAATACGGGTGGAGGAGATAGGAGTTAACCAAGAACAACAGGAAGGGACTCAAAACGCGGAGGTGGTGCCACAAAAGGAGGATGCAAGATCTATGGAGGTGCATGATACTGTACATGCAGTAAAACAAAGACATACGTGATCAGAGCAAAACATGGAAAAGGATTAAAAGAGGACCTGACATTATGATAGCTGCTTCTATGGGTGACATAAGGTGTGGAGGAAAACGACACATGGCAGAAGAAGAGATGGGGGAGGCGCCAAAGGTAAAAACTCGGAAAACTGAAGATCTTGATGACAATGCTGATGATGAGCATGAAGTGGCGGGAGCTGAAACTCAGCCCCGCCACGAGAAATGGATTATTTAGCATATAACTGTCGAGGGCTTGGGAACCCTGCGGCGGTTGGTGCCTTGAAGGGCATCATTGAAAAAAAAGATCCCGATATTGTCTTCATATCGGAGACAAAACTGAAGATAGTGGAGATGGAAAGAATCAGGCGCAAGCTGCGATATGTAAACAAAGTGTATGTTGATTGCATTGGGGAAGGGAGAAGAAGAAGTGGAGGTTTGGCTTTCTTTTGGAAATTCACTTTTAACCTATCTCTAAAATCGTACTCACAAAATCACATTGATATGGAGAATGTAGAACCCGATGGTCGAGCCCCTTGGAGAGTGACGGGATATATGGATTCCCGAAAGATGAGGAAAAACACAAAACTTGGGAATTAATATGTGGGATGCATTCTGGTGACTTGCCTTGGGTTTGCGGAGGCGATTTTAATGCAATCATGGAAGCAAAAGAAAAGCAAGGGGGGAAGGGGCAGCAACGGACAATACAGTGATGAGAAGTTTCCATGAGACAGTGAAGGACTGCGGCTTGACTATGTTGGCTATGAAGGACATCACTTCACCTGGAATAATAATCAAGGGGGAGAGAAAAACATACAAGAACGTCTTGACCATTTTTTTTTTTATAAATGATGCATGGTATCAGTTGTTCTCATGGCAAAAGGTGACCCATCTGGTGAAACGCCACTCTGATCATCTCCCTATTATTTTTGAATGCAGTGAGACAGGCCCCCCCGATAAATCAGAGAAGACTGAGACAACACCCTTGCCATTTTGAGAAGGCATGGACGAGAGAAGAGGGTTGTGAACAACAAATTGAGGATGAGTGGGCAAGCAGCAGAGGAGTACAGACGGACAAAAGATTGCTTAGATGTTGCCAAGCGTTGAAAAGGAAATTTGGTAAAAGCATTCACAAATTGAGACAGGATATTAAAGAGAAGAAAAAGGAGATAGAACAGCTGCAAAGAGAGGAACCCACGATGGGAAATATAGAGATGATCAGGAGAATCAACAAGGACAGTGACACAATGGAAGGAGAGGAAGAGATCATGTGGCTACAGCGAAGTAGACAAAGCTGGATAGGCGAAGGAGACCGGAATACAACTTTTTTTCCACCAAAAGGCCACTATGAGAGAAAGACGAAACCACATTAGGAGGCTACAAACGCCTGATGGGAGGTGGGTTCAGGAAGCTGAAAATCTGGACATGTTCCTGCAATTTTTTGAGGAGCTTTTCACCTCATCAAATCAAGAGGCAGAAATTGAAGTGGGAGAACTGAAACCATGTATCACGGAAAACATGAACAGGAGACTACTAATGAAGTTCTCAAAAGAAGAAGTCTACATGGCACTGATGCAGATGCACCCCACAAAGGCACCGGGGCCGGATGGAATGCCTGCGTTGTTCTTCCAACGATATTGGCACATTGTTGGAGAGGACATAAGTGGCATTGTACTGAATATCTTCAATTGGTGATGGGGAGATGGGTGGTTTCAACAAGACCTATATCACCCTTATCCCAAAAATGAAGAATGTGTCTAGCCCAAAGGATTTCCGGCCAATAAGTCTGTGTAACACGGTATACAAGATCGCGACGAAGATGATTGTGAACAGATTAAAGGATATTCTGCCGGAGATTACCCACGAAGCACAAAGTGTTTTCATTCCGGGTCGACTCATCACTAATAACGTCCTCGTGGCTTTTGAACATCTCCACTGCCTTAAAAAACGGAAGAGAAATGGTGGAAAAGGATACATGGCTCTCAAGTTAGACATGAGCAAAGATTATGACCGAGTGGAATGGGCTTTTTTAGAGAAAGTGATGAGGAGAATGGGTTTTCATAGTAAGTGGGTGGCACTGATTATGAAGTGTGTTACTAATAGTTTCGTTCTCAGTGCTCGTAAACGGACAACTGACACCCTGGTTCAAACCCCAACGGGGACTCAGGCAAGGTGATCCTTTATCCCCGTACTTATTTATTCTGTGTGCTGAATATTTGTCAAGCCTGATAACAGATGCAGTAGACAAAAAGAGATTACATGGAGTGAGAGTGAGCAATGGAGCCCCTGTTGTTTCGCACTTATTTTTTTTGCAGATGACAGCTTACTATTTGCTAGAGCAAATGCTAATGAAGCAGATGAAGTTCTGAAAATTCTAGCACACTACGAGAAGATGTTTGAACAAGTGGTCAACATAGACAAGTCGGAAGTCTCATTTAGCCGAAATGTGGCAGAAAATACGATTCAGATGCTCCAGAGGAGATTGGCTTTTAAGGTGGTCGAGACGCCGCAACGCTACCTAGGACTTCCTACAGTTCTGGGAAGGTCAAAAAAGATTATTTTCCAATCTATTGTTGACCGAGTCCGGAAGAAGGTGAAAGGGTGGAAGGAGAGAACTTTGTCAAGAGCGGGCAGGGAAGTTCTGATTAAGGCGGTCATTGAAACTATTCCAAGCTACACAATGCAGTGTTTTGAACTACCTAGGGAGACCTGTGATGAGATTGAACGGATATGCAGGAATTTTTGGTGGGGACAAGAAGAAGAAGAGAGAAAGATGGCTTGGATCCCATGGGAGAAATTGTGTCGTTCAAAGAAAAGAGGAGGAATGGGTTTTAGAAGACTGCATAATTTGAACCTGGCCATGCTTGCAAAGCAAGGTTGGAATTTGATAACAATCCCTAATTCTCTGGCGGGGAGAGTGATCAAAGATCGTTATTTCCCACGATCTTCGTTCTGGGAAGCAAAAGCTGGACATACTCCAAGCTATGCGTGGCGTAGTATCCTAAAGGCAAAGCGTATTCTGGAGGAAGGGACTTTTTGGAGCATTGGCAACGGACAGTCTGTTAAAATTTGGAAAGACAAATGGTTACAAGGAATAACGGGTCACCGAATTCACTCCCCTCCTGCAGTCCTTGATGAGAATGCCACTGTTGCCGAACTGATCAATGTCGAACAGAGAACATGGAACCGGTAGCTGCTGACCCAATGTTTTAACCCAGGGGAGGTGGATGAAATTTTGCAAATTCCATTGGAGGAAACTGACAGAGAGGATTTCCTGAGATGGGGAATGACAAAAAACGGACTGTTCACCGTAAAGACTGCTTACCATCTAGCGCAAGCCATGGAGACACGAGAGATGTACCCTGACGAAGCAGGTGGATCCGGAGATTGCGACGGCAGATGGGAACGGGTATGGACAACTAAAGCACAACCGAGAGTGATCGATGGTCTGGCGTGCTATAAATGACGGGATCCCATCTCGCGTCAATCTAGCAAGGCTAGGGATGAAGCTATATGTTTATTGTCCTTGCTGTGGGGAGAACTACGAGACAACAAATCATATTTTTTTGGACTGTGTTGATGCAGTTGAAATTTGGGCAAAATGCCCACTGAGACTAGATGTCCGACGGAGAACAGTGGTTGATTTTGGAGCTTGGTGCCATCCAATGCCAGAGATGATACCAGTGGGCTATTCATGTGCATCATTTGGCAAATATGGAATAGGAGGAATAAGTGGTGTTTGGAAGGAAAGAAGGTAGAAGTTCATCGTTTAATCCACCGTGCAATTGATACCTGGACAACAGTTTTGCAATGGCGAGAACAGGGAAAGCAGTGCTTACCTCGGGAGGAAAGCGAACCTAGATGGATAGCCCCTGAGGAGGGTGTTATTAAAATTAATGTGGATGCCTCATTACCACATGAAAACATCAGGGGATTGGGTGTGGTCTGTCGTGATCACACTGGGAAATGCTTGGTGACAGCATGCTCAAAAGTCAAGAGAGTCGGTGGCAACCTCAACTAGCCGAGCTTGGAGCAACGAGATTCGGCCTGCAGTTGGGGAATATGATGGGATATAGAAAAGTGGTTCTGGAAATGGATGCACAGAATGCAGTGACTGCCTTGACAGCGAGGAGAACAACCAGAGTTTATTCATCTGGCATACTGAAAGATTGCTGGCGAATAGCTGAAAATTTTGAAAGCATTTCTTTCCATTTTGTTAGACTGAATTTAAACAAGGCTGCTCATGAGGCAACAAAGTTAGATTTGCCTTGTAGCACAACCAAGTTTGGTTGGATGGTGGCCCTGAGCCAGTGCATAATGTAATTTGGGAGGAGGCTATGTCCTTCAACTCTCTATCTTAATAAAAGGTTTGCTTGTTGGGTTTCAAAACTAAGAGTAGCCTAATTTACCACATTTCTATATTTATGTGTTTTAAAATTCTATTTCGTATCTTTAATATTCCCTTTTAATTGGTTGATAAATTTTTAATAGCATTAATTTCTTAGAATTGATAATCAAATTAATTAATTCTTTTGTCATCCATCCATCCTCCTTATAAAAGCACATAAGGAAAATAAGTGTCACAAATATTGAACTCCCATTATACCCTTGTAATTAGTGATTATTTTCTTTTCCATGTCTCTCTCACTATCCCTTCACAAATGATATTAATTATTATTACTATTATTATTTCATCATCATCATCATCATCATCATCATCATCATCATTATTATTATTATTATTATTTATTATTATTATTATGTATTGTTATTATTATTACAATTATTATTATTATTATTATTATTCCTTGCTTAGATTATTATTATTATTATTATTATTATCATCATCATCATCATTAAAATTCCATAAGGGTTAGGAATTAGGATGTTTCACATACTAATTTTTTGTTTTACTCTTGTGTATTTCTATGAAAATTTATCATTAATATTATTTATCATTAGTATTTATTTATTTATTTATTTATTTATTATTATTATTATTATTATTATTATTATTATTATTAATGATGTTGTTGTTGTTGTTACTATTCTAACCTCCTTATAAAAGGAGCTAAGCAAAACAATGTCCCAAAAATTGATTTCCCAAAATATCTTTATCTATTTTTAAAATTTTCATTTCAACCTAACTCATTAAAACTACCATATATTATTATTATTATTATTATTATTATTATTATTATTGTTATTATTATTATTATTATTATTATTATTATTATTATCACCTACCCATTAATTTATAAATTTTCCATTTCACCCTAACTCATTAAAGCTACCATATATTATTATTATTATTATTATTATTATTATTATTATTATTATTATTATTATTATTATTATTATTATCCCCTAACCATTAATTTATAAATTTTCCATTTCACCCTAACTCAGTGAAGCTACCATATATTATTATTATTATTATTATTATTATTATTATTATTATTATTATTATTATTATTATTATTATTATTATTATTATTACTACCAATCCATATTTATCATCCTACCTCATCAAAAGCTACATATTTTACTTTTGTTTTCTTATTGTTGTTGTTAGTAGTAGTATTATTTGCAATCTATATTTGAAGTTTCAATCGAACTTATACCATGAGAATAGGCTGAGATCCAATGCGAACAATCAGAAAGGAGTGGAGCTACTACCTTATTTCAATTTATTCCTTATTTTAAATATTCAGTAATCATATAGATATTATATGTGAATCATTTTAACTTAATTGTGATTCATCTTATATCAATTAATTATTTTAATTATATTTAATTAGTTTTGATTGCTATTGTATATTTTCATAAACAAATAATTGACCATTGAATCAAATTTAAATTATATTTAGTTTTAATTAAATGAAAATTAAATTAAATGAAAATTAAATTAACATTAAAATTGAAATTTAAGTTAATTTTTATATTATGTAGAGAATTTTTATTCAATATTAATATATTAAAATTTATATTTATAATTGTTCGGTTAGCGCGTGTGAAGCACGCACCAAGTAGACTTTCTTCATATTAGCATTTTCAACCCAATAAGCTCGGCTAATTGTGGATCATCCTTAATGCTCTATATATGTTGTGCCTAAAAAAGTTATTTTCTTAAAAAAAAAGGAAAATTGGAATATAATAAACCAAACTTTATGTCCATTTTGATCTAACAAACCAAACATAACTTTTTGTTAATGGCAAACTGTACTTAACATAATATTTTTCTTAGTGAACCTCCACCAATTTCCAGTTACCAGAAAAATTACATGGAGATTTTTTTGCTGATTGAAATGAACAATGTGTTGGAAGAAAGGCTCAAGCAGCTGTTATCTGAAGTGACAAGAATGAGAAATGAATTACAGAGAATGAGGGATGTGAGTCAGAACTTTGCGTCTGGATAAAGAAAATGTGAGGCCCAGAACCAAGCTTGACAAAGAGAAAATGAAGAGGAAACCATCTTCATTTTTCTTTTATTTTTTGCCTATAAAACACTCCACATCAGCAAACAAAACCTCCATGTTATTTTTCCGGTGACCGGAAATTGGTGGAGGTTCACTAAGAAAAATATTATGTTAAGTTCAGTTTGCCATTAACAAAAAGTTAAATTTGGTTTATTAGATCAAAATAGACATAAAGTTTGGTTTATTAGATTCCAATTTTCCTAAAAAAAATATTAACTTACTCTAGGGATGTATCTTTCTTCAGGGAAAAAAAAACATTTACAAAGTTTAATTTCAACATAAATGTATATAAATCATAATATGTTAAGAATTATGAAATTTAATTGTGCAGATAGTTAAAGATTATTTCACTAGTTTTGGCAAAAAGTTGCTCTAAGGTGCCACACATTCCCTAAAATTGACTACTTAGGGACCTCATTATTTTTTTTTTAAACTTTTTGGGGACATGGCAGTACAAGAGCAATAAACTCAGATTCCATAGTAGACATGGCAGTACAATATTGTTTAGAAGATTTCCAAGATATAGCACAACCAGCTAATGTAAACACATATCCACTAGTTGAATTAATTTCGTCATTATCAGATACCCAGTTCGCATCAGTATATCCCTCTAGTACAGCAGGGTTTCTACCGAATTGTAAACATAAATCCATGGTACCTCTCAAATATCTAAGCAATCTTCTCAGAGCATTCCAATGATCATTATTAGGATTGTGGGTATACCTGCTAAGTCTACTTACAACATATGCAATATCATGTCTAGTATAGTTCATGAGAAACATAACGCTACCAATAACCTTGGCATATTCAGATTGACATACATGATCTCCTTTATGCTTCCTCAAATGAATGCTAGCATCATAAGGAGTTCTTACAGATTCCACATCAAAGGAGTTGAACTTTCTGAGAATCTTTTCGATATAGTGAGATTGGTTCAAGGAAATTCCTTTAGGAGTTCTCTTAATCTTAACTCCTAAAATCACATCAGCCTCACCCATATCTTTCATTTCAAATTTAGAACTCAAGAAAGTTTTCACCTCATTTATAACATTCATGTTTGTGCCAAAAATAAGCATGTCATCCACATATAAGCATATAATAACACATCCATTGGAGTCATGCTTAGAATAAACACATGCATCAGCTTCATTTGCAATAAATCCAAAGCCAGTGATAGTGCTGTCAAATTTCTAATACCATTGTTTGGGAGCCTGTTTTAACCCATACAGAGATTTAACAAGCCTGCATACCTTGTTTTCTTGTCCAGGCACAATCAATCCTTCAGGTTGTTCCATGTATATCTCTTCATCTAAGTCCCTATTCAGAAAAGCAGTTTTCACATCCATTTACATCCTAGTGGTTTACAACCTCTAGGAAGGTCAGTCAGAATCCATGTTCTATTACTCAAAATGGACTCAAGTTCACTACTAATGGCTTCTTTCCAAAAGACAGAATCGATGGATTTCATTGCTTCGTCATAAGTTTTGGGGTCTTCCTCAATGATATACACAGAAATAATTTCATCACATAGGAAGTCACGCTCGGTTAAGAAAGAGGTAATAAAGTCAGGTCCAAAAGATAGTTCCTTTCTAGGTCTTTTACTCCTTCTAGGTTCAGTCTCATGCTCAACAGGTTGAGATGCAGTACAAGTAGAAGAAACAGATTGAACATGTTGTGCACATTTCATTGGAAAAATATGCTCAAAGAATTTAACATCTCTCGCTTCTATAATATTGCCATGCATGTAAGAGCCATTCACACCTTTAGTAATAAATCTATAAGCAGCACTTTGATAGGCATATCCAATAAATACAACATCAACAGTTTTTGGCCCTATCTTATTTCTTTTGAAATCAGGTAACCCAACTTTAGCAAGACACCCCCACACTTTCAAGAATCTCAGGTTGGGTGGGTAACCCTTCCAGAGCTGATAAGGAGTCTTATCTAACTTCTTATGAGGTACACGGTTAAGCACATGACAAGCAGAAAGAATAGCTTCCCCCCCCCCCCCCACATATTATCTGTCAGACCAAAACTAATCAGCATGGCATTCATCATGTTCTTTAAAGACATGTTCTTTCTTTCAGCTATGCCATTTTGCTGGGGTTCATAAGGAGCAGTTCGTTCATGGATTATCCCATTTTCCTCACATAACATTTTAAGTGAGGTGGAGTCATACTCTCCTCCTCTATCACTCCTTAGTCTCTTAATCTTTGTATTGAGTTGATTCTCAACTTCAACTTTATACTTTAAGAACGTCTCTTCTGCCTCATCCTTAGAATTTAGGAGATAAACCATAGTGAATCTAGAGTAGTCATCCACAAAGGTAATGTAGTATCTTTTGCCACCTCTAGACCTATGGTTTTTGAAGTCCCCTAAGTCACTATGAACTAGTTCAAGGAGCTCAGATTGTCTGTCTATTGGTTTATGAGGTTTGCTATGAAACTTAGCCTCAACACATACTTCACATTTAGAGAACTCATTGTTAACCAGATTAGGAATTAAGGCCAGGTGTTTTAGCCTTTTAATGGAGGCAACATTCACATGTCCTAATCTAGCATGCCATAAATCAAGAGACTCAACAATGTAAGTAGAAGAAGTTCCAACATTCTCATTCACTTTCACACATACAGCATCTAGAATCACAAGTCCAGTATGGTTACAAAAGCCCTTCCCCACAAACTCCCCATTCTTGGTAAGAATAATGCGATTTCCCTCAAGGGTCAATTTGAGACCAGCCCTAAGAAGCAAGTTTCCAGAAATGAGGTTTCTACGCATTTCAGGTACGCACAGCACATCAGTGAGAGATAAAACTTTGCCAGAAGTTAGTTTTAAAGAAATATTCCCTTTCCCTTGAATGGAGGCAGCGACGACATTTCCCATGTAAACGGTTTGGCCATCTGCTTTCTCAAAGGTTTGGAAGAGGCTTTTGTCTATGCATATGTGTTTGGTGGCTCCAGTGTCGACGACCCACTCGACATTGTTGTCAGCAAGGTTCACTTCCAAGACCATGGCAATGATAGTCTCAAGTGTCTCAGCAAGGTTGACTTGATTCTTTTTGTTTTTGCTTCTACAGTCCTTGGCCTTGTGTCCCGGTTTGCCGCACTCGTGACATTTCCCTTGAAATTTATACTTTTTGCCCGGAGACTTGAAGTTGCTTGCTTGAGGACTCTTCCCTTTATTTTTGAACCTGTCATTATAAGATCTTGGTTCAACCAGATTAGCACCAGAAGAGTTAGAATAAATTTGTAGCCCCTTGTCCTTGATACAATTTTCTTCCTTAATTTTCAAATGCCCAACCAAGTCTTCTAGGGTCAGATCAGTTTCCTTGTGCATTAACTGGTTTCGATACTCTTTCTAGGAGGAAGACAACTTTTCAATCAGAACAATAGCAAGGGTAACATCACAGATTTTCAGACCTTTAGAAGCAAATGCAGAACATAAATTTTCATACTCATGAATCTGATCTATAATAGGCTTATCATCACCAACTTGGAAATTTAACCATTTACTCACAACATATCTCTTAGACCCAGCATCATCATTCCCATATTTCTTTTTGAGTGCAGACCAAATCTCATAAGCAGAATCAAACTTCATGTAAATATCAAGCAAAACATTATTCATGTAATGAAGCAACATTCCTTTACAAGTTCGATCATCTCTAGCATACTTGTCATCATAATCAGACACAACTTGAGCATTAGTAGCAGGAGGCAATTTTTTCTTCTCTTCTAGGGTATGGGCAACATCAATTTGTTCGAGATAAAACTTAATCCTAACAGACCAACGCTTGTAATTCTTTCCATCCAAAGGTTCCAATTTAGACATGTCAGGAACAGTAAACTTGTTGGTTGCCATGACTAAAGCCATAATCACTTTCAGAATGTTGTAAAACTAGCAATAATCACAGCAGGAAAGATCTTACTTGAAAAGGATGAACGAGAGAAAAGGACACCGTGGCGTGGTAAACCCACTGTCCTGAAAGTGATTTCGCCTGAGTACAGATGCAAACTCTCCAATGGCGACCACTCCCCAGGATTACACGGTCTGGTTAATTTTGTGCATTCTCCATTAACCAGTTGGAGTGAATGAGTAATTGCCCAAAATATTTTAAGAGAAGCAGAGAAGAAATGAATAAAATCAGAGAAAATTTTGTTCTATATTGAACAAGAAAGGAAGAGAAGGTTTAAATAGAAGAAGGGAGGAAAACAAGAGAGCAAGCCTTGGAAACTGCAGTGTTGAAGACTGCATAATCAAGCATTGAGACCCCAACAATCAGTTCCAAGCTCCAAAGCCCTCGAAAACACGCGCAATAAATAAACTCGTCAAAAACCGAGACAGAAAATTAAAACTGTTTAAAAAGTAACCAAACTGCTACGCCCGCCACTGATCGATTTAACTACGGCGCGCGCGTGGACCACCAAGTCCACCCTTATCTCACTTAGTTCAAATAGCTTTGGAGAACTCTACTATTTAAAGTAGAACAATTCTTACTTTTCTACCAATGTGAGACATCAACTTGTTCCCAACAAAACTTAACTTTGAGACTTAAAATCCAACACATCATAGCACTCATTGAAAGCAATTTTTTTTTCGATCTGCCATTGATGACCATGTTAGAGAGAGAAAATCTTTACTTCTTTCTGCCATGGGAGAATTTGCCAACACTTGCCAATCTAAACAGGTAGCTATATATTCAACACGTATCTTCTAGTTTTCATCAATTTAGTATTGTATATATTATGCTATCTACACAACAACCTAGATAAAATTAATCAAAAAATTGCTTAGGGGTGCCAGACATTCCCCAAAAGTGACTATTTGGGGACCACATTATTTTTTTTTTACTCGTTGGGGACCAGATTGTTGTCAAAATAGGCTGGTTGGGTATTTTCAGGCCAAAATAGCCGGAAACAATGAAAAGACTTAAATACCCCTTGACTTATGTGTGGAAAGTCCAGTTTGCCCCTTTTAGTTGCCCGCTCAAATCTGCTAAGTCTCGTTTTCCTTCTTCTTCACTTTAGTAGTTTCATTCTTCTTCTTCTCACTGAACAAATCAACTCAAATTCAAAGATACTATTGAGAACTGGAGAATTGGGAGAACTGGAGAACTGAAGTTCAAGTTTGTGGATTGAGAGTCGGTTTCAGCCAAGCCATTGTCGACGAAGAATCTTGTAGTGGTAAGCTTCATTAACGCATTGTATTTCATTTTCGGAAATTAGGGCAGATGCTTAATTTCGAATGTTGGGGTTCGTAATTTGACCAAAAATTGTAAGCAAACGGTTTTGTTCAAAAGTTAGGGGTTAAATTTCATTAATTTGTAAATTTAGGGTTTGAATTTTGTTGATAATAAAGGGGAATTCGTATGAACAGAACTGGGAATTGTTTGATGAAATGTGTATTGGGTTTGATTGTGATGCACAGGTTGATCCAATGTATTCATTCATTGTCCGATTCAACTCATTGAGGATTTACATCCCAGAGCAGGACTTAGACCGTTACAACCATAAAGAGTTGTTCTGTGACATTAGGAAGAGGTACACAGATGACTTTGGGAAGTTTCCGAAATTTGTTGGATTGAATTGGTATCGACCTGGGAAGGAGAACAAGAAGATACCATTACAAATAGATACTGACTGGAATAATTTTCTGGGTGCATGGTCCAAGTTGGAGAATGTGAAGACATTGCCTGTGGAGATGGTTTAACTGGCTGCGAAGGGGAAGCTTCAACAAACCTTGGACAGTATTGATCATAAGCAACTTGCTGCTGATGAGATTATTGTTGAAATGAGGGAAATGACACCAAGCCAAGCAAATATATGGGCTGACAACTTGATACAAACACCCATTGATGCTCAGCAAAACCAATGTGGCAGTCAGACCTCACAGCCCAGACCACCATCAACAAAGAAGCCTCCTTCCATAGCTAGTATTGGTCAAAGATTTGGTGCAAGGAAGAAGCTAGAATGCGTATGAGTACGAAATGTAGCAAAAGCAGCAAGTCATAAAGGAGATGGGGAATCTTCTAGTGGGCCTGGTATGGAGGAATCTTCAAGTGTGTTTGGGCTTGGGTCATCTACTTTTGGGCCTGGTAACATGGAGGAGCTGCAAAATAATAATTGTGGTCCTGCTTCCCTAACTAAAAGCAAGGATGGTACATCCTCACCTGCTGCCTCACATGAAAGAAGGCAAGTTGCAAGATCTCCTCTTTGCTCTCCATCTCAGAGGGAAAGTAATGAGTTACAGAACACACCATCATCACAAGCTGAAAGTACAAGGAGGCCTTTGACTAGGTCTTTGGCAGCATCAAGTCCTGATAAGCATGGTCCACAACCATCTTCACCTCGTACGTCTCCACCTCAGAGGGAAATCATTGAGCTTCAGAACACAAGATCTTCACCAGCTGAAAGTCCAAGGAGAACCATTAACTAGGTCTGTGGCAGCAGCAACTCCAGAGAAGCAAGGCCCACAGGCTAGTTCTCCTCTTAGCTCACCATCTCAAAGGAGGGCTTCAGCTAGTTCAGATAAGCAGTCAGCTGAACAAGGTGTCCCTTCAACCTCAAAAACTCCATCTAAAAAGAAGAAGGCCAAAAATAAGGAAACAATGGAGCTGGATCTTGCTATGTTGAATAATATGTCAAAAGAATTTTCTGTGCTACAAGCTTCTGACATTCAAGAACTGGCAAGGGCAGATGTGAGAGAACTTAATGAGTTCTTTGAGGATGAGAATGATGAAGGTGGATCTGGGGCTTAATGGTAACTAGAAGATACAGATGATGACAGTGATGATGAAGAGTTTGTTCCAACAGATACAGATGATGACAGTGATGATGAAGAGTATGTTGACAGTGATGAAGAAGAAGAAGAGGAAGTTTCTGGGTTAGAAGATAATGGAGATGAAGAGGTTGAGGCAAGAATGGATCTTGGATATGTGGTTGATGAGGATGTGGATCCACGTAAGCAAACTGTGACTGGCAAGATGGCATCAGTTTATAGTGATGGTCAGGTTTGGACTGAAGGCAGGGACAATAAAGTTGATATCAAAGCAATGGATATGTTCAGCAGCAAGGAGAAGCTCTTGTATGTGATGAAGAGTTATGCAATTCAGAGAGGCTTTATTTTGAATAAGGTGAAGAACAACAGTAAGAGGTACACTATGAATTGTAAAAATGAAAAGTGCACTTTCAGAGTCCATGCAATCTCGATGCAAGATGGTGTAACTTGGCGTATACAGTATGTAAAGGGAAGTCATGTGTGTTATCAAAAAACTAAGCATCATCAAGCTGGTGCCAAGTGGGTTAGCAACCAGCTTATGAAGGACTTTACCCTAAACCCTAACATGGATGCCAAGTGCGCGACGATACATTTGACAGATATGGTGTTTCAGTCCCTGATTACACTAGCTACAGGGCATTGAAGATTATGAAGAAAAGATTATTTGGTGATCATGATGAAGGTTACTTGAAGCTTCCTCAATACTGTGATGAATTCACCAAAGCGAACCCTGATTCTAAGTGTTTCATCAGCTTCACTGATAGGGGTCCAACTTTAAACCCGACTTTCAAGAGGATTCAAATATGCATTGGACCTGCTATTAAGGCATTCAAGGAGCATTGTAGGGGTTTGATAGGATTGGATGCTTGCTTCTTGAAAGGTCCTTACAAAGAGGTTTTGATGACTGCAATTGGATTAGATGGGAACAATGGTCAGTTCCCACTAGCATATGGTGTCTTCCCTGTTGAAGATGATGAAGAGTGGGCATACTTTGTGAATGGATTGGCAATTGCACTTGACTCACAACAAGATTCACATCGTTACACCTTCATGGCTGACAGACACCAGGTAATCCTCTTCTTTTTCTTAGTTTATACTCTTATATTTATGTTTAGGTGTTGCTAAAGGTGTCTTATAAGTACTTTGTTCATGTTTGCACCTCAGTCAATTAAGAATGCAGTGGACAAGTTCTTTCCTCAATCAAGGAGGAGAGTGTGTGTGTTGCACTTGTATAAGAACTTTG
The DNA here is from genome assembly GCA_029582165.1 of Portulaca oleracea. Classification (NCBI taxonomy): domain Eukaryota; kingdom Viridiplantae; phylum Streptophyta; class Magnoliopsida; order Caryophyllales; family Portulacaceae; genus Portulaca; species Portulaca oleracea. The sequence goes on from CM055892.1 coordinate 19,189,607, forward strand.
CTAACAAATTTCCAGGTATGAATACATCAATGTGAAGATTTAATCTGCTATAATTCATCTATAAATTATGTAACTCAAATTTTGATAAATCTGCAAACTTTTGTAGGTGCTTGGTACCACTTCTACTTCTATATAGCAGCTAATGCATATTCTGAGACAGTATTCAGGACAGCCATGGAGAAGATAAGGGAGAAAAGTCCAGCTGCATACAACTGGCTAAAGGATGTTGAACTAGTTGAAACCTGGGCAAGGTTTAAGTATGACCAAGGCCTGAAGAGCGACGATAACACAAACAACTTTGTTGAGTCCTTCAACCATGCTATCATCAAACACAGAGGTAAGCCAATACTTAGCATGTTGGAAGAAATTAGGAAGGTTATTGGCAAGAGATTTGATAAAAGGTTCAAGTTGGGGTGTAGTTGGGAGACTAAAGTTACACCATTTGTGGACCAAAAATTGAGAAAGACAATAATAGACTCTAGAGCATGTGGTCTGGTACACAGTGCTGGGAGGGGTTATTTTGATATTTTGGAGGGTAATGTCGACCACAATGTGAACCTCAATGACCATACTTGTACCTGTGGGAAATTTCAGCTCACTGGTTTGCCATGTAAGCATGCCACTAGGTGCATCTATTTTGCAAAATTGGATGTTGAGGATTACATTGCACCCTGCTTCATGGTAGACAAGTATAGGAGTTTGTATGACACCATAGTGAAGCCAATTCCTGACCATACCATGTGGCCTGAGTCTGACCACAAGCAACTTGACCCTCCTCATGAGTTGAAGAAGAGAGGGAGGCCATCAAAGAATAAAAGAAGAGAGTCCAGGGAAGACTTGGCCAAAAACAAAGATAAGAGGCATGGAACCAAGAGGTGCTCCACTTGTGATAATATTGGCCACAACTACCTGACATGTGGCTTGCCAAGGGATGAAAATGGAAGGTTGATCAAAACACCAGCAGCACCATCAACAACAGGGAATGCTGATGAAGGAGGTCAGCCAAGGAAGAAGCAAAAGACCAACAACGATAAAAGGAAGAACAAGACTGGCAATGAAGGGAAGAGTAAGACCAAGGCTAGTGGAAGCAATAAGAGAAACAAGTCAAGTGAAGTCCCACATTCAGCCTGAACATGCATTTGGTTGTTATGTATTAGACCCTAATGTCAGACTTATGTATTTGGTTTGTGTCAAGACATGGTTTGTAATGTTTTAGGCATGGTATTTAAGTCACAGTTATGTCATTTTGCTTTATGGATGACATGGTTTGTAATGTTTTAGGCACAATTATGTCAACACTTTTGCAAGCCAAACAGTTTGTGTCATATGCAAGCCAAACAGTTTGTGTCTAGACTTTGGTCAGTTGTTGTAGTTTGGTCATGGATTTTGTCATGGATTTTTATTGGTGAGTAACTTGAGTACTTTTGTCATGGATTTTTATTGATTCACAAGTGTGACTTTGGTCAGTTGTAGTTTGGTAGATTAGAATGTACAGATTATCAGTAACTTGAGTGTTGCTACTGTCATTTGCAAGCCAAACAGTTTGTTTGTATACATCATTTCAAATTGTAGAGTAGATTGTACAATATACAACATCACAAATTCTCACAATTTCAATTCAATTTCGAAAATTCCCAACATCTCATTGTCTATAAGGTAGCTACATACTTGTCCAACAAAAATAAAGAGTGGCAGATTATATCTATAAGCTACCATCTGCCTTTTGCTACCTTCACATAATGCATACTACAAGAACTAATACAACTACTGCTGCTGCAACTAAGAATACAACACGTTAACTGTAATCACTTCAAAAGAGACAAAACAACAACCACCAAGAATGAAACAATCACAACCAAAGACCCAATCCCCATCCCACACATCACCATAATCCCCAGCACTTTGTCCCACAATGCCTTCAGTTCAGCAGCCTTCTCAACCATCAAAGACATCTGATCGATCAACCCAAATATCTTCACCATCAACTCAGCCACTTCCTTCCTCAATTCACCAACCTCATTTTTGCACATACTAAGCAACACAATAGCTTCACCAACCTTCTCTTTCAACTGACCTAAATCAGCAGCAACAGTATCCCTTGGCATGTCTACCTCCACACTTGGCCCTCCCTGCTTCCTCATGCTGTTTACACTACCTGAATCGTCACATTCATCCAACCACCCCAACCATTTTGCACATCTTGGGCACTTTCCATAGACACGATTTGGGTTGTTATTACTCTTTGATATCTTCAGAAAACCATCCACCCCACACTTACCAACACACACAAACTTGCCAACCACCCAATTAGCCCTTTTGTTGAACCCTTCCATTCCCTTCTTCTCAACGTTCATATCATCTACAACAAAACAAACACAACAATACATATATTGCAACAAAATCGACAACTAAACCAAACCAACAACACCTCATTATCACAGCCAACAGAACAAACCAAAATCGACAACAAAGTCGACATCAAAAAAATAAACCCTAAACCCAATCGATTCATATGAAATCGACAACAAAAAAAGGAACTATCAAACCCTAATTTTTGAATTTCCAGACTAGAACAACCCCACCATTCAATTGAAGGTTGTCGACCTTCAGAACAATTCAATGCTATCGATTTTGAATTCGTTTGATGCCATCTCAGACAATGAATTCGTTTAGGACTTACCTGCCATCCTCCTCGACATTTCCACTTTGCAAATCTCCTCCTCAAGTCTCCAGCTTCCTCTCTCTAATTTTTTTTCTCACAAATGTCGACTGGATTTGGTAGTTGGGAGGGAGGAGGAGTTAAGTCAGTTTTAAAGACAAAAATTGGAGCCAAAAAAGGGGTATTTTTGTCACTCCATGGGTCTAAATGCTTTTTGTGTTGACTCCGACTATTCTCACCGGATTTTCATAACTTTTGGCCTGAAAATACCCAACCAGCCTATTTTGACAACAATCTGGTCCCCAACGAGTAAAAAAAAATAATGTGGTCCCCAAATAGTCACTTTTGGGGAATGTATGGCACCCCTGAGCAATTTTTTGAAAATTAATTCATACTATTTTCTTGGTATGTTTATGAACAGTGTGTAAGCAGAAGCACACTACATTTTTTTCAGCGGAAGTATTAATTGTCATGTTAACGTTTATCCTAAATGGTTTTGTTGCATTCAGGTGCATTTGGAGGCTAGAGTAAAGCATGGTTCAAGCATAGGAGGTGGGTTGATACTTGATAGATGAAGCCAAGAAAACGGCTGCAGAACAACTTCAATGGAAAATTCTCATTCTTCTTTCTGACCATGTTAAACCCTTCAAGAACAACAATCTCGGCAAATTGGTGGCACAAGACAACAATTCTCACATGCATTGGTCTTCTTCTGACCATGTATATATTATGCTATCTATAAGATTCAGATTTCAGAACGCAGGGGTTGGTTGGATTTTGAGTTTTTTTTTTCTTCAATTTTTTGATTTGGTTGGGAATAATCTGACACTAGACATGGAAAAAAGAACCCATCTTTGAGCTTCTTAACCTCAACCCTCATTGTAGCAATGCTCCTCCCAAACCCTAAAATTGGCCGGCCAAACCCTCCCAAAACCCTCGAAAGCATCAATGTACCAATGCTTTCTCGATTCATCACCAACTCTCCTCGCAATCTGCGTCTTCTCTTTCGCTCTTTCTCTCCTCACTTCTTCATCCACTCTAGGGTTTACCCAACACTTCCTCTTTCAAATCCCCCCAAATTTGGATTTACCCACTTAATCTCTCGCCACTTCTCGACCAACAACAATAACAACAACAACGATGGTGATGATGGTAAGAAACCCACCAGGAAAATCACCCAGAAAACGAAGATTTGGATGCTGTTTTTGGAGCAAGTCATGAGAAGATTGAGCAAGTACCCATCTGGAAACTCAGCCAAGAAAATGAGAAGTTGGGTTATGTTTTTGGGAGCAGCAACAATGGTGGTGGGAATTTGAGTGGGTTTGGTGATGATGGGGTTGATGATTGGTTGGGGGTTAGAGGGGAGTTTAAGCCGTGGATTTTGGAGGAGAAGAAGAAAGTTGAAGTTGAAGATGTGTTTGATACTGGGGGTTTGAATTAGAGTGAAGATAAAAATTGGAGCCAAACAGGGATATTTTTGTCAATTCATATATCTAAATCCATTTTGTATTGACTCCGGCTGAATTCGCCGGATTTTCATAACTTTTGGTCGAAAAAGACCCAACCAGCAAGTTTTGACAACAATCTGATCCCCAAAGAGTAAAAAAATAATAATGAGGTCCCCAAGTAGTCAATTTTAGGGAATGTATGACACCCTAGAGCAATTTTTTGCAAGTTTTGGAGAGGCTATTTGGTAAGTTTTATAGTAACAATTTAATTTAGTCATTAATTATTATGGTATTTAATTGTGTTGATAGTATATTAAGTACTTAATCTAAATTAATTATATTGGAAAATACAAATTCATTATTGTGTTTAAAGTTAAATTATTCATACTCTTGAAATGTTAAAAACTGTAATTATATAATTCTGGAAATTAATTTTAGAAAATTCAAATTAAATTAATAATTACTTTTGTTTATCATTTTCTTATTTTTGGTGTTTAGATAATTTTGCTCTGTTTGAAATATTGTTTTATTTGTCATGGGATGAGAAGATTAATCGAATACATTTACTTTTTTTAGGTGATGGACTATTGCTGAGATGATTAGATGATTAGATAATAAGGTGATTAAATATTATTTTACTGTTGTGATGGGATGAGATTATTAGATGATTATATTGGAAAATACTAATTCATAATTTTGCTTAAAGTTAAATTAAACAAACTCTATTAATCATATATATTGTAATTACATTACATAATTGTAGAAATTAATTTTTGAAAATTCAAATTCATAATATGTAAATTATTGTAAGTTGGAATTTTTGCAGTTGTGTATTTTGTTGTAGTTGTAGGATTATTTCAAATAACTTTGTATTTCAAAGTGCAAAATTGTATATAAATTTGAAATATTAAAAAAATATGTAATATCATGTGACGTACTATTAAAAAAAATCATTTTCAAATAAGTAACTTCACATGTCTTGTATGTAGGATTTATGGATCGAACCTGGAATGGTTCGTTTTCTGACTATTTAAGACAAGTAATGACGAATGATGATTAAACTCCAACGAGTTTGACACCAAATATGCAAAATATATACAATTAACAATAGGGGTAATAAATAATTTTAATAAATACAATTACATATAATATTATGGATTAAATCTTCATTTTTTTTGAAAATATTAAAAAATTGTATATACAATAATTTTATAATCGCTATTATATATTACGTTCAATAATGTGTATTTTATTATTGTCCCATGTAACGCACGGGTACAAATACTAGTGTTAAAATAAAATTGAGCTTGAAAGGTAGAAGACAATGTATCTCTGCCATGAATTTTGTTCAATGAATTATATTTATTTAGCCCAATTAATGAAAAACAAATAACGTACAAAATTAAAATCATTTATGTATATCTCTAGGATGAATATCAAATTAGGCTAAATATACATAAATCATTTAAAAAAAAACTATGGATGACATAGATGACAATGTATAATTGCATTAAATGATTTTATTCAATGATTGCATCCATGGTTATTTATATAGTTGTCTGCATTAATACATAGATACTCGGTCCTTCTAATTATAAATATCCGGTAATAAATATTACATGGTCTCCGAAGTTTTTTGGTTGATAATTTTAATGTAATATTTTATTAAAAAAATTACATTGTTATACTCCTATGATAATACTTTTTGTTATGAATACAATGATAGTACTTTTTATATAATAAGGTGTTGTATATGTTGAGAGATGAATGGTAAAAGTTAATTTTTAAAGTTTGACTTTAGTATAAATCAAGGTAACAAATAAAACGGGAAGGAGAGAATATATTGCAACTACAATTTCAAACTCATTGCATACAAATAACCCCATTTATATCAATATCAATGAAAAAACTATTAGTATTTTAGTAATTTTTGTATGGTATTCTCTTTAAAAAGTAAAAATAATTAATTATATCTTTCCAAAAAGCCCTCTTTGAAACACACATATTTCACTCATTACCCTTCGTACTGAAAAATAATTACCACCCTATAACAAAAGGATATAGAAAAAAGTACAACTTCACTTGTATGTATATTATTTTTATTTTTATTTCAAAAACAATGTAGATTTGATTTGAATAGAAATATGCTAAAATTTTAATAGAAGAAGAAAATATCTTCATTGTGGGACGATTTCATTGTAAATTAAAATATATTCAAAATGTGTCTGCTATAAATACACCCCTGCAAGAGAAATTAGCGAATCAATAATTTAAACAAATCAAACTCAAACACGATATATTACGAATATAAAAGAATATCACCAAATATGTACAAACAAATAAAAAACTAACAAACACTATATATCTTACTATCTTCTAATAGACTAAATAATTTGATAAATGAGACTTTAGAATATGATGCATTGTGCACGTGTATGACAAATGTTTATTCAAAAGTTACGAGGCTCTTCTTCAAAAGTTATCAAGCTAATAATTTTATCTAATTTATAGGGTGAAGGAACGGCCATGAGTCAATAATAATAATAATAATAATAATAATAATAATAATAATAATAATTAATCTATATATTATAATAGAAAATTTTGTGAGACCCACGAAATAGAGCCACGAGAGTGACTGTAGAGGAATTGGCCAATCACAACGTAGAAAATTATAATTTTTTTATTATAATTTTTTTATTTTCAATCTGGATTTTATTTTAAAATTAAAAAAACCCGAAAATATCACTAATCCTTGACTGCTTTGGACTCTGGATTAAATTATTTTGGTGCAAATAACAGTTATTATTTTGGTGTTGTCTATAATATAGTAGTAGTAGTAATAATAATAATAATAATAATAATAATAATAATAATAATAATAATCTATATATTATAATAGAAATAATTGTGAACCCCACAAAATAAAGCCACGGGGGCGTTTCTCGGAGTCTAGACCAATCACAACTTAGTAAATTGCATTTTATTTTCAATTTCTTCCAGATTTTATTTACAATTAAAGAAATTTAAAAATATATCCTTAATCCACATCTGCTTGACAACAGTTATATTCAAAACGAGTCTACTAAGTCTCAAACAGTAGTGTTCAATTTTAATTTTAATTGTATTTTATTTTCTATTTCTTTCCAGATTTTATTTACAATTAAAGAAATTTAAAAATATATCCTTAATACACGTCTGCTTGACTGCAATTACATTCAGAACAAGTCCTACTAAGTCTCAAACAGTAGTGTTCAATTTTAATTTAAATTGTATTTTATTTTTTATTTCTTTCTAAATTTTTTTTGCAGTTCAAGAAATTAAAAATACGTTAAACGAATCCTACGAAATCTCAAACAGTAGTATTCAATTTTAATTTAATTACAACCCTAAAACAAAATCGTCCATAACTAATGACCTTAATATCCAAAACACTTCAAAACCATTACCAATTATATTATTAACATGACTCTTGCGGTTAGGTCGATGAGATTCATGAGTTTTTGTAGATATCTATGTAAATATAACATATCTGTTAGATGTTATATCTATTTCCCATATATAACCTATTATTATCAAAAAATTATTCTGAGGTACTCTAACTTTTGGTGAAATTTTTTTTCTAGTACCCCAATTTTTCAAAACTAATTTTGAGGTACCCTTACTTTTTGGGTTAGTAATTATTTGATGTTTTTCCGGCCATTAATTTTATTAAGTGACCAAAATGCCGTTGTTCTCCCCTTCTTGAAGAAATACCCTTAAAGAAGAAGAATGAGGGTATTTGGGTCTCTTAATAAAATTAATGCCCAGAAAAACACCAAATAATTACTAACCCAAAAAGTAAGGGTACCTCAAAATTAGTTTTGAAAAGTTGGGTACCAAAAAATAGTTTTCCCAAATATTAGGATACCTTCGAGTAATTTTTTGTTATTATGCATCTACTTTCACAAACAACATACTAAATATTCCAAAATTAAACCTCTCTTCATCTACAGTCGGGAGCAAGCAAGATTAATCTTATCGCACTTCAGAAACCTTCCCCATCAATAGTTTCACATTTATAAACGTTCTTTCCCAATATTCATCAGTAAGTTTCACATTCTTAAATGTTTTCCATAATATTTAATTGTTAAAAATTCTTAATGTTTGAATGTGGCTAACTATAATTTTGTTTCACATGTTTATCAGACCATCAACAAAGCAATTTTCACAATTATTTGAATTAAACCAGAGCAATGCTCACAACTATTTGAATCAAGCCAGCTTGTCGAAAATAACAAGTGTCGATCAATTGCACTGAATTTAACTGGTTATCATATTTTACTAGTATTTTATTTTACCTTTTATCATGTCCAATTCTATTGCCTATCATATCGTATGTTAACATGTTGTTGTTGTTGTTGTTTTATACTTTTTATCATGTCCAATTCTATTGCCTATCATATCGTATATTAACATGTTTTTTTAACAAAATTATAACTGAAAACAATAAATTATCTGTGATGGTGTATGTTATCCATTTCCACCTTTTTCTATGCCTTCATCTATGTTATACCTTCACCTATTCAAGCTTGACAGGTCAACGTAAGAAAGGATGATGCATCATGCAACTCGCCGTGGTCAACATTCATTGTTATTTTAGGAAATTTTCTTTTGCTAAATTACATGTTTTGTTGGAACAATTTATGATGATGTTTTGCATGTAACAATTTCATTAATATTTCGTTTGATTTATTTGTATGGATAGTTATTTATCCATGACTTTTTTAAAATTTCAAAAGTAACAAATTGAGTTCACTTCGTCCATCGCACGGATTGAGCCCTAGTAATAATAACAATAATAATAATAATGAATGGAGTATAACATACCTTATATGTTACAAAAACAATGAAATTCCAAATTTCTCAAAATAAAATAAATTTAAAAAGAACACTATGAATGGTGTATAACCTTTTCATTAAACAAAAAAGAATGGTGTATAACCGAACACTATCAATGCCCTGCTTAAATGTGCTTAACTGCTCATCTTTCTTTCGTTTTTTTGTCCACAAAGAGCTTCATTTGTAATATTTTAATATTATTTTCATTTTGTCATTTTATTCTCTCCATTATTTTTTATCTGCTATTTATGATTTTCAGTATCAATCTTTAATTAATAATTTTTAATATAATTTTTATAAAAATATAATATTATACCTTTTTAATAGTATTTTTTTGTTATAAATCTAATGACATCAATTTTATATGATTCATCATTATACAAATTAAAATATTAACGATCAAAATTTTTAATATAATTTCCTAAACCACATATACATAAAAACGGAGGGAGTATCTTTTGGCTTAATATTGCTAATACACCCGCGATTATAGCTTCTATTGTCATTCCACTTATATTTATATTATTTTTTTGTGATTAGTTAATACTTTTATTAATTTTTAGTAGTAGCTCATCATGTCATAGACATTTATGTATATAATATTTTCATTCCAAAGTTAAGAAAGACTAATTATATCATTATAAATGTCCTCTTTAAAACACATTTACTTCAATTCTATCTACAATTTTTTTAAAAAGGAAGAATAAGCAATTATAGTTTTCCAATAATGCCCTCTCAAAAACATACATATTACGATCCTCATCCTTTGTACCTAGAAATATATATATATATATATATATATATATATATATATATATATATATATATATATTGTTATAAAATAATATATTTTTGTGAATGTCCATCAATATCTCTTAGGCGGTTAGGGTTTAGGAGGATTTCTCTTATGTAATCCCACTATGTAATTAGTATAAATACCCTTTGTGGGTTATGAATATAGTATCGCTCATTCTCCTCCCTCAATCTCTCTGTGTCTCTATTGTTATTATTCTCTTTGTACCGTGTTCATCTATTATTATTTCATAACACGTTATCAACACCAGTCTCTAACCAATCGATTCTTGAATTTTCCGATAATTGATCGAAGTTATGGAAAATTCTTTGATTGGAACCATGAACAAAGGAGGGGATATGTGTCTTGAAGACAGTGCAACAACACACACTATTTTGAAGAATAAGAAATATTTTTCTTATTTATGGATGAAAGAAGCAAATCTTAGCACTATTTCAGGTAGTTCAAATTTAATCGAAGGCTCCGGAAGAGCTCATATAACACTACCCAGTGGGATTATATTTCATATTGATGATGCATTGTATTCCGCCAAAGTCTCAAAGAAACCTATTAAGTTTCAAGGATATTCGCAGAAATGGATATCATATTGAGACAACTAGAATAAGCAGTGTTGAATACTTGCATATTATAAAGTTTGCCTTAGGCAAAAGATGTGTGTTAGAAAAATTACCATCATTATCCTCTGGGTTATACTACACAATAATTAACCCAATTGAAGCACATACTTTAGTAAACCAGAAGTTTACTAACGACAACGAATTTATCATATGGCATGATAGATTGGGGCACCCTGGATCAAACACAATGCGGAAAATTACAAAAAACTCATATGGACATAATTTAAGGGGCCAGAAGATCCCTCAATCTAGTGAGTTCACATGCGCGGCTTGCTCTCAAGGAAAATTAATCATAAGACCATCACCACTTAAGGTGGGGGTTGAATCTCCCAAGTTCTTGGAACGCATACAAGGTGATATTTGTGGTCCAATAGACCCACCATGTGGACCCTTCAGATACTTTATGGTTTTAGTTGATGCATCAATGAGATGGTCACATGTGTGTTTATTATCAACCCGCAACTTGGCTTCTGCAAGATTGCTGGCTCAATTGATTAAATTACGAGCACATTTTCCAGATCATACTATCAAGAAAATTCGTCTTGATAATGCTGGTGAATTCACATCAAAAGCCTTTGATAATTTTTGTATGTCAGTTGGCATAGAGGTAGAGCATCCTGTGCCACATGTCCATACGCAAAATGGTCTTGCAGAATCATTTATCAAGCGCTTGCAACTAATTGCAAGACCATTACTTATGAGGGCAAAGCTTCCCATTAGTGCTTGGGGACATGCTATATTGCATGCCGCGGCATTGATCCGCATAAGGCCGACAAGTTATCAAGAATATTCCCCCTTACAATTGGTTTACGGCCATGAACCTGATATCTCCCATCTACGAACTTTTGGATGTGCGGTGTATGTTCCAATTGTCCCACCACAACGCACTAAGATGGGACCCCAAAGAAGATTGGGAATATATGTTGGGTACGAATCTCCATCCATAATTAAGTATCTAGAGCGAGCAACTGGAGATATGTTTACAGCAAGGTTTCCAAACTGTCATTTTGATGAGGCAGTCTTCCCAACATTAGGGGGAGAAAATAAGCAGATGGACAAGGAGATGAGTTGGAATGAATTATTATTAACATATCTTGATCCTCGTACAAAACAATGTGAACCGGAAGTTCAAAACATAATTCGTCTGCAAACTTTAGCAAATGAATTGCCAGATGCCTTTTCTGACCTAAAGAGAGTCACTAAATCCTTTGTCCCACCTGCTAATGCTCCTTGTAGAATTGATGTCCCTGTAGCACAAGACATTATTACAAATGAGCCTAGACCACAAATGAAGCGTGGTAGGCCAGTCGGTTCCAAAGACAAAAATCCTCGAAAAAGAAAAGGAGCAAAGAATAACGATAACCAACATGAGGAAATATTGACTCTAGAAGAGTCCCCAAACATGACAAATGAGGAAGTTGCACCTCAAGTTCAGGTACCTGAAAATCACGAAAATGATGAGATCTCAATTAATTATGTCATTACTGGGAGAAGATGGAACCGACATGAAATCGACGTCGATACAATGTTTTCATATAATGTAGCGCTCACTATCATGAATGAAAACGAGGATCATGAACCGCGGTCTCTTGAGGAATGTAGACAAAGAGAAGATTGGCCAAAATGGAAGGATGCCATTAAGGCGGAATTAGATTCACTCACAAAAAGAGAAGTATTCGGACCCGTAGTCCGTACACCAAAGGGTATCAAACCTGTGGGATTCAAATGGGTTTTTGTAAGAAAACGAAATGAGAAAAATGAGATTGTAAGATATAAAGCACGACTTGTTGCACAAGCGTTTTCTCAAAGGCCAGGTATCGATTATGAGGAAACGTACTCCCCTGTAGTTGATGCCACTACATTTCGATACCTATTAAGTCTAGCAACTCATGAAAATCTCACTATGCATCTCATGGATGTCGTTACAGCTTACTTATACGGGAAACTTGATAACGACATCTACTTGAAACTCCCTGAAGGATTTAAATTGCCTGAAGCTGATAACTGCGTTTTATGACTATGTTTTTGGGGTTTTCAATAGTGAATTAGGGTTAATTTTATGTGTGAACCTTGATTTTTATTCCAATTTCCCTACTACACTTGGTGTTGTTATTTTTGATGTGAATTTGTAGGTTTTGAGTCCAAAACACCAATTTTCTCTCAATTTCTGGTAAGAGTGAAGTCACCACGGTCCTCTACATCTCATACTTAGACTGTGGTACAAATTTGGGACGGAACGGATTAAGGAGCTCACGGCCAGGGGCCACCACGGTCTGACCGTGGTGAACCCCACGGTCCATGCTGACGCTTTTCACGTGTGCTGGCTATTTGGGAGAGTAAAAAGGAGCAACAACATTCTCTTGGGCCATTAATTCATATCATTCGTTCATCCTTCAATCCCATTGGGCCAAGCCTCCATTCAGTCACACAAAAGGGAAAAAGGGAAGGAAATTAATTGCACTCCATTGATTCTATTCTCCTCCACTCGGCCCAATGAAAAGGAGAGGAAGTGGGCTAAATTACTCCCTTTGTTGCATTGATTCGCCCAACACTCCATTGCTTCCATGGGTTGACTCCTCAATTGGTCCAATCGTAAGGAAGACTAGTCTAGGCCCATTATTTTCAAGCGGTCCAATTGCAAAGGAGAAGTGGGGAGGAATGGAATTTAATTCCCTCATCTTTTCATACGGTCCAATGATTCACGGCCCAATCATCAAAGAGGAAATTGGAGGAAATTGTGACCAATTGGGTCATTCTTCACCAAGCCTAACGACAAAAGAGGGAAGGCTAGAAATTTATTTCATTTTCTTCAGCACATCATTCGCCCAGTACATAGGCAGCGTGTATCACGGGGAGACCATGGCAACGGCCACGGTCCGTGACAGTGTAGCTGCGCGTGTTTAGCCGTGATATGCAAGAAAAGAAGCAGCAAGTGACGGTTATTTTTTTGGGGGGGCCATAGATTATTCATCATGGATGGAACCATTCATTCACTCATCCACCAAAGAGAGAAAAAGGGAGAAAGCCCTAAACCTCCCATCTACTCCTCACATCTTCAATCAAGATCAAGATCAAGATCAAGATCAATTCGAAGAGGAGAGAAGTTCGAGATTCGGGAAGAAATTACATTACTTGCGAGGAAGACTCCACCCCGGGATCGAAAGGCTCGACGGTTGTAATTCCTTGTGTATTTATTTCTCCTTTCGATTTCTTTCTTTGTTTTGAGAATTAATCATGATGTTTGGAACTTGTGTCGTACTTTTCTTGAATATGAGTGAGTAGATTTCTTGAATTCTAGGGTTTGCAACCCGAAACAATGTAGTTTGATTGATTGTTATTAGTCTGTGCGTGAACTCTTGATTAGAATCAATAGAAGGTTGTGTTTTCCATGTTCATGTGTGTTCTCTGAGCGCTCGAATATTCATGAGTTTGAGATTAACCTGAGAAGTACTGAAAGGTGAATTAGTGTAATCTGACTACCAACCTGTCTACTTAGGCTTACGAAAGTTGAAAAAGGAGTAGTAAACTAGGGAATCATTAGATAACCTGACTTTTTAGACCTTCAATTCTGATTAATCTAAAAGGCAGACGAAAGTTGTTGATTAGGTTGTTTAGAATAATTCTATTTAGCATCGAAAGGGCAATAGAATTCAGAGGTTGTTGATTCTTGATTCATTCTTGAATGTATCATTGTACAGGCTAGGTTTTAGTAATTGAACTCGTTGTTAGGTTAGCATCTCCCTAGAAGTCTTTCTCTCTTGATAGAATTTGTGATTGGTTTTTCCTGCTTTATTAGTTTAATTAATTGTTAAACCTTTTCCAAAACCCAAATCTGATTAGCTTAGCAATCGTGATAGAGATTAGTTTTCCGTGCTGCTGATTGAGTCCCTGTGGGATCGACCTTGACGTGCTACTACGTACACCGTGCGCTTGCGGCCCTGTCAGAAGCAAATAAGAAACCTCGAGAACTTTGCTCAATCAAATTGAATAGAACTTTGTATGGCTTAAAGCAATCTGGACGAATGTTGTATAATCGTCTTAGTGAGTATTTATTGGAAGAAGGCCACACAAATGATCCCATCTGCCCATGCATCTTCATAGAAAGATCGGGGTCTGAATTTGTCATAATTGTCATTTATGTTGACGATTTAAACATTATTGGAACTCCAGAAGAGCTCCGAAAAGCAACAGATTGCTTAAAGAAAGAGTTTGAAATGAAAAACATGGGTAAAACTAGGTTTTGTCTTGGCTTACAAGTTGAACATTTTGATAATGGAGTTTTTGTGCATCAGTCAGCTTATGTAGCAAAGGTTTTACATGGACAATGCACACCCTTTAAGTACTCCAATGGTGGTGAGATCACTTGATGTGGAAAAGGATCCTTTTAGACCCCCTTGAAAATGACGAAGAACTTCTTGGTCCTGAAGTACCATATTTAAGTGCTATAGGGGCACTAATGTATCTAGCAAGTCATACACGACCGAATATTTCCTTTTCTGTGAATTTGCTAACAAGATTTAGTTCATGCACAACGCGACGTCATTGGAACAGAGTTAAACATATATTTCGATACCTTCAAGATACGATGGATATGGGTCTATACTATCCTCGTGAAGTCAAAACGAGTCTGATTGGCTATGCCGACGCCGGATATTTATCTGATCCCCATAATGCCCGTTCGCAAACTAGATATGTATTTTGGCAATTCACGAAGCTAGTAGAGAATGTGTTTGGTTAAGATCTGTAATTCAACACATTCGGGGATCTTGTGGCTTGACTTCAGAAAATGATGTCCCAACAATTTTATATGAGGATAATGCAGCATGTATAGCTCAACTTAAAGCGGGGTACATCAAAGGTGATAGAACTAAGCATATCTCACCAAAGTTCTTTTTCACCCATGATCTCCAAAAGAAAAACGAAATTAATGTTCAATAGATCCGCTTTAGTGAGAATTTAGCGGATTTATTTACTAAGTCACTCCCGACAACAAAGTTTAAAAGTTAGTTGATAAAATTGGGTTGCGTCGGCTCAGAGATCTTAACTGATGTTCTCATCAGGGGGAGTTAAGGCGCGTTGTACTCTTTTTTCCTTATCTGAAGTTTTATCCCATTGGGTTTTCCTTGGAAAGGTTTTTAATGAGGCAACATATGTGGGCGCATAAAGAATTATGTACTCTTTTTCCTTAACTAGGTTTTGTCCCATCGGGTTTTCCTAGTAAGGTTTTAACGAGGCATGTTCTTTGAATAATGGACATTCAAGGGGGAGTGTTATAAAATAATATATTTTTGTGAATGTCCATCAATATCTCTTAGGCGGTTAGGGTTTAGAAGGATTTCTCTTATGTAATCCCACTATGTAATTAGTATAAATACCCCTTGTGGGTTATGAATAAAGTATCGTCATTCTCCTCCCTCAATCTCTCTGTGTCTCTATTGTTATTATTCTCTCTGTATCGTGTTCATCTATTATTGTTTCATAATATATATATATATATATATATATATATATATATATATATATATATATATATATATATATATATATATATATATATATATATATAGGGAATAGATATAATGAGAAGAGAAGTTTGGTGAGAAGATGAGAATAAGAGATCCTAGCCATTGGTTCAAAGATCTAGGGTGGATGTAATTTTTTCTTTTATCTTTATTTCTAATATCTTATACTAAAAGATGATTGGCTGTTTTATTTTAATATTGTTTGTTTTTTTGCTTATCACGTGAGATGGGGAGGGGAAAGGGCACGCTAGGATTAAAGGTAATCACTGTTGTCTATTTCCCAAATCAGAACAGTCATCCCACCATTTTTTTTGAAACTCACAAATTGCTGCAAGGGTGTAAGATCATCGAAGGTTTGCTTTCGGCGTGAAACTCGAACTTTCACTGAAGTGTAAGATCATCGAAGAAGTGCGTTGTTCCCGGCAAACATTTTGGTTCCGACGGCGTGTTTCCAAAATGTTTCCGGTGAGAATTGGTTCAAGTGAACCCCCCAGTTCAGGCGGTGAGTTTTTTCCAGAATTCTAGGGTTTAGTTTGTTGTTTTGTCTCTCTCTCTTTTTTTTAATTCATTGTTTTTTATAGCAATCCGTCACAAACTTTGGTTCCGGCGGCGTGTTTCCGGTGAGGATTGGTTCAAGTGAACCCCAGTTTAGGCGGTGAGTTTTTCCAGAATTCTAAGGTTAAAGTTGTTTTTTGACTTTTTTTTCGAATTCGTTATTTTTTTCAGAATTGGATGTTTTTTTGTAACAGTTATGGGTGATTTTTGGCAGTTTAACGAGGGAATAATATAATTGATGATGGAGACGGAAGGTTTGACCAAATCTGTGGTTGAAGAAATGGAGAAGGAGATGTGAGTCAATGTTTTTATGGGGTTTTGTGGTTCATGTGATTGTGTGATGTTCATTTTTGACATTGTTGATGTTCATTGTGGGATGTTTTGAGGGTTAATGTCAGTTTCTGATGTGCACGCCGGTGCTAATTTTTTTCATTGATTTCAATCGGTTAATGTTCATTTCAATTATATGTGATATTAATTTAATGAAAACTGGATGTTCATTTCATAAACCAGATGTTAATTTCGTTGTGGATATCTTGATGCATTTATTATTTGGGTGCAACCTGATGCGCATTTCAAGCGACTTGATGTTCATACAGTGTGACTTGATATTCTTTTTTGGGTGCCCCCTTATGCTCATTTCAATTTGCTTTCGTGGTGCTTGTTTTAATTGGATATGTAGGGTAGGGGAAATAGATGCAGTCGGGACATGAGTTATTGTCTCGGTGCCAAATCCAAGGCGAACATAAGTATAGGGCCAAATCCAAAACAAATGCAGTCTTTGTGTTCCATATTGATGATCGCTAACGGTGTTGTCTGGGTTGTTGGGGGAACGAGGCGGTTGCACCAAAGGAAAGTGCACATGACGCAGTCGGGGATATTGCGGTGCAGGAAGAAAGCACCAAAGAGTAAGTTCTTTGACTTTCATTAGATATGGCATGATGTTCATTGACATTGATGCTCATTGTCATAAATGGTGTTCTTTGACTTTCATAGATATGACATGATGTTCATAAGACAGTCACGATGCACGTATTAAGAATTTGATGTTCACTTAAAAGTTTGTTAGTTGGGGAACTTAATGTTCATTTCAATTCAGCCTAATGTTCATTTGATGTGTATTGGATGTTCATTTTCACAATGTGGATGTTTTATGTTCAACCTGGTGTTCATTTGATGTATAATGTTCATAGGTTAGGTCATGATGTTCATCTTGCTGATTAGGGGTGTTCACGGGACGGTACCCGAACCGATTGGATAATTTGTCCGGGTACCCGAAAATTCGGGGCGGCCAAACCCTCGAACCGTAACCGAAACTATCGGGTACCCGAAAGTTTCGGGGCGGATACCGGTTAACCAAAAAACCCAATTAATTATAATCATGCGAGTTTCCAATTTTTATTTTTAATTTGTAATTATTAATTAACGCTCCAGTAGCAAAAAGTGTTTCAAAAATTTTTGAAACTGGGCCAGCAGGACCACAGGCACTGAGTTTCCATACGTTTTGAGCTTTTGGAGGATTTGGAATTGGAGCACTGAGTGCCAACATTAACATAAATTAGGGTTTTTTCCAGATTAAAATTTGGGCTTGGATAGTAGATTGGATATTGGGAAAAGATAGGTAAAAATTAAATCTGGGCCTAAATGTTAAATTTAATTTCGGGTAATTCGGGTACCCGAAAACGTCAAGGGGTCGATCCGTAACCGAACCGATTAAACGAAAAATATTCCGGAGCGGGTACCCGACCCGATTAAAATTGATTTTTCCGGGGCGGGTACCTTAAATTAATGACCGGATAGCGGGTTTCCAGATCGGGTTTTCGGGGCGGTTATTTATGAACACCCCTATTGTTGATCATTTGATATTACATTGATGTTTATAAGTTAGGTCATGATGTTCATTGTAAATGGATTGGTGCTTATTTTCATGTATGTATATGGTAATTATGTTCAGGTGTTCATTTCAATTCAGCCTGATGTTCATTTTCACAATGTGGATGTTTTATGTTCAGGTGTGTACTTGACTTAGCGGACAACAATACGACACGTGTCCTCGCATTGGACATACTGACCAACATTTTATCTGACATGGTGAACAAGGCAATCGACCACTTTGACTTCAAGTTGTGTTTGTGATTATCATGTTGCATTCGTGGTGACATTTAGAATTTTACATTGATGTAATTTGTTTTGAAAAAAATTGTGATATTGTATTAAACGTTAAACATTAAGTGTCAGTTTGTAGATGAACAACGTCATGTGGTTTGAACATTCAGTAAATGAATATCATGATAGTGTGAAATGAAATTAATGTGCATGTGAAATGAACGTTAGGTGCATATGACATGAACATCAGGTTCATGTGAAATGGACACCATGTTTTGTACGTTGAGATGCGAGGCATATATAAACGAGCGCAAGGGTTGTGAAAATGATCATATATTATAACGCCCTGGAAATTCAATTCTAAACTTAACGGTCAAAGTCAAACGTTGACTAACATTAACAGCGGAAGTCCCATTTTTTTTTTCTTTTTTAATTGGGCGTTACTGCCGTATCCCTGAAGGAATACAAGGCAAGAAAGGAAAACTAGCAACTAATAATTTTTACTTCAATTTAAACAAACGGAAGAAACTTCAAATTCTAAAAACAAAACTCAACATAAACTAATTTCAAGTCTAAACATAACTAAACTTTTATTCTCAAGCTACTAACTTCAACGTCCTCCCTTCTAATTCCCGTTCCCATCACAGAACCCTTCACCTGAAAACAAAACATTTAAAAACATGAGGAGGACTCAATAATGTCTACCCCTAACCGTCAAAACAATTTAAAATCCATTTCAATTCATTTTTGGGGGAGAAGTGAACAAGTTAAACCTTTTCAAAATCAACTTTCTTTCCCAACCAACCAAACCATATTTCAGAATTATTAAGCGGGCGGACCTTGCTTCCAATGACTTCGCTATAATCATATCACAATCTCAATCTCAATACCAATCTCAATCATTCACAATCACAATCATACGGATGACCATCCATTTCACACACGTGTATAAAACTAACCCCGGGGAAGTAGCACTTATCAGGCATCCCTGATCTCTTGACAACGGATGCCCAGAACCTGGTCTTCGGGGGTGTTGCCCGAACCCACATTTACGTCACGTTTGAATTATTAGTCAAGTTTAATAACATACCATTCCAACTCAAACAGTCCAATCCAGTCCAATCCCAAATTTCCAAAACCATTTCCAAATCACACACGTAAAGGACTGCCCACATTTTAATCAACTCAAAAACATAACTCGACATCCAAAATAGACAGTCAATTTTCATCATAAAATCCCTTCGGGATGCAAACCGCAAAATAACTTAAAAATCGACAAAACAATTAAAGTGCACCCCAACGGGATTTAATACATAGACATTACCTGACAATTCTTCTCCTTACTTCAGAACACACTTGAGCTCACTAGATCGAACGGTTTAGACCGCGCCTAAAAATAACGAAATTTCTAAAATTAAAACGCGTCGTACGGAGTTAACGAAATCTACTTTCCACCTAGCCCACCCCTAGGAACACTATAAGTTCCCATCATTCATAAATTAACATTTTAAACATATCTTACATCATCAAACTATCACATATCACAACACTTCCATATGACAATCAATTGAATAATTCACACATAACAACACATTTATTCAAAAGAAAAATAACTGGACAGATTGCAACGTTTGGATAAAACGAATTATAACTTAACTTCCCAACATCCTATGGGTACGGTTTTGGACTTTCTGGAAACCCCGGGATGTCTACTAAAACTCTTATGTTGACCCGAGACCTAAAACACCCCTTAAGGTCCTCAAAAACAGCCAACTATACAACCTGTCCAGTTCTGACCTAGGTGCGCTATTTGGGTCGTAACTCAGAATATACACCTCAAAATCCCGATCCGCAAAATTTCTATGAAAGCTAACATCCTAAGGTATTTTTAGACAACAAGGTAGGGCTAAATATTAACCACACAATAAATGGTGACCGATATCGTACGACTCATAAATATGTCCAAACTGACCGGGTTTTATTTCAGGATTTTTGATCCTAGTTCTAACCATACTATCCCGGGACTCCAAATTGAGGTTCTAAACAGTCTACTAGGGTCTACTACTTGCTCTTTTCACCCCCATAGCACAACTAAAGTCGACTTACACATATACTAACATAAATTGCGACGATAACATATTAATTCTCAATCAAACACATAAACTTAAAATTTACACTAATAATCGAAATAAAGGAAACGAAACATGGTCCCCTAAACTTCAAACACCCAAGAAACTAACAAGGTACTATTTTACCAAAATATAGACAAATTAAACATTTTTAATAAATAAGGAATTCGATAAACCTCCTTAATAACGACATAACACACGATAACAATTCAAAATAATACGATTACTATATAAAAATCAAAACTTTATTTATCATAGCGGAAATTAATTTGCAAAAAAGACTAAGAAGACTTAGGAGACACCCTTTGTCAAAGTATAATTACTAATAATTATAAACTAATGGTTTTAACTCCGAATTCTCAAAATTTACTCATACTTTATAAAATAAATTTGAGAAATACAACCCTAATAAACTTTAACATAAATTACATAGTTCACATAGATTGGCAAAGATTACTAATTTACTACTAAATTAAACACTTACAACAATAAAATTGAAACATGAAATAACTACATGAATACACGCACAGAATCAGAATGTAAGAAAAATAATGATAATAAAAAACATCATAATGAGAATAATCATAATCATAAACGTACACATAATTAGAACACTAATCATAACCCTAAACATGAAAATAATACTAATGAAATATCATTACTCAGATTGTATGTAAATAATCCTAATCCTAATCATAATCCTAATCATAATCATACTAATAATCCAAATCAACTCATCACACACATGCTAGTAACAGGTCTAGTGACAAAGAAAATATAGTTTAAGATTAGGGTTTACACACGGATGGGAAAGGCAGCGGCAGAGAGGGCGGTGGTCCGGTGGTGTCATGCGTCGGGGTGGTCGTCGGACGGTGGGCACTAGTCGGGAGGCGGCGGTGGTGGTCGGTCAGTTATCAAACCAGCAATCAACAGCAGCAACGAACGGGTCGGGTCGCCTTCCTCACGTTTGGGCAGTCGCAGCAGTTTCTGGTGGTCGCGGGAGCGGTGCTCGGTGGTTGCCTGGTGTCCGGGAGTCGACGAAGATCGGTGGTAGCTGGGCGGCGGCGGTTGTGGTGCACAACGAGGAAGACAATGAAGGCGAGATAGAGAGAGAAAAGAGCGTGCGATGGTCGTGGGGGGGTGCGACGGTGGCTGTGCTGGTGACCGGTGGCGGTTTCCGGCGTCGAATGGTTACGGCGGTTGGCTGCTGGCGGTTGCTGGGCTCCACGGCAGAGGAGTGAGGGACGAGAGAGACAAATAAGGAGAGTAGGGTTTAGGGTTGATATTAGGAGAGTTAATTAAGATTAATTAGTGAAATTAGCTACTTAATTTGGCAAAGTTAATCTTGGGAAACAAGTTTACCAACCGTCCACTATAGCATTAGGAAAATAAGGTTTAAAATAAATTTCCTAAAACAATAACCATAATAATAATAATAATAATAATAATAATAATAATAATAATAATAAATAATAATAGTACTAATAATAATAATAATAATAATAGTACTAATAATAATAATAATAATACTAAAAATAATCCCATAATTAATTAAATAAAAATAACACATATTCATCAAATATTAACATCGAAATTACCAAAATACCTCTCTTCCCATGCATATCCATGCACGTAGAAAAGACTATATTACCCTTGATAATCCCACGACGGTCCTACGAGCTCAAGTGTTAACAATTTAAACACAGAATAATTAGCGGATGTTAAATAATACTAACGACGTAACGGTAATTATAATCCGATTTTTCGGGGTTTTACATCATTACCCCTTAAAAGAAGTTTCGTCCTCGAAACTTAAACTCAAAACAACGATCTGCCGGATGGAACGAATGGTAGTCTGGACCAAAAACTCGGGGTTTTACATATATGTATAATGAAATGAACATCAACTTAACTTGAACTGAAACTGAAACGAATTCAAGATGAACACCAAGTTTTGTTAAAATAAACATCATTCTGTATTATGTTAACGCCCAAAATGAAATCAAAACATCAATATCTGTTCAACTAAAAAAATGCAATAATTCATCGCCCTTAAGTCATTTTCGACAAGTAATTGCAATAATGAACATCAATTAACAACAAAATGAACATCAATTTTTTTTTTTTTTTGTGAAATGAATATCATGTTATTGTGTAAATGGACATCGAGTGTTTTGGAATGAACATCTTTTCCGTGAGTTTGATCATCTAATGGGGTTATTCCCAATGACTAAGTGAAAGTGGTGCATAGTAAAAGTTCGGTAAATGAATATCATGTGCACGTGAAATGAACGTCGGGTGCATGTGAAATGAACATCACGTTCATGTGAAATGAACATCACGTTTTTTTATGAAATGAACATCAATTAACTGTGAAATAAACATCAAGTTTCTGTGAAATGAACAAACGAAATCGAGATGAACATCAATGTTTTGTGAAATGACCATCATGTTATTTTTAGTATGGCCCATCATTTAAGTTTGAATGGACATCAAATTTTGTTAAATAATTAGCACCAACTTTGAGATGGAAATCAAGTAATTGCAAAATGAACATCAAGTAACTGTGAAATGAACATCAATTCTGTTGTGAGATGAATATCGTGTTATTGTGTAAATGGACATCGAGTATTTTGAAATGAAAATCACGTTTTCTGTGAGTTGAGTAACGATGTATAGTAAAGTGAGCACCAAGTGATTGTCGAGAAGTCATTCGAGCATACAATGGCCTTTTTGCCACATGAACGTTGACCATCATTTAACTTGAATTATATAATTAGCCCCAAGTTAATTTAAGATGAACATCAACAAAATGTGAAATGAACATCACGATATTGAGAAATGGACATCGAAATGTGAAATGAACATCATTTAACTTGAATTATATAATTAGCATACAAAATTGATATCAGCACAACTTCAGCACATCATCCATAGCGCTCTGGACAAGTCCTAGCGTCGTGCGTTGCTATTTGCCTGCAATAGTTGCACTTCCTTGCGCGTGCCTTGTTTTAAGTGGCAACCTCCATTGATGTCTTCTTCCTCTTGCCTCTTTCCTTTGTGACCGAAGCTGGGGGGATGAATGGTAACCTCTTTAGGGACAGACGTTCCAAAATACGTTTTAAAGTCCGTAGATGTGTTGCTCGACGGCTCTCCAACACTTAACGACTCGACCTTTGAGATCAAGGTGTTTGTCTGTTCAATGATCAAACTCAGTTTTGCTTCATCTCCATTGGCAATGTCCATGCACTTATAGAAGACTCTTCACGCCTCGTTTGTCAATTGTTTCTTTCGAGTTACCTTGTCGTGATATACATAAACGTATAAGTGATATGTAATGCACACCAAGCCACATAAAATGAACATCAAAGCTATATGAAATCTTCATTAAGTTATGACAAAATGAGCAACTAGTTTAATTGGTTAATTTGATGCTCCATCAACTAATTTGGCTTGAACATCAACTATTACATGAATGAACATCAACTAATTGTATAATGCACATCATAAACCTTTTACGAACAACAATAACTGAACTGATTGTATGGACGAACATCAATCATAATAGTATGAACATCAATTAATCTTGGAATGAACATCAGGTTCTAGGGTGCCTTCTTCGTTTGCCAAAGCATCCCCAACCAGACCACATGCCCTTTCCTCTGTTACAGCCACCTCATTTCCCTTACAGTCCATAACCAGCACTACACCATAAGCGATCAAGTTGTACCCAAACGTGATCATAACCAGCAGTACACATGAAAATTATGTCTTATGACCATCAAGTTTATGAAAATGAGCATCAGGATATAACAAACAATTTGCAATGAACATCATGACATAACTTGTGAACATCCTTTAACTTACTTTTCGGTGCCTTCTTCGTTCACCACTGTATCACTGACCGCATCATGTGGCCTTTCTCTTGTACAATCAGCTCGTCCCCCCTACAGTACATACTAAACTGTTAGCGATTAATTTGGACCCAAAATAGCAACAATTTATGACAATGAGCATCAATATCAGTGAACACCATGTCATATCTAATGAAAGTCAAAGAACTTACTCTTTGGTGCTTTCTTCCTGCACCGCAATATCCCCGACTGCGGCATGTGCACTTTCCTTTGGTGCAACCACCTCGATCCCCCTACAACCCATACAACACCGTTAGCGATCATCAATATAGAACACAAAGACTGCATCTATTTTGGATTTGGCCCTATACTTACGTTGGCCTTGGATTTGGCACAAAGACAATAGCTCCTGCCCCGACTGCATCTATTTCCCCTACCCTACACATCCAATTAAAACAACCACCACGAAGGCAAATTGAAATGAGCATCAGGGGGCACCCAAAAAAGAATATCAAGATACTCAACAATGAACATCAAGTCAACACTGTATGAACATCAAGTCGCTTGAAATGCGCATTAGGTTGCACCCAAATAATAAATGCATCAAGATATCCCCAACGAAATTAACATCTGGTTTATGAAATGAACATCCAGTTTCCATTAAATGAACATCACGTATAATTGAAATGAACATTAACCGATTGAAATTAATGAAAAAAAATTAGCACCAGCGTGCACATCAGAAACTGTCATTAACCCTCAAAACATCCCACAATGAACATCAACAATGTCAAAAATGAACATCACACAATCACATGAACCACAAAACGTCATAAAAACATTGACTTACATCTCCTTCTCCATTTCTTCAACCACTGGTTTGGTCAAACCTTCCATCTCCATCATCAATCATACTATTCCCTCGTTGAACTGCCAAAAATCACCCATAACTGTTACAAAAAACATCCAATTCTGGAAAAAACAACGAATTAAAAAAAAAAGAGTCAAACAACAACCTAAACCCTAGAATTCTAGAAAAACTCACCACCTGAACTGGGGTTCACTTGAACCAATCCTCACCGGAAACACGCCGCCGGAACCAAGGTATGTGCCGGGTTGCTATAAAAAAACAACGAATTAAAAAAAAAAGAGACAAAACAACAACCTAAACTCTAGAATTCTGGAAAAACTCACCGCCTGAACTGGGGTTCACTTGTACCAATTCTCACCGGAAACATGCCGGAAACACGTCGTCGGAACCAAAATGTTTGCCGGGAACAACGCACTTCTTCGATGATCTTATACTTCAGTGAAAATTCGAGTTTCACGCCGGAATCAAAGCTTCACTTTTCACGCCGAAACCAAATCTTCGCTGATCTTACACCCTTACAACAATTTGTGAGTTTCAAAAAAAAAAAAAGGTGGAATGATTGTTCTGATTTGGGAAATAGACAACAGTGATTGCCTTCAATCTCAGCGTGCCCTTTCCCCTTCCCATCTCACGTGACAAACAAAAAAACAAACAATATTAAAATAAAACAGCCAATCATCTTTTAGTTAAGATATTAGAAATAAAGACAAAAGAAAAAATTACATCCACCCTAGATCTTTGAACCAATGGCTAGGATCTCTTATTCTCATCTTCTCACCAAACTTCTCTTCTCATTATATCTATTCCTATATATATATATATATATATATATATATATATATATATATATATATATATATATATATATATATATATATATATGATATATGATATTGACCGGTCCCGAAATAGTAAATTCGAACATCAATTTCGCGTCTAAATTTCGACATCAACCGAAATTGACTAGTTCTAATAGGTTAGGTCAAGTCGGGTTCGTGTTTGACAGGGCCGCAAGCGCACGGGTACTATTGTAGCAATGTCAAGGTCGATCCCACAGGGACTTGGTCTAGTAACTCAGTGAACTAACCCTCTACTTGATTGCTAAGCCAATCGGGTTGGTGAATTGTTTACGACTTCTAATGAACTAGCTAAAACTAAAGTGGACTAGAAAGGATTAACTCGAGGTAATTCGATGGATGAAGACTTCTAAGGTTTTACTCACCTAACAACAGGGTCTGGAAGCCAGATTAAAGCACGCACAAGAAAATAACTCAAACGAATCAAGAATCGATAACCTCTAAATTCTATCGCCCTTTCGATGCTAAATAGAATTATCCTGGGTAACCTAATCAACAACTTTCGTCTGCTTTTCAGGTTAAACAGAATTGAAGGTCTAAGCAAGGTCGGGTTATCTAATGATTCCCTAGTCTACTACTCCTTTTTCAACTTTCGTAGGCCTAGGTAGAAGGGTTGGTGGTCAAATTCCCCTAATTCACCTTTCGGTACTTCTTAGGTTAATTTCTGAATTACAAACATCCAAGGCCTTAAGAACATTCGCAAGCAAGAAAAACGCAACCTTCTATTGATTCAATTGAGAATTCAAGTACAAACTAAAACATTTCTAATCAAACTCCATATTGATGGTTCATAAAACCCTAGAAAGAACGAAATCTACTCATAAGTATTCATTGAAAACAAGAAATACGTTCTAAACATGGTAATCAATTCTAGAATTAAGGAAGAGAAAGTGAGAAGAGTAAAGCAAACACTAGGGAGAAATTCGTAGGATTCTCTCAAGAACTTCACAAGAGTGTTGCGTGCTTCTTCTCGAATTCCAAATCTTCAATGCCTTCGAATTGATTCTTGATGAATGGAGGTGTTTTTGGTGAGGAATTCCTCTCTCTAATCTATCTTTCTCACCCAGAATAAGTGATAACCGCGTTCCCCCTCTTTTCCCGATTAGCTCATAAAAATAATCGCAATGAGAAACAGCTCAACCACGGTCCGTGGTCACCACTGACACGACGTGGTTGGCGCTGTCTCATTTCTACTCGTTTCTTCTTGAAATTTTTACCACAGTCCTATCAACGATGGTTGATGCCAGTACCCTTGGCCTTACCAAATTTGCTCCAAAAATCACCTTTTTAGCCCTAAACCTGAAAATAAATGCCAAAACGCAAAAACCAAGTGTAAATAGAGAAATAGGGAAGATTAAACACCTTTTTAGCCAAAAATCACCATGATTATGCTTCTAAAATACCTAAAAATAAGTGCAAATAATACACTTATCAACCCCTCCATGCTAAAACCTTTCTTGTCCCCAAGCAAGTACTAGACTCAAAACTAGGAAAAACGGACTCAAAAGAAGAAAAAGAAAAGAAAGACTCGAACATCCTATGTACAAGCCCCCTCAGGTAAGCATTAGCAGAACTCTCAAGCAACTTTGTCCAACCAAAACACAACCCTAAAGCGATTTAAAACATTTTAGCACAAGATAGAGGGAGATTTTCGAAAAGGATTTAGGGGAATCACACCATCAAGATCATATTAGTCACCCTTCCGTCACCGAATTAGCGAGAGAACACATGTATGAGTATGAAACTAAAACGGTTGAGAGCAATCCTCACTTTTGGGAATGTGGAAACACTCCCCTCATGTATTTTCAAAATGAAGTCAATGTTTGGTTCTCTCAATACTCTAGCCTAGGAAACAATCTACCATATGCTTGATGATCATCTCAATTCTCTACCGCTATATGCAAAGTGCAAATGACAATCAAGAGGTCTTTGAAAGGGTTGTAACGGGGCTAAGGTTAGGGGTAAGGGACGGAAAATATTTGGATAAGTGGAGCTCGAAGCCAAGCTTGGAGTTGTACTTTTCCAACCTCACTCAATGTCATTGAACCTTACTCGCCCATAAACAATCACAACAATCCCGAAACATTTATCAGAGACTGCCTCATTACTAAACTCCTCACTTGCCATCACACTTGTGCTCCCTTTTTTTATTTTTTATATATTTTCTAATTGCTATTGAATTGTTCTCTCTCTCTTTTTTTTGTGATTTTTTTCGAAGCAAGTGATTGGCAAGTGAAAATCATATACAAAATTAATTACAAAACTTGGCAGGTTTTGCTAACATAGCCACTACATTGATGCTACATAAGTGAGAAAAATCCCAACACTTCCTATTCATTACTTTCCCAACACACTGTTTTGCGAATGTATTCACAATTAACCCCATCAACCACACTCAATATACTCCAAGCAATGGCTTAAGGTAGGAAGATATGTAATTGGCCAAGGCTTATAATTTCAGGTTATTCCGAGAAAACGGAGTAACCAAAGGCTAGAAGAAGGGTTAAAGGCGGAGAATTACATGAATAGGGTGGCTATTTGGTATTGTAGCTACAATAAGTGCGAATGAATGCCTCAATCATGTTGTCAATGCATGATGCAAAGTGCAGTTTCAAAGAGATGAAAAGCAAGTTCTAGAGATCACAACCAAGGTTGAGTCACACATGGAAATATGAGACTAATGAAAATGATTAGTCATTTTGGCTTAGTAGTCTCACGGGTTTGTGCTCAACAACCAATCAAAGAACATAAACATACAAATGCTAAGCTCACATCAAAGGGTTAAGAAGGGCAATGAATCTTCACTATCAAGATGTAAACCCAAATCAAGATGTTTTCGAAATTTCTTTTCAAATCTTTGAATCACTTACGGGCTACGCAAAGGCTAAACAAAGCTACAAGAAATACTAGCTGGCTTACAATCATCACCGGAGGCTTACCTAACCTAATCCTAAGGCTAATCTAATATTTTTTTTTTCTTTTTGCTTGATTTTTTCTATTTTTTTGGCTTTTCTTTATTTTTTCTTTTCTTTTTTTTCTATTTTTAACTAGATGAACTAAATGCAATTAAACTAAATGCAAACTACATGCTTAAGTTGTTACCTATGAAGATAAACAAGAAAAATAAAAGAAAGAAAGGACACACCTAGATTCATGAAACACCACTATATGCTAAATGTTGAGCAAACTATATGCATGATGCAAAAATATGTACAAATGCATATACACAAGTCATTTTTCCAAAAATTATCACCAATCATCGAAACATAGCAACCAAATCAACAAGGCAACCAAGTCACATAAAACTAACCAACCCCTCCATGCTAGGACACAACATTGTCCTCAATGCTAAAAAGAAGCAAACAATCATAGGGGGGAAGGAAAAGTTAATGAGCAAACATCACGCATCAGGAGGGGGCGGAGGGTAAGGGTAAGGGATCTGAGCTCCATGGCTCTCAAACCAACCACGCATCGCGGATAAACACTCGCTCATGCTAGTCAAATGTTGGTTTTGCGACGCAATCATGCCCCGAAGCTCAATGTGCTCCGATCGGACATACTCCCTAAGGGAGGTTTGCTCGTCACGGATCTCGCGAAGTGCAGTCGAAACGTCATCCATGTTGAAGGCGTGGGAGGAGGAAGGGTCAAGTGAGTGAGGGGATTGGGGTTCGTCATGGTCGGACTCAGGATCATACGCGATAAGATCTAGGGGAACCAGGTCTCCATCCCCTCCCGGTAGGAAGGAGAAGTTGGCCCGATTTTGGATAGTCGTTCGGGCCACATTGGGCAACTGCATGAGCTGCCGATTTGGGTACCTCCAGTAAATGTTACCACCCCTAGAAACAATGAAGAGCATGGTGGTCAAAGCGCTATGGTCAAGCCTCTCAGACCCGGGAATCCTAAACTCCTCATTTGGCATGACTCCGAGAGATTTTGCAATCCTTGTGACAATCCCCCCGCAGGTGATCTTACCCTTTTTCCTATTAGCTATCTCTTGAAGATGTGTAACTAAGAAAGAGTCGGGGTCCATCTGCCTACCCTCATACATATTCTTCATGAAAAATAACTCCGCTCCCCGAGGCATATTCATGCTATCATCCCTCGTGAAAAAGCTCGTCGCGAAGATGCGTTGAGCTAACCTAATCACGGGGTTTCTGATTTCGGTCGCCTTAGACCGACTAGAGTCGAAATGTTGCTCCCCGGTGATCATTTCCCAGAAAGAATCCGGGTCATACCTTGGAGGCACACGACGCTCACTAACATCAAGGGGACGCGGGAGGTGGAAAATGCTATTAAAGGTACTCAAATTCAATTGATAGTCTTGGCAACGCAAACGGAACCTAATGACGCCCTCTTGGCAATTACGCCCATTTTGAACCTCGGTGTATAGGGTACTCAAAAACTCCAAAGTCAAGTCCGAATAGGGAGGTTCTTTGATGGTTAGGTAATCACCCATCCCCCCTCTAGCAAACAACCATTTAATGTCATCCAAAACACCCATGGATTGCAACAAAGCAACATCAACATAACGAGTAGCAACAAAACCACGGGATCTCAAACGCAAGTAATTAGCAGTTTGTATTGGGCTAGTGAACTGAAAAGGGATAGGGTCATTACCTTGCTCCATAGCAGCGCGGTTTGCGGCTCGTTGAGCACGAAGCTCCCTCGGATTTGGTTCGTTGGAGGACCCAGCAACATCAGTTCTTCTCTTTTTGGGTGCCATGGCAACTTTAAGCTCCAACAATGGTGATTTTTGGAAAAATGAGAATGAAGGGTGAAGGTGAATGTGGTGGTTAGGGTTCGAATTGGTGGATGTGGTGGGTGAATGAGTGGATGTGGGGTTCGAAGGTGGTGGTCGGATGTGGGTTGGGTGCTGTGGTGCGTGGGTTCGAATTTATGAGGGATGAAGATTGGTGAGAGAAGGAATGAAGAAGAAGAAGTTAGAGTTTAGGGTGAGGATTTTGAATTTGGTGAGAAAGAAGAAGAAGAAGAAGAAGAAGAAGAATGGATTGAGGATGGAAATAAGGTTTAGGGTGTGTGAAGAGTGAAGAAGAAGGATGGAGTTGTTAGAGTGGGAGCTAGGGTTCGAAAATAGGTGAAAGAAGGAGGAAGAATGAATGAATTGAGTTAGAAAAGGGGGAAAAGCAGTGAAACCACTGCGAGACCATGGTCGCCACTGTGATCAGTGGGTTACTGCCACCTCGCAAAAAAAATTTTTTTTTTTTTTTTGTTTTTGATTTCCAGCCACCACGGTCCGTGGTTGTCACCACGGGCAGACCAAGGTTGGCGCTGGAAATTGAGTTTTGAGGGAAAAAAATTGGAGGAAGGGAGGGAGACGAACCACGGTCCGAGGTTGTCACCACGGGCAGACCAAGGTTGGCCCTGGAACTTCATTATGAGCTGGTTTTCGAATTGCCTTCCACACCCATTTTTTTCTTCTATCTTTTCACTCAAGTTTTTACAGTTCTTTTCTCCCCCAACTCCCTCAAACTCATTTTTTTCTTCATTCTTTCTAACTCAAACACTTTTCACTCATTAAACCATCAAAACACCCTAGAAACCAACTCCTCCATGCTAATTTTCCTTGCTCAAACTCACTCTTACACTCCCTCAAACTCTCTCTCTTTTTTTTACTCACAAATACTCACAAAAATTTACACTATACAAAAGAGAAACACGGTTAAAACAAGAGAAAAATCAAAGAAAAGAAACAAAACGAAAATGAAATGAACTACGAAAAATAAGAAAAAAAACTAGGAAAGGGGAAGGAAAATGAAAAGAAAGAAAGATAAACTCCTATAAAAGACAAAAATAATGAAAAGGGGAAGAAAAGTAATTAAAAAGCTTGGGTTGCCTCCCAAGAAGCGCTAATTTAACGTCTTAAGTTAGACGATACATACCTCAAGTCATACGGGATTGGCGAGGACATAACATGCGGCCTTCTCCTCAATTTGGCCTGTGATGTAAGGCTTAAGTCGCTGCCCGTTGACCTTGAATGTGCCGGTAGACTCACTCCAAACTTCCACAGCTCCATGGGGATATGCTTTCATAACTTGGAATGGCCCGGACCACCGGGATTTCAGCTTTCCTGGAAACAATCTCAATCTCGAGTTAAACAAAAGGACCATGTCTCCTGCCTTAAACCTCTTTGGCAAGATGAACTTGTCATGCCACTTTTTGGTCCTTTCCTTATATATCCTCGAACTCTCATAAGCTTGCAACCTCAATTCCTCAGCTTGCAATCAAGCATTCGCTTCTCACCGTTGCCTTTGCAAAATTCGAGTTCGGATAGCCCAAAACGCTCGATGTTCCAACTCCACAGCAAATGACACGGCTTCCCATACACCAACCGGAATGGAGTGGTGCCGAGGAGTTTTGAACGCCCGTCGATGCGCCCACAAGGCATCGTCAAGCTTCAATGACCAATCCTTTCGAGATCGGTCAACCGTCTTCTCGAGAATGCTCTTCAACTCCCTATTCGAAAGCTCTACTTGCCCGCTTGTTTGAGGATGGTAAGGTGTTGCCACCCTATGGAACACCCCGTACTTCTTCAGGAGAGTTTCTAGCGGCCAGTTACGAAAATGGGTGCCGTTATCGCTCAATAAGGCTCTAGGAGTGCCAAATCGAGCGAAAATGTTCTTCTTGAGGAATTTGATGACGACCCTTGAGTCATTCGTCAGAGATGCAATCGCCTCCACCCATTTGGATACGTAATCCACAGCAACAAGGATGTAGAGGTTCTTGTGAGATGGAGGGAAAGGACCCATAAAGTCTATCCCCCACACGTCGAAGAGCTCAACCTCAAGAATTCCGCTTTGGGGCATCTCGTGCCTCTTGGAAATGTTACTCATCCGTTGACAACGATCACATGCTAGCATATACTCCCTTGCATCCTTGGTGAGGGTCGGCCAATAGAAGCCGACTTGCAAGACCTTAGAAGCGGTTTTATCGGGGCCGAAATGTCCACCATAGGTCGTGGAATGGCGATGATGTAGCACCCCTTGAACTTCTTCCTCTGGAATGCATCTCCGGTAAACCCCATCGGCACATAGCTTGAAAAGAAGTGGTTCTTCCCAAACAAAGCTCTTCACCTCGAATAGGAACCTCTTCTTTTGTTGATATGATAAGTCCGGTGGCAACACTCCACACACAAGATAATTGACGTAGTCGGCATACCATGGAATGAATGGGGTACACACGGCCATGAGCTTCTCTTCCGGAAAAGAATCGTCAATAGGGAGCTTTTCCTTCGGACCATCCTCCAATCGAGAGAGATGATCGGCCACCACGTTTTGCAATCCGGGCTTGTCCCGAATTTCCAAATCAAACTCTTGGAGTAATAACACCCAGCGAATGAGCCGAGGTTTAGAGTCCGACTTCTTCATCAGGTGTCGAATGGCGGCATGATCGGTGAACACAATAACCTTGGAGTTGATCAAGTATGGTCGAAACTTCTCCAAGGCGAAAACGACCGCCAAGAACTCCTTCTCTGTGGTGGCGTAGTTGACTTGAGCCTCATCCAGAGTTCGGCTCGCATAATAGATGGCGAAAGGGTTGCCATCTCTTCTTTGCCCTAAAACAGCCTCCCAATGCGTAATCACTCGCATCACACATCACTTCAAACGGTAAACTCCAATCCGGGGCTTACATAATAGGCGCAGTGATCAAAGCTTCTTTCAACCTGTTGAAAGCACTCAAGCAAACATCATCAAATTCAAAAGGCACATCTTTGATAAGCAATCGGGTGAGAGGTCTAGCAATTTTCGAAAAATCTTTTATGAACCGTCGGTAGAAACCAACGTGTCAAAGAAAACTCCTAACACCCTTAACAGAAGTTGGAGGTGGTAATTTTTCAACCACCTCAACCTTTGCTTTGTCAACCTCAATGCCTTTACTTGACACAACATGACCAAGGACTACAACCTCAATCCCCGGCAACGGCGCCAAAAACTTGACAGGGTCGCAAGCGCACGGTGTACGTAGTAGCACGTCAAGGTCGATCCCACAGGGACTCACTTAGCAGTACAATAAATTAATCTCTATTTCGATTGCTAAGCTAATCAGGTTTTTGGGTTTTGTAAAGATCTAACAAACTACTAAAACTAATAAAGCAGGAAAAATTAATCAGGGATTCTAATCAAGAGAGAAAGACTTCTAGGGAGATGCTAACCTAACAACGAGTTCGATTACTAAAACCTAGCCTGCACAATCATACATTCAAGAATGAATCAAGAATCGATAACCTCTTAATTCTATCGCCCTTTCGATGCTAAATAGAATTATTCTAAACAACCTAATCAACAACTTTCGTCTGCCTTTTAGGTTAAACAGAATTGAAGGTCTTAAAAGTCAGGTTATCTAATGATTCCCTAGTTTACTACTCCTTTTTCAACTTTCATAAGCCTAGGTAGACAGGTTGGTAGTCAGATTACCCTAATTCACCTTTCAGTACTTCTCAGGTTAATCTCAAACTTACAAATATTCAAGGCCTTAAGAATACTCATAAACATGGAAAACACAACCTTCTATTGATTCTAATCAAGAATTCATGCACAAACTAATAACAAACAATCAAACTACATTGTTTCGGGTTGCAAAACCCTAGAATTCAAGAAATCTACTCGCTCATATTCAATGAAAACACAAAACAAGTTCCAAACATCATAATCGAATCTCAAAACTAAGAAGGAAATCAAAAAGAAAGAATAGAATTGCGAAGAATACAACCTCGAGCCTTTCGATCCCGGGTAGAACCTTCTCATGACGCCGCTCCTTTCCTTTGCGAATCTTGATCTTGGTTTCTCTTGAATCGATTCGGTCTTGAATCTTGATGGTAGGGAAGAGGAGTAGAATGGAAGTATTAGGGCTCTCTTTCTCTTCTTCGGCCAAAGAACGAAGGAAAAGCGATAGATAATGAATGAATCTCGAAAACCGCCGCTTCCTCCCTTTTCTACTCGCGAAAATAACCGATGCATAGGCGATTCGCCTCGTCCGTCTGATCAGTACACCACGGACCGTGGTGATCACCACGGACTGCCCGAGGTTGCCACTGTCCCGCTTCTTTCTTCTTTCCTTCGCCAAAATGAGTTGGGCAAGTCCGCCACGGACCGTGGCCACCACCACGGGCTGCCCAAGGTTGCTGCTGCCCGGCTATTCCTTACTCCTTTCCGTCCCAAATTTGTACCACGGTTTGGGTTTGACATGTAGAGGTCCGTGGTATATTCACTCTTGCCTGAAGTTGAGAGAAAGTTGGTGTTTTGGCCTCAAAACCTACAAATTCACATCAAAAACAACAACACCAAGTGTAGTAGGGAAATTGGAATAAAAATCAAGGTTCACACACAAAATTATCCCTAATTCACTATTGAAAACCCCCAAAAACATAGTCATGAAACGCAGTTATCAGTGTTTGTGTCAAACATAAACGAGTTCAAAATCCTCCGACCTGAACATAACACATTTATTAAACGGATTGGAAATTGAATCCGCTTACTGTATAAATTTTAAACGAGTTAACCTTATTTCGACTCGTTTAAGTAAATGTGTTAGAATAAAGTTATCAATTTACCCATTTAACCATTAACTTATTTATACAAAATAACTCACTGTGGGATCGAAATAATGACATATCATTCTCAACAATTTGCGTGGTAATATAATTCGAGTTATATACAAGTAGATGTCTTTTAATTCATAGTAAAAGATAAATACAAGTTAAAATTACAAGTCTTACATATATTTCAAAGAGTATTAATTGTAACTTTCACCTAAGTTTATTTATAAATAGTATAATTGGGTATCAATTATTGAGCAAATGACTTGATCCATTTAACATGCCTAATTAAACGGGTTAAGTGAGTGTTTTTTTGTGGCGAAAATCCTGACATGAACTTAACCCATTTAATTAAACGGGGTTACCGTGTCAATCCATTTAATTAAATGGGTTGAAAATTTCTACCTAAACCCGCCAAATATCATGTTCAGTTTATGTCAGTAATCATGTCGGGTCAGCTTTTCCCAGCTCTATTTCTATGTATAGATATAAATTTATTTTAAACAGAAAAAGAAAAATAAGCATCTACGTTGGGTATGACTTATGAGGCCAAAAGGCCCATTTGCTATTTTTCAGAGCCGTTTGATGGGTAGTTAGATAGATATGTCACAAAGACTCCTGCCGCCAAATTGCTTGCGTACATGGTTGTGGGCCCAATGTTCACTTCCAATTTTGGGCCCAATGTTCACTTCCAATTTTGGGCCCATTTATTTCCTTGGGGTGCACTTCTTTCATCTTATTTCCGAGTTATGAAAATTAGTAATTTCAACTTCAATGAATTTTACACATCTACGACTACTCTCCTTTTTTGTATGCTGGCAAAATATTAATAGATACGAATATATGAACTTGTTTTGGCTGAAAGAAATCGGATGTAGTTATAAAATTTTGTAAAGATTTATAGATTGAGTGATTTAATTGAATACTTAGACATAATATTTCTCTTTTTTCTATTATTTGAAATCGATCGTAACTAAAATATAGGTTGGTCAGAATTGCCTAACCTAGGTTGACCCAAATATCGGGCAATAGACATCGATTTTTAGTATGGATTTTAACATTGACCAATTTAAGGAACGTCAATTTCACGGAGCTCAAATTTTGTCAATTCAACTGACCTTTTTATTCAGGTAGACAGGTAGAATTGTCATTGACTCCCCATCTCATCTCAAGGTAAATCTAGCTTATCTCAAACGGATCATGGGAAGTGGATGCCAATGCCCAAATAACTTGGGCCCACTGTCATGCAACTATCAAGAATTGAGAGTAGAAGATTTAAAATACAGAGGAAAGAAAATTATTGCATTACAGTAATTAATGACTACAAAGGAGGAAGAGAATATATATGGCAACAGTGGGAACAT
Organism: Portulaca oleracea; assembly: GCA_029582165.1. Taxonomy (NCBI): domain Eukaryota; kingdom Viridiplantae; phylum Streptophyta; class Magnoliopsida; order Caryophyllales; family Portulacaceae; genus Portulaca; species Portulaca oleracea. The sequence continues at coordinate 19,226,837 of CM055892.1, forward strand.
AAGGCTAACAACCTTCCGGGAAATATGCTAAGTAATTAATAAAATAATAACCTTCCATATACTCTACATCCCCCCTGAAGGTGGATTGGTTGGAAGATCAACCAAACTCACCCTTGAAGATAAAGTATTATGTTGTAGCTCACTTAGGCCGTGTTGTTTTATGCGGTATTTTGCGGAATAATGTGGTGGGGCGTGGTGGAATTGTGGTGAGGTGTGGTGGAATTGTGGTAGGTTATTAGTAAGTGGGGTAGGTGAGGAGAGAGAATGTAAAAAGTAGATGAGAAAAGTGAGGAGAGAGAAAAGTAATGATTTGCGGTAAAATGCGGTAGGTTGTGGCAAATTGCGGTAGGCTGTGGCACCGCAGAAAAGAACACGACCTTAAAGGTTTTGTTAAATTGTCTGGAACTTGATCTATTGTAGAAACATGAGAAGTTTGAATCAAGCCCTCTTGAATCTTGTCCCTAATGTAATGACAATCGATTCGGATGTGCTTGGTTCGCTCATGAAAAACAGGATTTTCCGCAATATGTTGAGCCGCTTTGTTGTCACAAAATAAGGTGATGGGAGAAGTCATGAGAATCTGGAAATCGACAAGAAGTTGTGTGATCCATTCTATCTCTGAGGTGACAGTGGACATTGCTCTATATACGGCCTCGGCCGAAGACTTGGAAATAGTTTTCTGTTTCTTGGTCTTCCATGAAACAAGAGAAGATCCCAAAAAAACGCAATATCCTGTGAGAGAACGTGCGGCGAAACGACAGCTAGCCCAATCTGCATCACTGAAAGCAATGACTTGAAAATCATTCTGAGATGGATAAAATAGTCCTCGATTTACAGAACCTTTCAAATATCACAGGACATGTAAAACAGCTTCAAAATGCCTATCAGTGGGAGCTTGAAGGAACTGGCTTAAATGTTGAACTGCATAATTAATGTCCGGCCTTGTGAGAGCGAGGTACAGTAGTTTGCTAATAATCCTCCTATAGCTTGATGCATCTTCAAGCTGTGTGCCGGTATCCAAAGAAAGATTAAGCCCTTTCGGAAGAGGAAATCTTGCGGGTTTACAAGTGGTAAGACTGCATCAGAAAGCAAATCTGTAATATATTTCCTTCGATTAATAAAAGTTCCATCAGAAGATCTTGCTATTTCTAAACCAAGAAAATAACGAGCAATCCCTAGATCTTTGATAGTAAATTCATCATGGAGGGATTGCTTGAAAGATTGAATCCCTTGAGCATTATTTCCTGTAATGAGCAAGTCATCTACATATACCAAAATATATATGTAGAGTTCTTGGATAAAAATGCCACTAAACTTTTTAAAAATTGCAATTTTGCCACCTGAAAAAAACATGTAATGAAAATGCCATTAAATTATGTTAACAGTTACAAAAATGCCACTTTACCTGTTTTTTACCTACAACAGCCGGTTAAATGCAGGTTTAGAGTTTAATATCTTCAAATCAATTTTCCACTCAAATTAATTATCTCTCAAATTTTTTTACTACCCCCTCCTCCCCAACCCAGTACATCTTCTTCTTCCTCAACTCTCCTCTTCAATCTTCTCTGCTTTGTTCACCATAACCCACATCTTCCTCATCTCTTCTTCTTCATTTTTTGGGCAAAAAAAAAAATAAAAAATTAGAATTTCCAGTCAAATTAGGTTTAGGATGTTCATCTTCTTCTTCCTCCCTCAACTCTCCTCTTCAATCTCCCCTGCCCCTCTCTACATAATACAGACATTGATATGTGTCTTCAAACACTCTCAAACCCTAATTTCATCTTCAACTCATACTATCCTCCATTAAAACCCACTACAACCCTTTGAATCCACAACCTTGCTTCTGGGTCTTCTAATTTACCCAATTGGGTATCCAATTCGCAACAATTCAACCTCAGGAAATCATCGAAAATTTCTCCATGATCCAAGATTCAATCTCTTGGGGTGTTCGACACAGATGAGGATGAAGAGGATGAAGCCATTGCTGATTTTGGGTTGAAATTAGGGTTTTCCAGAGTGACAAAGTAAGAAGAAATAAGGAAGCCCTAATTTTTATGCCCTAATTGAAGAAGAAGAATTGGAGGGGAGCTCAGTTATGCCGGAGAAGAAGAGGAAGAAGAAGATGAAGAAAATGAAGACATTAAAAAAATTTAAGGGGGGAGGGTAATTAATTTTGTTTGGTAAATATTAATAGGGTAGGTTATATGTTTAATGAAGAAGTTACAGGCTACTGCAGGTAAACACAAGGTAAAGTGGTATTTTTGCAACTGTTCACAAAAATTAATGGCATTTTCATAACATGCTTTCTTCGGGTGTCAAATTTGTAATTTTTTACAAAGTTGAGTGGCATTTCTATCTAAGCACTCCATATATGTACCCTTTGTTAGTATGTAAAGAAAATAAAGAATAATCATTTTTGAATTGAACAAACCTATTCTTGACAAGAAATTTGGTGAGTTCTAAATTCCATTGACGGGATGCTTGTTTAAGGCCATATAAAGACCTTACAAGCTTACAAACTTGACCTGGGGCAGCCTTAGTGTACCCTTGCGGTGGATACATGTAAACCTCTTCATCAATATATCCATGCAAACAAGCATTGTTAATGTCAAATTGATGTAAATCTCAGGTTTTTGCCGTGGCAATGGCAATAAAGATTCTAACAGTGCCTAATTTTGCAACCAGAGAGAAAGTATGCTTGTAGTCCTTGTCTTTAATTTGGAGAAAACCTCTTACCACAAGTCAGGCCTTGTATCTTTCAACCGGGCCATCAGGTTTAAACTTGACTTTATACACCCATTTTGATGTGAGAGCTGTTTTATCTTTAGGCAAGTCGGTTAGAACCCAGGTTCCATTTTCTTCGAGAGCTGTGAGTTCTTTATCCATGGCTTTTATCCACTCTGGATGTTTTTGAGCTTGCTTGAATGAATTAGGTTCCGGTGTGTGTAGAACTGCTGCTAATGACGTAACATATTCTTGGGATAAGTAAGAAAGATCTTCTGTACTGAATAGGGGATGCACAACAGAGGTGTTGAAACTATGTGACACAGAGGAAGAAGACTCTGACTCTTTTTTGTTGTGCTTGTGCTGAACATAATCATTTAGCCACTGAGGTGGTTGTCTTTGTCTGCTTGACTTCCTGAAAGGAACATACAACTCAGTAGAATTGTCAGTAATAGAAGTAGGAACCAAACTATCATTGGAAGATTGAATGGCACATCGATCATGATTGTTTTGTTCTAGAGAAACATGAGGGATATCAACATGATCAAAGGAAGAATGGAATTCCTGTATTAATTGATTAGAATCAGGAATAATAGGATTAACTGAAACAATATCATTACTGATTAAAGATGATCTTGTAATGTCAGAATTAAAATCCTGATAATGAAGATTACTTTTTGGCCATAATTGCAAAGAATCAAGAACATTAGGATTATTAGAGGAATTGTTTCTAGAAGGAAAAGTATTTTCTTGAAATACAACATCCCTACTATGAATCACTTTATGGGCTTGTAAATCATATAATGTAGCCTTTTATACCAAAAATATAACCAAGAAGAATGCACTTTATAGCACGTGGATCAAATTTGTCTTTTGGTCTAAAATCAGCAGCAAAACATAAACATCCAATGGTTTTTAAATCAGTAATATCAGATTTAGTACCAAAAAGAATTTCATGAGGAGATTTCCATTGTAAAGCTTTCATTGGAAGTTTGTTAATGATGTAAGTTGCAGCAAGAACACACTCTCCCCAAAATTTCTTAGGGAGATTAGCATGAAATCGAAGAGCTCTAGCAGTGTCTAATAAATGTCTATGTTTTCTTTCAACTACCCCATTTTGTTGAGGTGTATAAGGTGTGGTTTTCTGATGAATAATGCCCCTGTCAGCTAAAAGTTGATGGCAAGTATTATTAATAAATTCAGTACCATTATCAGTACGAATAACAGAAACTAAAGCATAAAATTGAGTAGACACCATATTTAAGAAATTTTGAAGGACAGAAACCACCTTAATTTTATCCGAAAGTAAGTGAGTCCAAGTAACTCTACTATAATCATCAACAATTGTAAAAAAAAATCTAGAATCTTCAATATTTTGGACCTTATAAGGTCCCCATAGATCAATATGAAGCAATTGGAAACAATGAGTGGTTTTTATTAAACTTTTATCAAAAGGTAGTCTATGAGCTTTGGCCATCACACAAGTCTCACAAAAAAATTGAGCAGGAGATATTCCTTTACATTCATCAATATGTTTCCATTGGAAACAGAAGTATGACCTAATCTTGAGTGTAATGTGTAGAGAAAATCTTGATTACAAGAAGTAGAGGAAGAAAGAGATACTGTAGAAGCAGCAGTAGTTTCTGATGCAACAGTAGCAGGACAATCAGTATGACCTAATCTTGAGTGTAATGTGTAGAGAAAATCTTGATTACAAGACGTAGAGGAAGAAAGAGATACTGTAGAAGCAGCAGTAGTTTCTGATGCAACAGTAGCAGGAGAATCAGTAGCAGTAGTGGTTGTATAGTCCAACTTGAACAGACCAGCACTAGGAGGCACCATTGCAATAGTTTCTTTACTTGTAAGGTCCTGGAAATAACATCCATTAGCATAAAAATGTAGGGATAAATTCTGATCATGTATAAGTTTAAGTACAAATAATAAATTGTACTTAAATTCAGGAATATAAAGAACTCTTTTCAATTGAATAGAAGCACACAAAGTAACATTACCTACTAAAGAAACAGATTTCAAGGTACCATCTGGTAATGACACTTTTACTGGTTTAGGTAAGGTTTGAATATCATGTAATAAAGATAGGTCATAACACATATGGTCACTTGCTCCAGTATCAATGACCCAAGAAACACTATATTGCCCTTGAACATAACAACAGACACTAAGATTACCTGCAAAACTGCTACTACTTGCAAAATGTGCAAAAGATTTATCAACAGCATTAGTTTTGCCTTTCTGAATCTTTGCTACCTATTGAGCAAGTGCTTGAAAAAAATTGTTATCAATCTTGGATAGGACTAAATCAGAACCGAAACAATCAGCAACTTCAAGAGGAGTATCAAGATCTTCATGTGCTTACATTTGCTGCTATCTTGACATTAGTTTTCTTCTTGATTTCACGAGGACTCTTGTACCATTCAGGATACCCAACAAGCTGAAAACACTGATCCTCAGTGTGACCTTGTCGCTTGCAGTGGTTACAAAACCTTTTTGACTTGTCATCCTTCATGTTTTTAACAAAATTCCTAGCCAAAAGAGCTTGGGCAAAGTCTACATTCTCAATAGCATTGTAATTCACAGATTGATTCACACAAGCAGCCAATTCTTTAGTTCCTCCTAACCCATTCGTAATCTGCCTCTGTCTTTCCACTCTTTGAATCATGTTGTACGCTTTATTCAAGCTAGGCAAAGGTTCTATTAACAAAATTTGTCCTCGAATAGCATCATACTCATCATTTAACTTCATCAAGAGTTGCATTAAACGCTTTCTTTGATCTACTTCATAACTTTGCTTAATAGAAGGGCAAGTTTCAGCATAAGTACAATCAACATGCTCAGTGACCAAATCTTTCACTGATTTCATCCCATAGTTCTTTTGCAGTTTCAACATAAACGAAAGCATTAGACATATCAGTTGTCATAGAATTGAGAAGCCAACTTACAACCATACTGTAACGCCCCGACTTTTAGGGTGTCACTTATCAAATTTTAATATAATTAATCTCATGTTAGCGGAAGCTTATTGCCGAGGACGTTACTGCCACTTTCTCGTTTATCGAGAAAGCGAAGGCTTTTGACTGCGCTATCTGGTAAAATAAAAAGAATATTCTAATAATGATACTAATAATAATGATTAAAGAAAGACTATGGTGAGCCATTTCTAGGTGGATCAATAATACACCAGAAAATAGTAATATTATATATAAAACGGTAATCTTTAATATAATCCTAACAAAGCCTGAACAGCTAGCTTTAACACTAGTGGTAGCTCACTCTCGTCACGAAAATCCCCAAGGTACCTGCCATCTAAACCAAAACATAAAACATGAGTTTTGACCTCAGTACAATGCAACACTATCACGTTAAATTCACTTTAGTTCGATCATTTAAATTCATTTTGCAAGAGGTAGAGAGGGAAATAATTAAAACATGATTTGCTCATTTATTATCTGAGTGGAATCCCCCGATTGGTTCTTAGACCAATCTATATGATATAATATTGATGCTTCTGAAATAACCATAGGATCTTGTCCTTAACTATGCGCATATCTGAGCCGATTATTTAACTCAGGCTCCGGTACCGGGTGTGCTGATAAGGGTCCACATAATTTAGCCAAGAAAATTGATATTGAAATATTGATTATTGATTATTGTATTCTTGACTTTGCATGAAAGAGTTTGAGCATGAAACGATATATATTGCGATGATAAAAAGAATAGTCATTGCATGTACCTTCCTTCCCGATCGTTGAAGAATTGAATTGAAATTAGGAAATACCCCCACTTTTATAAAATACATGTATCAATATAATAAAAATCGTAATCAGTAAATAAATAAATTTTGGGTAATAAAAATATTGTAATTAATAGTGATAATAAATAAATTAATTAGGAATAAGAATAATAGGATAGGAAATTACCAATTGGAAGATTTGGGCTGATTATAACTTGGCCCAACAAGAGGTTGAATTGTATTGGGTTTAAAAGAGGTATTACTCCTCTTCCCTTTATTCATGCATAACCACCAAAACAAGGGAGCAGAGCCAGAGGGAGTCACGAAGGGCAGGGCAGCGGCGCCGGAGCTCGGTGGCGCACGCTGGAGATACGACGGAGTTCTAAGCGGCGCAAGGTGGAGATGTGTTCGAGGGTTCGGTCAAAACAGAACCAAAACAGAGGAGGGAGGTGGGTGGTTCTCGGTGGGGGTTTTGGGTGGTTTTTCAGGCGGCTTTTTAGGCGGCTCGGCTGGTGTTTTGCGGTGGTTGAAGGCTAATGGCAACGACAACTTGGTGGTGTTGCTAGTGGTTGAGTTGGTGGTGGTGGGTGGTGTTGGTGGTGACGGTAAGGGGACCCGAGAAGAAGGAAAACAGAGGATGGGTTGGGGTATTTTGTAGAGAGAGATTGGTGTGGCTATAAATGGTGTTTGAAAGTTTGATTGAGCAATTTAATTTATAGAGGTATAAAGATGGTTGATGATTGATGTAAAGATTGTTACTGCTGAGAAAAGGAATGGATAATTGAGGCCGTTGATGAAAAGCGAAAGCTTGAAGAGGAAGATAGATGAAAACTAGGAAAAGGGAGGTTGCATAAAGGGAAACTAAGATTGTATAATTGGGAAGAAAGATCTGATTTTTATGATTTTGTTGGGCAAAAGGAAATATTATTGGTGTTTTTATTGGTAAAGAAACTAGGAAAGTTTAGAGAAATTATTGGAAGGGAAATTAAAATTTTGATAGCATAGTAAACTAAGTTTAAGAATACGGGGTGTTACATCCTACCCCCCTTAAAAGAAGTTTCGTCCTCGAAACTCTGGAAAAAGACAAAAAGGATATAATATAACATAATATAATATATATATATATTAAGTGAATCAAGGATAGATTTTGCAGTCTTGGTCGTTCTTATGCTGGCCAGTCATAAGAAATTTCCATAACTACAAAGCTCAGTCCTTGATGTTGTCTATAATATACTGATTTAGGTCTTGTCAAAGATGTATGCAATGACTATCGGGGCAACCACAAGTTCCTTCTTATTGCAAATTAACATGTATGAAAGAAGTATATAAAGATAAAATAACCTTCCATATATGCATGAAGTACCCATAGATTTGAAAATCAACATACTGTATGAAACTATGCGCTTATGCATAGGGCTTGGAACAGTAAATTCTATGGTAAAGATATTGTATACTAAGGTCACGAAAACCCACTTTACTTGGCAATGTTATTATACTTGCAACCATTTTGAAATAATCACTAATGCCATGACATGGACAAAATTTCTAGGCGAGTTGGGGGATTACTATGGAAATTAAGAGAGCACATAATCATGTAGTAATTCATGTTAAAGATACATATCAGACATTCACCTTGGAGGAATAAATAAATAAAAACACCTAGCTTAATTTATCATGATGCATCCATGAACCAATAAATAATGCCAATTATATTTTCAACCATGGTTGTTCATGAAAGTAAAGGAATGTCATTACCCCTCACAAGACACATAAGTATTATGTTGTATCAACATTTTGCTACCAAACCAATGAGGTTAGTTTGGGCCAAGTATAAATAAGTTAAAGTGCATGTATAATTATGTGCAGCGTGTACGGAGAAGACAAATTTACACCACAATTATTTGTGTATGAATGGCTAAATCATTATGAGAAGGGAATATATCAAATTTATCGCAATCAGATAGATGCAGTATTCAATCGCATAAAAAAAAATCGAAAAGATAATCATGCATGTATAATTATCTCTATCCCCTGTACCCAATCATCCTACTTTCATTTAACCTTACATAACACTTTGTAACTAATTTCAATACAACAATTCATGTAACGTGACAAAGAGCTGACCTAGTCAAATAATGCAGAACATAGCTTTGGCAAATAATTGATATGACGCTTGACTACCACTTTACGACTGAAATAACATATACATACTTGCATTTTTAATGTTCTCATGACCTGGCAACATGAAATTGATACTCCAAAATCCTACCCATGTCAGATATGGGGGATATCGGATGTAGCAGTCTTACCCTTTTTTTTTTTTTATAATTTCAGAAAGACTGATTTCAATCGACCTAAAAAGTTATTCCACATTATTCCCATGGTCATGAAGCAAGCAAACTCATGTGGATAATAGAGCAATCAAGAGATATCGTTTAGAATGTCAAACACATTTATGGCACATGTTTGAAAGTATGCATCATGAACCACACTATATATATATATATATATATATATATATATATATATATATATATATATATATATATATATATATATATATATATATATATATATATACCAATAAACCACCTTTTCCATGCATGATGTTTAATCATAAAGCAACTTGTACAATAAAAAAACTCAGGTAAACACGGGATTTTTACCTCATAATTTAACAAATTGGTCAGAATAAATTATCGAATGCCTAAGCATCTAACAATCCTCCAAGTAACACAAAATCATGTACTTGACAAAGCTTTATTTGGTCTTAGATTTTAAACATGCAAGGAGTGATAGTGAAAAGTTGACAACTCAAACTCATGAATCCTTTAAGAAATCTTCTAGTAAGGATAGCATAATAAGCATTATTATTCTTATGGTGGGTAGCAACAAGAATTTTCATATATCAAGCATACATACAAACCCTTACTCGAACACGGGTACCTTAATTGATTTATTAGGCTCGCATGAAACATTGTCAAGCAATTTATGAGCAAGTTACACTAAGTAAAGTATAATCTACAACATAACACAACCGTACACACATTGGATAATATAATTGACTAATAAAACCATACGTATGAGATAAGTAATCCTAGGTAGAAACAAATGATGATTCTAGGAGTACTTAAGACACTTCATCGAGTCATTCACGCAACCAGATATATTAACACATAGCATATTGATCACGAAGGAACAACTCATTTATTGACTCGCAATTACAGAGAAGGTAATTAATCAACTACAAAAATATTTAAACGTATTACATGTGAAGATTAGCTAAATAAAGTTTATGAATGCGATATGCACCTCCATGTTTAATGATCACGACACGTTAATAAATTAATAACTGGAACATGCATATAGATTTCTTTTATATTTATTTTTTTATACACGATTAATACGTAAATAACAACACACAATTTATCAAGTTAGACCAATTAACCTCTCAAACATGAAATATGCAACAAATTAAAGAGCACAGTATGAAGTATGACTATTTTTATTTTAACGACCTCACCATGCTAGTATTCTTACCTAATACCCAACTAATTATATCATAATATAAATAATCAATAACGTATGCACATATGTATGTATAGCATATGAACCGAACATGACTTAGAAAGAATATTAGCCTCATGGATATGCATGGCAAGGTAACAACCCATAACATCTACCACACATTTGACTCATTTGACTCTTCTAATTGCCATGTATCACTCTATTTCAATAAAATTAAGGACTCACAACCTCCAATATAATTAGCACATAAGCACTTATTGACATGATTTGTTTTAAGTAAATACACACATAATAATAAACTTATATAATCTAGCATAGAGCCTATATATAATTGTATGACAACATATTGCTAGAAAAGGAAAACTATATTTTTTTTTTCTTCTTTGGAACATGTGCAATATATACCATAAATATTTTCCATACCTAATGATCTAACACATTACATGTAAATGGACAATTATCATGCAAGCAAAATTCGTCACAAAGGGTACATCACTAACTCATTTGGTCTTTTCATGGTAGATGTATTCCACCAATTATCGCAACATGTTGGCACAAATATCCTGACTAATCATGATTTACGAAAATGTACTGCATGAATTATTATTCTACCATGTTCATATGAAATTAAGAAAAATTAGAACTTTAAACAAATGAACATTTGAGCACAAATTAAACAATAAAATTGTTACACATAGGAAAAATAATCCATGTACATATAGGAAATTCTACCATATTCATAGGAAAATAATTACACGTCATAAAATTTCATTTTATGTGCCAAGATAAAATTGATTAGTTATATGCAACGAATAACACACATACATTAAACAAAAATAATCACAAGAGCATATAATATAATTGTATCAGATCAACATATCATCGGCAAGTTCGGCAACCATATAATTATCAAAATTGACTAGATGACAAACCGCCTAGATCATACCTACGGTAGGCAATTTAATATTTTTGCAATATGAATTTAACCACCCCAAATCTATATGATAAAGTAAATTATTAATTAACCACATAACCAAATTGGTGCAGGTAATTTGACCACGTAAACTCTAAGTCAATACTCGCAACATGCACAGGACGATTTTCCAAATTTTAACAAGTATAAACGTTCTTCATATTATTTGCTAAGGTATCTCATAATTATGCTAACAAAATCACTTGTATACACGTTACGAGACATAAACAACTCAAAAAAAATCAGAATATAAACTTATCTATTCAACAAAACGAGGATATAGTAACATTTATTCATGCTTCTCAGTCCATGCATTACTATGTGAAGAAAAATTTTCTTAATAATATTACGATCACACAATATCCAATCCATTTAGCACATAATCAATAATTGAAATTTTATAAGAAGATAGACATAGTCTTCTATTAAGAATATAGCACAAATATTTATCAAGTAATTTATGGGAGATAGGTAGATAACACATTCATTCACATACCTAACATACCCAACAAAATAGTTCTAATAACATATTAAGTGTAGCAGATATTTATCATGACGAGAGAGATTATAGCACATAAATCACAACTTGAGCAACTCAAATGATATTCAAAACTTAGCAAAACTATATGCAAAACAAAACTCTAACCCAACCCCGCACTCTCTTACCTAAGTCTATAAATTTTAACTAACTAGTTTTATACTTCTTAACCCTATGGCTCGACCGGCACTGATACCAAGCTGTAACGCCCCGACTTTTAGGGTGTCACTTATCAAATTTTAATATAATTAATCTCATGTTAGCGGAAGCTTATGCCCGAGGACGTTACTGCCACTTTCTCGTTTATCGAGAAAGCAAAGGCTTTTGACTGCGCTATCTGGTAAAATAAAAAGAATATTCTAATAATAATACTAATAATAATGATTAAAGAAAGACTATGGTGAGCCATTTCTAGGTGGATCAATAATAAACCAGAAAATAGTAATATTGTACATAAAACAGTAATCTTTAATATAATTCTAACAAAGCCTGAACAGCTAGCTTTAACACTGGTGGTAGCTCACTCTCGTTACGAAAATCCCCAAGGTACCTGCCATCTAAACCAAAACATAAAACATGAGTTTTGACCTTAGTACAATGCAACACTATCACGTAAAATTCACTTTAGTTCGATCATTTAAATTCATTTTGCAAGAGGTAGAGAGGGAAATAATTAAAACATGATTTGCTCATTTATTATCTGAGTGGAATCCCCCGATTGGTTCTTAGGCCAATCTATATGATATAATATTGATGCTTCTGAAATAACCATAGGATCTTGTCCTTAACTATGCGCATATCTGAGCCGATTATTTAACTCAGGCTCCGGTACCGGGTGTGCTGATAAGGGTCCACATAATTTAGCCAAGAAAATTGATATTGAAATATTGATTATTGATTATTGAATTCTTGACTTTGCATGAAAGAGTTTGAGAATGAAACGATATATATTGCGATGATAAAAAGAATAGTCATTGCATGTACCTTCCTTCCCGATCGTTGAAGAATTGAATTGAAATTAGGAAATACCCCCACTTTTATAAAATACATGTATCAATATAATAAAAATCGTAATAAGTAAATAAATAAATTTTGGGTAATAAAAATATGGTAATTAATAGTGATAATAAATAAATTAATTAGGAATAAGAATAATAGGATAGGAAATTACCAAAATGGGAAGATTTGGGCTGATTATAACTTGGCCCAACAAGAGGTTGAATTGTATTGGGTTTAAAAGAGGTATTACTCCTCTTCCCTTTATTCACGCATAACCACCAAAACAAGGGAGCAGAGCCAGAGGGAGTCATGATGGGCAGGGCAGCGGCGCCGGTGGCGCACGCTGGAGATACGGCGGAGTTCTAGGCGGCGCAAGTGGAGATGGGTTTGGGGGTTCGGTCAAAACAGAACCAAAACAGAGGAGGGAGGTGGGTGGTTCTCGGTGGGGGTTTTGGGTGGGTTTTCAGGCGGCTTTTTAGGCGGCTCTGTTGGTGTTTTGCGGTGGTTGAAGGCTAATGGCAACGACAACTTGGTGGTGTTGCTGGTGGTCGAGTTGGTGGTGGTGGGTGGCGTTGGTGGTGACGGTAAGGGGACTCGAGAAAAAGGAAAACAGAGGATGGGTTGGGGTATTTTGTAGAGAGAGATTGGTGTGGCTATAAATGGTGTTTGAAAGTTTGATTGAGCAATTTAATTTATAGAGGTATAAAGATGGTTGATGATTGATGTAAAGACTGTTACTGCTGAGAAAAGGAATGGATAATTGAGGCCATTGATGAAAAGCAAAAGCTTGAAGAGGAAGATAGATGAAAACTAGGAAAAGGGAGGTTGCATAAAGGGAAACTAAGATTGTATAATTGGGAAGAAAGATCTGATTTTTATGATTTTGTTGGGTAAAAGGAAATATTATTGGTGTTTTTATTGGTAAAGAAACTAGGAAAGTTTAGAGAAATTATTGGAAGGGAATTTAAAATTTCGTAACTAGTAAAATAGATTAAAAGTAATTTTGCAAAATTTAACCATAAGAGGGTAATATACAAGAGATCTAATTATTTTTATTTTGGCTAAAGATAATATGCTCAATAATTTATGGAGGGTTTAAAGGAGGTTTAATAAAAAAAATAACTAGTCATAATTATTGAAAATACTTTTGATAATAATGTAGAAATTAGAAAGTCTAGGAAGGACAAAATTACTAATATTAAAACCCTTAATGCTACCCAAAAGCTAGAAAAGAGTTGGATGAAGAAAGCTTGAAGAAGAAGAAGATGGATATAAGAGGGAGAGAGGGATGGTGGTGGAGGTGCTTTAACTTTCTCAAAAATCAAGTAAAACAATACTATACTTAATTTATAGAGTATGTAAAATGTGTCAAATACAAAATATTTATTATTATTTTGCAAATTTAAAAAAAAAAATAGGTAGAATATGAAAAATGTGTGAAAAACTAATTTTGTAGAATTTAAGTTTAGTAATAGTTGGATTTTAACTATTTAAATTACTCATATTAGAGTAAATAAAATAATTTGAAAAGTAGAGGAAGTTTAGCAAGGTAAAACAAATAATGCGCCATAATTGAAATTAAAATTTTGATTAGCATAGTAAACTAAGTTTAAGAATACGGGGTGTTACACATACTATCCACTTTGATCCATTGATTGTATGTAGGATTAGTTGATGCAGGCTTCACAATTTTCCCTTCAATGAACCCAAGTTTCACCTTTATCTTGAGAACTATCTTCACTGCTTTGCTCTACTTCTGAAAATTGGAGCCATTAAATTTCAGATTTGTAAGAGGTATACCAGGATGATCAGCACTTGAAAGAAACAATGGATCATTGTTATATTCTTCAACATGCAAGCCACTTCCATTTGAAGAACTCGAAGCCATCGCAAAATCAGATGAAATTCTGTTTCTTCAGATTGAATCAATAGAATCGATTAGCAGAAAATTTGATCAGTAAAAGATCAATCCAGAAGATCAATTAGGAAATTGATCTGAAATCAAAACTTGAAACTATCAAGATCGAGCCATACGCTCTGAATAACCTTCCATATACTCTACAGCAACCTTATTTGTTTTTTCAGTTGATAAATGTTGTTACAGTTAAGTTGAGAAATTGTAGTTAAAGGTGGTCCACTTGATAGATAAAAGGTGACAAACAATTGATGTGCTGGGGTAAAGTGTACTTAACCAATCACAAAAATAAAAAAATAAAAAATCAGGATTGGTACGAAGGAATAGGTGTACATTCCCCAATATTCAAACTTGGATGGAGAGGTGGACAACTGCCCGCCTAGCCAAAGAGAAAATATTTGGAAAATAATTTCTATATTCCCTAGTCCCTAATGTTACGTCTAATTGAATCTATAAAAAATCTACTCACTCCGTTCCATATTAATTGTCATAATTTTGACTTTTATGGTCTTCAATATCACTCTTTAATTGATAATTTCTTGTATAATATGTTATTAACAATTGCAATATTATACTTGTATGATAGTATTTTTCGTTATGAATCTAGTTGTGGTAATTTTATATAACAACTTATTGTATATATTGAGAAATTTATGGTCAAAATTTTTGGAGTTTGACTGCACAATTTTCAAAGACAACAATTAATATGGAACGGAGGGAGCATGAGTTTAAACAAAGAGAAAATATCAGAAAAGAGGATCCATGAAGATGATTTTGCGAGAATAGTAAAGTACTAAAGTGTGAAAGAGTTTGAAAACTTGAAAAAATGGCTTTACATTCTACACTCTATCCCACCACACATACATGTGAACGTGAGAGAGACACAGATTTATCTTGTTATTTTAGCAAGAATCAAGGAAAGTAACATTACATGAGAACAAAGTATGGTGATTATCTCCAATTTCACATATATTTAATATTGTTAAAATTTTATTTAATCTGAATGCCTAAATTTTTTCCCATTCAAATAAATTGGATAAGACCATCAATTCTTCATATTAATTTTAAATCAATAGTTTAATTGAAAATTTAGACATAATGTTTTTCATCTTTCTAATATTTGAATCTAATTTTGATTTGGATTTTTGGATGGTAATATAGTGACCTTTGAGGATATTGGATTGTAATATACCAATGTTTATTATTGGACAACAATATTTCTGACATTTATATTTATTTAACATTATTATACCAACAGTTACTAAAGAGGTGGTGAATCGGTCTCCGTGCTGACATAACAGGCGAAGAGAAAAAAAACTGGTCTCATCCCAATAACTTCGTTAACCCCTTCGTTTTTTCACTAACCAGATTACAAGACATTGGTTAATCGTGTGCCAAGTCAACATGTAGACCGGTTCACCACCCCCTCAATCACTGGGTTGGGGCTGATTTTTTGAAATGAGTTAGTAAGAAAAATGGAGAATGGGGTTACTGAGATGAGGCTGATTTTTTTTTTCCTTCTGCCTGCCACATCAACACAGAGACTAGTTCACCATCGACTTATTCACTATTGGTACAATAATATCACTTATATATAATGGTCAAGGATATTATTATCCAATAGTAAAGGTTGGTATATTATAGTCCAGTACCCCCAAAGGTCGGTATATTATCATTCAATATTCCTTTTGATTTTAAGCTCATGTATACATTTTTTTTGTAAGGTAAGTAAAATTTCACCTTGTCGTATTTTATCTTGCCATGTTTTACCTTATCATCCAAAAGAATATGACTTATATTACTTCATCCATAAATAATTAAATATAAAACATCAACTTTTCATTCAATGACTGTCATGTTCTTTGGATTGGTAACTTTTTCCAATCCAATCCAAATTTTACACAATTCCAAAAAAAATCCTCTCTAAAAACACAATTCTCCAAAAAAGCATCATAACTTATCCAATCCAATCCAATCCAATCCATCCAAACCTCATTCTCCGTTCTTTTATACAGTACCACGCGGTGCGGTACCGCACCAAACCACACTACTCAATATTCTACCACAAATCATTGCCAAAATATCTTCTTACTTTTCTTTTTCCTCATTTTTCTTCTCTACTTTTTACATTATTTCTCCTCACCTACCCCATCTACCACAGCTCACACCACAACTTACCACAACCTACCACACTTCACCACACTTTTTCAAATATCACCACACCGCAACCGCACCACAACGCAACGGTACCGCGTAAAAAAACAAGACCTTTATTCAATCCAAAGAATAGGGCAAGGTCCCGTTCTTTTATATGGTGTGGTACCACAACTAACCATATCACTTCATATTCTTCAACACTTTATCATAACATATCACATTTTACCACAATCATTATCAATATCTCTCTCTACTTTTCTTTCTTTCCACTTTTCTCAATTACTTTTTCACATTCTCTCTTCTCACTGACTATATCAATTACATTTTTTTTTATAAATTTTACCATATGATTCCACACTTTACCATACATTCCACAATTTCACCATATAGCACTATTTCCACATCTTACCAACTGTATAAAAGAATATGACCTAAGTTTGATTGAATAGACATTGTAAAACCCAGAGTTTTTGGGTAGCACCACCGTTAGTTCCGTCTGGCAGACCGTTGGTGTGGAGTTTAAGTTTCGAGGACGAAACTTCTTTTAAGGGGGTAATGATGTAAAACCCCGAAAAATTCAAAGGCGTTGACCATGACGTCGTTAATAATTTAGGTTGACTTCGTTAATTGTTAAATGTTCGTTTGTAATTATTCGTGCTAACACTTGAGCTCGTAGGTTCGTGAGGGACTAACAAGGATATATCGATAATTTTTGTGGGTCTAGTATTATTAGTCTTACTCTTTTTATTATTGGTATTACTATTAATATTATTGTGTTATATGAATAATTACGTGAATATTATTTGTTATGTTATTATTATTATTACTATTATTATTATTATTATTATTAGTTTGTTTTTAGAAAAATCAGATTTTAGTGTTGGGTTGGGTTAAGATTAAGAATAGACTAACTGGGCCTAGATATGTGTTTAATATAAAAACCTCCCTCCTCTCAAAAACCCTAATAACAACCTAAAACCCTAGCCTCTCCTCTCCCTCTCTCTCTCCCCTCTCTCTCTCCCTCCTTGCTCGTCTCTCTGCCGTCCACCCAGCCACAGCCGCGCCGACCACCGCAGCCACCATCGCCTACGCCACCGGCAACCGCCACAACCACCCTCTCTCTCTTTCTTTCTCTTTTCTCTTTCTCCCTCTCGATCTCTCTGTCTCCCTCCTGTCACGCACACCACCGCCCACTTCCACCATCGCCCGCGTCGTCATTGCCGCCGGAGTCCCTGCCGCCGTCGCAGTCACCCGCCGGAGCCATCGTCACACACCCACAGTCGAAGGAGACAGCCGAGGACGTCTTGGTTGCTGTTGTCCGAAGCCCATCGACCACCGCACCATAACCCCGCTGCTCAACGCCGTTCTGGACACCGTTCTCCGACCTCCGTGCGCCGCTGACACCGCCTCGACCGACCGCCCACACTCGCCGGAAAACCGACCCCTTTCCTTTTAAACGTAAAACCCTAATTTTGTTTTTACAAACTTTTCCTTCTATTTTTTTTCTTATTTTCTGATTATTATTATTATTATTATTATTATTATTATTATTATTATTATTAATTCTTGTTTTAAATCTTGTAATTTGGGTAATTAGGGTGTAAATTTTATTAAGTTGTTATTTGTAATTAATTTGTTCTTGTATTGTATTATTTACTTGTAATTTTTGTCTAAATTATTAAGTGTAATTTTATGTTCTAATTGGTGTATTAGGATTTGTAATAATTGTAGTGAAATTATTAATGTTTAATTGTTTAATGTACCTTAATTTCTTGTGAAGCATGTTTAGGGTTTTAGATGACACTATTATCGTATGCACGAATTAAAAATTTAATTACCTAGATTAATTCTTGAATCGTTAGTTAAGTATTCGTATGTTCTTTAATTCTCTTAGGTTTCATTCATGTTTAATTTTATGTTTAAATCTTGTTAAATAGGTTAGGTTGATTGAATTACAAAAGTTAAATTCTTGTTTATTAATTCATGAATCTTGATTGAATCTTGTAAAAGGAAATTAGTTGTGTTTCTTGGTTAGTAGTTAAGTGTTCTTTATATTTCAATCACATGTTCTTTTATTCCTTCTTGTACCTTGACTAAGAAAATTCATGTCTTATAATCATCCATGTTGTAATTTTAGGATCTTGAAATAGTTTATTGTAGAATTCATGTTTAGGGTAATGATATTGTTATTTCATGTATGTTTTTAGGGTTAGTGGAAATATTAAAGTTGATTTCATGTTTTACATTTTAGTTTTGATGATAGGAGGTTTGATGTTTGAACCTTAGTTGGATTAAGTTAATTACTTTGGATCTTAGTTACTGTTCTAAGCCCTAATTATGACCCCGGGATCGATTCGTGGAAGTTAGAACCGAAAACTATAAATTAAATAAGAACCGGGATCGGGACAGTTTCGTTAGTGTATAAAGATCGGGTCACCACGATTAGTATAGTTGTCCTTTAATCGAACCCTTTGGACTGGAGATTCCCCTAGATGTTAGCTTTCATAGGAATTTTGCGGAACGGACTTTTGAGTTGTATAGCTTGAGTTATAGTCGTTTTACCAGAACTTGTCGAAACTGGATCAGTTGGAAGTTTTGGTACTTTTAGAGTCTTTCGAGGCTGATATGGGCTTAGTCGTCAACTTAAGAGTTTTAGTAGACATCCCGAGGTTTCCGAAAAGTCCAGAACCAGACCCATAGGATGTCAGGAAGTCGAGTTGTGACCCGTTTTATGTGAACGTTATAATCTGTCCTCTGTTTGCTTTTATTTATGAAAATTGTTTGAATAAATTTTTATGTGTGAACTTGTTCCTTGAATGTGTTAAGTGTAAACCATAAATGATAGGAACCTAAGTGTTCCTAGGGGATGGGTCAGGTAGTTGATAGTTAATACTAACTTCGTTAGAACGCGTTTTGATTAGATAATTATTCTTATTCTAGGCCGAGTTAGTGCGAGACGTTAGTGAGCTCAAGTGTGTTCTTCTTTTTGCTGTGCTGTGAAGTATATCAGGTAATGTCTATGCTCTAATCCCCACCGGGATGCTCTTTAAATGTATTTTAATGTTTTCTAATCTGTTTTGAGAATTGCATTCCGAAAAGGGACTTTTGTGGAAATGTAACCATCTATTTTGGATAACTGTTTGTATTTGTTTGTACTTTGATTTTATGAGTTATTGAAATTGAGATGGTCTTTTATAAGTAGTTTTGTTATTGGTTTTGATAACCTGGGTTGGGTTTGACTTGAGAGCTGTGAGTTGAGTTTTGCATAAGATACTAATAATTCAAAGTGGAAACATAAAGCGGGTTGTTGTTTTGATGCCTTTAACAGACTAATATTCATACGGGTGATAACCCCGAGATCAGGATTCGATGTCTGTATGGGTTATGTGCCAGGAGATCAGGGTTTCATCCCTGATATAGGATAGAGGTTATGATGCCCTTGATGGGCGACTGTTTGATGCCTTTGAGAGGCTAATATTCATGCGGGTGATAACCCCGAGATCAGGATTCGATGCCTGTATGGGTTATGTGCCAGGAGATCAGAGTTTCATCCCTGATATAGGATAGTTGTTATGATGCCTTTGGTAGGCGATGTTCTTTTTGGGATTTGATATCCCGCCCGCGACTTAAAATATGGATTGAATGGGTTGAGGAAAACAGTTAAGGGTTAAAGGTTTAAGAAATGGTTTGACTTGTTCCCCCTCCCCAAAATGAATTGAAATGAACTTAAACTGTTTTAAACGTTAGGGGTAGACATTATTGATATTTCCCCCTCATTTTTGAAATGTTTTGTTTTTAGGTGAAAATCTGAATGCTGGGGACCGGAATTAGAAGTGAGGACAACGAGTCTAGAAGTCCTTGAATCTTTTTATTTTGTTTTCGTTATGATGTCTTAAAGTTTTGTTTTGAGTTGTTAGTAGTTACCGTTAGCAGACAGTTGTGTTTTCCTTTCTCGCCTTGTGTTCATTCGGGAATACGGCAGTGACGCCCAAACTAAATTTGAAGTCTTCCGCTAAGTTTTGTCTGTTAACGTTAGTTTGACTTTGGCTTTCTAACAGTAATAATTTCATATTTTAATTCATTATAATTTGTGAGTAATTAATTATTAAAATTTAGTCAAAAAAAAAATATTTTTATAATTTCAGATCCTAGATGGCATTTTTAAGAGCTTGTATTTATTAACTTCCATGATTATGTAAGGTTGAGTTGGGTACCAAATAATTAAGCAGTGTGAACCATGGTAAGAAAGTCAAAGTCTCCACTTACTACGCAGTCTACACGCATTTCATGTCCCAAACACAATGATTATTTTTTCTTTCTTCAAACACATCCGGCAAATGAAATTTCCATCTGATATCGACCTCCACATTTGAGGAATCTATTATTTTCCATCATCAGAATTTTCAAAATTTCCATGCTCTTGATATTTTAATGGAAAAACGTGCAGAGTTTCCCACTTTCCCCCATCCCATCATGTCACAGTAATCACCAAATGTCTGCAAAATCAGATTGCCTTTTAATTTTTTTATGGAAGACCAAAAACGGCAAAAAGATTACTCCAATACTCTTACACTAATGAAAAATGCGAAATTGATTTTAAAAATAAACCTTTTGGATCTTCTTGGATGCACGGCAAAAACATGCAGGGAAGAAATTCATTTTTTTAAATTTTGGTTTTGATTTTTGTTTTTGGCATGTAGAAATCTCGTACTATAAAAAGTTTAGTCAGAAAAAGAAAGGTTACCTAATTATAGAATTCTAAACCATGTCCAAACGCATTTTTATTAAAAAAATACTCAGTAAAACTCTCAAATTTCTGGACAACGTTTTGAAATCCAAGCACAATGTATTGTGTGTTTTTTTAATTATCTAAATCTAAAATTTGACTTATCTAATTCATCCAATTTGATAGATATTCGACATTAAGTATCTAAATTTAACACTGTCTGAAGTCGTATTTATCCTACCTGTCCTTGGTCTGAACCAATAATTATTAACAACTCTAATTAAAGTATTACTAACTTTTTCAGTAAATGTTGATAAATGTTGTTCATTGCTCATAAGTGTTTGATTAGATCAAATAGTAATACTTTTAAAACAACACATTACTATTTAGGTTATGTTCTTTGGATTGATAACTCTTTTCAATCTAATCCAATCTAATTTAAATCTTACACAATTTTCAAAAAAAAATTCACTCTAAAAACACAATTCCCCAAAAAACATTACAACTTATCCAATCCAATCCAAATAACATGACCTTATTTTTATCTACTTTTATATCAACTACACAATTTTACAAATGTACCCAATCATATATGCCCAACTTGTACATACCCACGAATAGGACTAGACCCAAGTGTTTATTCTAGAGAGCGGGGTCCAATACTTTTTTAATGAAAGCATTCAATTCTAATGTCTGTCATTATATGTGGAAATAATGAAATAAATGAGTCCAATCAATAGAATAATAATAACTCACACTAACATTCACACCTGCCATCTCATAAAATCATTAATTAATAGATTATTGGATGATAATACATTGAACTTTAGAGGTATTGGACAATAATGCATTGAACTTTTTTCTTGGACTCTAATACACTGAACTTTGAGAGTATTGGACAATAATGCATTCGCATCAATTCGCTGCCACGCAAGAATGGCCATACTCTTTGTTGATCATTTTTCTATTTTTTCCAAAACATATATTAGTTATCCCGCATGTATCTTTCTTTACACGTGAAAACTTTTTCGAAAAAATAGAAAAACGACACCTTAAAGTCGCACAACCAATGCGTCAACCACCAGTTGAATTGGTCAAAGTAGATATCGTTTCAATATCCCTAAAAAGTTGATGTATCATCCAATAATCCATAATTAATTGCCTAAGTTGTTGACACTCCAACAGCGTCCAGTCCACCCTCGTCAACTTCCAGCCATTCCAACGAAGCTCACCTCTGTTTTGCAGTACACAGACTTCACCAAATATGACCAAAACCAAAACTAAAACCAGGGCATAAACTTCACTCAAAACCCAACAAAAATTCTTCACATTTTGAGCATCCCTTTGAAATTTCTTTCAATGCTCAATGGCTCAATCTCTCTATTACTACAGTACCCTTTTCTTCATCCTATGTTTGAGCTTCCATTGTTCATCTGGTCAGTTTTACAGTATCACCATGTCCGAATCTCTTAAGGATTCCGATTCCAGATCTCTTGTCTCGAAAAACGGCACTTTCAAGCTCGGTTTCTTCACCCCAGGTGAAGTTGATGATAACAACAACAATTCTACGGACAGGTACCTCGGGATTTGGTTCAACCAGATCCCGGTCCGGACTGTCGTGTGGCTCGCCAATCGAGACCGCCCGATAAAGGACGCCTCAGGGGTTGTCCGGATCACCAACACCGGCCAACTCGTGTTGCTCGATGGCATGAACCGGACAATCTGGTCATCCTCAACCCCTTCAAATCGGACAACACCCATGACCAATCCAATCATTACCACAGTAGAGCTCCTTGATTCAGGAAACCTTGTCCTGCTGCAGAATCCGGACAAATCGGACCAAAAACCGGACACCATCCTATGGCAGAGCTTCGACCACCCGACCCACGTCCTCCTCCCCGGGATGCGCCCCACAGTCCCCGCCACCCCGGACAGACAGAACCCGATCTTCCGGTCGTGGCGGGCCCCAAAAGACCCCTCCGAGGGTGCCTACTCGGTCGGGATAGGGACCGCGGGGATCCCCCAGGTCTTCGCCTGGAGAGACGGGGCCCGCCACTGGCGCAGCGGGCCCTGGGACGGGTACAACTTCATGGGGGTCGCGAACGTCGACGCAACAGTAAACGACGGTTTCATCCTCGAAGAAAACCCAAAATCTCAAACCGTGGACATGTCATTCAATCCACAGGATGTCTCCATCCTACTCAACTACGAAATCGATCCGGACGGGGTGATCAGGGAAAGATACTGGGACG
The DNA here is from genome assembly GCA_029582165.1 of Portulaca oleracea. Taxonomy (NCBI): domain Eukaryota; kingdom Viridiplantae; phylum Streptophyta; class Magnoliopsida; order Caryophyllales; family Portulacaceae; genus Portulaca; species Portulaca oleracea. Next base: position 19,250,400 of record CM055892.1, read on the forward strand.
AACAATCCAACGGCTGGAAAGTCGGGTTTTTGGAGCCCAAAACAGAGTGCGATGTTTACGGAAAATGCGGGGTTTTCGGGTCATGTGATCCGACCCGGAACCCGATTTGCGAGTGTCTAAGAGGGTTCGAACCGAGGAACAAGGATGAATGGAAGAAGGGAAATTGGGAAAGTGGGTGTGTCCGAAAGAAGGAACTTGAGTGTGGGAATGAAGAAGGGTTTTTGAGGTTGCAAAAGATGAAAGTGCCGGATAATATAGAGAAAGTGAGGGCCATTAATGGAGATAGTTGCAGGGAAAAGTGTTTGAAGAATTGCGAGTGTATAGCGTATGTGTATCATTTGAACATTGGGTGTATGGTGTGGACAAAGGAGTTGGTTGATATGCAGGAGTTTTCTGTGGGTGGTGTCGATCTTTTCGTCAGGTTGCCCTCCTCTGAACTAGGTACTTCTGGTTTTGTTCTTCAAGTGTCAAGTTCATTTTCGTGTTAAAACTTTTAACTGTTAATGGTTTTCTTTAATATGTATATATGTGAAAGTTTGATCATGAGCCTGGGTGCACCATGTTCTTACGTGCCTAGGCTCATTTAGGCTCTGTTTGGTAAGTAGCGGGCAGGTGTATTTGTTAGTTGGCAGTTTGTAGCTGTTAGCAGATAGCTGTTCAGATTAACTGTTTGACTTTTGCTGATTGTATGAAAAATGTTTGATAAAGTAACTTTTTGTGAAAAGTTATCTCAAAAAGTTTCAAGTAGTTTTTTTTTTTTTTAAAACTAACTTAATGGGTCCAAAAGTTCAATATAAAGGTTACTTACCAAACATCACAGGTGACTAACAATGTCCAAAAAAAAACTAAAAGCTACCAATAATTATATAACCAAACACTCCCATATTATGTGCCCAGTCTATGCTTTCTACACCCGGTCCATCTAATTTGGGGTAAAATGTTTCTATGCGAAGCATTTCTGGTTATTGGGCGGATTTAGGGTGCTGTCAAGTTGTCGAGTAATATTAATGGATATATTTTTTTATAAAATCCACTTTGAAATGAAAAATAAAAGGGAAAGCTCTAAATATATACTAATCGATTTCTCTTAAGAGTCACAAGAACATGGGTGGTCTAGTGGCACATATGTAGCTTGACACTTTAATGTACACTAGTTCATCATGCCTCTTCATGCATTCATGAATTAAATACTGTCCACATCCGGAATTTCTTAAGATCTTGCATTAGTTTAACGGGATGAAACTGGATTACGTTGCTCTTGTTATGTACAATAAATTGTCATATAAGAACAATATAATTAGAAACGTAATAAAGAAAATGATATATGGAAAGTGTAACATATATATATATATGTATTGTTAATCTACACCCATGTGTACATTTGTATGAAACATATTGTGACTTTTCTGCAGAAGGGAATCATCAAATAAATGCAGCGGCAATTATCGCATCAGTGACAATTGCAGGAGTAGTAACAGTTGCTATTCTAGCATGCTTTGTATGGATGTGGATCACGCGACGAGGTAATATAATTAGTATATGCTCTGCTTTTAGTTGGTATTAGAAAAATTGATGTTTTGATCACATATTGATGACAATAGCTCTCAAAGCAGGAAAAAGAGGGGAAAAGTTGGATCATGAGAACAAGTTTGAAGAAAATATGTTTCAAGTAGAACACCATAAACCAACATTGTATACATTTGAGGCCCTTAGAAAGGCCACCAATAATTTTCATGACAATAACAGACTTGGCGAAGGTGGTTTCGGCCCTGTTTATAAGGTATGTTTTACTTCCTACCCTATGAGGAACAAGTTTTACCAACAACATTTTACCATGTGGAAAAGTTGTAGCTTTGATGAACATGCTTTTTCATGGGCAATTTCATATCCTTACCCCCATGTTGTAAAGTTTACTGATAGTTATCCCTTGCGATAGAGCTCCCACTGAGCAGGTTTACTTTGTGTATAAAAGAGTCAATTTTAAAGGAGCACATAGTTAATGTAGTTATTTACACTTTTTTAATTACATTTTAGGGGATTTTGGAAGATGGGCGAGTAATAGCAGTTAAAAGATTGTCACGAGCCTCCCAACAAGGCCAACAAGAGTTCATGAATGAAGTTGCACTCATATCTAAGCTTCAGCACCGAAATCTGGTCAGACTTCTTGGCTGTTGCATAGAGCAAGATGAAAAAATGTTGGTCTATGAATACATGCTCAATAAAAGCCTCAATGCATTTCTCTTTGGTACGCATGAGTAAATGTTCACTACTTGAGAATCAAAGTAATGAGTACTAATTAAACTATTTTTTCTAGTACATTAACATGAGTTTTGTATTTGATTAGATCCCCAAAATCAGGAACATCTATCTTGGGAGAAACGTCGTAACATAATTGAGGGCATATGCAGGGGCCTATTGTACCTTCACAGAGATTCTAGGCTAAAAATTGTCCATAGAGATTTGAAAACAAGCAACATATTGTTGGATGAAGATCTGAATCCCAAAATTTCAGACTTTGGCATGGCGCGGATACTTGGGGGAAATCAAGATCAAGCTAACACAAGAAGGGTGGTTGGAACATAGTGAGTATAGATATAAAATCATAAGCACTGGTCTTTGCTAAACTAAACATGTATGTTGCAATATAACTATGACATCGTTCTTTTATGCGTTAACGCATCCAAACGCAACGCAACATAACGCAAATTATCATCACTTTTTAACCATTTCCAACGCAACTAAACGTAACGCAACGCACAAAAGAACGATGCCTATATATTATATCATGCTTGACTGTGGTTTAATTAATTGGACATGCAGTGGTTACATGTCTCCTGAGTACACGATGGGGCAATTCTCAGAGAAGTCTGATGTATACAGCTTTGGAGTCATACTGTTGGAGATTGTTAGTGGAAGAAGCAACGCCAGCTTCAACTTTAAGGAGCAGTCCAAAACGCTACTGGGTTATGTAAGTGACCAAAACATACTATAATGAATTTTACCTACTCAACTTAAGCCTACCTTATCCGGTACATTTAATCTATCTGGTAGAACTGTGGGAACTAGGAAAATGAATTTTATTGCGTTTAGTTAACATCCTAAAATCACGTGAAAAATTGTTTGAGATGTTCAAACCACCCTTGGATTTTCAATACTTGGAGAGCATTTTGGGGAATTTCAATATAACATGAATTCCCGCTGTAGGCCGTGAAAAGTTTTCCTTTAGGGTGCGTTAGGTTGGTCAAATATCCCGGGAAAATGGTCAATTTTCTTGAGTTGACTTATTTTCCTCATGTTTGGAAATAGATTGACCTCGGGAAAAATATTACGGTGAGCCCGCCATTTCTTTCATTTTCCTAGGGAAAATCTTTCCCATAAAAGACTTCTCATGAAAAAATTTCTCCGAGAAAAATTTCTCTAAGATTCCTACCAAACGCTCTCTTAACCTTGGTGAAAATTTCCACCACAGAGTTGGGTAGTGAAATAATGACCTGACATGAATATTTGTCCATCTATTGAACACAACCCAAAACCTGTAAATTTGACCGGCTTAAAAAAGTTAACCAATTTTACGAGAAAAAAAGTGCCAACCAAGCGCTCCACAAGCTATAGTCTTATACCTAATATACTGCTTGGTATCTCTTAGACTAAGTTCGTTCATATCAGTCTCCACCAATGATTTCAGGCATGGAAGTTATGGAACGAGGGGAAGATCGATTCGCTCATCGACTCCATAATCTCATCGGAAAGCTTCGAGGCGGAGATTATACAATGCATACAGGTGGCATTATTATGCGTGCAGGAGCTTCCGAGCGATAGACCAAATATCTCAACAGTTTTGTCCATGCTCGAGAGCAACGATATCAAACACCTACAACATCCCAAAAAACCACCCTTTACAGAGTGGGACACATTTTCCTCTGATGATCAACAGAGCAGGAGCATGTCTGCAGCCAACTATTCCATCTCCATCATAGAGGGCCGTTAAAATTAAATGGTGTCTGCGTGCTATCAATTGGAAGAAACCTCTTCCCGAAAGATTTTCAATGGTATTTTGGAGCTCTATGGTTTTTCTCTCTCACCTTAGGAAACAATTGGTTGTGAAACTTTTGTAGGAAAGTGAGTCAACTATCTTAAGTTGACAAACTTTTCTGTGTCTGGTTGTCCTGCTACATGGAAAAATTTTAACGTGGGACTCATTATTTCGCTCACAAGCTCGGTAACTAAGAGTGAGAGTGTCAGGGAAAAATTTTTCGGAAATTTCTCAGAAAAGAGTTTCTCAATAAACTACCAAACGCACCATTAGTGTATAGAATGCATATAAATAGTTGTGTAGGTCTATATTTTGTTTCTAAGAACACTTGCTACATTTGGTTCATTGCACGTATTTTCTAATGATATTAATTACACATATAGCACGCGCACACACACATATATGCACGTGCACACACATGCTTCCTATTAGTAACTAATTATATTTAGTTTATTTTAGAGCGAAGCCAAATATTATTATTTAAGGGAAAATTTTCTATGTCTGGTTGTCCTGCTACATGGAAAAATTTTAACGTGGGACTCATTATTTCGCTCACAAGCTCGGTAAATAAGAGTGAGAGTGTCAGGGAAAAATTTTTCGGAAATTTCTCAGAAAAGAGTTTCTCAATAAACTACCAAACGCACCATTAGTGTATAGAATGCATATAAATAGTTGTGTAGGTCTATATTTTGTTTCTAAGAACACTTGCTACATTTGGTTCATTGCACGTATTTTCTAATGATATTAATTACACATATAGCACGCGCACACACACATATATGTACGCGCACACACATGCTTCCTATTAGTAACTAATTATATTTAGTTTATTTTAGAGCGAAGCCAAATATTATTATTTAAGGGACTCTTGAATTAAACTTAGTAGGGGATAATAGTACCAAAAATTCAATCATCTTTATATATTTCATGAAACCGTATACTTAGAAAATATATTACGACTTAGAAAATATATTGGCCCTGTTTGGCAAACAGCTGATAGTTGTTGGCTGTTGGCTGATTGCATTGGCTGATTGTTGTTGGCTGTTTGTATTGGCTGATTGTATTGGCTATTTGGAAAAGTTGTGATTGATAAAGTTAGCTGATTCTAAAATTTTGTTTGCTAAAATTCTACTTATACCCTTTATCACTAATATGATAAATATGCATCAAATATTGGGACCAATAAGATTTAGGATGACATATGGTGTAAATTTAGACAACTTTTGGAGAAAATGGTATTTTCCATAATCAGCCATTTACAATAGGCTACTCCCCTCATCCTATTGAAAAATGGCTTATTGGGATCAATAAGCTAATAGAATGAGCTGTTTACCAAACACCCCAACAGCCTATTTCACTCCCTAATAAGCCAACTTTTGCAATAGGCCAATGAATAGGCTGTTCACCAAACAAGAACATTACGCAGAAAGAACTAGACTAGCTACCATGGCCTGGTTACGCCCACTCTTCCCGTATTCCATTGTCTTTGCTCATTTTGTCCACTCTTCTCATATTCCATAATCTTTGTCTATCTAAATTTTATATCCGACATTTATTTTAAAAAAATTCAGAAGAAGCAATGTTATAAAAGACAACAAAGATATATAGTAATATGAATGCCATTTATTTAACCATAACCACTTTTTCATTGATTCATTTAGCATAAGAAGCATAACCTTCTCATATATGATATATAGAAAATGTCTTCCTTACCATCTGTTTTGGAATACACCAACTTCTCAAGACCTAAATATATGAGACAACACACAATGATAATAATATATTTTTTATTATAACAAACACTGCATAAAGTCTTTAATTTATTTGATTTGCATATTTAATATTGTTGGAGAATGCTATATATGTTGCTTCCTGTTACACCAAACTGCAATCACAAGAAGAAGAACAAAAAAACATTAACATCTTCTAATTTGTACCTGTCAATATAAATTAATATGGAGTAATTTTTTAAAGAAGGAAAAATAATTAAATTTGATTTACCTTGGCTCAATTAGCCATCGGCTAATTAGGGGTCGATAACAATGACTCCCACCCTTTCCCATGTGTCCAATACTTTATACTTTTTGTTGTATTGATTTCCATCGGGATCATAGTAATACTGTTGATTTATTATCAAAACCGTTAAAAATAAATTAAGAATATATATATGGGAATAGATCACATGAGCATGAAACTTTGGTGAGCATATGAACATGGATGGACATTAAGTATTGTATTTGAGGACATCACGCATTGTTTCAATGGACATCAAGTTTGCATGAGATCATCAAGGGAACATCATTTCACCATGCAAACTTGATGTCCATTGAAACAATCCCTGATGTCCACAACAAAATTACTTGATGTCCATTCATGCTCACATGCTCACTAAAGTTCCATGCTCATGTGATCCATTCCCTATATATATATATATATATATATATGTATGTATGTATGCACACAAATAATTAAAGGTACGAAACTATCCCACATTAATATTGTTTAATTCTATGTCCATTTACTGTTTAACCTTTTATATCAAAACAATTCTTAAAATTTGAACATTCTCAGCATATTAAAAGAGAAAGAAATAAACTCATATTTTAAAAAGAAACAAATTTTCGTTTGAATGAATTTAAGGATTTTTATGGTGGGTGATGTCATAATATAGGATTTAATAATTTTCTTGAGTTAAAAAATATTAAAAAAAGAGTTAGGGTGCAAAATTTATATACGGCTTGTCAGCTTATTTGAAGGAAAAGAGGAAGAAAAATTAATTTATGGGTCATGCCCAACTCAATGCACATTACAAATGTGAGGCCTTGTCACCTTATACTCATTTTGAGGTTTCAAATTTCGAAGTGAATTGTTAAAATTAATAGCTACTCCCCCGCCCTAAATTAATTGACACTTTGACTAAATTTTGACCGTTAATTATTCATAAATTATAATGAGTTACAATATGAAATTACCTCCAGTGTAAAATTTAGTAAAGTATCTTTCTAATGACGGTAACTTCATATTGTAAGTCATTGTGATTTGTGAGTAATTAACGATCAAAATTTTGTCAAAGTGTCAATTAATTTGGGACGGAGGGAGTAACTGAGTGTAATGTCTGATTTAAAAATTATTTTTAAGATTAAAATATATGTTTTAGATTGATCTAGAACATCTTCAAATATTTGGAAAAATAGATATTTTAACAAGAACCCATCAAAATTCTAAAAACCATGATGATCAATGGGTACATTTTTAAAGATCGCACTAGTTTTGAACCAAAAAAAATCAATTAATTAAATATATTATAAGTGAAAAATAAATCTGAATTTGGGGCTAATTCGATGCACATCGATTTTTTTTTTTGATAAAGATCTAATGCACATTGATAATTTCTCATCCATGCTAATTTTGATTAGAATTTAACAACAAGTCAATTTTTGCCACCATCAAATCAAATGCATCGCCCCAAACATCGATCCCCCTTCTCCCGCCAATTATCTCCTTTGATTTTTCGATCTAGGAATATATCCATGCTCATACACTCAAAAGCATATACTTTTAGACCAACAAGAAGAAAATTTTAAGGAATGAAATTAGATCTACATCGTTTTCCCCTTTCATTTTCTACAAATAACGATTCAATAAAGTCATAGAAATTCAAACATAGAGTAGCAAGAAAATTTAAAGAGTTATACCTTATAAACACGTCTATTTGCAACAACACGCTCCTCCGCAAGCCAGCCAGGAAGAAGCCAAGAGTAGGTTGGGGAAGTGTTGTCATGGAAAAAGGATTCAGACCCCGGTTCAAGCCTGCTTCCATTTTGTAAACGTCGTTGTTCGATTCTTTCCAATGTTGCAAGTGTCTCCGGTGTTGGCTGCCAGTGATGCACCCTCTCATATCGAGGTTTCCTTATCCTTGAACCAGAATGTCTTGCAGCCATTTGATTCATGCTTCTCTGTACAAGTAAACTAGAGGGTTTTTTTTTCTTTGTAGGAGAAATGAGGATAATTTAATCTGTTGTTGGTCACATGAAATAGAAGCGCTGAGCTGTATACAGGTAGGTATATATAACTGTGGAGTTTTTGGGTTGGTCATTGAACTTATTGAAAATTGCATTTATGCCCACCTTTTAAAAGTATAATTTTCATTCTATGCCCTTGGATGTGTGCTAAGAAATTAAAAAATGCACACCTAAAGAATAATACTATTAAATATTTGCAATTTTCAACCTTAATACTTATGACTCAATAATATATATGGTCTTCTTTAAACTGAAGGTCTTTTCTTTAGGAGAAATGAGGATGATTTAGTCTGTAATTGGTCACATGAAAGAGATGTATTTGAGCTGTATACAGGTATATATAACTGTAGAGTTTTTAGGTTGGTCATTAAACTGATTGAAAATCGCATTTGTGCCCACTTTTTGGTAGTCTAATTTTCATACTATATCATTGGATGTGACCTAAAAATTAAAAAGTGCACACCTAAAGAAAACTACTATTAGAAGAATCAAGTACAAGCTTTACAATTTTAACTTTAGTTTGTATACTTATGCTGTGTTAAACTTGTGGGTTGCAAATTTTAATCTTAGTATGTTGTGGTCTTCTTTAAACTGAAAGTCTTTTCTTTAGGAGAAATGAGGATGATTTAGTTTGTCATTGGTCACATAAAAGAGAAGTGTCTGAGTTGTATATAGGTATATATATATATAACTGTAGAGTTTTTGGGTTGGTATTTAAAAAGTTATCGAAAATTGCACTTATGCCCACTTTCTAGAAGTCTAATTTTTATACTCTATGTCATTGGAAGTGTGTTAAGAAATTAAAAGTGGACACCTAAAGAATACTACTATTAAAATAACCGAGTACAAGCTTTACAATTTCAGTCATAGAAAAGTGGTATACTAGGCTTGCATAATAAAACTATTCTAATTCAATGTACTTGAAACACGAAACTATAAGGTTTTACAACTTATTTCTGGTTTATAAGTTCATTCTAATATCGACAATATAGATGACATAAAAGCTATATGCTTATACTAAGTGATAATTAATGAGAATATGTTATGGATGCGATTCGAATATATGGTACTCTACTTGATTAATTATTGATGTCAAAATTTAACTAATACGGTCCTACGGAGCAGAACACACTTTACAATTATACATTTAAGAGTAAGTATATGCACATGATTAATCAACTTAGTTATTATCATTTGTACTTTGTATAGCACATGAAACAAAATTTAGGTGATCTGTGATCATATATAAAAATAACAACCATTTTTTATTAATTAATTATAGAAATTTTGATTCTTACTAAAATTTTACACTCCCTTCTAAAACATTGTGCTTGTTATATATGTCTATTTATTCTTTGTTTCAATATATTTAAAAGCCTTATGAATGTGTAGCGATCAACTATACATTTACAGTATATATAATATATATTATCACCAATGATATATCGTTTATTATAGATTATTAAGTTGTTTCTTATTTATTTTTCAAAATTTATAATTACAGTTGAAAATAAACTGATATACTAATACTTTAAAGTAATATATGATGAAACTTAAATAACTAAGAATGACAATATGTTATTTAATTTGGTTGAGTTCACTATAATTTTATATGTTTTAGGAATCATTTGTTACCAGGGACTGCATTTTGAATATTGCCAAATATAAAGGATTGCATTTGAAATTCCAAAAGTTAAGGGGCTAATTTGCAATTTTAAAAATAAACATTGCATGTAGACATAGTTATAAACAATTATCGAAAATATGGAAATCTAATAAGATTTCCTTACAAAAAAGCCCAATAATAATTATTGTTCCCATTTAAAATCATATTTACCCCTTTTTTCAAAAAAAAGGGCCTTTTTCTCTTTTTATATCTTTTAGGCTTTTGGCTTCCATGATGTCATAACAATCAACAAATCCTGTGGGATATTTGATTATAATTTAGTTCCTTTTAAAATTTTAAAATTCATGTTAGTAACATGGAAAGCAAAATGGATTTAAATATTTCATAAATTCATAGATATAAACATAATATTGGGTTTAAAAACTTTAAACAAAGTGTCGACAAATACAATATTTGAGAAAATGTTTAGGGTTGAAAAATAAATATAGTGACTATTAAGATTCCTTGTTGTTAAGATGTTATAATTTTAACGGACTTATTTTAGTTAATCATAATAAAAAATTGTGATTTTTTATGCCAAAGTTCAATTTTATAGAGCTCGGGCTTAATTGAAGAAAGTTTGGTACAAAATGTGAACAAAGTGTTTGCCTCGATAGTTGTGCAAATTGTCGTTACATGTTGCAGTACAACGTTGCATGTCTGCTTGCTTATCCTCCTTTTTCTTTGTGTCATTCGAGACAGATCAAAGCCTCCAACTTGGATTATAAATCTAAATGGGCTAGCTAGCACGGGCTCATTTAAATAAATAAATACAAACCCTAATTTCTCATGTCCTTTCGGTTGTTCCCCACCTTTCCACCTCCACCTCTTGAGTTCTGTTTGTTCGTCTAGTATTCCTACGAATGCAAACCCTAAACTCTATATTCCATCTTCGCTAAGTTAGGAGAAGTTCGAGTCAGTAAATGTTAATTATTGTCCTTTAAAAAATAACATGTATTTCATATTTAGATATTCTTCAACTATCATGGAAAATACCATTGGATGGTTTTGACAATCATTCTCTAATACATAAAGTCTAATTTAATCTAGCTCCAAAACTAAAACAACACATCATTCTAGTGAACACTCCATTCTAGTCAAAGAGTATGTTTTTCAATTATTAGCCTGCAACCGAAGCTAAAAATAAGGAAAGATGGGAAGATAAAAGATTCATGAATTGATCTTACAATTGATGTATGATAATGATTTGATGGGAATCTAATGCCAAATAGGGAGAGTGAGAAATATGGAACTTTACCTATCAATGGTTTGTATCATTTCTTCATATACAAGGACATATGTGCGTTGCACAGACCCAAGTAAGCTTTGCTCTTGGTGACCTTCCATAAAAAAAATTGACATTTACGTAGAATATTCTAGCTTTAATTTAATTTGTGGTGGAACGTAGGGTACCTAGACTTTACTTTCACTTTTAACAATTTTAACAAATTGTCGTGCCCTTACTAAAAATGTTGTGTACAAAGATGTGTTAGATAATTGGCCATTCATTTCATGAACATTACTGTTGCCCACGTTCTATATATATATACTTGACACTTTACCGTTTGCCTAATAATATTTCAATTAACACTTACTTACTCATATAATTTATGTTTTGCATTTACATAGATTGTGATAATGTTTTCTTACTTATTTACAAATATAAGGAACTAGCCTTATTATTGCCATAAAACTACTCTTTCCTTGCTACATTCACATAAGTGTTGAATTTATTCCTACATACTTGCCTATGTAATGCTATCGCATGGCTAATGTTTCATTAACCGATATCCTTTTCTGGATAATATACACATACTTTATTCGTCCCATTATTGTCATATTTAACAATTTATGTCACCCTAATAGGGCTATGGGGAGATCTTGTAAGGAAGTATGATCAATGACTTTATGACGAAGTGCATGTATGCACCATAATTGCCTTGTCAAAAGTCCTTGTACGTTCCTACGGTACGCACCTCCGTTCTATATGTCTATGGCCTTATCTATCCCTCTAATATGTCTAGGCCCTTATCTAACCATGCAATATTTATTCCAAGTTCACATAAACGAAGATATTGAAGAGATGCATGCAAATGAAGCATGGTACGTATATGCTGGCACAATAATGTATGAGTTCTTTATAACACGTTCATTCTTTTATGATCGTTACATTCACTACAATTACGTGTCAGATATTCCAGTCATAGATTCATTCAAAAATTTACGAACCATACTTATCACAAAACATTTTTGAACTTAGTGATTGCCGTATTACCATAAACCAGTATTCAACTATATCTTCCATAAGACATTCACTCGTTTAAACTTCATGATTACGTAGTTTCCGTTGCACGCTTATCAACAGGCACACTTACGTGCATGCCCATTTTTCTTTTTGCAGGTTTCACACCTTCAGATCCTAGGGCACATACATCTAATCCAAAGACTACTTGTGGTATGATTCACATATCCCAAGTGTTAGAAAACAACTCTTGAGCCTTCGTGTGTCCACTGTGAGTTTGTTTTTCACACACTTGTTAGAAAAAAAAAACTTCATGATTCACGTAGTTTTCGTTGCATATGCTTATCAACATGCACTCTTATGCGCGTGTCCATTTTTCTTTTTGCAAGTTGCCCGTTTTCAGATTCTAGGGCACATACATCTAAACCAAGAACTACCTGTGGTATAATTCATATTCAAGGTGTTAGGAAAAAAAACTCTTGAGCCTTCATGTGTCCACTATGGGTTTGTTTTACACACTTGTTTCGAGGTAATCGTTTAATCTATCTCTTACTCCTACCATAATAGATATTTGTTACATCATGTGCTCTCTACCGACCATGTTACTTCCTATAGGTATAGAGCATCCATGACTATAGCAGACAACATGGAACAGATGAAGCTAATAATGTTTGACAAACATGAAGAAGCCATTCTTGGTGAAAATGGAGACAAGATTAAAAAGGAGTACCCTGAGGCTTGAGGTGATTAATCATAATATCCTATTAGTGTATATGATCTAATATTATAAGTGAAGTTGCAACAATGTTACCAATTTCCTTTTATGTATACTACTTTTATACAAATATTTTTCCTTAGGATCTACGAGATAGCAAAAGCAAGTTGTTTGCCCGAGATATCCATGTTTTTACTGTTTGATTAGTATTCGTTGTCCAAGTTCCTACCACACCCAGTATTAATGTTACGGTTGACTTTGTCTGGCCAACGTCGTGTAAGGAATACGACTATAAAGTCAACGTAACTGCCTAAAATACAACAATGATCTTGGTTTGGACCATTCTTATCCGCATGAGTAGTTCACGAATATTATATCACACGACATTTTAGGACCTTCTTTTGGTCTCTCTTAGTCAAACTATCCCTCAAACATTATTGTTTTCCCTTTTTATTCTATTATCTATTGCCATGACACGTTATTTTTCGTTACAATTTATTACATTATTTTGAATTATATTTAGTTTCTATAGGCATCATAACTTTTGATTTTTTTTATTGATTACTCTAATTTTATTTGTGCCCCCAACCGACAACCATTCAGAAAACAAGCAAAAAAAACTAGTAAATAATACTCCTTCTGCTCCGAATAAATTGACATATTTCACAATTTTACACATACCAATGTTCAACTAAAAAAACTACCACATAATTAAATAACACTATTTTTCAAGTTTATTTTTCACATATCAAGGTGTGGGTAGTGACAGAATATGAGTAAAAGTAACTTTTATTGATTGAAAAATAAAAAGTTAACATAATTATTAAAGTTAAAATAATTAAATTGAGTATTGGAAAATGAAAAGTGACAATTATGGTGGAACAAAAAAGATTAGTTTAAGTGTCAGTTAATATGGAACGGAGGAAGTAAATAAATATTAGTAAAACTATAGTGTTTAGTGTTTAACTTTTTTTTTATTATTATTATACTCGTAGCCATGGACGAGTTGACTCAGAGGTCAGAGCTATTCAACGAATACCCGCAGCAAAAACAAATCAGGTTTCATACCAAACAATCCAACATAACCAACTACTCCACCGCATAGTAGTTGGTGAATTGGTACAATCTGATTGCTTAACAATTCAATGGCGATCCCACGACAACTCTGAATTAGGGTTCCAAAATTTCCATCTTCCACTCGCGGGAATGCAGTAAATCAGGTAAATCTAGCTTAAACTTACAGTTGATTATCATTATTGCTTATGGTTTTGATCAATAGTGCCGAATTGCTTGGTTGTTCAGTATAGATTCACTTAATTCTTGCCAATTTTGGATTACATTTTTAGAATTCGAATTCTGGAGAGTGTTTTCTGTGATTAGGGTTCCGAATGGTAGTCTGCTTCAATTGAGTTGCAATTTGGGCAAGTTTGGGAGCTAAAATGTACGTGATTTACTTGGATATTGCTCTGTATTGATGAATTGTTCTTTAGGGTTGAAAAATCAAATTCTGGAAGATTTGATCAGTGAGTAGATTGTCCTATGGATTTGAACCACATTTTGATGAACCAATTTCCTCTTTATGCTTAATATCTTTCAATAGTTTTCCAACAAGGGATCTGTGATTGCATTTCATGTTAGCTATGATGATACATAAGTTGAATTTTTCCTTTGGAATTTAGTTATGTTGAAACGAGTGAAAAAATTTGCCACGGTGATAATATGCTTAGCAATCCCTACACCAAAACCAAAATCAATACTTTGAAGTCCCGCCAGGTGAGGCATGAAGAGGCTGGATATGGTAGTCTTACCCCTAAATTTTGTCGTTTAAAGAGGCTGAGGAGGTTTAACGAGAACATTTTACTCTTGTCCATTACAATCTAAGTTTAGAAAATAATCTTTTTCAACTATCGTGATTATAGACGTTTAGCCATTTCCACACATTTCCACACATTGGAACATTTTCTTGCATTTTGGCTTCCTTTTGAGTTTTGTGGAATGAATCGCATTGCGTCATTTGTAAAATACCACCTATTTCCAGGGGGTAATATCGTTGTATACGGTTGTTATGTCCCCGGGTGTGATTCCTAAGGCGTGCCTTTGTATCTGCCATGTTTTTCCAGACATCTTTATTTGGTTCGTCACATCTTAATACCAAAGTGTCCGTTGATATAGGTGGTTTGAGCTAGAGAAGCCTTCATTGTCAATTGTAGGACTCAGAGACATCTTTTGCACTCATGTCAAACCATGTAATCCTCTGAATGTTGTGTAAATGACAGACATCTAACAAATGGGAAGCCCAAACCGAAGTGTCGATGTTGGTGATGATGACGGATTGGGGATTGATGGGGCTGATAATATCTGGACCGAAAAGCTTGAATCTTATTTCATATATTTGATGGTGGATGAGATAGCGAAGGGAAACATGCAGACGACCACCTTTGCTAATGCGGCTTGGAAAACAATCGTGGAGGAGATAAAGAGGAAAACAGGAAAGGAATACACGTATTACCAATTGAAGAATAAGTACCATAATTTGAGGGCTCGATGGAGCGATTTCAGCAACCTCTTGAAAGAGAAAGAAATTAGATACAATTCGGAGACGGGTGAAGTTATTGCCACTGATGATGTATGGCTAAAGCTATATCAGGTATGTTACCAGTGTAATAAGTAGTAAGTAGCAACACATCGAAAGGTCAGTTTAAAAAGCAGGGTAAGATAGACTTGTCAAAATTGACCCGACCCGAATGACCCGTCTGAACCTAACTCGACCCAAAACCGAAAAGGCAAAACTAATTAATCCAAAATGGACCCGGACCTGATGAGACCAAGCTCGACCCGAATTTAGCTTTTACTTAAGTAGTTGGTTTTTAAATGATAGTCTTATCTGACGAAAAATAAAGCAATCTGAAACCAATCCCGACCCGCACATGACCCAGCCCAAACCCGCACCTGAACCTTATTGACTGCAACTAAATCCCATGCACTTATTCGCTGTTCTAATGCAGAGATGTAGACGAGCAAAAACTTTCCGAAAGAAAGGACTGAAAGACTACGATAAGTTATGCGTCATTTTCGGCTGCCCAGCAGTCCAATACATTTGCGATGACAATGACAGAAAAAATGATCATCTGTCTGACGGCTCAAGTGAAGGAGGAGAATTTGCACACAGGGCTAAAAAGGGCAACAAATTCAGCTTCAGATCACCGGGCATGGACACGACAAAGGGGGAGAAATCCTGCTACAAGAGGCGAAAACTCGATAAGAAAATGAGCTCTACTACTGCTTCACTGGACTCGGTGGGTGACGTTGGTGATGGCTGTGGGAGCCAATCTGAGCAGCAATTCCAGGATGTTTTGAGATGCATGGAAGCACTCAATGCGCTAGATGGCATAGATGGACCGTCGTATGCCAAGGCAACAAAATATATACACGACGACCCCTTGTGGAGAAAAATGTTTCTCTGCATGCCAGACCAAAGGAAGAAAGACTGGGTACTCAACATCTGATCTGGTTGCTCTTTCTTCTCTACTAATTATGTCTGGTGCATGTATTTTGATGCCCACAAAAAAGGAAAATCGTTGATTTTTTGTGAAGTGTAAAACTTGATAATCAATCAAATTCAACATGAACCTAAGGGAGCTCATATCTGATCTGATCTTGTTTACCTCATCTGTTCAATACTAATCTTTTTCAGACTTAGGGTTTGGCATCATGGACTACAGTTATCCTAAGACTACCTCTGTCTCTAAATAAGTGTCAAATTTTGATCGTTTATTACTCACAAATTATAATGAGTTACAATATAAAATTAACAACATTGTAATTTTTAGTACAATATCATTTTAACAGTGTTAATGTCATATTGTAATTTTTAGTACAATATCATTTTAGTAGTAAGTGTTCTGAATATTGTTCTACTTCCAAAACCTACAGATAAAATGTGATACTAAAGGGGGTTCTCTTTTTACTTTTTGATGTTCCATTTTGAATCACATATAAAGAGGTTCTTCAGAAAAGAAAAGGCTAAACAAAAGCCATTTTTGTGGCAAATTTACCAATCAATGAAAGTGTATAAGCTCATTCAAGACTCTGTATTTTGCGGGTAAGTGGCAACTTCATGATAAATATTAGGTCAGATAAGTTTGGGTGAACATTGGTGTGAGTTCATATTTGCTACACTCAACTTCTCAGCAAAAACATTCATTCTCCTCAGTCTGTATGCCTCACAACTACAGATTACCAAGCAAAACACTGTATTATTATTAGTCAGTAGACTTTACCCTAATCCCTTCTGAAAAGCAAGCTCTAATACTTGAAACTATATATTAGTCCTCATGAATTTCGACATCGATCAGTCTTAATCACTCAACCCAAGATGAGACAGCAAGTTCTCCACATCCAAATCCGCATTCGCTCCCGTCCCTGCAGAGCTGCTAATTTCCGAGCTTCCATTCTCGTTGTCGTTGTTCAATGTCAAATTAAAGATCGCTTCCGGGTTATCCTGCAACTCCCTCAAGAACTTGTTGTACTCTGAATTCCCATTCTTCATCTCCATCTCCATCTTCTTTGTCAGTTCGTTATCCACCTTTCTGTAGTCAACCAGCACCACATCCGGGAACTTATACTTGCGTTTTTCTGCCCCGACATCTGCAATATTCGCCCCACGCAGCATGTACCCGAGTGCATAGTCCCCGGGCTTCAAACCGGCCAGATGGCTCTTCACCGAAAAACGAAGGTCGCTCTCAATCACACCCAAATCTGACACAGGGGCGACTTGAATGTTGGCCATAGAAGAAAAGGACCTATGCCCCCCAGGGACAATCTCCACGTCTAACACGACAAACACCTCGAGCTCTTTCTGGGTTTTTATAGGGTAAAACGGCTTAAACCAATACTGCCTGGCAAGTATCTTCTCACGGCGCCGTGTAAATGGGTCCACAAAGTGAATGACATTATATCTTACCGAGACGCAGATAACAAGACGGCCGAAATGCCCGAGACTCTCTGCCAAATTGGATGGGAGAAGAACCAGGTCATTGGTGCAAAGCGGACAGACATAAGCAGTGGTGCAGCTCTGACTCTTAGGCTCCTTGTTCTTGTTCTTGTTCTTGTTCTTGTTCACGTTTTTGTTCGTGTTCTTGCTCTTGATCATACATCTTTGGTACGACTCGCAGTGAGCATTGTCCGGCTTAACCGGAGCGACATTGCCAATGCCGTCAACGAAGTCCTGGGCATGCTTTTCTTTAAGAAAGTATACATCGAACCCTTGCCCGACTTTCCTCAGGTTGACAGCAGGAATGGTATCGGCGAGGAAAATAACCCGCGGCTCCAACTTCAAAACAGACTGCGCGTCCTTCCGCCCATACGGTCTGATCTGGAGCACCAAATTGGACGGGCGAAGGGGGCCCGCGAGCCGGCACGGCTTGCATTGTTGGAACTTGACCAGGTAGTCAACAATGCAAGTCCTGTCAAACTTTTCGCCGGCCCGAGTCTCAACTTGGAGAGTCAAACTGACTTTGAAACTGTTCTTGGAGACGTTTTCGGAGTGGATAAAGAGAGAACACACCACCTTTGTCTTCATGTTTCGGAGATGGCGTTCGAGGATCCTGACAAGGAGATCTAGGAGCTCGGGCGATTGTGGGGGAGCTCGAATCCCGGGGACTGCCGGAGTGTAGTGTTTGCCACAGTTGTGACAAAAAGGGATGACTATGAATCTGGGCAGTCCGGTCATGGGGTCCCCCTCGAGTTTGATGCAGTACGGGCAGATTGCAGAGTCCTTCAGGTGGGTGCCCACATACCCGCATCTGCACTTTGATACAAGCTGTGGAGAAAGCAAGTGTTATGGAAGAAAACAGAAGAAATGAATGTTACACATTCTATGCAAGCATTGCTTGTAAAACACACCTAAAGCATAATACTCCGAAATCCCGCCCAAGCGGGGCATGGAGGGGTGAATGTAATTTAGAGAAAGATTTAGAAGTTGTTCTCTAGCTATTGTTTCATGGAAAAAGGAGTTAGTTTGTATTTTACCTTAGTCCATTGCAAGCTTAACCCTAAACCCTAAAACAACTATGACTCTCATAGTCTTATGAATCACCCCATCATGACTATGTACCATCATGGATTTGTCCAACCCGACAAGCAAAATATCGAGTACAAACCGAATATATGAATTTGTCCAACCCGAAAAAAACTATGTACCATCATAGATTTTTCAACTAAATTTCAACTTGGACTGAATTGACCGAAAATCAAGACACGATATTAACACTACTACAAAAACAGGATAATGATTATCAATTTCTCGACTAAATTTTAACTTTGACGGATCTGAATATGATCGGGACCCAATTTTTTTGCCAGCGTTACCCCATGAAACCGACTTCCATTTTACTCTTATCACGCAGTGACACAGGACAATCGTCATGACTACTCTTAGCTAAGGTAACAACCATTCAATCAATAATGCAACAATTCAATCAAACATATAGAGACAAAAACAAAGTTTTCCAATCATCAAGTCAACACTCCCTAGAAAAAGTCCTACCATGAACTCCAACAAACAAATAACTCTCCGAATTCCTTGCCCTAACCCCTAACACTAATCCAACGACATTCAAACAAATACCTCTCCGAATCGTTTGCCCTAACTCTAGTCCAACCACATTCAGTCAAAAATCTCACACAATTCATTCACGCAAGAATTACCAAAACCCTCCGAATTCAAACCATCAAACAAACAAACAACCAATCAAGATCGCAACCAAAACCCTAAACAAAATCATCCCAAAAAAACAGATGAACAAGGTTACGATTCTTACCATCTTCGTCCCTCTTTCTACCCCATTCAACGAATCAATAATCATATCCTTTCGATTCTTATTCATCGGCATTATAGGCGGAACAACGATCTTCTTCTTCGTCGTCGTCTTCGAAATCACTTTTTCCCTACAACCCCACTTCAATCGTTCAAATTTATCACGATAATCACCCTTGACAGTCGCCTTCGTTGGCTGTGGAGATTTCTCAGGTTGATTTTCTTTCGTAGTCGACGACGGCATTGATGAAGCTCTATGAATGCTTCAACAACAAATTTGACTGGAAAAGTAATTCGATGCAAATTCGTTCCGAAAGAATGAGAATCAGAGGATTGAGAAAGACGGCTGAAAAGGGTTTCTGAGAGTGATCGTTGCTAAATAAGATTTTCGTGATCACATAGCATTGTATGGGGCCCTCTTTATTAGAAAAAGGAAAGAATAAAATCCGAGTCAAAGACGGTTTCTGTTGTATAGGAGGTTTGTTTCGAATAAATTAAGAAATATAATAAATAAATAACCCAAAACAGTCCAACTAACAAAAAGATTTTTTTTTTTGGAAGGCAACAAAAGATTTTATTTCAACGTTTAAAAATTCTGCATTAAAGAATTTGTTTTTTTAGTTATGGTAGTAAAAATTTCGTTACTATTATATTTTTCAAAAAATTGACCAATACATTATTATATTGATCTAATAAATATATTACCAACTACTCTACTTAAAATTGTTGAGAGAAATTAGGGGTCGTTTGGCATGTAATGAGAATGAAAATGAGAATTCATAATGACACTGGGAATGAGAATTCATAATGGGAATAAGAATTAACATATCTTTATAAATTACAACCTTCTTGTTTGTTTTGTGGTAATTCAAATTAGGAATAGGATTGGGAATAAACACACATTGACTAAAATACCCTTATATTGATTTATGAATTTTTAATAAATTGAAATAGATGGAAGGCCATAACTAACACACATTTACTTCTAGAAAATCAATTATCATATGAAAATTTTTTTAAAAAAATTAAGTTCATAAACATTTTAATAAAAAAATAATTAAGCATCAAACAAGAATTAAAAATTAAAAACAAGTATATAAACGTTCAAAGTATGAATGATTCAATAAATCAATAAGATATACCAATTGTTGACGGTTGTCGTAAGATTCAATAACTCAACTGGGTTTATTAATATATTAATTATAATAAATATTTAATTAATGGAACGAAAAGGCGTAAACCCTACTGCATTAGTAATATCTCAACCAAATGATACATAATAACAATAATATTTAATTAATATAAGCAAAAGTAATACCATATTTAGGTGACGGTAACCGGTAAGATTGACAATAAACGCGAGTTTTTATTTAAAATAAGCAAAAAAAATGAATAAATGTAAGTTTTTATTTTTAAATAAGGGTAGTTTTGATATTTAATATTGACTAACGAATTCCCAATGTCTATTACCACACCCCATAGTAATAGATTGTTAGGAATAGACCCATTCTATTCCCATTCCCATTCTCTTTTTTTTTATAATTACCATGAAACAAACATGGTAATTCTATTCCCCATCCCTCTATTCCCATTCCCCCCCCCCCTCTCCATTCCCTCTTACGAGTCTAATACAAACTATATTAATGTAGATTTGAAGTTGATTTGTATGTCAATATCGTATACAAAATTAGATCATATGATCATAAAATACTACGCGGAAATATCATTATTATTGGAGCAATGAACAAGGATAAGGATTTTAGCTTTGGGGAATGGTATTCCGACTCGCAATTGCTTTAGTAATGGTGAGCATGAGTTATACTCACTGGATGATGTGGAAGCAGTATGAGTGTATGACCCACCAAAAAAGTTAGAGTTAGACTCTTCATGTTAACTTGTTTTCCAATAGTGAGTGTTAGTTTGATTAAAATAAGTAAAAAAAATGTGTAGGCCCCATATTTAATAGTTTAAATACACTATAACAAGAATTAAAAAAATGAAAAAATACGTTGAGAATCTCGTCCTCGTCCTCGCGCGACGAGCACGAGTTCGAGTTTTTCTCACCACCGACACTCGTCCTCGCTGCTACACTGTCTTTCTCATCCTCGTCCACGCCACATCAGCGTTATTTTAGTCTCAAACTCGCTGTTGCGGATAGTCTTACAGTAACACTAGAGAAGCTAAAAGTAGTATCTATAATAGAAGTTTTATGAATTATGAGGGTACTTATATATAATAGTTTTGTTAAATCTCCACACTTTAGTAGGATAGGATACCTCTCCAACTATCTAAGCTTATATCAATCTCTAAAAATTAAAATGCCTTAAGGCCCTGTTCTTTTCTGCGATATTTTGCTGTATGATGTGGTATGGTGTGGTGGAATTGTGGTGGGTGTGGTAGAATTGTGGTACGTTATTGGTATATAGAGTAGGTGAGGAGAGAGAATGTAAAAAGTAGATGAGAAAAGTGAGGAGAGAGAAAAGTAATGATTTGTGGTAAAGTGTGATGAGTTGTGGCAAACTACGGTATATTGTGGTACTGCAGTTTGCCAACCACAGAAAAGAACAAGGTCTAAATCAACATATTATATGTGGGGCCCACATATTCAAGTATGGGAAAAAATGATAATAACTTCAAAGCAATGTGAGAAAAATAAAAACTATTTTGACAATTGAAACCGATTTATTTGAGGGTGTGTTTGGTTGGCAAAGAACCTTGGGGAAATTGGTCAATTTTCTCAAGGGAGTGTTTGGTAGGAACCCCCATGAAAAATTTCCCATGGGAAAATTTCCCCTAGGAAAATGGAGAAAATGGTGAGTTCATCGTGAAAACTTTCCCGAAGTCAACCCGCATCAAAACATGAGAAAAATAAGCCAACCCTTTTCCCGGGGTTATTGATCAACCAAACGCACCCGTGCAAATTGACCATTTTTTCTAATGCTTGGTAGCACATTGGCCATGGGGAAATTTTCACGGGGAGCCCCACTATTTCCCCCCAACATTCAGGAAAAATTTTCGTGAGGGGGGGGTTGGGGAAATATTTCCCGGACTATAAATTACATCTAGTGGTCAGTGAATTTCCAAAACTACCCCTAATTTCACAAACTCTCTAGTAAATAAATAAGGGTAATTTGGTCATTCTAGTAAATTTTTCCTAGGATAGTTGCAATTTGAACCAAACATTGTAAAAGTTTTCTTAGGATTTTAAATTGTACACCAAACATTGTAAAGAGGGTGTTTGGCCTAGCTTTTAAGAGTGTTTTTGGAATTAAAAAGCACAAACTAGGCCAAACAGTGCTTTTTGTAGAAGCTAATAACAGTTTTTCAAAAATAGTTTTGGCCAAATACAACCCCAAAAGCAGAAGCAGTAAATTGCTACTTCTGCTTCTTATAAACTAATCAATACTCAATCTATGAGATTCTCTTGTGATTAGTTTCCATAATTGTACACCAGACATTGTAAAAGTTTTCTTAGGATTTTAAATTGTACACCAAACATTGTAAAGTATAGTTTCCAAGGGAAATTTTTCCCATGGAAAACTTTCCCCAGGAAAATTTTCCCTGAGGTTCTTACCAAACGTACCCTGAGATTATTATAATTTTGTAAACAATTTACTTAAAAGCCAACTTTACAAGCATTAGAAACTCTAACAATTTATTTGCGGCAACTTTGCTAATATTAAAAGTCAATTTTGAAAAATTTATTAGTTATATTCGTATTAAAAAGATTACATATTACTAGTATAGTCATACCAAAATATTCAACAAATCATCGCTAAAACAATCTAATTCAATTTAACTCTTAAATAATACAGTCTCACCATAAAACTTGTTCGTTCACAAGATATTAGCATTTTTCTTCCACCCCTTTTTCAAAAGTCATGTTTTCAAAAATTATTTATGGCAACTTTGCTAAAACTAAAAGTGATCTTTTGAGAAATTATTAATTCTATTCATATTAAAAAAGAACATACAAGATTGATAGTATAATCATATCATAATATGCAACAAATCATCGCTAAACAATCTAATTCACATTAACTCTTAAATGATACAACCTCACCATAAAACCTATCCGTTCCCGAGATAAATTCAAACTATTCTCATAGGACCCTCAAACACCATCAATTAAAAAAATTATTCAAGAAAATATCCAATCTTTTTAAAAAATATTTATGACAATTTTACTAAAAGTAAAAGTGATGTTTTGAAAAAATTTTAGTTCTATTCATATTAAAAAGATCATACAAAATTGATAGTATAGTCATATCATAATATTCGACAAATCATCGCTACAACAATCTAATTCACGTTAATTCATACAGTCTCATCATAAAACCTCTCCGTTCACGAGATATATTCAAACTATTCTCATACAACCCTCAAACAGTATCAATTAAAAGAATTATTTTAGAAAATATCCAATGTTCAAAAATGAAACCATGGATTCTCAATTCTCATACAATTATGAACACATTTACTTACTCCTTTTGAATTGGATCCCCATCTTCACCATCACTCAACCCAAGACTAGCAATATACTTTTCCAAATCAAATTCCACATTTTCCCCTACTTTTCCTACAGAAGCCATGTTCATATCAGTAGTTTTTCCCTTCTGATCATCCTTCAATGACAAATAGAACATTGCTTCAGGGTTTTTCTCCAAATCCCTCAAAAAATCACAGTATTCTGAACCATTCTTCTCCGGTTTCGTCATCAGTTTATCATCCTTCTTCTCAATCAGAACCACATCTGGCAAAACGACGACACCAGCAACATTCGTGCCACGCAGATTGTAACCGAGAGCAACATCCCCCGATTTCAAGACATCCCCCAGATGACTCCTCACTGACATTCGAACGTCATTCTGACAACCGAAATCTGTCACCCGGGCGACTTCCACATTGGCCAGGGAATGGTCTTTTCCCTTGGAGACAATCTGTACATTTAACACGGTAAACTCGACGAGTTCATCCCGGGTTTTTACGGCCTCAAAGGGTGAATCCCAGTACTGCTCTGCACTCAGGACACATTCTGACAAAGTGAAGGGATTCAGAAGCGTAATGGATGCATTCACTTTCGTGCAAACGAGTAAATGCCCGGTATTTTCCGGTACAGATGGGAGAAATACTAGGTCTGCATTGCGAATGGGGCAGATAGAAACAGGGGTGTAAGTTTGATCATCGAATGACAACGTGTCTTGTAGCTTGGTTGGCGCAAACATGGAGATGGTGACAACGAACCGCTTTGCAGAGTGTTGTCCAGGAAAGAAGACGTCGACACCCTGATCACACATCCTCAGGTTGACAGCCCGGTTTCTCGGTGCAAGCATCAAAGCACGGTCCACCGACTTCAGAAGATGTTCCCTGCAAAAGCGGGACCCATAAGGTCTGAGTTGGACTGCCGAGTTCCACGGACAAGCGGGGCCCGTGAGCCGACATAGCCGACATTCGAGAACCCTGATCAGATACTCAACCGCGCAAGTTCTCTCCAACCTGTCACCGGATGGAGTTTGCTTCTCGACAGTGACGTTGATTTTGATGCTACTATTGTTTGAAACTGTCGTCGGGTGCGAAAAATGTGCACTCAATACAACCAATCTGAATTTGTATAAATCGTATTGGAGCAGTACAATGAGGAAGTTTAGGAGGTCCGGTGACGGTGGGGAAGTTTGATGACAGTTGTCGAGTCCCGAGTAGTACTTTCCACAGCTGTGACAATGGTTTACGACGACAAATTTAGGCAAGCCGGTCATGGGGTCTTTGTCGAATTTGAGACAGTATCGGCAGACGGGGAGACTGCTCGGAGCAGGATCGATGAACAATCCGCATTTGCAGATAGAGCCACCCTGTGGATCAATGAGTTTGGTAGCAATGAAAAGAACCAAATGTTAGATGTTTTATGCAAACCATTGCAAATGAAGGAAGGAAAAGAATAGCTCTCTGATAAGATAGTGTCATGAAATAGTTCCATAATCAACTTCAAACTTACCTTTTATTAGGGTATTTATTATATCAGACAACAATCTTTCTGCTAAATTCTTTTTATGGCCTTTCTTAGATGAGTAGACCTGGTAAAACTGACCCACCTGAATCCGACCCAAACCCAGAAATTCCAACACTAATTAACCCGAACCCGATTATACCAAAGGTGTTTGGTATTTAAAGAAAATCTTATCAGACAAAAAATAAAGTGACCCGTACTGAACCTTGTTGACCCGAATTGACCTAGCCCAAATGGCTCCAATCCAAACCCGACCCAATTGCCAGTTCTAAAATTACGAGATGGTCTCAATCACTGGACTAAATAAACTAACATAATTGGCAATATGGATGTAGGGCAGGGTTAACTGTCAAGAGTCATCATCAAGCAACTAAACCTAGAGCTGGAAAAATTCTGACCAAACCCAATTACCCGAATTCGTCCATCGTATAAAAAATCGGGTCATCTGAATTTCAAAAATTTTGACAGAAAATACCAACACTCATATTTCCACCGCCTGAATCCGATCTTGACCCACATTAATGCTTGTCTGAATTGTCCAACTTAGATAAAGGTGAGTAACTAACATCAATTCGTCGTCCAAATTTTAACATTGATCAATTGAACCGACAAGTTTGACCCATGCCCTGGACAGTCCCCTCAGACCACTGTAGAAATTTTGTCCGACTACCAAATATGAAATATTCGGACAAAACATTTCTCTTTTTCTATAGCCCGAACCCGATTTAGACCCAAATTTAGCTCCTTCATAATTGTACGACCCTGTTTGACCCCCAAAATAGAACCGAGTCCGGACATCAATGTCTGGGCCTGGCTCGGTCTTTAATCAATCAGGTCAGTGGACCCGGGTGCCCAATTCCTATAATACTGAACCCTTCCATCAAATATACGTATAAAATAGAGTTACGCAAAATTTTGTCCGACCCGGAATATCCGAATTGTCCAACCGGAAAAACCGGGTCTTGACATAGATTTTTAGTCCGAATTTCAATATTGACCGAATATTCGGACATAAATTTATTTTTTTTTTCTATTCTCCGAACCCAATTTTAGCTTGGTCGAAATTATCCGACCCGGTCCAAACTGAAATAAAACTAGGTCCGGACATAAATTTCTCTCTCTCGAATTTTGACATTGACCGCATTCGTCCGATTCGAATTTCCCCCGAACCCAAATTTTTGCCCGCCCTACATACATAAAACTGAATCTTGGGATCAGAATTTTGCCATTCCCCAACTCTATACAAACCGCACTGAGAACAATTTCACAAAACCCTAACCCTAACCCTAGAATCGTTCACCACCCAATCAAAATCCGAAAGAATTTCACAAAACAAACACAACAAACATCAAAACTTCTCAAACTTCATACCGCAGCAAAGAATCGACTCCCCAAACTCACAAAAACTCCATCAAAATCAGGATCAAAAACAAGAAAATTTGAATTGAAATTGGGGGTGTTCTTACTTCCTTCATTGCGGAGCCATCACGGAATTGATCAAGCAGCATCTTCCCATGAATCGACGACAATGTGGGTTGAATCTTTCGGGATGAATTCCTATTCTTCTTCGAAATCGCTTTGTCTCTAGAACTCCACTTCAGTAGTAGTAATCGACGAGATTTTTTATCATCATCAGTCGCCATTGATGATGTAAAATAATAACCGTCAGTAAAAAGATGACAAAAGATGTAAAATAATAGGGCAATATGATGTAAGCATCGGAAAATTTATATTGGCTGAACAGGAATTGGCGATAGCAATCGTTGTTAAATACAATTTCCTTGATAGGGTATGCCGGTATGGTGTTTAAAAGGGGGAAAAAAATTTAAAGCTCCAATGGGTCAAAGGTTTGTAGTATAGAAAAACTGTCAAATAAGAAAATGACGACCAAGGTCCTATTGATGATCTTCTTCTTTTTTTTTCTTTTTTTTTTCTTTTTAGCCTGTTGTGCATGTCATATGATGTATTTGACAATTTTGTTGCCAATTCTTTAGTTTGTATTTGGCTTTTTGAGAAATTGAAAGAAACTAAACAAGCCTTAGCAGTAAAAGTAGAAATAACAAACAAAACACATTGTTTCATGAATCTGTAATAATAGGGATGATAGTGGGATGGAGAATGTCCGCCCAATCCTCGCATCTTGGGGATGGGACAACTATTTAAATCCCCACGTAGGGACAGGTGATCCAGTCTCCTCTCGAGCTTTCCTCAACCTCGACGTGAGCTTCCAGGTTTCGTTGGAATAACATTGGGTAAAGTCGTGGACGAGTGACCTCCTCATCATTCTCAAGCTATTCCAGGTGTTCAATGAGGATCCTTCTCGAGCCTCCGTGGTGTCTCGGGTCATCCACATGCACACTTGAGGACCTTAGGTTGGGTTGACATCGACACGAATAATCCCCAACTCGAACTCGGGTCCGTTTTCAGTTAAAGGCCTTGGGTATTAGGCGTGGAAGAAAAATAGGAGACGAAAACCCACGGGAGAGTGGGAAATGGGAGAGGCGCAGGTCGGGTGTAATAAACCAAAGAAAATCACCCCTTAATGCATAGTAATTAGTTTAAATAATCAAGGTTACGAATAAATCACGGTTAATTAAAGCGCGTGTTCCATTTTTTTTTTCTAACTAGGTGTGTGTTTTGCAGGATTTGAACAGTGCAACGATCATCAACGAATCAGTTTAATTTTCTTTTCTTGAGGAACATCTTCCGATAATTTTTTATAGTGATCCTTATCATTTATGAATTCTTTTCCGACACCGATATATCGAATCCCTCTTTTATTCAAGGCAATTTAGGATAATAAATATGAGAAATTTCATAGAGGTGTATGAGAGTATTTTATTTGGGTTACCGATAATATTTTTATGGTTTAATGAATTTAAGTAATTTGGGGAATTAGAGAGATATAAGTATAAGAGGGAGGAATTAAAATGGGAAATGGATTCTAATAATACGAACTTTTAGCCATATAAGACTTAATAATACGAACTTTCGATTCACTGATTAATAATATCAACTTTGACCCCTTGTTGCCCCCAATAACACGCCACCTTAACTCGGTGGCGATCCTAGCTGACGGCGGAGGTATATTATCTTTGTATTTTGACCTTGTCATGTCATGAGTTGACTTGAAAAATGCCAACTCACCCTTTTATTTTTTTTCCCCTTTTATTTTATCTCTCCTCTCTTTGTCTCTTTCTCTCTTCTCTCTCAATACCCGACCACCACAATCCCACCTCCTCCTTCGACGATCCCAACCTCCAACCTCCGCCCTCCTCCGGCGCCGATTCGTCTCCTCCGTCACCCACTTCCGACGAGTCCGACTCAGTCCTCGTCATCTCCGGCAAGAATTTTGAGCTCTCCCTCTTCGACTCACCTAATTCTGCCCCCTGATTCTTGTTGAATTTGGACATCTCTGGCAAGAATTTAGAGCTAAGAACGGTACGATACTTCTTCTTCAACTTCCTGAGCTTCTCGACCAACTGATTCTTGTTGAAATCGAGCCGAAGCTTGAAGAATGAGGGAGAATTTGGGGGGATTGAGTTTCTTCTACCTCAACGGCGTTCTACAGACTGTAATTTCACACTCTCTCTAGATTTTTCGATTATTAGGAGTGTAGATTGTTGAATTTGAGGATTTTGATTTGGTACGGATGAATTTGTTATAAGTTTCTGGAATTTCTGAATCGATTTGGTTGAATGCAATTGTGAGCAGTTGAGTTTCGAGGTTTTTGAATTTTTGTTTTTCTAGCTTTTTCGATCGTCAGGAGTGTGGATTGTTGAATTTGAGGATTTGGATTTGGTGCTGATGACTTTGTTCCGACTTTTCTGGAATGGTGATTAAAAGTTGGTCTGTGTTTGGTACCAGGGTGTATTAGAAATGGTGATTAAGTTTAGGGGAGCATCTTGGGGTGGAAATGGTGATTAATGTCGATCCACAGCCACTGACGTACCGCCGGCTGGATCTAGGTTTGGGTTTGCAAAAACAACAAGGGAGAGGGGTTAAAAGACAGATGAGGGAGAGGTGGTTATCGGAGATCGAGGAGGTCAAGGCGGCGAGTTCTGGCAAGCAAGTCGAGGGGGCAGTCGGCAGCCGGCCTCGCTGAGAGAAGGCAACCAGGTCGGGGGGCGTGAGAAGAAGAAGAAGAGTCAAGAGTGGTGGGTTAAAAATAAAAAGGAAAAAAAGTAAAAGGGTGAGTTGGCATTTTTTTAAGTCAGCTGATGACATGGCAAGGTAAAAATACAAAGATAATATACCTCCGCCGCCAGCTAGGATCGCCACCGAGTTAAGTTAATCTTAACTCGGTGGCGTGTTATTAGGGGCAACAGGGGGTCAAAGTTCATATTATTAATAACTGAATCGAAAGTTCGTATTATTAAGTCTTATATGGCCAAAAGTTCGTATTATTAGAATCCAATTTCCCAATTAAATTTGATAAGTTTTGTTTTAGTTGGGCCATGTGGCCGGCCAAAAGGGAAGAGGGAGGCTTGGACATGGGCCTTGGAGTGTTTTATAGATATTACTTAAGATGATATTAGGTGAATTGTAAGTTATAATTCAAACTCCCTCCTAAGCTCTCACTCTTTCTCTCTTCTCTCACTTGTGTCCTCTCACCTCCCCCTACATCACCAACTGCGTCCCCCTGCTGCCTCCCTGCCGCAGGCCAGCAGCTGCCGCCGGCCACCCTCCGACCGCCGACGCACCACCATACCTCAGCCATCATCCTTCCTTCATTCTTTCACCTCTTGCAAGTGTAATGTCATCCCTCCTCCCCGCTCTCTTTTTAATAAAAACTCTTAGTTAAAATCTGAATTTATGTAGATTTCTCATATTATTTCATAGGTAACCCAAGTCTCAAAGGGTGAATCTTGGGTAAGTTTTGTTAATCTTAAGTTTTTATGATTAAATGAGTATGGATGATGGTGGATTGTGACATGCATGTGGTTTAAGAGGTTTGACTCTCTTATGAAAGAGTGAGTTTGTGGATTAAATGTGAATGCATGTGCTTAAAATAGGATTTATCTAGCAAAAGGGTGAATGTTATGACTTTTAATGTTGAAATTGTCAAGTATAATGTCTAGGAGCATGATATATATTGAATTAGGCTTTGCATGTGTAAGAATTGGTCAAAGATGAAGGTTTCTTCATGTTATTAATTCTGGAAATTTGTATTGATGATGGAAGGATAGGATTATATAAGTGTTTAAGGTAAATCATGAGATTAATCATGCATGCAAGTGGTTTTATTGAGTGTTTTGCAATCTGGTTGGTAAATGGATTTTCCAAAAAATTAGGAATGTGATTCTAGGATATTTTATGTCATGAATAGGTATATAAAAGTGTTATCTAACACGAGGCTTTTGCGGTTCGTCGTTTCGATAAGTATATTAGGAGTTATGGCCAAATTCGTAAAGTCGTGCAAAATTGAGAATTTCTGATGTCAGTTCAAAGATAGGCATTTTTCGGATGGTTGGAGGATTCTATGGTCTAAATGAACATGAAAATTTTAGGGGACATTCTGAGCTTTCCGGAATAATATAGTATACCTTCATAGGATATCACGAGAGAGAGTTATGAGCTTTTATATGGAAGGCAAAAATCTGAATTTTCCAGAAAGTGTATTTTTGTGACTGCCTGTATTCTTGGTCAAAATCCGACCCTTTCCCATGCTCAAATCAACTTGAGGTTTCAATGAAATTTGAAGTATGTATTGCGAGCTTTCCGTAGATAGCTTACCGTTCCGAACGATAAGTAGAGCTCGAGTTACGATTTTTCGAATAATTGAAGTTTAAATGGTCGTTATTTTGGGCAGCTTGTAAAGATGCTAGTTTTTACCCTTCTTATCCACTTTTCTAGCTTTTATAGCCAACTACAAAGTTGGAGTGTATTTTCTAAGCTTTGCGAAAAGTCTTTTTATGCCATGTTCCGATATTTGAGGGATGAGATATGATCTCATGAGTATGCCTTAGAAATCAAGTTCGTTACTATTATTCTTAGAAAAATTCATTAAGTTATTCCTCCATGATACCACCTAAGTTAAGTCCTAATTAATGATTTTCGTTTCTTTTAAAGTCCCTCCAAGAGATCGTTGCACTACTGTTCAAGTCTCTGCCCGTCCAGTACGTGTTTCTAAGTCTTCAGGTACGTATATCGCCTGATATTTTTTTATGTATGATATTATGAATTAATCTTGTTATGCTAAGTTATGAAATTATATTTTTATCACTCATGTTTATATGTAAATCCTCACGATTTATGTTCAAAATTATATACAAGTTCTCATGGATTTTTTTTAGTACCAAGGTTGACTTTTCAGGTTAATTTTACCATTTATTCTAAGAATTTATGTTATGCATCATTTATGTTAGGAACTTTTACGACAAATCCATACTTTGGATGTTAAAAGTATTTCAGAAATAAATTTCGTTATAGGTACAATTCTTATTCAAGGAGATTTCAAAGATAGGTTTAGGTTATGATTACGAAGGTGGGTTAAGGATCCAGTTTTATTAAGAACCCAAGGTTAAGGTTCCAAGTTTCTAAGATTTTTAATAAAGGCCCCGCCAATGTTAACAGTGCATTAGTGCACACCAGGGAAACCATGTCTGAGTACACACCATGTTAACCTTGCCCTAGTGCACACCAAGATAACCGTGCCGTAGTGCATACCAGGATAATTCGTGCCACAAGTGTACCCCATGGAAATCTGACCAGTACAAGATAATATCCACCATCTAGATCTCCCGATCGGTCTGGGTATGCGCATACGGAGGCTTAGCAGATGATCGCAAGTAGGGGCCCTTTTTATTAGTATTAAGACAACCAAGTGGTTGTTTAAAGATTAAATTATACATTCTTAAGTTACTCTATTTTCCAGAAAAGCTTCAAGGTTTTATTACCAAGTCTCATGAGGGTGAATCTTAAATTATTCTATTTTTGACACATGTTTTAAGTTGAGTCCTTCATGTTTAATTTTCTTTCTTTATGTTATGATCAAGTATGGTTTAAGTAAGGAACTCACGATTATGGGTTTCATTGAAGTTCAGTTACTTGAAAGACTTAAGTATGACTTTATTGTGTAAGTATACTTTACTTCATGTTATTTCTTATTTCTTTTAATTGTTTTACATTTATCGGGACCGCACTTAAGTAATTAATTTCATAAAGATTCTTACATTATCGGGGGTATGCGTACTGAGTTTATCTCACTCTTCGAAGTTTTATGTTTTCGTTTTAGGAACCTCGGCAAAGGAGAAAGGGAAAGCCCCGGAAGGACGAAACCCTAGAGCATCTTAAGGAGATTGAAGGTGGTTAAAGGCATTTTCTGAAGGAAATAAGAGAAATCATTGATAATTTTGCTTGTATAATTTCTATTGGGTTGTGTTATGTTGATTTGAGGTTGTTAAGTTAAGTGATGTCTTGATGATGCGTGTTTAAGTTAGTCTTACGCTTGATTGCCTGCCTTGGGTTGTAGTTTTAGCTTTGTCCGTTTACACGGACAGCGGTAATACTCTCAGGTGTTTATCCGCTGCTAATCATTAGGTTAAGTAAATTATTAACTTAATATTGTGGTTAGTAACCTGGGGGTGTTACATCGGGCCAAAGGATGCAAGTCGCGCCTCCCTATTTCAGCTTCGTAGAAACTCCCTGGTTAGACGTTGGTCGCGCCTAAACCTGTTTTGCGATTTTTCTCAAATTTTGAACCATGTTTCTTCTTCCCACCCCCTTATATTTGTAATGGCTCCCAATAGAAAAGCAACCTATGACTTAAGAAAAATCAAAATACCTCGACTTAGAATAGGTCTGAGTCAAATAGCAATGATTCGAAGTACTTCTTTTTATTTTTACACTATTTCAAAAACCCAAGGACTCAATCGTATGGATATGGAAAATACAAAATTTCCAATTCTAGAAGGAAAAGGAGGGAAACAGATACTCAATTTAAAGTGAGTAAACATAATTCCATCTCGATCTCATAGATACATATCGAATTATGTGGAAAGTCGTATTCGATGAATGAAATCCTTGGGTATTTACAAACCCTTTAACTCAAATCTATCTCTTTTGTCTTGGTCAAGTTCTTCTTTACATGTCTCGTTGCTGCTTCTTGGTCGCCAACATTTTCCAGGCCAATTGCATTGCTCGTCTTTATGGTTTCTCATGCCTGCTACTCAAGACTTGCATAGCAACTCTCTTCAAATTCTTCAAAATCAACCTTAGAAATGAGTCTATCCTTGTTTCTGGTCCTTAGTTGAGGAAGACCCTTTTACATGTTGGTAGATGTTATAAAATTGACCCAAATTCCAAATCCAACCCGTACAACTACCTAATAACAGATGTAAAGTAGCTAAGCGAAAGTAGGCTTAAACCAAAACTGAACAAACCAAAACGAAACTCACTTGAATATTTGTTTCCAAAACTTCTCAAGGGGTCTTGGGCTACCACCTTTTTGGGATATGTAGGACCCGAAAAATCGCCCCTGTTTAGGGGTGTCGGTTTTCGGATGCACTACTTAATGACCGGGAGCCGACTAAGGTTGCTTAATCCTTAAATAAGGATATTTTTATTTTATGAAATTCATTTTCGGGGTGTTGAAACTTTATTTATTTTACAAATCCGTTTTTATTATTTAAATACTTGAAATTACGCCAAAATATATTAATAATGACTTAAAATCGTCCCAAACACCAAAATCAGACCCAAAAGGAAGCAGGCGGGCCACCGAGAACTGCCAAACCCGCGCGGGTTTTGATAGTTCTTCGGCCGGACCGCCTTTTTCCTTAGGCCAGAGAATGAGGGTTGGAAACAATAAAACCCGTGCGGGGTTTGATGTTTCCTGGCCCACTTTCTCTCGGTTTTAACCTTGAATATGAGTGGGAGATATTAAGCCATCTTTAATTATTTTAGTGCAAATTCTAATACTAAATAACTAAACGGATTATAAAAAAATGAAAGAGTCGCCAGCCGATTTAAGGAAACCGACAAACCGTAAAAATAATGAAAATAACTCCGGTCTGCGAAACCCAATTCTAAGTCCGGGGGTAAGGTTACGAATTCGAGAATTATAAGAATTCTCGAATTCGCCTATTAGAAAACAGACTCTACTAAAATCGACATTAAAATGAAAAAGAGCGGGGAGAAGTTTAATTAATTTCGCAAATTTGTATTCTTAATCATGCAATATAAAGAATGGGGTTTTTGGTTTACAAAATATGCACATATAATGTAAAATAAAGTACAAATTACATGATTAAATGATAATAACGAAAAGAAAATGAAGGCGAACCTCTTTGATTTAGAAGCCCGAATGTGCCGGGCGAGATTCTTGACTTCGCCTTGACCTTTGGACCTTGATGGAAATATGGAAGTGGTTTAGAAGAATTGTATGAGGGTGAATATGGATATGACAAAAGTGATTAGAAGAGAATTAGAGAGTAAATATGGATGATGGAATGTTAAGAGAGTTTAGGTGATAATGATGGTATTAGTTGCTGAAAATGAATGGAATGGTGGGGGTATTTATAGGGGAAGGAGGTGAGGTTTGGAGGGAA
This sequence comes from Portulaca oleracea, assembly GCA_029582165.1. Classification (NCBI taxonomy): domain Eukaryota; kingdom Viridiplantae; phylum Streptophyta; class Magnoliopsida; order Caryophyllales; family Portulacaceae; genus Portulaca; species Portulaca oleracea. The sequence goes on from CM055892.1 coordinate 19,285,450, forward strand.
AAAATGGGGAACATACCCCTACGATCATGCCATGCAATCACCAAGGTCAAGGGAAGAAGTCAAACACATGGGGCTAATATCAAGGGAGGGTGATCAAGTTTTTGGCGCCGGATTCTTAAAGATAAAACCCGCGCGGGTTTTATAATTCCAACATATAGATCGCTGACGTGGACAGAGCAAAACGACGCGCTTCAGCAATATAAAACCCGCACGGGTTTTGAAGTCGCTGGGCCGGGGCGCGCCTTGGGCTTGTCCTGCTTCTGGGCCGCCTTTACTTATTAAAACCCGTGCGGGTTTTGTTCCAAGTACTGGGCCGGAGTTGCTTGCTGGGCCTGATTTCTGGGCCTGAGAATTTTTAAAACCCGCGTGGGTTTTGAACTGGCTAAGTGTAACTTCAAACGGCCATAACTCTTTCATCCGGAATCCGATTGAGACAATTCAAAAGGCGGCGGAAAGCTTATGATGTTTACTTACTCTCATCAAAAGAAATAGGGCCAATGAGACTTGTGGAAAAAATGGGATTCGAAATGGTTGGTATATGTATGTGGAAAGGGTGGAAAATGAAGGCTTTTTGTGGTGGGTTGGCCCGATATCTCTTGATTGATGGAGGCCCAGTGGCTTAGCTTTCCTTCTAGCCTATTTTCTTGTTACTCCTAATTTGTAGACTCGTCCCGGTACAAAATCCGGTGTCTACAGAGAGCCCCCACTTTGATCGAGTCCGAATAGGACGAATGTCAAAGTAGCCTGAGATGCTGACAGCTTGACGTCTGACTTGAAGATGGATGTTGTCGGTGGTCTTCTGCGAAGATGATGCCATTCAACGGTGTCTTGAATGAAGATGGTCGCTTTCATGTTGTCGGAGGCCTTTAGGTGGCAACCGTTAGACGATTGGAGATGTCGATGATGTCGTCAGAAACCTTTAAGTGGCAACTGTCAGACGACTGATGCTGATGATGATGTCGTCGGTAACCTTTAGGAGGCAACCGTTGGACGATTGATGCTGAGAATGTCGTCGGAGACCTTCAAGTAGAATCCGTTAGACGACTGACGCTGATGTTGAGGTCGTCGGTAACCTTTAGGTGGCAACCGTTGGACGACTGATGCTGAGAATGTCGTCGGAGACCTTTATGTGGCATCCGTTTGAACGAATGTTGTAGCTAACATCGTCAGAGACCTTTATGTGGAACTTGTTGGACGATTGTTGCTGGCAACATCGTTGGAGGCCTTTAAGTGGCAACTGTTGGACGACTGTCGCTGACGACATCGTTGGAGGCCTTTAGGTGGCAACCGTGGGACGACTGTCGCTGATATTGCTCATTTATGTGGCTACCGGATGATGGTGCTCTTTTATGTGGCTACTGGATGATGGTGCTCTTTTATGCGGCAACGGGATGATTGTGCTATTTTATGTGGCAACCTGAAAATCACAAAAAACCAAGTATTAGTTTTTTCGGAAATGTGAGGAAGGTTCAGATTTTTACCTGAGCGTTGGAAACCCTAAGGCCGCAGTCTTTGGGCCGTCAACTTTGGACTGGGTGGGTTGATGTTGTCGGTACTCTTTTATGTGGCGACCAGAAGGTGGATGATGATGACGCCTTTTATCGGCGACCTGGTGTCTGTGATGAATCCCTGCACAGAAACTGAAGCAGAATGTCAGATCATTTTGAACAATGGTTAGAGATATAGAGAATTACCTGTCTGGCAGATTAATGACGATGCCCAACGGATTTTCCCGATGTTGATGACTCTTATTGCTGCGATTGCGCCGAGCTCTGCCAGCGGCTTTGGATAATGGCAATTTGATGCTGAGGAACTTCACCGAAACTCTGGTCGTTGATCCGTGAAGATTTTGTCCTTCGTGTCGAGCATGTGCCATTCGTGTTTGGCTGATGATGCATGACTTGACTGGATGCTAACTTGTCCAGCAAGAGTTGGATTAGAGATTACTCTAATCTTACTCTCAGTGACTGGAAGCCATATCGATCGGTCTGATTGAGCTTGAACAGCCCCTAGTGTTACGTTTTAGAGCAACAATGTAACACTTCCTTGCTTCTTCTTCTTTTTATTTTCAGATATACGGGAATGCATGCAACTAGTCTACTAAACTCTAGCACAAACAATGCAATTTGTTTTGATTTTGACACAAGCATTCATCCACTCATGCATTCATGCACGACTATCGACTTTATGTACGACAAACTGACTCGATACGTGACAAACTGACACAATACACAACAGACTGTCTTGATGCATAACAGACTAACTCAATGCACAACAGACTGACTCAATGCATGTTGACTGACTCAATACACAACAGACTTACTCAATGCATGACAGACTGACTCAATGCATGACAGACTGACTCAATGCTCAAAAGACTGACTCAATGCTAGACAAGCTGACTCTATGAGACTCTGTCATGGCATATGGATGCAATGAAAACCTATTATGCTTGGACAGGATAGACACATGATCCTTTTATGCTATTCTACACATGCAATGCATGCAACCTTTCGACAAAGATTTTCTTGGACAATGCTTTCCTAAGACGATGCTTTCCTAAAACCATGACTCCCTAAGACAATGCTTTCTAAGGATTAAGGCCACTCGTGGGAATTTTAGGAAAATTCAGGATGAGTAATGTTTCGATCCCGGGAATAATGATGGAGGCAACAAGTATGAAGGATGTGTTCCTTGAATGATCATGTAGATGACCTTGACTGCTTGCAAATGTATGTTGCTGTATGACAAGCCCCCGGTTTGGCGTAGACTCTTGATGACACTATCCTGCTTTAGAGAGCACCTTGGAGATTTACAAGCCCCCAGTTTTGATGTGGATGGACGAGATGATGCATGGGGACCATAAAATAGGAGGAGGCATAGTCCTTGGTAGTGAGTCTCAAACTCTCCTTTTGCCTAACTTGCCCAAAGGGTTTTCAAGTTAGCCCCTCTTTTCTTTTTTTTTTTTCTTTTTTTTTATTTTTTTTATTTTTTGAGACCACTATTAGGACGTCTATGAGATTGAAGATGTAGGACCTTGTAGGATAGGGAGTAAGCATCCCTCTTTGAAGCTATGTCTTGAACGATGTCACAAAGGTAGCGCGAGCCCCCAGTTTAGAGTAGCTTGTTTCTGAGTCTGTTCATGATCATGTGGTTGCCAGTTAGCCGCTGATCTGATGTGGACGGCTTTTGCTCTTGGTAAGAAGTAAGCCACACTTATGTGTCCTAAGAGTGGGCATTAAGAACAGAGCCTCATACTTGCATTAATGACCGAGCTGAAAAGTCCTCGGAGGGTGAGATGGGATGAAAGGGTTGGTTAGGAAGTGTTTGGGGAAAGAGATGGGATGTGGAGACACTTAAGAACGATCGTGTCTTGAAAGGGAGAAAAGATGGTCAAATGGGATAGACATCATCTCTTGAGAAAAGGTAGATGAGAGTTTATTGATGAATGAGATAGGGAGACACTCAAGAATGATCGTGTCTTGAAAGGGTGAAGAGATAGTCAAATGGGGTAAGACATCATCTCTTGAGAAAAGGTTGAAAGGGATGGTAGATGAGAGTTTATTGATGAATGAGATAGGGAGACACTCAAGAATGATCGTGTCTTGAAAGGGTGAAGAGATGGTCAAATGGGGTAAGACATCATCTCTTGAGAAAAGGTTGGAACATGGTTATGGAATGATGTCCAAGTCTGACGGAAGGAAGATGGAGGGTTGATGATGATGAAATCCAGGGTTTAGTCTCCTTTTGCCTATCCTGCTCTGACGGGTTTTCAGGCTAGCCTCTCTTATTCTCTCACTCTCCTTTTGCCTAACCTACCCTGACGGGTTTTCAGGCTAGCCTCTCTTGTTTTTTTTTTCTTCTCTCAAAGACCAACATTTCGAGGACAAAGGATGCTCCTTGTAGTGATCGGGCCTTAAAGAGGTTTTCCTACGTATTCAAGGTGGAATCAGGCCAGTCGTAGTTCTTTAAGTGCAACTTTGATGGATAGTGCCTCGAGGAAGGCTTAACGGTTCGAAAAGATGGTTATGAAGGTTTGAGGGTTCATATGCATGTTATGGATGGATGAAAGGTTTGTCAAGGTTATAGAAGGCTGAGGTGTATGGATGATGAGGTGAAGGTTTGAGACGAGATTTTCTGATGTGTGCATAACTCTTATTTTCGCGTTCTCACTTCTTATTCTCCTCTAACCCCTTTTTTCTTCTTTCTTTCTTCCTTTTTCTTGTTTCATTTCCTTCTCAACTTCTCTTTTTTTTTCTTTTTTTTTTTTTTGCTTTTTTTGAACTCCATTTTTTGGCTCTTTTTTTTTTTGCTTTCACTTTTTTCTTTTCACCGTTTTTTTCACTTTTCTTTTTTTTTCTTTTTTTTCTTTTTTCGACTTTCTTCTTCATGGGATTGACTCCTGTTCGCCTTTCTGATGACATTAGTCACCACACATCTTTTGGCTTTGGGGTAGATGTGGATTGGCCATGAGGAGAATGACCAGGTTGGTCAAGGCTAAGGTCTCTTTTTTTCTTTTTTTTTTTTCAAATTCCTTCTTCATGGGTTGACTCCTATTCTCCTTTGGTAATAGCACACCTTTTGGATTGGGTTAAGGGTTTGAAAAGAGTTGAGGTTTGATGGAGAGGTCAAAGATGTGAGTGGTAGGTGGTAAGTCGAGATTGGATGAAAAGATGAGGGTAATATGGATGGTGAAATGAAGGTTGGGTTCAAGCTCCCCTGTCCTCGGCACATTTGGTTAAGCTGCGACATTTCCAATGAGGAGCATTCACTTTTCGAGAGACTATTGGACTTGGTATTTCCTGATGATATTCTCTCCTTTTGCTCAGCCTGTTGGATGGAAAATGCAGGCTGACTTCTCTCAATCAATTTTTATTCTCTCCTTTTGCCCGGTTTGCCTCGATGAGGTTTTCAAACCGGCCACTCTTAGTTTTCACTTTTTTTTCTTTTTTTTTTTGAATTTATCTCTTCATCTCTCTAACCCTGGATTCAAGAAAACTGAAGGACGAAAACGAGGTATATGACAAAGATGGAAGGATAAGAGAAGATGAATTTGTCAGACTTGGTTTGTACGGATGATGGATAGATGAGAGAACTTTTCAACTTAAGTCAAAAACACAAGCACGAAATTTTGTTTGATCAAAAAGCAACAAGAGCAACTGAATTCAAGAAACGAATAAAGAACTGACTCTAACAGACTCTGAGCATAAAATGCTTAACAACCAAGACTCTTGCTAACTCTAAAGCCCCTTGATGATGTGCCCTCCTTGTCCTCGTATGGGGAATCCATGTTATGTCTAGTCCTCTGTACTCCTTTCGGTGGGGGCAGTTTCCCTGAATGGATCACGTGATCCAAAGTCTAACAATTCTCCATGCTGTTCCCTCGTGATCTATGGTAGTTGCAGAATCTCCCGTCATCCCAATATTCCCTTTATGGTTAGCTCAGGCCTTGACCTTGACACTAGACAAAAGAAGAAAAGAAACCATCCCAATGCATGCATGACCTAAATGACCTATATGGACTTCCTAAAATGAAAAACGCCTATATGCTGACTCGGGAGAAACTCACCCTGAACATGGGTTTGAAAGTGCTAACTGATCTACATGAGACTTCCTAGGATGCAAGACCTCTATATGTCGACTCAAGGAAAAGACTGACCCACGACATGGGTCTACATGTCCTAAATTCTATATGAGACCTCCTAAAGTGCAAATGTCTATATGCTGACCCGGAAATCCTAACTTATGACATGGGTTTATATTAGACTTCCTAAAAAGACAGACACTCACATGATATGGCAACACGACAAAAGACTCACCCATGACATGGGTTTACACTAGACTTCTTAATAAAAAGACAGATATTTACATGATGACTATAGACACAGACTTGCCCATGACTTGGACCTTATACGAGAATTTCTAACAATGATAGACACTTACACACTAACTCGAGAAACGACTCAACGACTAACTCATGGCATGGGTTTGCATGACTTAGACCCTATAGGAGACTTCTATAATGCAGGACATTTATATGTTGCCTCTGGAAAATGACTCACCCATGACATGGGTTTACATGACTTATGAATCTATATGAGACTTTCTAAAGAATGCAAGACACTTATATGCAGACACTAATACAAAGATTCATCCTAGACCTTATATGATGCTTTCTAATGGATGCAAGACACTTACATCCTGACTCTAAAACAAAGACTCACTCATGACCTGGGTTTACACTGGACTTTCTAAAAGAGACAAACACACATTGACCCAGGAAAAGACTCACTTATGACCTAGACCTAAGACTCACCCATGACTCGGGTTTAAACTTCCAAAAACAAAGCACACATATTGATTTAAGAAAAGACTCACATATGACATGAACTTGTATGAGACTTTCTAAAGACTGAAAGACATTTACATGTAGACTCTGAAACAAAGACTCATCCAGGACTATTGTATAACACCTATATACTGACTCAAGAAACAACAGGTTTGCGTGAAAACAACATTTTATACAACAAGGGCATTATAAAGGGCCGGATAAAGTCAAATATAGCGAGTCAACATAAGTTTGAAAGCGCAAGTGAGTGTTTCTCAATTCGGATGGGCTTAAACCACAAGTCAACCGTTTTAAGGAGAATCCGTCACTTGAACTAGGAAACTTGGGTTGACTCAAGCTATGTTGGCTATTATACGGACTAGAATAATGCTAACACACTGACACTCTTTCTTATTGTGACCCAACACATTTATTTAACTCAAGGAAAGTGAATGTTGTAAAGGACCGAATAAAGCCGTCAAAGGGCGAGTTAAAACAGAATTATAAACTCAATTATTAATTCCACCATGGATGGGCTTACAACGGGCCGACCATGGATTTGTTAGACTTAATAATCAAATTTATAAATCTATTTTCTCTAATCTTAAGACTATTACGCGGGCTAGAACAACACACACTGACTTTGTTTGATTATTAATCAATTTTCTTTGGACCATGAGTAAGAGAAAATTGAGAAGGGCCGAATAAAATCATCAAATGTGAGTTAAAATGAATCGATAAACAAGGATAATTAACCTTTAAAACGGATGGGCCTCACCACCGGGCCGACCGGTTAATTAATCGAGTTTATAAGTTTATTTCTTCTCAACCCAACGATTATTACGCCGGATTAAAACAATATCTCAAAATTAGATCCGACTCTAATGAAGACCAAACATACAGACACGTATTTACACATAGCATACAACAAACTTTATTTATTTACTCAAGGAAAACGGATATTGTAAAGGACTGAATAAAGCCAACAATAAGCGAGTTATAATTAATTTATGGGTTTAATCAACAAATCCAATATGGTTAGGCCTAACAACGGGCCGACCATAAATGCGGTGGATTTATTAATTAAATCGACAAATTAACTTTCTCAAGCTTAGTGACTGTTATGCAATCTAAAACGCTATCTATTAACTTTGTTGGACTTTTTAATTAATTTTTGGACCTTCATTAGGAGAATTTTGTAAAGGGTCATTTAATATCATCAAAGGTGAGTCGATTTTTATTTATTAATTAAGATAATCACTCTTCAAGCATAAATAGGTCCTTCCACTTGGGCTAACCATGATGCCTTTTGAGTTAATTATTCTAATTAATAAATAATCATTTTCTCAACCCAATGAATTTTATATGGACTAGAACAAAACCTCTAAACTAGGGTCGACTCTAAAACAAAAGGGAAAAGGGGAAGGGGTAGCACATAGCACATAGCATACAACATGAGGGGATATCCTAAACCAAGGTTCTATGTTCATGGATTTTTCTATGGTTGGATTACATGGCCTACCGCACGTTTTCATCTCCGTGCTCCATACCCTTAGGTAAGGAGTGTGAGGTATTGCTCAAAGAACTTCAAGGAAACCCTTTAAGTGTAACGCGGGGAGAGAGGAGACCAAATGCTTGGCGATATAGGGTGCATCCCACAAGTAGTGGCCCGCCCGCTCTCGAGGGAATCGCCTAGATATAACTTAACCGTCGCCTTTGTGCTAATGTGTCAAAAGACGTGATTAGTGGTCCGATATGCAAAGGATACCTAAAAAGAATTATAAAATCGCGAAAATAATCAACTTCTCCCTTTTACAATTTCAAATTAATTTGATTTTTTTTTCAAGTTTTACCCTCTTTTAAGTTTAAGTCCCCGGTGGAGTCACCAATCTGTAGGACCCGGAAAATCGCCTCCATTTAGGGATGTCGGTTTTCGGATGCGCTACTTAATGACCGGGAGCCGACTAAAGTTGCTTAATCCTTAAATAAGGATATTTTTATTTTATGAAATTCATTTTCGGGGTGTTGAAACTTTAATTATTTTACAAATCCGTTTTTATTATTTAAATACTTGAAATTACGCCAAAATATATTAATAATGACTTAAAATCGGCCCAAACACCAAATTCAGGCCCTAAAGGAAGCAGGCGGGCCACCGAGAACTGCCAAAACCCGCGCGGGTTTTGATAGTTCTTGGGTCGGGCCGCCTGTTTCCTTGGGCCAGAGAATGAGGGTTGGAAACAATAAAACCCGTGCGGGTTTTGATGTTTCCTGACCCACTTTCTCTCGATTTTAACCTTGAATATGATGAGTGGGAGATATTAAGCCATCTTTAATTATTTTAGTGCAAATTCTAATACTAAATAACTAAACGGATTATAAAAAAATGAAAGAGTCGCCAGCCGATTTAAGGAAACCGACAAACCGTAAAAATAATGAAAATAACTCCGGTCTGCGAAACCCAATTCTAAGTCCGGGGGTAAGGTTACGAATTCGAGAATTATAAGAATTCTCGAATTCGCCTATTAGAAAACAGACTCTACTAAAATCGACATTAAAATGAAAAAGAGCGGGGAGAAGTTTAATTAATTTCGCAAATTTGTATTCTTAATCATGCAATATAAAGAATGAGTTTTTTGGTTTACAAAATATGCACATATAATGTAAAATAAAGTACAAATTACATGATTAAATGATAATAACGAAAAGAAAATGAAGGCGAACCTCTTTGATTTAGAAGCCCGAATGTGCCGGGCGAGATTCTTGTCTTCGCCTTGACCTTTGGACCTTGATGGAAATATGGAAGTGGTTTAGAAGAATTGTATGAGGGTGAATATGGATATGACAAAAGTGATTAGAAGAGAATTAGAGAGTAAATATGGATGATGGAATGTTAAGAGAGTTTAGGTGATAATGATGGTATTAGTTGCTGAAAATGAATGGAATGGTGGGGGTATTTATAGGGGAAGGAGGTGAGGTTTGGAGGGAAAAAATGGGGAACATACCCCTACGATCATGCCATGCAATCACCAAGGTCAAGGAAGAAGTCAAACACATGGGGCTAATATCAAGGGAGGGTGATCAAGTTTATAATTCCCACACACGGATCGCCGACGTGGACGGAGCAAAACGACGCGCTTCAGCAATATAAAACCCGCACGGGTTTTGAAGTCGCTGGGCCGAGGCGCGCGTTGGGCTTGTCCTGCTTCTGGACCGCCTTTACTTATTAAAACCCGTAAGGGTTTTGTTCCAAGTACTGGGCCGGAGTTGCTTGCTGGGCCAGATTTCTGGGCTTGAGAATTGTTAAAACCCGCGTGGGTTTTGAATTGGCTAAGTGTAACTTCAAACAGCCATAACTCGTTCATCCAGACTCCGATTGAGGCAATTCAAAAGGCGTTGGAAAGCTTATGATGTGTACTTACTCTCATCAAAACAAATAAGGCATATGTATGTGGAAAGGGTGGAAAATGAAGGCTTTTTGCGGTGGGTTAGCCCGGTAACTCTTGATTGATGGAGGCCCAGTGGCTTGGCTTTCCTTCTAGCCTCTTTTCTTGTTACTCCTGATTTGTACACTCATCCCGGTACAAAATCCGGTATCTACAGGATTAATTTTAGCATTTTGGACATTATTAGCTTTTTGACAAATGTCAAATAATTATCCAAGGTCTTGTATGTAAACAACTTTTCCTATTAGGTTTTTGGACTCAATGAACCAGCTTTCAAAATGCTACTTAAATAAACTTTTTGAAATAACTTTCACAAACAATTACTTTACCAAACATCTTTCCTGCAATCAGCTAACCCGCCCATCCTAAGTCAAATAGATAATCCAAACAACTATTAGCTAATAGGTAAAAGATACCAGCTAGCAAATAATTACCAAACTGGACCTAAATCTTTGTACGATTTGCCTTGGGGGGAAGACCCTCCACTTGAAATCATGGGGACAAGTCCATTATTACCCAGCATCTTTCCCTTCTTCCAAATTGTGTTCTTGCTCTTACTATTATTTTCCTTGTCACTCTTTCTACCACCGGTGCCACACTGAATATCGTCATTTCTCATCGTGTTACCGGAGAAGGATGATGCTATATCATTCCTCTTTTTCTTCCCCGGGGGTGCTTCGTCGTGCTGGCGCCAGGATTAGAATGGATCAACCTTTTGTTGCCCTCCTGGAAAGATGGAACCATACTTATTTTGGGTTGGTCACTGATGAGCGCGAGCTTGATGAGGATCATGTCAAATGTCTGGTTGATCAGAACTGGGTTGCAGAAGCTCGTGTTGAGGTCCGCACTTTTGATGAGAACATTCTGTCTTTTTGGTTCTGTACTGACAAAGATTTTGTTGATATGGAGCAGCAACATACGGTCAATTTTGATGGGTCGATGGTTTTTCTTGTTAAAGGACATGCTAATGCAATTCCTAGGGTTGATGATTTCAATATGGTAAATCTGTTGGTGCAACTTGATGGCATCCCTCTTTGTCATCGGTGGGATGGGGATATTTTAAAGATTGCCAATGTGTTAGAGCCAGTGGTCGAGAAAGGTTATAGGGGTCGTGCTCCTCTAGCTGGCCTTGTGGTTCGGGTGCTCATCCGCCTTGATCGACGTAAACCGTTATTACTAGGAGTATACATTCAAGATGACGAAGATCGATTTTACTGGATTGCATGTCGTTATGAAAATGTTTTTACCTTTTGCACTGAATGTGGTTGTATTGGGCATTATGTGCTTAGTTGTCGTAAGCCCTAAGCAGAGGTTTGGGATGCCATCATGGTTCGGATCGATGACGGTCGTCGTGTAGGGTATCCTATCATGTATGGACAGGAACCGTGCTATGATCATACCATTGAAGCATTCCCACCGAAGTTTGGTTACCTTAATACTAAGTTTGGTTATCATGTGTGACAAGCACTATGGTGGATGATTTAGCTATGGAATTTCAACAATTGCATGTTAAGAAATGTCGAAGGTCTTCTCAAGCTTCTTCGTTTGTCTGAGTTGGTGTTTTCGAGATTATTTGAAAGGGTTCCGGGGGCAGCCTTTCAAATGCTCCCAGGTGAGCCATGATGATAATTGGGGTGTGGAATTGTAGAGGTTTAGGTGATGCGATTGGAGATTTGTCATCTCTAAATGCACCAATTGTGGTGATTGGAGATTTCAATCAGGTTGCATTGCATGAGCAGAAGTTAGGGGGATCATCCAAAATCAGGGGACATGCTGAATTTCTTACATGGCAGCAACATTTACAGTTAATTGATGTGTCGTACTGTGGTGTCCCATTTACATGGACTAATATGAGGGATGGTGATGAACAACTCTGGGAACGGTTGGATCGAGCGTATGCTACATCCCAATGGCTACAACTTTTTCCGAGTAGTGTCATATATAATCACCCTATTTCAGTTTCAGATAATGCTATGACATATCTTTTTATTAAACAGATGAATAAACCTACGCAAAGGTTATTTAGACTTGCTTCTTGGGTAACAAAGTTGAGTCATTTCAATAATGAACTCCAGGCTATCTTTACTTTGAATATGCCATGCAGTAAGTTATATATATTACTGAAGAAACTTGCCAAAGCTCGCAAACTTGCAAAGTTTGTATGTAAACAGGGTGTTAATATTGTCTATTAATACACAGACTATTCTGGCAAAAAAAAAAAAAAAAAAAAAAAAACTTTGTGCGATTCGCTTGTTAGACTCTGAGGCCCTATTCTTTTATGGAGCTGACTGACTGCGGTGTCACAACTAGACTTGAACATTGAGCAGACCGGAAATTTGTGACCTTCCAACCCAAGCCCGACCCGGCCCGTCCTTCGGGTCAAGTAGTGTCGGCCCGAGCCCTGACCCGGCGGGCCGCAGGCTGGGTCAGCGGGCCAGCAATTATGCAACCTGGATTTTTTTTCATTGAATTCTCCATGCATTTTAGACCTAGGCATTGAGCGGGCCGCGGGCCCGGTCAGGCCGACCCAATTTCTGGATTTCTTTTTTTCATTTATATTAGCGGGTCGGCGAGCCGGGCCGGGTCACAGACCCTTGGCCCGAGCCCGGCCCGTTCATTCTTTGGAGCCCCGGTCTTTTCGGGTCGGGCTGGGTCGCCTTCAAAAAACGCGGCCTTGACCCGCAATTTTTCGAGTCGGGCTGGTCGGGTCCCCGGCCCATTGCCCAGGTCTAGTCACAACACACCACACTTTGCCACAACCCACCACAACATACCAATTTACCACAACCCACCACAATCAACTTTTTCAAATTATTTTTTTACAATTATCAACACAATTACTTTTTCACATTTATTAACGCAATTTACAATTATTAAAAACAAAATTCACCACAACCCACCACAATTCCACCACACCCACCACAATTCCACCGCATCGCAACGCTCTATACCGCCGCCAGCCGTGTAAAAGAACATGGCCTCAATCCCAAGTTAACTTAGACTAAAAATCAATTAAGCTAAACTACTAATAGGCCCAATACGACTCCTAGCTAGCTTGAAACAACTAGGAGTGTTCATAGGGTCAAACCCGGATCAGACCGGACTGGACCGGAACCCGAAATAGCCAAAACTTTGGACCAAAGACCAGACTGGAAACAACCAGTCCCAACCCAGACCAACCTAATTAGAATTTGGATCGGACCAACCCAGACCGGTTTGGACCAGTTGAGATGTTTTTGTTAGAAACTACATTTTTTTTTTGTATTGTAAGTTATTGTTTTTGGAATTATGGTGAAAAATTTTAGAAAGTAATGAATTATAAAAATTTAAAATGATATAATAATATGAAAGAATATATAACAATATGACAAAATTTGTAGTCACACACAAATATATACAAAGTTGGCTAAAATTTAATAACTTTGACGTGAATTTATACAAAGTTAAACTAGGATAAAGATATGTCAAAATATTTATCTTTCTAATTTTAAGGAGGGGCCGTTGAATTAGAATATAATATTTTTTGGGTGATAATATTTTGATATGCGTGATTAACGCATATAATATCATGAATATCTTTTTGAAATAAATCAAAATTTCATAATAATTGGACTTCCGGTCCGGGTTTGGGTTTTTTCGGGTTTGGACCGAACCGGACCGAAACCCGAAAACATAAAAATTGAACTGAAGACCGGACCGGTTACCGTTCGGTCCAAATTTGGTTCGGGTTTTTTATTCAATTTTTTGGGCCAATCGATCTGGACCAGAATATGAACAATCCTAGAAACAACCCATTGCCTAAGTCCTCCCATTGGTTCCATTCCACAATATACAAATCTATTCCTTTCCATATTTTTGTTCCAAGTTTCCTACCCGTTGCCCAACATAATTAACTTAAATTTATTTATTCTTCACTTTCTTTCAAATCAAAGCAAAGTTGTGGTAAAGACACATCACCACTTTGTCGCCTAACGGTAAAATAAGAATCTTTTAATAAAAATAAATAAAAGATCCTATTTATTATTACCTCCATTTTTATTTATCTGTCACTTAGAAAATTATGTCAAAAACTTTGACCGTTAAAATTTTAATTTGTTTAATGATTTATTATATAAAATTAATGTCATTAGATTCATAATGAAAATTACTATTAAAAAAGTATAATATTATTTTTTTTATAAAAGTTTTATATTAAAAATTATTGATTAAAGATTGACACTGAAAATCGTAAATGACAGATAAAAAAGAACGGAGGGAGTAATACTCACCACCTTTCTATTTATTGAGTAAATCTTATGTAACTCCTAATTTTTCATTTTAATTATTATTATATTATATTTTTAATATAATTGTTCCTAATTTTTTAATAACTAGCTTCATCTTTTTCATTCTTATTTAATATAATTTTTTTAAAATTAAAATAATTAAATTATTTTATTTTTCTCCTCTATATATATTTTTTGTCAAAAATTTGATTGTGATTTCAAGGTAGACCTGGCAAAACTCACCCAATATTTGAAACCTAAATGGATGATACAATCTTGACCCAAAACCGATACGAACCGTAACCTAAAAATGACCCGATTAAAATCAACACTTAAATGACTGCAAAACAAACTGGAACACAATATAAGAAAATCTCGCTCAAATCAATTCGAATGAGACTCACTCGAATTTAACCCGAACATAAACCCGCACCCGAACCGAATTGGTTGACTCAGTGTCAGCATGAACCAATCTTCAACCAAACTGAATCCAAAATCGATCCACCCGATTGTCTCAGGTACATTCCAAGGTGACAAATAGATAAACACCAAGAGATTTATGTATAGAACTCCATAATTTCACAATATCAAGATGCAAGCATACATGATACACCACATGTGGAAATGGATCAAATCTAAGTGCGTGTTATAAAATATTTTTTTCCCAACAACAGCAACTGAGCGCCACTTACGCGTAGCAGTATCGCACGACAATTTAGTCAACACGCTGCACTTTTAAAGTAAGAAAAAAACTGCTATGAATGGGTGGGGCCCACATAAAACAGACCATGCACAGTATTATTCCTCTCGAAATTAAATTCATGTGAGGTGAGCCTAAAAAGCCCCTTGGATTCTGTTGCTAAAGTAAAATAACTCCAAACCTATACAGCTCAACTCTTGTTGGCTGGCTAACACTATTCCTCTCCCTCTATTCTCTACTCCAATTTACAATCTTATCCCTATCTCAACTTTCTCAAAATTCAAATTAAATAATTTACATCTTATAATTTACTAATTTATCCATTTTATGCATTTAGACCATGTTCTTCCCTGTGGTTTCACACCGTACCTATTGTATTTTACTATATTTACCATAATTCTTTTATATCATATCATATCATTTTACACTTTATTATAATAATTATGATTTTCTCTTTTTTTACTTTTTTTCTCTTCAATTTTCTCCTCTATTTTTCATATTCTCTTTCCTTACATACCATATCAACCACATTTTTCACAACTTTTTACTATATTATTCGACACCTTACCGCACTTTTCATCATTTCACCACATCGTATCATTTCTGTATCTTAACAACTATATAAAAGAACACAGCTTTAACACATTTTATTTCACCTACCACACATTATTTTATATACCTCTATTTTATTCTACCCACTTCATCAAATTTTATCCATCTTATCTAACAAAACAACCAATCATGCACACAAAAGAACCAAATTAAACTTTGATCCTAATTATTCTGGTCGCCCAGAGATCCGTTCAATCACCACTAAAACGGTGATAAGTAAATTAAAATCACATAAATACAAAGATTGATATATTATATTCCAATAATAAAGACGAGTATATTACAATCTAATACCCAAATATAAGTATATTACGACCATGTTTTTTGAATGAGTTATTTTCAGATTTGGATAGTTAGGTTTTGATAAGTCAGGATAAGTTATAATATTTTTTGGGGGATTATATATGTTTTCAAAGTGAATATTTTTTTGAGAAGTTTATGATATTAGGATAAGCTATGGTAAATTAGAATAACTTAAATAAATTAGGAGAGTTGGAGACAAAAAAAAAACGATCCAAAAATAGAATAAGAAATAGATTTTTTCTTTAGCCACCCCAAAATATGTTTTAGATTTATTAAAATTCCAATTGTCTTCTCCCAATTTCAACTCTCACCCGCTATATATAAACACAAATTCACCTCCAGGCTCCAACCTCATACTTTCCAACATCAAATCTCAAACTCCCACCACCACCCCAAAACTCAAACTTCCACCATGCTCCCTCTCCTCCTCCTCCTAACCATAACCGCCGCCGTCCTACTGCCGCCATCTTCGGCATGGCACATCGGGGTCAACTACGGCATGGTCGCCGACAACCTCCCGCCGCCGTCCCAGGTGGCCCAGTTCCTCAGCTCCAGGACCGACATCGACAAAGTCAAGCTCTTCGACGCCAACCCTGACGTCATCAGGGCCTTCGCCGGCTCCGGCATCGCCCTCACCGTTACCGTCCCTAACGGAGACATCCCGGGCCTCGCAACTCCCGACGGTGCCCGGAATTGGGTGGCGGCGTATGTGACGCCGTTTGTCCCCCGGACGAAGATACTGAGGATCATGGTCGGTACGGAGGTGCTCCACTGGGGCCCGCAGAACCTCATCGATAACCTTGTTCCTGCTATGAGGACTCTGCATCAGGCTTTACTGGCTGCTGGTCACAGGGACATTCAGGTAATTTCACTTCTTTGTTTGTTTATTACTCGCTCTGTTCTACACTTGGAATCAAAATTTGTAGTTTTCATGGTTTTTTTTTTTAAAATTTGTTTGTTTGTTTATCTATTCTTTTTCTTTTTTTTTGGGGGGGGTGTAATTGGGAATGTGTGATGTTTGAACTTTGGAGTAGAAATTTGATGGGTTTTTTTTGAATCAAAATATAGCAATTTTATTAATTATATATATATATATTATATATATATATATATATATATATATATATATAAATGTATACATGCTTTGATCTGTGCCTCTTGTTTATTTTTTGGCAAAGGATGTTGAGTTGTTCTGTTTATATTTATGATGGGTATACTTTGACTTTTGAGTTGCAAAGATATCAGTTTGAGAATTGGATGTGTTAGGTGAATGACAGAGTGATTTAATGATAGATGTTTAGTTTAGGGTTTTTTTGTGAGTAGTAACATTATTTTTTGCTGTGAATCTGAAAAGTGGTGATGTGGTAAAATGATGTTTGAACTTCCCTTTGAATCTAGAGATTGGAAGGAGTTACAAGCTTGATTGAATTTGAACTTTTTTGAGGTAACATTGCCTACATTTAGATTTCCCAAGCCACAAGTAAGCGAAATCCGTAGTGAAAATGTTGTTAAGTTGTTGAATGGCATACGGCAGAACATAGAATTGCTTTTCATTGGAGGCAATGTTTGCATAGCCACCAAGTTTGATCTTGGTTGAGCCAAGTTCTTAAGAAAAGAGATTACTTTTCAGATCAATTTCTGATGGACCTAAAAAGAAAAATACCCATTTTCACAGTTGGTTAATCGGGCGGGCGAAATTGTGTACATTTTGCAAGGACATTTGTTGTAGTAAATCTCTAATTGACAAGTAATCAAATCTACCCATCTTGCTTGTTCTATTTTGTTCACTCATAAAATTAATATTGTGAGCAATAGAGTATGTGCGTAAATTTAGGAGTGGGAGAGAGAAAAGTGAGGAGAGAGAAAAGTAATGATCTGTGGTAAAGTGTGGTGAGTTGTGGCAAACTGCGGTATGTTGTAGTACCGCAGTTTGCCAACCGCAGAAAAGAACAGGGCCTTAGTTTGTTCTGTGTTGTTCGCTCATATATGCAACACTCCGGGAGTGACAGTTGTTTACTAGCTTATCCTGTGTTGTTTACTCATAAAATTAAGATTATTCACTTTGAATTATATGCTATGGAGGTATGTAGTATATATTTTGATAATAATGGTTAATGTAGGTCTCAAGTCCCCACTCTTTGGGCATTTTGCTAAGATCCGAGCCCCCGAGCACGGGCCAGTTCCGACCCGGATGGGACGTCGGCGTCCTTGCCCCCATGCTCAAGTTCCTGCGGGAGACCAAGTCCCCCTTTGTCGTCAACCCGTACCCGTACTTCGAGGCCAACCCGAAGAACATCAAATACTGCCTCTTTGAGACCAACCGGGGCAAGTACGACCGGTACACAAAGAAAATGTACTACAACATGCTCGACTCTCAACTGGATGCCGTCTACTCGGGCATGAAGAAGCTCGGGTTCCCCGATGTTGACATTGCGATCGGGGAGACGGGCTGGCCCACGGTGGCTGAGGCCTTCCAGACGTGGGTTACCCCTGAGACGGCCCACACCTTCAACTCGAGGCTCGTGATGCACGTCAACTCGGGCAAAGGGACCCTGTTGATGCCCGGGAGGAAGTTTGAGACGTACATCTTCAGCTTGTTCATCGAGAACCAGAAGCCTGGACCAATCGCTGAGAGGAACTTTGGGCTGTTTAAACCGGACTTCACCCCTGTCTATGACATTGGGGTCATGAAGAAAGGAACTAAGGTGAGTTCGCTTTCTGAATAGTGAATGATTCTTTCATGGGGCATTTGGCATGTGGGATGGGAATGGGTATAGAAATTGAAAACCAAAACTAAGACTCCAAAAGGGTGAGATGCAGGTGTTGGATGTGACAATTTTACTCCTAACTTTTGCAATTTAGAGAGACAGGTTCTCATTAGCCAAATATTTAGAAACCGTTTGTTATCTATTACTCCATGGAAAAGCAATATATATTATATGCACCCGGAGCATGTGCTCCAGATACTTGTGAGTGAACAATCATATGAATCAGAGTGAACAATCTAACACATATGGGTGAACAATTGTAGAATCTGGAGCACGTGCTCCTGGAGCACCTAATAATTTGCAATGGAAAAGGAGCGAAAGAGCTTAGGCATTTCTCTTTACTCCATTACAATCTAAGTTGAAAACATAATTAATCTTGTTCAACGATCTAGATTATGGATGTGGGAATGGGAATACAAATATGTTTATGAATTCCAATTTTATGTTTGGTATGTGGTAATTCAAAGTCACATTAAGGACATGAAAATGGGAATATAAATGTGTCTATGAATTCCAACTTCATGTTTGATATGTGGTAATTCAAAATGGACTAGTACATGAAATAAGTAAATAATTACTAAAATATCCAAGTTTTCCATGCTAGGGGTGAAGGTTAGGTAAGTACCACATTGTCCATTATAAACATGACCCATTAACCTGTAATTTTCTCACATGAGAAATATTTTATCTCGTCCAAGAGTTAAAATACAACGTATTCCATGTGTCGCAGCCTCAGCCCCGGCCCAACCCGAGTGGACCCACGCCGTCATCCGGCGGCTCAGGGAAGAAGTGGTGCGTGCCGAAGGCGGACGCCACGGACGCACAATTGCAGGCGAACATCAACTATGTGTGCAGCCAGGGGGTCGACTGCAAGCCGATCCAAGCCGGGGGCTCGTGCTTCGCGCCCAACACTCTCAGGGCCCACGCCACCTACGCCATGAACACGTTTTACCAGACCAAGGGCCGCCAGCCGTTCCAGTGCGACTTTGCCAATTCTGCTGTCTTGACCTCGAGCAACCCTAGTAAGTATTCCCTCTGTCTCAAACTAACTGTCTTTTACGCTTTTTGAGGTCCATTTAATCAATAATTTCTCACATAACGCATTATAACTTTTTGTTAGTATTAACGTTCAATGTCTTCGACGGAAAAACCGAGGTGACAAACAATAAAAACTGGGGGGAGAGTAGTAGTTTTTGCCTTGCCTCGTGTTTTCTGTTCATACTTGGATCACATATGCATATGCATATTACGGAGACCAATATATCTAGTACCTTCTTTTTTGAAATCATGTCTAGTACTTTTTGGTGAAGAGGGGAATGTTCTTTATAGAAAAACAGTTATCTTCTTGCATAATATGGGCGAAATTGGCGGAGAAATGATTGTAAGGATACTTTTTGTGACAACCATAGTTGAATATGAACTTGCTTTTAAGGCTTTAAAAAGAAGGAAGCTGAATGATACTACTCTCATTTTTTAGTCGTTTGTATGATGATGAGGTGGGTCTGTTTTTGCCCCTTGTAAGAATATTCTACAATAACAAGGATGTGTAGCGCTTACGTTCAAGCTACCAATTTTGTCTTCCGATGTGGGACCTTTTTTTGCCTCAAAACAACATTCTCCCCCGCCCAATTTTGTGATGATGGCATCAAAGGTGGGGTCCCCTGCCTAACGCAATTTTCCGGGGAGCTTGGTGGGACATCGGAATCGTGACAAAACTAACCCGAGCCTCGAACCGAAAACCCGAATTGACACCCAAATGACCCCAAATCAAACTAGATGCCAATCGGAAAGAATTTCACTTGAATCAAACCGAACAAGATTCACTCGAGTCAACCCTAACTCGAATCCGAACCGATTCACCTCGATTGCCAAGTCCAGGTTAACTCTGATACAATTTGTCATGTAGTTCATTACGCTCTTCCAAAAAGACGTCTTGATAGGATGTGCAGCGCCCACATTTTTAAACCTAGGACTCTCATTTCCTCTTCCAATGTGGGTCTTTTTCAGTCCCATGGCATAATCGATGTACGAGGGAATCCATCAGTTTTCCTCATGCACTGGAATGCATGAAGCTCGGAGATAGTATTTTGTGAAAAGAAAAAGAAAAATGTGCCATCGGAATGAAGCTTAAGTGGTTATGTGTGCGGATAAATAAGACCTCATACATATGGATCTCGTTGGACCGACCCCATATATGCAGGATTCGCAGTGGGAATTATTGTTGTTGTCACTCGTGTTCTGCAAAACACAATCCAAACGATACAGAGTCATACAATGTCTTCATTGTAATGTGATGGACTTAAATTGTTTGAGCTCAATATCTCTACTTTCGTTGTGGCTTTTCATGGATTCTAACCCATTTGGGCCATTTATTATTGCAGGTTATGGTTCATGTAGCTTGTAGATATCTCTCCAATTGCTGAAGGAAAGATCGAGGCGAATGTTGTGGACTAGGATTAGAATGCCTCCTGGACAATATTATTTATTCATCCATTCGGGTTCGATTCAGTACATTCTGTAGTTGAATCCCTCTGTAAAATTAAGCAGTAATACATTATGAGATCAGAACTGGAGTATTATTAACTGAGGAGATGTGATGTTTAGCTCTAGGGTTCTCTTATCTGACTCAAAACATCCAAAATAATTATTGCTTATTATGGCAAGTCATGCAGTCTTTTTTTTCATTTGTTTATAGTATTAAGGGTTCTTTTGTGCGTTAACGCAATTAACCGCAACGCAAATTACCGTAACCTACTGCAGCATACCGCAAATTACTATTACATTTTTACTGTTTTCGCCGTAACTAACCGCAACGTAATACAACGCAAACTACTATTACATTTTTACTGTTTTCGCCGTAACTAACCGCAACGTAATACAACGCAAACGTAATGCACAAAAGAGGGGCAAATATTCATTAAGACAATGCCGAAAGAAACAACTCAAAGCATACAAGTTATATCAAAACAAGGCAAAACAATCAAGCCACAAAATATGAAACACAACAAAATAGGTTTAGTTTTTCAGCCGTACAATCTTACAAACTCAACTTTCCCTCACATTTCATCATATAGATGACTAGTTCAAATTTAATCCTTCATGAAAAACTTAAAAAAAAGAAAAGAAAAGGAAGTGATAGCCAACTTGACCACTACATTTTCAATAAATGCATATTTGCATACGTCTTTATATCAAATTTAATTCAAGTGTGAACATCGACAATTTCACTAGAGAAAGTATTGGATAAATAAAAGCATAATTGCATACGTCTTTATATCAAATTGTCTAACATAATCCTACCTTCAAAAATACTAGCTAGGGTAATATGTAACTGGAGAAAATATTTTTTTAAACATGTCACAAACGATATTTTTTTTTTCCGCAAATAGTTAGGCTAAAATGTCCCAAAGAACGTATCAAAGATTTAAAGAGTTTATAGTAATACCAACAAACAATGAAAAGAAAGTAAATAAAATCAACTTAATTAGTGAAAAGAAGGTATGTTTAGTCTACTTGTCGAGTGAAACTAAAAGACATGTTTTAACAATTGAATCTACTGGGTTGGAGCTAAGAATACATGTTGGTTTTTTTTCTCTCTCAATTATTCAGAGTTCAATCGAGCTGAAAATATCATAACAAAAATTGCTTACAATGCATAGCATAATATGACAACAAAATGTAAAACATACATTTTGCAAACAGATAAAAGTTTTGGATGAAGAATTAAAATAAGCTTAAAATTTAACTAAAATTGCAAATAGTGTTTTCAAGCAAAACAAATAAGCAATCAAATGTTGTTGACTTTATGCTCGAATTGGTGTAGTTTGGTTCATATTAGATAAGATTTCTCTGAGTGTTATCAAATCAGATCAAAGTTTTATATAAACAAATATTATAAGAGATTAAACCTTAACCATAACCTACCAAGTAATGATATTTGGTTTGAGAGTGACCATATTCACATGAAGTTAACACAATAACTCCAGGTTTGTCTTTGTCAATGATGGCTTAAAAACCACGTCTTTATCCTATAATGATTCACCAAGCCAATTGAGAGTAGAGGACGAACAAACCTAGCCTCTTCCCCACCACACTTTTGACATTTTGAATCATATACATGTTACGTCCATGTTGGGCGAAATTAGTGTTTTAGAAAACGGATAGCAATTTAGGCATTAGATAGTGGTTTAAGTAAATGATAGTAGATAACTGTTTAAATGAGAATTGTGTTTGATAAATTTAACAGTTGGGTTAGCAATTTAATGTGAACTGACATAAAATAATATGGATAGTTTTCAAACATAAAATTTTCAAATAATACTTTTTAATTAAAAGAAATATGAAACGTTACCCCAAAAGCTAAATATTAACTTTAGTAACATTTAAGTAGACTCCACTTGAAATACTAACCATTATTTAAAACATTGGCTTACCGAACACTAATATTTATATGGTTAGAATTTTGAATTGATAAAAACATTAAATACTACCGCAAGAACCAATACCAAACACGACCTATATATATGTAGTGAGCTTATCTTTCAAATTTGAAATTTCTACCTAACTCATGTCTCCGGGCCCATTTATAACTAAAAGCCAGGCTGGTCTTTGTATGTGTATTACACTACTAATTATAATTTTAATGGACTATCATATATCTATCTCTCCTTTTTCATTTGGTCATGTTTGTTGAACTTTTGGTGGGAATAATGGCACCCAAATGACTCATATTTCATCTCTTTCTATCTCTATTTGTGTCTCATATGTAACTTTGAGGAGATGTTTGATGGGTTTAAATATCTCATTCAGTTCTACTTGACAATATGGAAATGTTCGAAGCTAATAAGAGGTTGAGGATGTCTTGAGGGTTCTAAATGCACGCGGAGTGCAAGCTGAGTCTCATGGGTCTTCTTGGAAACGTTATTCCAAAAGCTAAACATTAATGCAAGATATCATGGATGTTAGGCTGCAATAAAAATGTCACTAATATTTCCCAAAAAGTCAAATTTGTCATTAACATTTTCAAATTGTTAAAACTACCATTATAATTTTTAAAATTGTTTGTTCCCAAATGTCACCTACTACTGCCGGTAACCTTTTGAATTTTTTTGAAACTCGGATTTTGACTACCAATTTCTTCGTTTCTCATCATTTTCAACTCCATTTCTCTCTAAATTCGAACTCAGATCTCCTGAGGAATCCACCATTGGAGATCATTCAGACATGGAGGAGAAAAGAGAAAAGAAAAAAAGGAATACAATTCTTGGATCTGCCTGAAGGATGCATTCCTCACATCCTTTCTCTCACTTCTCCTGTCTATGTTCTTCGTGCCTCGCTTTTTTGTAAGGTTTTCTGATCGATTGCAAAATCCGCTCTGGTTTGGGAGAAGTTTTTACCCTCCGATTATCCCTTTATCGACCGCTCCTCGGCTTCTGCTAAAGATGTTGTGCTTCACCTTTGTCGATCTTTTGTCCCCTTAGATGGTGCACACAAGGTAAGTTGTTGTCAGTTTTGTTCCCTTAGATGGTGCACACAAGGTAAGTTGTTGTCAGTTTTGTTCTTTATTGCGTAGGATTTGATTGCTTCAGTATTGAGTTGATGAATTGAATGTGTTTTGTTTGATTCAGTCGGATTGAATTTTGTCTAGTTGGTGTTTTCGTGATCGCTACTTGGTACTCAGTTGAATTCAAATGGGTAAATGGTGATTAGTGCGTTTTTGTTTGGTTCTGCTTCAATTGATTTGTACAGGGATGAAATTGGGGTTAATTACTACTTGGTGAATTATTTCTGAATTAGGGTCTATCGTATGAAGTCGTAACATGCAACAAATAGTCAAATACCCAAAATTACAGCTCTGGGTGTAGGGAGTGATGTTTAGTTGTGTTCCAAATGAATCGTGAGGAAAAGAAAAGACCTTTCTGGGGGGCTTTGGATGTAGTAGGTGACCGACAGTAGTAGGTGACATTTGGGAACAGTGGTAATTTTGACAATTTTAGAAATTGTTATGGCAGTTTTGACAATTTGAAAATATTAATAACAAATTTGACTTTTTTAAAAAATATTAATGACATTTTTATCGCAGCACTCATCTTATATATGAAAATGAAATGCATTCAATATCCAATTGCCTTGATATCCTTGATAACCACCCTATAATGGTCCCTAGGAATTATGGCTGAATTTGAGGCTTTTTAAGCCTACATAGAAATGAGCAATTAATGAATTGATTTGAAGATAAGTTGGAGGAATTCCCAAAATCCAAATAGGGATCCCAACTAGTATAAGTGTAACTATACATAGATGTGGTCCAATGTTACATGTCAAAATAAATATGTACTCCCTCCGTTCCATATTAACTGTCGTCTTTGGAAATCGTGCAGTCAAACTTCAAAAATTTTGACCTTAAATTTCTCAATATATACAATGAATTGCTATATAAAATTACCATCATTAGATTCGTAACGAAAAATACTATCATACAAGTATAATATTGCAATTGTTAATAATATATTACGTAAGAAATTATCAATTAAAGAATGATGGAGACCGTGAAAATCAAAATTATGACAATTAATATGGAACGGAGGGAGTATGTATTACTATTTCCGTTTTTAATTTATCTGTCAGTTAGGAAATTGTGTGAAGAACTTTGACCATTAATATTTTAATTTATATAAGGATTCATCATACAAAATTAATATCATTAAGGCATCGTTCTTTTGTGCGTTGCGTTTACGTTGCGTTACGTTTAGTTGCGTTGAAAATGGTTAAAAATTTATGATAATTTGCGTTATGTTGCGTTGCGTTTGGCTGTGTTAACGCATAAAAGAACGATACCTAAATTCATAAAGAGAAATATTATTTAAAAGTATAATATTATTTTTTATAAAAAATTTATATTAAAAGTTATTGATTAAAGATTGACACTGAAAATCATAAATGACAGATAAAAAAGAACAGAGGGTGTAATTACTTACCCCGATTATATGTATCTGAGAAAAATATGTGGCAATTTGTAAAAAAATACAAAAGTGATAAAATAGTTATTGCAAATATAAAAATGATAAATAAATAAAAGTTATAGTATATCTTAATTTGAGCTGACTAAAGAATTTGCATCTAACATCCTATTAAAAGAACGAAATAATATTCTCTTTATCTCTATGAAGTTTTTAAAGTTCTAAACATGTCATTATAGATAAAGTTGTAAGGGATATTGTTGCAAGCTAAAACCAACCTACCTTATTATTTTGACCTAGTGATATCCCAAATAAAAGGAAAGTAAGTGAATGAAAAGTATTATTGATGTTACCTTCTCTTTTCCTCAATATTTGTAACCTAAAGTATATGTTTGTTTTTTCTAATATTTATTATTTTATAATTCTAAGATAATATTAGTGAGTGTTTTATAATATTGGTCCTTCTAAATTTAATTAATGAAGAAAAGAGGGAGGATTACAATGCAACCAATAGAACTTTAAAATTGATTTTTGGAGGTCAATAATATCAATTTTGGGATATTGGATATTAAAAATACAGATTATTTTCTTGAATATTGGTAGTACTAATAATCCGCCAATTTTCCCCCAACAATATACCATTGAGTTGTTTGGTTTTAACTCATCGGAAAGATGACGTGACTTCATAATGTGTGACATGGAAGGCAAATTAATGTTCACGTCAACATTTTCTACATACGGTCCGCTAGCGCTGGAAAAAATTCGGGGTCGGACAAATTCGGACAATGTCAAAATTCAGACGAGAATTTCATGTCCTGACCCGGTTTTATTTCGGGTCGAACCGAGTCGGACAATTCAGACGAAGCAAAAATCGGGTTCAGACAATAGAAAAAGAGAAATTTTTTGTCCGAATATTCGGTCAATATAAAAATTCGGACGAAAAATCTATGTCCAAACCCGGTTTTTTCGGGTCGGACAATTCGGGTAATTCGGGTCAGACGAAATTTTGCCAGCGCTAAGGTCTGCCTTCCACGTCATGCATTGTAGAGCCACGTCATCTTTCCATAAGTCAAAACCATAGGAAATCGGTGGTGTACTGTTGATGAAAAATAGGTCGATAGTTGATACTTTTAGTAACCAAGAAAATACTACCTCTGTCTTGTAATACTTGTCCATTTGGGCAAAAATTAAAAATCCAATAAAATAAGTTGGTTAAGTGTTGTGTTGTATGGAAAGTTGTGAAATAAGAGTATTAAATTGTATGAATATCTTTCTCTCACTTTTTCAATTTTTGTATGACAAAAACTAATAAAATACTAAGTAATTAGTTGGAAAAAAGTTACATTGAAATTACAAAGTCACAAGTATTGTCGGACAAAAAAAAATTAGTTAAAGTGACAATCATTATGTGACGGAGGTAGTAGTCTACACTTTTTTTTTAATGAATGTAGTCTACATTATTAGCGTCCAATATATTGACGTCCAAAAGTAAGTATATAACTATATATATATATATATATATATATATATATATATATATAGGGAAATTGGATTCTAATAATCCATACTTTTGCAAATTGGATGACAATAATCCCTACTTTCAATTTGTATTCTAGTGATCCAAAAAAAAAATTGTATTTTAGTGGTACCAAATCCATCACCACATTCTTTTCATTTTTTTTCATGTCTACCCCATATTGTTTTTGTTTTTTTCGTTCTTGCCCCCAGATAGGTAATGAAGTGTAGTTGCTAAAACATTTTTTAAATTATTTTTTTGAGATTCCGAGCAATTATTATGATTTTTTAAAAGGAATAAAATTGAAAAAATCATAAAAAATAGAAAAAAATTCAAAAAAATTGGGAGGAGTGCTGTAAATTCATTAAAAATCGTGGTAAAGTATTATACAAAGTTTTGAATCAAATGCAACACAAAATCTATGATATTCAGGGTATACTCTCAATTATGTCCCACTACAATACAATTTTAATTTTTTTTGGACCACCAGAATACAAATTTAAAGTAGGGATTATTGACATCAATTTGCAAAAGTAGGGATTATTAGAATCCAATTTCCCTATATATATATATATATCCTGAATATCATAGATTTTGTGTTGCATTTGATTCAAAACTTTGTATAACACTTTACCACGATTTTTAATGAATTTACGGCACTTCTCCCAATTTTTTTCAATTTTTTATGATTTTTTTCAATTTTATTCTTTTTAAAAACTCATAATAATTGCTCGGAATCTCAAAAAAATAATTTAAAAAATGTTTTAGGAACACTTCATTTCCTATATGAGGGCAGGAACGAAAAAAACAAAAACAACATGGGGTAGGCATGAAAAAAATAAAAAGAATGTGGTGATGGATTTGGTACCACTACAATACAATTTTATTTTTTTTGGAGCACCAGAATACAAATTTAAAGTAGGGATTTTTGTCATCCAATTTGCAAAAGTAGGGATTATTAGAATCTATATATATATATATATATATATATATATATATATATATATATATATATATGTATATGTATATACTCCCTCCGTCCCTTAATGAGTGTCCATTTTTCTAATTACCTTATCCCTTTTTATTTGTCAATTTAACAATTCCAATAATTAAAATACCCAAACTACCCTTAATTAATGAATTTGAGTTTTATTTACCTTTTAAAATTCTCCTTTATTCCTCTCTTTGCATCGAAATTAGTGGAAGGGTATATTTGTCTTTAAACAATTTTTTTGCTATATTTCCAATAAGCATTGGACTTGTAAAGTTAGTTATTTTGACAATCATAAAGGGACGGAGGGAGTATATATATATATATATATATATATATATATATATATATATATATATAATCAAACAAGGTGGAGGGGTTACCTCGCAGTTGGTACAGCCAATGGAGCACTATGATGTTGCATCGTACGAAAGAATGTGAGACGCAATCAATTAAGTCCTAACATACTTAGCTTAATCTTTATGATTCCTAGCTTTTTAATTTTGTGGACCGACAACCACAACCATTTTAGACCAAAAAAAAATTAAATAGTAACAAAATAGATAAGAAAATAAAAACCTCACAAAAATCAAGTCATATAACTTTAAGAAAAGTGTTAGTAATTAAATGTACCCTACGTACTAGCTACATCCCTACACTATATAATAAACTCACATAGTTATATAAACTTGGGTACATATTCATATTAAACCAATATATTTATATAAACTCGGGTACATATGTTTGTTATACAAAGTAAATACTTATAAGGTCTAGGTCTAATGGTTAAGATTGAGACCATAGATATATTAAATTTTATGACATATTTGGTAATTTCCTGTTAAAGACTGGGAATTTTCCCTAACCCCCTCTTGGGAAATTTTTTTTATTAAGGTTGTGGGGAAAATAATGGATCACACATCAAAACTTTCATGTATATTACGGAGAATCAAATATGAAAAAATTTGTCAACTTGAAAAAGTTAACCAACTTTCTCGATAAAATTTCTAAATCAAACGTCCCATTAGGTTGTGGTTCCTCCTATCCATATATTATAGTGGGAGTATTTGTACTGTTTTTTTTGTGGTTCCTATAGACCATAAATCTTTTTATGCCTAATCTATATTGTAATAGAATAATAGGAATCATCTAAGGTGGCTCAAGAATTAATCATGATTAGATATAAATTTGTAGTGGAAAATGTCTTATTGACTTAGCCTCTAATATATAATGGAATGTTTCTCCAAAACGGGAAAAAAAAAACATACAATGGAATGTAGGAGGAATATGTTACTATAAGCCCATAATTACAAAAGAAATAGCCACAAAATTATTTGGATATAGTTCATACTCCAAATAAATTTTAAGAGTTAATTTATGGACTATTCGATTACAATAATCTCTATCATTGATATTGCGAAACAATAATTCGAACTTCAGAAACACACTACCTGTAAAATAAATTTTGAATGTAATATTCATAAATTATTGTACACTATAGGGATGAATGCCCTACAATTTTTAAAGTTTATTACTTTTAAGTTGAGTTAATATAAATTAAGACAACATTTGAAAGATTATGTCCGCTCATTTTAACCCCAATTACTATATAGGATATCTGACAAGCCAATTTCAACCAAACTCTCATTCGGTGCATGGAACACACCTAGGTACGTCCATATTACAATATAAAGAACAACTAAGATTTTAATACAATTTATTATTGTCCAATACCCAAAAGTACAAAAATCAACTAGGGTTACCAAAATTTCATTCAACCCGAATGCTTGAATATTACCGATCTGAAAAAAATCGGATGAAGTCATAGATTTTTCGTTAGAATTTTAATATCAACCGAGAATTCAAACACAATATTTCTCATACTTCTATTGTCTACACTCGATTATGACCCGAGTTCACATATGTTGAATTATCTTATCCAGAAAAAATACAATAACAAACTAATAATCATAAATTTTTCATCTAATAAAAAACTAGGGTTACCAAAATTTCATTTGACCCAACTGCTTGAATATGACTGACCTGGAAAAATTGGATTATATCTTAGATTTTTCGTCGGAATTTTAATATAACTGAGAATTTAAACATAATATTTCTCATATTTTCATTGTTCGAACCTAATTATGACCCGAATATAAATCTACTAACTTATCTTATTCGAAAAAATAAAATAAAAAACTAATAATCATCAATTTTTCATCTAAATTTTGACACAACTCAATGTGCATCTCAACTTTTGTGAGCCCTACCCAAAAGGGCCAAAACTCATATCATCGTGCTTTTAATTTCCCCGGTAAATTTTTCCTGGAAAAAACACATAAAAAACGTGAGTGTTGTCGTCATTGACTCAAGTTCTTCTCGACTCTCCCACAAACAACCCCAAACAAACCCCAGACAGACCAAATTATCTCCAAAACCCCTCATCAATGGCGGACAGAGAAAAACACCCCAAAAACCAAACCAAGAAGAACACCACCACCACCGCCGCCGCCGCCGCCACCACCACCAACAAGAAGCAGAAGCAGAACCACCACCCCACCACCACCACCTCCTCCACCACCTCCTCCGCCACCGCCACCTCCTCCTCCATCTCCTTCAAGCCAAGCTCCGACGTCAAGGGCCTCAAATTCGGCGGCCAATTCATCGTCAAATCCTTCACCGTCCGCCGCTCCCGCCCCCACGAACTCCCCCTCCTCCTCAACCTCGCCGGAGAACCTCCTCATGCGGCGGCGTTCCACTCGACGATCGCCTTCCTCCCGACGAACTTCACCATCCTGGCACACCATGCCTGGCACACCCTCACCCTCGGCCTCGGCACCAAGAAGTCGAAGGTCGTCATCTTCGTCTTCGACACCGTCGCCGGAAAGTCCGCCGCCGATCTGACGTGGCCGGCGGAGATCCCCCTCGGAGAAGTCAAGCGCCGCCTGATCCGCCGGGGAATGGAGGGGTGGGAGCTGGCGAGGTTCAAGTTCAGGAAGGGATGCGTCACCTTCTACGTGTTTGCTGTACGGAGGAAGGGGGAGAGAGGTTTCCAGTGCGGCGAGGACCTACGGAAGATCCTGCACGCGGTTGATCAACTCAAGGATTTTCTTGATCATACGGCCATGCTTGCAATGCCTAATCAGAGGTCCATCAATTATTGTTACTCTTCATCCTGCAATGGTGGTCACCCTGTTGCTGCTCACTAGTTGGTTAGTTTTTTTAGTTTTTCAATTCCTCTTTTTTTTTACCTCTTTTTTGTGGGTATGGATGTTTTTTTGAGAATTTTTTGGGGATTTTTTCTGGGGGGTTGTATGGTCCAACATTGTATATAGGTCGTGTTCTATACTGCGGTATTTTGCGGTGAGGTGTGGTGGAATTGTGATGGGGTGTGGTGGAATTGTGGTAGGTTATTGGTATGTGGGGTAGGTGAGGAGAGAGAATGTAAAAAGTAAAGGAGAAAAGTGAGGAGAGAGAAAAGTGAAGAGAGAAAAAAGTAATAATTTGCGGTAAAATGTGGTGGATTGTCTGGCACCGCAGTTTGCCAACCGCAATATAGAACACGGCCATGTATGTAATTTTGCTCTTAATAAATCCATGGTCAGTTTTTGGTTGTTTGTATATTCTTTTTTGTTCAATTTACAATTTCTTAATTCTCAACCTGTTGATGCTCACTAGTTGTTTAGCCCCTTTTTTCCCCTCTTTTTTTTGATGATTTTTTTGGGGATTTTTGATGATGTATCTATATATCATGTATGTACTGTAATTTTTTGCTTTCAATAAATTCAAGGTCAGTTTATAGTTGTTTGTATATTATACTTTTTTTTTGTTAAGTTTAGGTTTACTTATGATACTGCTAGTCTACCAGATTTGTTACCCTTTCTTCACCTATTGAAGAAAAATTCTGATATGAAGGTTTGTAAAATGATGAATTGTACTGCCCGTTGTTCTTTGAAAAAATGGAGCATATATTTTGATAATTTGGCAGTAATGTTGTTTTGGAATCATTATTAGGTTTGCAATGAAAGAAAGTAAACAAAGAAAGCAGGGTTTTAATTTGGTTGAAATTGATTGATGAGTCATGTTTGTAGGTTGTTCAACTAATCCACTTTCCCAAATACAAAATTTCTTCCCTCCTTAGGCTCCCTCTTAAACTAACCGTTACTTTAGATATTGCCATTCATTGAAAGAATACCTGTTTATAGTCGATATATCATTGTCCATTTTCAAAAGTTTAAGTTGATAGTTGAAGGTTTAATGATAGTTCTATACTCTAACATTTAGGTTTTCTTGGACTTTTCTTTTTATAATTGACAAAATGCTTAAAAGTTCACAGAATGCATTAAAACCGTATTATAAAACAGTAAAACAACTAACTCCAAAAGATAAATGCTACAATCAAACACTGGTAAACATAAGCAAACAGTAAGGACTATCACGCCCATGACAACCAAAAACCTTCACATCTTAATCGCGATGTTAAAATATTAAAAATTGCAGTTTGGTGGATCATCAAGGATTCGCGCACCTATATTCTTGGACTTTTGTAGCACCTATTTTTAAGTTCATGGCCATGTTATTTTGTGTGGTATAATAACTACTTTACCAATTTATTTCACCTACCACACCTTATTTCACATATCTTTACTTTACCTTACTCATTTTATCAAATTTATCCACTTTATCCTATCAATCCACCAATTTACTATACAAAATAACCGGACATTTTCATGGCGTCTGTTGGAGCCCAAGAGGGGGGTGAAGTTCACAATTAAGATCTACACACTAGATAAGGACGTTAGAGCAAACTTCCTTGGTTTCAAGCCAAGGATCAAAACACAGTGTAACTGAAATACCTCATTAAATTTATAACAATCAAAGAACAAGTTACACTTACAAATCAAAACAAGAAGTAGCACCGAAGGCGCTATCGATAGGATCACGACCAAGCATCGAATGTCTCGAGTCATTCTGATAAGGATCGTCGTAGGAAAAACGCTAGAGGCGATTTGAAACACGTTGTTTTACATTGAAGCAAAAACACACACTTTAGTCACAAGCGCTCGCTACACACCATCTCTCCACCACATGTGAACACAACGAATGCTCACTAAGGTCCTGGCTATACCTTCACCAGAGGTTCTTTCTCGCTACCTTCACCACCGAACCATTGGTTACACACTGAGAAATCCCACCGATTTCTTACTTCCGTGGAATCGTCTATCTTCTCAATTCTTCTATCGTCCTTTTTATATATGCCTTTGGATGCTTGGACTTGAGTGCTTCCAATGGTAACTTGCCTTGTGTGTTGATTTCTTCCCTTTTGTTGCTACAATAATCATGATTGATTTCCCTTGATTTGTTTCCTTTTTATATCTACAAGAATCATGCCCATAATAAGAATATATAATATATAATCAAAATATATATATTATATACACATAATCTGAGTATATAATCAGAATATATATTATATACTCAGAATATATAATCAGATTATATAAGGCAACTTCACTTTTCCGGATTTTCACTTTCATCAAAACCGAAGGTCCTTCGCGGATGAGCGGTGAAGGACCTTGACCCTGTCTTCAACGGCGTCATTTATGCATTATCTTGATCCTTAAGTATTTAGGTTAACTGGACATTTTCATTACCATACCAATTAGTTCTAGTTAGGTAAACATATAATGTATGTCCCAATGCTTGTGTTTGAAGCTGCCCTATATTAACCCACTTCTATCCCCTTGGTACCAAATGACCTGTTTTACCTACTAGCTAGTAAAGCTAATTTGTTCGACAACTATATAGGGATTAGTATGAAAATTTGTTTTTTTTCAACTTATCGCCAATACTTGTGATCAACACTACCAGTACTAATGAAAATTGCTCAGTATTCATCGGTGTTGACTACATTGTTATCTTGACGTAACCATCGATCGGTTGAAAATTGATTCGGGTCAACATCAAGTCAATGAATTCTGGTTCAAGTTCAGGTTAACTTCAAATAAATTTTATTGGGTGAAGTTCTTTCTGTTGAGTTTTGATTTAATGGGGTTTATTTGGGTGTGGATCTTGTCATTTATTTTCCCTCCCCATGAATCGATTTTTTACTCAACACTTACTACAATGAAAGATTTTTCTGAGTTTTTTAGTCAGTTCAACAATCAGTATTTTGTCCAAATTACAAACTCAGCCAAACAGGTAACCAAATCATGCACCCATGCTTCTTTCTTTACCAAATTTGCAATTGTTTTTAAGAAAAAAGCCAATAAAACGAGAATTTGGAAGGATTAGAAAAATTGTCGGGGTATGAGAAAAAGGACATAAATGCCAAATGGTAGATACATGGAACAAAGGTGATATTGGCTCCATTCTAACCCAAAGGGCCTCTCTCTAGTCATTGTCTTGGAATTATTCATAGTCCCAACTTCCTATACTCAAACTCATCCATCATCTGGTATTACTCCCTCCGGTCCATATTAACTGTCGTCTTTGAAAATTGTGCAATCAAACTTCAAAAATTTTGACCATAAATTTCTCAATATATACAATGAGTTGCTATATAAAATTACCACCATTAAATTCGTAATGAAAAATACTATCATAAAGGTATAATATTGCAATTGTTAATAATATATTATGCAAGAAATTATTAATCAATGATATTGGAGACCGTGAAAGTCAAAACTATGACAATTAATATGGAACGGAGGGAATACTATTCACATTCATATTTTTGAAACACGGTGAAGAAAATAATTTTATTGTACAAATGTTGTTATTGCTAAGTTGGATTTTATCATACTCCCTCCTTCCCAAATTATATGTCACTTTGGACACAATTTAAAACACCAAAAAAAACTTCCCATTTCATTAATTTATTGCATTGAAAATAAAATGTTGAATAAAATAGTGAATAAAAAAGGGAAAATGTGAATAAAAATGAGAAATGAAAGAAAAAGATGTAATTAATAAGGTTAATTTGTTAAATTAGTAATTAATAT
The DNA here is from genome assembly GCA_029582165.1 of Portulaca oleracea. NCBI lineage: Eukaryota > Viridiplantae > Streptophyta > Magnoliopsida > Caryophyllales > Portulacaceae > Portulaca > Portulaca oleracea. The sequence continues at coordinate 19,320,342 of CM055892.1, forward strand.
ATTATTGGAAATATAAGGGTGACAAATATTATAGGAAAAAAGAAAGTTAAAGTGACAGATAATATGGGAAGGAGGTAGTAATTATTTTTAACTTGGGTAAAATTTGGAGCCTGGGTGAATTCGGTCAATTTTAAAATTCGGATGAGAAATTGATGTTTGGGGTATATTTTTGGATCGGACAATTTGATCGGAGTTAAATTCGAATGAAAATCGAGATTGGAGAAAAAAAACAACATGCCTCAATACCGCTAGCACAGATTCAAAGGAGATCTAAATGTAGTGCAAATATGTTGTTAATGCTAATCTGGATTTCGATCACAATCACTTTTAACAAAGGTAAAAGTTCAAGCTTGGGTGAATATGTTGAAACTCAGATGAAAAATTGATGTCCAAGGCAAGTTTTTTTGGATCGGAGAATTTGACAAGAGCTAGATTCGAGTGAAAATCGGGATCGCATGATAGAGGAATGGAAAATATTGTATTCTGAAATTCAAGTGAAAATCAGGGTTGGACCAAAAAAACAACATGCTTTAATAGTCCGCTAACACAAAGTTTACGGAGGTGTAAATATAGGTAACTTTTTTTCACATATAAAATACATGAAGAGTCTGATTTCAATAGATTAAAAAATATTTTAAAAGAAAAGCATTTTAAAAACTAAAAGATATGGGGCAGAATATACACACACCTCTAGTGTAATTACAACACCAAGAATTTTCTGATCCAAAAAACAATCATGAATTAAAGAGGTGTTGGGAAAAGTGGGGGAAAAAAGAAGAGTAAAGTAATATAGGAATGATGGCATAACTCAAGGGGGGCCAAGAGAAGAAGATGGGGGTGATGATGATTTATGAAAGGAAAGAAAAAGAAGGGGTTGTTTGGTTAACCATTTAAAGCTGCCTGGTGAAGTGGCATGTTTCACTATTCTTTACAGTCTGGGGTGGAAAGAAGATCACCATGGCCCCAAACAACCCCTCCACTAGGCTTGTATAACTTTATGGCATGTCCTTTTTCCTTTGTTAATTTGGAAAACAAAAATGGTGGAGGATGATTTGTTAGATTCGAATATCTAAATTTATTCGTCTTAGAAAAGATCCAAATTGGATTTTGATATTGATCAAATTGAAGGAATATTCAGATACAATTACGTCTCTTTTTCTTATTGTCTGGACCCAATTTTGACTCAAATTTAGCTCCGTCTAAATCGTCCATCGGAAAATCATAGGGTTCGGAGATTAAATTTACTTAAAAATTTTAATATTGACCGACTTAAATTTATCTGAATTCAAATTTTTGACAGCTTACTAGTTGACTTGATAAAGTGATCCAATAAAGAACAAGGTAATAAGCTCTTATGTTGTCTAGGTTGGGTGGAATTGACCACTGAGGTTGTTGTTCATTCAAGGTACATCTCCTTTTACGTAGCTCACATGAAAATATGAAGGATAGATTACTCTTTTTGTTTGTGATTTCTAAAATCATATGTTTTTAATTTTATATGTTACAATATAAAATCATCATTAACTTTTCAATCATGAGTTTTAAAGGTTTGGTTGAGATGGTTCCATATACTATTAGAGTCAGATTAAATAAGATGTCTCAGGTTCGAGCTAAACCAATTAGCATAGCTTTATATGTTTATGTCAAAATTTGGACGAGAAATTGATGTCGGGACCCAAACTTTTTGAGATCAGGCAATCCATATGGAGCAAAATTCGAGTCAAGATCAAGTTTAGATAATAGAAAAAAGAGAAAATTTATGTCTGAACATTCAACAAATAGAATCTAAGTTCGCATCGAATTAGGTTTCTTTTGATAAATTGGACAAATTCGAATATTAGAGCCCTATAAATTTAAATGAGTTGATATTAACCATTCACAACAATGGCAGCAGAAGGCTCCACACACCACAAGACAACTGATGCTGCTGCAATTCTGCAAAGGGGTTATTTAGGCCGTGTTTCTGTTGTGGCACGGTCATACGGCCGCATAATTTCTACAACCCACCGTATTTTACCGCAAATCATTACTTTTCTCTCTCCTTACCTTTCTCTCTCCTCACTTTTCTCCTCTACTTTTTACATTCTCTCCTCACCTATATTACATACTAATAACCTACTACAATTCTACCACACCCCACCACAATTCTACCATACCCCACCACACCATTCCATAAAATACCGCATAAAAGAACATGGCCTTATTTATGCAGTAGTGGGATAACATCAAGATGCATTATGCATATATGATATGATATGATGCAAATAAAAGCTCATTAAAAGCAACACACTGAGTGATTCAGCTACACATTGATGAACAAGTTATCAGAAATGTCAGTTAGCTGGATTTTAATACTGTAGTGAAATTGGGGAAATCAATTTTGTGGATCTCCTTCATTGATTATTACCCTGTTTGATTTTGTGTGTTTGTCGGATGATATTTGCACTACCTCCATAAATTTAACAAAGTCTCATAGGTCCCATCTCTCTTAGTTTTCAGCCCACCGACACTCACAAACACACGCCCGTGATTTTGTGGACCTTTTTTTTTTCCCTTTGTATGTACTATCTCCGTCCCAAAATGTTTATCCATTTTATAATTTCAATTATTGTAATTTCTATTATACCCCTAATAAATAATCTTTTGTTTCTTTTTTATTTTTTTTTCACATGAGAAAAGTAAGGGCAACTCTGGTACATTACACATTTTTCACCCCATTTCCCATGACCATTAGACTTTTAAATATAATTGGATGGACAAACAATATGGGACGGAGGTAGTATATACATAGCCTTAATGATAAAGGGGTTAAATTGTTAAACATCTTAATTGTTCCATATTAATTGTCATAATTTTAATTTTTATGGTTATCAATATCAATCTTTGATTAATAATTTTTTTGCATAATATGTCATTAACAATTGCAATATATACTTTTATAATAGTATTTTCGTTACGAATATAATGATGGTAATTTTATATAACAACTCATTGTGTATATTGAAAAATTTATGGTCAAACTTTTTGAAATTTGACTGCACGATTTTTTAAGACGACAATTGATATGGAACGAAAAAGGTACATGCTAAACTATAATATAGCACAGTTCCATTGCACTGAATCAGATAATTAGGGATGATAATGGGGCGGAGTAGGTAGTGTCGTACTCTTATCCTACCACAACTTTCCAATTTCCACCACAACCCACCACAATCTGCCATTTCAATTTTTATTTATCTTTTTATTAAAAGTTATACCAACCCACTTACAATTATTTCCACTACAACCTTCCACATTCCACCACAACTTTCCACAACCTACCACACTTTTTAAATTTCTATCACAATGCACCGCAACCGACCGAAAAAAAGAACGGAGCCTTAGCGGATATTAAGTATGAGTACACTTACCCACTGAGTATTGCGTGTATCATGGGATAATTAGGGATAATTCAATATTAAATTATATAATTTGTTTTATGTCCATATGTATTACAAATTAATGGATTATTTTAATTTGGGGTATACTAAGATTAGGCATCGAGATGAAATCTCACGTGATAATTCCTATTAGAAAGAGCAAAATTAGACAACAGTTTATGCCAAATAAAAGTGTAGGCCGATTAAGAAGATACATTATTAGAGGCTGAATGTAGCTGACATGAGAACGGTTCGATGGATCTTTCTTCTTGCACTCAAGTTTGATCAAAGTTTGAAAGACAAGACTACTTTTTTTATTTTATTTATTTTATTTTTTTAAGGCACCACTTGCAACTTTGTATGCACGGGAAGCTTTTTAGTTTTAACATATGTCGCGGGCCTTGTAAAGTCCCTCTCAAAATACTCATATGAATAGATTTTTAGGAAAGAAAATATATTTTGATCTTTGAATACACTTGCCTATCATCTATTACAATTTTTATTTTTTTACATTGGTAATGGGGAAATTATGCATGTACACTGCAAATTATGCATTCTTTCTCAAAATTGATCCCAAAACTTATACAATACCATAGTGCAATGGATACTAATTAAACTAAGAATTCATTGGTCTATTATCTATTACATACTTTACACTTCGAGAATTTTAATATATAGTGTATGGGATATTTTGCAATCCTATAAGGAAAAAATAAAAAACGATAAGGTTTACATTGTCTAAATAAACTGAATCTGCTTAAGTAAATAAGTTACATCAAGCCATAAATTATTAAATTAGATAAGTCAATGTTGAATAATGTGATATAAACTGACCTTGACAAATGACAAGACGTCGAAATATGGTTAGGGGCTAGGACAAAGTTATGGTCAGGGCTTGCTTTATGGATATTTGTCCAAACGCACCATCCTTTGGACTGTACAAATTGAGATCATGCTAGTAAGTTTGGTCATGGGCTTTTTGACCTATTGAATATAGAGTTTTGACCTTTAGGGATGATCTATTAAGCGGATGAATCGTAGAATATTATAAGGTTTTATTTTGTAAAAAAGTAGTATAAGGTTTTAATTTGTAAAAAGTAGCAGGGATGTGTTACGCTGATGCGGCATGGCATGACAGTTAATTCAATGGGCAGACACGTTCATTAATGAAACAAAAACAAAAATTAAAATTAAATATATATTTGGCGGTCACCTAAGCCTATCCTTCACAAATTAGGACCTCAAAATCTTGATAAGTACTTTACGGGCCATTTACTTAATGGGACATCATTTAAGGTCAAAAATCTTGAATGTATCCATATTTAGTCATCCCACCATCTCACAATTATTGTTATGTGTTTTCTCTAAACAAAAAGTCATACTTACTACTCTCTAAAACCGAATGAATACCTCATAATCTTACAACTAGGGTTGTCAAAAATTTGGGTCCGGATCGAATACGAGTTCAGACAATTGGACATCAACAAAAAACATCAAATCCGGACCCTGTTCGGATTAACAATCGGACATACTGATACAACTCTATAAGAAAGAAGTAGACGAAATTTAATGAAATATTTTACTTTCGATTTAACACGTCTCTCTATTCTACAATGGTCACTTTTGACATGAAAATGCTTGATAGAATTCTGATCATAAGAAAGCTCTAAATGGGTAATAACTAATAACTAATATGGTGCAAACACAAAATGGCTAGCGTATAACAGAGTCACATTGACAAGCCCAATGCAACATCACCAACGGAAAACGTTGACGACCAGCCCAAAACTTATAGCAAAGTGGCAAACGCATGTTGGGATAAAAAAAACGCCCACCGTGGGGCTCGAACCCACGACCACAAGGTTAAGAGCCTTGCGCTCTACCGACTGAGCTAGACGGGCACTTGTTGTTTAGTGATACATAATAATTTTATTTATACAAATAACACTAATAAAGTGATCAATTTGACCAGAGCAGTAGAAAACTAGAAAAGGTAGAGAGTAAGGGAGGAGAGAGAAAAGCGAGCGAGGTCCCAAAAATGGCGGAAGGTATGCTGCCATGGATGCTCTTTCAGCTGCTAGGCGGCGGTGCTTTGCTTCTCTTCATAGCTTTCGCTTCAATCGTCTTCTTCGAAGCTTATCGACGCCGATTCAACAACGCGTATGCCTGCTTCTTCCTCACCTAATTCTTGCTTTTTCGATTTGTTTTTGTTCGAATCGCAAGAACACATTCAATTTGATGTATTGTAAATAATTTCGAATTTGTTTGATGATTTGTTGTTTTCAGTCATGTCGAAGGTCAGGCGAGATTCGAAGATCCGAACTCTCTCAAGCCGGTAACGTTAGCGTTTTACTCAGTTTTTACGCTTTTTGTGTAGTTTAGTTTGATTTTGGATCGGTTGATGATTGTTTTGCTTGATTCTAGGGATTAATGTTTGAGATTTGTTTTTGTTCGATTAAGATCTTTCCGAAAATGGAACTGGTGAACTGTTTGCGATGGCATTAGTTGTTAGAGGGAAGTCGATTGAGAATCGAGGTTGCTTCCGTTGTTTGGTAGATTGATTTATCGATTTCAGTGTTTTTAGTGTTTGATTGATGAGGATAGTTTAGCCAGGAACTAAGATATTTGCTCGTGTCTTTTGGAAAAGTAAAGAAAAATGGAGAAATGCTTCCTTAAAACTATCAAATTTGGCTTTTCCCATTGATTGATCATCAAGATAGGGGAGTTCTGGGAGAATTCTATCTATAGTCATCAACTCTGCATTCTCTGAACAATTGCAGTTTTTCTTTCGGTTGGAATTGGGATCTGAATCATAGTTACTAGGAACGCTACATACGCCTGCGTCCTGTGCTCCGGGAACAAGCGTTTCGAAGGTAAAACTAGATTAAATTTGTATAAAAATTAGCGACCCGCATTCCAGGACTAACGACCCGGGAAGCGTTCCTAGTAACTATGATCTGAATTGAGTGTTGGGGGCTCTTCACTAGAATACATGATGGGGCTTGGTGCTACCTGTTGCTTGGCTTCTTGAAGCTGGATACCGTTGATTTTGGTGAGAATCATTGAAAAGTTTTGCAACTGTCTTTTATTCTCTAATACCTTAGGGCATAACTGAGTATAGTATCTTGGAGTGCACTGCTGTTTACCAGAAACATCTCTTGTATCTTCAAATTCCCAGTTGTTGGTGAGTCATTTAACACATTTTCCCTTGTGCAGCTACTTAAAAAAAGAGGTTTTTAGGTCTCTACTTCCTACATGCTTAGCGAGTCAATCTATTATCAGGGCTCTTGTTCTCCCTTTGCAACTTTGCTCAAGCCACTCTTGCTTTTAGTCTGACTTTGTATATTGTAAATTTGTTCGCATATTTGTGTAACTTCTACTTCTAGATTTCTTTGTTTACCAGAATTTAAATAAATCGAGAAATATGAACTTCCTAGTGTGTCAAATACTTATTTCTCAATCATAGATATCCTAGCTTTTCTGTCATCATTGGTTTTATATGGTTTTTATGCTGATGAGCCTTTTCTGATATGTGTGATACACAGTAAGGTCATGTTAGGAGCTTGGGCACTTATGCGAATAGAAACGAGCATTTTTATTTGAATATTTTTTTGGACTTATTAGATTTACCCCTTGGGTACATATAATATGTCATAGCAATAAGTCTCACCTGATATATGATTTTTGATTGCTTTTTTATTTGGAATTTCAAATCAGATAGCAATGTTTGAGCATTAGTTTTATGATATCTTCTAAAATTTTGACTTACTCAATGCATTCTTCTCAGGTTCCATGTCCTTCTATATTTGATCCTGCAGATAAGTATATATCCTTGATAATTCCTGCATTCAATGAAGAGCAGAGACTTCCTGGTGCACTTGATGAAACCATGAGGTAAGCTTGCTCAGAATTTATGGCACATTTTATTCCAATATTCTATTTCAAGTTATCTCTTTTAGTCTTTTACTGATAGCAGTGTGTCGACTTCTAGCCACAGATATCAGTGAAGTTTTAGACTTGCTATCGTGAAAGGTGTACTTGAATATCATCATTATCATGCAAGTACCCCATACTGTTTTGTAGAAGTTTGGAAAAATGACTTTGGAGATGTCCCTAAGAACTTAGGTCCAGCTTTCCTTCTGCTTAATTAAGATTGACCAAATGAGGAACAATGGATATTACTCATTTATTGGAAAATTCTGTTATATATAACAATTGGAGTGAATCTATGATAAATGGTCTTCAGTCTTCATGTTGATTTCTGTGCTGAATGGGATTATGCTTGTTCTTTGACTGGGATACTAAGGCCTTACCATTTCAGCTTAAATGTGTGCTCATTCACTTGATAGTTCTGTTTTATAGTTCATTAACACCTTGCCGTGTTTTCAGCTATTTGCAGAAGCGTGGAGAGAAGGATAAATCATTTAGTTATGAGGTATTGTACTAGCAGTGCCATTATTTTTGTGTGCTTGGTATAATTTTGCAATTCTTTTAATTTGAATGTTATAGCTGTTAGGTATTAGAATGGAAGAGAGGTACTATAAGTAGCCATCTGAGTAGGAATATCATTTAACCATTGATGGTAATGCAAATGCCCTAGCCTCTAGGCTGAGGTAAGCAGTGTTGATCATTGCACAGAATTCTAGATTTGACTCGGTCATTTTTTCATCTGCTGTTGTTTGTATTGAGATATTGATACAAGGAAGCTTAGAAATATGGTTGAGTTTTGGTCTTTGATGCATTTGGGATTAGGTTTGTGATGTAGGCCTGGATTTCTATGCTGTTTTGCTGTCAATTGATTTGTGGAAAGCAAGAAACGAGATTTTTTTTTTTCGGGAACAGTTGAGACTTGCAAATTTCTCTCAGTGTATCACATTTAGGGTGTATTATTGGATTGATTTGTGACAAGTTAGATTTTTTCGTAGCTCAGTTGAGGCTGTAAGGTGTAGCTTTGAAAGCGTCCGAGAGCTGGATCTGTGATATTATTTTTTTTTTTTTACTTCTTTCCCTTGTTATCTGCTAGGATCAAGCAAACAAAATCCTTACAACATAATAATGATTTTCTTTCAAGCAATGATTTCATTTGACAATAACTATAGTCAATTATTAGGTATGTATATTAAACTGATGCCAGGACAAGAAAATCAAGATCTTGGCGTAGTCACCAGTGAGAAATCTTAATTTGTTTCATTGTACTTTCAAAAGTTGCAAGTTGTAGTGGATGAGGAGTTTTCCTGTGTCTAGTGGCTTCTTGATCTAGCCCATTTGCAACTGTTGAACCTCATTTTCTAAAATGCTCGCTGTTGTAAACTTGTGGCATAGAGCCTTTTCATTTAACAATTTTGTGAGCAATCTGATTTTGTTGGTAACAATCTCATATTGCTGTTGTCTATTTGTCTTTATAGGTGGTGATTGTAGATGATGGTAGTGTTGATGCGACCAACAAGGTTGCATTTGACTTCGTCAAAAAATACAAGATTGAGAATGTCAGAGTTCTTCTTCTTGGAAGAAATCATGGCAAAGGAGAAGCCATAAGAAAAGTGAGTCAACTCAAACCGTTCATTTTGTTCTCTGCAGAAGTTCTTTCAAGCAATGCTGAAGAGAATGCGATACTATCACTTTAACTTATTGAAGCTGTTTGTTTCTTGAAAGCATTGTAAAACAGGGAATGCTTCACTCCCGTGGTGAATTGCTACTCATGCTGGATGCCGATGGAGCAACTAAGGTTGATGACTTGGAGAAACTTGAAAATCAGGTTGGTGGAGCTAGTTATACAGTCTCTCGTTTAAATTTTATATGGAGAATGCTGGAGTTAAATCGTGTTTGCTGGAGTGGCTAGATGCTTGCCTAGGCATAGAATGCAAACTAAGTTTTGTCTATCAGATATGTGCAGTTGCCAAAAAGGATTCAAATTTGGGGTTAGCTGATGTTCCAATTGTCGCGTTTGGCTCTCGTGCTCATCTTGAGGAGAAGGCTCTTGCCACGGTTCCATTCTTAAAATCCTAGCCTTCTTATTTAGCCTCTAGCTTTTGGAATGCATGCTAACATATCTAGTTTTGCATCTTTGTTTAGAGAAAATGGTATCGGAACTTTTTGATGAAAGGTTTCCATCTTGTGGTACTCTTGGCTGCTGGCCCCGGAATCCGTGATACGCAGGTATTCTTTTGCAGTAGGCTTTTGTCACTTTGGTTATCCGTTCTCATATAAGTAGAGACCTTCGTCTGAACATCGGTTTGGAATGCCTACAGTGTGGTTTCAAGATGTTCACCAGGGCAGCTGCACGGAAACTTTTCACCAATGTCCGGTTGAAAAGGTAACTATTGGTTGCCTGTAATGCTCTCTGTAGGATCTTTTGATTATTGTATATAATTATTGTGCCTTTTAGAATTATCGTTTATTGGAATAACAACAACCCTATCTTCTGGACTAACCAACCCACCCTGCCCACCCAATCAACATGGACACTAAAAGTTTCATGAGCTTTCCTAAGCTTCAAGATGTCCAAGTTTTATGACATCCACATTAAAAATATAGCAAGATTTCTTTCCCAATCAAAGTAATTATTTTTACACAAAAAGTCCCATGTATTTAACCTCTAGTGGTTTCTTATGAGAGCGTCGTTCTAGTGTCACTGAAAATTTGACTAAAACGTCTTTTACGCAGGTGGTGTTTCGACGTGGAGCTTGTCTACTTGTGCAAATGGTTTGGGATCCCGATGCTCGAGATCTCTGTGACTTGGACAGAGATTCCGGGATCAAAGGTGAACTTGCTGAGCATACCCAACATGCTTTGGGAGCTCGTGCTCATGTCGGTGGGCTACAGGACTGGTATGTGGAAAATCCGTGTCTAAGCCTGTTTGCTGTGACTGATTAGATGAAGCTTTTCCCGTATACATGGTTCTGCTAGGCTGGATATGAGTAGCTTCTAAGTCACTTTGGCATCAAGAATCTTACTTTCGAAGGCAAGTTATACATGGTAGCAGAATGCCTTTCTCATACGAAGAAGACTATTATGTTGTCCATTCTTGAAAGATATGTACTAGACAATTGAATGGATCGTCTAATGTTTAGAAGGTAGAGGTGGTTAGTCGATAGAATTCGTGAGCTGAGTTTAGAGCTGGGATTTTCATGCCCTGTTGTTGAAACAGTTGTTCGGCTGTGCGTAAAGTTGGGATTTCGTTATAGTTTGAAACCAGTTTACAGGTAGTGAATGGTATTTGCATCCTTTTGATGATTAGTTCCTCATAGCAATTGGTTAAAGTTTCATGGTAACATTCTCTACACAAACACATATATTGTCATAAGAATTTTCAGAACCGAACTTTAGCACATGAAGTCTGTTGGTTGATACAAGCAAGCAACCCTATAGACAAACCAAGGCAAGCCTCCAGACAAGCACTCTATACACAGCCTGTGAGCATGTTTTGGCAATGAAGTTAGAAGCACTTTGTGTGGACAATTGTTGCCCCCCATTCATCGTACTCTCCCTTTGTAATCCACATCTGCAAATAAGAAAACTACTAAATGTCACAGCGTGTCAGGGAACTCATGAGGCAGCTGTTAGAGTAAAAAACCATTATTGGGTATGTATCTATCGATTTAAACTTTTAGTTGAGATGATTCTATATAGTATCAAGAGTCACAAAGAGTAAAGTGTCTCTGGTTCAAATCTCAACTGTCTCCATGTATTTGCATAAAGTTAAGATGGTTTTGGTAGCATCAACACTTTAAGCGTAAAGGGTATTCGGGTGAGGGATGTGTTAGAGTAACAAAAACAAAAACCATCATTTAGCCTATATCAACTTAAGCTTTTGGTTGAGATGGTCTCATAGGAACAACATCATCTAGTATAGTTAGTTCCTGCCTGCCGAAGCATTGTGGTGGGAAATTAAAGATACTGGCTATTCTTGAATCAAGTCATGTTTGGTGAAAGTAGACTCTTTTATCATGTTGAAACAAACCTGTTGGAAGGTGGCAAGAGATGCGAAGATAGAGCCACCAACGAAAGCACTATACTCTCTCTCTGGAGGAGCCACCACTGTGACTTTCACGCTGTTGGGGGCCATGGCAGTGATTTCCTTGGTCATCCTTTCAGCAATCCCCGCGAACATAGTATTCCCGCCACTGAGGACAATGTTTCCATACAGTTCCTTACGAATATCCTCATCACACTTACTGACAGACAAGTATATATGCTCATGGATACCCGGCATTTCGATTCCATACAAAGATGGCTGGAAGAGGGCCTCTGGACAACGGAAACGCTCAGCTCCAATGGTAATAACTTGTCCATCTGGAAGCTCATAGTTCTTCTCCTCTGAGGTGGTGGTTTATAGTTCGTGGTCATAATCCAGGGCAATGTAGCAAAACTTCTCCTTGATATCCCTTACAATTTGATATTTATCTAGGGTAGTGAAAGAATACACGTGTTGTGTTAGAAGTTTCATCAAGTAATCTGTCAAGTTGTGGCCAAAGATGTCCATGCGTAGGGTACCCTGTGGGAGGGCGTGCCCCTCGTAGGCTTGCACCATCACCGGAGTTGAGCACAATACCTGTGGGTATGCACAGAAACAAACATTAACCACAATCTCCGGATTGCTAGACACGACCCGACTTAGCAAAAACAAACTATCAGTTTCAGCTTTTGGTTAAGATGGTTTCAGATGGTATTGAAGCAAAAGTAAGCAAGAGGTTTCAAGCTCGAATCTTAGTGGCCACTATATTTGTTTGCACAAAGTGAATGAGACCTTTGCAATATTCACGTTGCAAGTCCAAAGGACAAATGTACAATGTCAAAATCAGCTTCGGACCAAACTGGGGGTTTTCCGGGTCAAATAAATTTGGGTATTCAAGTCGGATAAAATTTTGATAGCGTTCGCAAATCTCATCAAGCATCATAGTCCTATACTACCCATAACTTCAAGTCACTCATCTTCTTGGGTTGATGCCTACATTACCTGTCGTTCGACCATTTGTATATAGGGAAAGAACAGCTTGGTCAGCAACATACAATGCAGGAGAATTAAATGTCTCAAACATGATCTCGGTCATCTTTTCGCGGGCAATCTTAGGATTGCGAGGAGGTTCAGTGAGCAAAATCGGATGTTCCGCTGGATCTACTCGGAGTTCGTTGTAAAACGTGTGATGCCATATTTTTTCCATCCCATCCCAGTTACTCGCAACACCATACTCAATTGGGTGTTTTAGAGTCAAGAAATCGCGCTTGAGTTGAGCTTCATATCCAACATAAGCATACTTTTGATCATCGTGTTCTTGTATTTTAGGGCGACCAACAATGGTAGGGAAGACGGCTCTTGGTGTATCATCTCCAGAAAATCCAGCCTAAAATGAGAGTCAGCGTTCAATTAATTTGATGTAACAGTCTTATCCATAAATTATGCAATTTAGAAAGACTGGTTCCAATCAACCCAAGATTATAAACTTTTTGCTGCATACTATTACATGCAAACAAACAAGGTAGGGTTTAATGAAACATTTTACTATAATCTATTACAATATACTCCTGACCGTCATGGTCCTCTTTTTGAGGTGACCAACAATACTAGGGAAAAATGCTCTTAGTGTATCATCTCCATCAAATCCAAAGGGTCAATGTTCAATTAATCTGATGTAACATTCTTATCTATCAATTTTGCAATTTAGAAAAATTTAGAAGTCTTTCACTACCAACTCCGCTATAAAGAAGCAAAGAGTGTGATGAGGCATCTTCTTAATTCCATCATAATCTAAATCGAAAAATAATGTGCTTCAACTATAAAGGTTATAGACAATCTAATTAAACTAGTAGAAATCAAAAGATAACATGTTCAGGAAAAACTGTAATGGGATCATTACCTTAACAGTACTAGTTCCATTGTCTGTGACAATGATCTTGATGTCTTCGTCTTCTTCCATCTTTTCATCATAGGCTCCTACAAAACTGCAATCAAATAAGAAACAAACAATTATATATTTCAGTCAACCAAATTACTTAAATCTAAGATATGTTATCTTGAGTTTTGAATAGGCCATGGAAAACTCTATTTGCAGCATAGTTATTAAAATCCCGATCCTGATTTACGATTCTACGATTTTATAGTCCAAAATCCTCGAAACGATTCTACTATTTACACACGATTCACGATCCTACATGGGCTAATTTCCGATCCTAATTTCCCCATAGTTTCGAGTTAGGATCCCGATTTTAACAACCTTGATTTGCAGAGGTTGAAAGGGATTGATTATGTATGGTAGCTTGATGGAATGAAATCCTTGATGTAAGAGAAGGTCAATTACGCATTTGTCTTTCAAACTAATCAATAGAATATCATAATGTCAACCATTACAAAACTTTCACAACCACCCCTTTCCCAAAAGTTCTTGTCAGTCTTTTGTGATGAGACATCATATATAACTTAATGAAGGAAAATTTCATTTGGTAGGCAACTTTTTTCTATTTTAAATTGTCAACCACTTTTAAAATTATTTTAAATGGTAGACTTATTTTGAAAATTATTTTAGGTGGTAGGCTTATTTTGAAAATTTTAAAAATTGTTCCAAATTTTCAAGTATTTTAAAAACTATTCATAGTTGAAATATTTTAGATATTATTCCAAGCAAGTTGATTGTGAGATTAATATGGAGAGCTAAATGAAATTGAGGGAGATGGAAAGTTTTGCGAGCAATATTTTAACAACGGTATAAGAAGAAAGCTTACCATTTAGAATAGTTTAAAAAGTGGTTGACAACTTAAAATAGACAAAAGTTGAAACCTACCAAATGGAATTCTTCTTTAATAAATTAATAGTGAATAGTTATAGTCATTAGTCAATCACTTCTTACTTAAGTGGTAGAAGGTTCACTTCATATCCATGTAGACCAATGTTCAAATCTTAGGTGGAACATTTTTCCCTTTCCTATTTGAAGAATATTGTAAGTAGCAGTGGGGTTGAACTTTTTTCTACTAACTAGTACCACAATTTCTTGTGATATTAATTTTCTCCCGCCACATCTAAAAGACACTACACTTACCTAAATAATCGCCAAGATATCTATTTTTGAAAGTCCTTGCCAACTATGTGTCCAACACTACCCAATATAAAAAAGAAAAATAAAATAAAATAAATTACATTCTTTAACATTTCAATTATTAAAAGTATAAAATTATATATATATATGTGTGTGTGTGGGGGGTTCAAAGAGGGCATTTTGAGAAACATAGGTTTAATTAATTTTATTTATTTTTTTAAAAAAAGCATGTAATATTAATGTGTATGCATTAATGTGTGTTAATTTTTTTTGATTTAATGACTTTTCTTTCTTTTCCTTTTTTTTATATGCACTATTTTTTTAATTTCTCATTTAATGACTTTTCTTTCTTTTCCCTTTTTTTTATATGCACTACTTTTTTTTATTTCTCATTGTTTTTTTTCTTTTAAAATACCATCAATAATATTTTCAATAATATGTGTGGTTTACTTGCGCCCCGTGCAACGCATGGGTCTAAGTACTAGTTGACGAATAAAAATGAATACAAATTTTTTTAAAGGGAAGATAGGAAAATTAGATACTTGTTAATTTGACAATTAGGCCCCGTTCTTTTATACGGTTGGTGTGGTAATGGTGCGGTGCAGTGAATTTAAAAAAGTGTGGTGAATTGTGGTGAGTTATAGTGAATTGTGGTGAGAATTATAGTAAGTGGGGTAGGTGAATAGAAATAATGTGAAAAGTAGAGAAGAAAAGTGAGAAGAGAGAAAAATGAAGAGATATATATATTGATAATGATTGTGATGTGGTGTGGTGAAGTGTGTGGTAGAAATTAAAGAGTTGCGGTCTACCGCATAAAAGAAGGAGGCGTTATTCAAGGAGGACAGTAATATTGTTACATTTGAGTTTTGGGAAGATTTTAAGAAAATAGTATTGAGAATGATAATTGTATTGGAAATGACTAAAGTAATAGATAAATTTTTATTTTGGTTATATAGTTGTATTGGTAATGATAAAAGTAAGAGGTAAATTTAGAAAATTATCATTAATATTGTATTGAAATTGTAAAATGACAGATATTGTGAAAAGTAAAGAATTAGTTAAGGGAGTGTTTGGTAGGAACCCCAGGGAAATTTTTTTCCGGGGAAAATTTCTCATGGGAAGTTTTCCATAGGAAAAATTTCCCTTAGCCCCCCTAAGCGAAATTTTCCCTAGAAAAATGGAGAAAATGGTGGGCCCATCGTGAAAATTTTCCCGAAGTCAACCCCCATCCAAACATGGGGAAAATAAGTCAACCCGGGAAATTTGACCATTTCCTCGGGGTTATTAACCAACCAAACGTACCCTGAAGTGATGGATATTGAGGAATGGAAGGAGTACTTAGTAAGAATCAATATATTCCCTCCGTTTCACATTAATTGTCTCTAATGTCAGTTTTTTTATTGAGAGTTGTTTTTAGTACGGAATATATTTTATAAAAACCATAACATTATATTTTTACAATATTATTTTCATTACAGACTTACTAATAATACATTTATATAATAAAACATTATTAAATATGAACAGAGGAAATAGTATCTACTATAAAAAAAAAAAAAACTCAATAATTACTCCCAAAAGGTCGGGGCTCGTATTCCCTAAACATTCCTAAATATCATTAGCACGGTAATAAATAAACCGCCTAGTTTTTCTTTTCTTTTTCTGTTATGAAAAATCACACTACTCCAAGATTTTGCAAAGATTTTCTGATCAAAAAAAAAAAAAATCAATTTCTCTCTATAATCTCTCTCTATAATCTATATATATATATATATAGATGCATACATTCGCACCGTATAATCAATACTCTCTTCAACGGTGATCAAAAAAAATATTCTCTTCAAGAATTCAAGAATAAAACTACGTACTGATGTGCTCTAATCATTCATCAATGGCGGAAGGTCAAAACGACGAGAAGATGACGCCGTCGGTTTCGAAGAAGAAGAGTCAGGGGAAGAAGAAGATTCCGATCCAACTGATCGACAACAAGACACGCCGGCAAGTTACGTTCATGAAGCGCCGGCAGGGTCTCTTCCGGAAGGCCGGCGAATTATCTTCTCTCACCGGCGCCGAGGTCGCCGTCGTCGCGTTTTCCGGCGCCGGAAAAGTGTACTCATTCGGCCACCCTGACGCGGATTCGGTCGTGCTCAGGTACGTCCGATCTCAGGGGAAGGGTAGGGATGATGTAATTGGGATTGAAGAAAAGAAGGTTGATGATGATGATTTAGGGTTTGTGTTTGCGCCGATTGATGAGAATTTAGGGTTGGTTGAGTTGGAGGAATTGAGGAGTGTTCTTGAGGGTTTGAGGAACAGGGCTGTTTCTAGGGTTCTTGAGATTAATTCTTCATCAATGGGGTGTGATTGTGATGGTGATTATGATAATGTGGGTGTTGTTGGTGATCAGTTGATGGGTTGTGATTACTCTAATCCTGTTCTTGGGTGTAATTATGGAGGTTGGATGGGATGATTAACAAGATGGTTGATCAGTTAACAAGATGGTGATTCTAATCTTACAGTAATTTTTAGTTAGTGGCTCTTAATTGAGGTTGGTGGGTGATTAAGTTGGGATTTAATTGATGTTTTGCTCACAGGTTACAAAGTGCAAAGATTGTTGTAGGCTTATTCTTGCTTGTACTCTGATTGGAAGTGTAATACTGCTATTCTTGCTTGTACTGTGATTGGAAGTGTAATACTGCTAATTAGCAAGTAACAATTTTACTTGAATAAATGTTGAAAGATTTAGATTTTTTCCTTCCTTGATATGTACTATATATGTATTATTGTGAATATGTGATTTGTTGGACATAAACATATTATTGTTCCAAGTTAGTACTCAAGCTATCTTTGTCAGTGACTGTTATTACTCCCTTTGTCCCAAATAATTTTTAAATTTTGACTATTAATTTGTCAAATTATATATTGAGTTATTGTATAAAATTGTCACTAATAGATTTGTGGTGAAAAATATTTTTATAACTTTGTACCAACTCAATGTATGAGGAGATTTTTTTCTCTTTTTTTCAGTTTTATTATTTATATATACACTCATAAATTTATTCCTAATTCCTTATGAAAACATTCTTTGAAAATTCTTTTTAAACAATACAATACAATACATTTTATTTTTATAAATAAATTATTGAACATCCACAAATAAATAAATAAATAAATAATAAGGAAAAAATAATCTTATTAAATTCTTGTCGGGTAAATCTACCCTAATTATTTATTGTTAACAATAACAACCATATCTTAGATTCTTTCCTATAATGGTGTATTTAAATGGAATTCAATCATCACTCTATCTAGTATTTTAATATCATATATTGATAATAGTAAAAAAGAATTTTATAATTTTCATTAACAAATTAATTTATTAACACGAGACTGTCTGTGGTCATATATATTCCATCCTGGTTGACATGCAACAGACATTTCCATCTCTTATGTGTGTGTGTATGAAATTACCAGCAAAAATGCTTGCAATGAGATTAACTTATAAGACGGAATCATGAATATCCAATATCATCATCAAAATAGGACATCTGATGAAAGTTGAAGAAAAATTACAAAGAGGGGTGTTCAGTTCAATACAATCTAACAGCAGAAATACTACAAACACAGGAATCTGGCAACAATCTCAGTAATAAATAAAACTTGCAGGAATCGCGTGGTGTCCGATGATGAACTTGAAGCTTCGAAATCTACAGGAATGGAGGCAGTATTACCCATCGTCGTGGGTACTTAGGCCTTCCATCTTTCCCATCAAATAACTGCACATCACAAAACAGAAAATTGTCAATTAACTCTGCAGATCTAATCAACTGAATCAAAAAGGCTGTAACACTAATCAGCAATTACACTTCTGCGGGCCTTCCAGAAACCTTCTCTATAAGGGTGTAAGACCTGGCAAAACTGACCCGACCTAAACCCGAAATGGCAAAATAATTAACCCAAGATAATGAGACCCAATCGGACCCAAATGCATCTTTTACCCAGAATCCAGATTGTTTGTTTCTAATGAATAATCTTATCTGACAAAAAAATAAAGTGACTAAAAATCAACCCGACCTAAAAATGAACCAACCCAAATCCAAACCTTATTGACCTGAACCAACCCAACCCAAATGAGCCCAACCCAACCCTAATGACCCAATTGCCAGGTCCTGGTTGTATTATCTCAATTCTCAACCTCCTCAGAACCCTACACAGCTTTACTCTAACTTCCCTCGCCCTTCCCCTACAAGTCTTAAGTAAAACTTAGGCATCACTGGCAGAGATTACCATATATAGATAGAAACAATCAGGTAAATAAAACTCAAGCTGTAAAAAAGTTTACCTTCTTCAAGCGTCGGTGCTTTGCAAGGGCCCAGTTAGTCATAATCCCAGCAGCAACCACAAGAAAGACATATCCAGCCACCGTTTGGGTTGCAATATTGAATCCTAACCACTGATAAATCTCGGTGGTGTAATTCGCACATGTCACTATGTTGAACAAGAACCCACGAGGTATCTGGTACCCACCACTTCCATCAGGGCTCCTAAGATTCTTCAGCAAAATATGACAGTAGAAATTCGCAATCTGACAAACCAGTCCAAACCCGAACCCAATCTTCCACTGAAGCTCACTAACAGGGGTGTATAACGGGTGATTCACAAAGTAAGCAATGACGGCTCCAAATGTCCAGTAGTATGCACAGTTTCTGAACACGTTGGACAGTGGAGACGTTGCATGGCTAAAGCGATGCACAAAGAAGGTTTCCATGATGCGCTTGAAGTAGTGGAAACACCAGTAGTAGCAGGCGTATTTCTGAACGACGTGTTTAGGGTATTCGCCTTTGTAGCCAAAGAAGTTATAGACGGGGAAGTAGTAGAAAATGGGGTAGATGATCAAGGGGCCTAAGTACTCCCAGAAAAAGAGAGTGCGGTAAGAGACTTGTGGGCCCAAGTCCTTAAATACCACAGTTATGGTGTCGGAATTGCCATCAGAGTAGTCTTTGAGACTCTTCCTGCTGCTGAGGACGGTGGGTCTTTCCTTGGATCCGGGTGGGACAGGAAGAGTCAGGCGTTGTCTAGCAGGATAGAACTTCTTGGCTACAAGTACGATTCAAAGTGTCAGGGAACAGTAAAGCTTATGGACATATTAGATATAAGAGATAATATGAACAGCAAAAACTGAGACACTAAAAGAATCTACCACTGGTTAGTCAAAGTACAAGTGCCTCTACAGGGATCAAAGACGGTTTTTAGACAACATGCAATCAATATTCCCATGGTAAGAAATGAAAGAGACAAACAAAACATATACGCAGAGATCAAATGATATAAAAACAACATTATAATCGCAGACAAGAGAATGGAATGATAAACACTTGTTTTTCATTTTCATCATAAGAATTTTAAGATCTCTTCATTTGAGATGTAGTTATAATTCATAATGCTTGCTGTAAGTGATACTTCAAATCACCTGAACAGTTAATCACTAACAACGAAATAAATTACACACAACAACAAATAACTCCCAAGATAATCGCACATGAGTGCAGTCTAGGATTTCCAAATGTAGGTAGCTTTCCCTTCTGGACTGAAGTTCATAGAGAGACACTAACAATGAAACATTAATAGATAAAACAAAAAACACATTAGAATGGAAATTTGAAAGCAAAAGGTTATGTAGCTTGCACTTGTAATGACGTAGGCACATGGAAAATTTCGAAGGCATTTCCACCATCCACAGAGTTTCCTATTGCAGATGTGATAACAAGAATGAGATGGACAGCAAAGCACCGAGCTCCACAATGTTCAATATCACAGCAAATCCACAGTAGCTTTTAAGAGGTTGGGGTTGTTATCTCTTTCTCTTTCATTGTCTTTCTAAAGCCAGCTGTGTACCATTTGCACTTACACTATACTCAGGTTCCTAAACAAGATACTACAAGTCTTGGATATCCGAGTTAGATAGATACTGCGAAGGAAGCACCAAACTCTCTTTTTCTACAGATATGTCCACCCATAATGTTAGTTTTTGTGACATAAACTTAGTTCATCTTCCATATGTGATGTAAAACTCCATAGCTCCTCCCACTTGGGTTATTCCAATTAACTTACCCAATCTATCCTTTACTTTACGGATTCCTAGGATTCTAGCATAACAGCCAATTAGCTCGGTTCCTAGTTCAAGTCTCAGCTTCATAGCCTACAAACCTAACAAGTGCATCACGTGTCATAATACCAAAACATGACTCTATACTGCAGTTATTGATGTTAGATTAGTAACTTATAGAAACAGAAACCATAGCCTTGCTGGCTTTCTTAGTTGCTTTTCAAAGAAAGCGACGTGTTTTCCATTTGGAACTACACCTTGAATTAGGATTGAGATTACCTCCATCCAAATTATAAATGGTATGTAATCCCTTTTAGCCATCTCACTCTGTGAGTGTTGAAACCATAAAGTTCATGCTTCAACAATAGTTCTCAAATTCATTCATATTGGAACACTAGATTCTAGGAATCAAACATCAAAAGCATCTATATTGACAGTAGCATGTTGGAGCAATAGTTTCTCCACTATGTAATACAACCTATTATCTCTGCAAAAGCCCCAGTGAGTAGTGACACAATCAATAGACTAAGTAGCATGTTGGAACAATATTTCTCAGATGCTTCAATTATGAGGATTTTAGTCACTATTAACATCTAGTAAAAATGGGAACTCAGCAATAGAAATTGAACAAATAACCTCAGGTCATTCACAACAAACAAAATCTTCTACCACTATAGCTTAGTATCAAACATGCTATAATTTCATGTTTAGAAATCAATGAAGCCCAAATACAGAAAAACACCCCTAACCCTCAACACAAAAAAGGAGATTCGCATTATGGGATAAGTGGAAATAAAATCAATTATTCAATTCAACATTACTTACTTCTCTTGTAAATTGCCTCCTGTAGATCCGCAACAGTAGCCTAAACACAAACCCAGATAAACACATCAACACAAAATCAACCCCCTCAAAAACCCTAACTCAATTATTAATCCAAAGCACAAAGTTAATGATTACGAAGAAACTAGATGAAACTACAATTTACCGAATCATTGAGCTCAATTCCGCCCTTGATGAGCTCCCTTCCACTTCGACTCACAACATTGACCTTCATTTCCCGATCAATCGAGACCAACCCACTTCAGAAGATTGAATTTGCTGCGAACCCTGTTGAATCTTGCGGATGAGAAACGACCTCAAGATCTAGATTGAAGCCTTTAAAACATAGAGGATATCGAAGCAATCAAATCAAAATGGGGGTTGTGGAGAACAAAGAAAGTGAGATTCAGAGGTGGATATTTATGGAGGAGCACAGATGGGCAAATGGGTGCATAGCGATTGGCAAGATAGTAATGGCGTGCAGTTGGGAGTAGGAAATGTTGGAGAACTAACCCTACTAATCTGATCAACTACCTGTTTTTATTTATTTTATTATTTTCTGCTTTAAGAATGAAGTGAGGTGGCATTATGTAGTTAGTTATTAGTTACCATTGGGCCTGGGCCCTGCTGATTTCATCAACCAAACAAGTTTTTGACCTTTAGGGATCACCCTTTGGGTAAAATTTTGTCCGACCTGGAATATATGAATTGTCTGGCTCGGAAAAAACTAGGTTTGAACATACATTTTTCGTCCTAATTTAGACACTGTCTGAATTGACTGGATATCTGAACATAAAATTACTTTTTTTCTATTGTCCGAACCGATTTCGGATCGGATTTAGTTTCATCCAATCCAAAATAAAATCGGGTCTGGACATGAATTTCTTGTCCAAATTTTGACATTGTCCAAATTTTTTCGATCCAATTTACCCAAACCCAAATTTTTGTCAGCGCTACATAAGCAAATAGATCATAGAATATCATGCGATACTTTACAGTCCGTTTGGTTATTGGAGGGAGAGGGGAGGATATTAAAGAGGAGAGAAATGGAGGGTACCTATTTTCATTATGTTTGGATTAGAAAAAGGAGCGAATAGATCATAGAATACGATGCGATACTTTACACTAGAACATTCGCTGCTAACCACACCTGGAACGAAAGCCCCTCCCACCACCAGCCCTCCAAATCTTCCAGGTGTGTCCCCTGCCTTTCTTCTTTTCCTCCTCATCAATCAATTTGGTTCCCCACCTTCCCGGGAGAAACCTAAGTATCCTAATTTATCTTAGTTTACCCTATTCTTTTGGGTGGCAAATTAGGTACGGTAAAAGGTATGGTATGGTAATGTTGAGGAAAGTGTGGTATGGTATGCTAAGATATAGTAAAATTTGTGATAACAATGATTGATATAATAGATGAGGAGAGAAAATGTGAAAAATAGAGGAGAAAAGTGAGATCTGAGAAAAGTAAGGAGAACGAAAGTTATGATTATTGTAGTAAAGTATGGCATAGTATGATATGGTATGAAAAGATTGTGGTAAGTGTAGAAAAACATAGCAGGTGCGGTCTAGAACCGCACAAAAGAACAGGGTCATAACTTATCTTAACCTAACACAATTCCTCAAAAAACCATCCATTCTAAAAATACAATTCCCTCAGAAAAGCATCATAACTTATCCAAACCTAACTATATTAACTTGAAAATAACTCATTCAAAGAACATGGCCAGAGTCAGAAAAAAAGAGTTGGCCCAAAATGGGTGGTGTTTGGTGGTTCCATTGTTTTTTTTTTTAAAAAAAGAAAAAGATAAAAGCAGTGATCCATGAGGGAAGAAGTTGGAGAGAAGATGAACAAGGGAAGTTGGGCGGCAGAGTGGCGGTGGTGGTGGTGACGATTAGGGGTGGGCACCATAAACCTAAACCGCAAATTGAACCGCAAAACCGCATAAACCAAACCGCAAAATGCGGTTAACCGAATTGATTTTTGCATAAAAGCGGTTTAGGTTAACCAAACCGCTATAAGCGGTTTAGGTTTAGGTTTTGGATTTTCATGAAACGGTTAACCGCGGTTAACCGCTCTCAATTAAGTTGAAAAAAAATGAATTTATTAGTAATATGAATTTACTTTAACCGCGTATCCTCGTATCGAAATATGAATTTATTAGTAATATGATTGCATTTATTTGCATAAATGTTATTATAAATTTCCAGGAAATTGGTTAATCATAAACCGTGTATGTTAACCGGGTAAATTTTCAGATTTTAAAAGTCGTTAACCGGCACCGCTTCTAAATTGCGGTTTCGAGGTTTGGTTTAGGTTTTCAGATTTCAAAAGCGCGGTTAACCGCATTTTGCGGTTGCGGTTTAGGTTTTCAAAATCTAAAAACCTCAAAAGCGGTTAATGCGGTTAACCTGTTATGTCCACCCCTAGTGACAATGGTGTCAGTGCGTCAATGGAGGAAATGGGTGGACAAGGGAAGGGTTCCATGGTCTAGTTGAGTACTTTATTTTATCTTTTTACTTTTTCTTATTTTGATCGGTTGTTAAATTTATTAACCTGCCGTAGCAGGTTAAAATGTCATATTAACATTTTTAACAAGTACACTGAAATTTTGGAACCAAAAAAAAATCAATGACATTTTTAACATTTTTAACAAGTTTAGTGATAATTTAATCAAGTGCTCGCTAGTTCAATGGAAATGGATAGACACTTCAATTAATGAACAACAAAAAAAGATATATTTAGCTGCCACCATTATCTTTTACAAACTGGAACCTCAAAGTGTTATTGAGTAGTCTACCATTCATTTACTTGATGGGTCATCCTTTAGGGTCAAAAATCCAAAAAAAAAATTAATTAATGTAACCATTAAATTCCTTGGCTTCTAGCCTTCAGTCTTAATGATAACAATAATAATCCATCAAGAAAATGTGCTCAGTAAAAATAATATGTACTCTCTTTAATTTTTAATGCTTGTAACTTTTGACTTTTTAGTATGAAATGCACCACTTTAATTTTCAGCTTTTAAGATAATAATATGTTTGAAAATATAACATAAATATATTCATAAGAAAGTGATATTCATGACAAATCTAAAGATATTAATCTTATATTTAAAATTGTTATATATATTGAATAATTAACAATCAAATTTTGTTATATTTAACTTAATGTGCTTCATTAAACCTACCAGTTTATGTAATAAGGAATATAATTAAATGTAGTGTCTATCAAGACAAATCTTTTTTGCTTCTTCAAAACAAACATATTTTCTAGAAATTTTTATCCAAATTAGGTGAATGTAATATGAATTCTTGTTTAACTAATTAATTAAGTGAAGAAAGCATAATAAACTTTTACTTAAATTGAAAGTACAAAATGGAAGTATATTTTTCACATATTTTTAGATCTAACAAAATTTCAAAATAAAATCAATTAATATACTTTCGTAAGGTGATAGAAGTTAGGGAGTTTGTTGATTGCGAGCCAACATTATTATGATGTTACCATCACTATCAGTCCATATTTGTGAGTTCTAAAGTCGTGTACATTTGATATGTGTTGTCTGTGTTGCATAAGTTTATTACTTACGTCTTGCCTATTTGATGGGTTGTTTATTTCATTTATTGATAATTTCATGCCTATTTCTGTTTGATAATAAATAAGACATTATAGTCTCAAAATCTAATGTAATGCAAGCCCTGCATGTGTTCAATTGGCAAGTGGCATTGTGGCAAGGCAACTACCCTCTCCTCCAAAAGGAAGGGTAAGCATAAAATGACTTATGATGATATGAATTATCAGTCATGTTAATTTTAAAAGTCGCTATAAAGTATATTGCTTTTAAATTGGTTTTTAAAAGTTTTCCTTTTAATTCTTTTTTGTGTTTAAACCAGTTTTTAAGGTAGATTTTGATACATTTTTGTGAGTCCAGGTTATGTAGGAAACTGCTTATATTTGAACTTCTCAAACTGCGCTTAAAATCTAAAATGTGTTTTCCCTAAAAGATTATTATTGTTATTGTTGTTGTTATAAAATATATTGGTAATCACTTGAAAGTAGTGGCCAACACTAATTTTTCTGTTGTCTAGTTGTTGCTATAAAAATATATTGGTAATCACTTCCCATGGAAAATTTTTCTGTTGTCCAAACTCTGATTTTAACCCAAATTTAGTTCCATCTAAATTGTCTGACTAACCAGGTCCCAACACTAATTTTGACCCACCTGACTCGAAATTTCATCAGCGCTTGACTTCTAAATTATGCCACCCTTATCAGAATTATCCACTCTAAACTGAAAGGAGCAAACAAACAGAAGATTATTTTGTGCTTTCTGGAAATGCAATATCAACATGCATCTTTAATATTCTTTATGTCAACATCCAATTCCCAGATTGAAATGCTCGTCCCCAAATAATGCCAACATTGACTATTAACACCATACTTCAGAACAAAAAGATGCATGATTCACCACGAAAAAATTGATCAAGTTTTTCATACCTTTGCATGATGAACATCTGAAGCAAGCAATTGACGCTTGAGAATCTCATTCTCTTTCCTCAATTTCATCATCTTCTGCTTCATCGCATCCAATTGCTTGTCCGAAGAAACACCCTGCTGTTCATTGATCCTTGTTCTCGTAACAAGCAATTCCTTCTCCAAATCTCTCACCTTCTTACACAAATCCTGTTTTTCCTGTTGTTCAGCAAAAATGCAGCCTCTCAGATCTTCAATTTCAGTTTGGTACTTCACTTCCTCATCCTTCAATCGATTCCTGATCGAAATCAGCTCATGATGAAGCTGATAAATCGCCGATTCATCAGCAACTTTCTGGTTCGA
Source organism: Portulaca oleracea (assembly GCA_029582165.1). NCBI lineage: Eukaryota > Viridiplantae > Streptophyta > Magnoliopsida > Caryophyllales > Portulacaceae > Portulaca > Portulaca oleracea. The sequence continues at coordinate 19,346,550 of CM055892.1, forward strand.
GATTTCCCTAATTCGTCCTTCCAAAACCCTAACATTCTCATCGCAATTTCTTCGGATCGAATCAATCTGTCTCCTGTAATCTGCCTCCTTCCGGACAAATTCCTCAGTCGATCTCTTCAACTCATCTGAAATCGCCCTAATTCGACACTCCGAAACCCTAACTTTCTCATCGCAACTCCGCTTGATCGATTCGATCTCGATCCTGTACTCATCCTCCTTGCGAATCGATTCATCGATTAATCTCTTCAATTCCTCCTTCAAATCATGCGAATCCCCACGTTGCTGAAGCTGATCCGTGAAATTCTGCAGAAATTCAAGCCGGAGATTCTTCAGCCGCTCGTTCTCTCTCTTCAGAGTAGCGCAAGTGAGCTCAAGAGAGTGGCAATTCTTCAATTCGGCATCGAGCTTCGATTTTAGGGTTTGGATTTCATCGATTCCAGTTCGGAAATCGTCGGAAATTTGATCGGCGAGGGATAGCAGATTCTCCATCTCTTCGTCACTCGTTGCCGCCATTTTTTCTCTCTCCGCGCTCAAAAATATTCAAAACTTTCCTTTGAATAATAGCCAATAGATATCTCAAAAAAAAAAAAAATCGCCTCATCCAGTATTAATGGTCATAATTTTAATTTTTACAATTTTCAATATCACTATTTGATTAATAATTTTTTATATAATATTTTTATTAACAATTACAATATTATATTTTTATGATAGTATTATACCGCAGTTTGCCACAACTCACCACACTTTACCACAAATCATTAATTTTCTCTCTCCTCACTTTTCTCCTCTACTTTTTACATTCTCTCTACTCACCTACCCCACATACCAATAACATACCACAATTCCACCACACCCACCACAATTCCACCACACCACACCACATCACACCATACCATACCGCAAAATACCGCAGAAAAGAACCGAGCCTAAATACATTTACGACCAAAACATAGTGTTTGGGACTAAGGGACTTAAATGGATTAAAATGCCCCTTTTAATGTTTGTATTAAACTTTTGATAGCCCCCTATTTTTTATTTTCATATTATTTTCTTTTATTTTTAGGTTTACCAAAACTTTTCTTGTTTTAAGTTGGACATTATGATCAAAAAATATATTAATAAAATATGATTTTTGTCTGAAACTAGTAAAAGAACCAACAAAAGTTTACGTAGAAAATATCAGCAAGGCATTTTGGTCCATTTGGAAACTATGTTTTAGATGACAATGTATTTGATAACAAAGGTAAGAAGTATGAAAGTTAAATTACAAACAACCTAGGTCACTTTGTAATTATGCCAAACCTCAAACATATACAATTTCCCAAGTTCGATGGGTTGGATGATTTTTTTGACAACACTAGCCCAAAGCTTCTATTTGTCCTACACTTCAATTTTTCTGCCTATCGACCCACTAAAAAAAAAAAAAGATAATTTTGACTAAGCTATCAACCCACCAAAACAGGTTGCATTTGCATATCCCCCATTCCATATTATTTGTCGCCTTTAATGATTGTGCCTTTAAACTCTAAAAATTTTAACTATAAATTTCTCAATACATACACTGACTTGTAATATAAATTACTACCATTAGATTCATAATAAAAAATATTATTCTAAAAATATAATATTACAATTGTTAATAAAATATTACACAATAGATTATCCTACATATTGGAAGCCGTAACAGTCAACTAAGTGACAAATAACACGTAACGGAGGGAGTGCTCGAGTAAAATCCCCCCATCACTCACTGCAGTGCTTAGTACCAAAATAAGAATCTAAACCACTTCATGTGGACTCACTAATTACCTCAGTACAACAACAGTGAAGCAAATTTACCAATAATTACCTCAGTACAACAACAGTGAAGCAAATTTCACCTCCTGTATGTATCAACACTGTGTGACAAAAAAAACCTTCCCAATTGTCTGTCTGTCTGTCTGTCATTCATGTGGCTGTAACTCAAACCTGTAAGCCTGTATTTCCATGGGAGGGATGACAACATGCCCTTCTTGAATAACGTCGTTCGACAGTTCAGAATACCCTAGCATCTCTGTGTCGTCATGCAGGAGATTCAACGATGCGGCCTTAACCTGCATGACTTCCGAGTCTCTGAACAGGCTGAACAGGTTGACGGGTTCATCCACCAGCCGCGTGCACTGCGATCGAGCAGTTGGGCAGTACGACGAATCCCACCCTCGTCTTTGTAGTAAAAGCACGAACCTGGGATCGTCCGAGGGGTGTTCTGAGAAAGGGTATTTCATCGCCCGGGGGACTTTGAAGTCGACAATGTGTAGATCACAGGGCAAGGGGGATGCTAGAGGGGAGAAAAACCGGGGCGGCGGAGGTTGTCTTGAGAGTTCCTGAGACTTTTTGCCGATGAACACGTGTACCGGGTAGTTCAGGTGGGCCCCGGCTACATGGGAAAGCAAGGACGGGTTGACCGGATGCGGGTTTGACTTCGGGTCCAACGTGGCCGACACATTGGACTCAAACAGGAGGTGGAACATGATATTCATAGGGCGGTTGTCGATGATTCCTTGACCAAGACCGCGCCCGTCATCCCCTGGTAACCGGCGGTCCAACATGACCTCGAGCCACCCGTTCATGAGGCTCGCCGCCCCCAGGGCCTGGCGCGAGTGGAGGGAAAACCGGGCCCCGTCGAGCCCCTGCAAAAGTGCGAGGGACGGCATGGGGTAGTAGTTCCCCTGGACCGGTATCTTGTCATAGGTCTCTCGACGGCTCATCTGAAAACCATTCATGTCAGTGTAGAACACCCTGTTGCTGTCAATGTCTGTCTTGTACCTGACAATCAGCTCCCTGTCATCAAACTCCTCCCCGATGAACTCGACATGGTACTCCTTCTCGACGATGAACTCTTGAATCCCGTTTGCTCCACTATACAGACGAGTGCTGTGGGAGATTGGAGACTCGTACCACTCGGTGCAAGGATATGAAAACACTTCCTGCATCAAAGGCCCGGTGGTGACCACCAACTGTCCACCAGGCTGGACGATCTTTCTTGCATCGCCAACTGGTTTGAAAAGATATGCACCACTGCCCTCGCTGCTGTACATGCTTATTTCCTCACTTATGTTTTGTGGAGACCCGCCCTGGTTTGTAGCTTTGAGTAACCCAAGCTTGACATCAAAAACGAGACTTTGATGTCGATTCTGGATTACCGCGACATCCCCCTCTATTTTCGAGCATTTATATGGTGCAGGGCAAGGTACCGGGTCAGAATTTGCTGAAACTTTCAAGTCTGACAGCTCCGCCTTCTCACAGTGACCACCATTGACAATGTAATACATTGCAAGTCCCATTGGAGGGACCGAGGCTTTCCAATGCACACGATGCCTCCCTGAGAATATCTGTCCTCTTTTGTGCTGCATTTCGGGGGAAATTTGGCTTTCGAGACACGTCCAGTTGGTGTCCAAGATGCTCACATCCGGCTTGTCAACAACCACCATGACAACCTCGTTTCTTGTTTGCTCAAGGGGGTTAAAGACAACCACTGTCGTTGCTGATGCCTCCTGCACAACAGTAAGTCTTATGTGAGACCATCTTACTATAAAGTTTATCATAAGACGTATAACTTTGTAGTGACTGACTTATTATATTATGAACATAGACTCATGACTCATTCTAATATCACGTGTTAGCTAGTCATAGTAAAATATAAAAAATCTCATCCTATAAAGAGGTCCGTCTCATGATAGATTTAGAAATTTCACCTGAACAATCACTCCCTTGCGAACTGGCTGTGCGTCGTACTTTGCTCTCACTTGTTCAGGCTCAAACTGAGACGGGCTTTGCTCGCTTTTCTCAAACCGAATCCCCAACAACACTTCAACAGCCTTGGACATGAAAATCTGTAAGTCTGTCAGGGACGTGTGCATGCGGGTCCCATAGTCCTGAACAACATGATTCTTGGCGGTCCCGGTCACCCCATCATGGTGCTGAAATAGGGCAAGATTCCTCCTTGCAGCCACCAACCTATGAGCATAACTAGTCGTCAACTTCTCACACATGAGCCTACGACACCGCCCGAGAATCAGGGCCATCAGCATCTCTGAGGCACGAAGCGTGTGTTCTAGAACACGGTCAACGCCCTTGAAGAATGGTCTTGAGACGTAATACCCACTCCAGTAATCCTGCTTTCTATCGGCATACGTGAAGAAATCACCGGATAAAGACGGAAAACCCTCGATTTCGCTGGATCCAATCTCGCCAGGAAGCGAATAGTTTACCCTCTCAGCCTCATCCCTAAGTGTCTGGAAGTAATCATTCAAAGTGCCGAATTTCGCTTCAGCATTTAGGCTGGGGTTGGAATTGATGTAGTCAAACAACATCTGGTAGTTTCGAAACTGCGCTTCTGCTTCGTCTAAGCTGACATAACGAAAGTCGTCTCCTAGAGGGACAAGCAGGGTGTTTGTCCTGTACAAGGTTGACTTTTTTCTGTACTGATCTAGGAGCATTTCCGCCCTCTGTTGGACAACTTCTGGGGTGGTCTCCACAGGATTGTGCCCCCAGGGGCAGAGCTCGTAAATAAAACCACGCGTTCGGGCGAAATCGAATTGGCAACAGACAGCTGGATCGGGCCCACACGTGTGGGGCACATCGTAGGAATAGAAGGGCATCATGTGGACAAATATGTCAGTGGTTTCCATAGCATCCCAGCTCTGTCGCCATACAAATTCTAAGTTTTTGTGCAACGCGAGCTCCTTTTTTAGCTCGTAGTGGGTTCTCTGGATCAACATGTTTTCGAAACCCATGCGTCGAAGGAGATATGCCATTGTAGGAGAGTACCCAAATGGGTCGATGGCCCATGCATTTTTGGGTGCCACTCCTAGGGTTTCATTTAGCCACATATTGCCCTCTGTCATCTGGTGCAGAAAATAGATATCAAGCAGAACTCAATAAAAAAGAAAAGGCGATTTCATTAACTGCATGCACATTGGACATAGTCGGCATAAGCAACATCAATAAGACTACTAAAAGGAAATAGTTTGGAGAGCAAAATACTGAATCTACGTAAAATAGGAAATGCACATAAATGAAGCACAGAAATCAGTACTCAAGCAGGCGTAAACTCTTATATGAAATAAGAACTGATCTTCAAAACAAGAAACTCAAATGCATGGGAAAGGTAACCACAACTCTCAGGACACCAACATACTGTTTGTTCAGGGAAAATGAGCTCACTACCTTTGCAAATACTTAGCAAATGGAGTGTTTTGTTAAAGCTAAATGCAATCAAGCAAAAGCGTAATACCGAGAATCCCATGTACCCGTGGCAGTATCAGAGACATACAAATTAAACAACAAGATGGATATGTCAGTGTTATAGTTACCTGATGGATAATAGCATAAAAATGTGAATTAGCCTGTAAAAACAAAGAAACACAGGATCAGTTACGTTACGGTAATATATCGATATTCGCATACATACGATCTCCACATAGCCCCCCTCCATCATCAAAAGTCTTAAAACTGGGTCTGACAAAGGACAACTACACAAAGCACACCAATGCTGAGAGACATTACCTCATCGTTCATTACCCAGCCACCTCCAACAATTTCTAGTTGCCCTTTCTTCACTAAGTTTTTGAAGGATTCCCTTTTAGCCTTTGAAGAATCCCTCCACCATCTCTCCAAATAAGACATTTCCTCCCATATAAACTTCCGACGTGAATCCTGCAAAAACCAAAGATCATCAGTTTAAGTTGATGACACCTTCAAATGTTTGTCTTTGGTCACAACACAGATTAACTGACAAGTGATGTAAACAAAGAGAGGATACCCCGATTCCTTCTCACTGTAAAAGAGTGAAAAATCCAAGTTTCCAACGCAAAACAAGAGGATTACCATTAACACAGGAACACAGAAGAAAGAAGGATTAGTCTATTTTCGTTGAAAATTTTCCATTCAAGGTAAAATGAGAGCATCCAACATTGCAATAACACAAAATCCCAACAAGCAATGCAATGATGATGGGTAATCTAGACAACTACAGTATTAAATGTTCCTCCAAATTTTAGAGAGATGCAATATGACACGAAACCTGCCTTCAATTTCAAGCATATGCAAACACACCCACTTCGAAACCCAATAAAATTGAGCTCAAATATCCCAAAACACAACCTTTAAATCCAAATGCATGGAAATTAGTACATTACCAGTTTTGTCAAGCAGCAACACAGACATAAACAGTCCAAAAACTCAACAAACATACCATCTCAATAGCTCACGACCTAAAACAAAACCAAAAAAACAAACCAAAACCAAAATTCCAAAATCCCGCCTAAACGAGGTACGGAGGGGTCGATGTAGCAGTCTTAACCCTAAATTGCAATTTCCAATTGACCCAAGACTTAGCAATCATTCACTACCCGGTACTCCATGGAAAAGAAGCATATGAAGTTTAATGAAGACATTTACTATAATCCATTACAATCTAAGTCGAAAAGTTTGTTCTTTTTCAACTATCCAGATTATTACTTGGGTTCACCTTTAGAATGGCATTTCACATCTGAAAACACTGCAATTTATTACTTCTTCCTCTACTTTGAGCTCCAAATAGTATGATTCAGATATGAGATTGCTCACTATCCTGGAGTATACAAACTCTAGGTGCATATAATACATAATGCTAAAACACAAATGATTCAGAATCCGACCAAAACAAACCATGAAACCCTAAAAAAAAAACCCAGAATCTGCGACAGACAAACAACACAACCTTACCTTAGACAGAGATTCAACAATGGTGCATGCAATACATACTGCTAAAACACAAACGATTCAAAATACAACCAAAACAAACCATGAAACCCTAAAAAAAAACCCCAGAATCTGCGACAAACAAACAACAAAACCTCACCTTCGAGAGAGATTCAACAATGGTGTCCAAAATATGCCTCGATTGCCGATCATAATACTCCTCCACAGTTAACCTCCAACCCGGATCATTATGCGAATGAGGCACCACGAAGATCTTCAACTTCTCACGATTCCACTCATTCCCTTTGTACGTCACCATCCACCCCTGCTTCCACGCGCCGCCGTCGACATCCAAGAACTCGATCTTATCATACAATTCCTTCGTCGTGACATCCACCGCGGCGGAGGACACGACGTCGTTCGACGCCGACGCCGGAAGCTTCCTCGGCACGGGCTTCCTCGGCCGTGCCTGGCGGGTGAACCGGGCGGAGGAGGACGGGCCGAAGCGGGCCATGGCGGCGAGGAGGAGGAAGAGAAGGAGGGAGAGGGAGATGCAGATGGTGAAGAAGTGGGACCAGACGAAGTCACGGAGGAGGAGGGTTCGCCGGCGGATTTTCCGGGGGTGTTTCGCGGCGGAGGCGGTGGTCGTCGGGAGGAACGACCGGGCCCATCCGCCGGAGCCGGAGCCGAGGCGGCTCCGGCTGCCGCCGATGTAGGAGGAAATGGGCATGGCGAGGATTGTGCAGAGGAGTGAGCGGAGTGTTTGGGAATTGGATTTGGGGAAGTTGGGCTTGAAGTTAAAGGAGCCATGGATGGATCCAAAGTGTTTGAAAAATCAAAGACAACAAATTGAGATCAATGTCATGGAGAGGAAAGGACTGATATGCCCCTATTAATGGCTTTGATCATTTTGCCCCTAGCGTTAAACACAAGTTATGCACTTGGTAATAAGAATTAAGAAATGGCAATGGGTCAAAAGTATATTGGCACCAAATTTTCTCTAGTCCAAGTATCTGAATTTATCCGATCTGAAAAAATTTAGTTTAGTCTGAATTTGAATTTATCCGACGTGAAAAGAAAGCAATTGGATTACCGTATTTAAGGTTAAGCATTAGTCCAGGAATGGACCGAAAAGATCGAGGATTGAACTTCGGGCTGAGCTAGAATGAAAAAATTTCGGTGCAGATTGGACCGGCCTTAAAATTTTAGTAATTGAGTCACTTTTATTCGGTCCATGGGTTGGACCGGGGACTAGACCGAACTTTCTTGGTCTATTTGACCCAGTCCTACTCCTCAGTCCAATTTGGTCCAATCCTTTTTATAAAAATTGCAATTTTATTTTTATGAAACTATTGGCATAAAAAATAAAGTTCAGATTATTATCGTCTATTGCCAAAGTTGAGCTTATTATAATTCAATTTTCCTTTAAAAAATAATTTTTTTTTATGAAAAGGCTAAGAAGGCTAAAGGTGGAAAAATGTGTCAAATTCACAAGTAAAAAACAACCGAGACTCTGTTCTTTTATGCGGTAAGTTTGTGGTGTAAGTTGCGGTGCGGTAATTTGCGGTGAGTTGTGGTGGATTACGGTAAATTGCGGTGGAAATAATAAATGGTTGTTGAAATAGAAAAGTAATTATTTGAATTTATGGAATTTTATTAAAAAGATAAATGGAAAGGTGTGGTGGATTATGGTAGATTGTGGTAAATTACAGTAAGGTGCGGTAACTTGCGATACCGCATAAAAAAACGGAACCTGAGTAAAAGTTAAATTTTGATAATTTTTGGTAACTTTTGTCAAATTTATCCTAATTATCAAAATTAATTTTTTTGATTTTTTAACTTTGATAATTTTCAGTAATTTTTGATAAATTTCAATAAATTTAGGTAAAATTGATAAATCAATTACCCATAAATTTGACAGACCCTTAAAATTTTTTCAAACCTCCATGTAAAGGAAACTGTTGTCACTTGTCACCCATACTCAAATACTATAGTTGATCAGAGTCATAATCTTTAAGAGAATGGCTTGTGGCCAGTTACCTTCTATGGCATTATTCTTAAGGTATGATTCATCTCAAATTGATTCTATAAAAGATTCCCAATAGTTAACCATGATTTATTAGTTATTACTATCTTCTACCTTCTTCTCTAATTAGCATGCTATCTTTTATGATTAGCTTCATGAACATGATCCATGAAGTCCTTATATTGCACATGTACATGGAATACAACTCGAGTGGCTTTTTCCTTCTTAATTATTAATACGGTGAAAACCCAAACAACCGGAACAAAAGACAAAAACAGCTACAAACGGCCACAGCTAAATGTCATCAAGTTTCAATGGGGACCATAGGGCGGGTTACAAGTTTCGAATATAGCATCAAATAACTAGGAAACAAACCATACAGCCATGGTTGTCAACATGTTCATTATATCATGTCATGAATTTCACTCAGTCTGAATGTAATAATAGCGGCTCAATCTCAATGTGGGATCGCCAAAGAATTAGGGAGCTCAAGCTCTCACTGTGGCTCGCTGAAGAATTTGTTGATAGACGGCATGATCTCAGGTGACTTGGAACGCACGTATTTCCTCAGGGGATGCTCGGCGTACTTCTCGCCCTCTGCAAAGTTGTCCAGGACACCAGCACCTCTGTTTTGCTTGGTCACCCTAGAATGGGGGGAAAAAAAAAGTAACATAAATAAAAAAGAAGAGACTTGTGAATAATCCTTGCAATTGGGTCATTCGGGTCAGTTCAATTTGAGTCAACAAGTTTCACTTTCAGCTTCGGCTGGGTTGGGTTTCTGTTGGATCATTCTCGAGTCAGATTGTTTAAGGGTCTTGCTTTATTTTTAGTCTGAAAAGCTTGTCGGGCAAAACCTAATAACTTTGGTGAAATATGAATTTGAGTGAAGACAAGTAGGTCACTTTGAGTTTGAGATAATTAATCTTGGCATTTTTAGGTCTGGCCCAGTCGAGTTTGGGTAGGTCATTCAAATCCGGTCAGTTTTGCAAGGCCTACTTGTCAAATTGTGATGATTGATAACTACAATAAATAGTATGCAAATACGAAGAAAAAAAGTTCACACTCCACACCCTGGATAAAAACAAGAAAACCTAAGGGTGAAGCACACTACCAAATCGAATTAGCAAAACATAACTTGAGTTATGTCCCGTACATAAGTAGCTTTTGGTCTGCAGCCCCAAAAGAAAACTGCAGTTGGGGCGGGGGAGTAAGAATACTGTTTACAATGGTTCACATGCTACCAATATTGTTCAAGGGAGACTTGAATATATGAGCTACTATTCTAGTCATTTTACTTGTGGGGAGGAAATGCAACCATAATACACATCACATGCTCCCTAAACACCACAAGTTAAACAGAGAATAAGTTCCTACATAACTCCAAGCACCAGACATATGTGAGAAATGTTTACGTAGACTTAAAAATGAACCAATGATCGAAGCACAATCCCTTAAGAAGGCTCAGCTCAATTCGCTCTTCCACTGAATAAACCTCGAGCTTAGATTAAAAAGACCAAGGCGCAAAAAGGTGCAAAGGGATCCCAGAGCCTAGGCGCCGGCTCTAAGTGAAGGCGCACACCGTTTGGACACAAGGCGCGCTTCATATGTTTATATTTTCTTAGCATGAAGATGTTTTAGGGTAGATGGGATCAAATTAGAAAGAAATATAGCAAAAAAATCTTTTTTACATCTCTTTTACACTGGGATCCAAAAGGCACAAAAAGGTGCTCAAAAGACTTCCAAAAGGCGCGCCTTTTGTGGGCCTTTTGGATGAGCCTCGCCTCACCGTCTTTGAGGCCAAGGTCTGAGCCTTGCGCCTCACTGGGACTAGGCGCGCTTTTTAAACTAAGACCTCGAGCACAGTTTAACTCTTGATGAATCATCTTTATCTACAGGCCTGCTATGATTCTAAACTTGCTTTTCACAGTCATTTGCTTCTATAACTATGAAACTCACACCTAATAAAACTATTTTACTTGGGGAAAGTAGGGAACACGCATTTTGTTGAAGAGTAATGCATGGACACTTGTACTAGGAAAAACAACCTATTCTCATAAACCCTAATCTTACCAACATTACAAGCTAATCTCAGTTCCATGTCTTTTAAAATGATGGCATCCTCAATAATTAAACATCATGATGTTGGGGGATTAACCCCCTCCTAACAAATGATGCATAAGCTAAGCAGTTCAGAAGACTTTGTACAATTATAGCACGCAAGAACAGGACTCACAACGAGATCATCCTAAATTAACCCATTTCCCTGCTAAGAATGAAACATTTGCACAAAAGTAATAAACATGACTTCCCAACACATGATGCTAAAAGAGTGGCACAACATAAACTAGAAGCATCATTTTACAAAGCCACAATGTTTATCGTCTCGACAGAAAGCATCCAATTCTTTTAACAAAAACAGTCAGGGTAGCTAACAACTCAATTTTAATTGAATTCTTAAATTAGGGGCGACCAACAATTAATTTAACCATAACTTCAACAAAAGTCAGCCTAGATGAATAATCGACATCATTGTAAAATAGTCATGTTAAAACTTTCGATCACACTATGCTTTTAGGTAAGACGGAATCATCCAAGATCTACTAAAGATTTCTTCAAACCCTAATCATTTTAGTTTCATCTTTTCAACCCTAATTTCAGTTTTAACACAGCATCAATTTGATCCGACTCTTGTATCAATACCATCAACTTGAATTACACCTATACAGAGCTTTCATCCATGTTCACCCCAGTATAATTCAAGATCTACTAAAGATTCCTTCAAACCCTAATCACTTTATTTTCATCTTGTCAACCCTAATTTCAGTTTTGAATACAGCATCAATTCGATCTGACTCTTTTATCAATTCCATCAACTTGAAATACACCTATTCAGAGCCTTTCATCCATATTCACAAATCAAGCATAATCGACAAGATTACGATTCGGATCGATACATAAAATTGAAGGAAAACAGATCAACAGAGAAACACAAATACCTGACTTCTGGATTGATGCAGATATTACGGATCAACTGCATCCCACAAATCCCCACAGCAACACCAACGGCCGCAAATAGAGGATAAACCTGCGGAAATGTTTACACGTTAATCAAAACTCCTCCATTTTCTCCTCTCTATAAGAAAAAAACCCTAAATCGAATCGAATCGAATCGAATCCTTCAACTCAAAACGAAGAAAAATCAACGCGAGAACATGATTTCAGCAGATCTAATTAATCAAGTCAAAACACGGAATTAGTAAAACTTCAAAATCTCAACACAAATCAGATAGAGAGAGAGAGAGAGAGAGAGAGAGAGGGTAGAGAGAGAAACCTCGGGCCTGAGCCATCGGTTGCCGCCGCCGCCCATGGTTGTAGAGAGAGAAAGAAGAGAGAGAAAATGGAGTTGAAAACGCAAGCAGGAGGTTTTTCTGGTTGAGCTTCTGAACGAGGAGAGAAAAGGGGACATGAACGCGTACGGGTTTTTATAGTCAAATCAAGCTGTCAATTTGTTATTGGTATACTTGAACCGGAATACCAAACCCAAAGTAGACTGTGAACCGGTGACCAGACCGAAAAATGAACCGACCCAATTTGGATTTTATTAGCCCTTCATTCCATATTTATTGTCATTTTGGTGATAGTCAAAGTCTTTGATGATTGTCTTTAATCGATGATTTATGATGTAATATTTTATTAACAATTGTAATATTACACTTTTAGAATAATATCTTTCATTACAAATCTAAATATTGTAATTTTATATAACAAATTATTGTATATATTGATAAATTTATAATCGAAAATTTTATATTTTGACTACGCAATTTTTTTCAAAACAACAATTAATATAGAACAGGGGAGAATAATGCAGTATTGGGTGTTATGTATAAATTATACACCGTAAATTATACACTAGAATTTATTCTAAGATTCTACTGAAAATTAAAATACCTTTAAAATACAGTATATTATATTACAAAAAAATTATACAATATAAATATTATATAATACTCCCAAAGTACAATACAATGAAACCTAATGACCCATTTTGAAGTCAATTCTACCGTACTTTTTAAGGCAACTTGATAGTTTTTCTATTGTGAATCAATCTAAGATAATGTACACTTTTCTTGGGAAAGAAAAACCTTTAACATCAACTTGGAATAGTAATGCTCTCTATTCCTAAATAATTATGTTTTTGGAGGATTGAGGAGTGAGTGTACCAAATGATAGTTGATAGACTATTATATCAATCAACAAAATTGTCCTTACTGTAACAAAATAATTTTATTTAAGAAAGTAGTAATCGATAAGAATAAATAAATATAATAAAACAGTGATGAATATTACATTAGATGGTAATAAACATTGTGAAACATAAAAGTCAATTAACATGATAAATATTTAGGAATAGGAGTAAGAATATGCATATGGTGATGGGGAAGTTCAAAGTGCATAGTCAAGCATAAAATGTCAGATTGGACATCGTTAATATGAAAGATTATCACAATCCAAACTACATAATGTGGCAAAATGTCTAATCTATATCTACATATTCCTGTCTTCTGTACCCATTTTCACTTGAAAGCAACAAATATTTTGCAGATTCAGTAGCTTCAGATCTGAATCGGGGGCATAATAATAATAAATAAACCTAACAATCTTTATAATTACTCTCACCCTAGTCAGCATAGATTAGTTGGTCCAAAAAGAAACCTTAATGCAAAATTCTTTGATGCTAAACCCTAACGCTAGATCCTAAACCCTAAATAATAAACCCTAGAATAAAAACTCTTGATGACCCATCAATCTGCTTCTTTGATGCGTCAAAGTCCCAAAACTTTCAGAGCTAAATATGTCAACAATGGTAATCCAAATGAGGAAACATATCCCATGATCCACATTAGCATAGGGTTTAGTCATCATCACCCCCCATATCCACGTCTCCATCGCCACCATAATCACCGTCATCAGGGATTCCTATGTTAGGAACATCGCCAAAGTTGGCATCGTCGTCTTCCATATCTTCTTCATCCCCGAAATTCTCCACCACCTTCTCCTCCAAGGATTTATCGCCGAAGAAATTTTCATACGGTTTGCTCACCTGCCAAAAATGGTGTACATCAGTATTTGGACTCATTAACATCATATAGTATCACGAGAATAGCCCCCCCCCCCCCCCCCAAAAAAAAAAGACCTTCACTTTTCTCACATATCAAACAATTACAACATTACACTCTTACAATAGTATTTTTCATAATGAATTCAATGAGTATTTTCATATAATAAAACATTATATGTGATGAGAAACTTGTGGTCAAAATTTTTAAAGTTTGACTGATGCATAGATCTAGACGACAAACAAAATGGAAGGAAGCAGTATTGTTAGTCCAAACATTCAACCAGACATGTCTACTATGATGACAAACTTTAGAAATCCAGGCACAAATGTGGACCTCCATTAGTAGTCAGTCCTCGGTAAAGAATGTACCACCGAAAACAAGCTGCATCACAATTCATGTTTAATGCGAAATAATGTCCATCTGTGAAACCAACAAAAATACTTACATGGAAAATACCCTTGCGTTTCTCGGCTCTTTCTACAAGGTTGCCCCAGTGCTGGTCTTTCCTAAGAGTCGATGCAGAGCCGACAATCTGAAAATGCTGAAATTTAGAGGACACAAGCATGGCTCCAAATTCATTGTGAATGCAAATTTTGACTAGACTTACCAGGACAGATGACCGGGCTCTGGTAATACCGACATTCATACGCCGATAATCAGCAACAAATCCGATACCCCTGTCTTTGCTTGCCCGAACACAGGAGAATATTACCACATCCCTTTCCCGTCCCTGAAACAAATTTCAGTAACTAATTTGTTAATCTGTATACATAATGATCTAAAACATAATGATTATTCTATATATGCAATGATCTAAAATATAAAATTAACATCATTAGTTAGTCATGAAAAACACTTTCACATGAATATATTTATGTAACATAAATTCAAGGATAAAGTGGCGTATTAGAGACTGTAAAAATCCAAAAGTGACAAATATTAAGGAATGGAGGGAGTAATTGACAAGCGCTTTGTGTTACAACACAGAAGGTAAAGAACCCTTTTTTTTCTGTGGGGTGGGGGGGGGGTGTTTCAGGGATGAGGGCAATTAGGAAGGAGGCGATTCACATGCCAGTGCATGGTCTAAATGACTAAAATGAGCATGCAGGTTCATCCATGTCTAAGCAAAGTGGTGGATGTGTGTTTATTGATATATTTCAATATAAGGAGAAATCGAGAATACACATACATACCACGGATACAAAGAGACCAATTACATTCAATATAAAGACTATCTATAAAGTCATCAGCATCAAGAAAAGTGCAACATTCCCATCACATAAAAAGGTCTTATGTAGTTTTCTTTAATGGCCTCCAACGATGCTTGTCCACATTATTGAACATCTTCTATTAGAGCACATGCTCCAAGAGCATATAATAAATTGTAATGTCTCCCTCTCTAAATAATCCCGAAAACAAAACCATGGTAGCTTCTTCTCAACCTTTCCACTCCAAGGTGACAAGGTTGTTACACAGTAGCATTGTTTGTTTTCTGGGAACTTTCGAGGCAAATCGGTCTAGACTACACTAAAAGTGACAGAACTTAATCTATAGATTTATTTCTTTACTGAGATAACTAAAAATCCTTTAACATTCACTGAAATTTCAGAGATTCACTAAAGTATTCTGGGTTCCTCCACAAAATTTCCAAGCAGCTTTCCATCCTATGTTTACACAGATTCATGCAGACAATTATGTAAACCTACAAATAGCATTAGACTTTGGCCATGAGAGTTTCAAGATAACACAATTCAGGAAAGCAATGAGAAACATACCTGGCATCCATCAACAGAGTTTATATCCACTATTTTTTCGGATTCAACCCCGAACATCTCCCGGAAACGCTGCTTGAATAGTTTAACCTGCTGGCCGTAAGGGGAGATAATAGCCATCTTGTCGCTCGACTTGAGCTCAGGATATTTACCCACCAATTTCTGAAACATAAGAAGCACAAACTCAACCTCATCTACATTTACCCAAGAATTGCTCCCCACAGGCTGGGACTCTGCCCCATCCTCTATGTCAAAGAAACACAGCGGTCCAAAGCACTTGTAAAGGTGCCATGCACGCTTGGTTTGCTCTTTGACATCAGAACCATCTTCCAATGCATTATCATAAAACTCCTCAGACGGAAAGCTCCGAATCTGTTTAAACAATAGAATTGTGTCATCGACAAAGGCAAAAAATATGAGCTTCTAAGTTCTGAGGACACACATTGTTTATGCCAACCCTAATTCCTATGGATTTTCTTCCTTCACATCAGATGATGGTTGAACTACTGACGAATTTATTACCCATTGATGACAAAATTAACAATTATACTTCATACGTGACAAAACATACAGCTGGAATATTCGCAGGCTAAAGGAAAACCTAAAGAGTATAGCATCTCAAGTAATGCTGGACAAAATCCAGTCTCTGCAGGTTTATTAACCAATGGCAAATTAAAACATAAAGCATCTCAAACAGTGGTGGCAAAAATTGGGGTCAGGGTGAAATTCTGGTTGGACACTTGGACATTCCACAAAGTCTTTAATTAATGACAGTAATTATGCACTGCAATAATTTCTGAATCTTAGGATATGCACACTCATAAATTTGGCAAAATGCAAAAACTCCAAATAAGCTAACCTCAGGATGCATACGGTACTGTGTCTTTAGCATAAACACTGGATAGCCAGCCCTCTGGAATCTTTGGAACAAGCTCTGGTTATATCTACAGAGGAAAAGGTGACAGACACAAGTAGTCAGATGACAAAAATGCAATCTCTCACAATGAAAGTAGAAATGAAAGAATCAAGACAATTACCCAAGCTTTGTAGCCAGCGGAGAAATCACAGTAGCTGGCAACTGCTTAGGATCACCAACCTAACAACATGAAAGTAACAAGCACACTGTAAACTTCCATCTCCAAAGATCCAATACACAAGTAATGTGGAACATATCCAAAAAAAATCCACAAAATAAAAGAGAAGAATAATGAAGTTCCCTTTACCCCAGAAGCGAAGTGGAAGTAAAGAATTTAAAGATGAATCAACCTCTTCAAAGTTAAAAGTAGAATAAAATGGATAAATTACAGGTATAGAAGGTAGTCCTCAAAAGTTTAGGACCTAAGGCAAGTTGTTGCCAAGTTGGTTACTAAGAAAGAAAGTGATTCACTGTCTAACTAAACTAGGCAGATGGCTGACATATTGACCACAAACATCAACCCAAGATGGCTTCAACTGACAAGAAAGGGAGCGAAAAGGAATTCTAAGCCTGTGTTTAAGAAAAAATAAAAAAAAGAAGAAACTACAAACACTGGTTCAGAAAATTAGAGAAAGGATCTCAAAATTACCAAAAACACTTGTTTGCATCCGGCTGCCAATGGCACAAGAGTAGCAGGCTCCACCTGTTTGCATGGAGTAAAGAGATCACGATAACAATATAATAACAAGCCCAGGCAGTACCGCAGAAAAAACTATGAGTGCAAGTTTGTAACAACCCATAGGCTTTATTTGCACTCCTCGCGCATTGCATGCAAATCAAAACTCGTAAATTGTTGAGGGGGAAAAGAAAATTCATTAATTGACTTCATTAGGCAAGTCAGCTGAAATAATAGTACAATTCAAATTGCCTCAAGCTATAACTAATTAACAAAGATAATAACAGAGTACAATCCCACTCCTAGTTAGACATAGCATAGAGACGAAATAAAAATCCTCCAAAAATCTCCTAAATCCAAATAACTACATTTTCAATATCTCCCCCGCTCCTTGACTTGCTCCAGAAAATCTGCATTTGTGATGTTAATGGAGAAAACCATCCCTATTTTTTTGTCACGCTTCTCAAATAACATCCAGGCACATTATAAATTGACAAAACTACAGTCACTTTAAATGAGCAGCTATTTCAGCCAGATCCATACCAACAAGACAAAGGTATGCAGCCAAGACACAGTCACTAAAGCATGGATCCAACTCCCAGAATTAGTTTATGAGTGGGGAACTCTTAAGTTAAAGTTAATTTAAATAGGTAGTTTGCTTGGTAGGCCTCTCAAAAGGACAAATCTTTTTAGGGGGGAAACCGATACTCAGCCTAGGCTTCTTGGAGAGATGAAAAATGACAATAAGCTGATTGAGCAGAAGACTTACTGCTTGAGCAGCTTCATCTATAATGACAATGTCAAAATTGCGATTCAATCTAGAGAAAATAGGGGAGCCACTGAAGCTGAGAGTTGAGAAAACCTGACATTCAAAATACAATTAGTTAAAAAATCAATTCAATTGAACTTTTTCAGCATAAGGGAAGAGTTGCATACAATCACAGCTTCATCCAAAATTGAAGCACGAATGCTGTCCCTATCATCTCCAACATTTCCCTGTTTCTGCTTGTCAGATGATTGATGCCCCTCCAGACCTGCAAGCTTTTGCTCCACCTGGAAACAGAAATTTGATGCTTTAGTACAAGACATTCAAACAACCCACACCATAGAAAGGTAACAGGATCAGTAACACAATTAATAAACTGAAATCATTTTTAGTTTAAAAATAAAATAAACCCTAGTCCCTAATACATTCCAATGTTATTAAATACATATTTTTCCTCTTTGGTGGGGAAGCTAAATAGGAGGATGGCTTTTCAGTTTTCGTCCCTGAATCTATGAAACTTTAAAAAGTTTCACAAAAGCATACAAGTCATGGATGCATCCTTCATTAGAGACTAAGACAATTGCCAATCTTTATTACCAAATAGCACACCGCATGAGACATAACGGACTTCTAAAGAAAACCCATATTGAAGTCCAGTAATAGCATAAATGCAAGAGAATAGAACACTACTAATAATATAATTAAAAAAATAAAAAAAACAGCAGGGCCAGAATTTTTTCCCCCCAGAATAGAAGGTAAGGTACATTTTTGGGAAGTCTTAGCTCTTATCATCCTAAAGAATGAAATTCTAAGTGGTAATATCATCCCTGATCATAGAACTTCAATGGTTCCCACCCTTAGGGTTAACATGTACATGATCCATATTCAGCAACAATCAATTTACTCACTATAAAGCAAAGAGAACATGCAATGAATGACATTTTATGTCAATATTATTCCAAACGGCCCCTTGTATGATGATTGTAGTGAACAATTATCATTCCTTTTAAAAGCAGTTGGTATTTTCACCCTTCAGCAAAACCTGAGAAAGTCCTCCTTCAGGATTTTCCTTTTTTTTGGCTTTTTCTTGGACAGGGGAGAGGGGAGAAACATTTCAGTAATGTATACCAGGTAATCCATTGAGACTGCTCGTACGGAATGATGGGCTTTCAGACCAATACGTACAATCTTAGGATTGTAAGCACGGTCATTTTCATCACGAACTCCTGCAGGTAGCCAAAGTTCATTTAATGAAAAAATCAGCCAAAAGTAAGGATATAAAGTACCATATAAAAGACGGACACTGGCATCAGCAGTATGAAGCAAAGCAACTAGGAGGCATAAACAAACATACAAGAGACTCAAGAACAGAAATCAATTCATTCCATAAATTGAAGGGTACATTATATTGACAGCAAATAAAGAGGAAAACAGAAGCACAGGAGGCAGAATTTGACGGTGCACAAACCTGTATGAAGAACCCGCAATACAATCTCATCAAGGGCAGAATTGGACGGTGCACAGACTAGCACACGAACACGATATTTACGACTGGAGTTTACAACTTCTGGTTTCTGCACCATACAAATTACTCAGAAGACAAGTTCGAGAATAATAATTTATACAAGAAACCAGTAGTTACCAGTTCATTTCCTGTGATTGGGAAAAACCCATCATCACCATCAACAGGCATAATTTCATCCCTTGGGTTGCTGTTGGTCAGCCATGGAGAAGCAAGCCGCCAAAGCCGAGTCCTGCCATAGTAACAAAAAAAATATGTCACAGTTACAGGAAATCTCGAGTTTCATGTTGACAAACCAGGCCAAAAGTTGGACAAAGCAGACTGCGTCATGAAGCTGATAACAATGTGACCTTGAATCTTCAATGGAATTACAACATTGACCCACCCCACTTTGATCATATAAAAATCTATCTATATTTGTCCCTGGGTATGTGAGTGTGTTTCTACAAAGAGATGCACAAATAAATATATTTAGATGGACTCATTAATACATTGATGTACAGAAATACAGCTTCTCATGTCGTCATTGTGAAATTCTTAGATACAGCAAGGCATCTCCACATGCGATTCCTAGTCCTAGTCATACTCCAGAAAACATAATAGCATCCTCTACCAAACAAGCAGAGAGGAAGAAAGAAATATCCAGTTAAGTAAGTAAAATACACAGCAAGCAACCAAACATACTTCTCCTCCATTGGCAATTCTGGCCCTCGCTTCATGTCATGAAGTTGATCCCTGCATATGTAAAGCATTTGATTAGTAGATTAGCCGAGACATTTGAAAAGTAAAGATTACAAACCATATAAGTCATCAGTACGAGGATAAGTTAGACAGTAAAACAATGTGAAAGGAAAATGCACAAAATACTCACTTTGTATTCATTCTTGCTGGAACAGAATGTAGAATAGCGTTAAGAAGTCCCAGGATTGTTTGTGTCTTCCCTGTCCCTGGAGGACCCTAGAGTAAACATATAACCCTATTTCAGCAAGCAACCCCAAGAAACAGGGAAAACCAAAGACCAAAAAACCAAAAAAAAAAAAGATGTACGGACAAGCTAGCATCATTGGTAAGATTTAAGCCTTGTGCTACTAAAACTTCAGTACCAAAAACGCCAACCATGCAACCCCAACCCCCCCCCCCCCCCCCCCCAAACCCAAAACCACCCACACCAAAAGAAAGGGAGGTTAAGTAAGCCTAGTGATTTTTTGTTTTCTAAGATTTCATCAAGTAATGAAAATTTTAAGGAAGCTAAATAAATAACAAATTTTCAAATGAGGGTGAACATTTGTCAAAGCCAATGCTGGTAAAGTAAACGCAACGTTCTTCCTATTCCAAAACAACAAAGACAACCTAAGGGCACATGATACAAACCCAGCAACCCAATGACATTGCTCGAGCCACAGCCTTTGATTTCACCTAACAGTTGCTAAAGTAATATCATCAATAACTCATTTTCTGCGAATACCAAATGAATATATGCCATTCAAACCCCATACCTTGCATAGAAAAAAGGATGGATATAATCAAACCCCTTGTTAGCTTGGCAATCAAGCAACCAAACAACACAGCACACAAGATATATCAATTGAAATGGCTGAAAGGAGAAGTTTAAGGGTCAGAATGTCACCTGAATAAGGACGAAAGGTTTCCGTGACAACCCTGCCTGGAGGAAATATGAAAATCATCAACTCTTTGTGAAGAACATTGCAAAAATATAAAATTCAAGCATTCCTATAACGGACTAACAAAACTGACACTTTCATAAACATGTTGGGAGTTATGTCACCCATCTCTTTGTGTCGCCTCCAATACCAAACCAGTGTGAGATAGGTAAAGAGAATTGTATTCACTATAGGCTAAAAGCACAGATAATGAAAAGAGCATTGCTAGACCTATCACTGAAGCCCTTTTTAGATATTGAACACTCTAACAAAGAGCTAATCAAGACAAGAAATAGCCTGGGAGAGAAATACAATCACAAGAGTCCAAGGATTTATATATATGCTCACATGTATGGCCTTTAATTGCGATTCATTGAGACTACTTTCAATGGACTCCATGAGCTTCTGAGGGATTTCCCATGCAGAGCGAGTTGAATCAGTTGTGTCAGCTGCCTTCAAGATCACATCCTTAAAGGGAAGAGAGCTAATTGACCGCATGGCAACAAACTCACGTATGATAGTCGATAAACTGCAAACCTGTACCAACAGTTCACTTCATTAATAGAGAGGCATTCACAAAAAAAATCCTAACACATTTGGCAACTAAAACCCTTCCATTAGATATCTGAATTTCCTAATTTCATTTCTTGCTGATCTGCATCTGGTATATGTTTTTGAATGATTGGCAAGACAATGCCAAGTGCCTTAATGCTGTTAGGTATAGTTCCCACCCTCCCCCCCCCCCCCTTGT
Organism: Portulaca oleracea; assembly: GCA_029582165.1. NCBI lineage: Eukaryota > Viridiplantae > Streptophyta > Magnoliopsida > Caryophyllales > Portulacaceae > Portulaca > Portulaca oleracea. Next base: position 19,368,489 of record CM055892.1, read on the forward strand.
TTTTTCATTTTTTTTGAGTTTCCTGCATGTGTTTCTATAAGCATAATCATTTTTTACATTTTCATCTCCTCCCAGCCAAATGCTTAACCCATGGTCAAAAAACTGTGTTCATCTGCCTGTGACAGTACCATTCCCAGTAAACTACCCACGTGTGTTAGGAGGCCAAACGATGTCATCATTGCCTTCAAGAGGTATCTCAATATTAGACAGCAATGCGAAAAAAATTGGACACACTTTTCTCTTTTCAATCATTCGGGCTACATAAGAAAGTTATGATGAATCCCTTTATCCCCTTACATTCGCATTCATTGCTTCTCTTCAGCCCATTAATCCCCCCCCCCCCCTCCCCCTCCCGCAAGAGCAACTAAAATGCTAAAACATTGTGTACACTGTACAGAATAAATTGAAGGAAAAGAAATCACCTTTGAAATGTACAAAACAGCATTAGGATCACTAAGTGAACGAAAAAAGGCGAGTTTCTGAGAATTAATTCCCACAGCCTCTCCATCTAGGAACATTCTGAGCCTGAGAGAGCCTCCCTGCCGATGTTCCACCAATGCAAATGCACATGTATACGCACTAGGGAATTTATCCATGTCCGAGATCTGCGAAGCCAAATGATTCCTCATTTGATTAAGAATGTTGGAACTAATACCCAAAGTACTTTAGAAGACCAGATAATGCAACAGATAGATGTGAAAAATGATACTATCTACATTAGCAATATCAAGTAAGGAACGGAGATCAAAAGCAAACCAGATGAGAAGAAAAGACACTCACAATCCCCCTCGAGAGTAACAAAAGATCATTCTGAGATATAGATTTTCCCTCATCTGTATCATATATCACAAGAGGAAAATAAAACCCATCCGAATTGCTGCATTCTGGCACCATGCACATTTGCTGTTTGAGGACCGAGGTTCCTGTTATTCACAAAAAAACAGATGTATAAATCAAATTTCCACATATGAAGTTTAGGGTCCTAACTAGAGATTTTAAGAAGAAACAAACAAACAAACAAGTACCTTCGTCTTCTTCGTCCTCCTTGTTTTGGACAATTTGTGCTTTAACTTCTTCAAAGAGAAGAGGCTCAAAGGTCGAAAGGTAATCATCAACATCTGTAAATGTATTCTTCACTTCCTTCAGATCAGAAGCCTTCACTTTACGCAAGTCTTTTTTAGTTTTCTGTGTTCAAATACATCAAAACAGCATCAAGAAGTACTCAAGTAGAGTAGTGGACGCTTGTATCTCAATATATCACTTTCACACTTGTAAAACATGCTAAGGGCAGACGACCTATTCTTTTTTAGCTTATTGTTAGCTTAGTTTGAATAAATTTATTCCCAAGTGAACTTGTATAAACTTTTTTTTTTAATTTTTTAACAAGTTAAGCACTTAAGCACAACTACCTAGGTAGCCCTTCTCTCAAGGGATCTACCAAGGATATCATCATACAAACTAGAAGAAAACTCTAGGACTATGGAACCAAATAACCGTAGACCGAAGTGAATGACCAAACTTAGCTAACTAGTTTGCAGTTGAATTGCCCTCCCAATAAATATGTACTATTATGAACTTATTTTGCTTAATTTATTTGAAACTTTTTAACTAAACCTATTCTTTTTTTTCAAACATGCTTGTTATTAGCTTAGTTTGAACAAATTTATCACCACTTAGCCTAACTAATCTAAGAAGAAAAAAGGTTTCACTTTTGAAGGAGCATAGCCCTCTCATACCGTAACTTCATCAAGTTCAAAACAAAACCTGAAGCTTGTAACCTTCAGGTGTTAGGTACATTGCGAAAGCAAGAAAATGAAGCTCGTTGCATGAAACACAATAAAACAAGACATGCAAAACGTGAAAGTGACACTCTGTTTGCTACATGGTTGTCACATTCCCAGCAACTCCAACTTCAAAAAGCTTGTGAGCTGTGACTCTTCGCCACTGTGGCCCCACCCTGCCTAGTTAGAAAGCTTACGAATTAGGATGTCCACTTTCATATGGCTGTGCTAGCAGCAATATCCACCGGATTCAGGAGAAAGCAGTGGACAAGCCAGGGGGTTCAGACAGCTCCACCATGTTTGGTAAAAGCATCTAGAAAGACAACCTTCACCTAATTTGACCTTGAATTTTGAACATGGCTGTGAATGTATGAAAGTAGAATCCATAACAGCCTAAGGGATAGCTCAGAAACCATGCTTCAAAACCCTCAACTATACAGATTGTGACTTGGTCCACTGTTGCAGTTTCTGAGCTACCCCGTAGACTCTTGGGGGTGGATTGGGGGAATTCATCTTGCATGACAACCTCAGCTATCAAGGGATTCTTAGGCATGAAGCTCCCCATAATATGTCATCTAATCAACCATCCCTAAGTGTAGCCAAAAGACAACCCAAAAAAAAAAAAAACTTCACTACAACACACTTGTTTGATCAATATTCCCCCGCCCCCCAAAAAAAAATCGATTTTTGGGGAAGGGAGGGAGGTTGGTTCACACTTCATCAATTGACGCAACAATCTATTCATCCAGTACGATAGAACAATTTTTCAGTTTCCATTTATTACATCCCCATACCAAGTAATCAAACATTCAAACTCCAATAGTATAACAAAACACTCCCAAATTACAACTCACTCCATCCCATCCAAATTGCCATAGTTTGAGAAAAGACTCATTTATAACTCCCAAAAATAAGCCTCATTTAAACAGCATTGATCGTCCCCTTCAGTATACTACTGCTACAACAACAGTCAACAACAGCCAAAATTACTCTTCATTAAACACGCACTAAAGTGATTCACACAAAAGCAGGAGAATCTTAGTCAAATACTACTTCCCTCCCAAATTAATTGACATTTTGACCATTAATTACTCACAAATTACAATGAGTTATAATATGATATTATTGTCTTTAGAAACAATGGAGGTAATTTCATATTGTAATTCATTGTAATTTGTAAATAATTTATGCTCAAAATTTAGTCAAAGTGTCAATTACAGTGAAAAGCCAATTGAGTTGGAATTAACACTAACATTTTCAAAATTCATGCAAACATATGCTCGAATCAAGCATCGACTAATAGAAACAAATAGTGTAAACAAAATTGAGGTAACTTTTCAGAGCGGGAAAGATAAGAACGCACCTTAGAATCAGTGCAAAGTTGGAAGTAATCCCAACTGAGAACAGTCTTGTAGAAACGAACCATACATGCTTCTTCCTCCAATTTATTCTTCCCGATCGTCATTGCGAACTAGATTAAGACGAAGATATTGCAGTTCCGAGTTCAATAACTTCTGCAACACCAGATTTCCGAATCAAATTTCTCTAGGTTATGTAAAACCAGAAAAATCCAGTTCGCAATTTATGCAGTGATTGAGTTCTGATGAGGCTTGTGGCCGCCGCTCACGGCGATGGTCCGGCAGCGTTCGCCGGCGAGTTAGGGCGGCGGTGCGGAGGCGGTCGCCGGCGAACGAGAGGGAGGGAGTGTGAGAGAGGGACAGAGCACAGAGGAGGCGGGGCGCGGGGAGCAATATATCACATACCTATGTGGTAGTTTATGCTCAGGTCAATATTAATCGTTATAATTTTGAGTTTCCTATCTATTATTAACAATTGTAATATTATATTTTTATGATAATATTTTTCGTCACAAATCTAATAATAATAATTTTATATAACAACTCATTATATATATATTAAGAAATTTATGATTAGAATTAATATGGAACGGAGGTAGTACATACACTAAACAAAACAGAGCAGGTTATTGAGCAATCGTCACAGTATGAAGCTATGAACAATTGTTGGTCTTATAGCACGAGTTTCGGGATACCTAATAAATTGCATATGGGAAGAATTTGAGAATTTCAGCAATTAAATTAGTATGGAGTGGTGACTAGAAAAAACGGATATCTGAATTCAGAAGCATAACTTATGTAGGCTCTATTCTTTGTATTGGTAACTTTTTTTCAATTAATCCAAATCTTACACAATTTCTTAAAAAAACATCATCTCTAAAAACACAATTCCCTAAAAAAGCTTCATGACTTATTCAATCCAATCCAATTCAATCCATCCAAACCATTTTATCCAATCCAAAGAACAATATTATCCGCCACTTTAGAGCATGACCTAATAATTTGCATGCATCTAATATTCTAATCACATACCTACGTGGTAGTTTATATACACTAAACAAAATAAAACAAGTTAGTGAACAACTGTCACTTTTGAATATATAAACAATTATTTTTCATAGAACACGAGCTTCATAACACTTAATAAATTACATGCAGGTAATGATCGAGAAATTCAACAATTAAATTAGTATGGAGCGGTGAGAAAAAAAAAAAGGCATTCGTATCCCAATCCATAACCCATGTAGTAATATCCGTCGCTTCAAAGTAGAACCTAGTTGCATGTACATAATAACTTATGGGAGTTCTATTTTAGTTGAATTTTTTTTCAATTATAGGCTTATAGCTTAAAAATACATTTCACCTTTAAATATTCAAAAGTTACTTGTTGTAATTAATAATTGACATCCATTGAGATATAATTCAAAAAAAATTCAACTACTATGTTTTATTTTTATGCACTCCAAATTATTCTTTAAAAAAAACAATATTGACAAAGAAGTAAGAGACGTTGAATGTGAAAGCAACCTATTGCAGAAATACAAGATAAAGTTTATTTATAGGGAGATTGGATTCTAATAATACGAACTTTTGGTCATATAAGACTTAATAGTACGAACTTTCGATTTGGTGATTAATAATATGAACTTTGACCCCCTGTAGCCCCCAGTAACACGCCACCGAGTTAAGTTTAACTTAACTCGGTGGCGATCTTAGCTGGCGGCGGAGGAACATTACCTTTGTATTTTGACCTTGCCATGTCATCCGTTGACTTAAAAAAATGTCACCTTACCCTTTTTATTTTTTTAACCCACCACTCCTCGTCTTCTTCTTCTCACGCCTCCCCCACCCCAACCTGCTTGCCTTCTCTCAGCCACCCCACCATTCTTTCCGGCCACACCCATCTCAAACCTAATCTGAGTGGTAGCTACTGTTTATATTTCCCCCCCTCTTACCATTACCCCTTCCCTCCCCTGTTTCTCCCTCCACATCTTCCATTTTCTCTCTCTACAACCTGTAACACCCCGAATATGTGGTTAAAGTGTGGCTTCAAAGGATTGAAATGACTACTTATATCACTAAGGTGCACCTTCTTTTATGGTAGCTCATCCGTTGGGAACTCCTCAGTTAAGCGTGTTTGACTGGGAGTAGTCATAGGATGGGTGACCTCCTGGGAAGTTTTCCCAGGCAGCGTGTGAGCGAGGACGGAGCACGCTGGAAAGACTCGTGGTGATTTGTGGGGTCAGTCAGCGATCCTTAAAGCGGTTATCGGTAATGTCCGCGGCCCGGGAGGGACCGGGGCGTTACATGTGTAAACATATATATTGTGTTTGTTTGGTTTGGTTTTGAAAATTTTGATGAGTTGAAAATTTTGGGAGGCAGGTATGAGGAGCTCTGGCCTCTGGATGTCGTTGATTTGTGATCTGACGGTTGAGGAGGACTCACATCCGCCCATGATTCATCCGGAATGGGGGAAGTTGAAGAGTTTGAAGGAGCTTTGGGTGCAACAGGAGTGGAGATTGAATGTAGAGAGAGAAGGAAGAAGATTGAATGTAGAGAGAGAAAATGAAACCTACAGAGAACAAAGAGGGAAGGACGCCGGAGATTAGGAGGAGCGCCATTATCGAGCAAGGGAGGTCTTCTAGGGTTAGACTGAGATCTCAAATTGGGCGTCGATGGCTTCAGATTCGGCGTAGTTGAAGCTGCGACCACCATTATCAGCTACAAATTGAAGCATCAAGAAACCCTTTGTCTAAGCTGCACCATTTCTGTGAATTTGTCTGTGTGTGTAAATTTGGGGTTTGTGTGTGTAAATTTGTTTGTGTATGTAAATTTGGGGTTCCTGGCAGTTCTTCAAAATATTACCAAAATGACCATGTTGAGAACGCTACAGATATGGGGGAAATTTGAGAATGTTGAGAATGAATTTGAAGAAGAAGAAGAAGTAGTCAGCCATGGCTGACTGAAAGAAGAGGAAGGAGAGGAGAGAGAAAAAAAAGAATAAAAAAGGGAAGGGAAATTGGATTCTAATAATACGAACTTTTGGTCATATAAAACTTAATAATACGAACTTTCGATTTGGTTCTGAATAATATGAACTTTGACTCCCTGTTGCCTCCAATAACACGCCACCGAGTTAAGATTTACTTAACTCGGTGGCTGTCCCAGCTGGTGGCGGAGGAAATGAGTTTAGTCAATTTTGACTTGCCCAATCAGCAATATTTATCCACGTCAGCCCCCCCTCTCTCTCTTTTCGTTGCAGATCGATTTCCAGCCTCCCCCCCTACTTCTCCTTCTTCCTCCTTCTTCTTCCTTCTTCTTCCATCATCACCCTCATCCATCTTCACCACTACAAAACTTTCAAACCATCATTACTACCACCGCACTTCACCATCGCAGCCACCTAAAAACCACCCAATCACCTTTACTTCCACCACCATCCACTCCAAAACACCATTGTTGAAATTTTTCTCTCTCCTCTGCAAATTGATTTCAGATATCACCATTGTTTAGTTGAATGGCAATTTTGTACTCTCAGATAGCAAGATTCCAACTTGAACAGACATTCACAATGCAAACCAAAAACTCAACTCCCCAAATCGAAACACTCAAAATCCAAACCAAACCCAATTGCCCAAATCAAAATACAAGTAATTTAGCTTCCTGATCCCATATTCATACAAGAATCAAGAACATCCCATTCCTCATGACTGTCGTATATATAATAAACTAGCCCGTCAACTCCAAATATGTGTTGTACATTCCAAGAAAAGGCACAAACAGATGAGATTCCAATTCCAAACACAAGACATAGAAAAGAAAGAGGCGAGGAAACTTGTGTAGCCGCCCAATTCCTTGGTAAATTTCAAAGTATGAAGAATCAAATCCCTAGTGGGGGACAAAATCAAAGCCTTAACACCAGCTTGAGGGACAATCATTCTCATGTATTCTGGGTTCCTTGGTGATGTTTTTTGCAGGACAATCATTATCGAATTTCTGGGTTAATTTGTTCTCGATTTTTAAGTTGAGTTTTGCATTCGTTTTGTTCATCGTTTTTTCTTGTCGAATTTATGGGCTAAGTTGTTGTTGTTGTTGTTCTTCTTCTTCTTCTTCTTCTTCTTCTTCTTCTTCTTCTTCTTCTTCTTCTTCTTCTCCCCTCTCAATTTCTAGGTCGAGTTTTGCAAATTGTGGTTCGATTTGTTTATGGGTTCTATGAAGGTGGTTGCCTGGTTGGGTGGTTTTTTGGGGCGGATGGTGGTTGAAGTGAAGGTGGTTGGGTGGTTTTTTGGTGGTTGTGATGGTGAGGTGTGGTGGTAGTAATGGTGGTTTGAAAGTTTTGTAGTGGTAGAGATGGATGAGGGTGATGATGGAAGAAGAAGGAAGAAGAAGGAGGAAGAAGAAGAAGTTGGGGGGAGGTTGGAAATCGATCTGCAACGAAGAGAGAGACAGAGAGAGAGAGAGAGAGAGAGAGAGAGAGGGGGGGGGGGCTGATGTGGACAAATATTGCTGATTGGGCAAGTCAAAATTGACTAAACTCATATTCTCCGCCGCCAGCTAGGACCGCCACCGAGTTAAGTAAATCTTAACTCGGTGGCGTGTTACTGTGGGCAACATGAGGTCAAAGTTCATATTATTCATAATCAAATCGAAAGTTCGTATTATTAATTCTTATATGGCCAAAAGTTCGTATTATTAGAATCCAATTTTCCAAAAGGGAAAGATAATGTGGAAGAGAGCAAAGAAGAAGTCAATGCTGACTAGATACAAAATAAAGTCAAGACAAATCCCTCCGGCTGCCACATCAGATTGCCACCGAGTTAAGTTAATCTCAACTCGATGGCGTGTTATTGAGGGCAACAGGGAGTTAAAGTTCATATTATTAATCATCAAATCGAAAGTTCGTATTATTAAGTCTTATATGACCAAAAGTTCGTATTATTAGAATCCAATTTCCCAAGTATGCCTTGGTCGTGGAATATTTTTTCAAATCTCCATTTATGGGGATGTTTTGGGCATCGAACTGTATTTATGATGTGTCAAATCCATGGATAGAAAGTAATTGGGTAAGAGTCAAATTTTGGTAATTTCTATCAAATTTTAACAACTTTTGTCAAATTTAACATAGTATAGCAATTTTTTTTTTGTTTTTTAACTTTGGTATTTTTTTGATAAATTTTGGTCAATTTTGATAAATTTAGATAAAAAAATTACCCAATTCAGTTCACCCATGAATCTGAAAGGCCCTTATTAGAGTTGGCAAAATTTGTCTGACTTGGAAAAAAACGAATCTAGACATAGATTTTTTTGTCCAAATTTTGATATTGACCGAATATTCGGATATAAAATTTATCTCTTTTTATTATCAGAACTTGAGTTCAACTTCGTCCGAATTGTCCAATCCAAAATAAAACTAAACCCAAACATATATTTCTTGTTCGAATTTTGATATTGTCCAAATCTACCCTTGAATGCAAATTTTTACCTAACGCCGGCCCTCATGAAACAAGACCAAGAGTGGGCAAATGCGTCACTGACTCACTAGGTCCAAATCCAAGCCCCCCGTCAGACCTTGACCCTACTTGCTCTCATCCCATCAAACTCAGTCCCTAGAACAAAATCAAAACCAGCAGAAAATCCCCGTTAATCCCCAATATATATTTTCTGTAGACCAAAAAATCACGAAAAACTAAAATAAAAAGCAAGCGAGATACAGAGAGCCACAGGAAGCTCCACACAACCAACGCAACCACATCACCCCTCACACAGAGAGAAAGATAGCTTCCTCAATTCAAAGCTCAAGCTTCCATTTTAATGGCTTCCACAACTAGGGCTTTAATTCTCTCTCTCAAATCCCTCCCTCCACCTTCCTTCCTTCACCACCACCATCAAAATCATCTTCACCACCATCAATTCCACTTTCTCTCTTCTTCACCTACCCCAAACGCTGCCGTGGTGTCCTCCACGCGCCGCCGCATCGTCGGCTGCCTCGTCTCCGGCGGGGGACTTTCCGACACCAGGAAGTCGGAATTCTCCAGAGAGTTCGCCGTCATCGCCACCATGTTGAAGCGTATTGAGCCGCTTGATACCTCCGATATCTCCAAGGGTGTGTCGGATTGTGCGAAGGATTCTATGAAGCAGACGATTTCGACTATGTTAGGGCTTCTTCCCTCCGATCAGTTTTCGGTGGTGGTCAGGGTTTCCAGAGTTCCTCTTCATCGGCTCCTTGTGTCGTCCATCATCACTGGGTGTGTATTCGTGTTCTTAATCTTCTCGTTTCGCGGATTTTGATAAGTTGTGATTGATTGTGATGGAGGAATTTGATGAGTCTGTGATTGATTGGTAGAGTTTGATAGGGTTTGTGAGGTGCAATTGTGAGTTTGATTGCGAAATTGCAGCATTTCGTAACGATACGGTGCGGTAGTGCTTGGAATTCGAGATGAGTTTGTGGTGCTTGTTTGTTTTTGGGTTGATTGCTTGATTTTAGATGGAGAGTTTCTGATAAGAGATGTACTTTGAAGGTTGATTGTTCGTAATCGTGTTTGTGTTGATAGAATACCATACGGATACTTAATTTTCTGCTAAATGGGGATTATTTTATTTGATTATGTTGCTTGTGTTGATAGAATACAATTCGGATACTTAATTTGCTGCTAAATGGGGATTGCTTTATTTGATTTTGTTGATAGTCCAACTTTAGGGGTAATCCTGTTTGTATTTGTGAAATTGCATTGGTTTCTGATTGACAGGAGTTTAACTTTATTTGAATTTGAAGAATAATCATCAGTGAACTGTGTAATATTGTCGTGAAAACTGAAATCTTTCTGAATTTCAGCATGTCAAGTCATATATTACCATCCAGTTTGTTGGGTTTGGATTGACATATTTTGCAGTGTATATTTTTGTCAAGTTTGAACTTTTAGGTGCTGAATTTTCTTGGTTTTGTGATAGGTACACACTATGGAATGCAGAGTACCGCATGTCGTTGATGAGGAATTTCGAGTTACCCTTTGAAAGTTCAGAAACACCCAATCCTTTGGAGGTAAGCGAGGTTTCAGGATCGACCTGTAATGAGCCAGAGTGCGAAGGTGGCAAGGCTTGTGTGGCAGCTATGGATAGCCCTGAGGAGATTAGTGCCCATAGCTTGAAAGATGTGTCTCCTGAGGTTTTGAATTATATTCGACAGTTGGAAGCAGAGTTATGCTCTGCGAAGAAGGTGAGAGCATCAAATCAGAGTTTGTTTGAGAATGTTCCTTTGTAACCCAGCCATGTTTTACTCCATAGTTGGTGAAATGCATCATTTCTTAGAAGGTACAAGCGTGGGTCTTTATCGCAAAAATGTATCAAAATAGGGAGTGTGCAGATAGGCTGTTGCTATGAAAGAAAGTGTGGGTGTTTAGAAGGAAATGAGTTATTTTCTCTGATTGTAGACACTAGATGTGTCCTGGGCTCCTAGCTGTGAAGGTTGTGGTGTCTTTCTTCCTTTCTGTTTCTTTTTTTCTTTTTTTTTTTTCTTTTTTTGCCTTTTGTTTTCATGGTTGTTTTTGTGGGGGGTGGGGGTGTATGTAAATAAAACATGAAGGACTGTCAAAAAACTGTCCCACCCGAATACCCGGTTCATCCTGACCAGGAGAAAACCGGGCATGGTCATAGATTTTTTGTCCGAATGTTAGTTTCAACGGTTTTGATGGAAAATTCGGACACAATATTTTCCATCTTCTTATTGACCTAACGTGATATTGACTCGGATTTAGACTTGTCCATATTCTCTGACCGGAATAACTGTCCGAACACAATATTGTCCGATTCGTCCGGACCCAAAATAACCCAAGCCTGAATTTTTGACAGCCTTGAATTGGATCTCAACAAATGACAGAGTGACAAGTGTAGGGCATGCAAAAGATGACATTGACACTCTCTGTGTACTAATTTGTTAACTGCTTCTGTTGCTCCAGGAGCTGGATGCTGAGAAGCAGGATTCTGTGCAATTGGAATCTAATAGGGGCAATAGCAATAATCTGTTGGAGTACCTGAGGTCCTTGGAATCTGATATGGTAAGACTTCAACGTTTCGATGTTATGCTAGTTCTTTTCTGTTTTCACCGGCATGTTTGATTTGGGAGCGTGTTTAAGCTCGATAATTTCTTACTATGCATAAACAGGTATTCGAGCTCTCACAGCCGTCTTCTGTAGAGGTGAAAGAAGTGATTCACGAACTCGTTCAAAACATGCTACAAAGATTTTTCAAAGAGGATGCCACGCCTGATGCCATCGGCAAAAACACACCTGATGGAAGCATACAGAATCACGTAGTTGGCAACGAAAGAAGCGAAACATTCACCACTTCAAGAGATTACCTCGCAAAACTTCTTTTCTGGTACGTAAATTTTCACTTTGTTGGCTTCCAATTTGTCCAAATTGTCCATTCTGTCAAAACAAGATACCTAAGCTGCGGGCCTAAGCAACATATCTAAGCTGCTGGCCTAAGGAACATATCAATTTAACTAGCCACTAGCAAAGAAGTTGTACTTTGGTGGGATTCAACCACTTTCTAAACAAAACCAAAACCAATACTGCGAAACCACACCCAAGTGAAATATGGAGGGGTTGAAACTCGAAAGTAGCAGTCTTACCCCTAAATTTGGCAATTTAGAGACTGGTTCCCAAATCACGCTGAAACGTGTATATTGGTTGTTTCGAAAGTCTTTTTTGGGTCCACAAGAGTCGGTCTCTTCATGAACACAATTCATGGGGAGAAGACTGCCTAAATCTTACCCCAGACTGCGCTGAAACGTGTTTTCCCTGGGAGTTTCTTCACTATCTGCTACTCCATGAGACAGAAGTAGAGAAGGTTTAACGAGACATTTGACTTTACATGTGCTTGAAATTACCATTGGCCCCCACTCGAGTGTTTTCATTAGAAATTGAAACCCTAGAATGTGCCATATTGCCCCCCCCCCCCCCACACCTGAAAAGAAAGCGGGCGAAAGGGAAATGATTCACAATCACAAATATCTGGTTCATACTTCAGAGGTGGAGTAAACATTCATCATACATGCACCTATAAGTTCTAGAAGCCATGTAGATAGTTAAACACGCAAACTTGTTAGTATTGTGTACTTCTTCTTGTGTTGTGTGTGTGTGTCAACTTCTTCTAGACATAGATTGTGACACCAAAGAGTTGATTCTTTGATGGGCAGGTGTATGCTGTTGGGACATCATTTGAGAGGCTTGGAAAACAGATTACATCTAAGCTGTGTTGTTGGATTGTTGTAAAAAGGACTACATTATTTATAGGCAATGTATATTCCCCATTTCTCATCTCTGAGGAAATTTGTATTTTGCCCCTCCAACAAAACATTCATATAACAAGAGCTTTTTATTAATTATCTCTTTGCTTGTAGGTTGTAGCAAGTAAATTTACACACAGTGACTAGTTTTTTTGTTTTCGATTATTAAATGTCCGAAGGACTTAAAATTCACAAAATACAGCAAAACAACGTTACAGAACAACACACAATTAACTTTGAAAGACAAAATGTTACAACCAAACTAGAGTTGGCAAATTTTTGTCCCACCCGAAAAACCTGAAGTGTCCGATCCGGAAAAAATCGGGTATGGATATAAATTTTTCGTTTGAATTTTGATATTGACCGAATATTTGAACATAAAATTTATCTTTTTCTTGTTGTCTGAACCTGATTTTTGTTTCGTTTGAATTGTCCGACTCGAAATAAAATCGAGTTCAAACATGAATTTCTCGATTGATTTTTGACATTGAGCGAATTTGTTTGACCCGAATTTAGCGGACTCCAATTTTTTCCGGCGCCAAACCAAATGTTACTAAAACAATCAATTTGATATGACATTAATTACAACATTAATTACATGATGGCTAGTTGTTAGTTACCAACTTTCAACCCCTGTTTCTAAAAGAACTTTTTTTTCCTCGTATCAAATGGAAATAAAATAGTTTGGTACACCAACTTTGAAGCATTATTAATTAAACATACAAAATGTTAAAACAAGGGCTTATCATGATGATCATGATTAACGTAAGCGAAGTGTCTTTCTTATCAATAAAAACGTATGGCTTATCATGATGATCATGATGGCCAATGGTCTCGCCAATCAAAAGATTATAAAGAACGGTGGAAATTCTAAGAAGGTCCTTTCTTATAGAGCCGTGGACCCTCTCCCCTTCCCTGTATGAAAAAAAAAAAATCTCATCACATATATCATGTTAGCATTGTATTGCTCGTTCGTTCTTTTTTATTTGACCCCTGTCAAATTCATGGGTAAATCTAATTTACTAAAATTTATCAATTTTTGTTTAAATTTACCAAAATTTACCAGTTTTTACCTAAATTTATCAAAATTTACTCAACTTAAAAAATAAAAAATTTTGATATATTGGCGTAAATTTACCAAAAGTTACTAGAATTTACCAAAAGCTGCTAAAAATTACCAAAAGTTACCGAAATTTAACTTTTACCCAACAATTTTTTACCCATTAGTTTGACAGGAAGACCCTCTTCTTTCGTGCGGTGCGCCGTGATATTACAATTCATTATGGTGCTCAATATTCTTCTAGACTCAACTTTATCACAATTATTGTCAATATATCTCCTTATTTTTATGTTTTCTCACTTTTCTATTCTATTTTTCACATTCTTTCTCATCATCTACTAAATTAACTACACTTTTTTATAAATATTTATCATATCATTCTACGCCTTATCGCATTTTTCACATTTTCACCATACCACATCATTTCCGTATTTTATCAACCACACAAAAGCACAAGGCTTAAATAATGTTTTTCATTTTCTTTATCATCCATCACCTTACAATTTTAACAATACATTGTCTACTATTGTTCTTAATATTTATTTTTACATTGGTAAATTGGACTATCCATTGGGTTACCTAGCCGAAGAGAGTCTAGTAAATCAACCATATTATTAAAGCCTTGTTCTTTTGTGAGATTGGTATGATGTGAAAATGATGCAGTGTGGTGAAATTAAGAAAAGTGTGGAATGATGTGGTAAAATTTGTGGAAAATGTGATTCATGTGGTGGGTGAGGAAAGAAAAGGTGAAAAGTAGATGATAAAAGTGAGGATAGAGAAAAATGATGAAATTTATTGATAATTGTTGGAGGAATGGGAGTAAACGGTATATAGAACAATGGAAACTCGCTTGGATAATGCTAAGAGTCGTGGCCTAGTACTCACTTTCCTTAAGAACTATTTACTATACCGTAAATGTTCAAAGGGATAAAGCTTAACTCTTGTAACACTCAAAAAATAGATTCTCACTTGAATCACTCAAGTATAGCTGCAGTCTAGACAAGAATGAGGTTGTGATTAGCTTAGAATGGTGTGTCTCAAATAGTTTAGAATGCCTCCTATTTATAGGAGACTTCCATCCTCTTAGGATACCCTTTAGTCAAAGGACAATTAAGAGTCTTAATGGAGAATCATCTCCTTAATATGACCTTGACCAAGTCAAATCATATAGCTGTTGGGATATCATCATAATCGTGCTTAATTACAATATCAATCACCAATTACACGAAATCATATAGCCGTTAGCATTTAAAACTGTTCTGGGTTCCAATATGGTCCGTGTTGGGTGCAACATGACTCGTGTTGAGCCCAGGAACATTTTCCTTGCTCTCTGGAAGCCAACACGACCCGTGTTGATTCCAGTTTCACCCGTGTTGATCATATTCTTGACGTTTCACTTATATATGATCCTTATACTTGTTATATATAATTCTTTAGGCTATATAATTATCTTATACTCTTGAAATATTTCCAACAATCCCCCGCTATTTCAAGAGTATGTAAAACCCTTGAAATAACTTTACTTAAGGAGCTTATACCCCCGCTATTTGAGATATACCTTAACTTGTAATCACCAGAGAACCCACAAAACATATGCATAATGAAAAGTAGATTACTCTTTGAACTTTTCAATTAGTGTCCAAATCACAAAGTAGACATAGCTTTGAACTTTTGATTTATATTGACCAACTATACTCATAACACACATATATTTTAAATCTTGAGTGTAAGTACCTCGACACTATTATCCGACCTTGTGTCCTTATCCTTCATAAGTGATTCAGAACTTTAGCTCATAGTTCCTTTATGCGACCACACATTACACTTACATAGGTAGACTTTGTAATTATACCACCCCTGTAATTAGGCTTTCTACAAAGTCCATTAAGAGTACTACTACTCAACCTCTTATCATTACAGATTTTCTAAGCATCACTTGACCTTGGGATGAAAAACGATGCTTCCTACTAATTTAAGCAAATCCGTACTCATTTGAACTTTAGAAATTGGTGGTATTCCAATTCGTAAAGTTGAGTCTTTGTTGTGATTAGTAGTTCTTTGAGCTACAACCCATCCCTATTGAAGTACTTATTATCAAATCTTTAGTCAATCCTTTGGTTAAAGAATCGACTATATTTTCTTTTGATTTAACATAACTTAAAGTCACTACTCCATCCCTTATAAGTTGATGTATGTAAGCATGTCTTAAACCAATATGCCTTGACTTGCCATTGTAGACATGACTATATACAACATCAAGAGTAGACTTGCTATCACAATGAATTGAGATAGGTGCAATTGGCTTATACCAAACCGGTATTTCCAATAATAAGTTCCTTAACCATTCCGCTTTCTTACAAGCAACATATAATGCTACTAATTCCAAAGACATAATGGAATCCGCTATATTAGCTTGTTTCTTAGATCCCCAAGAAACCGCTCCACCTCCTAATAGGAACACCCAACCACTGGTAGAGGAGAAATCTCCTTTATTAATCCAACTCGCATCCGAGTATCCTTCTAATACCGAAGGTTCTCCCTTATAGGTGAGTTGATAGCCTTTAGTACCAGCTAAATATCTTAATATTCTCTGAATTGCAAACCAATGCATATTACTCGGATTACTTGTAAACCTACTTAACATGCCAATTGCATAAGCAATATCTAGCCTTGTACTTGTCATAGCATACATGAGACTTTCAATTAACTTAGCATATTCAAGTTGATTAATCGGAGAACTCAAATTTTTCTCTAGTTTCTTATTTGAATCATAAGGTGTCACTGCCGGATATATCTTATCACCTCCAAACTTATTCAAAATTTTCTCAATGTAATGCTCTTGAGATAAACTTATTCTATCATTATTTCTAATGATCTTAATACCAAGAATTACATCCGCTTCAACCCTGTCCTTCATAGAGAACTTTGAGGATAGGAATTCTTTGGTCTTATTAACTTGTTCCATGTCGGTCCCAAAGATCAACATGTCATCAACGTATAGGCATATAATCACCCCTTTTCCATTCTCAAACTTAGAGTATATGCATTTATCCGATTCATTGATCTTATAACCACTTGAAAGCACTACTTTATCAAATTTTTGATGCCATTGCTTAGGTGCTTGCTTAAGTCCATATAAGGACCTTATAAGTTTACAAACTTTCTTTTCTTGACCTTCAACAACAAATCCTTCGGGTTGTTCCATATATACCTCCTCTTCTAGTTCTCCATTTAGGAATGCCGTTTCGACATCCATTTGATGGATAATTAGCTTATGGATAGTAGCTAAAGCTCACAATACACGTATTGAAGCTATCCTAGCCACTGATGCATATGTATCAAAGTAGTCAATACCATACTTTTGAGTAAAGCCGCTTACAACCAACCGAGCTTTATACCTCTCAACGGTACCATCTACTTTTCTTTTCCTTTTAAAGATCCACTTAGAGGTAATTGGTTTACTTCCCGGAGGAAGATCAACCAATATCCAACCATTGTTTTCCATTATCGAATCAATCTCATCTTGTACCGCTTCTTTCCACAAAGAAGCATCATGAGATTGCATAGCTTCTTTAAAAGTTTTAGGATCCTTATCTATGTTGTACATACATAGGGTCTCACTTTCAATTGAGTCCCTTGAACCTTCTACTAAATAAACATAGAAGTCCGAACCAAAATCTTTTGGTTTCCTTGATCTTTTACTCCTTAATTCAATACTTTCATCTTCTTCATCATGAATGACATCATGAATAAAAGATCATCTTGTATGGATATACCCTCATGATTTTCATCTTGAGGCTCAATTAGAGGAACAATATCTTGAGTTATATCTTTAGGTCTAGGAATTGAAGAGAACCTAGTCTCATCAAAAATTGCATCTATTGATTCCATAACGGTGTTCACCGAAATATACTCATTTGGCTCAGTCACCAAAAACCTATAAGATTTGCTATCTTGAGCATAGCCTACAAAGATGCACTCAATTCCTCTTTCACCTAACTTTCTTTTGTTAGATTCTGGGACCCTTACAACGACCCTACAACCCCAAATCTTAAAATACTTTAGACTTGACTTTCTTTTGTTCCAAAACTCATACGGGGTACTAGAATTCCCTTTGAATGGAACTCTATTTAAAATATAACAAGCCGTTAACATGGCTTCACACCAAAATCCATTACTTAAACCGGAGTTAGACAACATAGAATTCACCATTTCTTTTAAAGTTCTATTTTTCCTTTCCGCAACCCCATTTTGTTGTGGTGTATACGGGGCGGTTGTCTCATGAACAATGCCCGTTTCTTGGAAAAACTTTGGATCATAAAATTCCCCTCCCCTATCGGATCTTAAAAGTTTTAATCAATGTCTCACATTGAAGTTCACTTCTAGTTTTGTAAACTCTAAACTTTTCAACTGTTTCATCTTTAGAACTTAAAAGATAAACTTGACAATATCTAGAATAATCATCAATGAATGTCACATAATACTTCTTACCACCCATAGAAGGTGTACTATGAAAATCTCCTAAATCACTATGAATTAAATCAAGCAACTTAGAAGTTCTTTTAATACTTGAGAATGAACTTTTAGTGATTTTCTTAAGCATGTATGTCTTACACTTTTCTATGTCATCATTCAACTTAGGAATCAAATCAAGATTAGACATTTCCTTCAACTTTGAAAAGTTCACATGTCCTAATCTAGCATGCCATAGAAAAGACTTATTCAAAATAGACACATGCAAATAAGTGGAAATCATGCCATCTTTATTACTTTTCGCATTCAATTTAAACATCTCCCCATAAGCATATCCCTTTCCTACAAAAGTCCCACCCTTGGAAAGTACATAGTTATCTGATGTATAATGGGATCACAAGATCTCATTACACAAAAGGGTTTAGGATCTTTAAGAGCGAAGATGAAAATCTCCTTCTCAAAGTTCTTAAGAATAAAAAATGGGATGGAAAACGAATGGAAAGATAGAAAGAACTATGAAAGATGATTACCAAATGGGTGATTGATGATGGACGAATGGTAATGAACGATTGGATGAATGAAACGAATGTGTAAATGAATGGAATGAATGTAGGAATGAATGGAATGTAAGTTTCTTGAATGATAGAATGATATTCAAATGAATCTTGAATTTGAAACAATGTAGAAACAAAAACAAGATCAAAAGAACTAGAAATGAAACTCACGATTGATATGAATGATAATGGCTTTGAAGACTCCAATGAGGATATAGGCACACCACCTCAAAGAACTCTCCAATTCTACCTTTCACCACCAAGGGATGCCAACCCAAGGCTAGAAGTAGGGATATTCGAAACTCCCTCAAGAGATTCAAAAACTAGCACAAAAGCTAGAGAAAAAACAACACCATGTGTTTACTTTGTATTTGATATATGAATGAATGAATTTACAAGAGGCCTAATGGGGTATTTATAGTAATCCCAAGCCCCCTTGGACGTGTACAAATCAAGAATCTAGGCCCCTTGAGGCTTACATCATCCTACACAAGTATGACATCATAAAGAATCAAAATGAACTAAGCTAGATTAAAACAATGATAACTTGCTCGTTTCAAATCCAAATTCCAAGATTAAAAAACCATTGGAAATCACTTTGAATAGTCTATCTTTGATTCTAGGATGACTTTCTCGAAAGCTTTATGGTTCTTGAGATATAGAGCAAATTACCGAGCTGCCCTTGTTGAAGCCATTCGTTTGTGTAAGAGACATGAGTGAAAGGTGCTCCTTTTCCATGTAATCAAGTATTTGGCTCCTTTGGTGTGTATTTGATGTCTCCCTTGATGACCTTGATGTATATGGCTATCAAATATACATCATACTCCCCCGGTTGAAAAAGTTTGTCCTCAAACTTAGACAAAACTTCTTCTAAACCGTTACATAGCACTTCTTCTAAGCTCATCCTTCTTCTTATAAGAGATCTTTCCAAAAGTATTGTTCACATCAACTTGCTTCTTCCTCTTGCATTCCTTGAAGAGATTACAAACTCTCTTTTTAAATGCTTTGAAATTATCATAGATCCCTTTGATGAACTTCCACTTTCTTCCAAGTTTTCTCATGAATAATCCAATGATATCATGGTGCTTCAAATCTCGTTTATTCATGGAGATTGTAGAAATCTCATATAACTTCTCAACTTCAAAGTATAGATTCACAACCTTGTTACTCATGATGAAGACAATAGTATTATGGCGTTCCATCTTTGAAGGATGACCTTCAACGATCTTAATATCATCTTGTCTTCCTTGAATCCATGGCATTTCAACCATAAAATTCAAGTTTTCATCTCCATATGGTATAAAAGGATTGCAAACGTCACAATATTGCAGCTTATACTCGATATCAACGATCATGCTAGGCCAGAAATAATACTCCTTCATCTTGAAATACGTATTGAGTAGACCCAAATGATCAAAAGAACTTCCATGTACTTCCATGATCAAGATTTCATGAATTCCACTCCTTGGAATACACACTTGATTCCCTTTGAAAAGAAATCCATGATCAATATAAAAGGATTGTTGAGGATGCTTCTCATATACCTTGTATACTTCTTTAAAATCATCATTATCTTCATACAACTCCTTGATATATTCAAGCCTAAGTACTCTTGAATCAAATATGTATCTTCTTGTTAGAAAACTTCCTTTAGTCAAAGGACTTGCTTCCTCCAAGTGACTTGATTTTGATGAATGAATCAAGTACTTCATCTCAAAACATGATGATGGCGTGATCTCCTCTTCATATGAAACATACTCAAATACTTTCTAAGATTCACGAAGCTTAAGCATGATTCCTCCAAGATAATATTCTTTTTGCTCAAATACCCTCATGATAGCAACAAGTATGAATGCTAAGCCGTAAGCGTGAAGCTTCTTCTTTTCTCCACTTAGTATGTCACCAAAATAATCCATGGGACAACTTTCTTGAGATAGGACTTCACCTTTCTCAACTCCATTTGTAATGAACAAATATGATGCAAGAATAGGGAATAAAAGAATATGATGATCTTTAGCATTCTTTAAGAGACATAGTACCTCAAGTATGGATGTAAGTATGGACCCTTCTTGAATAATTCCTTCTTTCCTTTTGTCCACTTGAATTACTCCATTTGATGAGGTATGTTGAGATAGCTCATTCTTGGACGAGAGGTAAGGACAATTCTCTAAGTACTTCTCCAATTCTCCATGTGGCTCCTCATGCTTCGTCAAGACTAACTCCAAAGGATTTACATACTCCTTTCTACTTCTACTACATACAAAAATGTTATCAAAGTATACACATACATTCTCTTTACATTGCAATGGTACATACTTTTTCGAAATATGTTGTATACTATGAGAATCAAAGTCGTTGATGTAGTTATCCATGAATTGCGCTTGATCCTTTGCATAGACCATTCAGTGATGAATCATAGGATTTGGTGGCAGCCTTTGATGCATGATAATACTCATGAAAGAGAAACGTACCCAAAGAGATAAGTGAGAGAGGTCACTTGTTGATGGTGCTTGTCTTTCATCCAAATATTCACAAATGAGAACAAGTGATGGCATAGGATCTTGATCCTTTATAGGCTCACGGTTTCCAACCTTCATTGGTGTAAGAATGAGACTCCTTGGTTCTTCAAATTCATGATACTTATTCTCCATAAGTGTCATAAAAGTACTTTGATCCTCCTTGAGCCGTGAGACACAAGGTGGTAATAAGGACGCCTCTTGGAGCATCATACTCCTATCATACAATTTTGATTCTTCCAACAAAGTATAACTAGAATCCATAGAAGTAATATTGCAATATAATGAATTTTTGTAAATCTTGTAAAAAGCAAGACTTACTAAACTTCTTGGATCCATATGAAGATCATTGCCATGGTGTGAATAACTCTTCATTTGCAATTCTTGGACATTTGTTGTAGCGAGGCTAATATTTTGGTCAAGATCAATGTCAACGTCAATGATGGCACAACTTTCTCCTTCTTGGATTAATGAACACATTTCATCACGTAGCTCTTCTCCATTCAATTCTTCTACTTCCTCTACTTCAAGATCCTCCTCTATGTGTACCTCATCTACTTCGTTAGCCATGCTACTACATACTTCTTGAACTTGCTCATTTTCAACAAAATCATCACATTCGACAAATTCAACTTCTTCATTCACGCCTTCCTCCTCATACAATGGGTTGTCATATACTTGAAACTCATCATTATTCTTTTCATACAATGGATTGTCGTGCACTTTAAACTCATCTTTAGGCACGCTACATACTACATTAACTTCCTCATTCGTGCCAAGGTTATCACATACTTCATGAACATCCTCATACACGTCAAATACATCAAATGATTCACTTTCAAATTCTGGTTGCTCATAGGATGACGTTTGACATACACTTTCAGCATGATCAAAACTTTGGCAAGATAGACTTGTACTTTAGTCAATGATTTCCTCGTCTTGGACAATAGGAATGGGGAGGTTTAGGGGCTGCTTTGTGGAGCTTTGGATAGTAGGTGTGGGGAGGTTTAGGGGCTGTTTTGTGGAGTGATGGGAAATAGGTTGTTGGGGTTGTTTTGTAGGCGTTTGGACGAGAGGTTTGGGACGAGTTTGTGGCTTAGTTTCAAGGTCCTTGGCGTGGGATTGTTGGGATGGTTTGTGAGGTCTTTGTTGTATATGGGTTCTATCCCAAAGTTCTTTACTCTTTACTTGTATTTCAACATCAAGGGCTAAAGAACTTAACTCCTCCAAGTTTGTGTAAGATTGATATACAACAACACGCCGAATATAATCATTAAGACCAAGAAAGTAACATACCAAAACTCGTGGATCATTCTCCTTAAGGGCATACTTCCATAGTTTCCACCTGAATTCTATTATATATTCAACAACATCCTTGCTCCCTTGCTCCATTCTTTCAAGTTTGTTGATGTAGTCTCCTTTGTAATTGAATGGCAAGAACTCTTCTTGAACATTATATCCATTCTTCTTGCTGGAACGTTTACTCCATTCATAAGGTGCTTCATATTCAACCTCATAAGGATGTATCTCACGTGAATTTGCTCTTCTTGATCCCTTTTGAAGGATCCCAAGTTCTTCCATTTGTTTGGTGAGATCATCAAGTTATCGTTTCATTTGTTGCATATCACCTTGTGAATCCATTAGAGAACTCACACACGCCGTGTAATATCAATCTTTGATGAAGAAAGATTTGCAAGACTCTCGGTTTTGGGGTTTGGGGGGGGGGGGGGGGTGAAGGACGAGAGGTGGACTATGTTTAGGTGGGTTTTGTATTTGGGTTTTGGGTTCTTTTTGTGGTTCTTGGTGGACGTGAGCTGGGGGGAAGGTGGGGGATGGATTTGTGATGGAAAGAGGGTGAAAAGATTGTAAAAAGATGGATCAAGAACTAAGAGAATCAACTCCTAAGCTCTGATACCAATTTTGATGTATAATGGGATCACAAGATCTCATTACACAAAAGGGTTTAGGATCTTTAAGAGCGAAGATGAAAATCTCCTTTCTCAAAGTTCTTAAGAATCGAAAATGGGATGGAAAACGAATGGAAAGATAGAAAGAACTATGAAAGATGATTACCAAATGGGTGATTGATGATAGACGAATGGTAATGAACGATTGGATGAATGAAACGAATGTGTAAATGAATGGAATGAATGTAGGAATGAATGGAATGTAAGTTTCTTGAATGATAGAATGATATTCAAATGAATCTTGAATTTGAAACAATGTAGAAACAAAAACAAGATCAAAAGAACTAGAAATGAAACTCACAATTGATATGAATGATAATGGCTTTGAAGACTCCAATGAGGATATAGGCACACCACCTCAAAGAACTCTCCAATTCTACCTTTCACCACCAAGGGATGCCAACCCAAGGCTAGAAGTAGGGATATTCGAAACTCCCTCAAGAGATTCAAAAACTAGCACAAAAGCTAGAGAAAAAACAACACCATGTGTTTACTTTGTATTTGATATATGAATGAATGAATTTACAAGAGGCCTAAGAGGGTATTTATAGTAATCCCAAGCCCCCTTGGACGTGTACAAATCAAGAATGTAGGCCCCTTGAGGCTTACATCATCCTACACAAGTATGACATCATAAAGAATCAAAATGAACTAAGCTAGATTAAAACAATGATAACTTGCTCGTTTCAAATCCAAATTCCAAGATTAAAAAAACCATTGGAAATCACTTTGAATAGTCTATCTTTGATTCTAGGATGACTTTCTCGAAAGCTTTATGGTTCTTGAGATATAGAGCAAATTACCGAGCTGCCCTTGTTGAAGCCATTCGTTTGTGTAAGAGACATGAGTGAAAGGTGCTCCTTTTCCATGTAATCAAGTATTTGGCTCCTTTGGTGTGTATTTGATGTCTCCCTTGATGTATATGGCTATCAAATATACATCATTATCTCCATCATAAACTTGCATAAAACCAAACTTGCTAAGGAGATAACCGGATACAAGATTCTTACAAACTTCCGGAGCTAAATACACATCATTTAAAAGCAAAGATTTACCGGACGTGAAAACAAGTTCCACTTGCCCAATGCCTTCAACTTTGACCGGATGGTTGTTGCCCATGTAGAGTTTCACACCATCATCCGCCGGTTTGAGAGTCTTGAATAAACTCTTGTCAATGCAAACATGCCTTGACGCACCCGAGTCTATGTATCAATCATTACAACCAATGGATACCATGTTAATATGATCCTTAATCATGGCTACAAAGGAATTGGTTTCCTTCTCCTTACTTTTGCCCTTAAATTTATCTTTGTTCAAAAGACCATGCTTCTTTTTCCATTGGTAACACTCTCTCTTTGTGTTCCCCGGTTTGCCACATTCCCAACAAACTTGCTTAGGATTTTGAATTCCTTGCTAGATTTGTTGTGGCTCTTGTTCTTATTCTTGTTTCCCTTATTCTCTTGCACCATATGGACCTTAGATTGCTCTTTGGAACCATCTTGTAGGCGTAACTATTCTTCAATCCAAAGATGGTTAGCCAAACCTTCAAGAGACATAGCCTCTTTCCGGTGCATGAGAGTTCTTTTAGTCTCATTCCAAGAAGAAGGTAGCTTGTCAATAATAGAGGATACGATTATAGATTCATCCATGTTCAAATTGTGTTACTTGAAGTTACTCAAAATACGTTGAATCTCATGGAATTGGTCTAGAATTTTCCTATTATCATCCATCTTGAATTTCATGAATTGACTAACAGGAAAATTCTTACTTGACGCATCTTCCGTCGTGTACTTAGCTTCAAGCATCTCCCAAAGCTTCTTTGCCGTCTCCACATGTTGATAGACATCGAAGAGGGTGTCGCTCATCCCGTTGAGAATGCATCCTCTACAAATGTAGTTGTCATTCTCCATCTTTAACCTTTTTCGAGTAGCCTTCCACGGACACCTTGTCTTTTCCTTGTTCCTTGCTTCCATCACTCGTGGAAATCTTGCCGGTTGCGTCCTCTTTTGGAGACTCCTCGGTTGTCACCTTCTTGGCCGAAGATTCTTGATTCACCTTGGGATAAATCTCAATGTTAAGCACATAGGCCACATTGAGAGTCATTAGCAAGAAATGCATCTTGCTTTGCCAACGTTGGAAATCCACTCCTTCAAAGCGCTCTAGCTTTTGGAAATTGCTAGACATATCACGTAGCGAGGCCATTACTAAATAGTTCTTAAGATTGTTGGAGGAATGGGAGTAAACGGTATATAGAACAATGGAAACTCGCTTGGATAATGCTAAGAGTCGTGGCCTAGTACTCACTTTCCTTAAGAACTATTTACTATACCGTAAATGTTCAAAGGGATAAAGCTTAACTCTTGTAACACTCAAAAAATAGATTCTCACTTGAATCACTCAAATATAGCTGCAGTCTAGACAAGAATGAGGTTGTGATTAGCTTAGAATGGTGTGTCTCAAATAGCTTAGAATGCCTCCTATTTATAGGAGACTTCCATCCTCTTAGGATACCCTTTAGTCAAAGGACAATTAAGAGTCTTAATGGAGAATCATCTCCTTAATATGACCTTGACCAAGTCAAGTCATATAGCTGTTGAGATATCATCATAATCGTGCTTAATTACAATATCAATCACTAATTACACGAAATCATATAGCCGTTAGCATTTAAAACTGTTCTGGGTTCCAACACGGTCTGTGTTGGATCAACACGGTCCGTGTTGGGTGCAACACGACCCATGTTGTTCCAACACGACCCATGTTGAGCCCAGGAACATTTTCCTTGCTCTCTGGAAGCCAACACGACCCGTGTTGATTCCAGTTTCACCTGTGATGATCATATTCTTGACGTTTCACTTATATATGATCCTTATACTTGTTATATATAATTCTTTAGGCTATATAATTATCTTATACTCTTGAAATATTTCCAACAATAATGATTGTGGTAAAGTGTGGAAAAATATTAAACAGTATGATAAATTATCGTACCCGGTGATTGGGATCGTGGTTGGGGTTTTGTTATTTGAGATCATGATGGGGCAGTGGTTGTAGTGGGAGTAAAGCAACAACAAGGGTTCTCATCTGTTAAGTTAGAAGAAGACAAGACCTGTCTTTTTGGCATGCACATAGCCTGGGAGGCGAGGTTTCGTTCTCTGATTGTGGAAGGTGATTGCCTCCTCCTTATAAACAAGTTGAAATCCAAGTTCAAGGCTAACAACCTGAGTGGCACGGTGGTTGAAGATATTCATAAGTTAGTCTTGCGTTTTTCTTTTGTTTCTTGGAGTCACATTCTTCGAGCGAGGAATCGAGTTGCACATTCCCTTACTCACCTACAATTCTATGATTCGGCTACCCGAATTTGGTTGGAGGAGGGACCTGAGGCATCATTGGCCTTGGCTCGAGATGATATGTATCGTTTTATGCATGATGAATAAAAGCTAGTCGCTTGTTGGGCGCGTTTTTTCCTAAAAAAAAGGTTATTGTACCGCACTGTATGGTATAAAAAAGCAGGACTTAAAAGAGGAGGTCAAACAAAAGATTAGGATGGTGGAAATCGTATGAGGGTCATTTCTTTTTTAGCCGTGATCGACTCTCTCCCCTTCCCCAGATGGAAAAGAAAATCTCATCACGAGTATCATGCGAGTTTACCATAAATATATTTATCATTTTATATTATCTACTACCTCTATCCCAAAATGTTTGTCATTCCACTCAAAAAAAAAATATGTTTGTCATTAGACAAAATTTTGACCATTGATTATTTTCAAATTACGAGTTACGATATGAAATTACCACCATTAGAAAAAAAAAATTACAATAGCGGTAATTTCATAACGTAATTCATTGTAATATAAAAATAATCAATGGTCAAAAATTTTGTCAAATGACAAACATTTTGGGACAGAGGTAGTATTACCTTATAGTAACATATTAATTACTACTTTTTTATGGTTAGATAGTAAATTGCACACTTATGGGGCGAGTTCTCGGATTAAATTGCCATTGAACTTGGCAGAAAAGTCAAAATTGCCCTTAAAATTTTTTTTTTTAACAAAATGCCAATAAACCGGGTAATTCTATTAAAATTGCCCTTATGACCTGTTGTAGCCAGTTTAACCAGTTAAAGAAATATTAGTAATGCTTTCATTCATAACTAGCGCTATATATCCCGTGCAAATGCACGGGAGTGTTAGGTATTAAACTATTGAAAATTATATATGTGAAACTTATTAGAATTGAATAATCTAAAATTTCGATTAAATAATTTTGAAAAAAAAAACACTTTTACATACTAATTCCTTTGTAAAATGAATATGTGTAAAAGCTAATGGATATTGTTTTAATTGTGTAATAGATATTTGTGCTTATATGTATAATAACTAATAAGGTTTTTAATTGATTCATTAAAATAAGGTTATTAATTATGATTTTTATTTTTCTTTTGATTTGAAAACTTTTGATAATGACACATGGCAAAAGCTCATATTAGAAGGTTTTGTTTTAATATATGTAATAGATTAACACTTAATTCATTAAAAAATAAAGATTAATTAAATATATGTGATAAATCTTCATCCCCATACCTCTCTCTCATTCACCGCCATCACCACCTCTTCAACGACCACCACTGCCACCCCTTACCCCTTCGTTGTCGACCCCTCTCTCTCTCTCTCTCTCTCTCTCTATGCTCTGTAATCAAAATCACAATCACATTTACAAATGAACAACATGATTAATTTACAATCACTATCGACAATATAACACAATCTAAACTCAGAAACTCAAATCAATTTCAACTATAATCAGAGAAGATGAGAGAAAGAGATGAAGCAGAATCAAATTAACCTGGCGATACTCCCAATTTCAAACGGAGACATTATCAGAATTATCGGCAGTAACAAGCCATGGATGAGTGGGATGAAGTTGAATCTTCACTATCTTGCCAGCGGATGGCCGGAATGCCTTCAATCTAAGCATTTTGTTGATCGCTTTCTACTTCGTCTTGTTAGAATGTCAGTCGATGACTCTAGTGTTGGAGACCTAAAATTGTGAGAGGCAAGGTCGAGTTTGGCGATGGAAAGTCCAAGGCCATTGAGGCCGAGGAATTCATTCCCAGTAATCGTATCTCCTCTCTTGCCAAATAGTTCTTCAAGCCCAATCCTAAATTCCTGCCATCATTCGAAGTTCTTCACAATTTCCAGAATGCAATCGCCTCTAAAACTGATGAATGTCTCAAGTTTCTTCACAGATCCGCTGCCCAGAACCCGTTGCTTAACAAGCTCGTGCATTTCTCCTCCCAATTGCAAAGTTTCTCCCAGGTAATTTCATGGCTTGTCACCCGATTTTTATGAAGGGTTTAGCTGTACATGGGGGAGGGAAATTTGAGTTTTTTTATTTTTTTATTTTTTTATGGGTGTTTTGGAAATGGGGATTTAAACAGTGTTTGTTAGTGTTTTCTGATGATATTGCATTAGATTCATGGGTCTAATTTTTTACTGGATTAGGTGGCTTCTGGGGGTTTCTAAGGATGTTCAAGAAGAAGAAGAAGAAAAGTGCAAATTATTGTATCCAGGAGATGACATGGCAGCCATGTCATATTTTTTTTTTAAAAAAAAAAAATCAGTAACTACTTGTCGGTTACCACATCAGTTAAACTGAATTGTTCACTGAAGATAACATCATTGTTCACCATACGATATTCACTAAATTGAGTTGGATTGTTCACTCACTTCAACTGCATTGTTCATTTACTTCAACTGCGTTGTTCATTTACTTCAACTATATTGTTAACTGAACTTGTTCCACATAGTTTACTCTAAGAAAAATTTAGATTGTTCATCATAACTTGTTTGCACCCTTGAAAGATTAAGATCGTTTACTCATGAAATCAATTTATAATATATAATCTTCTTATGTGACAAAATTTCTATCATTAGAACTTATCGAATAACATGTACTTGAACTTGCAGGAGTGAATGGCTAAACAATGAATTAGTAAATAATGATATGGTGAACAATGGAAATATTTTCAATGAACAACCTCTAGTTGCATGATGAACAATTGTAACATATTTAGTGAACAATCTCAACATATCTAGTGAACAATCTCGATATATAGGGTCAATAATCTCAACATATGTAGTGAACTATCCTATCTGGTTATGAGTGAACAAAGACTCTTTTATGAATAAACAATGTCATATGCCACGTAGGATCCGGAGCACATGCTCCAGGAGCATATAATACATATTGGAAGAAAAGGGACTAAATTGGAAGAGAGAGAATGATGGTGGTGGTTGTGGCGGTGTGGTGGTCAGTGGTGGTTGATGGTGATTGGTGGTTGTGGTGGTGTGGTGGTTGGCAGTGGTAGTGGTGGCGTGGTGGTCAGTGGTGGTTGGTAGTGGTGCCGGTGACTCCGGTGAGTGGTGGTGGTTGGGTTAAGGGAATGAAGGAGTTGATGAAGGAAAACATGGTGATAATGGAGAAGATTAGAGGGGAAAAGATAGAAAAAAATATAAAAGTATAATTTTATTGATATAGCCGGTTATTAGTCACTGAACGGGCATTTTTATCCGATTTTCCAATTTTAAGGGTATTTTGTTAACAAAAAATTTTTTGAGGCCAATTTTGACTTTTCTGCCAAGTTCAAGGACAATTTAATCCGAAAATACTATTGTAATGAAAAAAAGAGAGAACCAACAATTACTTTTAAGGAAACTTTTGTAAAATAGTTATTGGGCCAATGCAACCAATCTTAGGGCTTAACCTACCAAGCCTAAGTTCTCCCCTCGTTGTATGAGATCAGGCTTAATGGGCTAATGCAATTTTAAGGTTTAGGGTTATTTACTCTAAAGGATGACTCAAGAAGTAAATTGATCATAAAGAATTAGGAGGACAATAAGGTCCAGAATTGTAAAATATGTGGGGACCACCAAGGCTAACATGACATGATTTTTTATTTTTAAATTTATTATTATTTTCCCGAGCTGTCTTGAAATTTTCTTTTTTTTAAAAAAAATCTGTTAGGAATATTGTATTCTAAAACTCTAAGAAAAAATTTTAAAAATAATTTTTTTTAAAAAAAAATCATGTCACCTCAGCTTTGGTGGTCCCCACATATTTTACAATTTGGGACTTTATTGTACTCTTAGTCCTTTATGGTTAATTTGCTTTTTGGGCCATCCTTTAGAGTCAATAACCCCAAAAATATTTAAATTTATGACATGTCAGCTAATCCATATATAAGCAAAGAGAATCAACTTTGAAAAGAGTAAAAAAAATAAAAAATAAAATCACATTTGTTTAAACGTGTTTCTGTTAAGAGATTGTTGTTGTAGTTGTATAAAATCACCTTTGCTTGTGTAGGTTAACTAATATGTCATAAATTTAGATATTATTTAGCATATTCATCTTCTCGGTCTGTCACGTAAGATCGTCACCAAGTCAGCCACCATTGAAATTGTTTCAAGTGCATTATTGTCCAACACCCCTCTAAGTTCAGTGCATTATTGTCCATAGTCAAAGTTCAGTACATTATTATCCAATACTTCAAAAGTTCAACATATTAAAATTCAAAAATACTTTAATAAATATAGGTAAATGGTTAGAGAAAATTCAATTTCTACCGACTTATAATTTACTTACCAATTTACTATACTATTTACTCACCAATCTTACAGGCCACTGTCCATAAGATCCGTTCTAGGCCAAATGACGTCGTGACGGCAGGTCTCCTACTTGCATCCGCTTTTCTAACTCTGTCCCACGTCATTCTCCATTTATCTAATTTTCGCGGCTTTTTTTATTTTATTATAAGGAAAAGCTTTTCATTTCCTCAATCTCACATCAAAATTTCAATTTCTTTCACTCTCCTTGAAATCTTCCCTCTCAAGCGTCACTCGAGAGCTCCAACTTCGATAGAAATGGCGATTCGTCTCTCTCTACGTTTCGTATCATCTTTTGATTCTTTGTCGATTCCAGGATTTTGCGTAGAACTTGAAATCACAGTGTAGTTAGATTGTTTTGATTAACTCATTTTTATGGTAATTCGAACTATATCTTTGTTTTGCATGTTAGATTGTTTTGATTAACTCATTTGCTTTTCTACACTTCTTAAATGATCGTATTCTGCATTTTAATGGAATTTTCGGTTGTTTTTCACGCCTGAATTGTAGAGAAGTTTGGGAGCAGGTGGTACACTAGAACTTATACGTTTCTTATTACTTAACAATATGACAAGACTATTATGCAACACTTAACACACACACTCACTTAATTTAGTGGGAAATCTCTCTAACTCACCTCAACACCTCTCTAGCTCTCTTGGGTGTGTATGCCTCACCTTCTCCCTTGCATATTTACATAAGTAGTCCTATCTCCTATTTATAGCTTCTTCACCTCCTCAATTTATGGTGATTATTACACCACTTGTCATAATCCTAATTGGATTCTAGATCATTCTATTAATATCTTAGATAATTACTCAAGTACTTAGAATAATCTAGGTAAATATCCTAGATATTATGCTATCTAGAAAATCTAGATAAGTATCTAGATTTTTCTCTTAATAATATATATACTTATCTTTCTCTAGAATTTTCCTAAATATTTAACTTATAAAGTGGGTGATGATATTTTATATTTAGCATGAATTTGCGATTATTAAACTAAATTCATGTAAATTGAAGTGCTAAGTCGGATATTCTGTCACTGATGCGTTAAAATTGGCGGTCACACGTTTCTGCTGGTTATACTTGAATTGGAGGTGTCTGGTTTTGATTTAAACGCAGAAGTTCTGTGTCAAGTTAGTATTCAGTCGTACGAGGATTACATGGTAAATATTCAGTGTAATTATGGTGAATTCTAACTTATATGTGTCTTGAAATTGTGGAAAGTGCAGTGAGCCGTGAAATGGTATGGTACAATTTGTGAAAAGTGTGGTTGATGTGGTAGGTGACGAGAGAAAATGTGAAAAGTAGATGAGAAAAATGAGGTAATATATGGGTAATGATTATGGTATGATGTGGTAAAGTGTGGAAGAATATAGAGTGATATGATGAGTTGTGGTACCGCACTGCACCGTATGAAATAACAAGGCCTTAGTATACCTATGGTGTTCAAGGTGTTTGATTTGCTTTTTGATCTGGGGTATAAGCGACTTACTTAGGGTATATGTTCCATAAAATTTGATTGTTCTGCCCTATATAATGTTTCCTTCAGAGATTGATGTCCTACTTTGCCCCTTTTATGGCTTTAGGTTGGGCATCTCTATGTTATTCATGTACATATAGGACTTTTCCTCTTGCTGCTTTTGTTCATAGATAAACATATTTCCGCCATGGTTGCCCTTGCTTAATGTTGTACTTTCATAGTTGAATAACATGCGTAATTCTGGCATGGTTGCCTTAGTTCATGGCTAAACTCTTTAAGTTGAAGAAATACATGCGTAATTCTGGTATGCATCTGTCTCAGAGTCTCTCTGTAAATGGTTTTTTAATAGAAAAATTCTTTATAAGTCCAGTTTCCTCTTGACAATGTTTGATTATCTAGGTTGTCTTGAAATTCAGTATCTCCTAGGATGAATAGAGAAGATTATTCTTGACGGTGAGTAGCAGGACAATTGGTTGACAATTTGCCTTTCTGTTGTCTTACAGCTGCTGAGGAATTGGCATTGTAATTGTAATTCATTTGTTTAGAGCAGATGTGTGTCTGTCATATTGGAGTATATGCAATGCTCTAAATGTCCCACATCGATAAAGAACTAAATATTCATTGCATTTATGACTTCCGGGTTGACCCATGGGTTGTCTCTTCGGAGACATCTGATAAAATTGGAACGATACAGAGAAGATTAGCATGGCCCCTGCGCAAGGATGACACGCACAAATCGAGAAATGGTCCAAATTTTTTTGGCGAAATCTTGGAAATTTTTTATTCCAGAAACAATTATTACTTTTAACTCCACTGTATTTTTTGTATAAAGAACATTTCCTTGCTGTAGTATGCTTTGTGCAATATTTGTGTCTGACAAAAATAGGGGAACTGAATCAAACCTTCAAGAATTTAAAGGTCTGAATCATCAAAGGCCACAATACGCAACAACCTGCACTTACACAATAGGTGAACCTAAAACGCTTTGCTAATTGTTAGAGTTACCATTCACTTTAATGGAGCAAGAGTATCATGTTACATCTGATGTTGCTTTATGAGATTACTTGTTCATCTTTAGTGTAATTGTTTGATTGCACCAACAATTTATTGCTTCTGATTCTGTTGTATAATGAGCATTTGCTTGCTGCAATATGTTCTGTAGAATTTGCATAATCTTTGTGTTTGGCAACAGTAGGTGAAATGAATCAAACCTTCAAGAATTCAAAAGAGTGGGGTCTGAATTGGCCAAAGGCAAAGCAACCTGCACTTACACAATATGTTTTGTATAATTTTTGTGTTTGGCATAAGCTACTGTTGCCAAGTCGCTGTGACCATCAAGTGGCAAATGAGCGAAAGAGTATGATTCACACACACATCAGATGACTTACAAATGCAAAGGAAGATTAGCATGGCTGTATAAGTAAGGTTCACACACACATCCTTTACTTAAGCTGATGACGCATGGTCGTTACCTCTATGCGTATTGATAAGTGAAAACCGGTAAGCAATCTTTTTTGTTAATTGTCGGTTGATTCACTTCGTAATTGAAAGATTTCATGTTATAGTTGTATTGATTAGAGGGTTACAATATGTGAATTGTCCTCATGTAGATTTGTGCCATTTTCAATGGTTGATCTTTCTCCCCTTTTTTTTGTGGATGTACTGTTTCTTCTAACTACCGTTTGCTTGTACCTTTGTGCCTAGTATTCTATTTTCTCAACTTGATTGATCATTATACAGATGTTGATTTATATAGAGCTTGTGTTGTGAATAACCATAGATGATTTTGCTTACTGTCCCACATAAGGAGGAGAAAAGAAGAAGTTGAATAGTCATCATATAAAACCAGGTTCTTAATATGTAGGTAAGCATACCTTTCTCGGCCTTTTGGCTAAGATAAAGTGTAGAATCTGTTCTTATCAGTTTAATGTCTGATACGTGGGTCATCGACTCACAATGATACTAAATTAATTTTCTTAGGGGAGGGTCCGCCACAGTAGCTTGCTACTGGGATCCTTGAGTGTCGCCTACGTGTTGCACTACAACATGGGCCTGGCACAACCCACCAATCCATTATAATGTTATTGAGTTTTCTCTGGGGTATTATTTATTACTTATGGTTTTAGGTTTTTTTTATGAAGCATTTTAGAATTAACTACTGGATGTCATCTCAATAACATAGTGGTTTAATACTTGTTGCTAGCAGTTTGGGTTTTGATGTACATCTCTGTCAAGATCTTTCCAGTTCTTTTTGGGTTAAAAGATGAACGTTTTACTTTTGCATTAGAGAATTTGTAAAAGTTTGTTTAAACCCATGTCCAGCCTAAACAATTGTTATGATCAGGCTAAAATTCCAGCTGTTTCTCCTGATTTTGTACTCATGTTGAGTTGTGGTCAATCTTTTCAATTGGTGCACAATTTTGTCTTTTCTTTCTTGTTGAAAGAATGTGATTCAACTGATATCTTCTGCTTTAAAAACACCAATTTTCTTGACATGTTTCCTGGTTGTCTCATACTCTCATGTAAATAGTATTGACTATCACTCGAAGTACCTTGTTCATCAATCAATCTTCACATACATCAAATAATTCAGAAACTTGCCTAGTTCAGAGATTCATCAAAATATTTTCTCACCAGCTTGTTCTGTTGGTAAGATATTCATGTACTTTTCCTGCTTATCTACTTCAATCAATGCTTCACTTCAATTTATTTGAAGCTTGATAGTCTATGTTGTTTCTTTAGTGTTTAGAAGTCACACAACTTGAGATTGTGGGTAGATATAAGGTGCCAGTAATACTGAGGTTTTTAGTGTTTAGAAGTATTCCCACATCGGGGGGAAATAAGCAAGTGAGACACCAAACAGTATAAAATAGCTTACTCCACTGCCTAATTCCTCACGCAGTGTGCACAAAGTGAACTATTCTTTCGCCTTTTAATAAAGAATACCGTGTGCTCGCTGCATTAAGTGGCATACGTTAATTTTTGGAGGAAGCTTCCAAAGGAGGCTTCCATCAACTCAAGTATAAGTTTCTCTTGTTAATCTTTTGCAGTTTACTTTGACTAATTTATTCAACTGATATATTGTGCTTCAAAAACACCGATTATCTTGAGCTGTTTCCTTGCTGTCTCATGTAATTAGTAATGACTATCGCTCAAAGTCCAGTGAAACAAAGGAATAACTCCGGTGAAACAAAGGAATCTATGCCTTTGACAATAGCAACATATTTGGTAAATTTACAAAACTAATCAACATATCAGAGTGGCGCAGTGGAAG
Organism: Portulaca oleracea; assembly: GCA_029582165.1. Lineage (NCBI taxonomy): Eukaryota > Viridiplantae > Streptophyta > Magnoliopsida > Caryophyllales > Portulacaceae > Portulaca > Portulaca oleracea. The sequence goes on from CM055892.1 coordinate 19,403,911, forward strand.
CGTGGTGGGCCCATAACCCACAGGTCCCAGGATCGAAACCTAGCTCTGATAATAGAGTAGCTTCCTGCCCATTATTTTGTTTTTGCTGTTGATTTTTATTTGTTTCATATTGTCAGGACTCAGGAGCAGAAACAAATCAGAGTATAGGGCAAATGAATCAATGACAGCACCACAGAGACAAATAGTGGCAAAGATTTCTTCTTAATGGTAATGATGTCTGCATAAGGTCAGTATAAATGACATATAGGTTGGTTTTGGTTTGTGATCATGCTTCTTAGTCTCGGCAGTTATCGCGTGATTAGCAAGTGACCTTTTCTTTGTATTATGTTTTATGCTATTCCTTATCTGTTTGCAGATTCTGATTCATTATTGGACCATTAACCATTGCCATCCTAGGTTTCCTTTTGGTGGTCTTAGCTTCCTCGTTCATTTTGTGCCTTTTCCTTTCTTCAGTGTTTTCTTTCTGGTGATCCTTATTTGCAGACTGCAACATTTTTCCAGAATATTGCCAAAAACCTCTGAGATTTGATTATTGCAATGTGCAGGCGAATATGACTTCTTACCTGCATAAGACGGTAAAAGTAAATGCTGGAATTTCGAAGAAATAAATAAAGGTACAAATCACTGAAGGACTCATACGTTTCTCGGCCTTTTAGCTAAGAGCAATTGTAGTATATGTTCTTACCAGTTTAATATCTGATATGTTGGGCTATAGCATAGGCCCGGAGCACCCTGCCAATCTAGTATCTTTTTTTTTTTTGAAAAGCTTTGGTGTATATCTTTGGTTGTAGGCTTCTGTTTGAGGAAGCACTAGAGAATTGATCTTTCTGCTAGATTGCACTGACATGATTAACAGTGGTATAGCACTTGCTCCTAGCTGTTTGGATTTTCATGTACACTGCTGGTCTGTCAACATCTTTCCAGTTGCATTTTACTTTTGCATTAGAAAATTTGTACAAAATCATCTAACCATGTACAATCATGGTCAGACTAATTTTCAGGTAATTTTGCTGTACAACTCTTTTTCTATGCTTCTTTTTCATGTAAAGAGAATACCATGTGATTATTCACAACTGATAAATATCTGCACAATTGATTACCCTGTTGAATTGTCTGTAATCAACAGCCTTGTAATGCTACAAATATGTCTGAAATCAATCTTCACTTACATCAAACAATTCAGAAACTTGCTTGTTTCAGAGATTCTGCACTTCGAAGCCTCGGTGCATGTCTTTATAAATCATACCTTGTTTCTCACCAGCTTGTTCTGTTGGTAAGACATTCATGTACTTTTCTTGCTTATCTACTTCAATCTATGCTTCGCTTCAATTTATTTGAAGCTTAATAGTCTCTATGGCTTCTTTAGTGTTTAGAAGTCACACAGCTTGAGATTGTGGGTAGATATAAGGTGCTAGTAGTAGTAGTACTGAGGTTTCTTTAGTGTTTAGAAGTATTCCCACATTGGGGGAAATAAGCAAGTGAGACACCAAACAATATAAAATAGCTTGCTCCACTATCTAATTTCTCACGCAGCCACGCAGTGAGCACAGAGCGAACTATTCTTTCGCCTTTTACTAAAGAATACCGTGTGCTCGCTGCATTAAGTGACATACGTTAATTTTTTAAGGAGCCTTCCAAAGGAGGCTTCCATCAACTCAAGTATAATTTTCTCTTGTTAATCTTTTGCAGTTAACTTTGACTCATTTGTCGGAGATAGATTACATTCATTGCAATGACTATCCAAAAATTTAACATTAAGATTAATTTGAATTGACAATACCAGAACAAGCAACATTAGAAGTTATCAACTGAGTGAAATGTGCAGATCAGCATACCTAGCTAGAAGACCCCAGTTTAAGCTTCAATGAAAAGCACAGGGTAATGCCTGAGATGGACCATCCTCTAATAATTCCAAACATAACAATCAAAGCTTACAACTGAAATTTGATGACAAAAATCAATATCAAATTCTTAACATTGAACTACAACTACACAGATTCATTTTTTTTTGTGTTGGGGGGGTGTTTAATGTCTGAAGTACTTCCAAAGACGCCTCTGTGTTATTAAGTTTCGGTATGAAAGACAAAAGAGCATTCAGTAGTGAAATGAACAAATCACACCACACTGTAGTATATTACACCTTTTCAATTGAACCAACTACCTAACCTGTCCAGGCAGAAAGTTGACAGCAACCTAGGTATTGACAGACACTATCCTTAAACCATCCGATCATTCAACTTTCCACAACACAATTCGGGAAGCATCTGATGACATAAAAGAATGCAAACCAATTCAGAAAGACGTGCAACTGCAAGAAGACCTAAATACGTCAGGGGATCATCAATTTGAAAATATGGATTAAAAATTGAGCCAATTAGACATATTAGTAGATATGGCTTGAAGGTGATACTGAAAGGATCATAGCAAAAATCAACAAAAGCAATCTCACTAAATGGTGTTTTGAGAATTTTATTTGTCCCACGTTAGTGGTCTACCAATGCTGCCGAGGCGCATCAATTGCTGCTTGAAAACTATTTCCAAACCCCCTCTTTGGCCTAGGCTCGACCTTGGCCGTTGAGAGTTTCTAGAAGGTCTCCTTCGCAAGAGGATAAAGCCCTACAATGCAAAGTTCAAAAGATTTTATTGTTTGGCTTGTTGAGTAAATTGTTTGTTTAGTCATTTAATCTGAATATTTACAAATTCTACTGTGTAACTTTCTTTATACTTTGTTGATATTCTATTTGCACACATGACTCACATCACATCACCGTTTGACATCGAATGAAATATGCAAATTCTATTGGGACTTTAGTAGTTGATGAATCTGGGGGATGATAATGGAATGTCGATTTTGAGCAATACAGCCTGGAGAGCAACAGATGCACTAATTGACATCAAATGACGTTATGTTGTCAGGTGCTTGCTTATTGTTCTTCAACCGGACATCAAAAATGGATGAAATGAATTAAACCTTCAAGAATTTAAAAGAAATGAAAAATGGATGAAATGAATCAATATACTTTAGTTAGCTCTCCTATTTCCTAATGAGCTATGCAGGCAATCGTAATTCCCAGGGTCCAGACCTTATTTGGAGTGTTTTATCTAGGAAGACACCAGATGACTTACAAGTGCAAATGAAGATTAGCATTGTTGTATAAGTATGGTTGACACATCCTTTACTTAAGTTAATGGATGCCTCTATAACCCTATGCATATTAATAAATGAAAACCGGTAAGGAATCCTTTTTGCTAATTGTTAGCTGTTTCACTTCTTAATGAAAGAATTTCCTAGTTGCATTGATTAGATGTCCTTGTGGAGTTTTGTGCCATTTTTAATAGGTGCTACATGCGCACATAATTTATTATTGAAAGATTTCGGCTTGATTTCTTTACCAGACTTTTTTTTTTCTAGAATAAGTTCAGTTTAGAAAAATGAGTTTGGAAATTCTATTAAAATGTTCATGCAAAAAATACTTATGAAGGTAAAGTTCTGTTAAAAAGTTTATGCAAAAAAACTCTTACAAAAGGTTGAAGAAAAAGTTTAGGCAAAATAAATCGATATAAGACATTTGGGTGCTTTCTTTGGGCAGAGGGTCTACCGTGTTCTATGGAATCCTCAATCATTGCCATGTTAGGACACTGCAATTGATTATTTTTGCTAGTGAATTTATGAATTATTGCTAACCTAGGACTTACTATATGCTTGTACAATCTGATTGGCAGGACTTAGTGTTATTCAATTTGGATTGGACTATGTTCTTTTTATGGTTTTGTTAATTGAGCTATGGTTTTGCCTCCAATTTTAATTTACAACTAGCTGTATTATAAAATTGTGAACATGTCAATGTTTTGAAATAGTTGAAATGATATGCTTTTGCCACTTCAGTTCTCACAGCAAATAACTGGGGCTTAGAACTTTAACAATCTGACAACAATTCTACTGCTTCTCTGTTTAGATTTTTTTGTACACTGCTCTCTCAAGAGCTCCACTTCAATTTCGGTAAAAGGCGAATATTTTACTTTTGTAAGAGGAAATGTGCAAAATGGTAGTCGATAAATTGCCAAATTCTCCTCTTAAGAGTTAAAACAATTTGTTATTCTTCATAACTGTAAATTTTTGTTTGTCTGACTTTTGTCAGAAGCAGAAAACATTCAGAGTATGCAACAAATGACTCATACCTCATTCACCCATTATCAACCTTCAATCTTCACACACCTCAACCGATCTTCCTTTTTCAATACAAGTGACAATTACAACAAAACAAGCATTATATCATGCATTCAAAACAACTATAAAGGATTTATATAGAGTTGGGTTAGGGGCCGTGCGAACGCAGGCCCCCACTATCATAAATTATGACGTACATTATCCCACTTTGGGGAGACGTTAGGTGGGCACTCCTCCCAAGTGCAATGGAGGCCACCTACCTAGGCCATGGACCTTCATGATCGCCCATTATCCCCGTTCAGGTAAGTAAGTGTCTTGCTATTTTATATCTTCCTTATATACTAATCTCTCTATTCCACTTTGACTATTCTGTCGATGCGACGTAGGATTCTAGCTCATGAGATTCCATCAGTTAACTTGCTCCATTTTCCAATATGAAGATGACACTCTAATTCTTCCAGGTATACAAGCTCTTCTAGTGTAGTGTTGTAGATATCATGAGATTCAAGTCAATCATCTTAATTTCGGTTGAGTAACCCGTCAATGAATATGTTGTTCCGAGGTGGTCATGAAACTCATATACCCAACAGTTATACTTTTTCTGCTTATGTGAAGGTAATGGAGTGTGTCGATAATCTGAGTAGCCGATCTTTTTCCAGTTTAGATTGTAATGGACCAAAGGAATCAGCCTTTGTAAACTGTTTCTACTTCTGTAACGCCCCGAAAATGCGATTCTAAACTTGACGGTCAAAGTCAAACGTTGACTAACATTATCAGCGGAAGTCTCATTTTTTTTTCTTTTCAACTGGGCGTCACTGCCGTATCCCTGAAGGAATACAAGGCGAGAAGGAACGACGACAACTGTTTGACAACGGCAAACCAAAATAACAAACTCAAACTTAGAAATCAAACTCAACATAACTAACTTCAAGTCTTTCTGAATTTAAAACACGACTAATAAAAACTAAGCACGCCAAGCCTCATTGTTAATTCCCATTCCCAGCATATAGATCATCACCTGAAAACAAAACATTTCAAAAATGAGGGGAAAATCTTAATAATGTCTACCCCTAACCGTTAAAAACAAGTTAAGTTCGTTTCAATTCATTTAAGGGAGAGGGAACAAGTCAAAATCATTTCACAAACCTTTAACCCCTCTAACTGTTTTTCTCAACCAACCAATTCATTTTATTATGCGGGCGGGATATCAAATCCCTTAAAGTAACATTCGCCCACCAAAGGCATCAAAACAATCGCCCACCAAAGGCATCAAACATTCGTCCACCAAATGCATCAAAACACTCGCCCACCAAAGGCATAAACAATCGCCCACCAAAGTCATAAACATTCGCCCACCAAAGGCATAAACAATCGCCCACCAAAGTCATAAACATTCGCCCACCAAAGGCATAAACAGTCGCCCACCAAAGGCATCAAAACATTCACCCACCAAAGGCATAAACAATCGCCTACCAAAGGCATCAAACATTTGCCCACCAAAGGCATAAACAATCGCCTACCAAAGGCATCAAACATTGGCCCACCAAAGGCATAAACATTCGCCCACCAAAGGCATAAACAATCACCTACCAAAGGCATCAAACATTTGCCCACCAAAGGCATAAACAATCGCCCACCAAAGGCATCAAACATTCGCCCACCAAAGGCATCAAACATTCGCCCACTAAAGGCATCAAACATTCGCCCACTAAAGGCATAAACAAAACCCGCTTATTGTTTCACTTTGGATTATTAGTATCTTATGCAAAACTCAGCTCACAGCTCTTAAGTCAAACCCAACCTAGGTTATCAAAACCAATAATAAAATACTTATAAAAGACCATCTCAATTTCTCAACTCGTAAATCAAAGTACAACTATTACAGACGGTTATCCAAAATAGATGGTCACATTTCAACATAAAGTCCCTTTCGGGATGCGAATCTCAAAAACATATTAGAGAACAATAAAAACACATTTAAAGTGCATCCCAATGGGGATTAGGGCATAGACATTACCTGGTTAACTTCACTTCACAGCTAAGACGAATACACTTGAGTTCACTAATGACGCGAATCAGCTCGGGCCTAAAATAAGAGTAATTATTCTAATCAAAATGCGCCCTTCGAAGTTAGTATTAACTACCTTCTACCTAACCCTCCCCTAGGAACACTATAGGTTCCCATCAATCATGAATTTACACTCTAAATCATCTAACACATTCCAAGCAATCACATAAGCAGCTCAAAACATCACTTTCACACAACAACATTTTTATTAATAAAAAGCATCAACAAAACAGATTACAACATCCACATAAAAAGGGTCAAAACTTGACTTCCCGACATCCTATGGGTCTGGTTTTGGACTTTTCGAAAATCTTGGGATGTCTATTAAAACTTTCGTGTTGAACTTAAGACCAAAAGCACCTCCTATGGTCCCCAAAAACGATCATTAAACTAAACTGTCCAGATCTGACCTAGGCTTGGTATTCAGGGTATAACTCGGCCTATACAACTCCAAAGTCCGATCCACAAAATTCCTATGAAAGCTAACATCTAAGGGAACCTCCAGTTCAAAGGGTTCGATCAAAGGACGGCTATAACTCTCATGGTGATCCGTTCTTTAGACACTAACAAAACTGTCCCGATCCAGGTTCTTATTTAATTTATAATTTCGGTTCTAACTTTCACCATTCGGTCCCGGGGTTCTAATTTGGGCCTAAAACAGTGCCTAAGGTTAAAAGTCTTCAACCTAACCCAACCCAAGGTCCATACTTCATAATTTCTATAATTAAAACTCACTAGAACCAACTTTAATCAATTTAACTTGATTACACACAACATTAATCATGATATAGCATATCACAACCCAAAGAAACATGTAATTACTTGTTTAATAAAACAAGGATAGAACTTTGATAACCAAACACCCTAATCATGCATAAAAACATAACTTTAATAACCCTAAACATGCTTGACCTATATGAATTACAAAGGGTAATTGTAAAATACGAATTATTCTTAATCAAGATTCAAGAAAGAACTTAAAGAACATAAAAATATAAAGAAAACATTTAAACATACTACTAATCAAGAATCTCAACAACTAATTTTTTTTTACAAGATTTAATCAAAAATCAAGAATTAATCTAGATAATTAAACTCTTTAATTCGTGCATACAATAATAGTATTATCTAAAACCCTAAACATGCTTCACAAGAAATTAAGGTACATTAAACAATTGAACATTAATAATTTCACTACAATTATTACAAACCCTAATACACCAATTAGAACATAAAATTACACATAATAATTTAGACAAAAATTACAAGTAAATAATACAACACAAGAACAAATTAATTACAAATAACAACTTAATTATTTACACCCTTAATTACCCAAATTACAAGATGTAATAAAAAGAAACAATAATAATAATAATAATTACAACAGAAAAATAAAGAAAAACAAGAAAGAAAGTTTCAAGAAACAAGATTAGGGTTTACGTTAGAAGGGTGCTAGGGCAAAGTCTGGGCGGCGGTTTCCGGCAAGGGCTGACGTCGGCGTCAATCAGAGGTGGTCGACGGTGCTTGGATGGTGGCCGTGGTGGACGGTTTGATTCACAACAATGGAGTTCGCACAACAACTACGGCAGACCTCGGCTTCCTCGCGTCTGGCTGCTGGGCGACAGCCTACGGTGATGCGGTGGTGGCACGGACGGCGACTAGGCGGTGGCGGATTGACCGGTGATGACGTCTCTTGGTGGCTGTGGCGGCGGCACGAAGACAGAAAGAGAGAAAGAAAGGGAGAGATAATAGAAAGAGGGAGGAGAGGACAAACGGCGATGTGCGGTTTTGGTGGATCTCCGGCGATTTCCGACGGTGGTGGCGGTGGTCTGAGGCGGCGACTAGCGCTGTGGCTGGGCGGACGACAGATGGAGAGAGAGAGAGGGAGAGGAGAGAAGAGGGAGACTAGGGTTAGGGTTAATATTAGGGTTTGAGGGAAAAAAACTAGCTTTTATACTAATCACATGATTAAGGCCCAATTATACTATTCTTAATCCTAATCTAACCCAATAAGAAAACAAATTTTCTTTTGGAGAAAATAATAATAACTATAATAATAGTAATAGTAATAAAACAATACTAATAATAATAATATTAATACTAAACACATAACAAATAATATTCACATAATTATTCAAATAACAAATTTTAATAAACATAATAATATTAATAATAATACTAATAATAATTAGAGTAATACTAATAATACTAAACCCAAGAAATTACCGATATACCCTTGTTAGTCCCTCAACGATCCTACGAGCTCAAGCGTTAACAAAGATAAACACAAAAGAATAATAACAATTAACGAAGTCAAACCTAATTTACTAGTGACGTCACGGTCAACACCTTTGAATTTTTCGGAGTTTTACAGCTTCATTCCAATGTAGTAAGTAATGAATGTTTTATATCTTAGTCTAATCGTCTTTTTGAATTTTTCAATTCAGAGGCACTGCTGCTACGTCAGATTCGCCCACCCTGCTCTACTTTTGCAACAGGAATTTTGGGGAATTGAACTATTGAACTTGTGAGGGTAATGGAATCTGTACATACGCCTGCGACCCGCGTTCTAAGAACAAGCGTTCCGAAGTCAAAACTAGACTAAATTTGTTTAAAAATTAGCAACCTGTGCTCCGGGACTAACGACCCAGGAAGTGTTCTTAGTAACTATGGTCTGTATTATGGTCACTATAAAATCATATCAGTATTTTTGATTCAAGAGCAATAAGTCGTTTGTCGAGATTGGGATGCTTAAGGTATTCAACGACTACTTAGGTTGATTCCTTACAATGAGGAATGACAGATATATACTGTTGGGGACTCAACCAGTTATTTTACCTTAAAGTATGAGTATGTTTGTGTTTGTGAGCTTTTAATTTGTTTTAATGGTTGTTTGTGTTAGTAGTTGTTGTGTGTTCATAATATCTTTAGCTACTAAAGTGGTTTCTGAATGGTTAATGGAATGTGTTGCAACTGCATATCAGCATGTTTCCTTAGGTACTAAAAACACTAATTTACTATACCAGTACTCAGTGTTGCCCATTTATGTTTTTCAAAAAAGAAAAAAGAAAAGAAAAGAAAAGAAAAATGGGTTGGGGATGGAAATTTGTGAATCTTAAGGATGACAATGGGACGGAGAATCCTCGAACCCATTGGGGCCCCGCCTCGCTCTGGGGAATCCCCACCCTCATTGGGGACGGGGACGAGGACGTGGTCGATTTTTCAAAATCCGCTCGGAGACGGGGCAGGGATGGGGACAAAATTTTCTCCATCCCCGTCCCCATTTTCCCCGCCCGGGAAAATTCCCCATCCCCATCCCCGAATCCCAGTCCCCGAAAATTTTAAAATTAACAAATAACCTTTATTGTATTATTTTTTTCGAATAACACTTGTTGATGTATTATTGTTTGATTTTGATGTATTATTGCTTGAACAAGTTAAATACGTTGTATTTTGAACATGTTAAAAATCGGGTCCGATTAAAATTTGGTTAGATTTTGGATAGCTTTAACAAATCCCCGTTGGGGATGGGGAATCCGCCGAGATAGGGATGAGGCAAGAATCATTCCCCAAAACGGGGGGACGGGGATGGGGACGAGTTTTGAGAATGAGGATGGGGACGGGAATATACTCTTCCATCCCCGATCCGCCCCGTTACCATCCCCAGTGAATCTTAGCAATGTTTTGATTGCTTAAATAATTATTGCTTCTGATTCCACTATATTAATCTACAGAGCCCCGGCCCTCCATTAGTAAGGAATCCCATAATTTCATGCCAAATCAAAGGACAAAAGAGGCATGAAGGGTCTAGAAGGGTCTACATGTACCATTGCCTTATCATCATCATCACTATAGCCAATGGTCTTGTACTTCAAAAGATTAGTTAGGATGATGGACATTTCAAGGGTCCCTCATCTTAGGATAAATAAAATGATATGACATGAATCTATATATTGATATGACATGTGGATATGACATGTTGGTAATAAGTTAGATTCAATCTTTTTAAATTATAAAATTGAAGGTAAGATCATTATGGAACACTCTCATGATAGTGTTTGACAACAACTTCTAAGTATTAGTTAATAACTATTTAGATTAACGGTTAGACTTAACTGTCTTCAAATAGTTTTTTGAAGATAAACTTATTGGATTTAAAAAGCTCATATGAAAAATTACTTTCCAAACAACTAAATTAGATTTTTTGAATCCAAAAATTAAATGCTACGGCTAACTTATTGCCAAATACCCCTGTATCTCATATGGACGGAATTTCTGAGTATTAGTTCTGGTTTAACCATCCATCAACAATAACAGAAGCTCATGTTTTCTTTCTTTCTTTTAAGTTCAAAATTTGAACCTTTCATTTCAAGGCATGGACTCAAAACTTTCATATGTCCATACTCCATATTATAACAGTTATAATCTCTCCCACATACTATACAATATCCACCATTCATTTCAGATGGTCTTTTTTTTTCTTTTTCTTTTTTCAACCGCTCTTGTAATTCACACTCCCTGAAAGACCCACACCAACAACAGGTCCACAGTCGAACCCTGCACCAGGATGCACAGAATCATACTGCTTCCTACACCCCGGGCACCGGGCATCCACCTCGAGAATCCTCTTGTGGCAGAACAAGCAGAGCCGAAACCCGCACGCGCACGGCAGGAAACTCGAGTCCGTCTTGTCAAACTCCTCACAACAAATCGGGCATGCCGAAGGCGAAGTCTCCGGTTCCTCTGACACGACAACAACAGCAGTCCTTTGCCATGCGAATCTGGTAGAGGATGACCTAAAACTATCCGAACTTGAATTAGAAGAACTCTTCCTACTATTATTATTATACATTTGCGCGTTTCTCTTGTACTTCCCGGTTGCAGTGACCCTCGGGAGGGTCCTGGGGCGGGAAGTGTCATCCGGGGCCCACGCTCGAGGGTTCCTAAAATGCCCCTTGAACGGTGGTCCGATGTCTGATTCTGATGGCGGCTGTTGTTGTCTGTTGGGTGTGTTCGAAGACGGGAGGGAGTCTGACATGGCGTCCCAGTTATGTAGGCAGCCGTAATCTCTGTCTCCTTCCTCACTGCTGCTGCTGAAGCTGGAGCTGCTGGTTCTCCTTCGGGGGGTGGGGGTGGTTGTTCGGAGTGCGTAGTTGTGTCCCGATGAGCAGTAATGGGTGGGACCCGGACCCGGACCCATCTTCTTGTTAAGGGGTTCAAACTCGCGCATGCCGTCGTCCATGGGCTTGGGGACGGTTGTGGGATGTGTGTTGGAGTCTATCTTGCATCCCTTGCTCTTGACTGCGGCAGAAGAAAGATCCAATTTCAAAGAAATGTCAAAACATGAATATAGTCATGAACTCATGATGCACAAATCAACAACAGCAAACTCCTAGGGGAACCATGCATGACTGCGGTCCGAGGGGTACAACAATGTAGGTAGCTTCCCCGGGAACTGAAGTTCATAGAGAGGTGGTCATGATTAATGAACCTAGCGGGGGCAAAAATTTCAGGTTCGGACAAAATCCCCAGACTCGAACCCTCCTGAATTTCAATTTTGGACACTTTGTGATGTCCAAACTTCGGACCTGAATTTGTCCGGATACACCCAAACCCGAATTTACACCAAATTTAGACACAATGCCCATATTTTGTCCGAATTTCAAATTAGGGTTAGGCTTAGGACAATGTCTAAATATGTTCGAACCTAAATTTGACATGAAATTCACCTGATTTCACAATCAGATGTGACTGAGGATCAAATTCAGGCCAAAAAAATTGATGATCAAACCCGGTTTGACTCAGGTCAGACAAATTTGGGCATTCGAGTCAGTCGAATTTTTGCCTACACTAATTGAATCATGAGGTTCAAATCTGGGCAAATTGATTTCCGAAACGAAAAGGTACCCAATTGGGATGTTTTCCCTCTCAATTCAGCAGAACTTCCAGCAGAAACAGCAGAGATAACATTGAATCAAAAAGAAAACACAGAACCAAAACATCAGATATCTATCTCTTTCTCTTTCACAATTGTCAAATTTATTGCCACTTTCTATAGCTAAAAGATCAACAATTCAACATCCACCCCAAAAGCAGAAATTTTTCCCACCCAAAAAAATAATTAAAGAGGGAAATCAGCAAGTTGTGAGATAATAATAAAAACAAGTAAGCTGAAAAAAATAATAAAATCAAAGAAACGTACCTTGAGAAACCCATTGTTCTCTTCGAACATCAACCTTGTTCTGTTTAACTTTCCCAAATCTACTTCCCTGTTTTTCGAACATCAAATTCAACCCAGAACAAAAATTATCGGAAAAATTCAACATTAATACGAATTCATCATGCAAATCCCCCAAATCAAGAACCCAGAACAAAAATTATAAAAAAAAATCAACATTATTACCAATTCGCCATGCAAATACCCCAAATCAAAAACCCAGAACAAAACTTATCCAAAAAATTTCAACATTAATACGAATTCATCATGCAAATGCCCCAAATCAGAAACCCAGAACAAAAATTATCGAAAAAAATCAACATTACTAACAATTCGTCTTGCAAATACCCCAAATCAAAAGCCCTTTCACAAAAGAGCTGAAAAAATTACTCACCTCGTTCTGCAAATAAAAAACCCAGAACAAAAATCATCGGAAAAATTCAACGCTATTACGAATTCACCACGCAAATCCCCCAAATCGAAACCCCAGAACACAAATCATCGAAAAGTTTCAACATTACTACGAATTTGCCATGCAAATCCCCCAAATCGAAAATCCAGAACAACAAATCATCGAAAAAATTCAATATCATTACAAATTCGCCATGCAAATCCCCCAAATCAAAAGCTCTTTCACAAAAGAGCTGAAAAAATTCAACATCACTACAAATTCGCCATGCAAATCCCTCAAATCAAAAGCTCTTTCTCAAAAAAAGCTGAAAAAACTGCTTACCTTTTTCTTCTTCGCAGAATCTCTGGCAAAAGCAGATATACGAGGATTAGCAATGGCATCGGAACCCATATTCGCCCAATTCGAAGAACAACAAACAAATCGAAACCCTAATTTGCTCTGAAGATGAGAAAAACGACGACAAAATTGAAAATTGATGAGGAGAGAGAATGGAAGAGAGGAGACGAGAGGGATTCCGTTGATTTAGCGCACCACAAATTTAAGAATCTCTTTTTTTGGAGGGATGTCTGAATTTTATACGTGTATTTATAGATAAAAATAAATAAATTTTACAGAGGAAGATTAATTACCTAAACACCCTTTAAGATCTGTCATATTTACGCAACGTTCACGTTATCTGCTCTCACTTTTTCGCTGTACCCTTGCAACGGTCGCTACTTGTTTTGTTCTGTTTTCCTTTTTATTTTTAAACTTTTCCACAATTTAAGCTATTTTTTTTGGCAAAAAAGGATTAAAAGGGATCTGTATTTTGGTGTAATTATTTTAAGAGTCTTAATAAATAATTGTAATGTGGCATTATATTTGTTGTAATTATTTATTGAGGATATTCTGACATATTTTTCAGCCAAAACCGCATGAAACATTGATTTTTGTGTTTAAAGTTGTTTTAATTGAAGTCAACTATCACTTTCAACATCAATGTTTAGTTTTGTCAAAGTTACACAACCCTAATCAATAATAAATTATGTAATTAATATTTTGTGCGTAAGAAAATAGGTCGAAATGTCCCCCATAAATAATTACAACAAAGATAATGTCACCCTACAATTATTTGTTAAAATACAGGAAATTTAAAATAAGGGTTAATTGCTCTCTAGTATTGGGCTTAAGATTGAACTTAAAATGAGATATTTTTTTTACAATTAGGTGTTGCTATCAATCCACTTGGTTTGACCAAGAATTTATTTTTGATTAAAATTTGGTAAAAGCAAGTAGGTCTGTTGTTGATGTGACATGTCTGATGTGACATGTTTGATGTATTTGACATAAGTAGTCGGTGAACTTCAATGTAGATTAACCCAAAACAATGAGGTGGTTAAACCAGACATAACTTGGTTAACATGAACTTATTATGGGATAACTGTCCATTATAGGTTAACCCAAACCAATGAGATGATTAACCCAAAATACAGTAAGTTAACATGAACTTGTTCTGGGTTAATCGTCAATGGTGTCCATGTTGAGTGCTTTATGTTAGCATCGTTACCCATATGGTCTATCTTCATAACCCTAAAGCATAACTTATGTAGTTTTTACTTTATTAAGTACCAATTTAAGTATACAAACCTTATGTTGGGCCATGCGTTAGAGATGCGTGAAGTTCATGTAGTTAACCTGCACCAATGATGATGTGATTAACCCAAAATACAGTAGGTTAACAAGTTGAACGAATAGGGTAACTGCAAACGCAATTTTAATTATTAAATATTCATTTCCCATCATTATACCTATGCATATAGGTTGGGCTCTACTAAAAAAAACATCAAACCGTAAATGTTTTTTGGTCAAATGTGAGTTTGATTGATGGTAGACACAAGTTGTAAAGAAAGCCACTCATTGTAAATAAATCTTATGCCCAACACCACAAAGCGATTAACCCTTAAAATAATTACATCAAAACATGAATATTTTGATTTTTTTTTGTGGGTTAATTATTGTATTTACAATTGGAAAATTAGTGGACGTAGATCAATTAAGGAAAAGATAAGACAAAATCTTTCTATAAACAAGACAGAATTCTTTTCAAATACTACTAACAAAAACGAAATATTTTTCCAACCCAAGTAAAAAAGAAAATAGATATATTTTGCTTTTCTTTGCCTCAGATATAATGACTAGAATCTTTTTAATTAACACATTTTTTCTTAAACTAAAACAAAGTGATAATATCATCCACATGATAAACATCCATTACATATAGGTATATTTCATTACTTTGAGGGTTATTATAACCTATAAACAATATAAAAATATTTATTTATTTATATTTTTTCATAAATATAAAATTATGCATAAAATGTGCATTTTCTACTATGATTGATAAAATTAGCTATTATTTATATTTTTTTAACCTAGCTAATAAATATTATACTCTTATAATTGATAAATATATATAATTATTAAAGAAAATATTATTAAAAGTTAATAAAGTGTGAGATATAGACATATGTGTATCATTGTCCTTTTTTTTTATAAGTTGGGTTGATAATTGATAAATACCAAATTAAATATATTATAAGATAAAACAATTTAGTGAAAGCGATTGTAGGCTAATTTGTAACATTGAGGTCCATTAATTTGACATGGTACAAATATCTCTACCATTCCATCGATAAATAAGCCAAACTGTAATTATTGTAATCGATATTAACCCTTAATCGATCCAAACAACAATAATATCAATGTATGTTGGTCTCATTTCAATAGGTACAGAGGAATTCGAATATGAAAAAAGATTCATTTATCGAAAAAGTAATAGTTAAGTGACAATCAATCCTACTTTCATGCTCCCCACAAATGTTTAAATTTTAGACAAAGTAAAATATATTTGATTAGTGAAACTTATAGAGTTGACTTATAAAATTTGTTAATGGTTACTCATAAAATAAATGACTAGTAAACATATGAAATTGACTTGATCTAAAAGCTGTATATAAAAAATTTACCTCGACAAATATTGCTATTTATGAAAGAAATTATTGGTCAAAGTAGTAGTAGTTGAAGGTATTAATAAGTCGGTGAATTGTTTAGGTTCAAATAATATAAGAGTATAAGAGGCAATAAGTGAAGCAAGTGGTTTGGGCTTACGTTCTTGCACGTTCATGTTTGCTTAAACATTGCATGGTTTTTAGAGGTAGTCGGCAATGCATTGCAACATTTGTTTTTGTTTTGTTTTTTGTTTTTTTTTTTGGGACACATGATTGTTGTTGTATTTTTGCTTACTATGCTAGATTTTGCTAGTGCCTGAACCTGTCTTTTTCTTCTTGTTATTATTTTATTTTATTTTATTTTTTGAGGAGAAGGGGATATGAATTAATTGATACACATGCGTGAAGCATTTATATCATTGTGAATGTCTTAAAATTTTCCATTTTCTTGTGCTTCCTTTTTTGTATGTTTTTTCTAAGTGTATGGAAAGGCTGGATAAAGTCAGAATTGATAAATTTATGTCAGAAAAGGTTGAAAAAGACATTCTGGTATAGAAAGCATCCTGACAAATTAGCTCAGGAGAAGGGTTCCATCACTAAGTTGTAATAATGATAAATGTTACCTTATATTTTTACAAGATGCTACATTTATTAAAAATATACAAAAAATTATATAGATTTAGACACTTTATATAACAGTGGGTATAGAAGGATAGAAAAATGTAGTGAATATTGATAAGTGCTTCTTGTATATATGAATACTTGGTTGTTTTGATTGGAATTTGGGAAATATTTGATTTGATTGTGTTATTTTATACCCGAATTTCCCATATTACACTTGCTTTGGAGTTTGGTGAGTTTTGTAGGGAACTTGTGAAGAATCGATATAAACTGAGCCCAAAAAGCAAGTGTAGATCCAAGTTATGAGCTTAAAGGACCAAGAAGTGAGGTGTTGGATCATCCAAGGCCCAAACAATGGCCCAAAGTACTCCTAGGCTCGAGAAAGCAGTGACACGGGTGCCCTCAGGAAGAGCACGGGTCGTGTCTATGGCCAGAGAGTGAGAAAATTCAAGAAGAAAGCTGACACGGTCCGTGTCACAGGCTTGTGATCCGTGTCGCATGGGGCGCGATCGTGCCTACTACAACGCGATCGTGTCTATCCTGTCTTTTCATTTTCGGCGGTTTTGAAGTGA
Source organism: Portulaca oleracea (assembly GCA_029582165.1). NCBI lineage: Eukaryota > Viridiplantae > Streptophyta > Magnoliopsida > Caryophyllales > Portulacaceae > Portulaca > Portulaca oleracea. Next base: position 19,420,959 of record CM055892.1, read on the forward strand.
TGTTTGCCTATATTATGGGGATTTCTGGCCGAGAAGAAAGAATCATCCACCATCATCCATTTCATGCCCTAATCATATCATTCATCATCCATATTCCATTCCATGATTGAAGATTGAGAGAAGATTGAAAATCGAAGATCGAAGAGCAATTTGAACATACCTTGAAGTGGAGGAGCAAAAGTCCTCCATTGTTGATTCCTAGCAAGATTGTTCTTCACTTGGGTTTATTTCTCATTCTCTCATAGATTTTCATATGCTTTCTAGAATAGATTTCAATTGCTTTGTAGTTTCAAACATGAATTGTGAGTAGTTCTTTTTAGTTTAGGGGATGAACCTTTGAAGTTGCTTGATGAATTGACTTTGTTGGATTGAATAATCATGAATTTAGTTTGTTTCAATCTATTTGGTCTTTGAATCGAATTGTTATTGCTTTTGCTTGATCACCAATTGCATGTTAATAGGTTGTTGGATGAAGTACCGAAAGGAGAAGTTTAATTACCCGAAAACCTAGATTAAACTAGTTAAAATTATCTAGACATAGAAGTTTTAACTAGGGCTCTTGAGATAATTTGATCTTTAACCTTGACTAAATCGAAATAACCACGAAAGTAGGTGCTTGGTTAGTCTTGGCAATTCGCTCTAGTGACAAAATCTCATTGCAAAGTGTTTTATGCTATTATCGAACCTTGATTGTGCAAATTAATGAAATGAAAGTTCAATCCACGTCGTTGATTCGTTATTTGACTTAGGTTTCATCCCCTGAACACTTTTTTTTCCCTTGATTTCATCAGAATAGTTCGGTGAATATTCGTTTGTTTAGACCTTGTTTGTGATTAGAGTTAGATTTAGTTGATTCAAAACAAAAACTCGATCGACTTAGCGATCAACTAGGAGGCTAGTTCAGTGCGTTGAAAGGAAAAGTCCTTGTGGGATCGACCTTGATATTTGTTACACGTACACCCGTGCGCTTGCGGCCTATCAAATATGTAGCATCATAAAGAACAAGGTCATAACAGTTTTAGATATATTTATTAGGTCCAAATTCCTCATTTCTCATTAGGGTTTTTGATCCCAAGGGATGAATCATAGAGTAAATGGACCATAAAGTTTCAAGAATACAAAATAAAATGTAAAAAAAATTAAAATTGATATTTCTCATAAATTAAAACCCCATAATCTTACTTGAAATTTTATGGTTCAACGTGATAACCCTCTATACAAATACCTTCCTTATCTCAAACTAGGATGGGCCACCAAGTACCTTGATGTAGGCCCACATACCATATAAGATTAATATTCCCCTTTTCAATTATTTACCCCATTCTAAAAATTCTTTCTAGCAGGAAGTATATTTTCTACATTTTTGGATTTGATGTGTTCCTAATTGAAGATGATTGATGATTACCTTGGAATGATAAGTTTCTATTAAAGAGATATGCATCATTATCACCTGAAGTAGGTTTTGAAGTTGAATATTAGGTTTTCAGTTTCTTGGCCTAATTTTCTATTAAAAGTAGACATATATCATCACCACCTACAGTGAATTTTGAACTGAAATTCCAGATAAGGATAGTAACATGCAGCATAATCAAGTAGTTGTTAAAGTAAAATATGAGTAATTTCTTATTTTATTTTACTCATGTTTTAACTAAATATGAATGATGTTAATAGCCAAAATCAGATGTTAAAAAAATCAAAACCAATATTCTAAAATCTTGTCCAAACCCTAGGGTAATGTATAGAGGAGTCAGGTGTATCAATTTTACCTCCCCCTTATTCTTTTATACAATCGATATGGTGCAAAAATGGAGCGGTATAGTGAAATTATGAAAAGTGCAGTAAAGTGTAGAATTATATGGTAAAATTTGTGGAAGATGTAGTTGAGAAAGTGTGAAAAGTGAGTACAAAGAAAAGTGAAGAGATATATTAGTAATGATTGTGATAAAGTATGATATAGTTTGGTAAAATATGGAAAAATAGAGTAATACGATGAGTTGTATCACACTGCACCATACAAGGGGGCCTGAATTTTGCAATTTAGAGAAACTTTTAACCCAAGATTTATCAATCTTTTGCTATCTGCTCCTTTCTTAAAAAAGGCATGTGAAGAAACATTTTATCTTGACCCTATACAATCTAAGTCCATAAAATTTAATATTTTCCAACTGTCCAATTTACAATACTGACACCTTTTTAGTTTTTACCATATAAAGCCCTAAAAGAATGCAAAAACAAAAGGGGAGGTAATTCAATTATAGAATTCTCAAATTCTAGGTCTAACATTCTTCACTTCAGTACATCCCACTGTACATCTATAATGTAGCCAGAAGAAGCTTAACTTGAAACTGTAACACTGAAACACATACCCCATAAACATCCAAGGGGACACATTTCATATAAAGCTGAAATAATCCTACAATTATAGACACCCTTGTCCTTGAAGAGCTATTTTTCATCTTCCTATGTACAATATCTCTTGCCACTCCTGCGGAGAAGATCATGAATGATGAGGGTAATAAATCGTGCCGAAGAGATAGATTCAGCTGTTCTTTTTAGTGAAGAGTTTGTTCAAGGGATTTGTATGATGATGGGTCAGCAAATTTAATCAGCAAGTTAGCCTGATAAGAACTGGTGAAAACGGCGCACCCTTGCTTGGTTGAGTCTCGCGCATTGATCGGATGACAAACTTTTCCTCTTCCTCTTTGGCCGGAACAGGAAATCTTCGGTGTCCAGAACATAAGATATCTAGAGGTTGAAGAAGATCCCATCATATCATTAGACAGAAATGCAGAAATAGTAAGTTTGTTCTTTTGGTGGGTATGTAAAAGTTGGGTAAAGTACGGTTAGGTACGTCTGAGTAGGTTTTGGTAGGTTTAGGTAGGAGTACGTAGCAGGTAATGAGTTTTTTCAGAAGCAGGAAAGTTTAGGTAGGTTTAGGTAGAAAATAGTAGAATTGGTAAGAATGTGTAAAAGTTGGGTTGTGGGTAGTTTACATTGTGAAAGAACAGGGTTCCCCTTAAACCACATATCAAATTGCCTACCAAAATATTGAAAAATCAAGCCATATGGTAGTTTTCAGTTTCAGACAGAATATAGGTTAGTAGTAAGGTTACCTTGGATGAGTTGCAAGCTACTTTACATTCCAAGCCATTGAAGAGTTCAACATCTTCCATGGATTTTATTGTTGCTGAATATTCATCCAAACCAGCATACATGCGTTTGCTCCTGCATTTGAGGTGAGGGACATCGGTACCAAATTGAGAGTTGAGAAAGTTGACTGCTACTACAGAACAAAACAACACGAGTTTACTACATAAACATAGAGAGTCTTACCTCTGAAGCATGATGCCCGGAGACTCGTTTATTCTAGAGACGACCCCAAGCAAATAATTGAACAGATATGCTGCAAATCCGGGCTCTATAGAAACTGCCACCATGTCAGCTTTCTCATTTCCATGATCCATCAGCTGGATCGACAAGCAAGAAGGCGAAGAAGACTAGCAAAAAAAAAAAAAAATCAATTGACTTTAATCGCACGCACTACACTGTCGCTCAAAACCTAAGAGCGATATGCTGAACATTACAATTGAGAGCGAAGGCAAGGTTCTTACAAACTCAAAGCGGTATATATTCTCCTCGGGAAGTATGACACGAGCATTGTGGTGATAAACTGAGTCATTGAACTTCCTACGTGTTCGGGATTTCTCGTACTCATGTAGTTGGAGAACTTTATTGTCCATTTCATCATCTGCAACAGCTTGAAGCTGTAGGAAAGAAGGTTAGGAAAGGTCATGATAAACTGCATAAATTTTCACACGGATGGTTTTGCTGCCCTAATTTTCATATAGATGATATGTTGTTTCATTGTGCAGAACTTTGATCTTGAATATGATTGTGAACTAAATAGCCTTTTTTGGCTTTGAATAATAATAGGAAAAGGTTAGGTAAGGCAAACGGAAGGTGGTTCTTCATCCTAGATACATAGTAGTTAAGGACTCCATACCTGCTTAACAAGTTTATATATCAATTTGTCCAGTGTGAATAACACATAAGACTGGTTCCCTAAAGTTTCTCGGCAATCATCTTCAAACTTGGCATTATCGGATGTACCATCCAGCAAGCGGTAGAGAGAATTCATAAAACTGCATGACCCAAGCGACAACCAATCAGTTTAGTATGTAGTATCAATGCAATTCAAATGCATAAGGTTTATTTAACTTTCATTACCTTGAATAAGGATCTGAAGGGCTCACATCTTTTGAATTTCTCGATCTTGTTTCACAAGATATTGAGCTCATTTTTGCACTCAATATCCTTGCATACAGTATCTGACAAGCCAACAGCAGAGATTATGTAACTCCAACTATTTTCCATTTAACAATATTAAGTTGGAAACATTGGCATGGATTCAATATGTGGCTGTTCAGCGACAAATGACCGCATGAAAAAGGTGGGCAAATTGCATTTTGATTCCCAATGACCACATGAAAAAGGTGGGCAAATTGCATTGTCATCCCACAATCACCAAGATATGAAATGCTAGAGCCATTGCTAACCCACATTTTGAACCCCCTGACAAGTTACTAGGTACTCCCTAGTCTATCTAGCAAGGTAGTCCCTCTCGCTTTTTTTGGATATACAACAACAACGAACTACTAAGAGAAACACATTTGAGCATGGCCTAAGGGACCCAGATGCAGGCAGTCTTCCCCCATAAACTAAAGTTCATGGAGAACTTAGTCGTTGGGACTACCTGCTCGGCAGTCCAGAGACTATTGAATAACCCCAACACCCCCCCCCCCCCCGCCCGGCGAGATCAATGGTAAACGAGAAGGAAGTGAGATGCACACTTACCTGGTGAAGCCTAAATAGGACATAGAAACTGTCATTTCCATAGAAAATCCTAGAATCTTTCTTTTTGCCATCTTGTGAATCCAAAGACGAATACTTTGCTAAGGGCTTAACAGTCAACAAGAAACTGTACGATAATGGTAATGTGGTCCCATCTCTCATGTGGTTCAGCTCAATGCCACCTTCATTCTCAACCTTACCCTCAAGATCTCCACCATATTCCTCTTCTTCATGTTCTTCCCGAGAGCACTCATCGCCAGCAGATACACTGCGTGACACACCATCACCAGCCACAGAAGCATTTTCACTGTCGTCATCATCATCATCCTCATCATCATCGCTACCATGTCCATCACCGTTCGCCCCTTTAGCCCCAACATTGGCATCTTGGCATTTGTGGTTTTCCACACCAACTTTTTCTTTGGACTCAGCCCCTGTACCTGCCTCTCGATACATGGCAGTGTTGTCCTCATCAAAGTCACCATTAGGGGATAATTCACCCTCTTCTTTCTCAACCTTGGAATGCCCCACAGCTTCCTCACGACAACGAGTTGATTTAGAGTTTTGGGTGTTTGTTCCATGCGCCAATGTAGAAGCTGAACCATCAGGAACCTATAGATTCAGAAGGAATAACTATCAGATCATATAGCATGTTAAAACGTGTAAATACTGACACTATGCTAGTTTTTCTATATAAATATATGGGATAAACCAAGAGCAGATACCCCTAATGATGGCTGGATGGCATCAACATTTGACACGGACTCATGTACATTATTTTGAGGTGTTGAACTGGAGCTGAGTAATTGCTCGGGTACTCTATCAGCAACAATAGCCTCATTCTGGCTCTTTGTTTGGGTATTATTAGTCGATAATTTTTCTCTACAAGTTGCATCTGAGTCACTTACACTACCCCCTCTATTTTTAGCACCAACATCAATATTTCCTGCGGCTCCTACACTATTTCCTCCAGCTTGGTTAGAAGCTTTAAAATCTTCAACGCCGTTAACTCCATGGGATCGCAAACAAACTCCGAGCATTGGCTCCATAAAGGAAGTCCAAATCTTCATGACTTTGTCCAACTGCTCTTTGGTTGTGCAAACCTCCTCACATGAAAATTTTATTAATTTGTACAAATCTTCATGAATGGCACTATCAGAATACTCGAACTTCAAATGCGGAACCAATCGCCTTCTGTTTCCAGCAGCAACAGCCATAAGAATGTCATCCTCTTCCTGCAGTGTCTTTTTAATTTCTCTGATCTCAGCAATTAAGGCTGCCAGCAACAAAAATATGAGAACGAATGGAACCAACAAAAGAGGATGTATAGCAATCAAACTTCACAAAAGGTAAACACATTCTAGCAAGCCTGGAAATGGCAGAGCATCATTGAAAAGCAGGGGAAAAAAAAGTAGCGCGCGTGAGCGTAGTACTCCATTTCTAGTGGTTCATGGCATGCTCAATTCTCTCCAACCCCAACCCAAAAACATGGATTCAAAATGTGGTTGATCCAAACGGATGCATTAGAAAGGTTTTGGAGTATGATGAAACCCCGTGTTTTCCCCAGTGATAGCCAATATAGAAAGTGATTGCAACATTAGAGCAATTTTTCAACACCTTTTGAAACCGAAAAACGCGACCGAGGCTACATTTTGAATCACTGCCCCCAAACAACCCCAAAAAACGCTTTCAGGGAGATTCATTTACAACGACAATTCCTTTGTGACCCAAAACTCTGATCGCAATCCAACTCATAGCAAGTGATCCTACATCACTAACCACAATTGAAAAAGTTGATTTGTATTGATATTGACAAGCATTTTTCCCAGATCCATCTCATTGTTCTTGAAAAATTACATAAAAGAGTTGTTTAGAAAGAAAGCATACATGCTTCTAAAAACCAGCATACTTGTTTCACAGCTACTGACAAGCCCAGGACACAGACTCAAAGTTAAAACAACTTCTCTGGGCCCTTCTTATGTAATAATGACCCAACACACCACAGCAACATGACGCAGACACTTTCTAATATTCTAGTGTATACAAAATTAAAGATTCTCCATTTGTTTCTCTTAAATGGTTTTGAGATCAAGTAGCAGAAACAAACACTAGGAAATCCCCTAGGTATCCTGTTACTCTTTTCACACGATGGATCACACTAGTACCAGGTATTCATTCAACTTTCAGAACTAAACGGCAGATGATGCATGGAAAATGTGAAATAGATATCACAACAAATAACTTACACTTGGAGCTCAAGTTCTTGGAATCTTGCTGCTTGAAATAGAAGCTTCGATGATCAAGGGATTTGTAGTGATTTTTGGCATAGACCTCAGCCCACACCTTATTAAAATCTGCGCGGCACTTTGTCCACTCATCTTGTTTCTGCCTAATGCGAGTTAGGATGATTGGCAATCCAATGGCTGGAGTTCTACGTAACATGTCGAGGACATCCAAACCATGGTCACCATAAAGTCGCTCAATGCACCTTAAGTTGAGAGCTACAAGCGAGGGAGAAGACACACCCAAAAAGAAAACCCATTAAATAAATAAAGACAGCTTAGTAAGGATTTGCACTGATAATGCTAGATATGGCAGGGGGGGAAAGCACCATACGTGTAAAGTAGTCCTCAATGTGAATAGGACCATCCTCACTGACAATGTTATTATGAATGTCGTTCAACAGATCTTGTGCTCGTTTGGCAGTTGACCTCACAGATTCCAGCAACATGTCCAACTCAAACCTAAAAACGTGACGCAAGATTTCATGATTGAGATCAAATTACTGATAAAGGAAAACCGCACAACATATTTAGGCACAAGAAAGCACACACCACTAATATCACATAAATAGATTCACTATAAGACACTACAAATACACGGTCAATTGAAGTGGAAATATAAGGCTTTTACATGCAAACCAACAAAAGTTACTTCTTACCTGTCATCTTCACATCTAAAAAGACTATCCTCGTATTGGTTTCTGCGCATGTGTTTAAATGAGTAATCCTCACTTCCTGATGTCACAGAGACCCAATGATCATTCAACACTTGTGCATCCTCTTCAGTTCGCTGGCTTACGGTAGGTATTGGGTACTGTTGCATGCAGGCAACCACAGTACATTAGTGCTGAGCCCACAGATACAGCATCCAACAATAACTCAAAGGATAGAACCATACATCATCAGGCAAAAGCCGATAGCTCGGGGTACAGCGTTCACAATCAGAAAGATCAAGTTCTTGGATGGATTTAGAAATATAATCCCTATTCAGCTTTTCTTTAGATGGCTCAATCTCACGCTTGGGTGCTTTGTCTTTGTCCTCTACCTTCACTGATCGTGAGTTATTGGTATCACTCAGCAGAGACTCTGCAGTAAATCAACACCTTGTTTAACTAGATTCAATATGATCAACAAGATATATAACATAACATAAACCAACAAGATCATATTTGTCTTCAAGAACCCTATCTACACATAAGAAACCCATAGGGACGAAAACATATCTATCAAATACTCATCTACATTCCTGCATCCAGAAGGAATGAAGGCTTGTAATATTACTTACTTTTGTTCATGACGCCAGCGAGAAATTCATCTGCACAGAGAAAGCAGAATATTTAAAGGGTGGAAAACGAAAAATGTACACCAGTTAAGGTTTCCCTCAAGAATAGAACATTGCATAATATAATGACAACAATTCAATGGTTAGTGGGTTACCAATATTCTCACATCGCTCCACAAATTCACTGAATCCTTCCATCAGATCAGGAAACTTTCCCAAGACATCAGCAACCTAAAGTGAAGAAGCAATAGATGAATATACTCGTACAATTGTTACGACCTCCACAATCAGCTAACACTGGCTAGTAGCTAACATAATTTCAAACTCCTCTGAAATCAGCTAAGACTGGCAAACACAATTTACTTCTCTATTAAACTAGTTGTTTGAGCGAAAATTAATTATTTCTTTTTCCTTTAGGATATCTCAAAGTAAATATCCTCTCGAAACGAAGGATTACACATTGACCCCTGCCGTTCCTCTAGGGCAAAGCAATCCAATGTCCGAAGTGGACAGAAGTTTGTGTGATAGAGAGATATCCACCCTTTACCACACAGTTATTGCAAAAATATCTGACTCTACATCCACCTCCTCTCGAGGTGCTCTCTCAAATGCCTTGGCACGAAAATTATACTAGTAGCAAACTCTGCTACCATTGGGTATAGATCATTATTGTTTCCATAATTGCATTCTTATGTCATAGAACATGCAACGATCACATCCTTCGATAGGTCCCACACATCAGAAACTATTAGTAGGATGAAGAACATCACTACTACAGTAACCGCAAAATCATAGCTACGATAACATATCAAACATGGTAATTACCAATCTTAATAAGGAACATTGAATATTGCCAAATAAACGAATCCCTGAGGTGAAACAGTTGATTCTTTACCAAGCAGTTGGATATATGAATCAAACACTTAGATAGTGAATCATTATAGGACTTAAAGAAGATGTAGAATGTGGCAAGAGGCAGGACAAGATAAACAAACATGAGGCTTTACGAGCAAGGTATCAACAAAGAGACCAGAAAGGCATACCAAACTTTGTAATTCATTTCTCGTAATTATCTCCGAGCTGTACATATGCAGACACTTCAAGAAGGCCTGATAATCACCTGAGTTGCCCAATTTTTCCTTGACCTTCTCACAGAACATGAATTCTTGGGTGTACAAGCCTAGTATACAATTTAAGTAGAACAGGGCAAAGTTGGACACATGAGAGAAAAGTTACATGGAGATAGAACAGTTAAAAGTTGTCACTTGTCAGGCAATTGAACAGATGGCATGAATACATTGAACTGAAAGACATGTAAGCCATGTTGAGTTGATGAATACAGACAAGGATTATGTTAAAAGGCTTTTCATTCTTTACAGAGTAGCTCTTATACATTCATTCATAAAATAGAATCTAAAATCATCAAACTCATAAATGACATGCAAGAATACAGCTAAATCATACATCAACAATGAAAAAGAAAATACAAGATAGCTCAGTTCATTATAAGTGATATCGTCATACATGAGTTTCAACTTTCAGCAACAGCCAAAGGAAACCGGGATGACAATATCATCACACTAATGATTTCCACCACAACATCAACAAGTCAGCAGACATTTAATTTATAGAACATTCTCTTCATAAACATTGTTGCCCACAAGGCCCTTGGAACTTGATAAAGCCACTTGGACACTTCAAGCAAGACAAAGGGATGTCAAATCAATCACAATATGGCTAAGGGATGCAAATGAACAGAAAATAATTACAATGTACATAAGAATTACGCATGCCAATAGAAGAAAAGCATCCGTTAGAATTACCCTTAAAAGAATTTTTATCATCAGATGTTGCCACAATAGGCCTTGCTCCAACACCTTCAACCTTGCGGGCAGGCTTCCTTTTGTCAGAATGACACTGAATAGTTGGATCCTTGTCGTTCTCTTGCTCAGGTTCCCTATTACGATCTTGATGGTCCTTATCTCGTTTCCTTGAATCCTTGTACAACTTTGTAGCTTTTCCATCCTCCAAACCAGTACAGTCCGCAATAGCCTCGTGCTCATGGGAAGAACTGACCCTATCCTTCTGCAAGCGCTGCTGACAAAATTGGCTGATACATGTTAGCCAATCAAGAAAATATTAATGGAATGTAATTGAACCTTAACTAAAGTCAGATTACCTTGTCTGCATGTCGCAGTGGAAGTACAGTTGGGCCTCTTTCATGGGGTGGGAAATCTCTTCGATGGCGACCAGTTGTTCCTGATGAGTTATCAGGTAAAAATCGAGTGAACTCTTCCAGCAGATCAGGGTGTTCTTCAAAAAGCTGTGAAACCTGCAAAAGCATTGGAAAATGCCAAAGAAATTAACACGAGAAGTAAGCAAACCTTTAGATGTGAGTCAAGCTGATGATCTGTCATAAAAGAATACATGACTGAATTGCTGAGAATAATGCCAAAGCTTTTACCTCATCATAAACTTCAGTGATAGTTTTGTGCTCTTTACGATACATATTCAGAATCTCAAGAAAAGACTTATATACTCGGTCATCATTATGAAATCGTTTCTGCAGTGGCAAAGAAAGATACAATTAAAACAAAGCTCCAACAGCAACTACCGGGATTCCCAACACATTGATCCATCACCTTTATCTTGTTGACAAAACCAATAGCCTCTTCAAACTCCACCACCTTTTTCGGTGCAGGACCCTCGTCATCAAGAGTGATCTCATAGCCCTTGGGTAGAAAGGTATTAAACCCATAAATGAGGTAATTATGGCCTTTGAATAATTCCTTCACCCGAGCTATTACGCCCTGAGTGTCTATTCTGCATACGAGAATGAGCTATGTTACATAGATGCATCTCTTGAAGCGCTTGATACAAGGAAAGTATTTGAAACAGGTATTCAAGTCTTCTAGATGTGTCTCCAATTTAGACTTAGACCCTTTTAACGGTGAGAAGGTGAAGTTGGATTAGGAGTAAATTCCACCATGTTGATGGATTGAGCAAGGAGAAAGATAGGCAGAGAGCAGGGTAGAGAGACAAAGAGGTAGGAAAGAGACACAAACACAAAAAAAAATAAAAAATAAAAAAAATTGAGGGACTGATGAAGTTGCTCAACTAGTGAGGGATTGACTAACTACCTCAATTGAGACTCCAATCAGTGATTGCCACATCTTTACCAAGCAAAAAATGACTCATGGTTGCAATTACTCTTATTGAATCTTACACCAAGTTTCCATCCCCACTTCAAAAGTCTAGTAGGATGAATCCAACAGAAATGGAGATGGCGAATATAAGAGACCAACTGAGCAATTAACAAAGTGAACTGACAAGTGATGACTATATCCAACAGTGTGCTATGAGACAATGGCAGTTTTCTATGTAAGCAGATAAATCCACAGGATTGAAACAAGAAAGCTTTACCTTTGACTCTTAAAATCTTTCATGACCTCAAGGAACTGCTCATATTTTTCCTTCTGGTCCTGAAACATTTCCTTCACTTGTTTGAGATACTGAAGGGCATCATCGGTGGTCAATTTTTGTCCAGCACCGCCACCTCCCCCAGTGCGTTGGGATTGACCATGTCTTCACACAAAACACAGAAAAATCAGCCAAAGTCACATGTCGTTACAATCATAAACCACATTCACCACCAAGGCTTCCCACAGTCCCACCTCACTTGATCACATTCTCAATTTTTGAACCAGTTCAAAAGTACAACAACAGTAACAACAACAAACTCCCAAGGGAAACACATCTGAACGCAGTCTGGGGAATCCAAATGTAGGCAACCTTCCCCATGAACGGATATTCATAGACAGAATGATTACCATGGACCCACAAAAACCTTTCGAAAACCACATTGAAAACCAATTTAGAAACTAAAAGCAACCCAAACGGAAAACCTTTAAAAATCATTTGAAAGACCGGCGCCGTTTCAAAAGTACCAAAACCAATACTCCGAAATCCCGCCTAAGTGAGGTATGGAGGGGTCGGATGTAGCAGTATTACGCCTAAATTTTGCAATTTAGAGAGATTGCTTCCAATTGACTCTAAACTAGTTCAAAAGTAAAAACCCTAAATACCCAGACTACTTAGAGTCCACAAATTTTCAACTCCTAAAATAGTAAAATTGCTAACCATAATTTGGTGGCTGGCCTCAACAAACACTGGGATTGCACTCAAAACTACACCATTATCATAAGTCTCAGTAATTACAATTACAACTCAACAATTCTCAACCTACAGCATGAAATTAGGGCACAAACCCCTTGCTTGCTTCAATTCAAGATATCCCACACAACACAGACTTTGCATGAAACAATCAAAGCATGATCAACTAAAGTACTACAAGCAGATTTCTTACACTTTCCACAAAACTCACAAACCATTCATCATATCATATCATATAACAAACATCATATCATATCATATGATAACATATCATATAACAAAAAAAGAAAGAAAAAACTTACGATTCTCCACGAGAAGTTCCAACCTGTCGTTTGAATTGAGAACCACTATTGCTCTCCTCCCGTAGTCTCTTCATTCCTGCACTTCAATTAAACCTCACCAATTCCATCAAACAACACAAATTCAACCAAAAATTCAACTCAACTTCGAACACGTAATTAAAGACGGAGAATTACAAACAAAAGAATGAATAAACCTTCGCAATTGACCGAATTTAGATCCGAAATTGAGCAGCAGAAAACAATGCTTTGATCAGCAGCAAGAAAACCCCAATTGCTGCTCAAATTCACATCAATTTGGCACCACTTCTTTGTGTTTACAGTTGCTTCTTCCTAGTTTTAACCCCCGAACTAAAATGTTTGCAAGAAAAAAGTGAATTTTAGGGGAAAGAAAGATTGAAGAACACAAGTTCGAAGAAGGGGAGAAAAGAATTGGACTTTGGGAGACGAAAAATAGGTGACAAATTGGGGACGAGGAGAGAGAGGGAGAAAAATTAGGGGGGAAAGATTGAGCAAGATTTCAGAAAATTTTGAGAAATAAATTTGTTACAACCGGAATGCAGTACATAAGCTGGTTTAAGAATGTCTAAACCTATGTTGAATGATATTTATTCCGGCCCAAAATATTTATTAATTTGATTAAATTTTGATTATTAATTAGTTATGATTATAATGGATTACAGTGTCAAATTACTGTCGTTAAAAAAATATCCTACCAAAACTTATTATAATATTAATTCTATATTGTAACTTGTTCTTATTTGTGAGTAATTAAGAGTCAAAACTTAGTTAAATTGACAAATATTTTGGGTAGGAGATAGTAGTTTGTGCGTTGCTTTTACCCTAAAAAAAAAAAGAGAGAATGTCTAAGTCTGTTTTCTAAGTAATTATGGCCCTGTTATTTGTGCGGTTCCAGACGGCACCCACCATATATTTCTACACTTACCACAATTCTTCCATACTATTTCACACCTTACCATAACAATCATAATTTTCTCTCTCCTTACTTTCTTTCTCCTCACTTTTCTCCTCTGTTTTTTACATTATCTCTCCTTGCCTACCACATCAATCATTTTTAACATAAATTTTATCATATCTTACCATATCATACCACACTCTCCACAATATTACCATATCATACCATTTGTTGCTTCCAATTTGCCGCACAAAAGAACAGGGCCTATATTGTTAATTTAAATAAAGGAAATATAACTCATTAGATTGTTAATTTAAAGAAAGGAAATAAAATTGGTGTCACTATTTCTAAGTAATTATATTGTTAATTATTAAAAAATCATAATATAACTAATTATATTGTTAATACAACAATATAATTAATTATAATGATAATTTTAAATAATAAAAATTCATAATATAATTAATTATATTGTTAACAAAAAAATATTTTTTAGTAAAATTCATAACATATTCTGAAGAAGGAAAACAAAAGAATAGTGCTTTTTCTTAAAGCAAATGATAATATAACTACATATATTATTAATTATTACTAATTATAATTAATTAATTGATCAATTTATAATCATTGATAATTATTGATCATCACCCATCAACACTAATCAGTACTCATCAACATTAATCAACAATAAGTTACTTATCACACGTCAAAAAGAATGTACCCTAAGTATGTAAAAATGCATTATTGCTCATGTTCACCTCATTATCATTCCTATCTTGCTAGATAGTAGTTCTCAAAAACCTTACCAATTGAGTTAATGAATCATTGAATCTTAGAATACGAGCACCCATGAAATAACAATCCAACAACTAACATAAGCTCGAATCAACTTGGTTTGGAGACTAAATTATCACACTACTAAAAGCTAAACTAGTTGGAAAATATTGATTCAGATCCTAGAACTTCATTTGTAGCAACCAATAAATATTAACATGAATGATGACCAAATTTTGAATACGCAACATTCAGTTTGATACTCCCTATCATGTTTCCTCCTCAAGCCCTTGTGCTTTTTCGCTTCTTTTTCATCGTTTAAGGAAGAATTTTGAGATTTACATTCATAATCATGGGAAGAAAGAGCCTTGTTTGTTGATGAGTCATTTGGTAAAAACTTATTGAATTCTATCAGCAGATCGGGGTGATTTTTGAAAAGTTGTTTAACCTGCATGTACAAAGCAAACATGCAACAATGTCAAAAAAAACAACACATGCAAGATTAGTTAAAAAGTAAATAAAAATTTTACTAAGCATCTTATTAGTAGGAGCTTTGGACATTTCAAAATAATAATAATAATAATAATAATAAATAATAATAATACATGCTGAAATTGCTAAACATAACATCAAAACTTACCTCCTTATCAACTTGATCAACAGTCATATACTTCTCATCATATATTCTCATTATTTCAAGAAAAGACTTGTAGACTTGAATATCATTTTGAAATCGATTCTGTAGTAATAAAAATGGATAAACTTAGAACTATGCTTCAACAAATAATAACTATTGGAATTGCAAATACATAAATATGGTAAAAAAAAATATCACCTTTATCTTGTTGATGAAATCAATAGCCTCTTCAAATTGCTTCTTCTTTTCTGGTGGAGGTTGCTCTTCATCATCATCATCAGGGACGATCTCATAGCCCCTCGGTAGAAAGATCTTGAGTCCAAAAATTAAGCGATTGTGTCCTCTAAATAATTCCTTCACTCGTGTTACAAAATCCTCAGTACTAATTCTGTATTTAATAAAAAGGAGCTATATATATTACTCGAATACATATATAGAAGGTGATAACAACTTGCTACACATATAAGTAGGCAAACCAAAATTGATTATGCGAAGAAATTTAGTTTAATCATATTTTCAAAAAAGCTAACATAGCTACTGACCAAAGTTGCTAATATTATTTATTCAATCTTCAATTTCAAATTGTATTTTCCCATGAATCTATGAGGTTTTGTAATATTTTGAGAGATGATTTAGTTGAATGTTCGATTGTGAAAAACTCACTCACTTATCTTGTAAAAAATAAAAATAGACGCCCCAAAATAGAGTTTGCAAAACCAATGACTAGAAAGGCAATGTATAGTTTAATTAGAGCGGAACGGACAATACCGAAACAAAACAAACAACAAAACAAAGAAATACAACTCAAAAAACCTGAAAAGAGAAGTTTGAGATGGTTTACCATAAATAAAGTTAAAGTTTAGGCTTAAGTAATTTGACAAGACGGATTGAATTGACCTAACACAATAAGAATACTCGAATCTAAACTAGGATCAAAATTACAATTAGGACTTTACCTTTGTTGCCTATAATGCTCCAAGATCTCAATGAAGTGGTCATATTTTCCCCTTTGGTCCAAGAAGATCCCCTTCACTTGTTTCAGATAATTATCCTCACAATATCTAATTAGTTCTTGTATTCCATTGCCACTTTCATTATGCACCGTTTGCTCGACTCTTCACACAAAATATAGACTATATTAGTAACAAATTGGGTAAGTAAGGTTAGATAAAACTGGGTACTGAGTTGTTTTGAAAGTAGAAAAATTATGTAGATTTAAGTAGATTTAGGTAACAAAAGGTTGAACTAGATAAGAGTACGTACAAAAATCGAGTAAGGTTAGGTAGAACTAAGTAATGAGTTGTTTGAGAAGTAAAATAGTTATGTAGATTTAACTAGATTTCGGTAACAAAGAGTGAAATTCGATAAGAGTGCATAGAAAAATATTATTGATAATTTACCCTAAGACTATATATATTTTGAAAATATAAACCACTATGATGATAAAAATTTGGAACTCAAAAATGGTAAAACATGAAAGCTAACAGTCCCTTGTTAGTATATTCCCCTAATCATTAACTAAGAACTAAACCATGCAAAAGAAATTAATTAGCATTGAGTTTCATAATTAAGATCACATCTTAAGTATACACAAACAATATGCTGCATGAAATTAAGAAACAAAACTCTTGTTTCAGTATAGCATGCATGATCAATTGCCTAGCACGTAAAAATTGTTCAAACGTTTGAACCAAATTATTTCGATTATTTCCCGGTATATGTCACTTTAAATACTCCCCCCGTTTTGTATTAATTTACGGACCATGATAACCATCTTGACTCAAGATGGTTCTTAATCATCTTTACTTGTTCATATTTCACATTTTTGTAATTTTTATTAATATTTTCTTTAATAATTGTATATATTTATCAATTATAATAATATAATACTTATCAGCTAGGTGAAAAAATATCATAATAGCCTAATTTTATCAATCATAGTAGAAAATGAACATTTTATACATAGTTTTATATTTATGAAATAAATATAAATAAATAACTATTTTTAAATTGTTTATAAGTTGTAGTAACCCTAAAAATAATGAAACATACCTTTAGAATTATTTAAATACACTTATATTTCACTTTATTAGTGATTTAAAAGAAATGCAAGATGGTTAAGAGTCATCTTCTGTCAAGATGTTTATCATTTTCGTTAATTTACATATTTCAATTTTTTTCACATGTCAAAGTTTAACTAAAAAAACTATCCACATAATTAAATAGTACTATTTTTCAAGGTATTTTTTCGAATATCAAGGTGTAGGTAGTGAGAGAATGTGAGTAGGAATAGTTTTTATTGATTGAAAAAGTAAAAAGTTGACATAGTTATCAAAGTTAAAGTAATTAAATTAGGTATTAGGAAATGAAAAATGACAATTATTTTGGAACAAAAAAAAATTAGTTTAAATGTCAATTAATATGACATGGAGGGAGTAAGTTTTATTTTCCACAATATTATATTAATAATTGTTTTTCCAAGTTTACTCCCTAGTTTTATCATTCTCTATATAATTATATAATCAATGTACCTCCTCCTTGCCATTTTATCCATCACATACAGTCTCCAATATTTTTCTTTAATTACAAATTACATTCACAAAATCATCTTCTCAAAAAAGATCACAACATTATAATCATACATATAGATATTTTTTTGTTTTGAATCTAATGAGAGTGGGTTAGTGCGTATACTAGAATTGATATTATATAGAGAGAAATTAGTGATCAAAATTTTCAAAATTTGACTGACACATAAATAAATTGTACTATTCCCTCGAAATATTCCAAATTATTATCTTAAACTAGTGAGTCCTTGTATTAGGTCATAACAAAGAAAAATTCATAGTTTCATGATGAACTATAGTTTTGAAAAGGTGGGAATAATAAATGAACAATAAATCACATTAAATTATGCAACAAATAAAAAAGAGAAAGAACTCACGATTCTCTTAGAAGAATAAATTCAGGAACAGGCCAACTTTTGGTCGCGCGGTGCATTTTCTTGATTTCTGCACTAATTAACAACAATTATCATAAATTAATTTCATCAAAAATAACATAACTAATCCACCAATAACCATAACTAATTAAATAATCTTGCTTAATTTGGAAGAAACATACTATCTCCGTCCCTAAACGAGTGTCAAATTTTCTAACTACCTTATCCCTGTTTATTTATCAATTTTAAAATTTCAATAATTAAAATACCCATATTACCCTTATAAATGATGCATTGAAAGTCAAAATATTATTTAAGATGTGAAAAATCACTGTTAAGTGTAAGGATATACTTGTCCAAATCCAACTTTTTTACTCAATTTCCTAGGTATCTTGAACTTTTAAAGTTAGTTATTTTAACACTTAATAAGTGACGAAGGTAGTAGTTTTCAAAAATCACTACTCTGTTTTCTCGTCTTTGAAAATTATGCAGTCAAATTTTAAAATTTTTGACTATAAATATCTCAATATATACAATGAATTGTTATATAAAATTACCACCATTAGATTTGTGACGAAAAATAATATCATAAAAGTATACTTTTGCAATTGTTAATGACGTATTATGTAAGAATTTATCAATCAAAGAGTGAAATTGAAGATTCTAAAAGTCACAATTACGACAATTAATATGAAATTTACGAAGAAAGTATAATCCACTGCATGGATTGAACTTTTAGCATGATTTAAGTTTTGAATAATTAAAAACGAAGTAAAAACTGGAAGATGTTATAGAATAATAGTGTGAATGTCCATGCCCTTACTTTTCTTAGCCAGTTTTCTTAGCGATGAAGAATCCTTGTATTATAAATACGCCCTCGATGCTAAGGAAATTCATTCATTCCTTTTGCCTCCAAAATCCTCTGACTCTATTCTCTCTCAACTTCCTCTTATATTCATAACACGTTATCAGCACCAAGCTCATACGTATTTCTAATCTACGGTATGGATTACAAACTTTTCATTTGAATTAAATTCATACGTACATAGTTACTATTGTTGTGTTCTTCTCATTTCTCAACGTTTTAAAACTTTGATAAATCATCCCACTATTTCTAATCTTAATTTGATAAACCTTTAATCTTTGTTGTTCTTTTGAGAAACCATTGATCTTTGCTGTAATATACATGTATATCAACTTTTGGGATGAGATTAACATCTCTCACCGTCAAATTCATCACCGACTCATTGATTCTTATCTTCAAAGTTCATTATTTTCATATTAATAAAATAATAAACAAAGGGAGATTGTTCATCTGCATGTGAGGTAATCATGATTGGCATATTAAATTGCATAATTTTTTTTTGGGTATAATAATTTGAGACATTACTTCTTCAGACAATCGTTTTTGTAATTTATGAATTTTATTTACCATTTCCTTTTAATTTTGTTAGTGACCAGAAGTTCACTTTGATATTGACAAAGTCTTTTAATATTATTGGTAAACCAGAAGTTCACCTCCACCCAACTACTAATATTTTTGGTGAACTAGAAGTTCACCTCCACCTAACTAATAATATTATTAGTGAACCAGAAGTTCACCTCAATCTAACTATTAATGTTATTGGTGAACCAGAAGTTCACCTCAACCTCACTACTAATACCAGTTGTGAACCGGAAGGTCATCCTAATAATGAGAATTTTATCCAATTTCATTGGTGACCAGAAGTTCACCATATATGATATCTTGCCGCTTGCCGTTCAATAATATTTAACTTTACATGATAATCTTTGATTTCTCTTCCATGATTATGATTCATGCTTGAATTTAATTACTTTGTCCATCCTTGCATGAACTTCATTATATGGATATTCAATAAATGAGAAAGGATCAAGTTCACATGATAAATGCATATGGTTCATTATGTTATTTATTTACACCAATCATGATATCTCTTGATGATAACTTGAATATATATGCTTGATTAATCCATATGGGAGCAATTTATTGAAAATTATACATGTATATACAAGTATTTGTGATACTATACGTGTAATTTCAAGCGTACATGATATGAAGCTTTATGACTCTGAATATGACTCTTCATAATTTTGTCCAATATAGTCTTATTGTACTTGCATTTTAGTACAAACTATACATGGCCTAATTGATAGGTGCATGATGTTATTTCGTTTAATTGATTGTGAAATTCACACATAAAAGGGTCAAAGATATATATTTTATCTTTGTGAATACTCAATTTATACATGTCTTTGTGATGTGAATTATTATTAAAGCGAATGGTAGAAGTAATAATCGTTTGGTGTCCTGCCATTAAATGCCAATTGGAAGTGTATAATTGTTACTTGGCATACCAATTGTTAAAGGGTAATTATGGTATACATGAGACTGAAAAGGTATATAAAACTTGCTAAAGTTAGTATTTTGACTTGCAAGTATTTGTATTGCCTTATTATATTTGAGTATGACTGTATGTTCATATGCGGAGTTTAATCTTTGGAGATTTACATGATTTTGTTATTTACAAAATAAATGAGTTGTTAAACTATTAAACTCCACCCAGTTTGTTATATCTCATTCCTATAAGTGAATGTGGTAGCGTATAACATAAAAAATTATGAGATAAACAAAAAGTCATGCCAAAAGTCATGATAGGACATAATAATACTGAACTATTGTAATCCCTTTTCAAATATCATTTTCCCACCAGAAGTTGGGGAGCAAGAATGATTGAGGCAAGAATACTGTTGAAAGTCCATGATATCATTGTGGATAAAATGGACATTGGGAACGTACCTGTTGTATGTCAAAACATCTTGTTGACCTCTATCAAGTATCATTAAAAGAGCGAAAGAAAATAGATGGAGACAAAGAATATGCTAATGATGATTATGACCACTCCATTAATTAAACTTCATGAACACTTCTTTGTTTTCTGTCATGAATGGAGGATGAGATATGTGCCTTGAAGGCTGCATAATAACACACATCATTATGAGAAATACTTTTATTACTTATTAATGAGAGATGTAAATGTTAGTACTACATCAAGTAGTTCAAATTTAATTGAAGGCTCCGGAAGAGCTCATATAGTACTACCTGGTGCAACCTATTTTTCACATAGATAATGCATTATATTCCACCAAGTCTCAAAGAAACTTATTAAGTTTTAAAGATATTCGCAGAAATGGATATCATATTGAGACAACCAGTGCAAATAACGTTGAATATTTGCATCTTATTAAATTTACATTGGGCAAAAGATGTGTGTTGGAAAAGTTACCATCATTATCATTGGGGTTATACTTTACAAAGATTAACCCTATTGAAGCACATATGCTAGTAAACCAGAAGTTTACTAATGAAAAGGAGTTTATCATATGGCATGATAGATTGGGGCATCCCGGATCAACAGTGATGCGCAAAATCATAAAGAACTCATATGGACATACTCGAAGGGACCAGAAGATCCTTCAAATTAATGAGTTCTCATGCGCAGCTTGCTCTCAAGGAAAATTAATCACAAGGCCATCACCGGCTAAGATTGGGGTTGAATCCCGCATTTAGGAACGATACAGTGACATTTGTGGTCCTGTAGACCCACCATGTGGACCATTTAGATACTTTATGGTATTAATTGATGTATCAACTAGATGGTCACATGTATGTTTATTGTCAACCCGCAACTTGGCATTTGAAAGATTGTTTGCTCAATTGATTAAATTAAGAGCACATTTTCCAGATCATTCTATCAAGAAAATTCGTCTTGATAATGCCGGTGAATTTAAGTCTAAAGCCTTTGATGATTTTTGTATGTCAATTGGCATCGAAGTTGAGCATCCCGTGGCGCTTGTTCATACTCAAAATGGTCTTGCAGAATCATTTATTAAGCGCTTGCAACTAATTGCAAGACCATTGCTTATGAGAGCAAAGCTTCCAACTAGTGCTTGGGGACATGCTATATTGCATGCTGCGGCATTGATCCATATAAGGCCAGTTGGTTATCATGAATTTTCTCCCCAACAATTGGTTTTTGGCCATGAACCAAATATCTCTTATCTACGAATTTTTGGATGTGCGGTGTATGTACCTATTGCCCCACCACAACGCACTAAGATGGGACCCCAAAGGAAATTGGCAATATATGTTGGGTATGAATCTCCATCTATAATTAAGTATCTGGAACCATCAACCGGAGATTTGTTTATGGCACGATTTGTCGATTATCATTTTGATGAGACAGTTTTCCCAACATTAGGGGGAGAATCTAAGCAGTTGGGCAAAGAGATAAGTTGGAACGAATTACTACTAAAGCATCTTGATCCTCGTACAAAGCAGTGTGAACTGGAAGTTCAAAACATAATTCATTTACAAATCTCTAGCGAATCAATTGCCAGACGCATTTACTGACCCAAGGAGAGTCATTAAATCTTATATTCCAGCTGCTAATGCTCCTATTAGAATTGATGTCCCAGCAGGACAAAGTGCTATTGCTAATGAGTCTAGACCACATTTGAAGCGTGGCAGACCAATAGGTTCCAAAGACAAAAATCCTCGAAAAAGAAAAGGAGCAAAGAATAATGATAACCAACGCGAGGAAATATCGACTCCAGAAGAGTCCCCAGACATGACAAATGTGGAAGTTGCACCACAAACTCAGGTACCTGAAAATTGCAATAATGATGAGATCTCAATCAATTATGTCATGACTGGTACAAGATGGAACTGAAGTGAAATCGACATCGATACAATGTTTTCATATAATATAGCATTGAATATCATGAATGAAAATGAGGATCATGAGCCAAGGTTTGTTGAGGAAACCAGGCAAAGAAAAGATTGGCCAAAATGGAAAGATGCAATTAGTGAAGAATTAGATTTTCCTACAAAAGGGAAGTATCAGACCCGCAGTCTGTACAAAGCATGATTAGTTGAACAAAGGTTTTCGCAAAACCAAGTATCAACTATATACTCCCTATAGTTTATGATACTATATACTCCCTATATCAACTATATAAGTCTGGCAGTACATGAAATATTTCACAAGCATTTTCTAGATGTTGCTATAGCTCATGAGAAATTCGATAAGGGTATTTACATGAAAAATCCCTGAAGGATTCAAATGGTGCCTGAAGCACATATTGAAACTCTCGAGAGAATTACTCAGTGAAATTGAGTAGATATTTAGATGAGTTTATACAGTATGGACGCATATTGTATAATCAAAGAAAGTATCAAAAGATTTGAATTATATCGAAACTCTAGAAGAGATTCCAAAAGCAATAGATTGCTTACTTTGAAATAAAAGGTTTTGGTAACTCCAAGTTTTTGGACTCCTGAAGAGTCTCATTGTTGTTTCCTTAAAGAAAGAGTTTGAAATGAAAGACAATCCCAAAAGCAAATGTTGTCTTGCTTTACAAGTTGAACAAATTGGGGATGATTTTTTGTGCATCAATCAAGTCATATAGCAAGTGTGATAAAAAGGTTCTATATAGACTATGCACACCAGTAAATGATGATGAGATCTTCTTTCTTTTTAGACCCTGAAAGGATGATGAGAAACTTAATGGTCCTGAAGTACCATATTTAGGTCCAGAAGCACTATATATCGGTCCTGAAGTATCGTATCTATGTCCAGAAGTACTACATATCGGTCCTGAAGTATCATATCTAACTTTTATATACCATATTTAAGTTCTGAAGTACTATTATGGTTCCTGAAATACCAATACGAATCTTGAAGTACCATATTTAAGTGCTATTTGAGCATTTATGTATCTCATTAATTATACATCATTTCAGTATCTTCGAGGTACGATTGATATGATATATTTTATCCTCGTGAAGTAAAAACATTTTTGGCTGGCTATACGGTTGTCGGATACTTATCTGATCCCCATAAAGCCTTTGACGCAAATCGGGTATGTGTTTACTTATGGTGGAATTGTTATTCTATGGCGCTCTATGAAGCAAACCATAACAGCTACCTCCTCTAATTATGTTGAAATTTTTGGCAATTCATGAGGCTAGCAGAGAATGTGTTTGGTTAAGATTTGTAATCCAACACATACAGGGATCTTGTGGCTTATCTTCAGGTAATGATATTCCTACAATTTTATATGAGGATAATGTTGCTTGTGTAGCACAATTGAAAGCAGGATACATCAAAGGTGATAGAACAAAGCATGATCTCATTGAAGTTCGTTTTCACTCATGATCTCCAAAAGAGAAATGAGATTAATGTTCAACAAATCCGTTCTAGTGAGAATTTGGCAGATTTATTTACTAAGTCTCTCCCGATTGCAACCTTTGAGAAGTTAGTCAGTAAAATTGGGTTGCGTCGTCTCAGATATGTCTGTAGATGCTCATTATAACTCACTGCATGGATTGAACTTTTAGCATGATTTAAGTTTTGAATAATTAAAAACGAAGTAAAAACTGGAAGAAACATTATAACTCAAAGAAGAAGGAAAATACCTTGGATTATCTCAGTGTTTAATTAGATGAGATCTAATTAATCCACCAAATTTGTTTAACTGACTTGAACTCAATATATATTGTTCCGAAGAATATTATAAAGTGGCTTGATTTTCGTATTTATAAGATAACGTAGGCGGTTAGATTTTATAATGAGGGGGAAAAAAAGGATTTTTGTAGGTATGTAATTTAATGCTCATTAGGATTCAAACAAGCTTGATTATTGTTGTGGATCTTGTGGTAGTCCAATTAACTTTTTTATTCTAAAAAACAATTGGTAGTCCAAATAATTTAAAAACGTTGATTTGAATTGTATTGTATTTAAATTAGGACTATCAAAAAATTGTCCTAACTCGAAAGTCCAATTTAGTTTGGCTAGGACAAAAATCAGATATAGTCGTAAGTTTTTCGTCTGAATTTTGACTTCGACTGATTTAATTGAAATTTTGGACACAATATTTCTATTTTTTATCGAACGAATCCGATTTTGACCCGTATCTAGATTTGTTCGGATTGTCCAACTCGAAAAAAGTCATCTATAGAACATCAACTTTTCATCCATACACGAAATGACCCAAATCCAAATTTTTGATAGCCCTAGTTCAAATACAATAGAGAATGCCAACTTTTGGTTATATTGGGTCCAATCTTTGCATAAAAAATATAAAGTATATCGATTTAGCAACACTAATTAATTAACTAAATTCCCAATTTCTTTTTTATGTTAGAATTGGATATCGGCCACAAAAATGAAATTTCATCTAAAAAAACCATTGATATTATGATCCTTTCGTTTCTTAATAGGGAAGATTTGTGGTAGTCAACTTTTTTTTTTAACGATCGTAGTTAAATTAAAGATTTACCGTTGATTATAGATAGAGAAATCATAACCCTTGATTTAAATAAATAATTTTATTATTATTATATATTATTTTGTTAAGAAAATCTTAACCGAATATTTTCTTTTCCCTAACTGTTTTTAAGAATCTTTCTGAATCAAAGCGATTATATATGTTTTATGTTAGTAAAATTCAGAAATGCTAGTCATTTAATTTGGGAAGATGAGCAGTGATACAAAATATATGTCTGGGACTATTGGTTATAGCATGCATGCACGGATGTGTTTAGAGTTTGCTCAATACATTTTTTTTTGATCAGATCAATACATTTTTTTTACTATTTGGTTTACTTTGATTTTTCAATTTTTTTACTTCAGGGGAACATTAAAATTTAGATATCATTTTCATAATAATAATAATAAGAGCAAAACAAATACTTATATATATATATATATATATATATATATATATAATTTATGAGTGATAAAAATGGTCAAACTAATAGTAGAATATATCTTTTATATTATGACCTTAAGTAATGTTTTCGGGGATATCAAGTATTGCAAACGAAATATAAATACTTTGTTTGGTGGACCTCAATTCTAGATGTCCACCTTACATATTTGATGTCCGTAAAAACAACACTTGATGTTCATCTAATATCCAGCCATACTCACAAGTTCACCAAAGTGTGCATCATTCTCAAATGATCAGATACTTATACTTGTGTATATATATATGTATATGAGGAACTGATCATATGTATGTATGTATGTATGTATGTATATGTGTGCCTATATATGTATGTGTGTGTGGACGTGTGCACACACACATATACATACATATATGAGAAATACAAAGTAAGGTTTATCTACGTTACACATTTGTGGTGGGGCCCTTTCCTATACCTTCTTTTGTCGAGACGCTTTGTACACCAAGTTGTTTTACTTGTTTATATATATGTGTGTGTATACATGTATATCTCTATATGTATGTTTCCATGCATGCCTGAATGTATATATGTATACCCACACGTGTGCACACACATGTATATACATCTAAAGTATGTGTAATATGGGTCTTAGGGCTAGTTATAGATATATCTAAGTTTTAGTAAAAAAATGTTTCGTATTCCAACTTTTATATTGTTCAGTTATACTAGCTTGGTAATACCAATGGCATTTTGTTATCTCATAACTTGTTTGCCTTAGCATATAATAAATTCTATTTTGATCATATTTGTTCAAATTGACTTAATTAATTTGCCTACAACATAGAATAGTCTATTTATTTGTCAATCAGCTTAACTAACGGTATTCTAAATAACATACTATTGTAGTATTTCTATACAATTCCAAAACTTCTAACCCGAGGCAATTAAATTCAAGTTAGGTTGTTCTATTTTTCACCTTATTCTTATGTAATCGTTCGAAGTAATTGGGGTCCTTTGTATGATCTCAAAAAACAAAAAACTTGTACCTTAATTGTGATGAGACAATAAATTTAACTTTTACTCGAGCCAAATTATAAACTAAAATTTGATATTTCTACACTCACAATATACAACACATTAATATGTTGACACATAGGTAGAACTGTAGAAGAGTATATAAAATCACAAGATTACATATATCTAATAGCTTCAATGTAATAGTGATTGTTATCTGAATTTTACTTTTAATAACGATAATGACTTGTAGTTATCAACCCTGAACTTTTTTATATTGTTTGTTCATACAATTTTAATACTTAATAAAAAAATATATAAGTTTAATAAGTTTTGAAATTATATGAAAAAGTACATATATCATTCATAATATGCCAAAAAATAAGTAATAATTTTGATAAATAAATTATTAAGATCCTATAATGAAGCAACAAGACTTGAACAAGTGACCTTATGAATTAGATACATACTCTACACATGGTTACCCAAATGTGCTACCTTGCATTTGCTACAATTTATTGCATTTAAAAGTATTTAAAGGAAGCATCATTCATTGTCCCTGTACTTCCCGTGAAAATTGCTCGAACATGGCACCTCTTAAACCTCATATTCTTCCCTTCAAAGCTGAGTTGAGGAGTGAAAACCTTAAAGCTAAATTTGAATTATTGAACCAGATGGAATATTTTTTTTATTCTTTTCATATATAACTCCTCACAATCACCTTTATCACCAAGAAAGAAAAAAGAAAAAAAAATTGATCTAAGGTTCAATTATAAGTTTGCTTGTTTGCTTTTGACAATGGAGATGGAACATGCTCTGTGACTCCGCCCATGGCAATGGTGTTGCAAGGGCAGAACTCCATTTATCATTGTATTACTTTTTAATGTAATATAATATAAATATATATTATTTTCATTTATCATAAATATAGAAAGTATATGTGAAAGACCTTAAAAATATTTTATTAAATGATTTGTGATGGTGCATGGAACGCAAAGTCAATGGTGGGTGGACATGCATGGGTCCTGTTCGGTGGAAATACTTGGTTAGAAGACAAGGCTACTGCCGCTTGGGGACTTTCTGCAGTACAGATGGAACTGGAAGCTATGGAGAGTGCTATGAGAAGAGCAGTAGAAATGGGTGTTCATGCCATCAACATCCACACTGACTCAACCACAGTTGTGCAAATGTTCAGGAGAAGCCTCTCAACCCCAAAAGAATGTAGCAATATATTAGGAGCGTGTCGATCTTTGCTTCAGTTTTTTCAAATTTGCATTATTAGAAAAGTCAGTAGAATAGAGGTCAAGGAAGCACACACCCTTGCCATTGGAGCAAGGAGGAGAGCTCTTCCTTAGACCTGGTAGTAGCGTCGTTTCTTTATGGTGTGTTTCGTGTATTTTGTTGACCATTTGCCAAAAAAAATTATTAAATGATTTGCTGAATATATAAAGTAAAATTATTTAATGGTTCAGATCTTTTCTTAATAAATCAACGGTTTATATTGATCAACTACCGTAGTCGAAAAAAAAATTTGACTACCTTAAAATTTTTCTTCTTAATAATAGTCATTTAAGAATATTGGGAAGTGTCAAAAAGTGCATAGATCAAAGCATAAAATGATGACTTGACAATTTTAGTCTTGCAAAGTTAGTCATATTGTTTACAACTTATTTTTTGCATGTATACAGTTTATTGTTTACAACTTAACTTTCACACCTCCTTTTTTCGATCATTGGAAGCCAATAGGCTAGAAAGCATCAAAGATGCAACAAAACATCCGACAAAACAGCAAAGACAGCAGAGGCAGAACACTAAAACAAACAGCAAAAGCAGAAAGCTACAACCAGGAGAACCCGAAAATGCACCTAACTACAGTTGGAAACCACCCAAAGAAAGAAGAACAACAATCACTTCTTCTTGGATGGGATAACGTTTAGCCCACAAATCTTTTCCACCAGAGCCTGCTTTCGATCAATCGTCGCTCTAGCATCTTCAATGACCTTCAACTTCCTCGAAGACCCAGAAGACGTCGATTTAGACTTCCGAGACGCATCCAAAACCATCTTCCATTTAGATTTCAACCAGTCTTTTCTCTCCTTTTACTTCTAGCACCGACCTTTGAACGAACCAAGATAGAATCCTCTAGATTAGGAGAGACATCCGACACAGATTTGATCGAGACTGTGTCCTCACTATCAATATGGGCATGATCACAAAGGACATCCTTATAAGTACGCAAAGGAGACGTAAAACATGTGATCCACGGGCGCCCACACCACCTCTCGAAAGAGTCACCTTTGCACACTCCCACGGAATACCAGCTAGCACAGGTACTACGAGCCCTCTGTCCCACGCATCTAAAGAGATCGCGCGGTTCACCGGTACCACCGAAAACTATCATTTCTTGAAGCGGAGCAGAGTGCGCTTTAGGTGCAGAGCGATAAGTCTCTTCTTGGATTTACCTTTTTTCACCGATCTGAGAGAAAAAAAAATTCTTATTGATTTCACAGGGGGAGGCGGAGTTCTTGAATGAAGTCTATCCGAACAGAATTAGAACTTCTCAGATCAGGCTAGGCCTCTCCAGCTGAGCTGGGCGGGCCCATGCTGAATTTGCAACTAATCGGACTCCGTCCTTTGCAACCGGTCACTCTCCTTTTGAGGCAAATTATGGTGTCAATCCTCTTACTCCTCTTGATCTCATACCTATTCCTATTGAGTCTAGAGTGAGCTATGAGGCTGAAGAGAGAGCCAAGGAGATGAAGAAACTCCATCAACAAATACGGGCTAAGATTGAAAAGGTGAATGAGATGTACAAGGCCCGAGCTAGATAGAGTTTGTAAAAGTTCGTTCAGAATCAACAGGGGCAAAAGTGGGTGAATGAGACGACTTACTCTGATTGACTTTAGGGACCCAAACCCACTTGACAGGTTTAGAGCGCGACTTCTTTTGAAATTTAGCCCATGAGACAGCTAAACGAGACCCATTAAAGCACCAACCATTAAGACACCAAATAGCATTCAAACTCGCTTGCTTGTCACTAAAACGAACAAAGCCAAACTTCTTCCCATTCTTACCCGATTTCTGAGGAATATAAGCATCAGAGACAAACCCAAAATCAACAAAAAGGTTCTTCAAACCCAAATTATCAACCCCAACAGGAAGGTTATCAACAAACAAAGAGAAGGAGCGAGACCCAATTCCCGAAGACACATTATAAAAGGTATCCACATGATGACCGACAACCTCGTTCACTGCAGCATCACTAGACATCACAATGCCATAATCGGGGGGATAGCCACCCCACACAATCTCACAAATTTCACACCCCTTATATTTACTCCTAAATACATTTTTGGCCAACACATGATATTTGACATCTAAATTGAATGAAATGCTTCTGCGGATAAGTTTTACGTGAATTTTTGTTGACTTTCTTACACCAAAGGCTTGGTATGCTAAAATTATTTCCTAAATTTGGGGGTCCCAAAAATTGTTTGAGTAAAAGTAAAGTAGAATAAATGTATATTTCTCATTTAGTAGCAAAGGTAAAGAAATACAAAAATTAAGTTACAAATAATATAGACAATTTTGTAATTACATTATCCTTAGGAATATACATGTGGGATATTCCTTAAAACAATATCATTTGTCATGAATAAATAAAACTAAATATTTGTACTTATAACCAATAATTGCAAAACACTTGACAAATACAAATGATTTTACTCACTTTTATATAATACTCCATCTACATACTATTGTACAATATCTGTGTCTTTAACTGGTTCACTATCTCCCAATCGGACATATTAATTATAGACTTTAATCATCATATTTTATCAAAAGCTGCAACATTGTACATCCTCTGTTTTTTAATATCTGTCGTTGGGCACAATTGGGGGATAACCAAGGAGTACTATTTACACCATCTATTTAGCATTCACATTCTTGCATTTTCAATTCAAATTAAGCGAATATCCACCATGGGTACTGATCTCCGAAGTTGAATATGTGGAACTATATCAATCAAAAGCTTAACCTAATAGCTGAAAATCCAATGATGGTTTTATATTGTAACTCGCCTCCTCACATAAATACACTAAGACTTAAAGTGTGGATGTTGCAGAAACCAACTTAAAGTATGGATACTGCAGAAACCCAACAATCCGGTAATCCAATTAGCAGAAATCGATGCCACATTTATAATTTTTCACTTCCCAAACAACAACTAGAGCATAATGCAATCCCAAAGAGATAATTTTCATTTGTACACACAAACATACCAACAACAACTTGCAATATGTCCTTCAAATTGGCTAACAGACAATTCACAGTATTCAGTTTTCACCAATGCTGACAAGTGTGTGTATCCCTACTTATCTTACAAATTCACACTAACACCAAAACATGAATCACTCTCAGAACCATATAACATTTCAACAGTTTGCTTTATACACTCACCTTATTCTACACTAGTTTTAAGATACTACTTTATACATCTGCATAACCAAGCAGTGACCTGACTCGAAAATCGGCCTAAATCCACCCGAAAGTTTAGGACTTTGTACCGACCCGTGTCAAACCAACCCGGAACCGGCCCGAACCTGGCCCACAGCCCGTATTCCCAACCAAATCGCTGATTACCAAACCATCACCCACACTGCTGCAACACACATACTTACAAAAAGACAGTTTTCTGTGAGCTATCAACCAGTCACCAGGAATGCTTCATAAACCTGCGACCTGCGTTCCGAAGTCAAAGCTAGACTAAATTTGTGTAAAAAATAGCGACCCGCGTTTCGGGACTAACGACCCGGGAAGTGTTCTTGGTAACTATGCTATTGACCTTGATTTTCAGCAGCAACCATGGCCTGATCTGAGCTACCCACTGCACTGTTGCCATTTACATAACAATCCACAATGGCAGGTTGACAATCTCCTCCCCACGAAAACACTCCCTTGTCGCCTGCTTCACCATCGTTTCCCATCGATTGAAAGCACGGAATTGGAGCCTCACACAGCAACCCAATGGCATTGTTCGAGCCAATACAATGCTTCCCAAACGAAAACGAACCCAACTCGACATCAATCCTGCCCCGAATTTCACCCAACATGGTCCTTAATCCGAGCAACTCGGCCTCAAGAGCAGCCTGCCCTTGAACCCTTTTCACAAGCTGTTGGTTCAAGGCGCGGAGCTTCCTCACTTCCTCCTCTAAATACGCGGTGTGCGCCTTCTTCTTCTCCCTGTACTTCCTCACCGCCTCGCGATTTCCCAAGGGTTTTCGGCGCTTCAAAGAGGAGAATTCAGACTGGGTTTTGGAGGTATCTGAAGAGAAGACTTGGGTGTGAGTGTGGAAGCAGGTGTGGGTGTGATGGGCATCATCAGGGCCAGGTGGGTTGCAAGTGTGTGTGTGAGTGCAGGTTGATCTGGTGTGCTTTAGCAATTCATCAATGATTGAATTTGAATCCAAAGGTTGGGATTCTCTGAGGGTGTTGATATTGTTAGATGAACTGGTGTTGGGTAACAGAGGAGGGTCAGAAAGCTCTACCTCTCCTTCTTCCATGCTTGCTTTCTTTGATTGGGGAATTTTGTCGAACAGTTGGTGGGCATGTAATTCGCACCCAGAACAACTCCAACCTCTCGTTCGGTTTGGTTGGGGAATTTTATCGAACACTTGGTGGGCATGTCATTCGCACCCAGAAAACCCCCAGCTTTACTATCTGTAACGAAGTGGAATTTTTATCTGATGAGCACCAAATCATCTTTGAATGAACCCCAATTGAGCATTGAACCACAAAACAAATCAGAACCTGATGCTCAAAAGTGGAATCTAAAAGATACAATTGATGGAGCAACCTCAGAATATATGCGAAAATGAAGCTTCAGAAGAAAATCGATTGGTTGCCCACAGCATAAATTCTGACAAGCAACGAAACCTAAGCAAATCCCATCAAAATGAAAGCGACCCGTTAGAGAAACAGAGGATGAACTTTGACAATAAACATGGACAAATTTAGGGTTCTGTAAATGAAATTGAAAAGTTGGTAAAGAACTATCTGGAGCTGCTGGTAAGTCAAATTCTTGATCAATAAACTGCAGAATGAAGCAATCTAACTTTAAGATTACTTCCTCAGTTTTCTCTTTTACATGTTAATTGTCATTTTTTTACTTACACCGAGTTTAATATCATTTTTTATTGATAATTTTTTATACTGTATATTCCCTCATTTCCTCAATAATTGTCACTTTGGAGTTTAGGGAAGATTTTAAGAAAATAGTATTGAGAATGATAATTGTATTGGAAATGATAGAAGTAAGAGTTAAGTTTCTATTTTAGTTATATAATTGTATTTGAAATTGTAAAAGTAAGAGGTAAATTTGAAAAAATGTCATTAATGTTACATTGAAATTGTAAAGTGACAGATATTGTGGAAAATAGAAAATTGATCAAAATGACAAATATTGAGGAATGGAGGGAGTAATATCTTATTAACAATTATAATATTATACTTTTCTGATAATATTATAATAATATTTGTCGTTATAAATTTAATGATAGTAATTTTATATAACAACTCATTGCGTATATTGAAAAATTTATGATCAATTTTTTTAAAAAAATTTAACTACACAATTTCCAAATACGACAATTAAATATAGACGAAGAGAATAGTTAACAAGATTAGATCACTATCACTATCAATTGAACAATAAAAAAAGAGAGGCATGCATCACATTATCGCGTCCTTTGATAAGGTCAAGATTCAAGAAGCAAGCATTATACTATACAATTGATAAATTTAAAATGGATCATTTGTAGGTGATTTTTAGGTGATTAATTTGTATAAATAATTGATAACTTTAAAATTATTAATGAATTTTCAACAATATTAATAAATTTACAATGAAATTTGTAGTAAATACTGATTTGTATTTAATATCCTGGAAGATTTAAGTATTTCAAAGATTTAAAAAAAAATTAGGGGGGGGGCGTTTGGTGCTCGTCTGTTGGCCGTTGACTGTTTTTAGATGTTGGTTGTTTTGTTAGCTGTTTGACTTTTGGTTGTTTTGTTAGCTGTTTTTGTCAGCTGTTTGTATTAACTGTTTGTATAAAATAGTGTTTGGTAGAGTTTAGATATTTGTAGGATGACTTTTTCTCCTGATTTCCAATTGTATCATTGGCTTTATTTTTAGTGTTTTTTAACATTATGATTTTTTAAATTCATTTCTAACTTTTTTCTCCATATTGTAATTCATTTTTAGGTTTAACATTATGATTTATATTCATTTTTAGTTTTAGTTTTTTTTATCCCGATGTACTTTTACAATTTAATTTAGATATTTTATAATTTATTTGTAGAAATTACACTATTCTAAACAATAGGTATATGTATATTCAATTAATAACTACATTGTCAACATAAACCATAATGACAATACGAGTCTCTTATCCAAATTAATAGGAAAAAACAAATATATAAAAAGAACTAAATCTAAATTATTTTGATGGCAATTTTTGTAAATTTTGTGAATTAGTTGGCCAATATGGTAATTTAAAATATAAAAAGCGAACAACTATTTACAAAAAGATACTCATAGCTTTTTACAAATTGGCTTTTTGGGGGCAAAAAGTTTGTTGAATCCGTCAACCTACCAAACACTTCAAATTGGCATATTGACTAGTCAGATAGCCAAAAACCCTCCAAAAAGTCATTTTCTCCAAAAAGCCATCCAAAAAACCGGATACCAAACTAATATAAGACGAGCCCCCTATAATAAATAAATAAAGTTACACCCTTTGAACATGAAGTTTGAAAACTGCCAGTTTTCTAAATTAAAGAGCAAAATTAGGTGTGTGGCAATCAATAGAAAACTCATCTAAATTTAGGTAGGGGTTGAGTTATTAATGTGAGATAAACAACTGGTTTTTTTTAGGCAAACTTGAATGTTATTAATAAGAGTTATTGGAATTAAATAAAACCGACCTTTGGGGCGATTTGAATTGGTTACCAAACAGGCCGCCCTAGGTGCTCCTGGAACTTGTGTTCCAGCAGGTCAGTAATTCACTAGCTTGTTCTATTATTCACATGCTTCGGATGTATGCAATATATATTGTAAAGAAACATAATAAATAAATGAATAAAATGAATTCGAGTATACTGCAATTCGAAATCCAGGCCTTGTCAAAACTGTTTGCTGGCAACAAAATTACCACCAAATGACAGAAATCAGAAAGGCTGAACTGCTTAAGCTACAAACAATACCTATACAAAGTAGCATCAGCCATTTCTCCTGCTCTCAAAAAACCACCATACAGGCTAGCAAACCAAACAAACAAACAAAAAACCCACCAAACCCTAAACAAACAAGCCACCAAATCCTTGCTACATGACATGAGCAATGGTTGTTTAAATGGCACCTAAACATGCCCTGAGATTGAGGCACTATTGTTTTGTACACAACAACTGAGCTATATAGCCTGTATGCAATGTAATCTGGCACCAATCACAATACAAAAAAGAATGAAAGAATGAATGCAGGGTAGTAAACCTGTCAATTCGGGCGAACAGATCGGTTTTCAGTCTGGTCGGTTTCAGGTTTGGAAACCGTGTTTGAAACCCTACACTTTCGAGCCGGTTCGCGTCGATTTCCGGGTCGGGTCAAATTCTGGTTAACCAGTGGCGTGCCTGGACATAAGCTGAGGATCGCGCCTTTGCAAGAAGTCTTTGTTAGATTGGATGGATTGTTCCCCATCTAGCTTGTTGTGCTCCCCCGGGGCCCGGTGATGAGAATTCCGCCTTAGCATCTGCAGCTGTGCCCGGTTCTGGAGCCATTCTGATGAAGAAGAAGATGAAGATTGTAGTATGGCTTCCCCGTTCTGTTTCTTCTCGAGTTGCTTCTTTTTCAGAGAGGAGCCGTGTCGCTCCAACGTCTGTTTCTTCTTCTTCTTCCCTCGAGATTCGATTGGCTGACCAGGTTTTCCATGTACCTTTTCGTACTCAAGCCTCAGTTCCTCCAGCCGCTTTGAAATCTGATCATAGAGATAGATTAAGTAATCAGTTATGTTTAGAGAGCAAACAAATTCAGGGGCACCCCGATAAAACACGAACTTACAGAACTTACAGCATGCACAGAGTTTTGGTGCATGTCACTGCCCTAGCCTGACAGTTGTGTTGTAAATAATTGTAATTGGCTACCAATGGCAAGCAACTCAAGAAAACATATACCCTATGTTACTTAGACAAGGGTATGGGTGTCCAATACCGATACGGGCATGGAAACGAGTGTCAAATTCAGTTATTTTATGAAAGTTTTCAGATTTTCATTGTAATTTGGAGGGTCAGGTGTTATACCCTTGTCCGGGTCTCAAGGATCTACCAGTATCGTATGGTAGGGAAAATGAAGGGTCGATGTAACATTGTATATGAAAAGTTGGAGGGCTAGGGGGTTCATTCTCCAATCTAATGATGGTATCCTTTCAAGCATGCATCAGACTGGTAGATAAATTGAACTACCCAGTAAGTATCAAACAAAAGCATCAATGGCAAAGAAGAGAAATCATTCATACTCAACTGGAAATCTTGGACTTTCAGAAAGACAGTTGAGGGAAGAGAAAATTTGAAGATGAAACTGTATTATTATACAAAAGCCTTGTGTAGCTCAAGGCTCTAATGGTTAAGCTTGAGAGAAGGCAAGACATGTAAGGTGAGCTACTTAACATAAGGCTCATAACGACAATTAGGTGCCAGATATTTACAAGATAAGAAGCAAGAAAGGACACTGCGAAAAACAGAAGGGAAGAGAGGGCAGACCTTAATTGTATAAGCCAAGGGTAACAAAGTATCTGGATCCATCACTTCTTCAGGAAAGTTACGAAGTGCGTGGATAAGCTTCTCAAATGGTAACTTTACCTGATTAGCCACAACAAAATTTTGTTATAAGTACTCAATACAATATAAGTACACAACAAAAGCTATAAGAGGGGACCATAGTAATACTTCATGGAATGCCTGGATGCAAGTTAAGTCAAAATATTAAAGGTTGTACAGGTCATTTTTACTCGGCTGTCTGACCATCAAAATGGCTGAAAAACTTCATTTTACCACCCAAGTTCTTTCATATATTACAGACACACACGAGGGTAAGGCATCAAGAAAATTCTAAAATAAGATGCAATTCTGTAAATGATTTAAGACACTATGTGCAATTAATTTCAGCAAGTTCATTACTATTTGAAAAGGGCAAAAAAAAAAAAAAAAAAAAAAACTACGGAGAAAGAGTCATTAAGTATGATACTGAAATCAAGATTATACAATTGACAGTGCTCAGTGAAGTAAAAAACTCACCAGATCATCGTGACAACTCTTTAATAGGGCTAGCCCAACCCTGAAGATGACCTTTACACCCTAGAAGGGGCGAGGAAAGAAAAGAAAAGAAATCATTAGCATGCACATCCATCCAGAGAACACTACATGGTATGCAGTCTTGAATTTGAATATAGTCACTAACCTCGTATAGAAATACATCCCATATTCGAAGGGCCAAGTGAAAGGGAAAAGAATACGAGAACACAGTAATGAACCACTGACTTGCGTACATGCTAGGGTTTATCATCTCTTGGGTGAAATGCTCCCCAAGCTTAGGCATGCACTCCTTCACCAAGTGATCAAACTGAAAAAGGTATTGTTGTACCAAAGGCAACCCTGCCTGTCACACAAAGAGTGATTCTTGAGATCGAGATGACATTTTTTTTTTTGAAGAAAAGAAATCCAAAATAAACACACATAAAGGCACGACACAAAATAGATGTATTCATGTGTTCAAAACAAACGAAATCAATGAAAACTATAAAAATAGACCTAATAAAACAAGTGCTGTCATTGACACTACCTCACGCAAAAAATCCATCATCTTAACATACTGAGTGAGATGACTACATATAACATGCCAAGCACAGCTTCTCACAACAGTTTCACAAAGCTTCACTTGAATTTGTAAACACTTCATAGTATTTAGGGGTAGGTGTAGTTCACGACATCCCAAAACTACTCACAAAAGAGAACATATCTTACATAAAGATAGCACCAGAAGCAATGCAAGAATGGCAACATCTTCAAATATTGAAAATTGAAAACTCGATTTAAGGCTTTTGTACATAGAAATCTCTTACAGATAAGATTCAGATCGAGTGTTCTCCTTAACAGTTGTATATGAAATTTAGCACCTTCATTCT
The DNA here is from genome assembly GCA_029582165.1 of Portulaca oleracea. Classification (NCBI taxonomy): domain Eukaryota; kingdom Viridiplantae; phylum Streptophyta; class Magnoliopsida; order Caryophyllales; family Portulacaceae; genus Portulaca; species Portulaca oleracea. The sequence goes on from CM055892.1 coordinate 19,459,133, forward strand.
AGCCGCTACTTTGAGAAAGGGACAGGGTGCAGAGCAAAAGCAGTCATTTACTTATGAATAAGAAGTTACCAAATACAATCCTTCCATTGGAGCATGGACAGCTCCTTTGAGCAATGCAACCAACAACCAAAATGCATCTTCCTCGCTCATATAAAGAAGCAGTAGACCGGCGATGAACCCCATTCCCTACATATTCAAACAATCAAAAGACTATCCACAATGAATTCGTAAAAGTGTGAAATAAAACATAGGACCACATAACAAACCTGAACATATCCAACATCTCTGTCATACACAGAATATGCTTTGAGGACATTGTAGAGGGATCTCTGACCAGGACCGTGCCTTTGCTGAAAGAAGACATGAGAAGGGAAAGTGCGGGATATATCTCGGATTATATCCAGTTCGGAGGCTGAAGTCTCGTAGATTACCAGTTGCTGCAGTCAAACAAGCTCTGATGATTACAACATTATACGACTACAACAGCATATGCACTCATGCAGAGAGCTAACCTAAATACACAGATAGTCACTAACAGTGAATATCCCAGACACCGCTGTAGCTGGACCCACAACGGGAGTTGTTGTTGTTGTGTCACTAATATATACTCCCACCCTTAATAAGACTCCAGATAAAGCAAGGTATTCCCTATTTTGTAAAGTCTGGTGAAAGTAGCACCACACATTAATACAACTTAATGTGTCACCATTGCATAAAAGGCCAGGACAAAGCCAAACCAAAAATGTCAGTTCTAGACCGGCCAATGATTTCAGGATTGACCAGAGCCCAATGAATAATGCCCTAAGAAGATCTGAAGATGTATAAGGCTATAAGCAAAGCTCAGATCTAGCTCAACTAGTTACATTAAAAATGGCTAATAAAAGGATTAAGTGAGCGAGACTAGGTACCACTTCAATTTGTGCCTTCATTTTCTTTTTCTTTTCTTTTAAAAGTGAAACCGATGTGCTAAAATCATATAGAAACCACTCCAGCCATCTCGATATACTCCAGCCTCCAGGAAGCCAAAATTGTTGGTCTAATTTCGACAACATAAAGAAATTCAGATTGATTATTACCTCATACACCCCAGGATTCATGAGCAGGAGGTCTCTACTTCCAGATATCAATTGCCACACTAGTCCTCTTAAACAATCAGGAATTCCTTTTCTAACACGCCTTTTAACCACATGAGGCTTCCTCCTCACATAGTGCTTCCAATCACTCCCACCAGTCCCGATCATTTTTCTCCATTTCCGAACTCTTCTTTCTTCCCTGCACAAGGTTCTCATCTCATAAGCATCCTAATTTCAGTTATACATGAAAGCACAAGCCAGTAAATGGAAAGGGCAAGAATTAACATCTAACTCCATGAATTTGGCAAAATATCCACAGTCCACACACCATGAAATCTTTCAATACACATGTTAAAGATCTTTTCTGGCAACAATTTGCAAGTAAATGAATCACCCAATTCAAACCACCAACTGCCATACCCACCACTTGAAGAATAAGAAGAGAAAGATAGGGGAAACATGGTTACTGGTCAGCCACATGCCAAGTAGTTGTAGTGACAACACACAGCTATATGGCAGAAAATTACAATGTCACTTTGATATTGTTTCTCTGAGTTCAGAGAAGAAAAATTGAACCACAATAATCATTCAAATTGAGTTAACTGTAACACTAAACACTCCACCAACAGGTAAAGCCGGGAAGGACAAGGCTGCTAGATCAAGAGTAGTCTTTGATTACAAAATACCAAGGTTGAATTGGAGAGCCGAATTTGAGATCCATTCAAATAATCAGTAAAATAAGCATTACATTCATGCTAAGCTTCCCCTATTGTTAGTTGAGCAATCACATACAGGAATAAACATCCGTTCTCTCATATGCTACCGAATTCTAAAACTTCTACAACTGATGATGGTTGTTCAGAAAAGTGAGCTTACAGTTAACCCCCCCCCCCCCCCCAAAAAAAAAAAAAAATCTTTGTAGATTTTGTTGGTATGATCTACTTTAAAATGTCATATTGGATATTCCATTAATTGAATTTGTAAATTTAGTTGTGAAAGACAGATCTACCATCCGACCATCCCACAGCCACCGTGTGAAAAGATCTTCCCTCATCAATCTTGTGAGAAGGTCAATGCTATTTAAATGCCCCAATCTCTAATAAGAAGTATCAGATACCATTTCAGGCAAGTCTCAGATATTGCTTCAAGAATACAAAAAAATTTCTCTGTAGGGACATTCAAGGTCACTCCCGTCTCTCGCTACGACTCAAAAGTCTTACACCCCCAGTAGACAAAAGTTCCATTATTCCAATAACTGACCTCAAATTTCAATGTAGATATTCTAAACGTGTCTATTCCATGATAGACCACAGCACCATAAAACGAACAAAATGCAACTTATTAGGTGCTCCTAGAGCCTGTGCCCCTGGAGCAACGGTTTTCACTGGCTTGTTCTATTCGGTTCACTCATAAAATTAAGATTTGTTCAAAATGGAGTATATGCTATGCGTGTATGTAATATATGTTGCGAACAAAAAAGAAATCTTATATGAAAGAAAAAAGCTCTAGGAGCGACGGTTGTTCACTAGATTGTTCTGTTTTGTTTACTCGTAAAATTAAGATTGTTCACTATGCAGTATATGTTGTGGGCGTATGTAATATATATTGTGAACAAAAAAGCAATCTTATATGACAAATTCATCTACACAAAATACCTCTCAAATTCAAAGGCCGATTTGCTCCTCTTCAAGGCTTCGGGCGAGCTGCTGTTTTCAGGCTTTATGAACCCAAATCTGTCCACTGGCCTCGCTGACAAACTCGGTCCTGGCTCATTGTCATCTGTTCTCTTTCTTTCCATCATGCTATCAAACACAAGTTCTTAACCCCCAACATTCGCCCAGGCACTATTGTTAGCACAATGCCACCTACATATCCCCAATTACCAGTTCTGGAATGAAATTTGCATGAACAAAGTCAGACAAGGAATGAAAGTAATTGTTAGGATCTCATGGCGATGTTAGCCGTACAAACAAAGGCCAAAGCAGAAATAAAGATTGACATAGGATTTTAAAGTGGAAAAAACCCAAATCGGAAAAAAAAAAAACGCAAAACAAACGCACTACCAGAGGATTACAATTAGCGATTATCAGAAACTACCCGATCATCCAGTCTCCATCAATCTCTCACCATGAGTTACAATCAGAGACTCAACACTCACAATTGATTTCGCCTCTCACAACTCGATATAAAAACTCAGAGACAATCTCTCATGGTACATCGATGAATCACTACGCTCAACTCATACATAAAACCTTGTGTCCAAAAAAAACCGAACAGTTAAACAACATTTAATCTATGATAGCGCATCGTTCATGCTTTTTTCCACACTAAATTTTGCACATAAATGCGACCATAATTTTGGTTTTAATCACCTACAACTTCTCACTAACTGCATCATCTACGCTCAGATAATCCGAAATCACAAAATTCACAACAAGGATACTTCGTATTTGACTAGCTAATCCAAACCACACTGATCAAATCACGATAATAACGCGACAAATGCTACAACCTAGAAACACGAACTAAACAATTACATCAAAAATCACTACAAAACTAGAATTAACGAGAATTTCATGTTTTCCGAGTCTCATCAAGAATCTTGACATCGTGCAGAACTTCAACCAAAGTCAATTGTGCTTTCTCATAAATCTCACCATAACCATGACAAAACCTACATTTAGTACAGATTACATGAAAACAGACAGCAAAAGAAGGAGTACAAACCTACAATCTGATGATGAGTCGATGTAAGAACGAAGATTGAGTGAAAAACCCCAGCGAATTCTTGAGTTTTCCGAGCAGAAAAACACGATTGATTGAATAAAACCCTCCAAATCTGGGTTTGAGAAACTGAGAAAGTGGGAAAGATGATCAGAAATTGGGGGAAACCAAATCCAACCTGTAAGAGGTGATATTGACTCTCAAAGTGATTGGGAAATGGAGCTTTGAATTTTCTGAATTCTCACTGTTTTCTTGGATTTTTGGACATTAAAAATTGGTTACTACAAGTAATAATGCTGCCACTTTTTTTTTCTGAGTTTTTAATTTTGTTGGTAAAAAATGAAATAAAAAGGCAAAAATTGCCGCGGAAAGTTTGGGAGGAAGGTTGAAGGAAGATGCCAACTCGGTCGGATCTTGTCAATTGTCGTTTCGATTTGGAATTCTTTGCTCGAATAATAAACTTGAGAGTACAAGCAAAACTAATTTTATTTGTTTACGTGAAGATATTAATAATTAATTATTTAATAATAGTACAAAATCTTAATAATAGTACAGAATTTTCACAATAAGATAACTCCACAAAAGTGATTTATGTTCATGTGATTGTTATATATATATATATATATACATATATATATAGACACACACGCATGTCAAATAAAAAAAAAAAACTCAAATTGAATTTTTTTAGTAAAAGTTTTGGTATAGGTGAATTTATATGTTGCATTAATATAAGATACATACTCTCTTCGTTCCATATTAATTGACATTTTAACTAACTTATTTTGTGTCAAAATAATCATTACTTTCCTATATTCTCAATACCTAATTTACATTATTTATTAGAGAGACAAAAGTCAAATGCAATTGAAGTTCGATAGTTATTATAATTATATATTGGTATGTCTGTATGTGTGAAAACTCCAATTCCGCCAATTAATTTGGAACGCGGAGGGGGGTTAATATTCTTGGAAATAAAATATCCTTATTTATATATTTGAAAGAACATATTATGTTTTGCTGAAATTTAGTTTGTAATTTACTAGAGAAATGTATTTAGGATTGCGACTTGTGTATGGGACAATGACCCCTCCCTCCCATTTTTTCAACATCCTCCCCATCCCCCCTCCCCCCAAACCCCCCAAAAAAAAAAGGTTAGATAAATAACGGTTGTTATATTAAACTGAAGGTTTATATTGGAATAGGTTTAGGAAACTATATCTTGTATCATATCTTGTAGTTAATTGCCTCCTTGACTAGGATAATACTCTCCTCATATACATAGAACTTCCCTACCTTCTATTTATTTGCTTCTTTATCTAGGATGACACTCTTCTTGTATATGGATGACTTCCATATCTTGTAGGTTGATTTTTCATATAAATATACAGCTTGGTCAGACGGGAAGGCCAAGGCACAACATATTCAATTCCCTGCATAAAATTCTTTATGGTATCAGAGCCTTTTGCGGCACATCTTTACGACCTTCCATAACCTCCCTTTTCTTTCTGTTCACCATGAGTGATAGTGCTAAAGAAGCTCCGATAAAGATTGACATCAACAATCCTCAATCTTCATATTATTTAAGCCGTATTGTACATCCGGGAAATAAAATTTTCCCCGTTGTCCTCGATGAGGACAACTATGAACATTAGAGTCGAATTATTATCAATGCTCTAAAATCAAAGAACAAATTTTGTTTTGTTGATAGAACCTTGGCGAAACCAACAACGTCCCGAGAAGATCATGCCTGGGAGAAGTGTAATTCAATGGTAATCGCTTGGCTGTACAATGTCATTGAGAAGACCCTTTATGGCTCGGTAACGTATGCTGAAACAACCAGCAATATATGGACTGACCTGAAGGAACGTTACTCACAAGGCAATGCCCTCAAAGTAATCAACTTCAAGAAGACATCAATGGTACAAGTCAAGGCAATTTGACGGATATCGAATACTTCACAATACTCAAAACTTTGTGGGATGAATTGGGAGCCTATCAACAGATTCCAAGTTGCCAGTGTATAAAAGAGTTTGATCTCTTGAAATTCCAAGAGTCACAAAAAATCTATAAATTCCTCATGGGACTCAATCGTGAAATTTTTGGGACAGTAAGATCACATTTACTTACTGTTGAACCTTTGCCTAATCTCAACAAAATTTATGTTGTGGTTCTTAGAGAACAAAGGCAACGACAAATAAGTGGTGCCGAAGTCATTGAATATCCGGCGCACTGGTAGACACGACGCTTGGGACGAAATCCACAGCAACGCCAGTCAGTAGGACAAACCTCCATTGGACGGGGCTCCGTCGGCCTAGCAGCCCACGCGGCAGAACAGGGGGAGGCGTGAATAGGTATGACATATCCGCAAATCCCAGTCATCACACCTGAACTGGTTGAGCAGCTAATTTCTGCTCTTAAACAGAAAGATACTAAACCTAAATTAGATGGTAAGAAACATCCATTTACTTCTCTTGGCTGAATTCTAGACACCGGAGCCTCATATCACATAACATCAGATGTTGGCTCCATCAATAAATTATATGACTTGCCACATCCACTCAGAATCATTGTTCCAACTAGTGACATTTTGGAATTTAAGCAAGCAGGAGTTGTTAAACCGTGGGATGGATTTTGTTTGAAACATGTTCTTTATTCTCCACACTTCAAGTGTAATCTTATCTCTATTCATCGTTTGGTTAAAGATGAGAACTGTGTTGTTATTTATGGAGTTCAGTCTTGTCTTATTCAGGGCCTCACCTCGAAGATGCCCGATTGGAGTGGGTAGAGAGAGGAATGGGGTGTACTAGGGGTGAGCTGGACCGGGATCTCGATAATTTTCGGAGGTCCCGGTCCCGGTTGTGACTGGGAGCAAAGATTTGCTCCCGCTCCCGGTCACACCGGGACCGGGAAATCAACCGGAAAAATTTTAGTCCCGGTTTCCTAATTTTTTTCACCTATTATTTGATTTCTTTCCATTAAAAATCACTATAAATTATACAAGTTTTCTCTAATTTCATAAATGTGGGTGTCCGTGTTACATAGTCACTTTTTCACATATTAAAATTACGCAATATCTAATACATAACATTTTTTCCGAAAAAATATGCTAAGTTCGAAATCGAAAAAAATAAAATAAATTTAAAGAGCGAACACAAATTAAATTATACAAGTTTATCAATCATCATGAAGTCACTTGATTTGTTATATATATATATATATATATATATATATATATATATATATATATATATAAAAGAATGTCAAGTTCAGTTTCAAATTGATATTGATAATCCTGTGTTGAAGATGCAGGTGACATACCTGAAGAAAGAGTATTTTGAAATTCTTTGTGATGCAAGTTCTTTGATAAAGCAGAGAACTAAGGCTACATGGCTGAAATCTGGTGACCAAAATTCAGCTTTCTTTTTCTCTTTGTTGAAGACAAAACGTTATATGAACAAAATTCTGTGCTTGAAAGATAAGGATGGGCGTGTTTTGGAGCAGAACCAGGAGATAGGTCAGTTTTTGGTTGACCATTACAAAGAGTTCTTTGGAAAACATCCTTGCATTGGGAAATCGAGAGCATCAACCATCTTTATGGGGGTTGTGCTGTCAAGAGAACAGGCCGATAGCTTGCTTCAACCTTTCACTAAGGAAGAAATTAAACAAGTTTTCTTCTCTATGGACAATACTAAAAGTCCAGGGCCTGATGTAACGCCCCCAGGTTACTAACCATTAGATTAAGCTAAAGATGCACCTAACCTAATGATTAGCAGCGGATAAACACCTGGGAGTATTACCGCCGTCCACGGAGGTGAACAATGCTAAGATGAAAACCCAACAAAACATAAACTAACTTCGAACATGCCTCATCAAGATATAACTTAACTTAACCACCTCAAAACGACATAATCACAACACAATAAACTTATACAAGCCAAACTATTACAAATTTCTCCTAAATCTTTCATAAAGAGTCTTTTACCACCTTCAATCTCCTTAAGAAGCTCTAGGGATTCGTCCTTCCGGGGCTTTTCCTTCTCCTTTGCCGAGATTCCTAAAACGAAAACATAAAACTTCGAAAAGTGAGCTAAACTCAGTACGTATACCCCTAATCATGTAAGAATGTGTTCGTAATTCGTTTTAGTTATTTAGCGCGGTTCCAAAACATTAAAAAAAATATAAATAACAAACAAACATACAAAGATAGCATAACTTACATAGCTTGATCATACTTAACCTGTACATGAGAAATATAACTTAACTTGTACTTAAATCACAACTCAAATGAAAATACTTTTGAGTTCTTCCTCGTAAAAGTAACACACATAACCATAACCTTAGAGATAATATAGCATTAAAAGTAATATAACATAGTTTCAAAAGAATTTAAATCATACACGACTTAACATATAACACACACACAAAGTCATAGCATAAACTTGACCTTAAACCCTTATGAACCAAAACTTATAAAAATTTGGCATGTAAGTCATAAAGCTTTACTTTGGTTCAAAAGACTTGAGTAACTTAAGAAGCTTTGAACTTGGTTATCCTGTTATTATCCTGAAGTTCCCCGACTTGCGATCATCTGCTAAGCCTCCGTATGCGCATACCCGGACCGATCGGGAGATCCAGGATGGTGGATAACTATACTGGTCAGGTTTCCATGGTGTCCAACTAAGGCACTAAAGTTATATTTCCCTTGGGTGCACTTAGGTGGAAACATGGAGGAATAACTTGAATAAAATAACGTGACTTGCTAACGAACTTAATTTCTTACGTCGCCATGAAAAGGGTCATAGCTATCTCTATAGATATCGTATTAACGCATAAGAAGACTTTTCGGAAAGCTTGAAACACGCTTTACGGCTTTGTAGTTAACCCCAAGGACCAAAGATATGATTAAGAAGGTCAAAACTCTTATTTCCCTAATCAGCCCAGAAGATAAAAACGTCAACTAAGCTTTTTCGAAAGGTCATAACTCGAGTTATATTAATCGGTTTTGGGTCCGTAAGCTGGCTATGAAAGCTCATGATTCATACTCCAACTTTCATTTTTCACCACCACTTGATTTAAGTTTGGGAAGAGGTCGATTCTCAGCCTAAAACAGATGCAACCACAACAACATAATTTCTGGAAAAACTCAGATTTTTGTCCTTCAATTAGAAGCTCATAACTCTCTCTCCCGATATCCTATGGATGCATACCATACCATTCTGGAAAGCTAAAAATGTCCTATAAAACTTTTATGTTCAGCCCTTAAACCATAGAATCCTCCAACCATTCGAAAAACAACCATCTTTAAACTGACGTCAGAAATTCTCAATTTTACGCGACTTTACGAATTTGCCCATAACTCCTAATATAGTTATCGAAACAATGAACGTAAAAATCGGGTGTTAGCTAACACTTTTATCTACCTATTCTTGTCATAAAATAACACATAATCACAACCTTCGTTCTCTGGAAAAACCATTTATCAACCAGATTGCAAGCTTCTTAATACATCATTAACATGGATGCTTAAACTCTTATGATTTAGCATATATCTCTTCTAAAACGTACGTTAGCTTCCATAAGTGCAATATTCAGACTTGAAGTACCCAGAAAATCACCGTTTAAGTCCATTTTATTCACATGCAACACCACTACATCATCTATTTCCACAATCCATCACCAAATACAACATGCATCATGTCACAACTTTCATTCTTCTTATTCTCAACCTAATCTATGAACATACACTTCAAATTTAACAAGTTTCCATACTTTCACAGAGAAATACTCTTCCAAAATCACATACATGTCCATTACTTGTATTTTCACTTAATTCATACTAATATAACAAGGAATTACCAAAACTTACCCCACTCTCTTCTTTTGAACTTGGATTCTTCCTCTTTTTCTTTGGCTAATTACTATGACCTCAAAACCTTCTCTGGAAACAATATAAAAGCTACAAAAATTCAGATTATAACCATGATTTAATTATAAGAGATGATGAGAAACAAGCTAGAGATAGTTATACTTTGCAAGGGAGGTGGAAGGAAGGAGAAGAAGCGGTGGAGAGGTTGCGGTGGCCGGCAACGACCGGCCGGTGATAAACACCGGCGACGCTGGAGGCGGTCGACGGCGGCAGGGCAGACAGAGAGGGGAGGCACGGGGAGGTGAGGGGGCACAAGGGAGATGAGAGCAAGTGTTTGTATTTGAGTGTTTGAATTGATGAATAAACCCCCTCCTTATTACCATATATACTTACATATACACCATAACATTAAGGCCCAAAACAAAAGACCCCCTCCTCTCCTTCCTAGGGGGAGCCGGCCACTTGGCCCGACAACCCAAAAATTTATCAATTTTATTTCCTCATTTACACATACCTCCCAAATTCCTAATTTACCTAACTTATTAAACCATAAAAAAATTACTATTGGTAACCCAAATAAATATACTCATAACCCTCCTGGAAATTTTTCATAATTATATCCTAGATTGTCTTGAATAAAGGAAGGACCCGCTATATCGGTTCCGGAAAAAGAATTCTTAAACGATCATAACCACCACAGAAATTATCGGAAGATATTTTTCAAGAAAAGAAAGTTAAACTGATCTGTCGACGATCGTTGCACTGTTCAAGTCCTGCAAAACACACATTTGGTTAGGAAAACAAAATTTTGGAACACGCGCTTTAATTATTCGTGATTTATCGCTAATCTTGATTATTTACACTAATAAGTATGTATTAAGGGGCGATTTTCTTCGGGTTGTTACACCTGATGGATTTAATGCATTGTTTTTTAAGGCATCATGGGATATTATTGAGGATGAGGTAACTTCTGCTATCTATTCTTTCTTCAATTCTGGATGTTTGCTGGGAGAGATTAATGCTACATTACTGACCTTAATTCCTAAAGTATCTAACCCTGCTTCTGTATCTGATCTGAGGCCCATTGCTTGCTGTAATGTTTTTTATAAGGCAATTACCAAGCTAATATGCATGAGATTGAAACTAGTTCTGGATAGTTTGGTGGATCAGAACCAATCAACATTTATAGCTAATAGATCAATCATGCACAACATCCTTATAGTCGAGGATATCGTCAGATATTACAACAGGAAGGGTGTTCCACCTAGTTGCCTCCTCAAAATTGATATTTAGAAGGCCTACGACGTACACTGTAGATTGTGAATTCTTAAGGAATTTATTATTTGCTTATGGCTTCCCTATTCATTTTGTCAACTGGATTATGGTGTGTGTGGCAAGTGCGAAGTTTTCTGGGGGTATTAATGGTGAAGCTTATGGATATTTTTCTAGTGTGGAGTGGAATGCGCGGAAGCCTAGGGTATAAATAAACCATGTGGATGATGGAAATCCACCCATAGAACTCATAAACACTATGAACCATTTTTTTAGGGTTTTTGGATTAATGGAGATAAACATGAAAGTAAAAGATATGGACAATTCTAAAGAGAGAAATCTCACCAAATTGAACTTAGATGTTCAACACTTGCACAAGGATCTCCCACAAGCAAAGAGTCTGGAATCACCCAAGAAATCTCACAAAGAGTAGAGGATAAACACCCACTCACAAAGAAGAGAAATCACAAAGCAACTTCCACCCAAAGGATTAGCTTTCATTGCAATAGGGTTTGAAAACCCACAATTACAAACTCTCTAATTGAGAAGAATTTTCTTGAGTCTAACTCCTAAACATTAATCATCAAAATCTATCTTGGAAAATAAGCTAAGGGGGTATTTACACTAATGGGGAAAATTAAAACAAAACATAGCATCTGGACACAAAAACACGCGTCGCAGCAAGCCGGGCAGGGGAAGGTCGCAGGTGCGACCTCAGATGTCGCGGGTGCGACGTCCTTCTGGATGTAAAAGTCAGCAACTGGCAGAAGGAGGTCGCGGGTGCGACCTAAAGTGTCGCGGGCGCGACACCCTTCTAGGCAGTTTTTTCCTGCCGACTTCAAACGCGCATAACTTCTTCATCCGAGCTCCGTTTTAGGCCCATAAGATATCGATGGAAAGCTCTCGGTATGTACTTTAAGCTCCCAAAATTTGAAGTCCATCAAAGTTGTATTGAAGAAGGTATGGTCGAAAGAGTGAAGGCAAGCACATTTCCAGCTTTTGAACGCCTTCACCCCCTTGTGTTTATTCTTGCCGATGGTTCCGGAGCCCCTTAGAATGCTCGAGAATGGTTCAATAGGGACGAACCAAAAGTAAACTGATCCCCATACGGTTCATACTCCCCTTCTTCGAAAAGAGTTGTCCTCAACTCTTGGAGGTTCAAAATTACCAGATACCCGTGTAGACCCAAAAGCACGTACTCGAACAATCGAAGTAGAGTGACGCTCATCAACCCGTCCTTCTAAAAAATGTAGCAATTCGGCGGAAAGGAGGGGTGTAATAACCCGCCCTAATCCATGGTGATTAATGTTGCTAATCAAATGTAATAAATTAATTCACGCTTTTTAAATTCTTTAATTGCTGTCACTGTTTTTGCAGGACTTTAATAGAGTGCAACGACCACCGATTATCCAGTTCAGTAATTTTAGTAGTTACTCCTCGAATAGTATTACCGATCCTTCTTATAAACCATAGTATTCAAATCTTTTGTCTGATAATTTCTCATTCGGGTTAATCGGATATATTATTATTAGAGATGTGAGTACTCATGGAACTGTCATAATTGAATTTTCTCATATTTTAGTCTCGAGAAATTTTATTCGGAAACCCAAGTTAATGATATCGGGTTAAAAAGGGAGGAATTAGTAAGTGTTTGGGCCTAATTTATTTTTCTGAGGCAGCTCAATTACTTAGTTCATAGGAGAGGAATAATATTAGTTCTTTCTCCCTTCTACGTTCAATATTTCAGATTAGTTCTAAATTCTCCCTCTCTCTTCCATTGCTCTCTCTCTCTCTTGTTAACATTCATTGCTGCCTCTGACTCACGTCATGCGGTTCCCGGTAACAGAATAGTCGCCGGCCACCTCAGCCCAGCCGACCGCCACCTTCCTCCCTTGTTTTTTTCTTCTTTCTCTCTCTCTTTTCTACTAAGGTAAACCCTAACTTCTCTTTTGTGAATCTGAGTTCCTTTATTTAGCTTATGAATTTTGGCGATTCCTTGAATAATTTAGCTAGCTATTTTGTTTATGTCATGAAATAATCAGATTGGGTGTTTTTTGGCATGAATTAGAGATGAAATGATGGAAAATTAAGGTATGGAGGTTGGGAGGTACTTGAGGAAGGTGTAGTGTAGTGTGCATGTCACTTTTATGATTGTGGGACCCGGAAAAATCCCCGTTGGCGTCCCTCGCGGTAAACGGCGAGTCGAAAGGGGTGTCTTTTCTTTCAGAAGATTCGCTTGAATTTCCGTTTAAATAAATCAAAATTGAAATTTATTTAAACTCTTTTCTTTTAGATTTTATTAAAGTCTAAGGATTTTGTTTATTCAGAAAATGAACAGAAAATAAAAGAAAAACAAAAAGAAACGAAAAAGGACAATAAACAGAGAGTCCCGGGACTGGGCTCGAGATGATTCACTGTAACAATACCTGCAGGTATTGGGAGTCAGTGGCCCCGAAAAAGGGTCACGGAATACCGCCAGGTATTCTGTCTGTCTCGGCCTCGGGATCTGCTTCCGAGACAGAAAGTAAAAAAAAGAAAATAAAAATTTTTTATTTTAAAAAGCCTTCTGAAACAAAAAATAAAATACGAAGAAGGGACGAAAAAAAGAAAAAAAAAAGAAAGAAGGAAAAACGAAAAAACTCGAGGTCGGACTCGGGCCTTTGGTATTGCATACAATGTGGTCCGAACTGCTTTCAACCCGAGAGCAAGGTCCGAACCAATGAACCGGCATGCATACCGTCAGGTATTGCGCCGGGCACTGATTCGGGCTTCCGGTTATTCATTTTAAAATAATAATAAAAAAAACTTTCTTTTACTCTGAAATTAGATTTCCAGAATCCGAAAATAAAGTTAAATAAAACTCCAGAGAAAGAAATAAAAAGAAAAAAGAAAAAGGAAGAGTCGCCAATTAATTGTTGAACGAGAATTAATAAACTCGAGAAAAAAAAATAAGACTTTACAAACCACGAACCACGAGATTCGGATCCGTGGGTAAGGTTACGAATTCGGGAATAAAAATTCCCGAATCCGCCCGTTCAACGAACGGACTTTACTAAACCGATTAAACAAAAAGAAAGGAGAAGAGAAGGGGAAGAAGGGAGTAGAAACGAAGTATTAATTAATGTAATTAATATTATTTAGCTTCATATAAATGCGATAATAAAGCGAGAAATAAATACAAGAAATAAAAGAATTAAATACAAGCGTACCTTTATTCACGAACAATCCATATTATTTAGGTCGAGTTTAGGGTTAACTCAAGTTACAAGATAATATGAATGGAGAAGAGATAAAGAGAAATGGAATAAAATGCCAATTAAGTGTATGCAAGAATGAGAGAAATAAAGGGGGAGAATTGAAGATGAAATCACCAAGTGTCAATACGCCAGGGTGATTTCGGTGTAGGAATGAAGTGGAGATAGGTGGGGTTTTTATAGGAAGAATTAGGGTTGGGATTCTAGGTCAAAATGAGAGGGAGAAAAACGACATAATACCGCCAAGTATCAGGCCCGGCTGCGCGAGAAAATAGGTCATAACATGCTTCCCGAGGCGAATGGAGGCGCCCCGGGTTGGGCAGAACCCGCCCACAATACCTGGCGGTATGTGGGCCGGATTCCGCCCAATCCGTCCCGACTCCGCCTCGGGCCGCGTGCAAAAGATTGGCCGATGATTTTTTTGTGTGGTTTTTTTTTTATTTTGCATTTCATCTTATTTGGCATTTTCTAAAACTAAAATAAATAAAAAATAAATTACAATATTTCTAAAGCTGAATTGAATGCGAAAATTCAGCGTGTACAGTTAGCCCCCACTTTGATCGAGTCCGAGTAGGACGATGATCAAAGTATTGCTTGGAGGTCTTCAATCTTCCCCAATGTTGCTCACATGTAGTTCAGTCTTTCCCGATGTCGTTGAAATGCAGTTCCGTCTTTCCCGATGTCGTTGTAGTTCAGTCTTTCCCGATGTCGTTGAAATGTAGTTCAGTCTTTCCCGATGTCGTTGAAATGTAGTTCAGTCTTTCCCGATGTCGTTCAAATGTAGTTCAGTCTTTCCCGATGTCGTTGAAATGTAGTTCAATCTTTCCCGATGTCGTTAGAATGTAGTTTAGTCTTTCCCGATGTCGTTGAAATGCAGTTCCGTCTTTCCCGATGTCGTTCAAATGTAGTTCAGTCTTTCCCGATGTCGTTCAAATGTAGTTCAGTCTTTCCCAATGTCGTTCAAATGTAGTTCAGTCTTTCCCGATGTCGTTCAAATATAGCTATGTCGTTCAAATGTAGTTCAGTCTTTCCCGATGTCGTTCAAATGTAGTTCAGTCTTTCCCGATGTCGTTGAAATGTAGTTCAGTCTTTCCCAATGTCGTTGGAATGTAGTTCAGTCTTTCCCGATGTCGTTCAAATGTAGCTCAGTCTTTCCCGATATCGTTGAAATGTAGTTCGTCGGAGATGATGCAGCCGCGAAATTCGAATTAAAATTATTTTCTGAGTCATATAGAAATTATATTTCCATATTTTCTCTTGAAAATAATATCTCTCTCCTTTTTTATTATTGGAGTATTAAAAAAAAGTTTTAAATTCTCCTCATAATAATTTTCCAATCAATCTAGCTAGACCGGTCAAATATTCATTTAATTGAATTTAAGGATGAGTAGGTGGGAGGTTGAGGAGTTAACGAAGTGGTTTTTAAAAAGGGGTGGTGCCTTCATTTTATCCACACACCCAAACATCTTATCCTCACTCCCACTCTCTCTACATTCACTTTCTCTCTCTAAAGCCTCGAGCAGCCAGCCCCCGAGCAGAGCATACCGCCAGGTGTGGCGGTTCCCTAAGCTTCCTTGCTGCCCGTCGATCACCAGTGGGAACCGAAGAAGGAGACCTCATACCGCCAGGTATTGCGGTCGGGTGGGTCGGTTTTTGTCGGTGATGATTCCTCGATTTTCGTGCCAGAGACATTGTTGGCCGGCGCTCCATACCACCGGCTGTGGCATTTTTTTCGGTTTTCTACGTCGATACGTCATCGTCGGGCCTCACCGGAGCTCCGACCGCAAATGATACCGCCAGGTATGCCCGGGTTTCTGCCGATTTTGTTCACTTCTTTTTTCGAAAATGACACTGAAATTAGTTTGGGTTTTAAACCTGGAAACGGTTGAGTCTGTCATGTGTTACTCAAAGTTCCGGATTTTGTTTTTTTTTTTTGGGACCAGATCTGAAAAGTGGTCGAGTATGCCCAACGGTACCGCCAGGTATGTTCTGTTCCCGGACTTTGAATTTCATATTTTGCATGCTTTTCACTCCCAGTGGCTTGCCGGAATTCGGCTGGAAACGACCGATACCGCCAGGTATGGTCTCGGGTTCAGACTCGAGCTTGACCCATTCTAGTTTTCGGGTCATCTTTCGGACAATCCGGGGTTTGGTATCGGGTTCGCTCCATACCTGCTCGTATAGTCTCGGGTTTGGGTTTTTGGTTCGAGGACTTCGCTTTATCCCGGGATTTTGAACCTTCCTTTTGTGTTTCGTAGCTTATACGATGACGCAACCCTTGAAACCTCAAGGTATCCAAATAAGCATACGTGGCTTAGGAGATCGGAAGTCCTGGTAAGCCTTTCAAACTCATATTTTTTTTTGTATGGTCTTGGTATCCCGGATGCATGCTTTATACCAACCTTGTCATGTATTGAGGCCCAAAACGTTTTGCTGTTTCTTGTGTCGTCAAATTTTTAGAGTTTAACGTTGGGATTAACTAGTAATCCCAAGATTTTTCTCATAAAAATCTGATGTCATGCCTTTTCCATACTTTTCGCTTTTGCATCTTGTTTTTTTTCCGATCCTGTGCATAATCGTGGTGTCATGCCTCCAGCATGCGGCTCCGCATCCGTCAGTGTTAATCAGTTGGTCCTTGCTCGTTGTTCAGAACCCTGGGCAGGCTACCATGCCTGCAGGTATGGTGCTCTGTCCGGAGTTTTTCTGCATGGTCTGGACAGATTTAAGTCTGGGAAGGTTGGCATGCCTCCAGGTATGGTGCTCTGTCCGGAGTTTTTCTGCATGGTCTGAACAGATTTAAGTCTGGGCAGGCTGGCATGTCTTCAGGTATGGTGCTCTGTCCGGAGTTTTTCTACATAGTCTGGACAGATTCAAGTTTGGGCAGGCTCGCATGCCTCCATGTATGCTACTATGTGCCGAATTGGCCCGCTTTCTTTGTTTTGCCGCTTCATCAGATTTGGGGTCTAGTCAGATTGTCATGCCTCCAGGCATGCAACTCTGTCCAGCCCAGGATCGGTCAGCCGAATTTCACTTGTTGCGCGGAACCCTAGATAGGATGCCATGCCTGCAGGCATGGCGCTCTGTCCGATGTTTCCGAGCATACCGCCAGGTATTGCTCTGTGAAATCTTGCATCTTGTCTTCGCATCGGGTCCATTTTTTTTCTTGGTGGTGTTGTATGTGGTACCCGGGTCCGGACTGTACTTGGTGATATGGTGTCTGCTTGCACGACCTAGACCCGGCTTGTTCTTGGCAATATGAGTCGAGTTTGTCCGTATGCTCGAGTCTTCTCAGAAACGAGTTATTTCCAAACTAATTCTCGTGAACATTGTGAATTGAATTTTTAGAGTTTAGCTCAGAAAATGAATTATTTTCCAAATTATTTCTCATAAAAATTTGTGATCCATTTTAGAGTTTAACCCAAAAAATGAGCTAATTCTCATAAAAATTTGCGATCGGAATTTTAAAGTTTAACTAAAAAAATGAGCTAATTCTCATAAAAATTTGTGAACTGAATTTTTTAGAGTTTAACTCGGAAGACGAATTAATTCTCGTAAAACTCGAATTATTTCTTCATCGGCACCGTCCTTTGAGCTTCTGGCAATACGTCCGAAGGTGATTAAGATTCCAAGTGAGCTTGCTTGATTTCTAGCCACCATAGCTGCATTTGTTTTGAGGTTCGGGCGGGAGATAGAAGAATGCATATGCGGTCTTATGCATGCTATGCTACATGAATTATGTGAGAATAAAAAAAAAATGTGCAAGATTCTTTTATGTACAATACACAACTCTATTATGCATTTTATACTATAAGACTCTTTATGCAACCCTTATCTTAATGCATGATGTGACTCTTTTTTTTTTATTTGACTCAAGAAGAAAGAGGGAAAAAAATTAAAAAAAACTAACATGACTCAAAATGAAAATGAAAAACGAATTAATGCGACTCAAAATGCAAACTAATGCGACTTAAAATGAAAAAATGCACATGACCTAAAAACAAAAAACTAAAAAGAATGCACATTGATTTGCTGCATGTACGCGATATGAACAGCCCCCATTTTCCCGAGGAAAGAAGAAGAAAAAAAAAGAAAAGTAAATCAAAAACTCTAAATGTCAAGAGTGGTTTCGAAGTGAGTTTCAGGACAAGGCAAAAGTAGTGAAAATGATGAGTTCTTCTTCTCGATTTGCCTCGCAAGTTGCCATGATGCTGATATTGAGTGATGAGCGAGCCCCCAGTTGGAATGCTGTAAAAGACGATATTAATGGAAGACTCGGCCTGCTTAAGCTGCATGATGGGATAGTCGGGATGCTCGACCTTGATGTCATGGTTAGGAACCCCAAGCACTAAGAAGGATCAAGTGACAAGTCATCTTGATTTCTCTTGCCTTTTCTCTATTCTTCTTGACTCTTTTAGGTAGGAACATGTAAGCACCAAGCCCCCCAATATCAGTGAACAAATAAATATCTTCAGGCAAGTCAGAATGACGGACCTAGGTGGGTGTTGTCTTCAAGTAACCTTATATTGATGCAGTTGGCTTCTTGTTCTGCTAAAGGAGTTATCCCTCACTCAGGTGTTCTGGAAGCGAGGATTAACTGACCAATCTCATACATACACTAATGACCAAATCAGAAGAGCTCACAGGGTAGGAACAACGGAGGATGGATTATGGAAAAGGTAGGAATGATGGTATAGAAAGTATGTTTGTGAGTGGTTAGGCCCCAACGGTGGGCCAAACGAGGCTATGGATGGCTAGGCGAGAGTAGTGATAAGATGTACAGAGGTTCGAACTGATGGAAATGAACGAGATGGTCTATAGACGGAGCACCATGTCTCGTGGGTTAATCTCATAAGGAAAGAGATGGTCAAATGGCTTTGGTTTGATGGATTTAGGTATGAAGGGTGATCCAAGTCTGATGGGAAAAATGTGGGTGTGTTTAATGAAAGAAATCTAACAGCTTTTCATTATCCTTACATACCAAGGTTTCCTCTCCTTTTGCCTAGCTCGCCTGGTGAAGTTTTCGAGCTAGCCACTCTTTATTCTATCTCTCAAAGACCCAGTGATTTGATGATGAATTTTCTCTAAAGTGAATTGCAGCGGCCGGGCCTCAAAGAGGTTCTCCTACGTATCCAGTGTGGAATCAGGCCAGTCGTAGTTCAACAGGTGCAACTTTAAAAGATTAATGCCTCAAGAAGGACTTTGAGATGGGTCGAAAGTTTAATGGGAAGGATATGTGTGAAGGTTGGACGGGATGTGTGCGAGTGACCAATGTAAACCGACAATTGCCTCTTATGCCTCTTATTCTTGCTTTCTTCTTTCTTTCTTTTTTTCTTCTTTTCTCTCTTTATTATTTTCTTCTTTTTTTCTCTTTCTTTTTTTTTTTTTGAACTCGACTACCTCAATCTATATTTTCCTTATCAATGATATTTGTCACCCGCAACACATTAGTCGACTTAAATGGATTCAGGGATGAGGTCATAAAATGAATGACCGGGTTCATGGTGGTGATTGAGAAGATGATGTGTGAAGAAATGTAGGTGAAGCAGCGAAGTGAAAATGAAGATGGTTATGATGTAGGTGGTAAGGGACGAAAGTCTTTTATCATAGGCATATCTTTTTAAGCTGCATGATTTATTTGATAGTGAGATCCACTTTTAGAGACTATTGGTCCCTTTGAATTCTCTCCTTTTGCCTAACCTGTTGGGTGAGTGTTCAAGTTAGCTTCTCTCCTCTTAATTAATCTTGGACTCGGGGTAGGGCATAAAAAGTTTAGAGAAAATGTGATGGAGATGTGAAATGGAGGAAACGAGCAGATGGATGTGCCAGACTTGGATGGTCATATGGGTGAGTGAGCTCTTCAATTCAAATCAGGAATGCAAGCACAAGATTATTCCTTAGCAGTTTAGAAGCAAAAGAAGGGTCGGGGAAGACAAGAGTCATAATCATGAAAGATTTCATCTTTATTGAATGCAACTAAGATGAATACATTAAAAAAAACTACTTGGGATATATCCCAACTAACTCTAAAAGAGAAGATAATTGCCATGAAACGAAAAGATGCAACATGAGGGGATCGCCTAATTGATTTTTGCAGATCGAGGTTTTGGAAAGACCCTGTTTGACTTTGTAGTAAACCACGTTCTCTACTCTACGATTGGCAATGACAACACCCCGGATTGGAGCATCTCTTCTATCTTGTCCTTGAGAATGTTGCATTTATCGGTGTCATGACCTCGCATTCTATGATATTGGCAGAACTTGCCAGCATCCCAAGTTCTGCTTTTGACCTCAGGTTCAGCTCGAATAGGGGAAAGCTTGATCTTTCCTTCCTTAAGGAGATAGTCGAGAGCCTCCACATAGGTAGTGGAGATCAGAATGAAAGACACGGGTTGTCACGGTTCAGCATTTCTAGCAAAGGAATTAAGAGCCCCTTGATGAATGTCAGTGTTATTCAATCCCATTGATGATGATCCTTCTCCAATATTTTCTCTGATGCGATGTTCAATATTGGCCGTCCTTCTATCATTTTGTAGAATCCAAAGGATCATATCCATTTTTCGGTCTAGACCCTCCATGCGTGATTGCATTTGAATTATTGTGGTAAAGAGTTTGTCCAAAAAAGAACTTTCTCGTTCACCACATCTTCTTTCTTGATATCCTCCTGTAGCTAAGGGCGGAATTTGGTCTTTATTCTCAGTTAAAGGTGATCGGGAGACATTTAGAACTGTTTTAAACTTCTCCATTGGTGAGTTGGACTTATGTGATTGATCAACTCTAGGAATAGAAGTGAGTCCTGTGCCCATATAGTGATTTGCAAACATAGGGATCTCTCTCTCTATTTCACACATGCTTGACATTTCACTATGACGAGTGTTGCTTCCATCTTTATCAAGAAAATTCAGCTCATCATTCATCCTTGCTAACGTATCGATGATTTCATCTATTCTCCTATCGTTGCCTTGCATTTGCTGTGAAATTTCAGTCAAATGTTGGGAGATCCAGAGATTGAGTTCATTGTTGCTAGGTATTCCGTTGGAGGCCATTGGAGACAGTGGTGCAAAGAAGGCAACTTGTTTACTTCGAGTTCAAGGTCGGTCACCGGATCCTTATTCTGCCTGTATGGAAACCATAAACCTCAATAATTAACCCTGACATTGACCTACCCAAAGACGTAGCGACCTACATGGGACAACCTAATGCAAACGATGCCTATATGATGAATGATTTTTATTTTTCTTTTTTTGGTATGGACTCACCCAACATTAGGCTTGCATGTTGACCTCTAGTGTAGGATGAGACTATGTACGGGGAAGGTCCATCGGGCCATCATAAGATCGAGTCAACATTAAAGTCTTAATGAACTCAAATTCGAATAACGACCGGATACACACTTTATGGGCCCAAATACCTCCAAGGGTTGGACAAAATCAAGCTATGATCTCGGGCTTAATCAAACCTCTTTGATTTGGGCCCAAGAGAGACCTCTGGGTCTTCTTTAACTTTTGCATGACTATTGCCCAAACTAAAGCGGCATTTGGGGGAAAAACAATGAGACCGAATCTTAAAAAAACCATATAGCACATAATTTACACATATCACAATAAGAATGCACATAGCATACAAAATGGATAATGCACCTAACCAAGGTTCTATATTCAAAGGTTTGAGGTCGGATACCTAAAACTAACATACTCATGTCTCTCACTCGTCACAAATTCTATGGAGTTCATAGTAGTGTGACTCGTGTGTTTCTCGCAAAATTAAAGAGAAAATGTAAATTCATAATCCCGATAATTTTGGAGTGCTTCATGAGTGGGAAAGCAATTTGCGACCTTCTTGAAATGTGGGGTTCATTCCTTGAATCCGGAAATATACTTTACCCAAAAGGGAAAATGGGTTAACCTAGACGGTACCTTTGGGTTCATCTCGATTTATTAAAAACCGAGATGGAGGTCCGTATGCTTGATGCCTAACCAAATAATAAAAATTACAAAAATTAATTTCTCCTTTTCTACTCAAAAATTTTAAAAACCGGTTTTTCAAGTTTTACCCTCTTAAAGTAAGTCCCCAGTGGAGTCGAAAGGGGTGTCTTTTCTTTCAGAAGATTCGCTTGAATTTCCGTTTAAATAAATCAAAATTAAAATTTATTTAAACTCTTTTCTTTTAGATTTTATTAAAGTCTATGAATTTTGTTTATTCAAAAAATGAACAGAAAATAAAAGAAAAAAAATAAACGAAGGACAATAAACAGAGAGTCTCGGAACTGGGCTCGGGATGATTCACTGTAGCAATACCTGCAGGTATTGGGAGTCAGTGGCCCCGAAAAAGGGTCCCGGACCTGGAAGTCAGATCTGAGACCCGGGACTGGCCAGAATACCGCCAGGTATTCTGTCTGTCTCGGCCTCGGGATCTGCTTCCGAGACAGAAAGTAAAAAAAAGAAAATAAAAACTTTTTTTTTTAAAAAGCCTTCCGAAACAGAAAATAAAATACGAAAAGAGAAGGGACGAAAAAAAAGAAAAAAAAGAAAGAGGGAAAAACGGAAAAAAAACCCGAGGTCGGACCCGGGCCATCAATAGCATACCGCGGTATTGCAGCGGTGGTCCGGAACTCGCTTTCTAAACCCGAGAGCAAGGTCCAAACCAGTGAACCGGCATGCATACCGCCAGGTATTGCGCCGGGCACTGATTCGGGCTTCCGGTTATTCATTTTAAAATAAAAAAAAAAAACTTTCTTTTACTCTGAAATTAGATTTCCAGAATCCGAAAATAAAGTTAAATAAAACTCCAGAGAAAGAAATAAAAAGAAAAAAGAAAAAGGAAGAGTCGCCAATTAATTTTTGAACGAGAATTAATAAACTCGAGAAAAAAAATAAGACTCCACAAACCACGAACCACGAGATTCGGATCCGGGGGTAAGGTTACGAATTCGGGAATAAAAATTCCCGAATCCGCCCGTTCAACGAACGAACTTTACTAAACCGATTAAACAAAAAGAAAGGAGAAGAGAAGGGGAAGAAGGGAGTAGAAACGGAGTATTAATTAATGTAATTAATATTATTTACCTTCATATAAATGCGATAATAAAGCGAGAAATAAATACAAGAAATAAAAGAATTAAATACAAGCGTAACTTTATTCACGAACAATCCATATTATTTAGGTCGAGTTTAGGGTTAACTCAAGTTACAAGATAATATGAATGGAGAAGAGATAAAGAGAAATGGAATAAAATGCCAATTAAGTGTATGCAAGAATGAGAGAAATAAAGGGGGAGAAGAGAAGATGAAATCACCAAGTGTCAATACGCTAGGGTGATTTCGGTGTAGGAATGAAGTGGAGATAGGCGGGGTTTTTATAGGAAGAATTAGGGTTGGGATTCTAGGTCAAAATGAGAGGGAGAAAAACGGTATAATACCGCCAAGTATCAGGCCCGGCTGCGCGAGAAAATAGGTCATGACACGCTTCCCAAGGCGGATGGAGGCGCCCCGGGTTGGGCAGAACCCGCCCACAATACGTGGCGGTATGTGGGCCGGATTCCGCCAAATCCGTCCCGACTTCGCCTCGGGCCGCGTGCAAAAGATTGGGCCGACGATTTTTTTTTGGGTTTTTGGCTGGGAAAAATCCGTACTGAGGGCCTTGTGACTGAGAATAATCCAAAGTGACTTTTTGGCTAGTAGCAGTCTATACTTATCCATTATTTTCTCGTAGCATCCCAAATTGAAATTCAGGCACCGGAATGCTGATGTGGCAACCGGAGCACGTGCCCTTTTAATTAAAAGCATGTCACGTCAATTTTTTTTTATAATTCTATTTTATCGTTTAACTTACATTATTCACCTTGCACTTACATTATGGGGGAAAAACATTAGCAATGAATTAAAAGCATGCCACAACAATTTTTTCATTCTATTTTATCGTTAAAACGATAAAATATAATTAAAAAATTGACGTGGCATGTTTTTAATTAAAAGGGCACGTACTCCGATTGCCACATCAGCATTCCGGTGCCGGAATTTCAATATGGGATGCTACGAGAAAATAATGAATAAGTATAGACCATCACCAGTCAAAAAGTCAGTTTAGATTATTCTCAATCACAAGACCTTCAGTACGGATTTTTCCCAACCAAAACCCCTTTTTTTGTGGTTTTTTATTTATTTATTTTGCATTTCATCTTATTTGGCATTTTCTAAAACTAAAATAAATAAAAAATAAATCACAATATTTCTAAAGCTGAATTGAATGCGAAAATTCAGCGTCTACAATGATGATTTAATTGTTGTCCCAAATCTGAAAGTACATTTAGAGTTGGTTGTAATGAGTTTTGGTAATTAAAGTGGTGAATTAGAGATGATTTTTTAGTGTATTATGATACACATAAAGTGTTCGATGAAATGTCTCATAAAGAATGAATTAAGATTGGATGAGTATGACTTGGTTGGGATTGTGTTTAAAGGTATGGTTGAATATGGATTTTGTTATTCTAAGACATGCATATCAACTTTAATGATTAATTTATTGTGAAAGGTTAAGTCTTATCTATCATTATATTTGCATGTACTTGGATTAAGAATAGATTGCCAAATTATTGAGTATTATGGTGTTTGATGATGTATTCATGAAGGATTTTACTTAGGAGTTAGGATGTTAAAATATGTCAAGGTTATGCCTTGCATGTATAAATTGTGGTCAATAATGAAGAATTCTATATGTGTTTAGAGCTGAAAAATAAGTAATGATGCTTGGGAAGTGATTTGGGGAAGATTAGAGTTGAATACTAAGGTTTAGGATGCATGCAAGATCAAATAAAGGGTGAATTTCAGGTCTGGTTGCAATCTGAAAATTTCAGGGAATATAAAGTGTGAGTTTGAGCCATTTTATGATATGATTAGATGGCTATGATGTTAGCTAAACCCCGGTTTTTGAATCACGAAGTTTCGATTTGTATATCAAAAGTTATGCCCCAAAACCGTGAGGAGTATCACATGAATACGATTTTCTGAGGCAGTCTGGAAATTAACGTTTTTCATCTGTTTAGAAACCTTTTTAGGTGAGCGTTCAACATGAAAGATTTAGAGGATTTCTTGAGCTTTCCGGATAGGTAAAGTTCGTAGTCATACAATACCGAGAGTGAGAGTTATGGGTCTTTAAGTCGGGGATAATAATCTGAATTTTGCCCAGAAAGTTCAAGTGACTGCTGTGAGTTGAGGATCAAATCTTGACCCTTTTCCATGATCAAATCAATTTATGATCAACATAAAAGTTTTAGTATGTCTTTCAAGCTTTCCATAGACAGCTTACACGTCCCTAACCAAGGTCTATAACCCGAGTATGAGTTTCCGAAAAATCGGTATCCATTCTTGTATATTCTGGGCAGCCTTTTGTATTAGGGATTTTTACCCTCCTTAACCACCTTTTTGACCTTCATAATCAACTAGAGAATTTTAGGGCATGAGCTTAGCTTTCCAGAGAGTCCTCATGCATAATGATGCGATACTTGTAGGAGAAGTTATGGTCTTCCGAGTGAGCCTTAAGAAGCAAGTTTAATTATCAAGTAATCCTAAGAATCTACTAGGATATTCTTCATGACTCTCATCCCAGTTAGGTTCTAATTCATGATTATTTTTCTTTCTTAAGAGTTCTCAAGAGGTCGTTGCGTCCAACTGTTCAAGTCCGTGCGGGTCCAAGTTGGTGTATAAGTTTCAGTGTTCAGGTACGCATATTGCCTACCTTTCCCAAGAATGTTTTATTTATTCTGATGTTTTATGATAATGTTTTATGCTGATGACTTCATGATGTTTAACGCAAGAAAAGTTTATGATGTTGTTCTTTCAATGATGAGGTCTCTTGTTATATGGTGCTAATCGCACTGAGGTACTTTCGATGTCGACGGGCATCTGTTATGCGACTTGACCAGTGTCTATGATGAGGTTTGTAATGTGGTCTATATTGAGGTCTATATCTGATGAGGTCTATTATGATGAGGTCTATGATGATGATGATGATGATGATGTTTATGACGTTAATGTTCATTTTATTTTGTCTCTTGGTTTTTCAAGTTTTTATTTCTTGTTTTAAAAATGCGCGAACTAAAATGAACTGTGAAAGTTTACATTGTAAGGGTATGTGTACTGAGTTTAGTCAACTCATTTGCGAAGTTTTATGTTTTTGTTTTAGGAAGTTCCTTTTCCAAGGATATCAAGCTCCCAGGTCCGAAAAGGTAATTGAGTTGTCCATTCCAGTTAAGGTAGGCGTTCGGTATCAAGAATAAGGATTCTCCCGCTTGAATGGTGATGATGAATCTCCCCCCTTTTGAATTATAGGATGGTTTTAAATATTTGATGGATAGATGTAAACCTTAAGTTATGTTTTATTTTGGGATTGTTGGTTATGATATTAAGGAGTGGCAAGTGCAGTGTGAATTTAATTAAGTTGTATGTATGGTTGTGTTTGGTGTTTGTGTTGATGGTTTATGGTTGTGAAGCCTTGTCCATTTAGGTGGATGGCGGTAATGCCTTCGAATTATAAATTCTGCTGCGCTAATCCTTGGGTTATGAAATGTTTAGTCTTGATATGATGATTATGAATCTGAGGGCTTTACAAGGGGCCAAGTCAACATCACCAAGGACCCGAACACGCCTAGCACCCATCAACTTGTTGAAAGCAACAAGGAATTCGCCACATGAGAGCTGGGGGTCAAGGCTAATGGAGACAACCTCTTCCTCGTTCAACCTCGATGTGGAAGTAATGGAACTCGGGTGAGTAGTCATGGATGTGTACTCATGCAACTGAACTCCATGGCGAGGTTCGGGAGCGATTGAGCACGACTCAACACTGGGGAACTCTATACGGAGCCCGGTAGGAGTTTTGGGTAAGGGTGAGGGACAAGGGAGGGAGGTTGGAAATTTCTGTGGAGCTAAGGTTCGCTCAACCTCACTAAGGTCACTTTTTCGTAAAAGTAAAGCCCGATGTGGCTTTCCTTTGCTCGAAGCACTCTCATCCCGTGTTTCACTCTTTTGGAGGTTTATCTTGTCACTTCCCACCCCGACTTGTGGTATATCAGTTTCGAAAGGGGGTAAAGGAATGAGTTTGATTTTCCTTTCTCCCATTGAGAAGGTGTAGGTGTTCTTCCGGCCATCGTGGATAGCATGCTGATCAAATTGCCAATGTCTACCAAATAGTAAATGGGAGGCATCCATGGGGACAACATCACGAAGAACACTATCCTCATAAGACCAAGCGGAGAAAGAAACCAAAACTTGTTGGGTTACCTCGAAGTCGCCGCCATATTTTAGCCCTTGCAAGCTATACGATTGAGGATGAGCCGAGACCGGTAATTAGAGTTTCTCAATCATGTAGGTAGAGGCCAAGTTGGTGCAACTCCCACCGTCGATGATGACCTTGGCTGCCTTCTCGCCGATGGTGAACCGAGTTTGGAAGATATTCTCCCATTGAGAGTTGTCCCGAGAATCCTTGGTTAAGATAAAGGATCATCCAGGAGTCGAACTCTCCCCTTCTTGCACACGAACCTCAACACTAGTCTTTGGAGCCTCCAGTGTGGCTACCTCCCTTGCTTTGGAGATTTCAACCATCTTCATAGGACATTGGGTTGGTAATGGCCATAAACCCGACACGTGAAGCATTTTCGATCCTTGAGCTTCCGAAGATATTCCGCACTTTCCTTATGAGCTCGGGAAGATGGTTTGGGTAGCTTTGAAGTTCTATTTCCTTCGAATGAAGTCGTTCTCCAAGAGTGAGCACTTCCCTTCTTAGAAGGCCATGAAGTAACCTTCTCCTCCATTCTCCTACCTTAAGAACCACCATGTCGATAATCATCAAAATACCTCGAATAACCACTATGGTGAGTTCTAGGAGACCGGGTTGAAATACCACGATCCCTTTTCAATGACTCTAGTTGCGTAGGGTTCGTAGCGCGGAGTAAGTCACCCATTCTGTTAGAACCCCTCAAGGACGTTGATAGACTCAGGCTCAAGGACCTTGGCACTGGATCAGTTTTGAATGAAAGTCAAAATTCGAATAAATGCGCAAGGAAAGAACAAGGAAAGAAATCTCAAGAAGGCAGAAGGACCTTCACCCAAGGCTTCATAAGGACGTTCACCCAAAGCATCATAAGGTCGTTCACCCCAGACGAGAAGCTTCGTCGTGAAAGATAAAAAGAGCAAAGAAACAGGGAAGCTATTTCTGGAAACTGAGTCATCTGATTCTCTTTGTCCATTCTCTAACCAGACTAATTCGATTGTTCTATGTGCATTGCAGGAAACAATCGAGCAAGAGTTTGGAAAGAAAAACAAGATCTTTGAATCCGGAAATCTCACACAAAATGAAGCAAATCTGGAAGCACGAAGAAAGGAAGGAATCTGATCTCAAATCAAATCTCCAACATCTCCATTCTATTCAAGTAAACAAGCCTATAAATTGAAGACATGAGATTCGAATTAAAGCAACGATTCCAAGTGAAGTAATCGGGTGTTACCAAAACAGAGGGTGCTCTGTTTTGAGTTCTTTTCTTCGTGTAGAAAAGTTGTATTCGGTGAGAAATTTTGTGTTTGAGTGTAATCGATTCCTTAACGGAACTAGGATTTGATTGATACTCTTGTAATCGATTCCTAGAAGGACTTAGGATCGATTAGTGTTTGCACCAAATTTGTGGTTGGTGTGTGTTTCCCAGAAACTTTGTTCGTTGTTCGTTGTTCGTTGTTCGTTGTTCGCTGCAACCCTAAGGACGTTCACCTTAGGCAGTTGTCACATTCAAGCATATATTGTTCCAAGGAAATAAAGGAAGTTATTTAGTTATCTCTTATTGTCCTTTATTTCAGCTTACCTTGGTTTATCTTAAGTTGAATCTTAATTTGAAAAGATTAAGAAACCCTAACGTCCTTTACCAGTGAGTATTTGTGTAGAAATTTTCATAACCCTATTCACCCCCCTCTAGGGTTCTTTCATATTCGACGATGAACTTCTCGAACCTTCTCTTCGATACGTTGAAGAGTCTCCTCGAAGGTTGGTTTGGGTTTGGGTTTAGGGGAAAAAAGGACATCATGTTTTCCCGAAGCATAGGACATGCAGGCCATTTGTGGAGCTTGGTTTT
Source organism: Portulaca oleracea (assembly GCA_029582165.1). Lineage (NCBI taxonomy): Eukaryota > Viridiplantae > Streptophyta > Magnoliopsida > Caryophyllales > Portulacaceae > Portulaca > Portulaca oleracea. The sequence goes on from CM055892.1 coordinate 19,488,434, forward strand.
TTTATGGGCTGTACAATTTGAGCGAATGGAGGTTTGGGTTTTTTTGTAGCTAGAAATTTTGAGGGGGTTTTTGCGAGGCTAATTTTGTGGAGGAAAAATAGGGTGAAACTGGCAAGGGGAATGCACCAAGAAGAACAAACCCGGATGGGCACACAACCACCACCAACACAACATCCACCAATAAAACAACCACTAACACAAGCCAATGCTACTTCCAACCATTCAATCAACAATCAAGAACAACAATAACACCCAACAATAAGGGATGAAGTGACGGATTGTGTTTGGGGAAAATTTGTGGAATTTGCGGGTTTTCTTGTAGTTGGATAGTGTTTAGCTAAGGGTTCTTTGTGTTTTTATCACATTGACATTTCATCGAACACCTTCCGGGCACCATTTTCCAACTTCACCTCAAAGCTCCAATATGCGTCAAAATCACCAAATACAAACACAATACAATGTATTCCAACACACTTGGATATCAAAGGGAATAGGGAACACCAATATTTGCATACAATCCACAAAACTAAGAACACAAAAAATTCACCACCAAACAACAACAAGAACAATTCCAAGCAAATACAAGAAATCTCCAACAAACTATGAGTTCTAAGCCTAGCTCTGATACCAAATGGAGAGGATGCGTGGAAGCCTAGGGTCTGTAGAAAACATGTGGATGATGGAAATCCACCCATAGAACTCATAAACACACCAAACTAATTTTTAGGGGTTTTTGGATTAATGGAGATAATCATGAAATTAAAAGATATGGACAATTCTAAAGAGAGAAATCTCACCAAATTGAACTAAGATGTTCAATCTCTAGCACAAGGATCTTCCACAAGCAAGGAGTCTTGAAACACCCAAGAAATCTCAAAAAGAGTGGAGAAAGGATACTCACTCACAAGAAGAGAAATCACAAAGCAATATCCACCAAAGGATTAGCTTCATTGATTAGGGTTTGAAAACCCACAATTACAACTCTCGAATTGAGAGGAATTTTCTTGAGTCTAATTCCTAAACATTCATCATCAAAATATATCTTGGAAAATAAGCTAAGGGGGTATTTATACTAATGAGAAAAATTAAAACAAAACATAGCATTTGGACACAAAAACACTCGTCGCAGCAAGCCGGGCAGGGGAAGGTCGCGGGTGCGACCTCAGGCATCACGGGTGCGACGTCCTTCTGGATGCAATAGTCAGCAACCGGCAGAAGGAGGTCGCGGGTGCGACCTAAAGTGTCTTTGGGTGAAGTGGGTCACCATATTTACCTGAAGAAACAACCATTCCTTGACTGTTTGGTTCGGCAAAATGCAAGTTGGTATTGGCGTCGCATACTTCGATGTTGGGAATGTCCCGACAATGTTTGATATACACGGAGATTAAATCAAAGTAATATAGTAATTATATGTCTTGCTAGAGACCTCTATAATTGATAATTGAATATGTTTAATTACAACTATATTATTTGGTCCTACTGGGTCTGTAGACACCCAAAAAGTGTCTTTGTAATATAGTAATTTTTGATTTTCTAGTATTTCTTTTTATTTTATTTTTAGTGTAGGTAAAATGCTAATTATGTTTGAAATGCAAAAAATGAGAGAAAACCACCACAAAACACCACAAAAATAGCCCACAAAAAACAACCCAACAAAAGAAATCAGCCCAAAAGAAATAGGCCCAAAACTGCACCTGGCACGCAGCCCGAGGCGTTGCCCAGAACCCGAGCAAGGTCTGGGCACAAGGCGGGCCTGCACACGGGTCAGCGGCCCGGATTTTCCTATCTCGGGTCGCGTGCTGACAGCAGCTGGGCCTTGGGAAGCGCGCTGTGCATGTCTGCATGCTGCCCATTTACCTGGTCCGGGGCGCTGTGCGGGTCTGCCCGCAGCCTGTTTACCCGAATCCTTGTCCTCGGGCCGCGTGCTGCGCAAGCCGACCTCAGTTTTCACACCAGGCAGACCCGCCTGTTGACTAATTTTAGCAAATTGGCTATTTTTAGCACATTTCTAAACCTAATCCCCCTCACTCACTTACCCTATAAATACCCACACCATTCATTCCATTTTTCACACCGAAACCACCTGGGAGTATTGACACTAGGTGTATTTCTCTTCTTCTCTCCCTCTCTCATTTGCATACATGCATTCTGGCATTTTATTTTCGCATTTTCATTTTCGTTATTATTTTTCTTATAATCACCCATAATATCGTAATGCTGACATTAATGTTGGTTATGATTAATCTGAATCTGATTACTTGAAAGAATAACTTTAATTCCTTCTTTGTTCATATGCATTCTTTTGTTTATCGCTTTCTTTTTATTATTGCATTTAATTTCCGCATGCATTTAAATAACATCAATTAATTTAATTAATTCTCCCCTTCTACTCCTTTCTTTAATAAACCGATCTAGTAGAGTCCGTTCTTTGAACGGGCGGGTTCGAAGGTTTTTACTTTCGAATTCGTAACCTTACCCCCGGATCCGAATCTCATGGTTCGCGGTTACGCGGAGTCAAGAAAAATTTGAGTTTATTAATTCTCTTAAAAATTAATTGCGACTCCTAAAAAAATAAATTTGATTAAATCTGATTCATTCGGAATGTGGTTTATTCGAATTTTAAAATTTATTTATTTCCCGAAATAATGTGAATACCGAAAATCGAAAATCGGTGGCCTCGGTCCAACATCCGCACTTCAATGGTTCGCATTTGTTGGCCCGAGCCCACTTCCAAGACACCGCTTGTCCGAAAGCCAGTGCAGCGGACGCATGGCGCTGGTTAATGACCGGGGTAGTTCTCTGACTACCTCGGTTTTCGTGCCAATTATTTCTGATTTTTTGGTCTTCTTATTTATTATGGGAAAATTGTAAATTTTAATGTTCATAATAAAATTCAAACATTCCGGTTGAACATTTTTAATAAGTAAAAATTCAATTTAAATCCCTTAAAGACTAGACACCTCTTTCGACTCGCCATACACCGCGTAGGGCACGGTTGGAAGGTTTTTCCCGGGGTCCTACATGGTCACACAAGTCAGTGCCCTAGAACAATTTATGTAATATAAGTAATATCGTATTATGTTTAGGAATGTTGGGAACTGATTCCTATGAGAAATCAGTTCAACACGGACCAAATTGGACTCAACACGGACCATGGTGATCTGCCACAACTGTATTGGCTGACTGTGCACTCTCGCGTCCACTGCATATGATCCGAATGTCGAAATCGAGTCGGACCATGGCGACAGTGGGCCGACTTAAAGGACATTCTGGAGGCCAACACGGACCGTGTTGGGCCTCAGAATGCGCCGTTAAGTAAATCTGCCATTAGGGTTTTAGTAACCCTTTCCCCAAGTCATTCAAACCCTATAATTAGGAGTCTCTCTGAGAGATTTATCGAGGGAACTACTTAAGACTCTTAGAGAGATACCAGGGTGATTTCCTGAGTTCTTCTCTCTCTCTCAGTTTGCAGTCCTAGTTTCCTGAAACAACCACCTTTACCGAAACACATACATCTTTAGATTGAGATCTGTCTTGATCGGGTCGATCTAGCAGTCGAGTTCCCGGAGTGCTGCCTGGACTTTCAGTAGAGAATTTCTGCATTGGAATCTCAAAGGTCAACCTCTGCATCAGGCATCAGCCGGATTAGCGATAAAGGTATAATTACTAAAGCCTCTGCAATTGTGTTTTTCCTGGGTGATTAATTGTTTATAATCGTTATGATTTTCCATCATTAATTTGTATCTGTTTAGAAAATAGATAACCTAAAACCCAACAGTGATATCAGAGCCACCAATTGCATGCTAAAGTATTACACCTTAATTCATAAATAATTTTGTCAATAGTTGAATTGTATTATGAATTTGCTAGAGTAGATTTATGCATAAAAATTGAAACTTTATGAAAGTTTTAAACTTTGTTATTCAAAATAATAAATCTGGAATTTTTATTGAAAAGTTTCATGCTTTATTATTGTTATTTCTTATTGCCTTCAAATTAGTCAATTCATGCTTGTTTAATTGTTAAATTTAGCACGAACTTGGTTTATTTTAGGTTGTCTTAGAAACGATCATGTTTAATGTTGTTAAAAAAATAGGCAATACATGAAATAACTTTAATTCGCAAAATAGAATTTGGTAGAATTATCTTCTGATTTAGTTTATTTACAGCAGTGGCGGATCTAGGATTCAAAGTCGGCGCACTGCTAAGTATTTACATCTATGTGCTGCCTATGTACATTTAAAAAAGCAAAGCAACTAAGGGGCAGACACCAAGGATCGAACCCATGACCAACATACTGCGTCCTTATTCCATGCGCGCGCAGCACCAATAGGCTACACAGTCGTTCATGATTTAGCCTGGTGTCAACCGATATATATCTAATTATTGTTCCTTTTTTTTCTAAACAAAATTTTTTTAAAATTTTTTCAAAAAATGATTTTGAGGTCCCCTTATTTTGTGGTATCTATTATCAAGGCCCTATAATTTTAAAACTAATTATAATGTCCCTATATTTACTTGATATCTAATTTTTTGAGCTAATTCTAGTGAGGAGCATGAATTTTTCAGATGAATCTTTTGGCGAAAGATTAAATTCTTTTCAAATTTGCCCTTTACTTATTTATTTTCATTTAGAGTTTTAGGCCATGTTCTTTTGTCAAGTTGGTTCTAACTCTCCTAACTTATCCCAGCCTAACACAATTCCCCAAAAAAATATTCACTCTAAAAATACAATTCCCCAAAAAAAATATCATAACTTATTCTAACTTATCCTAACTTTTATCCAAACCTAACTATCCTAACTTGAGAATAACTCATCCAAAGAACAGGACCTCATTCTACTCATTTTTCCCCTCTTTCCTCAAAATCCCTCCCCTTCACTGCTCTAGTTTGCTACTGGATGTACAACCAATTATTGCGAAACATAAGCCTTCAAAAATATATAATCATCAATCCCCAAAAACGTCAAAGTAAATTCAAATTGAAAGAAAGAAGTTGAGTCAATGTCGGAACTTATAAGGGCATTTTCATCATTTAATTACTCTAGAGATGAAAGTCAGTTAAATTAGACCAAAAAATTAGATACCAAGTAAATATGGGGACCTCATAATTAGTTTTAGAATTATAGGGTCCTGATAATAGATACCACAAAATAAAGGTGACCTCATAGTCATTTAACACCACTCCTCTCTATGTAGATCCGCCCCTGATTTACAGTAATTTTAATGAAAAATCGAAATAAAATATCAATAGAATTAAAAAAATTCCAAGAAAATTATGGGAGGTATCTGGAGGTGTTCTAGACTTGCTCTAAATTTTGTAGATTTTTCCCAATTAAAATGGATTTTTAATTGAATTTTCAGATATGAAGAGAAATAAAATTCGTTTACTTCTCTGAATTTTATAAATTTATAGAAATTTGTAAAACTTCTGAAATTTTTACAGTATGCCACTGGGTGCACATATTTGTAGGGTAAATTTTTTCATGAATTTTTGAATTCTTTAAATTATTTTCCTTTAAATTTTCAGATTTGAAGAGAAATAAATTTGATTACTTCTCTGAATTTTGTAAATTTTTAGTAATTTTTTTGAAAAATTTACAGTAGGTTACTAGGTATCCATACTGTTGGGGATAAATTTTTCGTGAATTTTCGAAATCGTTAAATAATTTTCCTTTAATTTTCATATCTGCAGCGAAGTATAATCGTTTACTCTTCTTATTTTTATTCTAATTTTCAAAATTTCACAAAATTCTAAAAATTTTATAGTAGCTTATTAGATGACTCTACTGTATGGGAAAATTGTAAAATTTGATTTTTGAACTTATCGGACTATTCTCTTTTATTTCCATTTAAATGGCGAATTAAAAAGGTTTAATTCTCTAATTTTTTTTCAAGTTTATGAAATTTGATAAAATCATGAAAATTTTCATAGTGGGTTATCAGATGACACTATAATATGAGAATATTAAAATTGGGTAAGTTTTGATATTTTATTTAAGTTTTTCATACACAAAATAACTGACACTGAGAAGCAACACGGACGGACCGTGTTGAGTCAACACGGACTGTGTTGCCCGCAGCGTTAGTGAAATTCGTGTTTTTGGGGTTTAGAATTAATTTTAGAAATTATTTATCGGATCCTATTATTACTAAATCAGTTGTTATGCATAAAATCTTATAAGAATTTGTAAAATTTTAGGAAACTTGCAATATCTTTAAAAGATATAGTATCTTTTAGATATCTTGATTTTAGGAAAATTGAGAAGATTGTGTGTGAATGTATTTTAAAAAATCCTAAATCTGTTTAAGTATCTAAGATAAAATTTTGGAATTTTGTTTATTCTGTAATCATGCAAGCTGTTTAGGAAACTTCATTTAGTATTTGTTTCCTTATATGTGTTATATTGCAATTAAATATGCTTTTATAATTTGTTATTTAAAGCATGTGTTATATTTGATATAATTATTGTAATATTGCTTGTTTGCATGTGCTTCTAGTATGGCCATAGATAGTCGGTTTTACCGGTCTGCGTACCAGCCGAGTTGGGTGAAATACGGCCTGCGTGCCGTCCTTGAGTTATTTTAAATTTAAATTTTCAGTTAAGTTTATTTTAATTCATGTAAGGTCTCAATTGTGAGGTCCACTTTATAATTTGTTGTACTTAGAGACATCAAGTCGAGTGGGAGCCCAACAACAATGGGGGTGTTGATCCAAGTGGGAGCCGTATCCGAGGAAGTTGCAAAATCCAAGAAGAAATTCTTGAAGACTGTCAAGACTTAGTTAAATTAGTTTGAATAAGTCTAGGTGGTCATACTAGGGTTTTTTTTATGCTTTAATTTGTTATAGCATGTTGTTTTATTATTCCTTTTATGCTTTTCTGAAAGAGTTCACCTTGAATTTCATGCTTAGGATAATAAAACCTACACTCAAAATTGAATTATTGCTCAACCTATCGAAACACCACTTAGATGGAAAAATAAAGAAAGTCAAAGTGAATTATTTATCCATCATTAATAAGTAGGGTGCGAGTTAGGTCAATTCAAAATTGGTTGTCAAAATAGTTTTGGGCCAAGAGCAGAGGAAGAGAAATATTATATTCGATACAAATTTCTTGCCAAGAGTCATTTTAAATGATCAATCATAAGATGATCCACCAAAGGTGACATGGGCTAGAGTTTTGTTGGGCCAAAGTCCACTTGAGCCCATGGGTCTTGTGGGTCTTGGTTAAAATTAAAACACTAAGTGAGTTAATAAAGTGTTTTGATTTGAAGTTAAATTAGTTTAATTTCTTTTGATGAATAATTACTAAAATGAACCAATTTTGTCTCGTAGAATTAATGATGTCTTTTCACTCAAACATCAACCACTAATAAAATATTGTTATCTTCTTGAGAAAGAGAGAAACAATTACACCAATTCCTTAATTGGCATCGCCATCGCAAGATTGTCTTGGAGGCGAACAAAAGGAACATGTCTTCAATATAACATTGAGCTAGGCATCAATATTAAGAAGTCAATAAAGCCAAATGGATAGATGTAATGTCATAGTATTCATGCGACTTTAACTTCAAAATGTTTTGAAGATTAGAGGAAGGATTTCAATATTACCAACTCAAACCACGTTCACCGAACTAGTTAGAGTTGATAAATATGAAACCAATAACCAGATAATCTCAGATCCCCCCTTTAGCCAATTGATGGCGCTCATGTTCTGAAATTATTTGACTATTTTAAAACATGAGAAACCTCAGATCCCCCCTTTAGCCAAAAGGTTGGCGACCAAAGATAGTCTTTTAGGGTTCGTTTGGACCTCGGAAAACAGCATGGAAAAAAAATTATTTTGGAAAATGAAAATCTTTCTTTTGTTTGGATTGAAGAAAAAGGAATGGAAAAAAATAATTGGAAAATTGCATGGAAAATTTGGAGTAACAATGAATAAAAAAATTTCCCTTCAAAAATGAAAGGAAAGTTGGGAGAAAAATTTTGGATCAAAGTCAACCTTTCTTTTCATCCTCTCTCTAACTCGTCTCTCTCTCTCTCTCTAACTCGTTTCTCTCTCTCTCTCTCTCTCTCTCTCTCTCTCTCTCTCTCTGTTCTCCCTCTCTCTCTCTCTGTTCTCTCTCTCTCTCTCTGACTCTCTCTCCTCTCTCTCTGAGTCTCTTCTCTCTCTCTCTCTCTAACTCTCTAATTCTCTTCTCTCTCTCTCTCTCTCTCTCTCTTCTCTGTCTCTCTCTCTCTCTCTCTAACTTTCTTCTCTCTCTCTCTCTCCCGCGCTTTCTCTATTCTCTCTTCTCTCTTTCTCTCTCTAAGTATCTTCTCTCTCTCTCTAACTCTCTTCCCTCTTTCTCTCGCGCACTCTCTCTTCTTTCTCTCTAAGTCTCTTCTCTTTCTTCTCTCTCTCTAACGTTCTCTCTCTCTCTAACTCTCTTTTTCTCTCTCTATCGCTCTCTCTCTCTAACTCTCTCTTTGTCACTCTCTCTATCTCTCTAATTCTCTTTTCTCTCTCTTTGTCTCTCTCTCTCTCTCTCTCTAACTCTCTCTCTCTCTCTAACTGATTTATAATGGGATCAATGGAATCTCATTATACTTGGAAACAGGATCTTTAAAAACCAAGATAAGAATCTTGCTTCTCAAAGTTCTTAAAGATCAACCAAATTGAATGAAATGATGTATAATAGGATCAAGAATGATCAAAGTATACAAAAGACTAGGATCTTTAAGTGGTTCTTTAAGATTGAATGAAAGAATGTATGAATGGATGAATAAACGAATGGAATGGACGAGTGGAATGAATGGAATGAATGTGCGAATGAGTGGAATGTAAGTTTCTTGAATGATTGAATGATATTCAAATGAATCTTGAGATTGAAACAATGTAGATACAAAACAAGATCAATGAAACTCAAATGGAAACTCACAAATGGATGATGAACGAATGATAAGTTTGGCTTTTGAAGAATCTTGGAGGATACAGCCACACCACCTTCAAGAATGCTTCAATCTCTTCCTATCACCACCAAGGACACCACCCTAGGCTAGAAGAAGAAGATAGGATCGAATCTCCCTCAAGAGAAATGAAAGACTAGCAAAAGCTAGAGAGAAAACAACACCATGTGTTTGTATTTGATTTATTGAATGAATGAGATTACAAGAGGCCTAAGGGGGTATTTATAGTAATCCTAAGCCCCCTAGGACGTGTACTATTCAAGAAATTAGGCCCCTTGAGGCTTACATCATCCTACACATTTATTACATCATAAAAACTCTAAAATACAACTCTAGAAAGAAAAGACTATAACTCCTTCAATACTTGTCCGTTTTCCAAGATTCAAAAACCATTGGAAAGCTCTTTCAATGCTCTTCAATATGTCTTTGGATGACTTCCTCATTAGACGCATGTATCTAGAGTTATAGAGTAAATTACCAAACTGCCCTTGTTGAATTCATTCAAACGAGAGGGATACTTGGGTGAATGATACTCTTTTGCCATATAACCGAGTATTAGGCTCCTATGATGTATATTGGATGTCTTCCTTGATGTATATGGCCATCAAATATACATCACTAACTCTCTCTTTCTCTCCCAAATCACATCATATGATCTAAAAAAATGAAACTTGATATTTACAAGTTTTCTTGCAAATTTTATTTTTCCATATATTTTTCCTCAAACCAAATAAGGAAAAGAAAATTGAATAGAAAATCAATTTTTTTCCTTCAAAATTTACTTAAACCAAACAAGAAAAAGAAATTTACTTTACCCCAAAATTATTTTCCTCCTAATTTTTTTTCCACAATATTTTTTTTCCATCCTGTTTTCCTAGGTCTTAGTGAAAGGGAAAATAAGATTTAAGAAATCTATCAAAGACAAGAAGTCAAAGGAAAGGTAAGGACAAACAATTGTACATACCCAACCAATGACAGCAACCGGTTAACAACCAGATCATGTACGACACTGGGAGCGTGAATAAATATAAGGAAGACTTGAGATATGATTTTATTTCTAGGCAAGCGTATATAAGATACTCACTATCCTTATTAAATCCACTTTGAGTATTAGATACCGGCTGTGAAACTCACATTTATGCAAATGTGCAGGATCTACAGCAAAGTAGATGTGCTTTGAAGGATGAGAGTCAGCCTACAAATAGGAACATGCAATTAGTTGTAGCTCCTCATGAAGAGTTCGTTGTTTATCCATTTCCTCAAGACTTATAACAGAAATTTATAAGTGATTCTATGTTCTCATTATAAGTAGAAATTTGATTTCAAGCTCTCAATGAGAGTGAGAGAATCTCGGATAAACACACACAACACATCGAAACCAAAAGGTTTAAAAGGAATAACTCATGTTCAAACAGAAATCTTATAACTATCTATTAAGTCATGCAAATCAGAGCGCATTCGGAAGCGTCACAATGATAGACTTTTGAATAATAAGACTTTGAAACATGTGTTGTCCGCAAAGCATGACTATACCTTTTACAAGAAACGGTGAACGTGCCAACAAACACTCATACATATGGATGTATGTAGTCCAATTGTGCACAAGTACAAGGGATGAATAACTTCAATTCTTCAAAGATGAACAAAATAAGGCATGGTGATTCATGTCTATGAGATTCATCTGAAGATGGAATGTTAAAATAGTTTAAAGATTTCTAAAATGAAGTAGTATTGGCGAAACAATGAGAGCACCTAGATAAGATCAAAAATATGCAAATGGTTAAGCCAAGAGTTTGAACAAAATGACTCAAATGAAACATAATTCTGGCACTATAAGCTTAACTCATATTAATCAGAAATGCATTCAGAAACTGCATAGTGCAGGATTTTGGAAAACCTAAACTTTCAAAAGTTTAATGTTTGGAAAGCATGCCTGATGGGTAAGTTGACTAAAATCATTTCTTGTTGGAATTAGTGAACAAGCTAATGACTTATTAGGATGCAAATATATTGATGTACGTGGGCCTATGAGCACGAGTGCTGGAAGAAGGTTTATCGTACTATTTCATCACTTTCAGTGACGATTTTAGTAGACATGGATATGTCTACTTAATACGCCACAAGTCCAAATCCTTTGAAATGTTCAAAGAGTTTCAAAGTGAAGTACAATACCAACTTGGCAAGAAAATTAAAACCCTTCAATTAGGTTGAGGAGGTAAGTATTTGAGCCAAGATTTCACTGACCATTCCAGAGAATGTGGAATTGTTTCATAACTCTCTCCTCTAGGAATACGACAATTCAATGACGTATCTAAAAAGAGGAATCACACCTTATTAGATATGGTGCGATCAATGATGGTTGAGTCAACATTGTCGGTTAACTTTTGAGGATACACGCAGTTAACCATAACTCTAATTACTGAACAAAGATTATCTAAAGCACTAGAGAAGACACCATATTTGATTTGGAGAGGAGAAGTCCCTGAACTGTTTTCTGAAAGAAAAGGGTATCACTTCTACAAACTGTTGTAGAGGATAGTGTTTGTGTCTCAAAATGCTTTCTTCTTAAAGAATATGTTATTCTCTAAAAGAAACAGTGGGAGAGTTTTTGAACTTATCGATGTTCAAGAGACACAAAACACTATAATCATCACCTAAAACTCCGCTACATAATCCTAGTTCAAGTTTTCCTATTGGTCGGGAAATTAAGAACGAGGTTGAGACAGTAGAAGTTTCTCAAAACGTTGAGGAGGAGGTGCCATGAATATTACTCCAAGCAAGGTAAGGTAAACAACTCCGTCAGCCACAAAGATATGGATCTTCTATGGATGAGCGTGAGATGTTACTTTTAGAAAGTAATGACTCTACCTACATCAAAGAAGCTTTAGCAAATCAAGATTTCATAAAGTCTAAAATGGACTCCATATATGCAACCAAGTTTAGAACTCGGTTGATTTGTCTGAAGGTGTGAGCCATCAAGCATAGGAGGGTTTTAAGGCAAAACATGGGTTTATTAAGATAGACATCAAGACTAACTTCAAAATTAGATTTGGAAGGAAGGTGTGTACTTGACGCAACTGAATGGTTTTTTGTTGGAATACTTGTAAACTTCAAGAGGTCGTCTATGGTCTTAAGGAAGCTTCTAGGAGTTGGAATCATTGACCTTCTTGACCAAGATATCAAAAAGTTTGATATACTGGGAAGTGCCAAAGATAATATTGGGTTTACAAGAAGTTCAGTGGGGGCAATACGTTTTCTGATATTGTATGTGATTGACATACTGCCTACTGAGAGGAAGAATCCCATGTTGGTATACTGAGGTTGACTTGGGAATAATTTTCAAAGTGAAGGATTGGTGGGGCTAAGAATTTTCTTGGAGACAAGATCTATAATGATAGATTAAAGATTTTGATTGATAAAATCAAAGTTGACTTTGTGTTGAATAGTTTAACCCACTTCGAGAATAGATTAATTTCCATAAATCATCGCATATCCTCAGGGAATCTGATTGTCCCAAAACAATCAGAAGATCTAGAAAGGATGAGACATATAACTCATGCTTCCTGCGTGAGATTAATGTATGCCACGAGATGTTCAAAGCCCAATATAACATATACATTGTATATGTACAAGCAAAACTAAGGATGTGTCCTAAGTCTAAAGTAGTTGATAAAAGCTAAGCGTGAAGAGTTGTATTGATGCTACACTTGTGTCAGAGAAATATGATTATCTGAAAGGTCAGAGAATATTATACAATATGTGTGAGTGGTGTTGAGGTGAGCTGGAAGAAGTTTCTTACATGACATGCTTTAATTCTACAAATAAGACAAGCATGGCACGACTTTAGAAGCTGTGGCAGAAACTGTTAGGATTGTGAAGTTCGTTTTAGAACTGGGTGATGTTTCTAGCCTTGCGAGAGAAGTGGAGCCTTGTTGATAGGAGTCATCACTCAAGCAAAGGAACTGAAGCTCACTATGAATCCAGACATGAGTTCCGGAAATGTCTTCCTGTATGAAAGGTCATTAGTGAGATGGTATATGTGCGAGGTTCATTACAAGTAGTATGTACTAAACCCATGTTGTAGTTATAGCATGATAGTCATGCATGGACAATAGGTATTAAACACATTCTAGAATATTAACAAGTCAAATTTACATGAATTTTTCATGAATTATGACCTTGTCGATTCATCATTAAGAATAAGATTTCAAAATTTACATTAATTGTGGTTTAGAATTATGTAAATGTCCAAAGAAGTTAGCGAATTCAAAATGGGAAATTGGATGAGGTCTGATTTCTGAAACTCCATTAGTGAACTTGATAACGCGAGTCTTAGTCGACAGTCGACATGGTTCCTAATTGTATTATTACGTAGGACCAGTGATAATATCAACACAATTAGCATGTAGGATTGAGGTGATGATCAAGTTTCGTGATCATAGTGATGTGATGACATCATAAATCAATCACATGGGTATTGTTGAGAACAACTACCGAACTGACCCGCAGTGGGAGCTCTTTAAGTTGGGAATGTTATAAGAGCTCTCACTACTCAAAATTCCTAAATCCTTAATTCAATACATAGACTACATGGTATATTGTAACTTTGGAGCGCGTCAAACGTCTTTCGTAACAGTAGGTTATAAAGGCGGTGTCTGGGTTACAGTTGGATCATGTGAGAATATGTATTTGAACAAGATGGCATTGTCCTCCCTATTAGGGATAAGTAGTCTCGTTGGCCACTCGGTGAGATTGGATTGAAAATGCTTGGCCGAGCTCAGTTGAATCAATAGTTGACCATCTGCTTTTCACAGTCTAACTCGGAGATCGAGGAACGTTCGGGTTTTACAGAAGGATGACTTCAGCTTAGCTTATCCGAACTTGAGACAGTAAGTGACAAGGGAATTCAAGGAATCGAACACTTGTGGGACAAGTGGGAGATTGTTGGGAATGTCCCGACAATGTTCGATATACACGGATATTAAACCAAAGTAATATAGTAATTATATGTCTTGCTAGAGACCTTTATAATTGGTAATTGAATATGTTTGATTACAACTATATTATTTGGTCCAACTAGGTCACACAAGTCAGTGCTCTGGAACAATGTATGTAACCTAAGTAATGTCGTATTATGTTTAGGAATGTTGGGAGCTGATTCCTATGAGAAATCAGTCTAACACGGATCGAATTGGACTCAACACGGACCGTGTTGATCTAACACGGTCTGCGTTGGTGTCAACACTGACCGTGGTGATTTCCCACGGACCATGGTGACAGTGGGCCGACTTAAAGGACATTCTGGAGGCCAACACGGACCGTGTTGCCTCAACACGGTCAATGTTGGGCCTCAGAATGCGTTGTTAAGTAAGTCAGCCATTAGGGTTTTAGTAACCCTTTCCCCAAGTCATTCAAACCCTATAAATAGGAGTCTCTCTGAGAGATTTATCGAGGGAACTGCTTAAAACTCTTAGAGAGATATTAGGGTGATTTCTTGAGTTCCTCTCTCTCTCAGTTTGCAGTCCTAGTTTCCTGAAACAACCACCTATACCGAAACACATACATATTTAGATTGAGATCTGTCTCGATTGGGTCGATCTAGCAGTCGAGTTTCCGGAGTGCTGTGTGGACTTTCAGTAGAGGATTTCTGTATTGGAATCTCAAAGTTCAACCTCTGCATCAGCCGGATTAGCGATAAAGGTATAATTACTAAAGTCTCTGCAATTGTGTTTTTCCTGGGTGATTAATTGTTATAATCATTATGATTTTCCGCCAATTAATCTGTATCTATTTAGGAAATAGATAACCTAAAACCCAACATTCGGGTCCGTGATGATTTACGCCATCTAATGTGTGTAAGCCAATATTCTATTCACTCTTCTTATTTTTCTTTGCTGAACTTCGACATTCAAGTTGAATGGCACCATATAATATGGAATAAACTCTATGTCCCAAAGTTCTCCTTCATAGCTTGGTTATGTCTCCCGGTCCCATTGTTGACCGGGACTTCATTTTTAGTCCCACTCCCGGTCCCGCTCCCACCGGGATCGGGATTTTAGGACCGGGACTTGACCGGGAGTGGTAAGGGACCTGGATTCCTGAAACTTTTGCTCACCCCAAGGGTGTACTATCTTCAAAGTCTGGAGATCGCGAGTCTTGCAGCCTTGCGACAATCGGACGACAATCCTTAGCATCAACGTCTTGGACATCCCTCAATGAGTAGTTTATTATCTTTATCGGAGCATTTTGGTTTTCAGTTGAATAAGAACTTTGACGATTGTTGCGATGTTTGTCATCGCGCCAAACAAACTAAAAGCCCCTCTCCTATTAGTGAGTTAATTGCTTTGAAACCTTTTGCTTTGATTCATTGTGATTTATGGTGACCATATAATACTCGTTCGCTAAATGGATGCTATTATTTCTTATGCATAGTGAATGATTATAGTCGTGCAATTTGGGTTTACTTATTGAAAGATAAGACTGTGACATATGACAAACTTGTGAATTTCTTTGCCATGGTTCGAACCCAGTTTCATACCATTATCCAAAGACTCCGTAGTGACAATGGAACCGAGTTTACTAAAGGACCCTTACCTAAGTTCCTCGCCCATCATGGTGTCATTCATGAAACATCATGCGTCGGCACGCCACAACAGAGTGGTAGAGTCGAGCGTAAAAATAGACACATCCTAAACGTCGCCAGGGCATTATGATTCCAAGTCTAACTTTCTATTAAGTTTTGGGGAGAATGTGTCTTAGCCGCGACTCACCTTATCAACAGAACCCCATCTAGAGTTCTTGAACGTCGAACCCCCTTTGAAGTACTTTTTGGGGTCAGACCAGAATATGAGCATCTTAAAATCATTGGATGCCTATGTTATGCTCACAACCATCACAGACCTTGGTATAAGTTTGATGCTATCGCTGAAAAATGTGTCTTTTTGGGGTATCTGCCTAGAACAAAGGGTTGGTTATTATACAATTTGGAGACTCACAAACTTCTCATATCTCAATATGTAAAGTTCTATGAGCATACATTTCCTTATCCATCTACACAACCTGCATTGGTTGCAGACCGAGCCTCTCAGTATATAACCCAGATTCCAAGCTCTTCGAGTGAATCACTCATCCCGGGCATACTTAACCCATTTGTTATGTATTAGTCTGACTCAGAAAAGGACGTTAAGTCAATTAGGCCCTCAACATCGGATTCCATCGTCCAAAATGATCAAGATGATCCGCTTGCTCTTGAAGTTCGTGAAGAAGCCCCATCTCCAGAACCTATCTCTTGTGGTCCACTGGGGTAGAGCCTCCATCAGCAGCACCATTGCGACCCCAACGGGATAAGCGACCACCTTCTTATCTCCAAGACTATATATGGCATGAAGTTCTTGAAAAAAAATTCCATTAAACTTTCCAAATTATTCAAAAATGCCACTGAGTTTGAAAAATTATCAAAACTGCCACTGAAGTTTTCATAATGTTCAAATTGCCATTGTGACTGGGAGTTTTAGGTTGAGCCGGTTAATTGCTCAAAAAAATTGAAAAATAAATGAAAACTTAAAAAATTAAGGATTATTGGATGATAATACACTGAATTTAGGGGTAGTGGACAATAATGCACTGAACGTTTTTCTTGGATTCTAATACACTGAACTTTGAGAATATTGGACAATAACACACTCAGACCAATTCAGCTGGTGGTTGTCGCGGTGGTTGTCCTACTTTGAGGTGTCGTTTTTCTATTTTTTTTCAGAATAAACTTTTTCCGTGTAAGAAAGTACACACAAGTAGGATGACTAATATATTTTTTTTGAAAAAAAAAATAGTAAAACGATACCTCGAAGAAGGACAGCCACCGCGTCAACCACCAGCTGAATTGGTCTGAGTGCATTATTGTCCAATACCCTTAAAGTTCAGTGTATTAGAGTCCAAGAAAAAAGTTTAGTGCATTATTGTCTAATACCCCTAAAGTTCAGTATATTATCATCCAATAACCCAAAAATTAAAACTTTAAAAAATTAACACCCATCTCTTTGTTGTTGTCTTCCCTCCATTCTCAACTCCTTCCATCTTCCTATCCTCTGGTATTCTGAAAGAAGACACAGAAGCTTTGCAAAACCCTAACCCTAAAATTTGCAACTGTGTGAGGTCACAGCGGGGGTGGTTTCGAAGAGTGTGGCGGTCGCCGGAAGTAGCCGGGTTGACGGAGAAAGTGATGAAGTGGCGGTTGAAGTGCAGTGATCAAATGCGCTTGGTTGGTATCAGGTAACTTTTTGCTAGTTTGATTAGGTTAAATGGTCGAAAATAAAATAGGGTTTTGTTGTTTCTGGATTTGATGGTGTTCTGTGCTGAAATTGCAAGTAAATGTGACTGATTGTATGCCCTTGGTGGTGTGTGTTTGAGCATTGAAATTTGTTGTGGTAACCAAAAAATGCTCTATTTGATGTTGAATTCTGTCTAAAATAAATACAAAAAAATGTTGATTTATTTTTTGATTTAAAAATTTAAGTTGTTTATGAGAGGTTGACATTTGCATTTTGATTTAAAATTTTTATTGTGTACAGTGATTGGCAGAATGAGAAGCAAAATTTTATTCTTCCATGGGGTGAATTTAAAAGGGTTCCCCATTTAGTTTACAGTGAAGATGAGTATAGTGAGGTTGACTATGACCCAGATTACCTTAGTGTAGGTGATCTTTTGGAGATGGTAGGAAAGTTAGGTTATCCAGAAGATATAATTAAAAAACTACATTATGGTAGGCATGGTTGTGCTTTGGATGGTGGTTTGATTGCTATTGAGGGAGATGATGAGATGAGAAATATAATGAAATTACTCCTTGATAATGTCTCTGTGTATATATATATTGAGCATGATGAACAAAAGGCCTTTAATCAGTTGGTCCCAATATCTAGGGAAGGTGATGATGATGATGCTATGATGTTGAGTATTTTCCAGAAGAAAATGGTGATGAGTTTGGATATTGGGATTTTTCATGTAATAGTGATTCTGATGTTGGTGAGGAGGTAGTTAAGGCTAGGAATATGAAAATTCAGTTGAGAGATGCAGTTGTAGCTGAGAGAGAAGCAATTGCAAATGAGGTAGTAGGGGAAGTAGAGGGTGAATAGTTGGAGGGCAATTATCATGATTCTGATAATGCAGACAGTCCCCATACAGATAGTGATGAAGGAGAAAAAGAATAAGGTGATGAATGCAAGAATGGTGGTGTCAAAGGCAAGATCAGTAGGGTTATTGATAAGAACAGAAAGAGGAAGAAGAGGGTAAGGTATGTGAGATACTACAGTGACTTGAGGTTGTTGGAAGCTGGCATGGTGTTCCCTGATAAGAAATCATACAAGAAGGCAGTAGATAACTACAGGACAAGGGGAGTACAATTTGAGGGTGACCAAGAGTGATAAGGAGAGACTACAATTGAAATGTGTTGCTGAGGGATGTCAATGGAGATTTTGGGCATCCAAAGTGAAAAAAGAGTTGCCATTTGAAATCAAGACACTAGACAAGCCACACACATGTATTCCATTCAGCTTTTAGGCAAGGAGAAGAACATGTCAACTGAGTGGTTGTCTGAGAACTATACAGATCTTTTTAGGCTGCAGCCTTCATTTAGGGCAAGAGACTTTCAAGCCAAACTAAAGCTTGACTTGAATTTCAATGCAAACCCTTTCCATGTGTATTATAGCTAGGAAGTTGGCCTTGACCTCAATTGTGGGTGACTACAGAGCACAATTTGAGCAACTAAGAGACTACATGTATTAAGTGTACTGTAAGACCCAGATATAATAGTCAGGCTGATGACAACTCTTAATGAAGAACTGAAACATGTATTCAAGTTTCTGTACTTATGTCCAGGACCTTCAAAGAAGGGGTTTTTAGAAGGATATAGGAGAATTGTTTCTATGTATGCATGTTTCTTGAAAGGACCTTGGGATGGTCAAGTGTTTGTGGCTGTTGGAAGAGATGCCAATGATCAAATGTACCCAGTGGGGTGAGGGGCGGGACAAAGTGAAATCAAGGAGATTTGGGGTTGGTTTTTGGAGGAATTACAAAGGGATTTGAACATTAGAGATGGTTTCAAGTGGACTTACATTTCAGATCAACAAAAGGTAATGCAATCTGCCTATATGTGATACGCCGCAAGTGCATGGGTGCTCGTGTAGCAAGTATCAAGGTCGATCCCACAGGGACTTTGCTAACTACGCGCCAAACTATCCTCCTAGGTGATTGCTAAATCGGTCGGGTTTTAGATTGAGAATAACTAATTCTAATTCTAATCACTAAAAAGGTCAAATAAATCAAATATTCACACAATTCACAAGATGAAATCAATATGAGAAAGACGTTCAGGGGATAAAGCCTAAGTAACTCTATGAATCAAACAAGTGGATTGAACATGTATGTCACTAATTTGGTACATTTTAGGGTCGATAATCGCATAAATTCTTTCGTAGCGAGCTTTTGGCAATGAAACGGATTGCTTAGTAAAATCAATCACATACTTTCGTGGTTATTTCAATTTTATCTAAGTTAAAGATCAAATTATCTAATGACCCCTAATTACAAAGTCTTCTATGTCTAGTTCACTTCATAATAGTTTAATCCTAAAGGTTCCGATTATCGAATTTCTCCGTTCGGTACTTCATTCAACAATCTAAATCCATGCTAATGGTGATCAAGCAAAAGTAATGACATACATATTCAAAGGATAAATAAAATGCATTCAAACTAGATAAACGAACTTGTTCAATCCAACAATATTCAATCCATAAGAGAAACTAATAAGGGTTTATCCCCTAAACTTATGAGAACTACTCACTACTCATGTTCGAATCACAAAACATATGAAAAACTAAACTAAAATGCATGAAAACTATAAGAAAGAGAAGTAAACCGAGTGTCGAATCAATCCTTGTTTAACTGGTAATCGGTGGGGACTTTTGCTCCTCCACTTCGATGGATTCTTGCAAGTTGATCTTCAAACTCTAATGAACTCTCAATCTTTTAAACAATGAATGAATGTGGATGTGTAGGACCCGGGAAATCGCCCCCCCTTTAGGGGGTGTCGGTTTTCGAATGCGCTACTTAAAGTTTTAAACGATCGGGAGCCAACTAAGGTTGCTTAATCCTTAAATAAGGATATTTTTATTTTTGAAACTCATTTTCGGGGTGATGAAATTTTATTTAGGGTTTTTGGCCTCAAATAATATGTACTGAGGGGCTTGTGACTAGGAATAATCCAAAGTGACTTTTCGGCCATTAGCAGTCTATACTTTTTCACTATTTTCTCATAACAGTCCAAAACCAATTTCCGGCACCGGAAAGCTGACGTGGCGAACGGAAAGTATGTTTATTCATACTTTAAAAGGGAAATTTCTGGTCGCCACGTCAGCTTTTCGGTGCCGGAAATTGGTTCTGGACTGCTATGAGAAAATAGTAAAAAAGTACAGACTGCTAGTGGCCGAAAAGTCACTTTGGATTATTCTTAGTCACAAGCCCCTCAGTACATATTATTTGAGGCCAAAAACCCTTTTATTTATTTACAAATCCGTTTTTTATTATTTAAATTATCCGAAGTTACACAAAATAATTTAATAATAATTTAATCCCGGCCCAATTACTAAGTTCAGGCCCAAGAAGGAGCAAACGGGCCACCAGAGACTATCAAAACCCACCTGGGTTTTGATGTCTCTTGGGATGGGCCGCTTGCTTCCTCGGGCCAAAGGGAGATGGGTTGAAATTGATAAAACCCGCCTGGGTTTCATTGATTTCTGGCCCATTTCCCTCGGGCCCCAACCTCGAATTAGCGAAGGAAATGAATTAAATTATTCTTTAAATTATTTTTATGCAAAAACGAATATTTTAAATAATTGAACGAATTTATAAAATTTTAAAGAGTCGTCAACCGATTTAAGGAAATCGACAAACCATAAAATAAGAAATGAAAGACTCCGGTTTACGAACCCGATTTCTAGATTCGGGGGTAAGGTTACTAATTCGAGAGTTATAAGAACTCTCGAATCTGCCTGTTAGAAAAACAGACTCTACTAAAATCGATATTGAAAAGAAAGAGAGCGGGGAGAAGTTTGGTTAATTTCGCGAAGTTATCATTCAAAACATGCAATATAAAATGCGGTTTTTACTTTACAACATATGTGCAAGTATAGGAATTAAAGAATGTGTTCCATGATGAAATACAACAATATGAATGATGAAATCAAACCTTGCTTAAAGGTGGTGGATGCGATGGATTTGATCCCTTGGCTTGCCCTTGATCAATGGCTTGGATGAAATGATGTGAGTGGTTTAGAAGGATGGTATAAGGATGGATATAATAAAGGTGATTATGAGGGGATTAGAGAGGAAATATGAGTGATGGAATTTTGAGAGAGTAGTTAGTGGGAATTTGGGTAGAGTAAGGGGATATATGATGGAGTTTTGAGAGAATTTTGGGGATAATAATGGTGGTAGTTGATATTAGATGATGATGAGGGTGAAATGAAGGGGGTATTTATAGGTGAGGGAGTGACAGGTTCTGAGGGAAAAGAGAGGGGAACATACCCCAAAAATCAAGTCATCTCGGATCAAAACCCAGGCGGGTTATAAGCGGTCAAGGGCAAAGTCAATGCACGTGGGGCTATGATCATGGGATTTCTGCATGGGAATTTGACGCCAGAATATTTAAAACCCAGGCGGGTTATAATTGATCTTCCCACGGATCGCTGACATGGCAGAGCAAAATGACGCGTCGCTACTCCGCTTAAAACCCAGGCGGGTTTTGTTCCTTCTAGGCCGGGACGCGCCTTGGGCCTGCTTCTGTGTGGGCTTCTTGTGAAACTTTATAACCCAGGCAGGTTATATTTGATGTAAGCGTGTTACTTTGGCTTCTATGGGCCTATGCCGCTGACCTTATGGGCCCAATGTCTTCTTTCATGTTTGGCCTGAATGACTTGCGGATCTTGATAGGTCGGATTCATACCGGTACAAATTTCGGTGTCTACAGGATGCAATAGTGGATGAAGGGAGGGATGAATGTAGGGATGAATATGATGATGAATGAGAATGAATATCCATCAAAGCTGCCGACATTGCAATTATATAGCATTAAGAGCATACGAAATGACATTTTTGCAATTAACAGGACCACCACGATCCGTGCCAGACCAATACGGTCGTGTTGGCTGGACACGGGTCGCGTTGCCCGCTGGGTCGCGATATTGAACTTTCTGGACCATAAAACGGTCCGTTCTGGGTGAGAAGTCACCCGTGTTGATGCCTGACGATGCCCTTTGAATTCTTGGGCCTGAGGTTGGGCCTTGGGGTGGATCTCTCTCTTGATTTGTGATCAACTTGGACTTCAATACTTGTACTTGTATTTGAGCTTGATTTCTTCACTTTTCACACCAATTTCCTACAAAACTATACCAAACTCCAACCAAGCATAATATAGAGAATTTGAGTATAAAATAGTACATTCATATCAATAATCACTCAAATTAACTCTAAATAATCCAAGATCACATATATATAAATACACTTATCAAATCCCCACATGCTTACACCTTGTTTGTTCCTAAGCAAGGCTAAACTCACAAATAAAGTAGAAAAATAAAGAAAATAATGAAAATAGAAAATAAATGGGACAAAACGACTCAAGTCAAAAGAAAAAGTTCAAAGTGAAAGTGAAAAATTATTTACAATCTCCTCAGGAAAGCATCGATAAGACATTCAATTTATCCAACTTAATCAAGCATAACCCAAGTATGACAGAAAGTCCATATACAAGAGAAAATGAAACCATAGAAAGAATTACAAAAACTATAACTATCAAGATCATACTAATCACCCTCCTAATCTCTAATGAAACAAGAAAACACACAATTATGAATGAAACTAAGTAATTGAGAGCAACCTCACTTTAAGGAATGTGGAAACACTCCTCTCATGTGTTTGAAAAATAATAAAACAACGAAGGTGCACTCAATACTCTATCACAAAGTAACATTCTACCATAAGCTTGCAAATAATCTCAATTTTGTACCGCTAGAATGCAATGCACAAAGATAATCAAGACGTCTTTCAAATGGGCTAAGGTTAAGGGCAATGAGTGGAAATATATTTGGGAAAGTGGAGCTAAAAGCCAAGACTTGGAGCATAAACCTCACCAAATTACACAAGTAAGCACACTCACACCTTATATTCACAACAAAACATCCCAAAATCAAGTGAAAATTGCCTCAACTCAAAGAAAATAAACTTTCAAACTACTAAACACTTTTTTTTCATTTTTTTTTCATTTTTTTACATTTTTCTGTTTTTTTTTCTTTTTGCTTTTCTCTTTTTTTTTCCTTACAACTCAAAGTTAAAGATATATACACTAGCAAGGCAAATTTCCAACTCAACCTATATCAATGCTACAATGGGGAAAAACTTCATGATGTTCAACTTCATAACATCCCCAACAAAACCAAACAACTAATTCACCACAATCAACCCAACTTTCACACTCTAACACTCCAAGCATAGGCTTAAAGGTAGGAAATTCAATATTTGGCCATGGCTTTCAATATAGGTAATCAAAAGAAAGAGTGAATAAAGGCTAAAAGAAGGGCTAAAAAGAGGATATATACATGTAAAGGGTGGCCTTTTGGCTTTGTAGCTAAAATATATACAATAATGCCTCTATCATATATTCATATTATCAATGCACAAGCAAGAATACAGTTTCGAAGAAATACATCGCGAGTTCTAGAGAATGAAAACTAAGGATGAGTTATACATGGAAATATGAGACTAATGAAAATGATTAGTCATTTACGGCTTTGTGGTCTCACGGGTTAAAGCTCTCAAATAAACCTAGCTCAAATAGTCGTATGTATGCAAAACTCATTCCAAAAAATCAAAGAAAACGGAATCAATCTTCTCTATCAAAGTATAATTCTAAACTCTCTATGTTTTCACAGCTCTTTTGAAAACTTTAATTCACAAAAAGGGCTATACATGACTAAATCAAATCAAAAGAAAACATATCTAGCTTTAATTCATCACCGGAGAATTTTATTCACAGACCTATCTTAACCTTTTTTTTTTCTTTTTCTTCTTTTTCGATTTTTTAAATTTTCTGAATTTTCTGGTTTTTTGTCAAAAACTAAAAACAAAAGTCAAATGAAAAACTAGAAAAAAAAAAGAAACTAAAAACTAAGAAAAAGAAAGAAAATAAAATCTAATATGTATCTAACTAATGCAATACTAAGTGAATGCAAAAGATTTACAAATGACAAATAAAAACCAAAACTAAAACTAAAGAAAATAAACTAAACTACAACTAAACTAAAACAAAACAAACAAAAATCAATGAAAAACAAAATAAAATTATATACATAAAGATGAGGACTCAAAATGTTCAAATTACTCCCCCCCACGCTTGGACAAAGTATTGTCCTCAATGCAAAAGACAAAAATATACTGGCATGAAGGGGTAACAGGGTTAGCACGAGTGAGAGAAAGAAGAGAAAACGGACGATTATGTAAAAGAAAAGGAAAGGCCGAGAAAACGGGTTGAATACCCGTGTTACCTGGACGCGGTGTCCAACACGGATCGTGTTGGATTAACACGGTCCGTGTTGGACTGTGTTCATGAACTCTTGCTCTCTAGAAGGCGACACGGGTCATGTCAGGGTTGACACGATCCATACGTGTTGCCCCTGCTTCTCGCCTTCTGATCCACGGTTCGAGTCTTAGCGCCTCTTCTTTCTTTTTTTCTTCTTTTTTCTTCTCCTCTCACTCACTTGTCTCTTTCTCTCTTTTTTTTTAACTCTCATCTTCTCACCTCACTGTTATTTTTCTTTTTTCCCCTCTCATTTTTTTTCAAACTTTAGAAAAATCAAAATAAATCAAAGAAAAACCCTAAAAATAAGGAAAAATTTAGAAAAATCAAAATAAATATCAGGAAAATAGGGAAAATTCTAGAAAATCCTAAAAATGAAAATGAAATTGAAAAAAAAAAGCTCGGGTTGCCTCCCAAAAGGCGCTTGTTTAATGTCTTAAGCTTGACATAGTCCTCTTAAACCACACCGGGGTGGTTAGGTTGATGTTTCCTCCATGCTCGATCGGTTGACCAACAAAGTAGGGCTTAAGCTTTTGCCCATTGACCTTGAACACTCCGGACTTTTCATCCCAAATCTCCACCGCACCATGTGGGAAAACTTTCAACACCCGGAAAGGACCCGACCATCGAGACTTCAACTTGCCCGGGAATAGTTTCAACCTAGAGTTGAAGAGAAGCACCATATCTCCTTCTTCAAACATCTTCTTCATGATATGCTTGTCATGCCAATGCTTCGTCCTCTCCTTGTAAATCCTGGAACTCTGATAGGCCTCCAATCTCAACTCATCCAACTCTTGGAGTTGCAACATCCTTCTTTCTCCCACCAACTTTTGATCAAAGTTGAGGGTTTGGATGGCCCAATAT
This sequence comes from Portulaca oleracea, assembly GCA_029582165.1. Taxonomy (NCBI): domain Eukaryota; kingdom Viridiplantae; phylum Streptophyta; class Magnoliopsida; order Caryophyllales; family Portulacaceae; genus Portulaca; species Portulaca oleracea. The sequence goes on from CM055892.1 coordinate 19,513,869, forward strand.
GCCTTGTGTTCCATCTCAACCGGCAAATAACATGACTTTCCAAAGACTAACCGGTATGGAGTAGTGCCCAAAGGTGTCTTGAATGCGGTCCGGTAAGCCAGTAACGCATCATCAAGCTTTAGTGACCAATCCTTCCTTGATCTACTAACCGTCTTCTCCAAGATACTCTTCACTTCCCGGTTGGAAAGCTCAACTTGGCCACTAGTTTGGGGGTGATAAAGAGTAGCAACCTTGTGAGTAACCCCATACTTAGCCAAAAGAGCATCTAAGGGCTTGTTGCAAAAGTGAGTGTTATTGTCACTCAATAAAGCCCTTGGAGTTCCAAATCTTGTGAAGATATTCTTCTTGAGGAACTTAATCACCATCTTGGAATCATTAGTAGGGGAGGCGATAACTTCCACCCACTTAGAAACATAATCCACTGCAACCAAGATGTAGAGGTTGTTGTGTGAAGGAGGAAAGGGACCCATGAAGTCAATCCCCCACATCAAGTAACTCTACTTCTAAGATACCCTTTTGAGGCATCTCATTCAGCTTTGAGATGCTTCCCGTCCTTTGGCACTTATCACATGAAAGCACAAAATTTCTTGCATCTCTTGAGAGAGTTGGCCAGTAGAATCCCGCTTGAAGTACCTTGGCAATAATCTTGTCGGTGCTAAAATGGCCTCCACATGTGGTTGAATGGCAATGGTGAAGCACACTTTGGACCTCATCACCCGGCAAACATCTTCTGTAAACCCCATCACCACATAGCTTGTAAAAGAGGGGCTCCTCCCAAACATATCTCTTCACATCTGAGAAGAACTTCTTCTTTTATTGGTATGACATATCCGGGGGCAAAGCACCACACACAATGTAGTTCACAAAATCCGCATACCAAGGAGTAGCTTGATGGGCAAGAGCGAAGAGTTGCTCATGGGGGAAGGAATCATCGATTGAGGGCTCTTCATCATCACTAGAGGCCTCAAGTTGTAACCTCGAAAGATGGTGTGCCACAACATTTTATAAACCGGGCTTGTCACGGATCTCTATGTCGAACTCTTGAAGCAACAACACCCAACGAATGAGCCTGGGCTTCGAATCCGCCTTCGTCATGAGATGTCGAATAGCGGCATGATCCGTGTAGATAATCACCTTCGAATTGATGAGATACGATCGGAACTTATCGAGGGCAAAAACCACCACCAAGAATTCCTTCTCGGTGGTAGCATAGTTGACTTGGGCCCCATCCAATGTTCTACTAGCATAGTAGATAACATAGGGCTTGTTGTCCTTCCTTTGCCCCAAAATAGCCCCTACCGCATAGTCACTCGCATCACACATTACATCAAAGGGTAAGGACCAATCCGGTGCTTGAACTATAGGGGCGGTAACCAAAGCTTTCTTTAACCTGTCAAAAGCACTCAAACACTCCTCATTAAATTCAAAGGGCATTTCCTTGATGAGCAAATGAGTGAGAGGTTTTGCAATTTTTGAAAAATCTTTTATGAACCGCCGGTAAAAACCAACATGTCCAAGAAAACTCCTCACCCTCTTTACCGAAGTCGGTGGTGGAAATTTTTCAATCACCTCCACCTTTGCTCTATCAACCTCAATGCCCTTAGAAAAAACCACATGACCTAGCACAACTCCTTCTTGTATCATAAAATGACATTTTTCCCAATTTAAGACCAAATTAACTTCTTCACATCTTTTTAGCACTTTTTTAAGATTATGCAAACAATGATCAAATGAAGTGCCATAACCATAGAAGTCATCCATAAAAACCTCCATAATGTCCTCTATAAACTCAGAGAAAATGGTCATCATGCATCTTTAAAAAGTAGCAGGTGCATTACACAACCCAAAAGGCATTCTCTTATATGCAAATGTTCCATATGGACAAGTAAAGGTGGTCTTTTCTTGGTCATTGGGGTGAACAGGGATTTGGAAAAACCCTGAATATCCATCTAAATATAAAAAGTAGGAGTTTTTAGCTAGTCTCTCAAGCATTTGGTCGACAAAGGGAAGTGGAAACTGGTTTTTTGGGTGGCCTTATTCAATTTTCTATAATCAATGCACATTCGCCAACCCGTGACAGTTCTAGTGGGAATTAATTCATTATTCTCATTTTTAACAACCGTCATTCCCCCCTTTTTAGGCACAACATGAACCAGACTCACCCACTCACTATCGGAGATAGGGTAGATAATTCCGGCTCTCAACAACTTTAAAACCTCTTTCTTAACTATCTCTTTCATATTAGGGTGAAGTCTCCTTTGACGCTCTATAGAAGGTTTAAAATTGTCCTCCATGAGGATGCGATGCATGCAAAATGAAGGATGAATACCCCTAAGGTCATCTATAGTGTATCCTATGGCCTTTTTATGCAATCTCAAAACTTCTAATAAAGAAGAAATTTCAGATTCACTCAAATTCGCATTCACTATCACAGGATATGTAGAATTCGGGCCAAGGAATTCATACCTCAATGAAGAAGGAAGGGGTTTCATTTCTACCTCAGGAGCTTCCTTCTCAACTTGCTTTGGCTCCTCTTCAATCTCAAGATCTTCCTTCTTGGCAAACCCCGGTGGGATTTGTGGAGTTGACTCCAACAACTTAGCACAATCTGCTACTTCGGGGCAATCATCCTACAAGGATCCATCAAACAACAAACATAGCTCAAGTGGATCACTTGACTTGGGGTTAGAATCAAATTTCCTCACTATTCCCTCAATAGAATCAATAGAGTTGCAATCATCGGAAATAGAAGGAAATTTGCAAGCATTATTCACATTAAATTCAATCTTATCGTTCCCCACATCAAAAGTCATTTTTCCATTTTTCACATCCACACAACACCCCGAAGTGGCCATGAAAGGTCTCCCAAGAATGATAGGGGTACGCAACTCCTCATCCATATCAAGCACAACAAAATCCACGGGTACAAAGATGTCACCCACCTTAATAGGGACATCCTCAAGAATACCCTTAGGATATTTCACAGATCGGTCAGCAAGTTGCAAAGACATGGAAGTGGGCTTCAACTCACCCAATCCAAGTTTTTCATATAATGAAAGAAGCATCAAGTTCACACATGACCCCAAATCACACAAGGCACGATCAATGAACACTTTACCCACAACACAAGGAATAGTGAAGCTCCCGGGATCCTTAAGCTTAGGTGGAAGCTTATTTTGGATTACGGCGCTACAATGATCACTCAAAGCCATAGTCTCATGCTCCTTTAGCTTTCTTTTGTTTGATAAAATCTCTTTTAAAAATTTAGCATAGGTGGGCATTTTAGATAAGGCCTCGATAAAGGGTATGCTAATTTCGAGTTTCTTAATGACTTCCAAAAACTTCCCAAATTGTTTGTCAAGTTTTGCCTTAACCATTCTTTGCGGGAATGGCAAAGGAGGTTTATAAATCCTTTGAGTAAGTTCTTGCGAATCACTAAGATTCTCCTTATCATTTTGCACATGCACATCAACCAAAGTATCATTCAAGGGAACATAATTCTCCTCATTCACAACAACTTTTTCAACATCTTTCTCAGCATCATTCACAACATCATTAGGCATATCAATCACAACATGCTCAATCCTAGTTCCCTTAGGTTCCCCCAATTGTGTCCCACTCCTCAAAGTTATGGCTTGGCATTGGGCATTAGGGTTAGGGACAGGCTTTCCTGGAAGTGTTCCCGGAGCGGGGGTCGAAGCACTAGCTTGGTTGGCAATTTGGGTTTCAAGCATATGGTTATGAGTAGTCAACAAGTCAATTCTAGTGGTCAAAGCTTTTATAACCTCTTTTTGCCTCTGTTGGGGTTGAATGAGAGTTTCTAATAAGGCCTCTACGTTCTTTTGGTCTTGGGATTGAGATCGACCTTGTCCTTGGGCACCTAAATGATTATTATTCCGGTAAGAAAAATTCGGGTGATTTCTCAAACGGGGGTGGTAGGCATTCGGGTTACCAATATAATTGGCTTGTTCATTAGGATCAGCACTACCCATCCCCTTAGGACAAAATAAGGTCTCAGGCTCAAACGAAAGACAAGAAGCACATTGAGGTTGAGGGGGAGAGGTAACATTCACATTCATTCTCCATCCTTTCAGTAATAGCATCTAATTTTGCAGATAAAAGAGTGATAGCATCTACCTCATACTTACCTCCCGTTCGTGCGGAACGGGGCTTAGACCATTGGTAGCTATTCGCGGACATTTGCTCAATGAGTTCACGAAGCTCTTCCACGGTCTTGCTCATGATGTTGCCTCCCGCCGCTGCCAATATGTTAACCCTCAAATTGCCATCCACTCCATTGTAGAACGCTTGAATCGACACCCAAGGTTCGAAACCATGTTGGGGGCATTGCCTCAAGAGGTCCTTGAACCTTTCCCATGCATCGTAGAGGCTCTCTCCCGGCTCTTGAACGAATGTGGAAATTTGATTCCTTAGACTTGTCAACTTACTAGGCGGAAAGTATTTCGCCACGAATGCACTAGCAAGTTGATCAAAGGTGGTGATGGTGGTGGGCGCCGATAGGGAATCCAACCATTCCCATGCTTTCCCTTCTAGTGAGAAAGGGAAGAGCCGAAGTTTGATGGCGTCCTCCGTTGCACCATTTGCCTTGAACGTCTCACATGCTTGCCGAAAGATGCGGAGATGTCGGTTGGGGTCTTCATTGGGAAGGCCATGGAAGGGTGAGGCCCTCACCAAGTTGATGAGGGAGCTCTTCAACTCGAAGTCATGCGCGTCCACTCCCGGTGCGTTGATGGCAGTGAGCTGATTTGCGACTGGGGGAGTCACGCATTGCCCAAAAGTACGTCTTGGTTGGGCAATCTTCGGTTCCTTCTCGGCTTCTTCTTGCCTCCTTCTTTCTTCTTCTATTCGCTGCCGCTTCCGCCTTGAACGGAAGGTTCTTTCTATCTCCGGATCAAACTCGAATAGCGGTGCCTTTTGCATACATCAATTGAAAACCTTGCAAGAGACAAAAACAAGAACAAACAAGGAAGATCAAACAGGAAAAAGAAAAAGAAAATTATCTAGTCAATCTAAGGATATCCGTTCGGTGGCGGCTAGGGACAAAGTCTCCGGCAACGGCGCCAAAAACTTGATACGCCGCAAGTGCACGGGTGCTCGTGTAGCAAGTATCAAGGTCGATCCCACATGGAATTTGCTAACTACGCACCAAACTAGCCTCCTATGTGATTGCTAAATCGGTCGGGTTTTAGATTGAGAATAACTAATTCTAATTCTAATCACTAAAAAGATCAAATGGATTGAACATGTATGTCACTAATTTGGTACATTTGGTACATTTTAGAAAGACGTTCAGGGGATAAAACCTAAGTAACTCTATGAATCAAACAAGTGGATTGAACATGTATGTCACTAATTTGATACATTTTAGGGTCGATAATCGCATAAATTCTTCCGTATCGAGCTTTTGGCAATGAAACGGATTGCTTAGTAAAATCAATCACCTACTTCCGTGGTTATTTCAATTTTATCTAAGTTAAAGATCAAATTATCTAATGACCCCTAATTACAAAGTCTTCTATGTCTAGTTCACTTCATAATCAGTTTAATCCTAAGGGTTCCGATTATCGAATTTTTCCGTTCGGTACTTCATTCAACAATCTAAATCCATGCTAATGGTGATCAAGCAAAAGCAATGACATACATATTCAAAGGATAAATAAAATGCATTCAAACTAGATAGACAAACTTGTTAAATCCAACAATATTCAATCCATAAGAGAAACTAATAATGGTTTATCCCCTAAACTTATGAGAACTACACACTACTCATGTTCGAATCACAAAACATATGAAAAACTAAACTAAAATGCATGAAAACTATAAGAAAGAGAAGTAAACCGAGTGTTTAATCAATCCTTGTTTGATTGGTAATCGGTGGGGACTTTTGCTCCTCCACTTCAATGGATTCTTGCAAGTTGATCTTCAAACTCCAATGAACTCTCAATCTTCAAATAATGGATGAATGTGGATGGAATAGTGGATGAAGGGAGGGATGAATGTAGGGATGAGTATGATGATGAATGAGAATGAATATCCATCAAAGTTGCCGACATTGCAATTATATAGCATTAAGAGCATACGAAACGACATTTTTGCAATTAACAGGACCAACACGATCGTGTTGACTGGACACAGGTCGTGTTGCCCGTTGGGTCGCGATATTGAACTTTCTGGACCATAAAACGGTCCGTTCTGGGTGAGAAGTCACCCGTGTTGATGCCTGACGATGCCATTTGAATTCTTGGGCCTGAGGTTGGGCCTTGGGGTGGATCTCTCTCTCTTGATTTGTGATCAACTTGGACTTCAATACTTGTACTTGTATTTGAGCTTGATTTCTTCACTTTTCACACCAATTTCCTACAAAACTATACCAAACTCCAACCAAGCATAATATAGAGAATTCGAGTATAAAATAGTACATTCATATCAATAATCACTCAAATTAACTCTAAATAATCCAAGATCACATATATATAAATACACTTATCAAATCCCCGCATGCTTACACCTTGTTTGTTCCTAAGCAAGGCTAAACTCACAAATAAAGAAAATAACGAAAATAGAAAATAAATGGGACAAAACGACTCAAGTCAAAAGAAAAAGTTCAAAGTGAAAGTGAAAAATTATTTACAATCTCCTCAGGAAAGCATCGATAAGACATTCCATTTATCCAACTTAATCAAGCATAACCCAAGTATGACAGAAAGTCTATATACAAGAGAAAATGAAACCATAGAAAGAATTACAAAAACTATAACTATCAAGATCATACTAATCACCCTCCTAATCTCTAATGAAACAAGAAAACACACAATTATGAATGAAACTAAGTAATTGAGAGCAACCTCACTTTAAGGAATGTGGAAACACTCCTCTCATATGTTTGAAAAATAATAAAACAACGAAGGTGCACTCAATACTCAATCACAAAGTAACATTCTACCATAAGCTTGCAAATAATCTCAATTCTCTACCGCTAGAATGCAATGCACAAAAATAATCAAGAGGTCTTTCAAATGGGTTGTAATGGGGCTAAGGTTAAGGGTAAGGAGTGGAAATATATTTGGGAAAGTGGAGCTAAAAGCGAGTTAATTACGTTTACCATACCTGACATATGAGGTAATAATTTTCGCACGTCCGACATTTGGGAAATAATTTTCACCCTACCTGACATTTAGTGAAAGTGATTTTTAGTGTTAGAATCAGGTAACTTGTCATCGGAAATGGAAAAATACAATAATACCCCTATATCACTATGTGAAATTACGATGTTGCCCTTTAATTTGAAAAGGAAAAGACTATGTTGGAGAGTAGAAGACAGACATGGTGGTTTGGAAGGGGTTAGGTTTTCATTTTCTGTATGGGAGGGGGGCCGGGGAGAGGAATCGGAGGAATCGGTGGAGTGGTTGGGTTTTAAAATGTCATAACAGTTAATATTAAGGGTACAAAAGTCATTTCACATTTAATTGAAAGTCAAAGGAAATAATAACAAGGGCATAAAGGTCACTTCTTATTTATTTTTTTTTATAGTTCACCGGAAAAGTCAATAAAAAATCAATTATAACATACCTGAGGTGCTTTAAATTTATGACCACTTAAATGTCAGGTAGGGTAAAAATTATTTCTCAAATGTCGGGTGTGCAAAAATTATTACCATATAAGTCAGGTAGGGTAAATGTAATTAACTCGGCTAAAAGTCAAGACTTTGAGCATAAACCTCACCAAATTACACAAGTAAGCACACTCACACCTTATATTCACAACAAAATATCCCAAAACCAAGTGAAAATTGCCTCAACTCAAAGAAAATAGACTTTCAAACTACTAAACACTTTTTTTTCATTTTTTTTTCTCAATTTTATTACATTTTTCTGATTTTTTTTTCCTTTTGCTTTTCTCCTTTTTTTTTCTCTTACAACTCAAAGTTAAAGATATATACACTAGCAAGGCAAATTTCCAACTCAACCCATATCAATGCTACAATGGGCAAAAACTTCATGATGTTCAACTTCATAACATCCCCAACAAAACCAAATAACTAATTCACCACAATCAACCCAACTTTCACACTCTAACACTCCAAGCATAGGCTTAAGGGTAGGAAATTCAATATTTGGTCATGGCTTTCAATGTAGGTAATCAAAAGAAAGATTGAATAAAGGCTAAAAGAAGGGCTAAAAAGAGGATATACACATGTAAAGGGTGGCTTTTTGGGTTTGTAGCTAAAATATATACAATAATGCCTCTATCATATTATCAATGCACAAGCAAGAATACAATTTCGAAGAAATACATCCCAAGTTCCAGAGAATGAAAACTAAGGATGAGTCACACATGGAAATATGAGACTAATAAAAATGATTAGTCATTTAAGGCTTTGTGGTCTCACGGGTTAAAGTTCTCAAATAAACCTAGCTCAAATAGACGTATGTGTGCAAAACTCATTCCAAAAGATCAAAGAAAACGCAATCAATCTTCTCTATCAAAGTATAATTATAAACTCTCTATGTTTTCACAGCTCTTTTCAAAACTTTAATTCACAAAAAGGGCTATACAAGACTAAATCAAATCAAAAGAAAACATATTTAGCTTTAATTCATCAACGGAGAATTTTATTCACTAAACCTATCTTAACCTCTTTTTTTTCCTTTTTCTTCTTTTTCGATTTTTTAAATTTTCTGAATTTTCTGGTTTTTTTTGTCAAAAACTAAAAACAAAAGTCAAATGAAAAACTAGAAAAGAAGAAACTAAAAACTAAGAAAAAGAAAGAAAATAAAATCTAATATGTATCTAACTAATGCAATACCAAGTGAATGCAAAAGATTTACAAATGACAAATAAAAACCAAAACTAAAACTAAAAAAAATAAACTAAACTAAAACAAAACAAACAAAAATCAATGAAAAACAAAATAAAATTATATACGCAAAGATGAGGACTCAAAATGTTCAAATTACTCCCCCCACGCTTGGACAAAGCATTGTCCTCAATGTATAAGATAAAAATATACTGGCACGAAGGGATAATAGGGTTAGCACGGGTGAGGGAAAGAAGAGAAAACAGACGATTATGTAAAAAAAAAAATGAAAGGCCGAGAAAACGGGTTGAATACGCGTGTTACCTGGACGCGGTGTCCAACGCGAATCGTGTTGGATTAACACGGTCCGTGTTGGACTGTGGTCATGAACTCTTGCTCTCTGGAACGCAACACGGGTCTGTGTCAGGGTTGACACGATCCGTGTTGCCCCTGCTTCTCGCCTTTTGATATGATGAGTAATATGGGGGATTTAGATATCTTGATATGATGGGTAATACGGCACTAGTACATTTTTATTCACATTTGTATATCTTTAGAAAAGTTTGTTCTATGTGAGTGCATGTTATATATGAGTGTGTGTCTTGATTTTGTTACTTATGTTTTGAAATCCCACAACGTATAACTATGGGTAAGGGAAGTTTTTTTTACATGAATTTTCCTGTGATCCCGCCAAGCATACCCATAATTGAGTGTGGTTAAGTGCACATAAATACTGATAATCACAAATGGATACATTGGAGTGCAATTAATTGAAGGTATACCTTGACAAATTCTTTGGTTTTGACCATAGTAAGTGAATGTACACTTGTATAGCTCCTTGATTGAATGTAAATTTGGTAATTTGCTCATGACTGAGTTAAAATTCAGATTGGATTTATGTTTTGGCGTTTAGCTTCGAATTGTTCGATATTTTTAATGAGCCCTAGCTTCTGTCATATTCAATCATTCGGGTCTGAATTGGGCAAATTGGCTGAACCCAACCTTGAAAACAAATATGAATGGCTCAAAATAAAGGCTCAAACTCATGGATTCGATCAAATTCGACCGAACATTCTGATAATGCAGTCAATCAATCATTTTTTAGTTATGACCGCAATTTTTATTTGGTCACTCTGTCAATCGGGTTTAAGTCTAGATATTTTTGACCGAATACCCAAATTGATAGAATCCAACAAGATCCGAACCTGAACATTTGCCACCGCCACCGGTACACTTGTCACTTGGGCCAGTTCTTAAAAGAGCAGGCCATTAGGCCCATTAGTTCATCAATCTTTAGATTATCCAGCCCATCGGCCCAATCAAAGTTAACTATAAAAGCAAGCCCAAAAGCCAAAACCAAACAACGGCTCCCTCCCTTGAAAGTTAAACAAAACTTTGATTGATTTCTTCATTCATTACGGAACCCTAAATCCTCACTCTCATCCACACCCTACGATGAAGAAGAAGAAGCAAACTCCGGCCACCTCCACCACCGCCGTCGACGACGGCGACGCAGTCGCCGCCGGTGCTTCCGCAACGTTCTCCGGCGGCGATATCAAAACCCTAATTAAAGACTACGCCGCCTTCTTCGACGACCTGGTCGACAGAATCCCGGCGAAGTTCTACCTTCCGACCGCCGACGAGGAAAAAGCCTGGTACCAGGGCCTCTCCAAGGCGGCGAAGGCGGCGGCGAAGAAGAAATCGATCGAGAACACGAAGAAAGCTCGCCGTGAGCGTCTGGATCCTGAGAAATCGACGAAGACGACCGAAATCCTCAAGGAAACCCTAGAAAATGAGAGGAAGGATGATGACGACGGCGACGGAGACGGCGGAGTTGGCGACGGTGATGCTAGGGATGGTGTGACTCTCGAGGACTTGCACCAGCGGTTGCAGAGGAGAATCGCGGAGCTCCGAGCGGCTCGCGGCGGAGGAGGCGGCGGCGGAGAAGGTGGCGGGAGGAGGAAGGAGGAGAGGAGAGATAAGGAAGTGAGGAAGCGGAAGAGGAACGATGAAGGTGATGGGAAGAAGAAGGAGGATGGAGAAGAAGGCAAAAGTGTGAAGGAGAATGGAGGAGGTGGCAATGTTGAGAAGGAGGTTGAAGAGGCGGCCAAGGGAATCGAGTTCGGGAAGGTGAAGTTGGCTGCTGGAATTGAAGATGGTAAGCATTCTTGCCAAATTGCTTGCTTGCTTGTTGGTTGATTTGAACTATGTTGTGTTTATGTTTCTGATTGCCGCTAGAAAATTGTATAAGGCAATGCAGGTTGTTGTAAACTTGTAGAGGTAGTTTTGCAATTGAGAATTCAAAACAAGAAATCCTAGGTTGAATCATGTAGGGTTTTGAAAGATTTTTGGGTCTACTTTGTGCTTATATTGAAGCTAAAAGTCTGAACACACAAATAGGACTGAAGAGCCAATTCTGCCAATTCATGCTAGTTTTATTGATTGTCTTCATTAGCTGGAGACTTAGTGCCGACAAAAATTTGGGTAAAGTTCGGGTTGGTCAATGTTAAAATTCGAACCAGAAATTATGACCATTACCTGGGTTTTTTCTGGATGGACTGCTCGGGCAAACGTAAGTTCGAGTCATAATCGGTTCGGACGTAGAAAATATGAGAATCATTTGTTAGAATTTTCAGTTAATATTTAAATTCAGACGGGAAATCTATGACTGGACTTGACCTTTTTCCTGGTTGGATGAAATTTTGCCTCCAGCACGAGTTATTATTGATCTCAGTTTCATGAGGAAGTGTTCGTTTTCAATGAAAATGGATGTTCTACATTGGTGATAGTCTTAACGCTGGATATTCCGAGGCTTGTGCATTTAAACCCTGTGTTTTCTAATTTATTTACACGAACCCATTCCGCAGTTTTGCATAAGAAGAAAAAGAAGAAGAAATTGACCAAGGAGGAGGAGTTGGTGAAGGCACTTGAGTTGGAGGAGGCGAAGAAGGATCCCGAAAAGGGCAAAACTGTTGCAAAGCAGCATGCCTGGAAGGCGGCTACTGAAAGGGCGATGGGTAACAAGGTGCACGACAATCCCAAGTTGTTGAAGCAAAGTTTACAGAAGGAGAAGAGGAAACACAAGAAGAGTGTTGAGAAGTGGAAGTCAAGGAGCGAGACGACCCAAAAGATGAAGCAGGAGAAGCAGGAGAAGAGGCAAGGCAATATTAAGGCCAAGATTGACCGGAAAAAGCAGATGAAGATTGAGAAGAGAGAGAAGAAGCTCATGAGGCCAGGATTCGAGGGTCGAAAGGAGGGCTTTGTTAATGCTGCTGATTAAGGTATTCAATTCGGTTTTAAGGTCCGCATCAATAGCGATCAAGGACAATGAGCCGATTGTGAAACTTATTGTCCTGTATTTCAGCATGCTTTTAATTATATTATCTCCATCTAGTTTGGTGTTTACGTTCTTAAGTGCTCTATCTCTCTCTGTCTCTGAAAACATAGGATTGGTAGAAAGCAGGTCTCATTTGGATAGTGTTACCAGCCATTTGGCTTATGTATCATGCATTCAATACATTTTTGCTACTGTTACAGTATTCAGACGCTTCTTACAGTGTCTACTTAGGGTTCAGAAACCAGAAAATGAATGATATCTTTCTACTGATTTTGCGTATTTGTTGTATAATTTCTAACCTCATTGTTGATACGTCTTGTTTGTCACGGGGATGATCAGTCATGCTTTCTGGTTTATTGAGATCACATACCCTGAATTACACGAAGATGAAAGTGGAACCTGGGAAATTACCTTGGTATATTGTATATTGCAGAAAGTGTACAAGATTATGTATCCTGAATTATTGTTGTAGCCGTAGTTATTTTCAATGTAATCAGCTCCTCTGGTAGACATCGGTCCGAGTTATTCACTGAAACTCATCCCTGCAATGTTGGCGAATTCCCTGCATGATGAAGATATCAGCATGTCCAGGTTTGTTGCATCCAAACTCTGTTATTTCTGTGAAACTACTAATTCACATATGCATCGACTGATGCCTTTCTTTTATTCGTAATTTAGGGTTTGTGACTGCATGCAAGGAATGAGAGGCGGGTTACTGTCTAGTTATGGGAGTTGTCTGTTCGTCTTCCATTGTCAGGTTTATCTTCATAATTCATAACAACCAGGTTCTGTGGAAGACAAGTTTTTCTATCAGGATAATCTAATTGGAAATTTGCCCACCATGGTTGTTTTGTTGTCTCGAAGATTATGACAATCGGTCTATTACTGTGAAGTTTGGATCCATTGTGTTTACCGATATCTTGTTCTATGTTTTGTAGGTATGATGGATTAATCCTAAGCCTTTGCTGCTCGAGAACGACAGTATATTATTGTTATGGCTACAAGTCTACCAGTGATCATCTAAAATAAATGATTTCCCTTGAATGAATTGTGGTTTGAAATTGAATTTTGACCATACTGTTACAAACTTACAATTAAACTAGATCATGCATTTGTTTTGCCTCAGTTTTAATCACGTTACTTCAAAGACTTTGTTCTTTTGTCAGGTTAAACCTAACTATCTTAACTTATCTAAACTATTCTAATTTTAACACAATTTCTCAAAAAAAAAAAGTACACTCTAAAAATACAATGTCCAAAAAAAGTATCTTAACTTATCGTAACTTATCTTAATCTAACTATCTTAACTTGAAAATAACTCATCCAAAGAATAGGTTAGTATATAATCAACCAACATAAGAACTAAGTTGGGTGGATATTTCTTTTTTGATAACTTTATTGAGTGGAGAAATTTCAAATATGTTCACAGCAAGAAAAATCAATTAATGAACTATCTTCAAACAATTCAATATGACCAAATTTTATTCATTGAATACCCATGTTTTATGTGGTAATTTAGCTTTTTATTCATTTATTACATTTTATTCCATTTGCCATATTTTATTTCACATATATCTGGTTTAAATTATTCGCTTTATCTAACTTTATCTACTTTATCGCAATAACAGACCACATAAATGAATAGAGAAGTCATAAACACTTTAAACAGAAACATGAATATATGATAGAAAGAAAGGTTGCCAAAAATTGAGGTTTGGGCAATTCATTTGTTTCGGGTCTGAATACATCAAATACTTGATAAAGTATCAATGTTTAATATTCAATTTTTTGGGATGGAAAATTCAGACCACTTTGGGCTGGGCAAAATATTGTGGACAAAGTTGAGTTCTTAACTACTCATACCATCAAATTTTTTATTTTTTATCAGAAATACCACTCTACTTATTTTTTTATCAGCTCTACCATTATATGTAAATACTTCTGTCAAAAGTACCACTCCTTCCAAAATGACCTACTATCTACTAAAAACATTATATAAGCTTGTAGAGAGGGAGAGAGAGAGAGAGAGAGAGGAGAGAGAGAGAGAGATGGCTCCTACACCACTAAAATTCCATCTCAAATTAGCAAAATTAAATTACCTGAAAGATGGAATCGCAAAATCTACAATACCCACTGAAATTCGGGTTGGTTTCCAATTTTTACTAACAATGGTAAGGATGGGGAGAGAGAGAATGGAGACTGAGAGCTTGAGAGGGAGAAAGAGGGACATGAGAAACTAGTGTCAAAAATTTGGGTTCAGATAAATTTGAGTCGGACAAATCTGGTCAATGTCAAATTCGGACTAGAAATTCATATATGGGTTTGGTTTTATTTCGGGTAGGACAATTTGCGTAAAGCTAAAACCGGGTTCGGACAATAGAAAAAAGAGAAGTTTTATGTCCGAATATTCGGTCAATATCAAAGTTCGTACGAAAAATTTATGTCCAGACCTAATTTTTCTCAAATCGGAAAATTCAGGTACTTAGGGGTCAGACAAAATTTTACCAGAAACTAAGCATGAGTTTGAGAATGACAGACGAATACTGAATGTGAAAGGGGTTTATCAAAATTTAATTTTTTTAAATTAGGTGTTTTGCTGGTAATTGGGGGTAAAACCAGTTTCTTTTTAGAATGGATGGTATAATTGACAAATATTTTCACTTCTGATGGTAGGGTTGATAAGAAAAAAAGTTGAATGGTATTTTTGAAAAAAAGTAAGAAATTGGATGGTACTGCTGGTTAATTACTCGGACAAAGTTTCAGTCAAATTAGTTAATGTCAAAATTTAGATGAAAACTCTAATACCTTATCTTGTTATTTTGAGTTTGGATTGTGCTAGATATTTGTGTTGGACTCAATTGAATATTCTTTTGATAATCTTAAAAGTAAACAAATTAAGGAGTACTAACTGCATACTGAAATAGCTGATGCTTTATTGAAAAGTTCAGAAAACAATGTTCATTTAACAAACCAAATAAAAAGCGGGATGTAAATATGTGATCGATCGAGGATGTTTTATGTTAGAAAAAGTAGAAAGAAAGCACATTCGAATTTATAGAATGACATGTTATAAGACAAATAAAATTAGTTAAAACGACAAGTATTATGGGACGCAGAGGAAATATTGATCGACTAAATGGACAAAATGAGTGGCGAGACAGCTATTAGTCTATTTAAATTTGATATACTCTTGTTTATATTGTTATATGTTATATTGATTTACGTTTCAGTTAAATTTTAAAATTTTAACCATTAATTTCTCAACAACATATACAATATTCTATTGTACAACAGCACTATCATCATATTCGTGTTGAAAAGTGCTACAATGAAATATCAGTTAGAGAATGACATCGAACGCATTTGGTGACCCAAGCTGCATACAAGAATGTGAGATCTAAAGAGCATGTTAGAAGGAAATGCAAAAACGCGAGCTTGCTTGTTGAATCTTCAGAACGTCCTCTTGATCAGATGGAGGATTTGACTCGCAAAGTGGCTAAGTTTGATTGTAGTTCTAGCTTCGTTCATGGGGATCGAGAAACTGTTGAGAAGCGGCTTAAGGAGAAGTGGCGAAGAGAAAGAAAATGTTATTTTTAAGCTGTTTTTTTCTTGTTGTTGAGCCGTGGTACTTTTTTTGTTGTTTGCTGGCTTTTACTGTACTTTCTATGCGGTTTTCGCAACGATGGTGCCGTTTCTTTAGCCTCTTTTGATTTCCAATAATAAAAAAAGAATGACATCAAACGCAATAGGGAGGGAGTATAAATTTAGGCTTTTATCAATTTATATACTAAGCTAATCCACGTAAGAAAAAAAAGGAGAAAAAATAACTAAAAATGGGAAAAAGAGAGATTTTTTATTTGGGGGCTATGCGAACTTGCGAAGCCCCTCTTATCTCAAAAGCCTCCTCAATTCTCAAGCAGCTTCTTCTTGTTCTTCGATTCTTCAACCTGAATCTCTTCATCAACATCAAACCAGGTAATAATCTTCCATTTTCCCCACCAATTTCTACCCTTCTACTTGGCAATTTCCATGCGAACAATGTCTGTCTTCTTCGGATTCAAACTTGATTGGCACTGTTAGTAATCTATTCGATTTTTAGGGTTTCTGATAATTTGTTCACCCCCCTGATTTTAATGGGTGTGTATTCCTAACTTTCGAGCTGTCTTTCGAGTAAAAATGGCTTCCTTTTGCCTTGTTTCCAACAACGGGGTTGTGGGCAATCCCCAAAATCACAAATTTCATGTTTTGAGAGCCAAACTTTCTGATAGATGTGTATGTAGGTCTTATTCAGTAGTGCCCAAATCTGGGTTTGCTTCTTTTTGTCCATTAAAGTCTCAAACATGTAGTAATTCTAGGGATAAGGTAGTTTGTTTTAGTAGAATAGGGTCTTTGAGTGATGGAAACAGAGGAAATGAAGATACCCATTTGGATGATAAGCAACCAATTGATTTGAAGAGGAGGTTTTTGGTTAGATTGCGTCCGAGGTTGAAGTTGTTGCACACAAGATTGAAAAGGGTGCAAGTTCGATCGGCTTTAAATGATATTGGGACCTTCTTGAGAAAGCATATGAAAAGGGTCACCCTTGTTACCATGGTTTCGGTTGCATTAGGGTTTTGTTATTTGTTTGTGAAGTTGATGGCGATTCCGTCCCCAAAAGTTGTTCCCTATTCGGACTTGGTGACGAGATTGCAAAGCGGGTCTGTGGCCAAAGTTCTGTTTGAAGAAGGGTCACGCCGTATATACTTCAATGGTAAAGTTGAGAAGAGTGTTGAAACCCTAGTTGATAAGGAAGAAGACTTGTCCTTAAAAAATGACCAATCTGAAAATGTGGCTGGCGAAGTTGTTGCATTGGCAACTGCCGGGACCTCCCAAGTTGAAGGTAAAAGTGTCGGAAGTACAAGGAAGAAAAGAACAGCTTTACCGGAGTGGGAATATGCGACGAGAAAGGTTGACCATGATGAAGGATTCCTACTAAGTTTGATGAGGGAAAGCGGCGTTACATATAGCTCGGCCCCTCCGTCGGTGATGATGTCAATTCGGAGCATCTTGATTACCGTGTTGACTTTGTGGATCCCGTTGACTCCTCTGATGTGGCTGCTTTATCGGCAGCTGTATTCGGCTAACGGTCCCGCCAAGAAACGGAGGCCGAGTAATCAGAACGTCAACTTTGATGATGTGGAAGGTGTTGATTCTGCCAAGGTGGAGCTCATGGAGGTATGTATTTCATTCAATACCTACTGTTTTTTTGTGATCTACTGCATGAGAAGTCCATTAGTATTTAGTTACCTATGTTAGTGGGGAGAATCGGTTTGATTATTGCCAATTGGCTTGGCTGAAATAACTATATAGATTTTGACACCAGCTGTCCAATTCTATTAGAGTATTAGGGAATTTGATAGTATGAGCTATTAGGTAATTTCATAGTTTGATTTGAGAAAATGGCTTCTTACCCTATACGTTGTGGGATGAAATTTTTGGTTCCCTACTGAAAATTGATGATTGAGAACTAACCATTCTAGGTGGTATAAGTCTAAACCAAAACCAAAACCCCAAAATCCCGTCAAGTGAGGTATGGAGGGGTGTGATTTAGCAGTCTTAACCCTAAATTTTGCAATTTAAAGAGACTGATTTAATTGACCCAAGATTTAGAAATTGTTCACTAACGACTACTCCATGGAAAAGAAGCAGAGGAGGTTAAATGATACACTTTACTTTTGTCCATTACAATCTAAGTTGAAAAAATACTTTTTTTTTTCCAACTATCCAGATTATGGAGATGGGTGATATAAGTCTCACGAATGTTTGAGGAGTTGAGTCAAATTGAGATTCCAAGTGAAGCTTTATGTAAGTCTAAAGGTCCCATGAATGCTTTCTAGCTTGTTGGCCATTAAAGGAAAGATGCCAACCCAAGTCATGCTTAAAAATAGTAATTCTAAGTTGGTTGGTTCTATGTACTTTGGGGAGGAAGAGTTCATAACCTAGGTATGCTTAAGAGGAGGAATTTTAAGTTGGCTAGTAGGTGTTCTAGGTATTCCATAAACCACCTTCTTATCCATTGCTCATGGGTCTCCGCTTTACGACACTTGTTGTTTTCTTTGATTGGGGTTAGTTTGGTGCAACCACAATGGTTATGATCTAGTGGCTTCTTTTGAAAAGGAGTTTTATTCTAAGCATATGGAGTTGATACCATTGACAATTTGGATGTGTACTTGGAAGGATTGGAACTCCTAGATTCTTGAGGGCAAGGCTAGAACCTTTTATGATTTCAAACTTCATTTTTTGACAAACTTTGTATAGTTGGTGTCAAGTTCTTGATCATGATACCAAGGCCACCTTTTCGGATTTTGTTGATATCCATCTTTTAGAGATCATACGGGCTTGATGCTATTTGTGTATTTGGGATTACTTCTTTTTGGGGATGAGGGCATCCCCTGGTGTCTTTAAATACTTTCTTTTGATTACTTATCAAAAGGAAAAAAAAAAAAAGATACATGGTGAAGGGACTAGAATGGGTCCTTGGTGAAACCCCGATTGAATAGTCCCCCCTTCCCATTTTATCTGTCGTTTAATAAATGTTTCAGGATCTCCAATGTTCAAATTTGACACACTATTTCTCACATAATATTTTATTAGAAAGTTAACAGTATTACACTCTCATGACAATGTTTTTCATTGTGAATCTAATGATAGTACATTGTATATGTTTAGAAAGTAATGGTCAAAGTTTTCAAAGTTTGACTTACACGTAGATCAAGGTGACAGATAAAACGGGAAAGGGAGTATCAATGACTTACTAATTGGAATGCAACTTGATTAAGCTATAGGTTTTTCAACAATGTGGTTCACTTTCGTACTCCCCGTTGTTCGATCACTTTAGAACATAGGGTCAAGATAATTTATGAAAATTTCATATACCTCCCAAAAATGGCTCATTAAACGTTCTCTACTTCTTTTCCTTGGAATAGTTGGTAGTGATCAATTTCTAAATCTTGGATCAATCATAACCAGTCTCTCTCTAAATCGTAAAATTTAGAGGTAAGGCTGAACCCCTACATACCTCGCCTGGGCGGGATTTCTGAGTATTGGTTTTATCTTTTTGTTTTCATGTACCTCCCAAAAATGCAACCAAAGAACATCAAACTAATTCTTTTTACAACTTATGAAACTCCATATCAATGTGTGCTATATACTAAAAAGACTTTTTCCATTGTAGATAGTGTTGTGCCTACAAGGATCCATCAACTACAACAAGCTAGGAGCAAGGTTACCCCGGGGAGTTCTCCTGGTGGGTCCCCCTGGAACCGGGAAAACCTTGCTGGCCCGTGCAGTGGCCGGAGAAGCGGGGGTCCCATTCTTCTCAGTCTCGGCCAGCGAGTTTGTGGAGCTGTTTGTCGGAAGGGGGGCGGCCCGCATTAGGGACCTTTTCAACACCGCGAGGAAATGCGCGCCCTCGATTATATTCATCGATGAACTCGATGCAGTTGGTGGAAAACGAGGCAGAAGTTTCAATGATGAGAGGGACCAGACCCTCAACCAGGTAAATATCTATCTAATCTTGTGTTTGTCATTTGTTTAGTGGGAGGGAACCAGAAAATTTTATTAGTTTTTTTTTTTTTGGGGGGGGGGGGGGGTCAGTTAGAACTGATGACTCTTATTTGTCTTAGTAAATTTTGAGGAACGATATTTCATCCGAAAGAAAAGTCACGGAATGATAAGAAAAACGTATGGGTTCATTGACGAGATCCGAAAACAAAGTTATTAGTCTCATTGAGGAAAGTTGCATGATCAGGGTTTAACACAGTGGAAGGTTCGAACAAGTTTTTTGAAAATAAACAAAGTTATTAGTCTCATTAACAAGATCCATAAACAAAGTAACAAGTAAGATTGATAGAATTCCGGGAAAGTTTTTTCCATTGGAAACTTTTGCAGGAAAACTTTTCCCTACTCATCCTTGAAAGTCCTTTTTTCCGAGTTTGAGTGTAAAACAATGGGCCCCACATAAAATTTTCCCACCATTGAAGTCGACGTCAAGTTGATCAAATTTTCTAGGGGAATTTGACAACCAAACACTCCGTAATACAAATAAGTATGATTTGGCACATACTTAGGATTTTTGAGTGCCGTCTTGTCAGAGTTGACTCAGCTTCTTCATGAACATCAGTTCAGGGGGGCGGCTGTCTACATCTGAGTCCCCCAGATCACGCTCACGCAGTCACGCGTGCTTCTCCTCGGTGTTTGTTGTCATTGTTGTTCTTGTAGGAGCTAAGCTAACTTACTGTAATTTTGGGTCCTTCGAACTAAGAAATGAGCCGTATTATGTTCTCTCCTGCAGCTGCTGACAGAAATGGACGGGTTCGAGTCAGACACAAAAGTGGTGGTCATCGCGGCGACAAACAGGCCGGAAGCGCTGGACCAGGCCCTGTGCCGACCGGGCCGGTTTTCGAGGAAAGTGGTGGTGGGTGAGCCCGACGAAGACGGGAGGAGGAAGATCCTAGCGGTCCATCTTCGGGACGTTCCACTGGAGGAAGACAAGCGGCTGATCTGCAACCTGGTTGCCTCCCTCACACAGGGCCTCGTCGGCGCTGACCTGGCCAACATTGTCAATGAGGCTGCTTTGCTCGCCGCCCGTAGAGGTTTGAACCCTAATTTCTTCTTTTCTTTCCTTTAAGTTTTGGTACGTTTGGGGAAATTTTCCATGCATATAATTTATCCATGAAAGAATTTGACGCACACCCTGAATGGTCCTGATGAGGACCCAGATGTAAGATGCTTTTCACGATAAGCATGCTAAACCCTACCACAAGTCCGAACCAACCAAGTCGAACCTTGCCTAAATGACTCGATTGTCGAATCTTCGCTCCAATTTTTCCTATGTGCTCCTTTGAAAGTAAGGTAAAGTTGGTTAAATTTGGATTAATCTAGGTATGTTTGGTGATATTAGGTAAGGTTCAATCAAACTAATGGAAAGGATGGGTAAATTTTGGTTGGGTAAATTTGAGTAAATATTGGTCATTTACCTCTAAAAGAATGCACGTAGACCTGGCAATGTCAACTTTCAGCCTTTGGTCCACTGTCTCAAGGTTCAGGGTAGACTTGACAAAACTGACTTGGGGCCCAAAGTGCGATTCAAATGGCACAAACCCAAACCCAAGCGAAAGTTCTTTCTATAGATGTTTCTTTTTCAATGAAAATGATATGGGACCCAAAGTATGTTCACCGAAATGGAAAATCACCGACCCTGAACCCGACCCGAGACTTAACCGACCTCTACCTGAACCAAATGGCCCATTTGTCAGGTCTAGTTTTGGGAGATCCAGATGAAGTTAGCGTTACATTGTCCAACATTACTGCCATCGGAGACTGTTTCATTCCTGTAGTGTATTAGTGTATAGTAGAAGCCCATTTGAGAACGGTTCGAAGATTTGAATGTGATTCGGATGGATTTGACAGGGGGAGAAGCGGTATCCAGGGAGGACATAATGGAAGCCATCGAAAGAGCCAAGTTCGGGATCAACAACAGACAACCGGGTTCAAGTCCGATCAGTAAGGATCTTGGGAAGCTATTCCCATGGATGCCTTCTCTTCTCGGAAAGACCGAGCCAAAAACTACTGAAGCCCTCCAGGGCCGATTGGGCTATCAAACTTTAAGCTGATTGATCCAACTCTTTATTTTTGGTTTTCTTCCCCCAAAAACATTCTTCAATGTATGTATCTTGTGTTTTTGCCTTTGAAAATTTAATCACAAGTTCAATCAGCAATTGTGTTGGCCTTCACTTCTGGGAAAATCTAATTCCAAAACTTGATCTCATGATCTGAATCCCTTCTGGGCCCATTGGGCTACCAAGCTTTAAGCTGATCCAACTCTTTATTTTTGTTTTTTTGGAAAAACATTCTTCAATGTAGCACCGGCAAAAATTAGGGTCTGGGTAAATTCGGGTTAAGTCAACATCAAAAATTGGATGAAAAAAATGATGTTTGGACCCGGTCTTTTTTGGGTAGACAATTCGGACGGCGCTAAATTTCGGCTAAAATCAGGTTCGGACAATAGAAAAAGTGAAGTATTATGTCCGAATGTTCGATCAACGTCAATTGGGTTTGGACAAAATCAGGTTTTTCCCGCATCCAACAAATTTGGGTTGGACGAAACTTGCTAGCGCTACGTCAATGCATGTGTGTGTTTGCCTTTTAAAATTAAAATTCAAACAGCAATAAAAGCTCATCAGTTTTAGCCTTTAGGTTGAATTTTTATCTTTTTTTCTTCACCTTTTCTCCAATTATAATTGAATTAAAAAAAATCCCAGAATAATTTGAAGGCCTTTTTCATCACCGAAAAATCATGTTTGCCAAAGAATATTGGTACTTACGTAGAATAGAATATAGGATTAAAGTTGTACTACCATTATAATTGAAAAATGTTTATCCTTAACTAGCTTTCGGCAAAGAAAACGTTTTTTATTTCATGATTATTTAATTGTTGGAAGAGAATTATTGAGATTAGAATGGAATATCATTAAATATTCAAAAACGAATGGAATATCATTAATAAGTTACACATACTAATTTATTTGAAAGATATTATGAGTCGTTTAGATCATATTTTGTATACTATCATTCAGCATCCACCATAATTTAACACAATTACAAATCATCACATATTACGGTGCTACACCATATTTTAGTATTTTACCATAACTTTCTCCCTCCTCTCCACTGTTTTCACTATATTTCACTTTTCTCTCTCTTCACCTATCACACCAATCATTCTTAACACAAATTTTTATCACAACTCACCACATTAAATCACACTATCCACATTCTCAGTTTCTTACCATATAATACCATTACCTTAACTACCTAAGAAAATAAGATCTTACCATAAAGTATTATAGTTATAGCCAATAAAAAAAATGTTTTTGTACCTAAAAATAGTGCAAAAAGTTTGCTGCTATTTGCAGACTGTGATCCCACTGTGATCCCTTATTTTTAGGCGGGGGATCTTTGGAAAAAAGAAAAGTAAAGGCTAAACAAGAGACAAATAGGTGACACGTGTCACGCTGTGAATATTTTAATAGGAAAAAAGAACAAGGAAATAGAAGAATCCAGAATCTAACGCTGAAATGTGAATCACTATTCACGGAGATTCTTTTCTTTTTCGTTTTCTGAGGTCGTGATTCACGAGATTCTGTCATTATATATGCCGTACCATCAACACATATATAAATACTCCCTGATACTATCATTTCTTTATTGATAATTCTTTCAATATTTTATTAAAATTATAATATCATACTGTATTTTGTAGATGATATTTTTTATGGTAATAGTTGTAGTTTTATATACTATCTCCTCCGTTTTTATTTAAGTACTATTTAGATAATTGTGGTCAAAAATTTTGATTATTAATATTTTAATTTATATAATGATTTATTAAATAAAATTGATATCATTAGATTCGTGATAAAATTTGCTATTGAACAGGTATAATATCATAAATTTTTATAAAAATATTATGTGAGAAATTTTTGATTATAAATGAACTTCAATAAACGTGAATGACAGATAAAAAAAAACGGAAGGTTAATAAATTATTAAAAATTTTAAAGTTTAGTAATATAAATTTTAAAAACGACAATTAATGTGGAATAAATACAATATCAATTTTCTTATTGTCCATATGGGAAAGAATGTTCCAGCAACTTGTGCTTTTTTAAGATTTATTGTTTTTTTTTTCTTTTTACCGTTGTTTGGTGGTGGTTAATTACAATTAAATTTATAAAATGTGATTAGTGTGATTAGATGTAGTTAAATTGGTGGTAAAAATAGTGGGTTTGTTAAGTTGGTACGTGAGTAAAAAACAAGAGGTAAAGAGAATAGTTTAATTATTTTAATATTTTTGTTAGTAAAATATGAGAGTAAAAAAATGAGTGAATGAATGATGTGATTATTTTGATTAAATGCAATTACTTTAAACAATCACATAAAAAAATACATTTATTTATCAAAATTCACATGCTCGCAAGTGGTGCAAAAAAAGATAGTAAAGAACAAAGGAGCTCCATCAAGTGAAGGTCGTACGTTGCGTTTGCGTTGTGTTGCATTGCGTTTACGTTTAGGTTGCGTTAAGTTACGATGGAAATAGTTAAAAAGTAACGGTAATTTGTGTTATGTTGCGATAGGGTTGCGATAAGTAGCGTTGCGTTTGGGTGCGTTAACGCATAAAAGAACAGGGTTGGTGTTGTGCGGTACCGTAACTCACTATACTACTCAAAATTCTTCCATATTTCACCATGCTTACCTACCACATTAATCAGATTTTCCATAAATTTTATTATACTATTTCACATTTTACTGTAATTTTCACAATTTATACACCATTTCTACATCTTATCGACCGCACAAAATAATCTGAGCTAAAAGGGGCTTAAATGTTTTGCACATGGGGTAAACTTTTTTTTAAAAATTTATTCTTTTGTGTTGGATGGATGTCAATTTCTGAGTATTCCAAATATTTGGCAAATGGTGGGTGAATCTTTGAGCTGGGAAGCACCATGCACCTGACCACATTTAATTAAGAAGTAGTGGATTGTCATTTTCAAAGTTAGCATGCAAAGTTGCATACTATAATAACCAATTCAACATAAAAAAAAAAAGGCTGCACTTTTATTCAGAATAATATACATTTTTTAATAAAAAAAACCCTCGAGGCTTTTTGTTTAAAATATTTCCAAATAATGGTTGGTTTATTTAATTAATTTATATAAAAACCAGCTCATTAATTTAAACTAACTTTGGTTCTATTACTCTTAGCACCCCAAAAGAAAACTTTTTTTTGTCTGGGGATGTACTGTAGTTATTTGACATTAATTGAGTTTATCTTTAGTAAACCTAATTGAACTTATTTATATGCAATTCAAACATTTATTTATATTGAATTAATGTAATTTATTTTTGCCGAAGGAACACATATTCAAATTCTTTTAATTATTGTTCAAGTAAAAACTCCATAAATAACTAAAGGTGGAACACATGAAAGAAACAAGTTTATCTAACAGCTACCAAAACAATGCCACTACAAAAGTTACAATATAAATAAATTAGAGCAATCTCTAATTTAAGGTACAACAACAATTGTTCAAGAAAAATACATTTGAAGTAATTAATTTCTAATAAAAGGTAATTATGAGAGCTCCACAAGTTCAACTTTTGCTCTTATTTTAGCTATTATATTATATTATCAAAGGGTAAATTTAAGCCTTAACTTTTTGATGAGCTATAAATGAGTCAATCCCAAATGGAATCCAAGACTCCACTTGTGTGGTTTGTTTCTTAATCTTTTTTTTTTTTTGATTAATTAACTTTGAATATAAGATGCACTACACAAGTTGAACTTTTGCTCTTGTTTAAGCTAAAATGGTATATTAATGGGAATATACTCCTAATAGTTCAAGGGAATTTACTTGAAAGGGAAAATGGATGGTTGAAATTTGAATTAATTACTTCCTCCGTTCTATATTATTTGTTTTATTTGAAAATTGTGTCATTAATTTTTAAAAATTTTGACCATAAATTTTTCAATATATATAATGAGTTGTTATATAAAATTATTACAATTAAATTCATAATGAAAAATACTATTATAGAATTAAATATAATATTACATTTATTAATATCATATTATGTAAAAACTTATCAATTAAAAAATAATATTAGAGATCATAAAAATCAAATACTAGTGCATGACAAGGAATTAATTAATTCACAGCTGGAACAATTAATTAATTTAAGGAGAGGAATTAATGAATTAGGTGGGGGTGGCAAATGCAAAATCACGCAATTGGGGCAAAAATTAAAATGCATTGAATATTTTATGGTATGTGTGTGTTGGTGTCCGTAAGAGTTCAAGCTGGCCTAATACGGACACGTTTCCAATTGATATGTCCGATCTGACTCAACCCTGACTCATAACTTACTCACTCCCTCCGACTCACATGTTCATCATACTTGATTACTTGGTACATTCTCCTCCATTCCCACTTGTTTCCTTTCCTTTTGTTGCCAAAATTAGTTTTTTCCCCTCTTTATGGAACAATTTGAGTATTGCCAGTAAAAATTTGAGTCTAGGTTAGTTTAGGTGGGTTAAATTTGGTCAATATTAAAGTTTGGATGAAAATTGATGTTCAGAAGTGGTTTTTCGGATAGACAATTCGGATGGAGTTAAATTCGAGTCGAAATCAGGTTTGAGCAATAGAGAAAAGAGAAATTTTGTTCAGATATTTAGTCGATTCAAACAATGTCAAATCTGGTTCGGATCGGAGCGAATTTTTTACGAGTCTGACAAAATTTGTCACCGCTAAAATTGAGTGATGGAAATTAGATAGGATAAATATGCGAACAAACAAAACGAATACTCTAAACAATAATTCTTATGTAAGACAGTCTCATCATAAATTTATTGTAAAACGTATAACGTTGTAGTAACTATTTATGAATATATAAGTGACTAATAATTTATCTTGACAAAATCTTATAAAAGTCACATCTTAATAAATTATTAGTCAAATTCGTATTAAAAAGTCCTTCTAGTATCACTTATTAATCATAATAAAATATTAAAAATGTCACATTCTATGAGATCCGTATCATGATAAATTTACTTGGCAAATTCAAGTCTAAAGAAAAATTAGTAGCGTAGTAATTGAGCAATGTGACATGGCATTGTGTAAAATTATTTAATTATTCTTCCATGACTTTTCAATTTGTTTGAATGAATCTAGAAACATGGCAAGGATAATTATTTGGGCAAGACTTTTTTTGATAAAATTCTTGGCCACGAATGCAATATTTATATATTTATATGAAAATTTTATACTGTCTCTATTTATTTGTCATTTTTAAAGGATGGAAGTTATGAAGATAATTAATAAAATTAGTGGTAAAAATTATAAAATTATTTAATTTAATGAACATTAATAATCATGAAAGATGAAGAATATAGAGGTAAAATTGATAAAAGTTACATTAAAAATGTAAAATAATAAATAATTACGAATAGAAAAAGTTAATTTAGTGGAAAAATAAAAAGACGGAGGGAGTTGATTAATTAAACATAAAATTTATTATTTTTATTGTTCGGAGTTAGGGCTATCAAAAATTCAGGTCCGGGTCATTTTCGCTTCTGGACGAGTCATACATTAGACGAAAAGTTGATGTGTGATACCCAGTTGATACAATTCGGACAAGTCTATGTTCCAGTCAGGCCCTGTTCTTTTATGCGGTATTTTACGGAATGGTGTGGTGAGGTGTGGTGGAATTGTGGTAGGTTATTGGTATGTGAGTAGGTGAGGAGAGAGAATGTAAAAAGTAGATGAGAAAAGTGAGGAGAGAGAAAAGTGAGGAGAGATAAAAGTAATGATTTGCGGTAAAATGTGGTGGGTTGTGGCCAGTGCGGTACAATGGCCATGCAGAAAACATGGCCTCAATATGGGTTTGGTCATTAGAAAAAAGAAAACATTACGTTTGGATTTTCGGTCAAATCAGTTAAAATTAAAATTTAGATGAAAAATTCATGATGGTACCCAATCTTTTTTAGTTCGGACTAAACAAAATTTTCGAATAGGACAGTTTTCTGACATACATATAATTTAATAAATAAAATTTATAAAAATGTGAAAAAAAGAATATCATTCTCAGGTAGTCAAGTTGCAAGAAGAAAAAGAAAATAGATAAAAAAGACCAACAGCTAATTTGTTGGAGAAGGTGGGACCAAGAAGAAGAGCTCTTTGGAGATCACGTAGACTAGGGGACATGCAAGATTCATGATAAATCAAGTTTAAATAACAGCCGTCCAATTCTCCCCTGAGTATGTACGATCATGATTTGTTTATTAGTATTGCATGATTTCAGATTATTCATCGCTAAGGCACAGGTAATACCGAGTCAGCTCCACATGAGAGGGAAACTACGTTTTGATTTCTATATCTTATCTTCGTGTACCCTACTATGTACTGTACTATCCTAAGATAGATACTATTCTAGCCCTACATACCACATGCTACTGGATCCGTCAATTCGAGCGGGTGGGTTGGTTCCAGGCACAGGGTTTGTTTTTGTTTTGCATTTTTATATATGGGGAAGTGATGTGACGCTGTCTACATCTAAATTGCCTCAAACCTCATGTACGCGAGACTATATTAAAGTACATTATTATTGTTGTTGTTTTGAAATTTCAAGCTTAACCTTAAATTTTCAGGTCATGTCAGATTTTACCAACTTTACATAATACATTTCTCTATATTATTTAACTCTCTAACTAACATTTAAGAAATTAATGAAAGGATTTAGTTTGGTAATTGGTACGTATTATATTTATTATATAGAAGGTTGTGAAATTAGGTTTATTACTTTTGTCTCAAATTTTTTTGGGAGATTTAATAAAAAGTTAATTAAAAAAATGTTGAAATTATACTGCAAGATATACACCACACTTTACAACTTTTATATATGAGTCATGATTTCGATGAGTATATAGAAGATGTGTGTAACGCCCTGAAAATTCAATTATAAAAAAGTCAAACATTGACTAACGCTAACGGCGGAAGACTCATTTTTTTTCTTTTTAATTGGGCGTTACTGCCGTATCCCCAAAGGAATACAAGGCAAGAAAGGAAAATTAACAACTAATCATTAATTACTTCAAATTAATAAGCAAAAGAACTTTCAAATTCTAGAACAACGCAAACTAACTTTGTCATCCTCACTGCTAGTTCTCATTCCCATCATAGAACTTTTCACCGGAAAACAAGACATTTAAAAACATGAGGAGGACTCAATAACTTCTACCCCTAACCGTTAAAATAATTTAAAATCCATTTCAATTCATTTTTGGGGGAGAAGTGAACCAGTCAAACATTTCAAAATCAGCTTTCTTTCCCAACCAACCAAACCATCTTTCAGAATTATTAAGCGGGCGGACCTTGCTTATTTGGCCCTCGAAGTCCAAGACTTCACAATAATCATATCACAATCTCAATCTCAATCTCAATCTCAATCTCAATCTCAATCAATCACAATCTCAATCATACGGATGGCCATCCATTTCACACACGTGCATATAACTAACCCCGGGGAAGTAGCACCTATCAGGCATCCCTGATCTCTTGACAACCTTCCTGCAGGAACAGATCCTGGTCTATGGGGCATTGCCCGGACACATAACCATATCAGGGCATCCCCTGATCTCTTGACAACCTCCCTGCAGGAACAGATCCTGGTCTATGGGGCGTTGCCCGAACCCGCATTTACATCTCATTTGAATTATTAGTCCGGTTTAATAACACACCTTTCCAACTCAATCAGTCCACTCCCAATTTCCAAAACCATTTCCAAATCACATGTAAAAGACTGTCCACATTTCATCAACTCAAAAACATAACTCGACGTCCAAAACAGACAGTCAATTTTCACCATAAAATCCCCTTTCGGGATGCAAATTCCACAATATAATCAAAACCATAAAACATGTAAAGTGCGTCCCAGTGGGGATTAGGACATAGACATTACCTGAAATTCTTCACTTCACTTCACTTGACCTCCACGAATACACTTGAGCTCACTAAAACGAGTCGATCTAGATCGCGCTAGAACAAGAGGGAGGGTTGGTGTCTGTGGGTGGCGGTTTGTCGCGCCGTCTGAGGCGGTGGGCGGAGAGGGAGCAGGACAGAAAGGTCGTCGGTGGTCGGTTAGGGTCGCAGTGTCAGGCGGCAGCGAGTGTCGGTGGCGTGATGGGTGCACGAACAGCAACAACTCCCGTCTCATCGCGTTTGGGTTGCGTGCAGCAGTTCCAGCGGCGGTTGCGATGTCTGACGGCAGGGACAGTGGCACAGCGGTGGGTTGGGGTGGCTCAACCAGAGAGAGAGAGAGAGAGAGAGAGAGAGAGAGAGAACGAAACCGGTGGTCGGTGGC
The DNA here is from genome assembly GCA_029582165.1 of Portulaca oleracea. NCBI lineage: Eukaryota > Viridiplantae > Streptophyta > Magnoliopsida > Caryophyllales > Portulacaceae > Portulaca > Portulaca oleracea. The sequence goes on from CM055892.1 coordinate 19,543,985, forward strand.
TCGTGACGGTCTCCGACGACCGAATGGTGGCCGGCGAGGCTGGCGGCACGGTAGCAGCAGAGGCGGCAGTTGGGAGGGAGGAAGAAGTAGGGTTAGGGTTTTTAGTTTTTAGGGTTTCTAATACTACAAATAACTATTTATACTAAGATAAGAATTAAAATAAATATAAATTAAAAATAAGTAAAATTTACAGCTAATAATAGTATTTAGGGAAAAATATAATCTCTTAATTTCTAAAATAATTACGACCACATGAATAATTAGAAGAAAAACATATTAACTCATAAATAATTTAAAGATAAACACGGAAAATCATACACTACTAATCATATAAAATTACCAAATTACCCCTTACTTCCTTGCACGTAGAAGATTACTAAAATACCCTTGTTAGTCCCTCAACGATCCTACAAGCTCAAGTGTTACCAGAAATAATCGCTAATAAAAATCTCAAGATTTAACGGAGTCAAGTTAAATTATTAACGCCGTCAAGGCCAATGAATTCGGATTTTTTTTGGGGGTTTTACAATGAGTATGTAAGATTACGTAGATTTGCATTTGTTTTGATTAATGTAAAAGTAACTAGAAAAATATTGTGTAATTTATTTATATATAGAATAAGAAAACTGGAAAAAATAATCTATATTTTAGGGTACTAGAAAAAAATATTCTAACATTGATATGGGCGTGGGGAAATTTAGCTCCTATTATTTATAGTCTACCACCTAGTTGAGCTTATTGAAAATGTAATGTGACAGTGGCGATATGACATAAAATTTTTGGAAGCTCAAGTGAATGTTTAATTGTGCTCTATGTGTAATATTATCTCACTATATCATTTTTTCGACGAATTTAACTTGAGGTTGGATACGGAAAATAATAGGGATCATAGTTGAACTTGTGTTTTTTCAATACCTCAAAATATAAATTATTTTAAAAAATATTTATTTGTTCTGTTATAACATTTATTTGTTTTTTGAGAAAGGCAAGATTTGGCCTTATTGCATGTACACGGCACGTGAATCGTGCATGCTTCCACAACTCTAGCAAAGACTGTGCTAGTCCAATGTTAAAGCAAGCAAGAATAATATATGTTGTCAAAGTCAAGCAAAACAAGTGACCAACTCGACCGCAATATATTATTCTTATCTTCTATTCTCCTTTTTTTACAACACTAGTGAGAAGGCCCATCCATTGGACGGGGCTATTTCTGATACTCTCCTCGTCCCAAATAAATTGGTCAATTTTTTTAAAAAAATTTTACCATTAATTTTTCAAATTGCATATTGAGTTATTGTACTGAAAAATATTACAAGTTTTGTTAAGATAAAACATAAAAAATTAATAATTAAAGTCTTACCTCGAAAACAATAAAAAATTATAAAAGTGACAAATTATTTAGGTCGAAGGAATACTTTATAATCTTGTGGCTCTTGGTTCACTAAGGAAATACATATTCACAAATACATCCTGAAGTTTACTTATGTTAGTCATTATAGAGTAAAAGTAAACATAATATAAATTTATAATGATTTGAAACAATGGAACATTTATTCTACAATTGTCAAACGTCTGTCTAACTGGAAGGCTGCTAATTCTTTTGCAAGTGATAATGAATCACGTATCCCCTACCTACCTAAATTTGAAATTTAAATATACCCGATAGTATTTACCTAAACCCAAAATACGCCCGGGTCATATTTTTAGAGTAAAATTTACTTGAAACCAAAATACATTTGACCGTATTTACCTTGAAAAAAATTTACTATTAAAGAATATCTAACCCGTATTTATCTTAATTTGAAATACACCTGAATCATATTTTTGAAGTGAAATTTACCCTAAATCAAAATATACCTGACCCATGTTTACCCTAACAAGATATATAGTGAACCTATATTATCTAGTTATTATACTCGAGGATAAAAGAGTTAATTCGTGTGTGAACACAAGCTAAAAGCAAGCTGCTAATTAATTATTATATCTAAGGGTAAAATAGTAAATTCGTGTGTGAATGCAAGCAAGCAGACAGGTAGGCAGAACAGCAAAACAACAAAAATGCACTTCACATTTTTAATATAGAGTATATGATATGATATATGATATATGATATGATATGATTTTACACTGGCATCCCATGCGTTGCCGGGCATGAATGGTTTCATTGCATAATTAGGTCGTGTTCTATACTGCGGTTGGCAAACTGCTGTGCCACACGGTACCGCAGTTTGCCACAACCCACCACATTTCACCGCAAATCATTACTTTTTTCTCTCCTCACTTTTCTCCTCTACTTTTTACATTCTCTCTCATCACCTACCCCACATACCAATAACCTACCACAATTCCACCACACCCCACCACAATTCCACGGCCTTAATAGTATTTTGTGGAATAATTACCAACCAAAAATATCTTTTACTACCAAAAATACTAATTATTTTTGGAATGGCAATTGGAATGATATTAACTCTTATTTATTCATTATCTATGTCACGTCAAATGTTCTATGGATATAAGTTATTTAATATTCCCAACTCTTATTTTTTGGATTTTGGACCGCGCGAGTTATTTGTGTGTTTGATTGAGAGGAAAATGAATTCTGAGGAAATTGTTTCCCATGAGAAATGGTTTTCCAAGAAAAATGGTTTTCCATGCCAAATTTTCTCTTGTTTGGTAGGAGAGATAAATTACTTTTCGAAAAATGATCATTTATGTCGATATAAGCTAGTAGCGATATATGTTACAAATGAAAATATTTGGAACTCAAAATTCATATTTGAGCTTTTCTTAATCATTTCTATCGTGTTATAAAGTTTCATGACAAACCGATAAAATTGAATTTTGCTTTTAAGTTTCAGTCATATTTAACCGCAAAAAAATGTCGACAAAAATGGCGATATTTGTTACAAATGAAAATATTTGGAGCTCAAAATTCATATTTGAGCTTTTTAAATCATTTCTATCGTATTGTAAAGTTTCGTGACAACGGAAAATTGAATTTTGCTCTTAAGTTTCAGTCATATTTAACCGCAAAAAAATGTCGATAAAAGTGGTGATATATGTTACAAATGAAAATATTTGGAGATCAAAATTTATATTTGAGCTTTTCTTAGTTCATACTATCAAATCATAAAGTTTCGATTCGAACAGTTCAATTTGAATTTTTAAAAGTTTCAATTAGTTTTAGGGCACAAACTTCTGATCTTATGTATATCGTGATAAATGTTATCAAATAAAAATATTTTGAGCTAAAAATTTATATTTGAGGTTTTTTTAATCAATTCTATCGTGTTGCAAAAAAAATTCGAGCAAAACCGTTAATGTTAAATTTCGGCCTCAAATTTCAGTTAGAGTTAATAGTAAAAATCGATCCAACAATCAGTGGAAAATGATTTTCTAGGTTGAACAAAGGAAGTCAATTTCCTTCCTTTAAAGGAAAATGATTTTTTTTTTTGGAAATAATTTTCTATAAGTTGGACCAAATTAATGATACAAAAATAGTAGTAGATAACATTGTACACCGTCGAAAATTTGGATCCATGTTAAATTTCTGTTGATTAATGTCAAAAGTCGAATGAAAATAATCTTCGGATCCATTTTTTTGGGTTGGACGGTTCAGATGGAATTAAATGTACTTCAAAATTATGTTCGGATGGCAGAAAAAAAGGAAAAAAATAGTGTATCGGAGTATTCTGTCAATGGTCAAATTTTGGATGAAAATTAATGTCCAGATCCACTTTTCCCAAGTCAGACAGTTCGAACGGAACTAAATCAGGTCAAAATCGGGTTTGGGACAAGGTTGTTAGAATCAAGATCCTAACTCAGATTTAGAAGGTAGTTAGGATCGAAATTAACTCAGTAGAATCACATCAAGGATTTTGGATTATAAAATCGTATAATCATATATTAGGATTGAGATTTTAATAATTATGGTTCGAACAATACAAAAAAATTATACCCAAATATTATGCCAATATCAAAATTTGATAAAAAAACCTATGACCAAATCAAATTTTTGGGTATCGAACAAATTCAAATTTTAAAATCAAACAAAAATTTGCCAACAATATTTAAATTGGAGTAAAAAAGTAGATATGATATGATTTGATTTGATTTACACATCAGTTTTGCATCAGCTATACCAGTCACGTAACGCGTACACGTAAACCCCTCATCCTGCAAATTGCATTCATTGCGCCATATACCACCCGATAAATACGAATCAATAATAATCAACCAAAAACAAAAAAGGGACACCAACATGTGAATTTTGGAAATTTTGATTTTGACTGTTGGCCAACCCTAACCCTAATTTACCCTAATTACACCCAATTCAAACCCTAATTGGCTAACAAATCACTTTCCTCTTTCTTTTATAATCAACCTCTCCTTTTCCAACCCCACTTTTCTACGTGTTTTCTGATATATAGTCATTCACGGTGGTCACTTGATGATAATATATATAATAAATACCAAAATGTTAAGAATTTCTATAATTAATAAAAATAATACTAATGCATATATATACGAAAAGAGTAGTAATTAATTAAATAAAAAATATCGAAAATATGTGCAAACAAAATAATATTTTGATATAGTAAATATATATATATATATATATATATATATATATAGTAAACATATTTATGATAAATAAATAAATAACATGTTAATCAATCCACGGTGAAATAAATAAATGAGTAGATAAAAGATGAGTAGATGACTAGTAAGAGTAGTATAGAGATAACAACTAATTAGCAAATAATAATCTTGATATATCACTTTGATTGTGATTTCTGCTCAATAATAGTAAATAATATGTACAATTATGTTATTATTAATAATTAAGTAATTTTCAACCCTAATATACCTATGTCATCTAGCAAATGGTGCATCATTGATATATAAAGAAGACAAATAGAGGAGTTTTTATTGAAGATTATTGTAAACAATATCAAACTTCCACACCAATTACGTAACTTTTAGTTTCAAGAAGAAATTGTCTGACTATATTAGTATTATTGATAAGAAATTGTCTGACAATCTTATCATTGAAGGTGACAATAAAATCGTCATTGATACTCTTAACGATATTTGTGATTCTCCTTGGTCGATCCATCAACTGCTCAGTGACATCAAACAGTACCTGGCACATTGTTCATTTTTCAAGATCATCCATGTGTTCTGAGAAGCTAATAGATCAGCGGATTGGCTGGATAAGGCTGGCCTCAATATTGTAGGCTCTTATTTTTGGAATCCTGAGGATGTTCCCACTCTGAATTGTATTTTGAGAGAAGAGCGTCTGGGTTTGTATCTTGTGAGAAGAAGAGCCCAGTGATTTGCTTACCTTTGTAAAAAAATAAAATAAAATAAAACAAAAAATTGATATGTGATGTCATATATTAATTAGGAATGTCAAAGAAAAAAATGCACAAGTATAAAATTATTCTTGGAAAGTTTTAGCACCAACTACTAGTCCAAATCTTATCTAAATTAATTATGAACAACTGAACAAGGGAAGAAAGAGACTCAAAATTTTGATTAATTGGACTAGTCATGTGATAGAATTCTTAATTAATTCTTTGAGGTTGATATAATAATTCTTTTTTCTCCATGTGAACACATATAGATAGGCATAAATATTTAATACCAAATGGATTTTACAATCAACTTGTAATGATACATTGAGTTTACAATCAACTTGTAATAACAAATTGAGTTTACATCCAACCATGCAAATTGAAAGAATTGGTATAAAGAGTTTAATACAATTTCTCCAAAAAAAAAAAAAAGGAGGATTTAATAATCACATAACGATCCCTTTTTTTTTGAATGACCAATTCTAAATGAATGAGTATAGTGCAAGGAACTTTGAGTCGAGGGCAGATCGAATGAACTTAAAAACACTTCAGTTCAGTTTGTAATTCATTAAAATGACAACTCCTCAAATAAGGAATTGTGGTCGTTACAAACAACACATGATTTTACAAATACAATTTTATTTATTTACAACAGTTATATGAACTTAATTTTCAAGCATGTATGATTCCAATCTTCTTGGTGTTGGAGTATGTTACATGCTCAACTTCTCACACTTGGAGACTCGCCTTTAACCTTCGTTTCAACTCTTTCCTGTAAAAAAAAAAAAAAAACAAAATAGATCAAAATTTATGTAACAATTTTGAAAATATGTAAAATATTTCAAAAATTTTTAGGGTTTATTAGGGTTTACCCCATGAGGTATCGATCAAGGCTTGAAGAGGATAACATTCCTCTGTTTTCCTCTGCCCTACGTAGAAGGTAAGGAATGACTTCTTCTACGGGTCCGAATGTCAAGTATTTGCTCACTTGAAACCCTGCATTTTTTAGACCATAGGACAATGCCTCGGACATACCATATAGTTGAGCAAATTGGAACCTATCATTCTCCCTCCCTATTCCCAAATCTCTTGCTTTTGTCGCCGCTAATCGCCCTGTTCCACAAAATATACGCATAACATTGTGATTAGATACATGTAAGAAACACATTACGTAACATAATGTGCTAAAATACAACAACAAACCCTAGTATAGTCTCGCTCGTGTGAGTTCTAGGAGGATTCAGAGGTAGACAGCTTTCAGAGTGCATGGAGAAATGCTACATAACATTGTGATGCGTAAAACAAATGCTCCATAACATATATATACTGAAAGTGCATGAAGAAACTGATTGCAATGAACATAAAAAGTAACTGATATTATGAGACAATATACCTGATTCAATGTTATGGGTGGCAAGAACAACGGCTCCGGACCCATCAACAATCTTGTCAAGCATGTAAGAAGCACAATCATTGTAGCAATTGTGGGTATCTTGGATGGAGTCATGAATAGGGGACTCAAACCCTAGGGAGTTAGCCAACTTAGTCTCACTAGACATGTAGGCACCCCTAACTAGCTTAAACCCCATGGGCAACCCCATCTTGTCAGCTGCCTTGGTGGCCAAGAAAAGCCTCTCCCCAGCATCCTTCAAGTAGGCTTGGATTGTCCCATACACAATTGGGACATTGCTCCCCAACTTGTTGAAATCGATGGCCGACTTGTAGGTCAAGTAATCTATGCCGGGTTGGATCTTGGTGTCCTCCGCGTCAACGGTCAAGGGCACATTGAGCTCCGAGCAACGTTGGCATAGCTTGGTGAGCCTATCTAGGGCTAGCTCGAGGTCGCGCTCTTCGTCTAGGGTTAGTGGGTTAGGTCTTGTGAGGGTGTGGTATAGAGGGCTTGAGTTGGAGAAGAGTGGTAGGGTTTGTTGCTTCCATGGGAGGTGGAATGAAGGGTTTTGCTTCTCCCATCTAAGTAGGTCACTTAGTCTCTCTAGCAATCCAATGGGACAAATTGCACTTATCTTCACAATCACAAAGCTCACCTACAAAACAAAACAAACCAAGTTTGATTAGATGGTGTTAACCTACAAATTAAAGTGAAGAAATTAGAAACAAGAGGGAGCATAAGTGCACATATTTTTTTTGTAACATTTTATGGTGGTGTATTTGCTTAATCTTTGTCCGTCATCTTGGCCATCTTCGCTTCGTTTTCGAGCAGTAGCCAATCAAGATCTAACAGAATCAGCCTCATCCAAAACAATGACAATACATAACACATCTCGGGTCCCATATTAGAAGCAGTCTTCAACCAAGATCTAACCGAATCAACCTCGTCCAAGAGAGACACATCTCCCCCAGGGCCCACCTTAGGGAGATGTCTCATCTCATGAATGAATGATGAATGAATCTTTGTTGATTGCCAAGACGCCGTCGTTTCATGATGTAAATTTGTTCCATTGGGGGTGTTTTGCACCCATTAGTCCAAACATATACCAAATGGAGAAGACCTGAAAATTTGATCATAGCCCCACAAATCCATATACCAAAACTCAATTGTACCAAACAAACACAACTTTCTCAATCTTTCAAACAAACCTAAAACATAATTATAACCATGTATTTTCAAGAATCATGAAACACCCAAGAAAATTTGGAAGCGTACCTTCAATTTACCCACCAAAAATTCACCAAAAAATTCAAAAAAAAACAAAAATAAAAAATAACGTACCGAAGATGGAGGAAGAAACTTGGTGTATTCAATGGTGTTAAGAACAGCTTGAAAATTCCGATCACAACTCTGATTATCATCCGCATGTTCCAACCCATAATTCAACATCGATCTCAACCCGGCATCTTCCCAAATCTTCCGGATAGTCCGACCCGTTTCTTCCAAATCTTTCCCTGCGACGAACTGTTCGTAAAAACTCCTTTTCACAGCCCCCAAAATAACCTCGCGCAAAACAGGGGTTTCGATCAATTTCGATCGCATAACCCAGATTCCCAGATTCACGACCTGCTCAATCGCAGCGGAATTGAGAACGAGCGAAGATTTCAAAAGTTTCGACGTCGAAACTGAGGAGAATAGCTTCTGGGTATCATCCAAATCGAGGATGGAACCCTGTTTCTGGTTTAGGTTTAGGGTTTGTGATTCGGGTTCGGATTCGGGTTTGTCGTCAAAATTGAGAGGCAAAACGGGTAGAGAAGAAGGAGTCGAGCTCAAAGCTCGGCAACAATGGCGGCTGAAATTCTTCAGGAGAGTTGATGGAGTAACTCGGATGGCCATCAATTTTTAGAATCCCCTGTTTTTTTAATGTATTCCTCTGTTTTTCTCTTCTGTATTCCTCTGTTTTTTTCTCTCTAGGATGCTTTGTAATGTTTGTGGGGTTTTCTGCAGTGAGTATGAAGGGGTTATATAGACCGAAGAAAAAGAAAAGGGGGGAATAAAAAAAGGGAAATGAAAACTGTAAAAAATAACGGAATTTTAATTTTGAATTTTCCTCGTTTTTAATTTGGAAGTGACAGCAAGATAGGGGGGTCAGCAAAACGGGGGAATTTGCATGGAGAGATAATTAAGGAATAATTAATTAATTAATGGGGTTAATTAAGGAATCTTGGGGGGTAAGGGAGGTGGATTCTGTTAATCTGACGTCGGATTAGAATCAGTACCAACTCAGAAGGCGTTGAACAGTCAAGGCTAATTCTGTGTTTTTACAGCTGTGAAAATAAATTTTCTTGGGGATCCCTCAAAACAGGGAGACTTGATTCTCGCACCTTTTTGTTGTGTGTTCCGGTAAAAAATGGACGGGATGTGTTTTTGTGAGGATGAAAATTGAGGATATTGTTGAGAATATATGAATAACTACTTCGGTGACATTATTTTTGTCAATTTAATTAATTTAGAAAATTAAATATATTGAAATTGGGGTGAAAAGTTCATAATTTATTTAAATTAGGTGTCAATTCGTGCGATGCACGGAGTAAAGTAAACTCAATTAATTACTTTTGAAATTTTATAAAAATCATTGATGTGAATAAATATTTATGAAAACGTTTATAAATGTAAAACTTATTGATTGGGAAGGTAAAGGATTATGTCTATATAATTCTGAACTGCGATAAGATTGATTAAGTAAGTATTTTTTAATTTCTTTAATTGTAAATAAAATTTGGAAATAAATAGAAAATAAAAGACAATTAAAATTAAAATTGAACAATACTGTTTGAGATTTAGCAAGACTCGTTTTGAATGTAAATGTTGTCAAACAGATGTGGATTAAAGATATATTTTTTAATTTCTTTAATTGTAAATAAAATCAAGAAAAAAATGAAAATAAAATACAATTTACTGCGCTGTGATTGGTCTAAACTCCGAGAAACGCTCCCGTTGCTTTATTTCGTGGAACCCGCAATAATTTCTATTATAATATATAGATTATTATTATTATTATTACTAGGCTTCAACCCGTGCGATGCACGGACTGAACTCAATTAATTACTTTTGAAATTTTATAAAAGTCATGGATGTGAAACTTACAAATGAATATTGAGGAAAACGTTTATGAATGTCAAACTTATTGATGGGGAATGTAAAGGATTATGTCTATATGATTCTAAAGTGCGATAAGATTGATCTTGCTTGCTTCTGACTGTAAATGAAGAAAGGTTTAATTTTGGGATATTTAGTATGTTGTTTGTTTTAGTAGATGCATAATAATAGGTTAATATCCGGGAAATAGATATAACCTCTAACAGATGTGTTATATTCATATAGATATCTGCAATAACTCATGAATCTCATTGATCTAACCGCAATGGTCATATTAATAATCTAATTGGTAATGGTTTTGAAGTGTTTCGGATATTAAAATCATTAGTTATGGACAGTTTTGTTTTAGTGGTGTAATTAAATTAAAATTGAATACCACTGTTTAAGATTTCATAGGACTCGTTTGAGGATATATTTTTTGATTTCTTAAATTGTAAATAAAATCTAGAAAGAAATAGAAAATAAAATACAATTAAAATTAAAATTGAATACTACTGTTTTAAACTTAGTAGGACTCGTTTCGAATGTAATTGCTATCAAGCAGACGTGGATTAACGATATATTTTTTAATTTATTTCATTGTAAATAAAATCTGCAAAGAAATAGAAAATAAATACAATTTAAATTAAAATTGAATACTACTGTTTGAGATTTAGAAGGACTCGTTTTGAGTGTAACTGCTGTCAAGCAGACGTGGATTAAAAATATTTTTTTTAATTTCTTTAAATGTAAATAAAATCTGGTAAAAAATTGAAAATAAAATACAATTTACTCGCTGTGATTGGTTTAGACTCCGAATATCGCTTCCGTGGCTTTATTTCATGGGGCCCACAATGATTTCAATTATTATTATTATTAATGTTGTTGTTATTATTATTATTATTATTATTATTATTATTATTATTATTATTACTATTATTATTATTATTTTGTCAAAATAATTGCTGATATTTTAACCAAAATAATTTAATTCAGTATTTATCTATCTTCTGATTGGTCAAAATCCCTACAATTAATCTCCTTTCTCCATTTAACGGGACCCACAAACTTTACTATTAATATTATATAGATTAATATTATTATTATTATTATTATTATTATAGGAAACACCAAAATAATTATTTTTATTTGCACCAAAATAATTTAATTCAGAGTCCAAAGGAGTCAAGGATTACTGATACTTTCTAGTCTTTTTAATTTTAAAATAAAATCCGGATTGAAATTTTTTTAAAAAATGAAAATAAAATATATATATATATAATTTTCTACGATGTGATTGACCAATTCCCTACAGTCACTCCCGTGGCTCTATTTTATGGAACCCACAATGATTTCTATTATAATATATAGATATTATTATTATTATTATTATTATTATTATTATTATTATTATTATTAGCAACACCAAAATAATTAATATTATTTGCGCCAAAATAATTTAATTCAGAGTCCAAAGGAGTTAAGGATTAGTGATCCTTTCTGTTTCTTTAATTTTAAAATAAAATTCAGATTAAAAATTTAAAAAAAATTGAAAATAGAAAAAAATATAATTTTCTATGTTGTGATTGGTCAATTCTCCTAAAGTCACTCCCGTGGATCTATTTTGTGGGACCCACAATGATTTCTATTATAATATATAGATTATTATTATTATTATTATTATTATTATTATTATTATTGGCAACACCAAAATAATTAATATTATTTGCACCAAAATAATTTAATTCAGAGTCCGAAGAAGTCAAGGATTAGTGATCCTTTCTGTTTCTTTAATTTTAAAATAAAATTCAGATTAAAAATTAAAAAAAATTGAAAATAGAAAAAAAATATAGTTTTCTATGTTGGGTTTGGTCAATTCTCCTAAAGTCACACCCGTTGATCTATTTCGTGGGACCCACAATGATTTCTATTATAATATATAGATTATTATTATTATTGGCAACACCAAAATAATTAATATTATTTGCACCAAAATAATTTAATTCAGAGTCCAAAGGAGTCAAGGATTATTGATCCTTTCTGCTTTTTAAATTTTAAAATAAAATTCGGATTGAAAATTAAAAAAATGAAAATAAAAAAATTTATAATTTTCTATGTTGTGATTGGTCAATTCCTACGATACCCTCGCATTTATTTCATGATACCACAATGATTTCTATTATAACATATAGATTATATCAAGAATGGTGATGTGAATTGAATTTGCATAATTCAAAGTAGTTTTTGAATATATCAATTACAATGAATGCAACCAATGTAGAAGCCAATAGGTTTGAATATCTATATAATAATGACTTGAAACTTAACTTAATGAAAGTATGAATTGGGAATGTCAATAATCAATTGAGAAGAATACGGCGGAGATCAATTGTGATTCTGGCTGGTATGTGAAAGTATTGTATTTATATATTTTGGAAAAAGTAATGAACGTAACGTTAATGAGAGTATGTATTTATATGTTTTTTTAATTCTAAAATAAAATTAAATCCGAAATAGTTATGTAACAGCTGTAAATGAGGTCAGAGTCCAAAGCAGCCAAGATTTCAAATAAAATCCAGTTCAAAATAAAATAAAACATTATTGAAAATGGGGTCAGAGTCAAATGCAGCCTAAGTTTTGATTTTCATCAATTATTATTATGGTTTTCTGAAATTATTAAAAAATTTCTAAAAATTGTGATTGGCTGAAACTCCTTAAAACGCTCTCGTTGCAGTATTTGTTGGGCCCCACATAGATTGTCATTATAAGTATATAGATTATTATTATTATTGTTATTATTATTATTATTATTATTATTATTATAGGCAACACCAAAATAATTATTTTTATTTGCACCAAAATAATTTAATTCAGAGTCCAAAGCAGTCAAGAATTACTGATACTTTCTGTTTTTTAATTTTAAAATAAAATCCGGATTGAAAAAAATGAAAATAAAAAAAATATAATTTTCGACGTTGTGATTGGCCAATTCCCCTACAGTCACTACCGTGGCTCTATTTCGTGTGATCCACAATGATTTCTATTATAATATATAGATTACAATGACAGGTTAGTCAATTTATATACTTCACCGGATTCCGGTAGGTTTCGGTGAGTTTTGTCCCCAAATAATAGATACTTTAAAACATTGTTCACCCAATTATAATTTTCAATAATATGGTCACCAAAAAATAGTTTCCGCAAAATAGAGGGTACTTTCAAGCAATTTTTTGGATTTTTATGATAATTTAAAAAGCTGTGAATCTTGGAAACAGAAAACGTGGGGGAGGAGAGTTTTAGTTGGGGTTGTAAACTCAATTTAAATTAAATTAAATTGAATAATCAGATTTTCCTAAATAAAAAATAGAATCGAATTATCGAAGAAGTGATTGGTGGATATCCCTAAATTCACTCGGGCTTTGATATACGTCGTCCACCATTTTACTAATGTCGCCCCCCAAAAGACATTTTATACCCTTGCCCCTCTCTCCTCTCTCTCTCTCCTCTCCCTCTTCCTCTCAAATTCTCTCAACCTAAAATATTACATTTTTTAAATTAAATCTAAAATGTCAATGGAAAGTGGAAATTCATCTGAAGCGGAGGAGGTTAGTTTGTAAAATTACATTTTTTGTACTAAATTTTGTTAATTTTCGAATTTTATGAAAAATTAAAATTGCGTCTTAACAGCGGCAAATCACCGGATTTGCCGCGAGGATCGCGGCAAAGACGGCGTAGGTGCCGCGCAACACGCACGGCAACACCGCGGTTATGCCGGCTAACGCGTGCGGCACCTGCCGCGGTCTTTGCGACGCTGGCGTCGCCGCGGTGTTGCCGACATACGCAGCGTAGAATGGCCATGGTCTTTGTTAGCTACGACGCGTGCGGTGATTTTCCTTTTTTTTTGAAATAATTTTTCTTATTATTAATTTTTTAGTTATTATTATTAATTATTAATTATTTTTAATTGTATATGTGTTATTATTATTTTTTAATTATTGTTTTTATTTTTAATTATATATTGTGTTATTATTGTTATTATTGTTGATTATGTTTTTGTTATTATTAATAATGTGTTGATTTTTAATGATAATTTATTTCAAATAATATGTTTTAATAAATAATGTGTTGAAGTGTTAAATGTTATGATTATTAATAATTAATGTGTTTATTGAAATTGTTACTTGAATATTAATAAATAATGTGTTTATTGTAATCCTTATTTGAAGTGTTAATTATTATGATTATTAATAACTGATGTGTATAGGAAATTGTTACTTGAAGTGGTAATTATTTTTATTATTAATAATTAATGTATTTAGTGAAATTGTAATTGATAATTGAAGCGTTAATTATTATGATTATTATTATTATTATTAATAATGTTTAGGGTTTATTGTTTAGGTTTATGAATGTAATTGTTAATATTATTGTTATTAATATTACTGTTATTGTAATTAATAATGTTATTGTCATTGATATTCTAAGTGATTAGTTTTATTGTTAATTATTTTAGTATAATTGGGTAAATATTGGGGTAATTAATGAATGTCACATTGTTCTGCAGTTTGAGCTAGAGGAGTTTGGCGGAGACGGTGTTGATTATTCCTCGTTCTTTGTGACACAAGATGTGTTTGAAAATATAGAAGCAGTTCTTGAGTGGGCCAACGATATAGCTCGGGGCATTGGGTTTAGGTTTGTAAGGGCATCATACAAGCAAAAAGATTTAGATAGTGCGCGGAGGTGTTACTTGAAGTGTTATAGGTACGGCAAATATCGCGGGAAAATGATTGATCTTGATGCAGCAGCGAGTGGTCGGACGACGTCGACGAAGGCGTGCGGTTGTAAATTTGCCATTGTAGCGTGGACACGTAATGAAACAGAATGGCGAATTCGTGCTTGTGATGGAGATAGGGGGAAGCACAATCATAGGTTCATCGTGTACGAGGAAGGACATCGTCACGGAAACCCATTGAACTCTGAGATGAAACAACATGTGCGTGAAATGACCGACACGGGGTGCACGCCGGCCACTATACAGACATCGCTGAAGATAAAGTTCCCTGGTTGTAATTCAAACATTCGACAAGTATACAACGAGCGGGCGAAGATGCGCGCCGAGGGTATGGATGGGAGGACAACTCCCCAACAATGTCTCCACTTGGCTAAGGTCAAGTGTACATCTCCTATACAAACTTTGATGATGATGGCAATCTTCGTCAACTCTTTTTATGTCACCCGTACGCATTGAAGTTGCTCCGTACGTACCCGAATGTAATTCTCATCGACAGTACATATAAGACAAACAAGGTGAAGTGGCCCTTATGCGAGCTGGTTGGCGTGTCACCAACTAACAAAAACTTCCAGATTGCTTACTCGTTCATGCGGGACAAGAAGAAGGAATCCTATGAGTGGTTGCTTTGGAAGTTGCATGAGTTGTTAGGTCCCGATGTTACTCCGGGTGTGTTTGTGACGGACAAGGAGTACGCGTTGAGTGGAGCTATCGCCAGAGTTTTCCCAAGTGTGCCTCACCTTTTGTGCATATGGCATATTGGGAACGATGTGGAGAATAAAGTCAACGCACTTACTGGGGGGAAGAAAAATGGTTGCGGGCTACATTTCAAACATCATTTCTGGAATCCCATTGTTTATGTCGCGACTGTTGAGATTTTCGAGATGAAGTGGATGACTCTCCAAAGCGTGTGGATTGGAAAGAACAAAGATGTTGTGAAGTATCTTAATGATACGTGGATGCCGTATAAGGAGAAATTTATTTGTGCTTTCACCGACAGGGTCCCTCACTTTGGGAACACTGCGACTTCCAGGGTGGAGAGCCAGCATTCTACTCTGAAATATTATATCGGAAGTGGGAGAGGCACATTTGATCGTGTCTTTGTGAGGATTCACCATCATTTGGAGAATCAACATACCGAGATTAAGAGGTTGCTTGAACAGTCTATGAGTGCGCATAGATATCATAGGGAATCTCGATTCTTCATGCATTTGCACGGTCATGTTTCTCACTATGCCATTGATTTATTAGCGTTGGAGTTCAGTGAAATGGTGAAGATGAGGAAAGCTACAGGCACACCCAAGTGCGATCACAAGTTGTGGTCAACCCACCACCTTCCGTGTGCGTGTTCTATTATGCACTTGTACAATAATGGAGAGCAGTTGCAGTATACAAATTTAATAATGTTCTGGAGACAACTCACGGTCATTGGAGATGGTGACACCCCGGGGTCAAATGATGATCCATCGTCCCGGGACTTGAAGCTGTTTGAGTTCCTCGTGCAACAGGTTCGGGAGAAAGATCCAGCAGTGATACGCGACGTATCCCAGGTCATCCACGAGAGGTTGAATCCCGAGAGTGCCGATATTCTGATCAGAGATCACCCCGCACATCGGGAGACCCAAAACTTCCAGATCCACCAGACGCGAACCCAGTGGGTTTGAGTACGGCCGAATATCGGGTCGTGGTAGCAAGACTAAGTCGAACTCCTCGAGGAAAAACAGAACCAGTTCTTCTTCCGTCGGGATGGGTGGAACAGGTTTGATTTTCATTATCTATTTTTTATAATATAACAAAAAAACTAAATGCTCTTATTTATAAGACAGATGCGTCTTTTGATGTGCAGTTATTTCCAAGATGTGTATAGATCCGTTCCCATACAAAGACGATGTGCCACATTTCTTTCTACCTTATATTGTTGGTTGGACGGATGTTGAGTCGGATGGAAACTGCGGGTTTAGATGCATTGCCGAGGCGGCTTATGGGGGCCAAGAACAATGGCAAACTGTTAGGAGTACAATGGAAAGTGAATTGATGGCGCGTCATAACATGTATTTGGCGGCACACTTTGGGTGTCAGGAGGAGTACGATAAATCGCTCAACCGGATAAGTGGTAACATGGCTGGACCAGCCAGAGTTCAACATTGGATGTCGACTCCTACGGATTTATTTCCAGCAGCGACAATGTTGAACATCATGTGGATTAACATTGCAACACTACCTTGTGAATTTGAGCAGCTAGCTGAGTTATGTATATCAGTGTTACCCTTGAGAGCAGCAATTGGAATGAGGAGACCTGCCAAAATATTCGGAATAGTGCATGTATACAAGGCTCATTACATTCTTCTTCATTTACACGATCAATGCCCTCTACCACCGATTCATATTGGGTGGCACCGAGGGAGAGACCGTACTGTTGAAGGTTGGGATGAGCCGTTTAAGGCTCGTATTGATCAATGGAAAGGTCTTAGGGCTGCTCAAACAAGTTCTTTGTCTTAGGAATTAAACTGTACGGTCATATATGTATTTGTATGGCATGACATTGTCTCCACGGCGCTTGTTAAATTCTTGTTCATTTTATTGTGATAATTAGTGGTGTTGAATTACTTTAAATAAACTGCACAACAGTAAAACCAACAATTAAAATACCGCACAATACATCAAGTCTACGATACAACCACACAAATTTAAACTTACATCAGTCTTAAAACGACAGACAATCAACCTAAAAATTAAAATGTTCGACACAAATTAAAAATTAACAACTAATTCTACTCCTCCTCCTCCTCCTCCTCCTGGTCGTCTTGTTGCACGGGGACCTGAATATTCATTTGTGCACACCATTGAGCATACATATCAGACATAGTTGTGTGATAGGCCGCAAGCGCACGGGTGTACGTGTAGCAAATATCAAGGTCGATCCCACAGGGACTTTTCCTTTCAACGCACTGAACTAGCCTCCTAGTTGATCGCTAAGTCGATCCGGTTTTTGGTTTGAAATAACTAATTCTAACTCTAATCACAAGCAAGGTCTAAAGAAACGAATATTCACACAATTTACTTGGATTAATCAATATGAGAAAAGCGTTCAGGGGATGAAACCTAAGTCGAATAACGAATCAACGATGTGGATTGAACTTTCATTTCATTAACTTGCACAATCAAGGTTCGATAATCGCATAGAATACTTCGCAATGAGATTTTTCCACTAGAGCGAATTGCCAAGACTAACCAAGCACCTACTTTCGTGGTTATTTCGATTTAGTCAAGGTTAAAGATCAAATTATCTCAAGAACCCTAGTTAAAAAACTTCTATGTCTAGAGACTTTTAACTAGTTCAACCTAAGATTTCGGGTAATCAAACTTCTCCTTTCGGTACTTCATCCAACTACCTATTAACATGCAATTGGTGATCAAACAAAAGCAATAGCAATTCAATTCAAAGGCCAAATAGATTGAAACAAACTAAATTCATGATAATTCAATCCAACAAAGTCAATTCATCAAGCAACTTCAAAGGTTCATCCCCTAAACTAAAAGAACTACTCACAACTCATGTTTAAAACTACAAAGCAATTAAAATCTATTCTAGAAAGCATATGAAAATCTATGAGAGATTGAGAAGTAAAACCAAAGGGAAGAACAAACTTGCTAGGAATCAACTATGGAAGACTTTTGCTCCTCCACTTCAAAGTATATTCAAGTTGCTCTTCGATCTTCAATCCTCTCTCAATCTTCAATGGTGGATGGGATGAAAGATATGATTAGGGCATGGAATGGATGATGGTCGATGATTCTCTTTCTACTCGGCCGAAAAACAGCATAATATAGGCAAACATCGCTTCAAAACCGCCGAAAATGAAAAGACAGGAGAGACACGGACCGTGCTCCCTGTGACACGGACCGTGTCAGCTCCTTTCTTGGATTTTCTCACTCTCTTGCCATAGACACGACCCGTGCTCATCCTGGGGGCACCCGTGTCACTGCTATTTCGAGCGTAGGAGTACTTTGGGCCATCGTTTGGGCCTTGGGCAATCCAACACCTCACTTCTTGGTCCTTTAAGCTCATAACTTGGATCTACACTTGCTTTTTGGGCTCAGTTTACATCGATTCTTCACAAATTCCCTACAAAACTCACCAAACTCCAAACCAAGTGTATTATGGGAAATTCGGGTATAAAATAACATAATCAAATCAAATATTCCCCAAATTCTCATCAAAACAACCAAGTATTCATATATACAAGAAGCACTTATCATTGTGAAACTGTGATCACTCACTAGCCTTGTCGCTTCGTTACGACTAGGTGGCTGCAACATTGTATTCGCTAGTTCCGCCCACACATATGACCACTATGAAAAAAATAGAAAGTTATTTAATAATAACATTTGTTAGCTTATAATTGAGTAAAATATACAAAACTACTATTAAAGCATGCTTAGGGGTTTGTACCTGTTCGAGGGAACGCGGCTCATCGATTGTGGATTGGCTGGTGGAGGTGTTGTTGATCAAAAACTTATGAGAATGTACCACAAACCAATCATTATATGCATCATCCACTTCAAAAGGCACACGTTTTGTGCGTGGCAAAGCCGTCAGGGACAACATGTAACCAAAAGGAAATGTCCCCCAAGCAGTGTTGACGCCGAACTCATCAAACTCAATCAGACGGCCCCTTGGCGTCGTTCAGCTTTCCTAGGGCGGGGCAACATTGGGGGAACATGTTGTCGGTGCCCTATCTGACGGACAACGCGATCAGGCATGTACCACTCTGTCACGTCATATGCACGAATGGGGCCCATGTACAACGTCCTCTGGCAGGTCCTGTAAGGTGTACCTCCATAAGGGCACCAACACACCTTATCGGGCGTCAACGCGTCCAGGGAGGCCCTCAACGCCCGTAGGCGTGTCTCCGATCTAGCCATGTGAGTGGGAAACCACCTGGCCGCGCGCGGTCCCCGAACCGGTTGCTCACTGTGTGGCCTAAATGATGGAAAATACTCATATATCCAGGCCTGCAAAAGGGTCAAACACCCAGCTATCTTCGCTGTCCCAGCCCTGCTCGCCATCCCTAACTGTCGATACAGGTACGCCAGTGTAATCGTACCCCAAGCAACTGTATCGATAATATCAGTGCTAGGCCACGGATGCGGACGTACTCTATCCCTCGATTTGTCCACGAGGATAGTGTTTCCTAACAAGCTCAACAACCATGCACGTGTCCTATGGGGAAGGGGGTACATGGGCGAAACAACAATCGACCTCAAATCGACATCAGCCATGGCACCCTTGTCATAAATGCCCATTTTCTTTAGTTCCGGCATAGGCTTCATGAAAATAGCCGAAACGAACTCATTAACCGCTGCCCGAGCAAGACAATCAGGCATCATACCATCAACTGGAAGGCCCAAAATGTGTTCCACATCGTGCAGCATGATAGTCATTTCACCAAAGGGAAGGTGAAATGTGTTCGTGTCGGGTTGCCACCTCTCAACGAAGGCCGAGATCAGCGTCATATCGATGTTTTCATACATCAAATCTACCAAAGCGGTCAGTTGGACATTTTGCAGTGCACTCTGGCATACGGGATCCATTGCGGGCCTCATTGACCTCAATTCCCTCAACGCATTCCTCTTCGTCACACAGTCAAGAACTGCTCCCGACGAACGCTCCCGACCATCCCATATTACCCGAGCGATGTGACCTCCAAAGCTCGGTATAATGTCCCCCAATTGTGGTCCCCCGGGAACATTACCATCAATCTTCCAGTCTTCCTCATTTCTCCGGCTCTTCTTACTCTGCCTGCCGCTGCTGCTGCTTGCCCCAACCTCGCCACCTGCGTCTCCCCCATGTCGCAGTGGGGCAAACCTCCCTGACGCATCTCTCAACGGCTCGAACCCCGTTCCTGCATAAGTAGGGATCGCCCCGGGACTTCGTGCTCGCCTCGTCGTCCCCCGTTGTCTCTGTGTCGGTTGAGTAATCAACATGTTCATTGATATGATCAATTAAGCCTTGCGTGGTCTGACTGTGCGTGTCCTGCTGCCCAACCGCATCAACAGATGCTTCTACCGCACCAACAGGTGCTTCAGTACCTCGGCCCCTACGTCGTGCTGACGCAGTCACATTACGTCGGTGCGGGTTCCCAGTTTCACCCCCCTCCAACCAGACGGAAGCTGGTTCGACCTATCTAGAAACCCTAAGCCACCTTTACCCGCCATATTAGATCACCTGCATAATAATAATAAAAATATTTAACTATAGATTGATAATCTAAACCCTAAAATCTAAATTTAATAATAACAATAATATTAACATTTAGATTGATAATTAACATAATAACAAATAAATTAAATAATAACAATAATATTAACATTTAGATTGATAATTATCATAATAACAAATAAATTAAATAATAACAATAAAAATTAAACTAAATAATAACAATGACAATTAAACTAAATAATAACAATAACAAATAAATTACATAATAACAATAACAATTAAATTAAATAATAACAATAATAATAATAATCACAATAATAATAACATTCATATTTAAATATAATATATAACTTTTATAACACTATTGAGAAT
The DNA here is from genome assembly GCA_029582165.1 of Portulaca oleracea. Lineage (NCBI taxonomy): Eukaryota > Viridiplantae > Streptophyta > Magnoliopsida > Caryophyllales > Portulacaceae > Portulaca > Portulaca oleracea. Next base: position 19,565,260 of record CM055892.1, read on the forward strand.
AGATTTACAATTAATAAATATTCATCTTTTACAACATTATAATTATTAATATTATTATTACTAATATTATCATAAATACCTAATTAATAAAATACATTAACAATAATAATAACAATTATATTAACATTAATATTAATAATATTAACATTTACAGTGATAATTAACATAATAACAATTACAATTAAATTAAATAATAACAAAAACAGTCACAATATTAATATTAATACCAATCATCTTTTAAAAATAATTTATAACAAAATTACAATTATATTAAATATTCATATTTTATAATATTATAATTATTACATTTATCAAAAATAAATATAAATATTTGGAATTAATAAAAAAAAAATCCGGCCGTGTCACGTGCCGATCTCGGCAAACCGCGGCAGGTTTGCCGCGCGCCGATCTCGGCAAACCGCGGCGGATTTGCCGCGTGCCTATCTCGGCAAACCTGCCGCGGTTTGCCGAGATCGGCACGCGGCACGGGCCATTTTTCCGGAGTTTTCATTTTTTTTTTCAAATTAATAAATTCATATTTAACAATTATAAACACATAAAACTTACAACAATATCGTCGTTTTCAATCTCCAGGAAGATGTTGATGTTGTAGCGTCCCTCGTCGTCGTTGGTAGAGAGCGTTTTTTAGAGAGATAAACTAGAGAGAAGGTGGAGAGTAAGATTATGAGGGTGAAGGGCGTGATTGGAAATTAAAATGAAAAGGTGGGCGACATTAGTAAAAAGGTGGGCGACGTATAGTAAACGGGAATTCACTACCGTGGCTCTATTAAGTGGGGCCCACTAACTTTACTATTATATATTATAGATTATCATTATTATCATCATCATCATTATTATTATTATTATGGATAACATCTAAATAATTACTGATATTTGCATCAAAATAATTTAATTTAGTATTTATTTGCTTTTTGTTTTGGTCAAAATAATTGGATTTAGTATTTCTTTTCTCCATTATGTGGGACCCACAAAGTTTACAATGTTATATAGATATATATAGATATATTATTATTATTATTATATATTATATATAACATCAAAATAATTACTAATATTTGCACCAAAATAATTTAATTTAATATTTATAATTTAGTATTTATTTGCTTTTTGATTGGTTAGAATCTCTACAATTAATCTACTTCCTCCGTTCTGCAGAGCCCACAAGCTTTACTATTAATATTATATAGATTATTATTATTATTATTATTATTATTATTATTATAGACAACACTAAAATAATTATTGTTATTTGCACCAAAATAATTTAATTCAGAGTCCAAAGCAGTCAAGGATTAGTAACACTTTCTGGTTTTTTTAATTTTAAAATAAAATCCATATTGAAAAAAATTAAAAATAGAAAAAATATTGACCAATTCCCCTAAAATCACTTCTGTAGCTTTATTTCGTGGGACCTATTTCTATTATGATATATAGATTATTATTATTATTATTATTATTATTATTATTATTATTATTATTATTATTATTATTATTATTATTATAGACAGCACCAAAATAATTATTGTTATTTGCACCAAAATAATTTAATTCAGAGTCCAAAACAATAAAGGATTAGTGATGCTTTCTGGTTTTTTAAATTTTCAAATAAAATCCGTATTGAAAAAAAATTAAAATAAAAAAAATATAATTTTCTACTTTGTGATTGGCCAATTCCCCTACAGTCACTCTCGTAGCTCTATTTCATGGGACCCACAATGATTTCTATTATAATATATAGATTATTATTAATATTATAGACAACACCAAAATAATTATTGTTATTGGCACCAAAATAATTTAATTCAGAGTCCAAAGCAGTCAAGGATTAGTAATACTTTCTGATTTTATTAATTTAAAATAAATTCGTATTGAAAAAAAAATTGAAAATAGAAAAAAATATAATTTTCTACGTTGTGATTGTAATTCCTGATAATCACTCATGCATTCATTTCGTGACCTACAATGATTTCTATTATAATATATAGATTATTATTATTATTATTATTATTATTTTTATTATTATTATTATTATTATTATTATTATTATTATTATTATTATTATTAGGCCTCAACCCATGCGATGCACGGAACGAACTCAATTAGCTAGTTTTGAAATTTTATAAAAGTCATGGATAAACCAAACGAAATATTAATAAAATTGTTACATGGAAAACATCATGATAAATTGTTCCAACAAAACATGTAATTCAGCAATAGAAAGTTTCCTAAAATGTGAATGAACGTCGACCACAGCGAGTTGCATGATGCATCATCCTTCCTTACATTGACCTGGAATTTTAAATTATCGTATAAGTAATAGTAAAATTTTATGAAACAAACTATAATTGAGTAGTTAAATACAGTGAATGCAATCAAAGTAGACTTAAACTGGTTTTTAAATCCATATAATAGTGACATGTGACTTACCTTAAAGATGATAACTTGAGAGTATGAAGTGTAAATGGTAATCAATTATGTCAAATATGATAATGTAAACTGAATCTGCAAAATTCAAAGTTTTTGAATACGTCAACAGCAATGAATGCAATCGAAGAAGACCTAAATAGGTCTGAAAATCTATATAATAGTGACATGTGACTTGCCTAATCGAAGATAACTTGAGTGTATGAACTGCGAATGGTACTCAATTAAGGCGAATATGTTGAAATGTGGCAATCATGATGTTGATTGCTCGGAATAGTAGATGAAAAGAGTTTAATCCCTAACAAGATTTATATGTTTTCAAAAAGTTATGAATGTAATTGACCTAGCTGATTACGTTGTTATGGAAGTGTAGTAAACTTAGTCGGAGTCCAAAGCAGTCAAGGACTAGTTATGTTGGTTATGAAAGAATTATAAACTTAGACGGAGTCCAAAGCAGTTAGGGATTAGTGATTTTTTTTAATTTTAAAATAAAATACGGATTGTAAATAGAAAAAAAAATAAAATTTTCTACGTTGTGATTTGGCCAATTCCCTTATAGTCACTCCCGTGGCTCTATTTCGTGGGACCCACAATGATTTATGTTATAATATATAGAAGATTATTATCATTATTATTATTATTATTATTATTATAGGCAACACCAAAATAATTACTGTTATTTTGACCAAAATAATTTAATTCAGAGTCCAAAGCAGTCAAGTATTAGTAATACTTTTTAGTTTTTTAAATTTTAAAATAAAATCCGGATTGAGAATAAAAAAATTGAAAATAGAAAAAAATATAATTTTCTACGTTGTGATTGGCAAATACCTCTACGATCACTCACGTGGTTCTATTTCATGGAACCAACAATGATTTCAATTATAATATATAGAATATAGATTATTATTATTATTATTATTATTATTATTATTATTATTATTATTATAATTACTGTTATTTGCACCAAAATAATTTAATTCAGAGTCCAAAGCAGTCAATGATTAGTGATACTTTCTGGTTTATTTAATTCAAAATAAAATTAGGATTGAGAATAAAATAAAATTGAAAATAGAAAAAAAAATAATTTTCTACGTTTGTGATTGACCAATTTCCCTACAATACTCATGTGGCTCTATTTCGTGGGACCCACAATGATTTCTATTATAATATATAGATTATTATTATTATTATTATTATTATTATTATTATTATTATTATAGGCAACACCAAAATAATTACTGTTATTTGCACCAAAATAATTTAATTCAGAGTCCAAAACAGTCAAGGATTAGTGATACTTTCTGGTTTTTTAATTTATCTAAATTATTTTTTCTTTATATTTTGATGTAATTATTTTATAGGCCCTGTATTTTGACAAATAATTGTGGAGTGACATGATCTTTACTGTAATTATTTATAGGCGACATTTCGACCTATTTTCCGGCCAAAAAATCGAGAAGCAATGATTTTAGTGTTTATGGTTGTTTCATTGAAGTCAACTATCATTTTAAGCCTCAATGTTTAGGGTTGGTCAAAGTTACATAACCCTAATCAACCAAACACTTTAGGGTAAATGACCACAAACGATGGCCCAAAAGTCAAATTGACTAAAAAGTCTCTTTAAAACCATAAAGTCCCAATTTGTATTAAAAAATGGAGCCCATATTACTGAGTTGGCTGGATATATTACACAGATTTTTTTTTTTTTTTTGTGCAAATTGCTGCTTGAAATCTGAATTGCCCAAAGAGAGAGGGAGATGTAGGGTTTTTTTTTTTGCAAAGAGAAAGAGAGATGCAGAAGAAGAAAAAAGAAGAAGAAGAAGAAGAAGATCATCATCATCTTCTTCTTCTTCTTCTTCTTCTTCTTCTTCTTCTTCTTCTTCTTCTTCTTCTTCTTCTTCTTCTTCCATCGTCATATTCTTCTTCTTCTTCTTTCATCATCATCATCATCATCATCATCATCATCTTCTTCTTCTTCTTCTTCTTCTTCTTCTTCTTCACCCCTCTTTCTATTTGCAAAAAACTCCCACATATCCTTCTCTCATTGGGCAGCTCAAATTTCAAGCAATAATTTGAAAAAAAAATAAAATAAAAAAATTAGTGAAATATCTCCATGTCAACTTAGTAATATGGACCCTATTTTTAATACAAATTTGGACTTCATGATCTTGGATAGACTTTTTTGTCAATTTGGCCACTGGGCCATCTTTCATGGTCATTTATGATTTACCCAAACACTTTAAAAGGAAAACTAATTGACATGCTTCTCCCATGCAACAAGGTAATATTGCTTCATGAAGGTTTTTGACAATAAAAAGATCTAGTTGGGCCCAACTCAGATCCTGAGTAAGGACATGTACTTGGGCCATCCTCATGTCATTCATTGAGAATGTGAAATGGCTAAACTCATTAATGGGCCTTCTTCTCTTTTCTTCTTGGTTGGAAATGTTGGGCCTTCTTTTTCTGGATGGACGTTGATAAATTCAGTTAATTCAGTTGGCCCATCCAATTAGACAAAAATAGCGAATTTTACAGCGGAAAATTGGATTCTAACCATTCCTATTTTGATGAATTGGATAGCAACAATCTCTACTATTAATTTGAATAGTCTTAAACCCATGCTATGCACGGTGTATGATAAAATAAATATTATTTTTAACAAAAAAGAACCTAAATTATTATTGTTCATATAAATTAAAATGACCACAACATAAATTATATAATTAAATTAAAAATGCGAAAAGTTGTTCAAATAAAAATATATAAAATTAAAAATATATGTAGCTCAAGAGTTTAAGTAAAAAAACGTACAATAACAATCAAAATTCTAACTACAACAATCAAAATACATGTAGGTCAGGAGTTTAAGTAAAAAATATCGATGAATTTTAAAATAATATTGACAAATTTATACTGAATTTTATAATAATTATTGATAAATTGATTAAGAAAATTTTAACACTTTGGTAGACATAAGTAGGTATAACATTATTATTATTATTTTCAAAACAATTAATGATATTTTGACCAAAATAATTTAATTCAGTATTTATCTATCTTCTTATTGGTCGAAATCCCTACAATTAATCTTCTTTCTCCATTCAGCGAGACCAAAAAACTTTACTATTAATATTACATAGATTATTATTATTATTATTATATAGATTATTATTATTATTATTATTATTATTATTATTATTATTATAGGCAACACCAAAATAATTACTGTTATTTGCACCAACATAATTTAATTCAGAGTCCAAAGCAGTTAAGGATTAATGATACTTTCTGTTTTTTTTTAAATTTTAAAATAAAATCCGGATTGAAAATAAAAAAAATTGAAAATAGAAAAAATAATAATTTTCTACGTTGTGATTGGCCAATTCTCCTACAGTCACTCCCGTGACTCTATTTCGTGGGACCCACAATGATTTCTATTATAATACATAGATTCTGGTGGTACCAAAAAAAATGTATTCTAATGGGACGACATTGAGTTAAGTGATGGTAACTCGGTGGTTTGCTGACGTATACCGGCGAGAATGTATTTGACTAAAGAAATTTTTTTTTTATTGTATTCTAGTGATTCCATTTAAATTGCTATTGTATTCTAATAGTACCATTGACATATTTATTGTATATTGGTGGTCCTATTTAATAGTTGATTATATTATGGTAATCCTAATTCTTGATCAAACACACTCTCGCTGGTACGCGTCAGCAAACCATCGAGTCACCACCACTTGACTCAGTGACATCCCGTCATAATACAATTTTATTTTATTTTGGACTACCAAAATCCAAATTGATTGTAGAATTGTGGTCCAATTCACAAAAGTATGGATTATTAGAATCTAATTTCCCCTTTTATAGTAGATAATGGTTCAAGCAATCGGTGATATTAAGCAAAAATAGTGAATTTTATAGCGGATAATGGTTCAAGCAATCGATAGTATTCATGTAGCAAACGCTTGTTGCATGCAATTGATAGCTATTCAACTTTGACGACTAACGGAGCTTGGTTGCACTGTCAAATTTCTGTCAAGTTCCAAGTACAGGAGCGAAATTTGTTTACTAAGTTGTTCTATTTTGTTCACACACAAGATTGACATTGGTATGTATTAGGCGCTGGCTTAACCAAAATCTGCCTCCAGGTAATTTTGGATTTCGTTTAATGAAAAGTCCATTACTCATACCCTGTTCGGTAAATAATTCAAACACTAAAACCATGCTTGGACCTGGTTGTCCGATTTTTAAACTGTACATAAAGATATGCTTATCTTTCAATTTAGAGCGATCGTACATTGTTCGAGTGTCAAATGTGTGAATTGTTCGATGATCAGATTGTATATAAATCTAATTTAAGAGCCAGCCCAAATTCACTTACAAACTAGATCCGACATTGTTTGAAGTGGACGACTTGAATTTTCTCTCGAAACTTGGACAACCTAAACTTGATTTTCTTTGCCCCTCTCCGACATGATTTTAAACCGTACAAATTTTCAAATCTTGCGAAGCGTAACTGGGCGTATGTAATATATAGATTCAATTCTGATTAACCCTTGCCTCGATGATAAGGGTTTATCATCCCATCTTTCCCCTTCAGGATTCGAATCTTATACAAGACGTTTTTTCTCATCTGTTGAGGAATGTTGTGATGTGCGTGGGTCATTCTTTGCGCGCATTGGCATTCTATCCCCATCTATTGAAAGGCCTGCCGGGTCAGTGTTCCTTGAAGATAGAGCCCGATATATTGAACTACTTAATTAAATTAAAAATAAAATGTAATATATCTCGACCCGTATAAGTTCACCAAGTTTGCTGGCTTATCATTATCAACATTTTCTCTCTTCCTCCCATGGCGCCAACTCTCATTCATCTCACACTCTGCGCCATCCCTAATCACGCTCCCGCCTCCCGCAATAACCGGCCGGCCACCGGTAACCGGCGGTTTCCGGCGACATTGTCGTCGTCTCATCTGAAACTTATTTCCTTCAATTTCGCATCCTTCTTTCTCGCCGGACGTCGGAATTGTAACCTGTTGCCAGCGTCCTGCCGGCGGCGCAGTGCGACGCCGGGGATAGAACGCCGGGAAATAAACGAGGTGATTTTGTTGTAATTACTTTTTTTTTTGTGTGATTTTGGGAATAGGTTTTCTATGAATGCCTACGGATGAAAACTCGGCTAGGATGAAGACTAGTGACCTTATTGAAAATGGAGGTCAAAGAAATTATGGTTGCGATTGGAATCCATGGAAATACGTGTCTCACATACTAATTAGGTTTTAGAATGCCCTGAATAAACTTTTTCATGTTGATTTTGCGGGCAGCAATTTACTATTGAATTTCTCTTAGCTGTGATTGTGACCGTGAATTTCATTCCACGGATCAACTTTTATGTAGAACTAGGATTATACTCCGTGAAATACCATGCTAGTGTACAATTTATGAGCACATATGGATAATTTTATGAACATGCAACTCACAGAATGAAAATTGTAAACTCTTAAGTTATAATTGTATGTTCAGATGTAAATCATGAACGCAAATTACAAATATGTATATGACCAAAGAACGAAAGCAGTATGCTCATAAATTTATGAGTATAAACTGTATAATCCAACTTTTTTCAGTTTTTTAAGGTGAATCATCTTCTGTTAGCCGGGGTCGTGTGTTTCTGTCTGAATTTGATTTTTTTCCAAGTGGCTGTTGGGAGAAAATAACTGCAGTGATTTCCGTGATTGATCATGTTTGTTTTCATCTTCTTGATTTAGGCCAGTGTTCTTAGGGAGGAAGTCCTTCCACATGTACAAACTCTTCGAAGATTTCCTAAGGAAGAGCTTTCATCAAAGTTCGTCATGGTTAGGATTGATTCTTCCATCTTGATTCCACAAGAGGTCGACACACACAGTCGAATAACTTCTAATGCATTTGAAACCATTAAGTATATACATGGAGCTGGAGCCAAAATAATCTTGACTAGTAGCTGGAATGTGAAAAAGGGTTCTAAGTCTCTGTCAGCGGAGGATGCTGCAGGTGTAGCTCTTGTCCATAGTTTTCATCGCTTGTCCTAATTCAATTCTATGTTCTGATGTCTTGTCTTGTTAATTGTATTGTTCCTTGTTTTCAGTATACCTTGCATCAAATCTTCAACTTAAAGTTGTCCCCGCTAAGAGCATCTCGGAGCTTCAACAGTTTAAGATGGCGGAACTCGCAGATACAGATATCCTTCTCTTCGAAAACCTATCTGATTACAAACAGGAACGCGCCAATGATTCTGAATTTTCAGGGAGACTGGCCTCAGGGATTGATATTTTTGTCAACGACTCGTTTTCGTTGGCCCACAAAATTCTTGCCTCAACTGTTGGAGTAACTCAGTTCTGTTACGCTTCTTTGGCTGGTTTTTATTTTGAAGATTGCCTATATAAGTTGAAGAAGATTGCTAAATGCAACAGGCGCCCTTATGTTGGAGTGGTATGCCTAACTATCTCCGTAGATTATGAGATGATTCACGTTCCATTGGCAAATTTGCTTTATTGTTTATTGTAGGTGTAACCGATAATTGACAGTTTAGTCACTTTTCTAGATTGGTGGGGACAATATTGTTGACAAAGGACCAGGGTTACGGTTTCTAGCTTCTATATGTGATGGCTTGGTTTTCGTGGGGATGATGGCATTTCAAATAATGCATGCCTTAGGGGTGCCACTTCCCTCGAATTTGGTCAATCATGGAGCATCAAAAGAAGCAGTTGATATCTTGCAGCATGCTAAATTTAGAAGCATAGCTATTCTCTTACCCAGAGACTTTAAGTGCAAGAGTCATTCCCCACAGGTGCAACTGGAAACCTTTCCTGCACATGGGATTCCGGATGGTATGTTTGAGCATCCTTAGCCTAAGTTGAATTACATTATTGGCTGTAGCCTTTGACGTCTTTTAGGTGAGTGGTTTGATCCACACATTTCGATTTTCTTAAAACATTCTTTGGCTTATTTGTGTGCTCAGCATCCTTTGATTCCCATCTGTCCCATTTTGTGCCAATTGTCTTCCTTCATTATATATTTGTTTTTATTCTCTTTGTCGCGTGGTTGGTTTATCTTGGCATATGAATCAAATAGGATAGTTTAAGGATTCACATGGGTTGAAAATTAACTACAAGCATGCAAATATCACCTTGTACTCTTTGTACCCGTATACAGTAGTATTGATGGTTTTGCACTTGTGTGTCTTGTCAAATTATTTTTCTTTACAGTATGTAATCATCACAGGTACACTTTATAAACCTATCCTTCTTAGGCTCCTAAACAGATTTGTGTTCTCTTACGTTTGCATCTTACATGAATTAACCAGGCAATTATATGATTTTAGTAAACTGTCCTTGAGAATAGACAACATGTCACTAAATGAAATAGTAAGCCGAGACAGTGACATTTGGGAGAAAGTCTACAATGATATTTCTAGCTTTTATTGATAGTTGTGATGTGATGTGTTGTGTTGTTCGTCATATGTTGTCAGCTGTTTGATCCAAAACTTAAGTGATGAATGCTTGAATGTAGATTGTAACATTGCTTTGATTTTGAGGGTACTATGCAGTTTGTTACGATTATTACTACTTGACTTTTGCCACTGCCATCTAGGTTGGGAACCTGTTGATGTTGGCCCCAGTTCATTGGATGAGATTGCATCTTTTCTATCCGGATGTAAGGTGAGGTAAAAGGTATGCTGCTTGATACCTTTTCCTGTTGTTTGGTGAATATATAAGGATTCAGATGTTGCAGTGTCTAGTTATTCCCTGACTGACAGTCCATTTTCATCTGTATGTCATCTTCTTAAACACTTCTTACATTATACCAAAGACCTTTATTTTTTGTTCGTTTTTAAAAAACTGAAGCACTCTTATACAAAGGACTATTGTGAAATCATGATAGTATTTGATATTTTGGAGAATGTGTAAATTTTTTACTGTAAGTCTGTCCGAAACTTTTAGCAACTTCCAGGATGGAGCGGTATCCCTCTCAACTACAGTGGTTTCAAGTCTCAACACATATGTGAAGTTAGATGGATGAAGAGAGAATAAGTGACTGATGATTTATGGAAATAACTATCATGTTCTATACACATATCTTGTGATAGATATTAGCTATAGATGTTTATTGTCTCATTAGGAAATCAGGAAAGCTTCTACATTACTGGTGATACCTTGCCCTTTGTATTTCAGAAGATTCTATGGATAGGTCCTGTAAAGTTCAAACAACCTGATAAGAGTACCGATGGACAATCAAAATTGGCACTTATGCTTCGTGAACTAAGCCAAAGAGATTGTGAGATAACTGTAGTTGGACATATGGCTTGTCAAGCACTTACAAATATAACAGGATCTACCTCAACATATGATATGATTGAGAATGCATCTGTTGTTTGGGAATTCATGAAAGGAAGAAATCTTCCCGGTCTTGTGGCCTTGGACAGAGTAAGTTGTTAGATGCTTTTTGCTATTATTTCGAGATAATCAATGTTCCTCTTCTTCCTTGCAAATGAAGCATAAAAGGGTTGTCATGTGACTTGACTCTAGGCTGTTTATTTGTGTAGGCATATCCATTTTCAATAGACTGGAGTTCAATTTATGCTGATCCTGCTCGGCCTTTGGCAGTTGACATTGGCAGTGGTACATCCTTTGATCATCACCCATAGACATCTGTTTGTTGTTGACCTATTGGCCTCAAGGTTATCAATGCTCATACTAGTCTGGATGGTATAAAGGCATATCGTCTTTTCTGATCACCATTTGGACATGTTGATTGCAGGAAATGGGTTATTTCTAATGAGAATGGCTACTCTGAGGGTGGATTTAAACTTTCTGGGGTTGGAGATCAATGAGAAAGTATGTCTCATTCTCTTCTTGAAATCTGTTGTCTTGTCCTTCTGATTTATGCATTAACACTCTACTGATTTGTCACTGTGATGAATATTCAGCTTGTCACTCGGTGTCTGCGGTCTGTACAACAGGCTGGAGACAATAACCTGTAAGTACGGAATTCTCATTTTTACTTAGATATTTAATGTGGAAGAGTCACTTGCTCGATTAATTGGATTTGATTGCTTCTACTTGTCTGGTATCTGTCCTGAGATAGTTAAACATTGCATGTTTGTTTAACTTCCTTAGTTTGTTCTGCGGTACAGCTACTTTATAGTTTATATTGCTTCGTTGGAACGGAGCAGAAAAGTTTCCGTTTCATCCATTTCAGTTTCAGTGTAAAGGAAACGGCTAGTGATCTTGTTGCTTGTCCTACAGTATTCATGAAAACTCTCTTTTGCTGCATTAGGGCAATAGCAAGATACTATAACCAAAACAACATTTTGAAGCCTTGGATGGTACAGTAGAAAAGCTTAGGAAGGTAGAAGAGAAGATTATATTAGTGCAAGTAATAACAAAAGGTGACTTCTTTTCCAACTTTATAACCTTCTAACTATTATCAGGTCGGTATTATTATGATAATTTATTTATTTGTTATTGTTATTACTATTATTATTATTATTATCATTATTAAGGATAAATCCGAAAGTTTAAAGAGCTAATATACTAAGAACTATTTCTGAAATGCACTTCATTTTTTATTTATACCAGTAGAAATTTTTAAAACAAACTTGTACATAAAACAACATTTATCAATCTCACGTCACTTTTGCAGACGTGAAAGAAACACACACTTTCACACACTACATCATACACTTTTTATTCTCCACTACTTAAGGTAGGACGTGTCCATAGAAGGCATTACACTTTCAAAGGAAGGTCATGAAAATGGATTTCAACTTCAAGCATAAACTTGAGGGTTATCGAGAAGGTATTGCTCAATAGCTTTAAAAACCATCGCGAGGCCCATTTGGCTCGATTTTATCTCTTCCTCTGTGACTATAGCATCTCCTTTTGGGTAATAATGACATATCAATGTATGATGGCTCCCTGTACTGGAGGGTTCAAATTTCACTTCGTGAACGCTGTATTCTAACTTTCCATTGAGATCTTCGCCTTCAATCTTTGTGTATTTGCAATAGAAGTTATTGACATCAATCTCATCCATCCTAGTTTTGACATATTCAGATGGCGCTCCTGAAGTTTATTCACGATAACAAATTAACCATCACAGAATAGTAGTTATCAATGATTGTAATACGTTTACTTACAAAACAAATTTAACAAAAAAATAAGAATAAAATTTAGAAAACAAAAGGGTGGGAAACAATATTACTGACCTTCGATGAAATTAAGTTGTTTGAGACTCCCAACCTCAGTGGAGTCTCCTTTGAGACAATCTATGCTTTTGATGAATGGCACAACTTTAGGCAAGCAATTGTGATTGTCAAGGCAAAAGGCTTTGAATAGCCTGGCAGGGGCAACTGGGCTAGTTTGATCCACCATGGTGCATGTTTGGACACCCATTTTAAGAAAAAGTTAGAGATTATCTGTGTAAGTGATTAAAATAGCTAATTTTTCTTTTAAGATTCTGGAACTGAGGTTGTGTGCTTGAGAGGGGAGTTTTATGAGTATTTATAGCTAAACAGATTCCACATAATCTAGTTTATTTGTTTGAACTAAAATGTGTTTTTCTCATTGTGTGTGCTTTGAGTCACTTGACCAGACTTTAGTTATCAAGGTAAGCAGCTCTAGAATAGCGCTGGCAGAAATTCGGGTCAAGATAAATTCGGGTCGGACAAATTTGGACGAGAAATTCATGTCCGGACTTGATTTTAGTTCGGGTTGGACCGAGTCAGACAATTCGGATGAAGCTAAAATCGGGTTCGGACAATAGAAAAAAGAGAAATTTTATATCTGAATATTTGGTCAATTCGGTCAATATCAAAATTCGGACAAAAAATCTATGTCCAGACCCGGTTTGGACACCCATTTTATGTCCGAATATTTGGTCAATTCGGGTATTCCGGGTTGGACAAAATTTTGCCAGCTCTACTCCAGATAAACATTTAAATATTGTTAAAAACTTAGAGTGGCCTGTTGTTAAATAATATATAAAACTTGGCTTCCCTTTTGTATTAATAGTCAACATTGGACCACATTAAACTGTACTATATGCGCATATAAATATATACAGTGCGTCACTGTCACCGTTGTGTATTAAACTGGACTATATGCCTATGCCTTCTCATCTTTCCTTTTGTTTTAATATTCAAAATATTGGACTACATTAAACTGCACTATATGCCCCTGCCGTGCCTTCTCATCTTCTCTTTTTTGTTAATAGTCAACATTGGACTACATTAAACTGCCATCATATGCACATATATGGGGGTCACTGGGTCAGTGATCCCCCATATACACGTGTGCGTGCACACACACATATATGTATGTATGTTTGTATGAATGTATGTATGTGTGTGTGTGTATGTATGTATGCGTTTATGTATGTATATGGTGATGAGTGATGACTGACTAAGAAGCACGGACTCGGACACAAGACACGAGTATGATACGACACGGACCCGAGACACGTGATTTTTGAAAAAAATACGGACGTGACACGTAGTCAGACATGTGCCCTAATTTTACATAGTACTTCATAAAATATCAAGTTCTATTTCAAAAATGTTTGTTAATTAGTAAATTTCCTCTAATAGTTCATGAATTGTAAAACTATATATAAACATAAAATCTAACTAAATAATCGAAGATGGACAATGTTATGTGAAAGAGGGACAAATGTATGTGTAAGATGGTGAAGTAGCAGGCATGAACAAAGTTATGTGAAAGGGGGACAAATGTATGTGTAAGATGGTAAAGCAACAGGCAAGAAACAATGATGTATTGAAAAAATGATATCATAGTTGAGGATGTCTCATGAAGGTAGGCTAGCCGAAAATGTGATGCCTATCAATGATTCAGAAGTGTTTGAAGGATGGGATTCGCGTGTCCACCATAAGTCCCCTAAGTGTCGGATGTTTATTTTGATAATTATATGGAGGACACGTTTTTTCACGTGTCCGACACATATCCGAGGAGTGCCCGAGAGTGTCGGTGTCCGACACGGATACGCGCTGTTGAAAGAAGTGTCTGTGCTTCATAGATGACTGATTGACTGATATCAGAAGAACCCCCTCCCCCAAGGTGAGCCTAAGCCAATAATTATCTAAATGCACGCATTAAACTCTTTGAACAGGCACTTCATTGCAACAAATGCGACATCAACATTTCGTAACATAGTCTCCAGCTATCCAGGACCCGTGATCTTGGTCTCGATTCAGGTAAATAATCTCCATCTTTGCAATCAATTGCACTAGTCTGCATCTTGCTGCAGTAGTCTCCAGTCAATTCAGTCTTGAGCCCCTGCTTATTACTGTTTAAACTTCTACAGTTTCGTTTCTTCCTTTAAAATTGATTTTAGCAATTTTGTAAATGTATAGTATTAAATTATCTATTTGATAATTTCGATTGGACCTTGTGACGCTGGTTTCTAACCAATGATGCTGATATTTTGGAGATTGATGTTGATTATTGGACCTTTGCTTTGCTGAAATGTTTATGTTTGTTAGAATTGGAAATTGGAAGCATAAAAGACTTATTCTGATTGGTGTTTGTGTTCTTCCTGCTTCAGTGTCCAAATCCTGATTTCAATGAACCAGAGCATAGATGGAGGATGATACGAAAATCTCTTGTAGAAGCCATAGCTGATTTGCTTTCTGCTGAAGGCAAGGTACTGATTTTCTGTACGACTATGGGGAGAGTCGTTTATTTACAATGCATCGAGTAACAGTATAATCCACAAGATTTGGGATATAGAACAGATCATAGTTACCAGGAAAGCTTCCCAGGTCGCAAATTTTTACACAAATTTAGTATAGTTTTGCCTTCGGAATGCATGTTCCCGGAACGGGGTCGCATACGTATGTAGCGTTTCCGGTAACTATGGAACACGACGTTAATTAAGATGTGAAAGATCTGACTACAAATTTGAACAGTGATGAAAACATTCAAAACCCATCATTTTGTATAGTTCTGATGCTGGGGTTGGGTCTGATAGAATAGATGAATTGATTAACCCTTCTGCTGGTTTCTACTATATTACAGGTATTTCTTCAATCAGACATCGAAGAAGTTGCCCTGAGAATGAAGAGGCAGTTTTTGGAAGACGGGAAGGGAAAACTTACCATTTTACAAGATGATATTAGGGATGATGATGATGCACTCACCTCTGCAGGATGGCTGAAAGAGAACCCTTTTGGGGTTCGATCCGATTGGGAATCCCATGTTATTGCGCGTGGAGCTCCCATGTATAGGCTGATGTTGATCAAAAGATAAACCACTGTTGATCGAAAGTTGTTGTACCTCATAGCACCATAGGTAACAATTGTGGGTTCAACGCCTTCTTTGACAGCCTTATCCAACAGCTACTGCTAGGTTGAATGAGGCCATTAATTAGGGTAGTGAAGACGACAATGTCAAGGGTGAAACCCTAGCTTAAGGTTCTTCTCTTTTTTCTTTTCTTACACATGTGAGAGCCCGCCAAAATCAACATCTTCATACACTGTTGCGTGGGGAAAGAGTGTCTACATCTAGATCCCATCAGGCCTTGTGTTTGTGGGACTTTCTAGGGTACATTGTTGTTGTAAGGGAGAATCTGAAATCACTACGTCCCAACTGGTGAGGACGCTAATAATGCAATGATTGGGACGGAGATTATGATGATTCGAGGTTGCTATATAAGGTGACCCTGGCGGAGTAAGGAGGGAAAGGTTTGACCGTTGTCATGCCAGTGAAGATTGAAATGAACAATACAAGGGAAAGGACAGATTAAACATAACGGCCAGTACTGTAGCTGATGGTAAGAGTTCATCTTGATGGGCATTTCGCTGCCATGTCAAACATCGAACCTTTGGCTCCTAACTCCAAACATTATCACCTTCTTTAGGAGTCTTGAATTATCAGGGTCTTTTTGAGGATCTCAAAGGGTCCGTCATACTTAGGTATTAAGGACTGTTGAGCGGATTTGCTACTAATCCGTTTCCAAATTTGCGGAGAAAGTTTCAACAAAACCTTGTCCCCAACATTAAACTCAAGCGGCCTCCGCTTAACATTCGCTTATTTCTTCATGCGGCGGGCTGCCTTCTCAAGGCTGTCTCGTGCTTCTTCCAACATCTCTTGTCTGTTTAAGACGAAGCGATGAGCCCCGGGACATCCAGTGTCCTTATCCTGCTTTGCTACTTCATGGGGAGTCAATGGTTGCCAACCCATGGCAAGCTCAAAGGGACTAAGCCCTGTCGCACTACTCTTGTGCAAATTATAGCAAAATAGGGTTGTGTCGAGTAGGTCTAGCCAATTTCTTTGCGAAGCCGACACATTGTGTCGTAAGTACTCCTCAAGGAGAGTTTATGCGCTCGGTCTGGCCATCCATTTGCGGATGATTGGCAGTCGAGAATTTTAATTCGGATCCCATCAAGTTAAACAACACCGTCCAAAACCGGCCTGTAAAACGAGTATCCCTATCACTGACAATATCTTCGGGTAAATCGAAGTATTTGACCACGTGACTAAGGTATTTGACCACGCCGGGATGAAGACTGTATATTTGGAGAATCGATCAACGACCACCATCACAGACTTACACCCTTGCACCGAGGGAAAACCCGAAATGAAATCCATAGACACTGACTGCCATGGCCTTTTCGGGGCAGGAAGAGGTTGTAGTAAACCGGCTTCTTTCCTCCTCTTAGTTTTGTCAAGTTGGCAAACCATGCATGACTTGACATAGGCTTCTACCTCCGACTCCATCTTAGGCCAAAAATAACTCTTGGCTAGTAAAGCCAATGTCCTTTCTAGGCTAGGATGTCCAGCCCACTTTACATCATGGACTTCACGCAGAAGTTGCTGTCTCAATTTCCCCGCAGGAACGTAAAGGCGCCTGCCTTGAGCAAACAACAAGTCGTCCTCTAACCAATACCGACGTACCACGTCCATAGCGACTTGTTGTCGCAGGCGTTGGTAAGTTTGGTCCTCTTTCGAGAACTCACGGATTTTGCCAACAAAGTCTGTCTCAATCCTAGATAAGGCCGCCACTACCCCTTGCATGGCATTCAAGACCTTGCGACTTATGGCATCTGGAACCAGGTTGTGCCGTCCTGGTTTATGTTCCCACACGAAATCATACTCTTGAAGTAATTCTTGCCAACACTCTTGCTTTGGCAACAACTTTTTCTAAGTTTGGAAATAAGTATTAGCAACATTGTCTGTCTTCACAACAAATTTAGTGCCCAATAGATAATGTCTCCAAACTCGAAGGCAATGCACCACCGCAAGCATCTCCTTCTCATGGGTAGAATATTTCAGTTAAGCCCATGGAGTTTCCTACCTTCAAAGGCTACGAGATGACTGTCCTGGACTAAGACGCCCCCAATAGCCTTGTTCGAGGCATTCGTATGCACTTCAAAAGGTTTGTCAAAGCACGACAATCGCAAGACAGGCTTTGATGCTACAACCAGTTTTACCCTTCAAAGGCTGTTTGGCAATCATCATCCCAGACCCAGTTCTGTTTTTTTCTAAGTAAATCGGTCAAGGGAGAGACTCTCCGCGAGTATCCCTTAATAACTTTACGGTAATAGTTTGCCAAATCTAGGAATGATCGTAATTCCGAGACGGGTTTAGGAGGTGGCCAATCCAAAATGGCCCTCACCTTCCTTTCATCCATCTTCACAAGACATTTACTGGTCTTATGACCCAAGAACATGATTTCTTGTTGGGCAAGTTCACTTTTCTCCCTTTTCATATAAAGTTCGTGTTCACGCAACTTTTGAAATACTTTCCGTAAATGAACAACATGATCTATTAATGACTCAGAACATATTGCAATATCATCCAAATACACCACACGAAAGTCATCCAAATATTCATATAATACATCGTTCATTAAATTACAGAAAGTTACCGGGGCATTCGTCAACCAAACGACATAACTAAAAATTCATATGATCCATATCTCGTCACACAAGTTGTCTTGGGCTCGTCTCCCTCTGCAATTCGGACCTGCCAGTAGCCCCAACGGAGATCTAACTTCATGAAGAAGGATGCCCTGGACAAACGATCAAATAGATCATCTGTACGTGGAATCTGATATTTGTTTTTAATCGTCACTTTATTCAAAGCACGATAATCAATACACATATGCAACGTACCATCCGATTTCCGTTGGAATAGCTCCGGCGCCCTATAAGGTGCCTTGGAAGGCTAAAAGAACCCAGCCTGTAATAGGTCATTCAACTGCTTCCGTAGTTCGGCCAATTCTGCCGGTGCCATCCGATATGGTGTCTGTGCTGGGGGCTTAGCGCCCTGCTCCAACTCAATGGCGTGATCCACCGCACACCTCGGAGGTAGCCGTCGAGGCAGTTCTGGAGGCATCACATCCTCGAACTCCCCTAGCACCGATGCTACTGCATCCGATATTTCCATGGCCCGGCCGAGACTAGCCTCCACCAAGACAGCCGCAAAGGTCGGATGCCCTTTGCGAACGCCGTCCTTTAACTGCATTGCGGACAAGAGTGGAGATTTCTTCCCCTTGTTCAGGCTCACAGCCCGTGCAAAGCATGGTCTCTCCTCATCCCCAATGAGGATTCCACCAAGGTGCGACATAATCAACACCTTTGCCTTCCGTAAAAACTCGTTCCCCAAAACAACATCAAAATCTTCCAAAGGTACAACAAGAAAGTCCATGGTACCCATCCAACGATCAACCCACAATGACACACCCTCAAGCATGCCGACTGCATTCGACGCAGCGGCATTCACTGTCTTTAATTGGGAGTTGGTGGGGGACAATGGTAAGCCAAATCTCCTAGCCACCTCGGTTTTCATAAAATTATGTGTCGCACCAGAATCCACCAAAGCAATCACAAGTTTTCCGGCAATACTAGCATCCAAATACATTAAATTTGCAAGTAAAGGAGATCAGCAGGGCGAGGCTTCTTTGGCGGATAGGCTTGAGTGGGTGCCTTTCCCTTAGACGAATCTCTCGATGCCTCCTCCCTCTTCTTCTTTCCTTGGGACAGCTTCCCTTTAAATGGCCGACTGTTCCCACCCTTCTCGCCTTGACGACGAGTCTTTTCTTGCAGTGGCTTGAAGTCCACCAATGCCTCGGCACAAGCAATTGGCGAAGGCAAATCCGCCAGAAGTTGCCGTCGTAGTTCGTTTTGGGCCCAAGGTTTTAAAACTGTGATGAAATTGAAAAGTTTATCCTCCTCTGACATCTCCTTGATGTATTGGCAAATGCCTTCACATACTCTCAAACATAACAGGTTTGTCGGAGTTCCCTCGACCGATCACGAGATGTCCAAGATATATGGTGGGGCAGGAATTGTGCCTGCATCTCTCTTTTCATTTGATCCCACGTAGAAACGGGAGTGCATCCCGAATCGCGGTCATCCTCAGAACGAGACCGCCACCATAGCTTGGCATCCCCGGACAAAACATAACGGCCACCACTACCATGACTCTGTCCGGCACTCATCGTGAAATACTGTTCCAAATCCCATATAAAGTTCTCCAATGTCTTTGATTCTCGGACCCCATCATACGGCCTAGGGTCCGGGACTTACACCCGTGGTCGAGAATCATTTTGAGGGGAAGTCTCAAGTTGTGCCTTCAATGCAGCAACTTCATCACGTAGGCTTTTGACCAACGGTGAATTATCCAACTCACTGTCCTAAGGACTTTATTAGCGTCTTTCTCCATCATATTCTGGATCATTAGGTTCATCTCTTGAACCTGCCCCGCCAAAGTCTTCAACCCATCGATTATAATAAACCCTTCCCCAATCTCTATATCCTCGGTCACACCGAGAACACTTTCGATATGGGCCACACGTGCAGACGTCTTTCCAGCCATAGATGCAATGATAGAGCAACGACTAGGCTCTGATACCAATTGTCACAGGGAAAAATTTGTCCTTAGTAAATTACGAGTTTTTCCGCTATACGACAGTCAAGTTCACAACACGACTCAACCTTCACAATTGTACGTACAAAGAATGATAATAATACACAAGAGTAAGGGACAAATCAATGTTATCTTTATTAATCAATCCATATCCAATGCTTTACATTCAAGTATTGTCTCATCAAAGGCAACATACATCTTCCTAGGGACAAGCGACTATTTATAATAGATGGCAGGGCCATTCAAGTATTATATCATCAAAGGCAACAGACAAGGGACTATTTACATTCAAGTATTATATCATCAAAGGCAGCATACATCAAAGACAACATACATCTTCCCTGCCATCTATTATAATAAATAGTCGCTTGTCCCTAGGAAGATGTATGTTGCCTTTGATGATATAATACTTGAATGTAAAACATTGTATGTGGATTGATTAATAAAGATAGCGTTGATTTATCCCTTACTCTTGTGTATTATTATCATTCTTTGAGCGTACAATTATGAAGGTTGAGTCTTGTTGTGAACTTGACTACCACACAACGGAAAACTCGTAATTTACTAAGGACAAATTTTTCCCTGTGACAATTGGTAACAAAGCCAAGTCATTGCTTTATCATTGCATCTATGGCTGGAAAGACCTCTGTACGTGTGACCCATGTCGAAAGTGATCTTGGTGTGAACGAGGATACAGAGATTGGGGAAGGGTTTACTGTAATCGGTGGGTTGAAGACTTTGGTAGGGTAGGTTCAAGAGATGAACCTAATGATCCAGAAGACGATGGAGAAAGACGCCAATGAAGTCTGTTCGGACAGTGAGTTGGATAATTTACCGTTGGTTAAGAGCCTACCTGATGAAGTTGCTGCCTTGAAGGCACAACTTGAGACTTCCCCTCAAAATGATTCTCGACCACGGGTGAAATTCCCGGACCCTAGGCCGTATGATGGGGTCCGAGAATCAAAGACATTGGAGAACTTTATATGGGATTTGGAACAGTATTTCACGGCTTCATGAGTGCCAGACAGAGACATGGTAGTGGTGGTCGTTATGTTTTTGTCTGGGGATGCCAAGATATGGTGGCGGTCTCGTTATGAGGATGACCGCGAGTTGGGACGCACTCCCATTTCTACGTGGGATCAAATGAAAAGAGAGATGCGGGCACAATTCCTGCCCCACCATATATCTTGAACATCTCGTGATCGGTTGAGGGAACTCCAACAAACCTGTTCAGTTCGAGAGTATGTGAAGGCATTTGCCTCCCTATTACTTGACATCAAGGGGATGTCAGAGGAGGATAAACTTTTCAATTCCATCACATTTTAAAACCTTGGGCCCAAAACGAACTACAACGGCAACTTGTGGCAGATTTGCCTTCTACAATTGCTTGTGCCGAGGCATTGGTGGACTTCAAGCCACTGCAAGAAAAGACTCGTCGTCAAGGCGAGAAGGGTGGGAACAGTCGGCCATTTAAAGGGAAGCTGTCCCAAGGAAAGAAGAAGAGGGAGGAGGCATCGAGAGATTCGTCTAAGGGAAAGGCGCCCACTCAAGCCTATCCGCCAAAGAAGCCTCGCCCTGCTGATGGCTGTTTCACCTGTCGAGGCCAACATTTGGCAAGAGACTGTCCTAAACGCCAACAAGTTGCAGCCATGTTTAAGAGGGGCCTGAGGAATCGACAAGTCAAGAAATCGTCCATGTATGTATAAATCTGTTGCAAAGGCTGGGGGCCTTACATGAAGGTACACAATCCTCATCTCCTTTACTTGCAAATTTAATGTATTTGGATGTTAGTATTGCCGGAAAACCTGTGATTGCTTTGGTGGATTCTGGTGCGACCCATAATTTTATGAAAACCGAGGTGGCTGGGAGATTTGGCTTACCTTTGTCCCCCACCAACTCCCAATTAAAGACAGTGAATGCCGCTGCGTCGAATGTAGTCAGCATGCTTGAGGGTGTGTCATTGTGGGTTGATCGTTGGATGGGTACTATGGACTTTCTTGTTGTACCTTTGGACGATTTTGATGTTGTTTTGGGGAACAAGTTTTTACGGAAGGCAAAGGTGTCGATTATGCCGCACCTTGGTGGAATCCTCATAGGGGATGAGCGGAGACCATGCTTTGCACGGGCTTTGAGCTTGGACAAGGGGAAGAAATCTCCACTCTTGTCCGCAATGCAGTTAAAGGACGGCGTTCGCAAAGGGGATCCGACCTTCATACCGTCTGTGGAGGTTAGTCTCACGCCATGGAAATATCGGATGCAGTAGCATCGGTGCTAGGGGAGTTCGAGGATGTGATGCCTCCAGAACTGCCTTGACGGCTACCTCCGAGGTGTGCGGTGGATCACGCCATTGAGTTGGAGCAGGGCGCTAAGCCCCCAGCACAGACACCATATCGAATGGCACCGGCAGAATTGGCCGAACTACGGAAGCAGTTGAATGACCTATAACAAGCTGGGTTCATTTAGCCTTCCAAGGCACCTTATAGGGCGCCGGAGCTATTCCAGTGGAAATCGGATGGTACGTTGCATATGTGTATTGATTATCGTGCTTTGAATAAAGTGACGATTAAAAATAAATATCAGATTCCGCGTACAGATGATCTGTTTGATCGTTTGTCCAGGGCATCCTTCTTCATGAAGTTAGATCTCCGTTCGGGCTACTGGCAGGTCCGAATTGCAGAGGGAGACGAGCCCAAGACAACTTGTGTGACGAGATATGGATCATATGAATTTTTAGTTATGCTGTTTGGGTTGACGAATGCCCTGACAATTTTCTGTAATTTAATGAACGATGTATTGTATGAATATTTGGATGACTTTCGTGTGGTGTACTTGGATGATATTGTAATATATTCTGAGTCATTAATAGATCATGTTGTTCATTTATGGAAGTATTTCAAAAGTTACATGAACACAAACTTTATATGAAAAGGGAGAAAAGTGAATTTTCCCAACAAGAAATCATGTTCTTGGGTCATAAGATCAGTAAATGTCTTGTGAAGATGGATGAAAGGAAGGTGAGGGCCATTTTGGATTGGCCACCTCCAAATCTGTCTCGGAATTACGATCATTCCTAGATTTGGCAAACAATTACCGTAAAGTTATTAAGGGATACTTGCGGAGAGTCTCTCCCTTGACCGATTTACTTAGAAAAAACCAGAAGTGGGTCTGGGATGATGATTCCAAACAGCCTTTGAGGGGCTAAAACTGGTTGTGGCGTCGGAGCCTATTTTGCGATTGCCGTGGTTTGACAAACCTTTCGAAGTGCATACGGATGCCTCGGACAAGGCCATTGGGGGCGTCTTAGTCCAGGAGAGTCATCCCGTGGCCTTTGAAGGAAGGAAACTCCATGGGGCTGAATTGAAAATTTTAACCCATGAGAAGGAGATGCTTGCGGTGGTGCATTGCTTTCGAGTTTGGAGACATTATCTATTGGGCACTAAATTTGTTGTGAAGACAGACAATGTTGCCAATACTTATTTCCAAACTCAGAAAAAGTTGTCGCCAAAGCAAGCGCGTTGGCAAGAGTTCCTTCAAGAGTATGATTTAGTATGGGAACACAAACCAGGATGGCACAACCTGGTTCCAATTGCCATAAAGTCGCAAGGTCTTAAGTTCCATGAAAGGGGTAGTGGAGGCCTTGAATAGGATTGAGACAGACTTTGTTGGCAAAATCTGTGAGTTCTCGAAAGAGGACTAAACTTACCAACGCCCGCAACAAGTCCCTGATGGCGTGGTACGTCGGTATTGGTTAGAGGATGACTTGTTGTTTGCTCAAGGCAGGCGCCTTTACCTTCTTGTGGGGAAATTAAGACAGCAATTTATGCATGAAGTCCATGATGCAAGTGGGCTGAATATCTTGGCCTAGAAAGGACATTGGCTTTACTAGCCAAGAGTTATTTCTGACCTAAGATGGAGTCGGAGGTAGAAGCCTATGTCAAGTCATGCATGGTTTGCTAACTTGACAAAACTGAGAGGAGGAAAGAAGGCGGTTTGCTACAACCTCTTCCTGCCTCGGAAAAGCCATGGCAGTCAGTGTCTATGGATTTCATTTCGGGTTTTCCCTTGATGCAAGGGTGTAAGTCTGTGATGGTGGTCATTGATCGATTCTCCAAATATGCCGTCTTCTTACCGGCGTCGGGCGCTTGTCCCGCTGAGGAAGTGACCAAGTTATTCCTTAGTCACGTGGTCAAATACTTCGGTTTACCCGAAGATATTGTCAGTGATAGGGATACTCATTTTACAGGCCGGTTTTGGACGGTGCTGTTTAACTTGATGGGATCAGAATTGAAATTCTCGACTGCAAATCATTCGCAAACGGATGGCTAGACCGAGCGTATAAATCCTCTCCTTGAGGAGTACTCACGACACTATGTGTCGGCTTCGCAAAGAAATTGGCTAGACCTACTCGACACAACCCAATTTTGTTATAATTTGCACAAGAGTAGTGCGACAGGGCTTAGTCCCTTTGAGCTTGTCATGGAGGTGCAACCATTTACTCCCCATGAAGTAGCAAAGCAGGATAAGGACACTGGATGTCCCGGGGCTAATCGCTTCATCTTAAACCGACAAGAGATGTTGGAAGAAGCACGAGACAACCTTGAGAAGGTAGCTCGCCGCATAAAGAAATATGCAGATGCTAAGCGAAGGCCGCTTGAGTTTAATGTTGGGGACAAGGTTTTGTTGAAACTTACTCAGCAAATTTGGAAACGAATTAGTAGCAATTTCGCTCAACTGTCCTTAATACCCAAGTATGACGGACCCTTTGAGATTCTCAAAAAGATCGGTAATATAGCATATCGATCAAACTTGTCTGAACGGTTGAAAGTGCATCCCACTTTCCACGTTTGTTTCCTTAAGCCCTACTATCCTAATTTGGACAAGTTGCACCCACACGTCCTAAGGAATCCTCCCACAGTACAGAAGTAATTCGAAAGAATGTGGGGAAGATCCTTGATAGAAGGGAAAAGAGGAAAAGTAAGAAAAACCAGAGGGTTGAATACTTAGTTCAATGGAAGGGGCAAAGCGAGGTCGAAGCTACGTGGGAGAGAGATATTAACCTCTGGCAGTTTGAGGATAAGATTCGTGAATACTTGACGAGGGCATCAAGTTCATCGGGTGGGGGAAGTTTGTAAGACCCTTTTTTCCTGGGCATGGGAATGCCGCCGAGAGACTTGTCTTGACAAGGTCTTGACAAGCAATGGGATGGATAGATACTAAGTGAGTCGGACCAGCGTAGCCTTGACATGATGAATGACAAAGGCCAAGGGGTAGACTTGGCTAAAGACAAGGCTGCGGGACTTGTCGATGTTCGGAGGCATTCAGACGACGCTTGACAGGACGCTTGCTTTGATGGGGGCAAAGCGTAACACCAATCAGTTGTGGCATGCCAAGGAAGGCTGGCATGCCAAAGCAGTCTGGCGTGCCTAAGCAGCTTGGCGTGCCAAGGCAGCCTGGCATGCCAAGGTAACCCGGCATGCCAATGCAACCTAGCTAGCCAAGGAGAGATGGCATGCCAAGACTGTCGGCTGTCGAGGCATGCTAGCATGCCAAGTTCACAGGGATGCCGAGTTAGCTGGCATGCCAAGTCCATAGGTGGACTCCAGCTGGGTAACCGCTGACGGTTATAACTGTCGGCAGTTACAACTCCCATTCGGTTGAGGCAGGTTTTTAAGTTCGGTGAATTTGATTCTTTGAGAAAGCTTCCGCACTAACGAAGTCAATATCTATCCTATCCAAGGTGACGGTTGAGAATAGCTAATTATCTTCACCCAGGCAGTGGGGGTCTTGTCCCTGCCATCTATTATAAATAGTCCCTTGTCCCTAGGAAGATGTATGTTGCCTTTAATGATATAATACTTGAATGTAAAGCATTGTATCTGGATTGATTAATAAAGATAGCGTTGATTTGCCCCTTACGCTTGTGTATTATTATCATTCTTTGTGCGTACAATTGTGAAGGCTTAGTCGTGTTGTGAACTTGGCCGTCGCACAGCGGAAAAACTCGTAATTTACTAAGGACAAATTTTACCCTGTAACATATTACTACTTGCCTTTGCCTCTTGGAACATATTGATGTTGGATTCTCGCTTAGGGGTAGAAACTAAAAACCTTAAGCTTGGGTTTCCCCTTGATGCTGTCATCTTCCCAACCCTAATGTTGTTACTTGCCCAAGCAGTCATCTGGTGCTTTTGTCAATGTTCTTTGTAAAATTGGGGACAATGCAAAGGATAGATGTAATTTGAAATTTGAATACAGGCAAATATAGTGTTATTATCCACGATCATTGTCTACAATTGTAGATTGGCTACATGGTGTTTTTGTCACTAGTTTTGTGTCTATTATCTTGGCATGAGTCGAATTAACACTTTTGTATATTGTTCAATAGAACAACAGCAAAACTAGAATTGAAAAACCAAAGACATGTCGAAACCGGAGCAACTAACTTGGGAACTTTTTCATTGAAAGAACTTGGGGTAAACAAACATGAAGAACAAAAGAAGCAACTGTAATCACTTTCATATAACCACACAAACAATAACTAAAAGCCAGCAAGAACAAAAGAAGAAACAAACACAAACAGCAATCATGAGAATCGCTTTTACATAGACTCGGTTTTGGATACATAAAGTATTTACATACGAAAAAGATCTTCAATCTAAAGAAAAAATCAATCCAATCTGATATAACCATGTACCCAATTGCGAAACTACTCATCCCTCTGTTCTCATTCCTTAATACATTTCATAGGCACCTCACAAACATAAAATTTGCATGTACATACGAAAGGAGGAAAAAGAAAGAGAAACTATTGGGATCAGTTTCGGCCTTTTAGTTCAAGAAGTCGATAAATGTTTCAACAGAGCATCTGCAGACTCCTTTGCAAAATGCTTCTGCCTGAGCTTTACATAGGGATATCCCATAAACGAGAGAAAATGTGCAGGCTTTGAAAACGAAACGATTTCATACCACACTTGATTCTTCTCATCCAGCTCCACTGAGAATCGCTCTTCCCCGGCCTGAATTCAGAAAAAGAAGCGGACCGAAAAAATGGCTAATTTTTCGAATGCGAGTATCGTCAAATGGTGAAAGAATGCAAATTCTATTATGGCACCGTCCTTGCAGCGTTACCTTTTTAATATTTTGCCGACTAATAAGTGATATTAGATTGATGTTTTGATATGAGTGAGCCTAATAATTTGTCAAACGATGACTTCGCCTCTATGTTCATAAAAGGTCACCGCAAAATGATGTCTTATGATAAATTTATGTTGAAACGGTATCACGTAAGACTTATTGGTGAAAGAAGACGTACCAGTAAGTGACCTTGAAGAGTGCCACTACCAAAGCTGAAAGAGGCGTTCCCCTTCCTCTGACTACTCTTGTCCTCGTTAACATATGCTATTTGAAGGGGCATCATCAACCACGGGAGGAACTCTTTGACACAAACACAAAACTTCGTCCCGGGTTTCACAGGAGTTGTGGGCTCCACAAATGTCCACTTCATTTGGAAATGCCTGTGCACGAATTGCTCCGATCATTAGGGTTTCCTATGCTACAAACCAACACAACAACAACTTCTTCCAGTCCGGGTCTAGCTTTTGCGAGCTCTAGACAAATCCAGAAGTAGGCAACCTTATTGCCTCTACGACTATAGCTGTTTGTGGAGACACTGATTCCAGAAGACCCACGAGGAAACCACAACTCTCAAAACATTTTGCTGTTGAAAATCTTTTGGAGAAACAGAATTACCAAGAAAATAAGCACCGTGGCGTAGATGATAGTGATATAAGTATAACTACCTCCAATTCTGAAGTGCATCCTTTCCTTTCTGGTATGTATCCAATCCAAAACCAATCGGGACACGAGCATGGTTAAGCACGAAACCCTCCTCCAAGAGCTCCTTATCTTTCTCAAGAGAAGAAATTGGTCGCGATGTAGCTCCTTGATGTTTAATATCATAATTGAACGAACTACACCTACATCATTTTTTTTGGCAGCCGAGAAATTTCAGTTGAAGCAAAAAGACAGAACAAAAGAACAATGATAAAACTTTTATATGCCACCGAGTCTCATTCGCATTCGGTGTTATCAATAATGTTTCACTCATAAAGAAGTTTCTTCACTGGGATGATGCAAGTAGGATGTATAGTCCAACTTATGCTAATACAGATCAGTATTGGTAAGTACTGTCCATACTTCGGTACATTTTGAATGGGGACGTATAAATAGAAGTGTAGAATATATCGATACTGGACGTGGTTTTGAAGACTTGGAAACGTTTATATAAAAACTTAAATAAGCAAGGTGCAATCGTCATTCACTACAAGGGTCAGGATTTACTTCTCCAGGCAAGCTTTTTGATCTTTGGGAGACGGGCGATTCCAACATAGGAAAACCATTTTCCAACAATCCTACCAAGAGTAAACACCATTTTTAGACTCTGAAATTGGATCCATTTATATACTAATATAAATAACGAAGAAAGAAACTTAAAATGAGACCAAAATAAACAAAATCCCTGCATCCACTCACTTTGAACATAAAACGACACAAAGAAGAAACTTTAGATGAGAATGTAAACTTCATCAAGTTTCATCGCAGCTTCGACCATTCCAATTGAGTAAATACTATTGAGGATAAATAGATCGATTGAACTATCGTTGGGTTATGGTTATTTGGGAAGACGATAAACTAATCAATTTACATGGTATCTGGCCTATTGAAAACCCACCCAAAAAAAAAACAAACGAAAGAAAGAAAGAAAAGGGGGAGCAAAAACAAGGACAGATAGATAAGCATATATTATCGTCATCTCAAGTCTTCTACTCCCATCCTCTCCTATATTCTATATCCAAGCACTCATCCAATTCCCCGAAATCCTCATAATTTCCACTAGTGTCCGCAAAAATTCGGGTCCAGGTCAAATTCAGGTAGGCCAAATTGATCAAATGTCAACATTTGGACAAGATATTGATGACCATTACCCAGTTTCTATCAGGTCGGACAATTTGGACAAATGTAAATTCGGGTAATAATCAGGTTCAAACAATGGAAATATGAGAAACATTGTGTCCGAATTTTCTGTCATTCAGTCAATATTAAATTGGGACGAAAAATCTATGACCAAACATGGTTTTTTCCGGGTCCGACAAATCAGCTATTTGAGTCGGACGAATTTTCGATTGTCCACTGTTCCTAAAAATTACAATCGCATACACACCCTTCCATTAGAACCCTTTACTATGCCGGATATAATCACTGAGCACACAAATCAGATCATCCACCATTCATAAAAAACTTCAAGTCTTCATCTCAATGTTCAACACCCAAAAATCAGTACAAAAGTTCAAAAGTAATACCCACACATTCAGCAGCAACAAAACAAGTACATTTTAGCACCCAATTGTGTAAATCCATCACAGAATTAGGGCAACAAAATCAATTCTGAGTGGAAGTTTTCATGGCAACATCCAAATTTCAAGTTACCCTTCTGATTTCCCAGCAAGAAACAATTTAGCAACACTTCAACTGCAATTATTTACGAAGAAATTAAACAGAATGTTGCCCAGAAACCTAGCTTTGACATGCAATTACTAACGAGGCAGGATGAAAATTTGGATTAATCAGCACAGAAAAAAAATGACACCGAAGAGCACAGAAAAAAGAATCGAAGAATGGGAGATTAGGAGGGCAGAGGGAATTACTTACCAGAGAAACAAATTAAGGAGTTCTTGTGTTGTCTGCCTGAGATTGAGACAGTGATGAGGTGTGATATGAGGGTCACTGGGTGAGTGAGAGATGAGACGAGTCACGTTTGGTAAAAATGGCTGACAAAGGGGATAAAACTTTCTTTAGGAAGTTTATCCAACTCATCAAGTGGATCAAATTTTCTTATGTTTGGTAATAGGGAAATTGGATTCTAATAATACGAACTTTTGGCTATATAAAATTTAATAATGCGAACTTTCGATTTGGTTCTGAATAATATGAACTTTGACCCCCTGTTGCCCCCAATAACACGTCACCGAGTTAAGATTTACTTAACTCGGTGACAGTCCTAGCTGGCGGCGGAGGAGATGAATTTAGTCAATTTTGACTTGCCCAATCAACAATATTTGTCCACGTCATCCTCCCTCTCTCTTTCTCTCTCTTCTCTCCCCTCTCTCCTCTCTCTCTTCGTTGCAGATTTCCAGTCCCTTCCAACTTCTTCTTCTTCCTCCTTCTTCCTTCTTCTTCCATCATCACCCTCATCCATCTCCACCACTATAAAACTTTCAAACCACCATTACTACCACCACATCTCACCATCGCAGCCACCAAAATACCACTCAACCACCTTCACTTCCACCACCATCCGCCCCAAAAAACCACCCAACCAGGCAACCACCTTCACAGAACACATAAACAAATCGAACCACAATTTGCAAAACTCAACCTAGAAATTGAGAGGAGAGAAGAAGAAGAAGAAGAAGAAGAAGAAGAAGAGAAGAACAACAACAACTTAACCCAGAAATTCGACGAGAAAAAGCACGATTCTTGACAAATCGA
The DNA here is from genome assembly GCA_029582165.1 of Portulaca oleracea. Classification (NCBI taxonomy): domain Eukaryota; kingdom Viridiplantae; phylum Streptophyta; class Magnoliopsida; order Caryophyllales; family Portulacaceae; genus Portulaca; species Portulaca oleracea. The sequence continues at coordinate 19,596,188 of CM055892.1, forward strand.
TTTCTTTGTATTCTTCACCTTCAATTGTGCTCTTCTGTTCTCTCAACCTCTGCTTCAATTCACTCCAAAACCCTAGTTATTGAATTCCTCAATTCACGCTTACTCACATGATCCCGCCCCATCTTTTTTGAATTTCGTCGTCCGATTTGGTTCTGTTCACTTGTCAGATTACAGCTGCCCATGGTTCAAACTCTACAATTTAGTACTTATGGTCGAGGAACAATGAGTGATTTGTGATAACATATGATGAATTCGAAGTGAATGAATGTTGTCATGACAATTCGGTTGATTTCAGAGTTTGCGTCTCTAATTTGCAGGTGCTCTGGATAATTTCAATAACCTCAACCAAATACCCAGAAATGGGAATGTTGAAAAAATTTGCCCAGAAATGGTGCTTGAATTTTCTTGTTCATGGTGCTTCTTCGAATACAAGAAATCGACCTTCAATTCGACCTTCAACGTCTTCGTCATCTTCTTCATCTTCTCAGTCTAACTCTAACTCTAATTCTTCTGCTGCTGTGTCACCCAGAGTCACGCATTCAGATTTTCCCTAATTTCATCGAATTCGCTATTGTCTGTGTTTTGTTTCGATTTGATGCTGATGTGCCAGTTTCAGTTTGGAAATTTGCCCATTTCAGTTTGGTATGGAGAGAAGAGGAGGAGAAGCCATGGCCATGGCTGTCTGGTGGATCAAAGAAGACGACGGGAAGAGAGAGAGAGAGGAGAGAGAAAGAGTGATGACTTGTCAATTTTTTAAGTCAATGGGTGACATGACATGGTCAAACATCAAAAAAAACGTGCCGCCACAGCCAACTCATTTCCCCGACAAGTCAAGAAAAAGGTAACTCGGTGACGTATTACTGGGGGCAACAGGGGATCAAAGTTCATATTATTCAGAACCAAATCGAAAGTTCGTATTATTAAGTCTTATATGGCCAAAAGTTCGTATTATTAGAATCCAATTTAGTTAAGTGGATCTAATTTTTTAAGTCAATGGGTGACATGGCATGATCAAATCGAAAGTTCGTATTATTAAGTCTTATATAGTCAAGAAAAGGAAGGAGAAGTTTGTAGATAGGACCCAATATTTTTTTATTAAGTGGATCAAATTTTCCTATGTTTGGTTACATAATAAGGAAGGAGAAGTTTGTAGGTGACACTCAATATTTTCCCATGGGGAAATGTTGGAAATTTTTTTTTTCCTGTGAGAAAATAAACTATTATGGTATATTTTCCCAAAATGTCCATGAAAAAATACTTTATAAATTTTATACATAAGGGTATTTCAGACATTTTAAATAAACGTTTCCACAAACTTTTCCATATTTTCAAATATAAACCAAACATTGTAATGTTTTCTTTCCCGGGGAAAATTTTCTCGAAAAAAACTTTCCCGAATAAAAGTTTCCTGGGAGACATTTTCCCAGGGAAGAACCAAACACATCCTTAGCGAGTTTTTCATGGGAAGCATTTTCCCAACAAATATTTTCCTTGCAAAATTTTACATAAGAAAGTGTGACAAATTGTGTGCCCTCAGTAAAAAAAATTTCAAAGTCAAAATACATTTAAGGCCCTGTTCTTTTATATAGTGTGGTGCGGTGCGGTATCATAACTCACTATATTACACGATATTCTTTCGCACTTTACGACAATCATTACCAATATATTTCCTCACTTTTGTTCTCTACTTTTCACATTCTCTCTACTCACTGTTTAGGCTCGGTTTTTGAGCCTAAATCTCGCCTTTTCACTTGGGAGTTGAGCTCGTTTCTTCCTTTAGGTGTGTTTGGTTGGAAGGGAAATGATTTCGAGGAAATCGTTTTCCAGTAGAAATGATTTTTCAAGGAAAATAGTTTTCTATGTCAAATTTTCCTTGTTTGGTAGAAGACAAATCATTTTTTTTTGGAAAATGACCATATATGTCACGATAAGCAGCGATATATGTTACAAATAAAAATATTTGGAGCTCAATATTCTTATTTGAACTTTTTCTTAATCATTTCTATCGTATTGTGAAGTTTCGAAACAAACTAAATTAACTGATGAAATTGAATTTTGCTCTAAAATTTCAGTTATATTTAACAGCAAAAAATGTCGACAAAAGTGGTGATATATGTTACAAATGAAAATATTTGGAGCTCAAATTTCATATTTGAGCTTTTTTAGTCTATACTATCATATCATAAAGTCTCGATTCAAACAGTTAAGTTTGAATTTTTAAAAGTTTCAGTTAGTTTTAGCGGCAAAAAAATTTGGTATATGTCGCGATAAATGTTATCAGATAAAAATATTTTGAGCTAAAAATTTATATTTGAGCCTTTTTTAATCAATTCTACCGTATTACAAAATTTCTAGCCAAACTGTTGAGGTTGAATTTCACCCTCAAATTTCAGTTAAAGTTAGTTATGAAAATCGATCCAACAATCAAGGGCGGAAAATATTTTTTCTGGGTTGAACAAAGGAAGTAAATTTCTATCTTTAGAAGAAAATGTTTTTCTTTGAAAATGATTTTCCAAATCCTTTTTGTACCAAACACTAGAAAATTGGGAAACCCCTACAAAACACACCCTTAATAAACGTATCTTAGTTTGCTTTTCGTTATTTTTGTAGGTTAATTCAGGATAGATTCGAGGAGTTGTAGATTGATCGCGCTTAGACTCCACCTCGGGACACCAAGGATGCCACCCGGGTGCTGAAAGGACGGCCCGGAGCTACGAAACCAAGATGAAGGAAAACCCAAGGCAAAAGGGTCAAGAGCCCAAGTCTCTAAAAAAGTCACGATCATTACCCCCAAGGGTAGCGCCCATGACCAAGGAGGCAGCCAAGAAAGGCGAAATTGCCGAGAAAGGTCACGGTCGCTACCCCCAAGGGTAGCGCCTGTGACAAGGAGTCAGAAAGGATCACGCAAAAACGTCGAGAGGGGTCATGTGGTCGTTACCCCTGAGGGTAGCACCCGTGACCAATTTTGGAGAATCTGAAGATTTCCCTGCCCAGAAAGGTAGCGACCGTGACGTTCCCTAGTAGCGCCCGCTACCCCGGCAAAGAATTGAAAATCTCGAAGGGAAATCGCCTCACGGGCGTGATGTCTGAGGTAGCGCCCGTGATGACTCTGCCTTCCCAAAAAAAGAAGTCAAAACGACTGTGTTTCATGTTATTTTCTCCCTTGCATATATATATATTCTCTCCCTAATTAAACCTAACAACTTTTATCACATGATACTATATAGATTTCCTTTCTCTCTTCTTCAAAGACATCATTATTATACTTATTTTGGAGATTAATGCAAGCAAGAGGTTATTATTGAAGACTTTATATTCAAGCACGTTGGAATCTTTCTTTTTATGTTATTGTCATCCTAGTTCATCATTTGGGTAATACTCTTTAATCTCTTTTAATGTTTATTTAGTTAACCTTAGTTGTTGTTAACCTTTATTTTCTTGCTTTTATGTTCTTGGTTGTTGTTAGTTAATGCTTGCTTAAGTGTCTAATCTTGTGTTTATCCTTGTTCCTCCCTATTCCTTTTCTTTTTTAGTATCATGTCTTGGGTTCATGAGTTATATTTGATAGTTTTAGTGAATGTTGGGATGATTATGCCTTGTTTTATGAGGTTTTTCATTTAGTGACTCTCTAAGCTATGGGGTTTAGTTAGAGGCGGGAGTTCGCTAAACCCATTTAAACATGGTCTTTAGGGTAGTTAAATGGAATACTTGAACAACTCCTCATTCATTTAGGGGACGAGTTCGGGTAGGGTGAATTGCATCTTGAGCCCTTAAGGTGAGTCCTCATTCACTTAATGGACAAGCTTTGAGGGCCAATCCGGAATAGCCTCGTGAGAGGCCCCAGAGTGGCTTTATCTATGCAATAACTCAACCTCTATCTAGGCCTAGTGTCCTTACCGAGACTACTTCATGTTAGAGTGACCATTAGGTGGTGAAAACTGACCCTCGAGTCTCCCTTCTCCTTGATTAAGTTCTTGTTTTTAATCTATCTTATTTGCCTATTTTGTTTAGTTTATTTCCAAGTTATCATATCTCCATTTCGTTTCTTTTCACCTCAAATTAGACCTCGTAGTGAAAGATTCAACATAAAATGCTCCTTGCTCCCTGTGAAAAACGATATTAACCCTGGCTGTGCTATAGCCTAACAAAATGGCGCCGTTGTCGGGGAGCAAAAGTCCCTTTTAGTCCTTTTAGACACTACGTGAGTTTAGTTTAAGTGACCCTTTCCCTTACTGAATCGAGTCTAGACTCCCTAGGGTCACTTATGTTTGTTTTTTATTCAAGTGCATGCGCAGGAGATATCAAGTATCAATTGTACAGCTTGATCCTGAGATAGAAGCTACTACTCGAAGGAATAATGCTAGCGCTCGTAGGCGACGCCGGGAACGACGACATCGAGGCGCGATAGCAGAACCTCCTCCAGAATCCCGTACGCTCCTCTCCTTTTTCATCACCCTCAGCAGTGACGGGAGGGTTGCCCATCGTTCTACCCCCTCTAGAAGAGGAGACGGTCTTCTAAGTCAAGCCCAACTTCCTCAATTTGATCGAACAGTCACAATTTCATGGGCTCGATTCGGAGAACCCCATCCGACACATCTCGAACTTCACCGAACGATGCGGAATGATCAAGATGGTCGGGGTTAGCGATGAGTAGATTAACCTCAAGTTTTTCCCGTTCTCTCTCTAAGAAAGCAAGAGGTTGGCTCGACAATTGCAACCCGAATACCTTCGAGACTTGGGAGGCTTTAAGCCAAGGATTCTTGAGGAGATTCTTTCTTCCCATGGAGACGGCCCGACTTCGATCTGAGATCGTCAATTTCAAGCAACAACCGAGAGAGTCCCTCTTCGAGGCATGGGAGCGCTTCAAAAGATTTCAAAGAGCTTGTCCACATCACAACCTCTCAACTCACCTCATTCTGCACACATAGCCTTACTATAAAAGAACATAGCTTTACTATGGTTGTTGCCAACCATCACAGTATGGTTATTGTAGACGATCATGGGTTATGGATCCTAAGAGATGATTTATGAAGCAAATGGACCATAAAGTTACAAGCAAGTCTACGATGTTCCTATTTGTGAGAAATATCAATTTTAATTATTTTTAATATTTTTGTTGGATACAATATATATGAAATTTGTTTATAAACCACTCAAAATATAAAACAAAAACTTTAAAAAAAGGAAAATTCCAAATAGTAGGCACCAACCATTGAGTATTCCAAGTTGTCTATACCTTTTTTTACATATTCTAAACGGTAGGCTTAATAACAAAAAATATTCATTCTGTAGGCCTTGTTTGAAACTATCCGTTAAGTATATAAAAAAATGAACAGCAAAGAAGATGAAGTTTTGGTTCCATCTCCTCCCCAACCTACTTGCTGCAGTCGCATCCTTGTCAAAAAGTGGGCAGATTCCGACCAATTCTTGAGTTTAATGGCAAGAATTCCCGTACTAGCTTGCTTCAACACATACTAAGTGAGACACAAATTATTAAATCTCTTGCATCTGTCAATCAATTTCACAAAAATCAAACCCAGAATTCTACAGATCAGAAAGAAAAATAGGGGATGAGAGAGAGAGAAAATAAAAAATAGAGACATAGACCAACAAGGCATTTATGAAATCAGCAGAGCAAGAAGCTGAAGAACAGAGCTTCGTCAGAATGCAAATGACGAGATCTTCTGGTAAATTTTCAAATGGGTCTGAATATTTATGGTAATCGACGCTTAATCTCGCCCTTTTTCGATTATTCACCATGGATTCTCTTTTGATGTTCTTCATGGGAGTTTTTGAATCAGATTGAGAACAACAATTGGGGGTTTGTTTTCAGAGGAGCATTTGGAGATTCAAATTGGGTTTGTTTTGATTGTGATTTGTGATTAATGGGTGGATTATACAGCTTTGGTCGGAAGCGGCCCATTTTTTGACAGAGGATGCGACCGCAGCAAGCAGGTTGGGGAGGAGATGGAGCCAATACTTCATCTTCTTTTCTTTTTTTCTTTTTGCTTATACTTAACTGACAGTTTCAAACAAGGCCTACAGAATTGAATTTTTTTTGTTATTAAGCCTACCATTTGGAATATGTAAAAAATGTATTGACAACTTGGTATGCCCAATATTTTGTGCCTACCATTTGGAATTTCCCTTAAAAAATTAAAATTGACATTTCTCACAAATTGGAACCTCATAGTCATAATCTTGCTAGGAACTTTATGGTTTATTTCAGCGGCGGATCCAATCATAGGAGTTAGGGGTGTCCATTTGATAATAACTAACATTACATATATTTGAAAGAGAATATATAATATTGTCCCAAATATATAACAGACTATTTGATCTCTTTTTTTATAGATAGTGGAGCTGTTGTATTAAATTGAATACTCTTACTGATATTTTGAGTCTTTTTTTAGGGTGTCCACTCAACATAAATATAAACTATCCTCCTAAATTATAATAAAATATTTAGTTATTTTTCTGAATTTGGGGTGTGCATGGACACCCTTGAGCCTAATACAAATCCACCCCTGTTTCATTTGCTTCATGGACCATCCATTAGAGTCTATAACCCAACAATCATAGTGATCATGATCCATCCACATATTGGTTAGACATATTGTGACCAAATTCTTCAATGGGACCCAATCAACATGGCCTAAGAGAAACTCATTCCTTTTGTCGTTGGTGAAATGTCTTGCATATCCCTATCCGTATGTCATATAAATACTCCCATTAATATTTATGTTTTGGCCAATCATTCTACCTCATTATTACAATATCTTGAACTCACACTTCTTTTTCATTTTTAATGAAATCATCTCAGTATCTCACTCACATCCCTCAATCTCGAAACACTCGCTTTCCTTAGTATTTGATAATTATCCTAGATCATCGTGCTAATTTGAGCATCGCAGAGACGTTCCTTGGATCAAACACACAAGGTGTGCCTTGTTTGAAGATCAAGAGCGTTGCGTGAATCTAATTTTGCATCAGAAGCATGACAAGCTGCTCTCAGACTCTTTTCCATGTTCTGATTTATATTGAAACAATATAGATCTACCTCCATATAAGCATTCCTTTTATAGTCATTGTTGGCCAAAGTTAGGGATGATAGTAGGGCGGGGAATCCTCGTACCTGTCAAGGCCCCGCCCCACTCTGGGTAAAAATCACTGCTCCTAATGGGGACAGGGATGGGAATGGGGCGAAGAATTAAATCCGGTGCGGGGACGGGGCGGGGATGGGAACAAAAATTTTCCCATCCCCGCCCCCGTTTCCCTGCTCAGGAAAGTTACCCACCACATATTCCCCGTCCCTGTCATCAATTTCTTTTAAAATATATAAATACTTTTTCTATATTAAATTTATATGTATAATTTCAGACAATTTGTAATTTTAGTTAAAGCGTATATAAACAATTTATTCTCTATAACAATAATTCTTCATTTTCACTCCATAATTGTCTTAATTTTGATTTTAATCTCATACCCCTAGGCCCCGCTAGGTTTGGGTACCCGATGGGAATGGGGATGGGAATGGCGGAAGATTCCCCCAACGAATAATAGGGTGGGGATGTGGTGGGATGCTCGTGCGGGGATAGGGACGGGGAATCACTAGTAGAATTGGACCCATTAAACGTCTGAAATTGGCGTCTGATATGGGTATAAACAGACGCCTAAATGGTTTTGGCGTCTGATTTAAACTAACGCCAAAACCCTAAACGCCATTTGTAAAAAGGCGTCTGTATTTGGCGTCTGTTTAAATCAGACGCTAAAAACGTGAGTCTGTTTCAAACGGACGCCAAACACAGACGCTGTTTTTATAGTCAACGAGGTGGTGTGTCAGACCAGAATGACGTCTGTTTAGGAGATAACAGACGCCATATTGCAGCGAAAATGGCGTCTGTTGATGCCCATAACAGACGCCATGTTACTCTACTGAAATTAAAAAAAACGTGAATATAGAAATTCCAATTTAATAATTACAATATATAATATATTTTGTTGGTTCTAATTTTAAAATAGAGCGAAAAAATATTTTTTTTATTTGTAAGAAAATTGTGTAAAAAGAATTGTGGAGACATTAATAATGAAAAAAAATATTTTATATAATAATAAATGATATATATCTCCAATTCATGCATGTACAATTTTCATATATAGAGGCTTTCAAAAAAAAAAACAACAATTTCATATATACATATATATATATACATTTTATAGAAATAACAACAAAATGGTAATGAATATATATTTAATAGTGTTCATTTTTACACAACTTTCATACATTAAACAAGTAAAAAAATATATATACAACTTTAATAATGTTGATTTTTATAACTAATAGAATACAAAAAAAAAACTAAATTACAAATAATATATATCTTCAATATTTTTCAATCTTCATTTTTCATTCTTCAATGTTCAATCTTGTATCTTCCATCTTCAATCTCCAATGTTCAATTTTCAATTCTAAAATTTCCAATTCTTCAATCTTGCATGGATTTGTGGTGGTGTGAAGATGAGAGAAATGAAATGGAGATGGGATGGAAAAAATTCGGAGGGAAATTTGAAAGGGTTTGGTTTATATAAATAACTGAAAATGGCGTCTGTTTTGGTGGCCAAACAGACGCCATTTATGTGTCAGTTGGCGTCTGTTTGGTGGCTAAACAGACGCCATTTTGGCTTTAATTTTATTGAAAATGATCTTGACCGGCTATATATATATATATATATATATATATATATATATATATATATATATAATAAATAATAATAATAATATTATTATTATTAATACTATTATTATTATTATTCTTAATATTAATTATAACAACTAATTACGTACGTATGTATACATATTTTAGTTATAGTTAATTATTAATTATTATTATTGTTAATTCTAATTTTTTTTAACTATAGGTATATATATCATATCTAGCTAGATAATTTAATTTATATATGTTACATTGTTAATTATGTTGTTAATTATTATTATTCTCATGTGTACGTACGTGTTATTATATATATGTTGATTAAGTTAATTAATTTGTACGTATATATATGCAAAAATATAATGAAAAAAATGTTGATGTTTGGATTAAATGTACAAGCTAAGTACGTACGTATATATAATTAAGAATTAAGAAATAGTTTAAATGTTCATATAACGTAAAATACAATCAAATTGATTAATGTTGAGCGACATCGTCATCAGTTTCACTCTCCTCCCCATCGTTGTCATCATCACCCTGATCAGTCGTCGACGATATGGAATGCGACGCTTTCCCGATACAATGACAAATTGGAATGGTATGAAATACAATCAAAATGAAATAAGTAATTATTGGAACATGTAAGTAATTTAATGTTCTGATTATGGAAAAAAATGTTTACCTGGGTAAGCATATAACGATTCTTTGGGAGGAACGGTGGGCTGAGGTTGTGGGGGTTGAGAGACGGGGGTCCGGCGAGAAGTGCGGCGGCGGGGCGGCGGTGGAGGAGGCTGTCTAGTGTATGGCACTTGACTTCCAGAGGAAGATCCAGCGATGAAAGGGGCTTCCCAGTTATCAGCTACTGGCTGCTGGTACATTCTTTGCATTTGCAACATTTGTTGCATTTGCATTTGTTGCATTTGCCTTACTTGTGCCACCATGGCTTCTTCTGTTCGGCGATGTTGTTCCTCTAATTTTCTCAGGACGTCTGCCTCCATTCTGCGCCTTTCTTCATCATTTTTTTGCCTTTCTTCCTCGAGTTGACGCTGAAGCTCTCTGTTCATCTCCGTAATAGAGGCTCGGATGTCGAAGCTATCGGAGTCATTACGACATCGTGGCCGTCTCCTCGATGCGATGTGGGGGAACTGCGTTTTCATAGCTACCCCCACAATCCCCATGCCTACGACGTGTCCCCGACTTTGCAGTTGTTTGTCAAGTCAAAACTCGTCTTCAGACATGATGGGAGTAACTGGGAGTAACTGGTTGACCGTCCTCCCGCTGTTTTGCCGCCAACTCCCTTTTGTACGATTCATAATCTCTATGCATCGTCTCCTAGTGTATACATAGAAAGAGTAATTGGAATAAGCGAATTAAAGTTAATGTTCGTACGTATGTATATAATAATTTAAATATTGAATGATGAAGGTACTTACTCCAAGCTGCCTGAACTTATCGTGCACCCACTGATCGGTGCCCTGCTTCATATGGGTGGCTTCAAATTGTTCCCATATGATAGGGTCTTTTCCATCGTTTTTTAATTTCTGTACGTAAGTGCATATACAAACGTTAAATAGTTTGGGGTTTGTACACTAGTTAAACCATATATATGTGCGACGTTGTATATATATAAAGTCATAATTAACTTACCAATTTATGTCTGACGATACCGAATGAAACTGGGCCCCTTGTGTGCGATGGTGGACCCTTATCTTCGTTCATCTTCCTTGCCCGACTCATATTCTTGCACTTTTTAGCGAATTTGGGGTCTTGCCATAGAGCAATGAATTTGTCCCAAATTTCGTTGTCGACAATCCATTTTGGTTTGCCTCTCCCCGCCAACCATCGCTTTTTTGACTTGCCGATAGCATCTGCGAACTGTTTTTGAGCCCTCCTAATGAACCAATCATGTATATATGCATCATGTTGCTCCTTCCACCAGAATTTTTTCTACATTTAAACCATACATGAAGAATTAAACATGCAAATAAAACAAAATACATCATAACTTTGAATTAATAAACCATGAAAAAAATTTGGCATAGTTTCCCCTATAAATGGACAATTATCCCTCATTTTACATACACCAATTCATATTAATATATCTCAAAGGCCACAGCCGGATAACCATACACAAACATACACGCATTATACACAAAAATACACCAATTCATGTACGTGTAGCTACATCATGCACGAATTAAACATGCAAATCAAACAACCTACATCATATTAATTAATATATCTCGTCTCGTTATGAAAGACAACGTACGTACACAAAATTTAAGCATGAAAAAAATGTGAGGGTTTTACCTTGAACTCTTCATATATCAACTCATGCATCCCCCTAGGCACTTTACTCCATGTTGGCTAAAAGCCTCTAAAATTTTGCTTCACTATGTCCATAATGGCCCTGGCTGCGTGTGCCCCATAAGGCGCCACACTTAAATCAATTAGAAATGAAACTTCGGTTAGAGGGCATATAAAATTATACTTAAACACAAATTAAGTTACAAATGCATAATCAAAGTTCATATTGATACTCACGCGCCATTACAAGGTTCAATGATATACTTCCCATCTGACGTTCTTTGAGCATCCGCCCGAACGTCCAGCTGAATTCGATAGCGTTCACTAATATCATTCCCCGACGTTTGGGTGTCGCCCTCCCCTTCAGTCTTGGGACCCCCCTATTCGGTCTGGGTTCCATCCCCTTCAGTGTGGTCAGTTTGGGCACCCCTCACATCAGTTTGGGCCCCCTGAAGCCCTTGATTATAAAACTCGTCCATCGTCTCGTTCGCTACTGGCACACTGCCCGCAAAGAACGGAATGAGATCCAAGGTGGAGGGGTCTAGCTGTGAAAATATTTCATAGTTGCTCCCCTGAGGTTGAGTAGCAGCTTCAGGGACATGATCAAATTGGGGAATGTATGGTGACTGTGGGGCCGACGATGAACCACCCCTGGCATTAGGTCTAGACCCACCATGGGTCCGACCTCTGCGGGATTCCTCTCTTCCTGTCATAATGCAACTGCAAAATAAAAGTAGAATAAACATTGAATTAGTATCAACTTCCACGAAATAAAATAGCAAGTAATATGAATTAGTAACAACTCCCACAAAATACAATGCATTAACAGAGATCGTAACACAAATAAATATTATTAATGAGATCGACAACACGTTGATTTAGAATATAATAAACATTGAATTAGTTTCACTTAGCAACATTAGATAATGTTTGTTTCAGACACTTGTCACACAGTCAAAATTCGAGTACTATATTCTTATTTAATAGTCGTCGTTGTCTTCATCGTCCTCATCCACTTCATCATCGTCACCATCATCATTTTCGTCATCGTCGATGTCTCCATCGTCCTCATTGGCTACATCGGACGTATTACCATCCACTATTAATTGGGAGTTGTCCATGTCAACAACCTCATCGAACACCCCTTCAATAGCGAGTACTTGTGATACGGTACCGTCGTTGGGGTTGATCGGGACAATCGCTCTTGGTTGATCATCTTGGATGGCCAACGGAAGGGTGAATTGCTTGTACTGTGCATAAGATGATTTGTTTGGAACCACAACCCACCAATTAGCTTTATCTCGTATGCCTGCCGGGTAATTCATGAACAACACTTGGGTTGCGCACCCTGCCAAGATGAATGGGTCGTACTTCCAGTACCGTCTGTCCCTGTGTAATTCAACAAACGGGCATAACCTTGGTGAACGTACACCTCGTACCGGGGTACTGTCAAACCAATCACATCTAAACAATATGCTCTTCTTGTTGACAGGCCCAACATATTCTAGTGCGATGACTTCTTGGAGAACACCGTAGAAGTCATCGACAAATCCACCGCCACCCGTGCCTTTGACACACACCCCAGCACTATACGAAGCCATTGAGTTACTCCTTGCTTGGGTGTGAAATAAGAACCCGTTGATTCAATAAGCACTCCACGTGGTCACTTTAGGGGAAGACATTCGGGCTTATTGGTAAAGGTGTTCATGACGCTCATCTTCGTAAAAACGAAAGGCTTCCCAATTTTCCGACATTTGGAGTAACAGTTAGCTGATTCAATCATCTGTTCCAATTCGAAATAGTATAAATGATATAAATGATTATGATTCTCACAGATAGCTGATAAAACCATTGAGCGAACTCTGCTTTAATAATTTTCATCCAATTGAGTGTCCGTGGTGTTGGGAAATGAAGTCAACTTGTAATTCTGAAACAAGCTGCGCGGGATACAAGCTCATTAATTATATATAATAGATATCAATTCAATCAAGTTGTTAGTGAGCATTGCTTAATCTAAGTAGTGGTTGACTTCTTTGCAGTTCAGTAGAACGTGCAGGTGTGCTGCTTTATACTCTTGATCGCTAAGCCACCTCGTGTTTACACCTCCCACGGGGCTCCCACTGTCCTTGAAAACCGACAATAACGTAGGATCATCCTCGACATCTTCGTTACACATATTTGTTGATGTAGAAGATGATACATTATCCGTCCCAAAGTATGTAGATGCGAATTAGGAAATCTCAAACATGAGGTACGCTTGAGCCATAGATCCTTCAGTGCCTTGTTCTTTATTTTCTTCTTCAACCACCCGAAATACCTCTCAAAGGGATACATCCAACAATATTGAACAGGACCACCAAAGAATGCCTCCTGAACCAGGTGAATGGGCGAGTGTTCCATTACGTTGAAGAAGCCGGGTGGAAATATGGTCCCCGGCTTGCATAATATTATGGGAATTTCTTTTTCAAGCTGGACTAAGTCACCGTGCTTCAATGTTGTGGAGCAGAGGCTCTTAAACCATTGGCTTAACTGAACGAGTGGCTCCAACACATCATCGGGAAGTGCCCAAACGCAGTAACGATTATTCGCATGAACACATGACAGTCATGGCTTTTAAAGTTTTGAAACTTTTTACCTAATGCATCGACACAGTTCGGGAAGTTCGAAGCATAAGCGTCCGGCAAACGAAGCTGTTGTGCCCAGTTACAAATGTCTGTTCGCTTATCCTCAGGAAGAACGTATTTGGATCTTGGCTGTAGGGGTTTACCGTTAGGACCGGGCAATAGATGGAGTTCCGGCTTGTCACATATGTCCTCCACATCCCTCCTTGCATTTCCATCATCCTTTGTTTTGCAGTCCACCTCTATCACCGTGTTTACGATGTTGTCCACAAAGTTCTTCTCAATGTGCATCACATCTAAGTTGTGTGGAACCATGTGATCCTTCCAATAAGGCAACTCCCAAAAGATACTTTGTTTCTTCCAATTATGAGCATTCTCTCTGAATCCCGGGACTACAAAGTCGCCATGGGTAGTCACCTTGGGGAAGTACTTCACCTCCTTGTAGATTTCATAGCCCATCCCCAACTTCTTAACCTTCTTTTTCAACTCATCGTAGTTTTTAGGGACTAGGTTCGGCTGGGGATAGCTCTCGCTCATCAATTCCATGATATCATTCATTGCCTGCTCCGACAAATTGTGCTTCAACTTCTGATTGATCAGTCTCACGGCATTGGACAACTCAGTATGAGTCGCACACCCTTCCCACAGAGGCTGTTGAGCAGATTGAAGCATATCATAAAATTGTTGAGCTCCTGCATTAGGCGCCTCATTCGCCATGATGAAATCATTCATCATCTCTTCCGTTCTATCGATGAATGGTGGCTGATTCGGTTCCTCGTTTGTCGGGGGACTACCTGCAGACGGTTCCCACTCACCTTCCCCATAGTCACTGCTGCCATCCTCATCATCATCGTCACCCCATTCTTCACCATGGCTCGTCCAACACCAATATCGTTCCATAAACCCTCGCCTATGCAAATGTTCTTTAACTTCATCGGGACTATATCCGCTCTTATTTTTACACTTCACACAGGACACCGATACTTTCCAGTCCTCGGATACTCATACGAATTACTCTTTGCAAATTGATCAAACATTTCTACTCCAGCAGCCCATTGTGCCATGATAACCCTCCTATTTGGTTCAAACCTCTGGTACATCCAACGGCGATGTGGGGGCCCATCTATAATGTACGTGAATCTATTCATGAATTTAATTAATAATAAATATATATCCGTCTCAGTACTAAAAAATTAATGATAATAAATTATTCAGTTTGTACTTAAATTCATAATTATAATAGTTTATGTTTAATTGTATTATTCAATAACGTACTCGATTAAATATTATCAAAATCATCCAAACTCAAAACTTTTTTATGGCATCAATAACTAAGCTATGTCACCAGGCAAGAGGATACTGTTATTATCCAAGGAGAGTGTTTGTTAACTGTTAATCTATGGCTGAAAAAGACTTTCATGAGTCGTACCGAATTCTCATTTATTTGTCTGGTTCCCAAAAAGTAGCGTAATCTCAGCAGTGAAATTACGCAAGGTCTATATAGTGCTATGGGAGTTAGACGCATCTGAGATTCGGTACAATGCAGTGTTCTATTGTGCAGCCTGGTGGGCAGCAAGACAAGGCGGATCTGAAAGAGAAGCTAGTAGTGAAGGGTCTAATAGAAATCGTGTTGGACTTTCTTGCATGTAAGATTCATAGGTCCATCAAAGCATTGAATTTGCAGCATTGTGCCTTACTTTGATGGACCTATGAATCTTACATGCAAGAAAGCCCAACACGATTTCTATTAGACCCTTCACTACTAGCTTCTCTTTCAAATCCGCCTTGTCTTGCTGCCCACCAGGCTACACAATAGAGACACTGCATTATACCGAATCTGAGACGCTTTTAATTCCCAAAGCACTATACATAGACCTCTTGCAATTTCATTTCTGAGAATGCGCTATTTTCTGGGATCCAGACAAATAAAGGAGAGTCGACACGACTCATGAAAGTCTTTTTCAGCCATAGATTATCAGAATCCAAACTCTACCTCTTTTTATGACATATATATATATATATATATATATATATATATATATATATATATATATATATATATATATATATATATATATATATAACTAATTAAGATACTATTAATATACATTATCCTACTTACTACTCTACACTACCATCACAAATAACCTATTCACTAATTATGTAGCTAGCTACATAATTAAGCTATGTCACCAGGCAAGAGGATCCTGTTATTATCCAAGGAGAGTGTGTTTGTTAACTGTTAATCTATGGTTGAAAATGACTTTCGTGAGCCGTACCAACTTCTCATTTTTTTTGTCTGGTTCCCAAAAAGTAGCGCAATCTCAGCAGTGAAATTACACGAGGTCTATATAGTGTTCTGGGAGTTAGAAGCGTCTCAGATTCGGTACAATGCAGTGTTTCTATAGTGCAGCTTGAGGGGTAGCTAGACAAGGCGAGTTTGAAAGAAAGCTTATAGTAAAGGGTCTAATAGAAATCGTATTGGGCTTTCTTGCATGTAAGATTCATAAGTCTATCAAAGCATTGAATGTGCAACATCGTGTCTTACTTTGATGGACATATGAATCTTACATACAAGAACCACCAACACGATTTCTATTAGACCATTTACTACAAGCTTCTCTTTCAAACCCACCTTGTCTTGCTACCCCTCAAGCTGCACAATAGAAACACTGCATTGTATCGAATCTGAGACGCTTCTAACTCCCAGAGCACTATACATAGACCTTGTGCAATTTCACTGCTGAGATTGCGCTATTTTCTGGGACCCAGACAAATAAATGAGAGTCGACACGACTCATGAAAGTCCTTTTCAGCCATAGATTATCAGGTCACATCACACACTCTCCTTGTACACTAACAGGATCCAAACTCAACCTCTTCTTATGACATATATATTCTCACTAAGATACTATAAATATAAATTATCCTACTTAAAACCTTAAACTACCATCATAAATAACCTATTCACTAATTATGTAGCTACTGGTTGTTGAGTACTTAAGTAAGTTAAATTGGATGTACGAGACATAATTATTTACATAATTTATGTCTTCATTTGGTGTTATGAGTAATTAAGTTAGCAATTAGATTGGATTAACAACAAATTTCTGCTACCAACTTTAAAGGCTAACTCACTTACTAATAACAACCAAAATCATCCAAACTCAACCTCCTTTTATGACAAGTGACAACTAATTAATACATATAAACTACTCGGAATAGTATACCAACGTAATCCTCTATACTAATGTCATACCAATTAATCAATATACTTGTTCCATGACGTAGTTTCAAATGCTTTTGAAGCATGCTAAACAACATTTCAAAAGTTGAGAAGATATTCCCCAACTTTTCAATTTGTTGATTAACGTCAAACTACAATGAATTTCATGGAATATGTACTTGGTCACATTACCCTAACCCTAAACCCTAAACCCTAACCCATACTAATTACCCTAACCCTAAACTCTAACCCATACTAATTACCCTAACCCTAAACAAACTATTCATAATTAATTACGTACGTACACTAAACAATTTTTTCACAAATATTAACTGATCTATGCATGCTCATAATTTATATATACCCATAAAAATACAATTAACCAAATTAACAATTTCAAAAAATCATACCGGGGCCGACGTACTTAATTAGAAACTAAACAATTATAAATAGTTTATAATTATATTCACTACGTACGTATATGTACAAATTGAATAATAATTTATATATAATAATTTTTTTAATATTATTAACTTATTAACTAAACAACTTAAATTATAAATTCAAGACATACAAATTAAACTAAATGTATTCCTAATTAATTGTATATTACGTACACATGTTAACTAACTAATTAAATCGTTTTTAAAATTCCTAAAAACCATCCTAAAATATAACATATTTTTACTCAACCGAAACACATTATAATTTCCCTCAAATTTAGGACATACTAAACGTTCAAAATTCATATTTATTACATATTAACGTTTATCATAATGCTCAA
This sequence comes from Portulaca oleracea, assembly GCA_029582165.1. Classification (NCBI taxonomy): domain Eukaryota; kingdom Viridiplantae; phylum Streptophyta; class Magnoliopsida; order Caryophyllales; family Portulacaceae; genus Portulaca; species Portulaca oleracea. Next base: position 19,613,837 of record CM055892.1, read on the forward strand.
GTTAAACAAATTTTACATGCATTAATATATATTTTTTTTGGGAACAATAAATATAATAATTCATATTTAAATTTACTTCAAAACATATAAAATTCAACATTATGCTCAACCTAAAGATATTTATATATACTCCTCAACATTATAAATTAAAACTAAAACTAAAACTAAAACTAAAACTAAAACTTAAACATACACACAATTTATTAAACTCAAACTAAAACATACAAACAATACATTACGAACACTATTTTCACAAATAAAATTCGAATTCAACATCCAAAATATATTACAATTCATACAAATTAACTAAAACTACTCAATTTTTCAACGTATATGCACTCAACTAAATTAGATCTAAAATTATACTCAACAAAAACGAAACAAGACTACAAATATTCAAATTTTTTGTTTTTCATCATATTTTAATCAAATTCATACAAATATTCAAACTTTTCATAATAATATACAAATTAGAACATATCTAAAACAAAAATTACCTGGTTTTTTTGATGAACGGCGGTGTGTGCGCTTCTTCTTCGTCGCTCTCGCTCTTGCTTTCTCCTTCTCCTTCTCCTTCGACGACAATGGCGGCCAACAATTACAAACTCCAATTTTTTTTACCGTTTTAGGCAAAATAGGCGTCTGTTTAGGGATATAACAGACGCCAAAATGGGCCCATATTAATGCCGCGGCAGTCGAGGCATGCAGAGAAACAGGTGGGGGTTTTTTTAATATTTTGCAAAAATGGCGTCTGTTTGGACCAGAAATAGACGCCAATATAGAAAAGGCGTCTGCTTCAGGTCCAAACAGATGCCATTTTTGCAAAACAATTAAAAAAAATGAAATTTGACCCCGTTCAAACTGAAAAGTCTGACATTTATTTTACCCCAGATTGGCGTCTGTTTTTAGCAAACAGACGCCATTTTCCTAATAAACTTTTTTTTTATTCTGTTTCTATGATTTAGCGTCTGATGTATTAACAGACGCCAAATCACAGACGCATTTTGACATGAATTCTACTAGTGAATATACCGTTGCACCCACCCTGCCCCATTGCAATCCCTAGCTAAAGTTCTGACAAATTCAGCTTGAAGTCCGTCTTCTCTTAACTACACATCCTCATTCGCATTTTCTTGCACAACATCCGCTTTCTCGAGGGCTGATTTTGCTTCTCTAACCGCAACATAATACTTTCATTTCCACTCCTCTGCTTCCTCTTGAGCGGAGCGAGCTTGTTCATGTGCGTGAATCTAACTTGTCATCATCTTTGTTATCTTTCCACCTCACACCATCTTAATTTTTCCAAGTTCCCAATCTAATGCCAATTGGAAAAACCGAAAAAGAAACTATTAATTGGTGTAAAATATTGACATATTATACAATATGCATTGCTCAAAATAGTAAAATTTTGAAAACAGCACGTTACACGTATACCTCATACAAGAAATTTATCATTAAAAAGTTCAAGTTTTAACATTTTCTTTTCAAAAATTGTCACCATAAAATGTTTTACTTTCTTTTGCTTTTATTGATAAAGTCACAATTTATCAGATTGTTTCTGTTTTGCTCTGTTTGTGTTCTTTGTTTGGTGTTGTTTTCTCTGCCTAGCGGGCTGGACTTTGTCTTGTGTTGGCCTTTGCCGTACCAATCAAAAAAAAAAAAAATCATGCAATTTTAATTATAAAATTTACCGAAACTTCCTTACATCCACACAATAACACCCAACCGATGTTTTCTTTCAAGTATAAATTCCCTCTTTCATGCTTCAAGTTCCATTGTATGCCTTTAAAAAAACAAAAAACAATAACCGGCATTTAAAAAGTGAAGAATAATTAACATGGACAACTCAACATCTCAGAAGATTAGCCACAGTGTTGGTGAGGCCAAGGAAAAAGTTGAGGTAAATATTATCAACCAAAAAAATATTTATATATATGTTTTGTGTACATCTTTTAAAATAAAACTAAATGTTATTGTATTTCATAATTATAAATAGTTTTCTGTAGTTAAATTTGTTGAACGATTTTCACTATTATACTATTAGCCCTATATATATGAATCTAAAATTTGTTGAATGATTTTCATTATAATTTAGCCTTTTTTTTTGTCTGCTGTACAATTGACTAGGGTTACAAATATTGTAGTTTACTGTTTAATGTCAGTCAAATCATACCATATTGGTAAAAGAAAGTTAAAAATCACTATATACAATTGTATTGACCGGTTTAAACAAAAAATTAAAAACAGTCTTTTCATCAAAAAATAAGAAAAAATTAAAAACAGTTACCTATGTATTTGGTTTGACGAAGACTTATTGATTTGAGTTGCTTCTTAATTTATTAACCGTGAAAATAATATGTATGGACATAAAAAGGACTAGTTCCTAGAAAATTTGATGATATAATTTTTCTAAAAAAGGGTGGGAATCATCATTATTTTGTACTAAAAAATGTATTATTGACAAAGTCACATTCAAATAAAATATGTCAACAATATGAGCTATAAATATGCAAATTTAAAGAAAAATTTACTGGAACTTGTTAGCATCCATACAATAAGATCTCACATATTGTTACCAATTTACCACATTTTTGTCAAATAATAATTGTTTTCCTTGAACTATAAAATCCCTTCCTCCCCCTTCAATTTCACCATCTAAGCTTCAGTCTTTACAACATCAAATAACAAAAAGAAATCAGAGGTTAAAAAAAACTATACATAAAACAATGGACAACTCAACATATCATAATCTTAACCAAAATGCTAGTGAGGCTAAGGGTAGAACCCGGGTAACTATTATGAACCAAATCTCCCTCAAAATACAAAAAACGACTAAAGGAGTCTTACATTTTAGTATAATAATTTTAAGGGTCTTATATTATGACAAATAATTGTGGGGTGACATTATTTTTTATGTAATTATTTAGGGGAGACATTCCGGCCAATTTTCGACAAAAAATGGCGCAAAGCGGTGGGTTTTATGTTTAGGCGTGTTTTAAATTGAAGTCTATAGTTAACTTTATCATGCATATACAAGCAAGTCTCTTAAATGATAAACACGTCTAAACATATATAAAACCCACTATTTCGTGCCATTTTTGGCTGGAAATTGGTCGGAATGTCCCCCTTAATCTTCATCAAAAATAATGTGACCCCACAATTATTTGTGAAGATATATGACCCTTAAAATTATTACACCAAAATATGAGCCTCCTTCAGCCGTTTTTTTGCTCAAAATAAGTTTATAAATTTATGCATTGTATTCCTTTGATTAAGAACCAAATTTTAATATTATTTATATACTAATTACGAATATATGTATGTTTCGATTACGTACAGGAGAAAGCTAGCAGCATGGCAAACATGGCTAGCAACGCTGCCAATTCTGCCAAGGAATCTTGCCAAGAGGTCTATTCATTTCCTGATGATTTTATATTTTATAATTCACTACTATATAATTTTGTGATTTTACCACTATCGATCCTTCTCATTATATTCATGAGAACAAATATTTAATGATTTCTTTTTTAATCATAAAAAATTACGTTTCATCATACTTTTAAACTTGGTACTGAAAATATATTAGCTTGTACATATATAAATATTGATTAAACTATGAGATAAAATAATATTATAACATGTATTTTGAATAATGTGGTAAAATAAGCAAGACTTATGTATTATAGTAACTAAATGTAATGCTTGTATGAATTTTATAGGTTGGGGGCCAAATGCAGGAAAAGGCACACAGCACCATGGAAGCAGCCAAGGATGCTGTTGGGATGTCTGGTTAAACAAATGAAGATAATTAGTTTTATTTAGTTGTAATAAGTAATTTAATTAGTAATGTTAACATTAGCATAAAGCTTAGAGGGCCTTTTGCCCATTTTTTTGTGGGCGTTTTATAAACTATAATGTATGTAATTTAAACTAATATCAGCTATCAATCATAGCATATATTTTTTGGGACGGAGTTATTACTTATCATAATGCATTAGTAGGGGTAAATGAGTCAAATCAGCTCACGTGCCTTCGCAAGCCGGTTCGGCGAGAAGCTCGTATGGTGCGGTTCGAGATCAATTCGACTTGACTTGGGCTCAAGCTTGTGAATTAATTAACAAGTCAAGCCCAGTCACGAGTAGCTCGGCTCGTTAGACTTGGCAAGCCCAATAAGCTCATATTTGTATTATACTATTACTTTTAATAGGTTACATTTTAGGTTGACTTATATATATTTAAATAGCTAATCAAAGAGACAAATTAAATAGTTGAAACATTAAAAACCTTTGAAAGAGGACAAACTATCACAAAATATTGCATTAGGCTACAAGCACTATATATTGCCACAAAAAAAAAAAAAGCAATAAGCATCACCATATGTCCTTATATTCAAATTAAGTTCACTTTGCAAATTATTTAGTACTTAAATTGTGTGATTATTATATGTCACATAAGGATCAAGCCACAAGCCAAGCCCACAAGCCTTGACAAGCCGCGCCTGAGCCGAACATAGTTAAGCTCGGCAATCCGCAAGCCAAGCTCAAACTCCAGCTCACCCAAAAGGTGACAGGCCAAGTCATAAGTCTTATAAGCTCGGGCTCATCTTGACTGATTTAATTTCCATCCCTAATTGTGATTATTGAAATGTGCACGGTTCTCCATATTTCTGCGTACAAAGGAGTAACTTATCATAACACTGTCTTACACAGTAAGACATACCTCATCAAAATGTCAAATATTGGTAAGTCTTATGAGAAATTGTATTATCTTGAATTTATTGTAAAACATATAATTTTATGATGATTTTGTTTATGAATATAGCGTGACTGATAATCTATTTGAGGCGACTTTGATAAAAGTATTCCTTTGATAAACTTCTAGTCACATGCGTACTAAAAAAATCATTATAGTATCAATTATTAGTTATAACTAATAGAGTACTAGGGAATATATCTTTTGTAATAATCATATTATTTTTGGAGAATATTCTTTGTATATGATCCTTCTATCCTATATATAATATACATCGACCACCGTATAGGGCGTGTCATTCAGCCATATACATTAACAATAGTAAAATTAGCGTTGACAAACTTTTGTCAGATTCGAATATCCGAATTTGTCCGACCCAGAAAAAAATCTTATTTGATACGAACGCGATTTTAACATTGACGGCATATTCAAACACAATATATCTCTTTTTTTTTATAGGGAAAATTGTCGAGCAGTGTTTGCCCTGAAAAGGACTCATCACATAGGAAAAATTCTTTGCAATTGTGCATTACCATCAATCACTTAAGGCAAAAATGCATTGATTGATGACAACACCCATATGAAAGAAAAGCACCTCTAGGATAAGTACTTCTCATTCTCAATACTTTTGGGCAATTTTTCCCTTTTTTCTATTGTCCGAACCCGATTTTGACCTAAATTTAGTGCTGTTTGAATTCTCCGCCCTAATCTGACCCCAAACGAAACCAAGTCCGTGTATCAATTTTTCATCCGAATTTTGACATTGATTGAATTTAATCAACTGAATTTATACAAACCCAAACTTTTACCCACATTTTGTAAAATATTAAAATAGCCACCATATAAACAATATGTTTTTCAATAAATTTACATGACACAACCCTATATTAAAATTTTGGTATTTCCTCCGTTTTATATTAATTGTCAAAGAGTTATCTCTAATCAAGAATTTTTTATAATATATTTTATCAAAAAATTACACTAATATATCTTTATGATAATATTTTTCTTTATAATTCTAACAACAATACTTTTGTATATAAAAATATTAATTTATATATATTAAGAAATTAATCACATCAAGGGGCAATTTGTTTATATGAAAGGGAGGGAGTAATTTTCAGTTCATATTTTTTAATTGGAGATGGGCCCCTGGCAATCTAGATAGCTCGCATACTGACTAGTAATCCAACTCAACCTCACCCAAAAAAAAAGAAAAAAAAAACCATATGCTATCTCCAGTGTTTTGAGTTGATGAGTCCATAGCAATGGCTTCTGCAAATCTGAGGTTTTTATCCGCTGCGCCTCAGCCCACCGTCTCCAGCTCCCTCCGTTTCATCACGACCGTTCCTTTTTTCAATCACAATCATCATCATCATATCACAACCAATGAATCACCTAGAGTGCTGCTCTCCTTGTCAGTCTCCGGCCACCGGAATCTGCCGGTTCTGGTGAGAGCATCAGACGGCACCGTTTCGTCTGGTGGTGATGAGGACGGAATATCGCTTGGAACCATGAAGCTGTCTCCTTCCATTAATATCCCCAGATTTGAGACTCTCCTCTTTCAGGTTGGTTACTAATTCATTAATTAATTAGTTAATTACTTTTATTGAGTTAATCTATTTTGTGGAATGCTTAGAATATTTACTGGATTACAAATCACCACGAGTCTTTTCAGCGTGTTTGTGTTCATCACGCATCTTAAAAAAACTTCCAGGAGTCGCTATCTCGAGACTACTTCCAGCCAAGCACGCTTAACTGAGGAATTCCCAACGGATGAGCTACCATAAAAGAAAATACACCTTGGTGATATAAATAGTCATTTCAATTCTTTTTAAGCCATATTTAACAATACGATCCGGGATGTTACACATTTATATATATATAGCAGAAGTGTTGAAGCTAAGTTTTTACAAAGAATTTCACATAATTTATTATATAATTCTCGTCTTTTCTTATCTTACTTTCTATTTATATTAATTTTTCTAGCAAACATATAAGTGGGTCAACTTTTTTAGCCAAACATTTAATATATATTTATAAATATAAGTGAACCCATGTTTAGGATGTTGACAATAAGTGTTTTGACTTTTAGTAACTATTATTAATTGAAACACTTATCACAACGAAATACATGGATTTTAAGAGAATTTAACAATGTTATTACCTCTACGTGCTGTTTTAAATCCTCATTGTAAATACTCTTGGTTTATTGTGCATTAATTAAGATTTGTTTTTATTTTTTGGGTAATAGTGGGCAAATAGTTTGAACCAAGGAGCTCAGCTGCCGCTTCCTTGTCCAATGAAGGTAATTTCATTAAACTCGATTTTCTATACTTTTAGCCATGTTTGATGAAATTAGTGTTTTAGGTGGTGGATTGCTATTCAAGTAACAGATAGCGGTTTAGGTCGCAAATAATTGTTTAAGGAGAGGATATTGAATGACTGTTTAAATGAAAGTTATGTTTGTTAAGTGGTTGAGTTAGTAGTTTAATATAAATTGACACAAAAGAATATGAATAACTTTCAAAGATAAAATTTTCAAAGGGTATCTTTTGACAAAAGAATATGAAACACTACTTTAAACGGCAAATGTTAACTTTATTAACGTTTCACAAACCGGTATTTGCAACGTCAAGCGCTAATCAAAGTGCTACCTTACCGAACGCTAATATTTATGCAATTAGAGTTTTGGTGTGGTCAAAACGCTAAACTCTACTCCAAACGCTATCGCTGAACACAACCTTGTTTTTCTTTTGAAAAATTGGATGACACTGCATTGTATTTTAGACCGTGGGATTGTGGTAAATTGAACTTTAAAATTGTATGATAATAAGCCAAATTCTGACACTATTGGACTACTAGTGCACTGCTACTGAGTTTGGTGAAACCAACTCGGTTGATTGTCATAGCTAGTTTGGTGTGCCATAATCCAATAGTTTCACAATTTAGTATACTATGGTGCACTAAACGCCAAGTGATGAAATGTTAACATTGTTGCGGTACAATCTGTCATACTTTGCTTTCATCCAACTCGGTGACAGAGCACAACAATCCAACAATTTCACAATTTGTCTTACTATGATACAATTTTAAAGTTCTAAAAAATTATGTTTACTTATATTCAGGGCATTTGTTCTTTTCGACTTGTAATAAGTAACCTATTGCTGATGAATGCTGATCGCGCTGATAAATGTTGAACGATGCTAATTAATGTTGATCATTAGTATGTTAAGTGTGCTGATCAATGCTGATTATTATTGAATGTTGATGATTAATATCAATTAACAGGTAGACAAAATAGAAGGAGGGATAAGACTTGGATTTGTGTCGATAGATGATGGGAAGGCAAACGTGGAAGTGTACATAGACTGTGTGTTGATTCCTGGAAGCAACGATTCAGAAGGTTACATGTTCAGAGCCATTAGAAAAGGAGCCCGTAAAGATAAGGTTCCTCCTGGTGAACCCAGAATCATGAAAAGTCTTCTGGCTGCTCTCAAAACTTCTGCTGAATTAGCTCGAACATGAGAATATATATGATCAACTCTTATATATGTCCTCATTTGCTTGATTAATTATGCCTTTTGATGAGCCACGACGCCAGACAATTGGGACCAATATTTCTGAATTGTAAAATTTAGGGGTAAAATTACTACATCTGACCCCTCTACACCCCGTTTGGTCACGATCTAAAAGTAGTGGTTTCGTTTGTTTTGTTTTGTTTTTTTTGATGGGTGAGGCAACACAACATTTAGGTAATTAGCTAGTGAATTTGTGACATTCGATTCATCATTATGAATGCCTTCTTCAATGTATGATGTAAAGGGTATTTGGTTGGAGGGTTCTAATAAAAAGGGCTTAAGATCGTAAAGTTTTAAGTTTTTTTATTTAAATAATCTGAATTTTAAGTTATGAAAGTTTCAATAATATGATTTTTAAAAATATTATGCAATAATCTAGATTTTAAGACTCAATCATCAGCTTTTCTATGCTCAACGATGACTACATAAATAAGGCTACTTACTTTTAAAAAATTGTCATATACCTCATAAAAATGAGACTATACTAGAAGCAGTTGTTGTCTTAGTATCATGATCACTATTATATTATGGAAAAAGAGTAACATGACAAATGAGTACATAAAGATGGAATTTTAAATTCTTATGTAATTTTGGTGGGTAAGATATGTCTTTAGAGATATATTTTTTACTTTGTAGTGCTTACTTTTGTGCTATGGATGAACATACAGCACGGATATATGACCCACTCTTTACTTTATTATTTATTTTTTTGGAAACACATAGAAACCCTTTCAACTTATTTATTTATTTTATGAATAATAAAAAACCCCTCTTTTTACCTTCATTCATAAGGAATCCTAGAATCAAACTAAACTCCCCCACAAACCTCATCTCCCACTAATTCACACCACTTTACACAATCTTTGCTAAAGTCTCTTATCACATTGTACCATAAAGCATAACCACTACACTCACTTTAAGTCACTTATTCATACCATATTCAACCACACTCTATCCATATGCATACAAATACTACACTAAACATTACTAACACAAGCAAAACTTCTTGAGAGTATACCTACACTACTACAAGATGTATGTAACAAGAGGGCTTTCTCTATATAGGAAAGATCCGAGCTCGCTCTCGATCAGGCCGCCGGACTATGCCCAAAACACGGGCGTGTTGGTGATCACCGATGAGGAGACAGAGGAGCAGGATTCTTACTGTTGGGGCATGTGTGAGTATAAGAGGATCAAGACGTTGCCGTTTCCTCAAAACAAAATTTTGAAGATTGTGCATCCTTCTGAGTATCAGAGACCAACCGTTACTAAGGTTTGGTTCCTCCCGGTCATCAGTGAGCCTCTATCAGCTCATCGGTATTATATCATCCGTGCTAAGGGTCAGTATAAGGGGTATGTTTTATGTACTGTTATTTATCTTTATTTAATTAAGTTCTGTTTCGATTTATGCTTGTTAAAGGATCAGACTATTTCTGAATTTTCAACTATTAGTTTAGGTTTTCAATTTAGTTAGTTATTCTACGCGACATCAAAATCTTATCTTAGGTCCGAATATCATAGTGTTCATATTCTTCCGGCTTCAATCACTTTAGGGTTTTTTTTTTTTTTTTTTTTGAGTTGATTCGTATACAATACCTTTATAAAAGTGGAGTGTTTAAAATACTTTATTCAAACATGATATAAATATGATAGCTAGTATAATAGAATACTTTCAGTAAAAGGACTTCAGATATCGATTCTTTAGTAGAAAGCCAATGAAGCCATCTTTTATTTTTGTTTTTCCTTCTCAATTAAAAGTTATATATGTATGACAAAATCATTATACGTGTTGAGTACTCCCTTCGACAAATCATTGTTTTCAATTAATATAAATTTATACTTTATGAAATTGTCTGTTATAATTATCTAATGCTACGCGGTACCACTCACCACTGGCACGTTGTTTCATACAACAAATTATTATATTTCATAAAGCGTAATTTTCATACTTTGAATTCCATTTTCATTGTCAATGTTTTTCCTAACCTTCCTAAGAAAATTTTTTCCCAATTTAAGTTGTGGGTCCATGTAAAATGTTTTCTTTAACAAATAACAAACAAACACAGGAAAAATTAGTAAATTTAAAAAAAAAATGACTAATTTGCCCAAAGTTTTTATGCAACTATGGTTACCGGTAATTTAATAAAGTGTGGATAGTGTGGTACGTTGCGGTAAGTAAAGAATAATGAGGTAGAGAAATGATGGTTAAAGTTGGTAAAAATGGTTAAATATAGTTAGCACAGTTAAGTTTTAGTGACCACAGAAAAGAACACAGCTTCTGATTGTTATACTCTGGTTGTTTGGCAGAAAAGCATGCACAAGTTCAAAACGGGCAGACATGTTATCCTGCTGCTACGGTGCAGAATACGTGAATGATCTAAAACCACGGCCGCTCGATTACCGAGACATCTACCAGCAGTTCGAGATCCGACGTTACCACGGTGGCGGCTTCTACGCCAAGTCCATGGCTTACGACGGCATTCCTCCCAAGTTCCTTCGTAAGAAGGGCTGGGAAGTTCAGGCTTCTCGTTGGATCCGTGGCCCATTTAAGGATGCATTGGGCCTTGACGACACCGTCCACGCAACCCTCCCGCCGCCGCCCACATTCCCGCTGCCGCCGCACAACCAACATGCCGCGGTGGTCATTGGTCGCTGGTATGCCCCCTTCATGTTTATCAGGTACGTACCTAGGTACACCAAATTGTTTAAAAAAAGGTTATCAATGTTTATTATAAAATTTAATTGTAAGTTTATCAAAAGTATTGTGAAATTCATGGATATTTCTTTAATTCACCATAAGCTTTTACCATGATGTACTTTGGGCGTGATCTGCCTACTCCACAATGCATGTCATTTGAATTTTTACGGTTTCCGATAGCACCAACTTAATTTCTTTTAAGTTTAATGAGATTGCTTTTATATTTTAAATCATTGTATATGTATTGAATAATTCATGATTAAAATTTGCAAAAGTCGACTTGTATGTAGCCTATAATAATAAGAATAGGTCACTAACTAGCTAGCTTGTTTGATTGGATGCAATCGACTTCAAATTGTTACTCAATTTACTATGACATTGTCATAAAAATTTAGTTGTAATTATCACCTTTCTCTGTTTAATTGTCATTTTAGGATAGTGGGAGAGATACAAATGGGCAAAATTACTGAATTGCCCCCAAATCAAAAAAAGAGGGAGGGATCTAAGGCATTATATCACTACTAAAAATATGTGTATTACCAACCATTTTTTCCAACCAATTTAAAATGGTTGGAAAAATCAACCATTTTAGCAACTATTTAATATTCCAACTATTTTCCAAAAAATGTTGTGGGAAAAATAGTTGGAAATTCCAACCAATTTTGCTAAAATGGTTGGAAAATGTTCCTACCACCCTTTTTCCTACTATTTGAAGATGGTTGGAAAAATGGTTGGATTACTATTTTTCCAACCAATTTCAAATAATAGGAAAAAGGATAGTAGGAAAATTTTCCAACCAATTTTAGCAAAATTGGTTGGAATTTCCAACCATTTTTCCCACTAAATTTTTTGAAAAATAGTTGGAATATCAAATGGTTGCTAAAACAGTTGGTTTTTCCAACCAATTAAAATAGTTGAAAAAAAGTGGTTGGTAATACACATATTTTTAGTAGTGTATTGATACTAGGTATATTAGATCGAGATTTATTTATTAGAAGTAAAGGTGGTCAAATTTATATCAATGATGTAAAGTGATAAATAATTAGGGACAAATGACATTACTTAAATGTACAAATAAACAAAAATGAAGGGAGTATGCATGTAAATAATGTAATCATGATAGGATCACAACTTTCAAGGATGTTCTACATTCTCATTTGCATTAATACATCCAATTAAGCATCATGTTTTTGTTACATATATTTGTATGTAGTTGACGTATATGGATGAATTGATGTAGGGAAGAAGCCAAGTTATGGCGACATATGAAGAAATCAATGTTTTACGAGATCACACTTGAGCAATATTGGGAAGAGATCGACTCTAGGGAGAACAGAGGAGGAGGCGAAGGTGAAGCCATTGTGGTTGATGCGATGGTGAAGACAGAAGAGGCGCAAATTTATGGCATGGATGAGCCTGTCATAGAAGTGAACCATGTCTTAGGGTTCCTATGTTTTATGGCATCTAGGGACGATGATGGTGGGTCCCATGGTGGACGTCGTGCTAGAAATGTCAATCTCGGGAGAAAGGTGAGACTAGGGTTGAGCCTGGCGATTTTCGAGGCCATGAGAGGGATTCAGATCGAGAGAGGGTGGACGAACAATCAGGAAGTCGACGTGAGGGTGGAGAGAGTCGAGGAGGTGAGGAGGAGGAGAAAAGGGAATAATGGAGAATGGAGAAGGTTTGGTTGTTATGTGTTGGTGGAGAGTTTCTTTGTGAGGAGAATGGATGGGGTCTTGATTCTCAAGTATAATTTTAGGCATGCTCATAAGATCCAATGCAAGTGGGATTGACTTGCTATTGTACATTTTTAAGTTAAGTTTATATGTTTTCTCCTTGTGCTATGAAAGAAGTATGCATATTTCTATTAGTTTTTGCATACTACTTTATCTCGTTCTCAATAGGTTTTTTGGACTTAAGTATTTCTATCTTTGGGATAATTTGAATGCAACAAACTGACCTTTGAAATTTGGACTTGATAGACTGTACTTAACATCCTATTAGATTGAATGAACTTTCACTGATTTCAATTCGTCGGAAGTGACCTGACAAAGGTGATTGCTGACGTCACTACCAAAAATTGGTCATTTTCCCACTGTAAATTCAGTGAGAAAAGTAAGAAATTTAGTGGGAAAAGACTGTTTCCCACTGTTTTCCCACCACTGAAGTCAGTGGGAAATAGGGTCGTCGGTGATTGTAGTTTCCCACTGTTTGGAACTTTAAATGGGAAATTTCCCACTGTTTTACCCACTGTAAATTTCCGTGGGAAATTTCCCACTGAAATAGTTTCAGTGGTAAAATCATTTCAGTGGGAAATTTCCCACTGTATTAATTTTCAGTGGGAAAATCCCTCTTCACACAATTTAACAATGGGTCCATATTTCTTTACAACATCAACCTAGAAATATATATACATTCCAAACCAAAATACATATCATTCCCAAAAGTGGGGATACTTGAATAATTAAGAAGTACCAAACTAGGTAAAGTACCAAAGTTTCTCCTTGAATTAATCACTAGTAAACTTGTTGCATGGCAACAATGCATCCAAGTATGCCAAAAACACATTACATGAGTAAAGAATGATGTCAAGCCATCAAATGTTGTTCCAAAATATACATCTCCCAAGCATATAATCATGTTTGAAACAAAATGTGAGAAAATATATAAGCAAAAGATTCTTAAACTCATGCAAGTGAAACCTCAAGCTAGTCATCATCATTCTTCATCACTTTCACTTTCACTTTCACTTTCATCCTCACTCTCATTAGTTGAGCCTTGCACTAAGTCCGGGATGGAGAGATTAGGACTAATGCTCTTCAAAATTGAGAATAGTTGTGACATTTGAGCTTGCATAGCTTTGGTAGTCTTTTCATATTTCTTCAATTGTTTCTTCCTTCTAGCTTTTTCCACCTCCAATTTGGTTTGCATTTCATCCAAAACTACCTTTTGTTTTTTGTTTTCTTCAACCAAAGTAATAACAGTGTCATTTGGAGTTGTAGCCTTACCATGAGTTTTGGTTGAAGATTGGGTATAAGCATTGCCTTGTTCTCCGAAATCGCACAAACGACCCCACTTTGACTTCTTATTAGCATCACCCCAAATTTTCATTTGCTCACCAAAAGAAGGCATAGTTGAGCTTAACGAGGTAGAACCATCAACCGTGGTTTGGTCTGATTGAGTAGCTTGACTTTCAGAAAGCTTGTTCATATATTTATCCTAATCAACGAAAAAAAGTGCATTAAGTATACATATTAAAATTGAGATTTTTAGGGGAAAAGTATCTCATAACTTGCATGAAAGACTCTTGCTTTAGCATCAACCCATTCGCTACCTTTGGTTTGATATAGGCGAAGAAATAAGTTGCTCACAGTAGGTTCTTGGCCTTCATCAACCTAACATTAAAGATAAACATATATATAAGACCTTATCTTAACATTCTACTAATCAATAACAAGATGATCCAACACAAAAAGAAGATTAATCAAAAGTAAGTTTAGATGATCATTTTTTGTTATTGTAGCAGAATATAATTGAAAACATATATACAACTTCATCAAAATGAAAAAGGAAAAAAAAGAGTAACATAGAAAAGAGGGGGTACCTATCCAGAGAATAAGCTTACCAAATATATTTATACTTTAAAACAAAAGTGTCTATTATTACTAGTATCATTAGCCTGCAAAATACAATCGCAAATTGAGCAATACAATAGCATTTCAAATGATTGGAGATTACTCTACAAAACTAAATAACTCAACTATGTATATTATCACCAACTCCTAAACTAAAAAAAAAAACTTGCAAATTGTTCCTTCGTTCATCTTTAGATATATGCAAGTTTAATCATCAACTATGTATATTATTAAGCATTGCAATAGTACTAGACTTACTTGTCACTGCCTCTCTTTGTTTCTTCTTTAGATGCATGCAAGTTTAATCATGCCAAATAGAAGGTATTAATAAGTCAAAGGATTGCTAACCATTTTCTTGAGATGCACATTAGCCGGGATAAAGCCGCCAGCATGAAGAGAGCAACAAACACCATCTGTTGAAGCACGATTGGTTTTCGCTTGGTCACACTTATCCTGGAAAGATTTTGTATTCCAATATTGCTACAACTCCTTCCAAATGGATTCACCAAGCCAGAAAGGGCGCTTCGTAGGATCTTTTCGAACTCTCTAAAGGTGTCCTTTAATGTTCTTGCACCACGTTCTTCAAAGATGTCTCTAATCTCATTCTCAAAGTGATCCTCCCACCAATAGCGTTTCTACAAATTAGAATATATGAAAATTCATAAATTAAGAAAACATATGCTATATAACTAAATAGCATAAATATAAGGTTTTAATGGTTCAAATATGCTTTATAACGGTACTTACCTTCAGCTCCTTAAACCATAAATCACGAGCTTGTTCTGGAACCTTTCTCCATGAAGGCCACGCACCATCAAATTTTCCCTTGTAGATAATAGTCATGTCTCGGACTATTTCTACATGATGCTCTGGACAAAACAATCTACAAAAGAATTAATGATTAGTGTACGTAATGTTTATAATCCAAAAATTAAATTATATTAAGATAACGAGATTGAGTGAAATTACCCTTTCTTGCCATCTGGCCAAATCTAAATTTTGCCCCTTCTTGATATGTTCAACTCTATAGTAGTAAGAATATTCTGAGGACTTTCTTCTGGTTGGGTTGAAGAAGGGGTAGGTACGAGTTCTTCATGTGGTTGGGGTGATACATTAGAATTAAAAACTCGTGTTTGGACAGGTGGGGATAAAGACTGGTTGTTATGTGAACTTGGAAAGGTGGTGGAATTAGTGGTAGAGTTAGGAAGGATTGAGTGAGGGGTAGGTGTTGAAACTGGGGGAGTGGATTAAAAATTTATTTTTAGAGATGTGTTTCCAGTACTCTACCCTTGCTCTCAAATACCAACACATCACTTTAGCAAAACCAACTTGAATATCAATCAAGGGAACAGAAATGGATCCCATTAAATTGATTTAACAATATCAAATTAATATTCAAAGGCTCCCAAATATCATAAACGATTAGTTATTCACATAGGAGTAGCAAAATTCAGCAACACATTCTTCATTCACTCCTCAAATACACCAAGGATTTGTCTTTAAAGAGCTATAAATTAAATGAAGGCATAAACATAAAATTTTACAGTGAATTCACCAACATATATATCTTTGGTCTACTTATATATATTCTTCTATGGCTTCTCAAGATTGAAAAATTAGGAGAACTTGAGTTGAGGTCTACTTATACCTCTTGTGTGCAGTACAATAGAGAGGAAGAAGAAGAAGCACTTGAAGAAATAAAAGAACAGCATGTCAAAGAGCAACACAACAATTCAGGAAAATCAAGATGGAAAATAAAAAAGTCACTATAGTAACAAGACTCAATCCCCCCACTCTACCCACCAATTTTCCAATCTAATGATCTGACATTAATAGACCTTGATTTGCAGCATCTAAGAAACCACATAATCAATTCAGTATAGTAATTGGTTAGTTGATTTCCTTCATAGCATGTATTTGTGCATTTCTTTAGTCATATATATATCGGTAGTTTATGATGGGGACCCAAAATAAATAATAATATATATATAATAAAGACAATAACACATCAAGTATATTAAATAAAAACAACATTCAATTATTCTGATAATTTAGGACAATGTAAATGTGTTGAATGCATCATTGGTCTTCATCTAAAATTGACTCAGAAGTAGATAGATAATATTCAAACAAAAACAGACTAAATCACATATGCAACCCTGCGAGAAATTTGGACCCGAACGTATTGATAGATGATAATCAACAAAAACTAGAAACAAAAAACAAACCTTCAGGAAAACAGAGGACAGAAATCACATATGCAACCCGGTTCCTTCTTCTCAACCCGAACGTACTGAGTTTTTCCGCCATAGATGATGCTTCCCCATCTCCGATTTTGCCCAATCACCACCTGATAATCCCAGAAAAAGTTGAAAAAACTGCAAAAAGACCTAAGAGATTGAGACACGAACTTAGCAAATCAAGAATCAAAAAGGGAAGAAGATTGAATTAATGAAAAACTGCATGGGTTTAAAGGGCAGCAACCTGAACTGCTGGGAAAATGGAGATCGATGTAGAGATAATACAGTATCCCGAAGGTATGTGTTGGGCGACCGACAGACAACGCGAGGAAGCTCCGACCGACGGAAACCACCGGCGGCGATCGACGGAAACCCCCGAGCGGCGGTGAACGAAGCAGATCTGGAGGAAGTGGATGTTGGTGTTGTGCTGTGTGTGGGTTGCGAGTTGCGATAGAAAGGTGAGATAGATTAGGGTTTTGGTGCTGTGTGTACTGCTTTCAACATTTAATTCAATACAGTGGGAAATGTTTGGGGTTTTTCTTTTTGGCTCCCTTTGAAAATTTTGAAAGTTAAAACATTATTTGGTATTGGAGGGAATTTTTTTAGTATTGAAATTTTCAACTCAAAAAGTTAGTGGGATAAATTTTGGGTATTTTTTTGTCTCTAGTTCAAAATTTTAAAAGTTTAACATAATTTGGTTTTGATGTAAATTTTTTAGTTTTGGAAAAAATTCAACCAAAAAATTTAGTAAAAATAAGTTAAAATAATATTTTAAAACTTAAAATAATTATGTTGGTGGAAATTTTTTAGTTTTGGAAATTCAACCCAAAAAAATAGTAAGAATAAGTTAAAATAATTTTTTAAAATTTATAATAATTATGTTGGTGGAATGTGGTGGAGATAAGTTAAAATAATGTTAGTTTCAAAAAGAAGTTAAAATAATGTTGGTGGGAATGTAGTGGAAATTTAGTGGGAAATTTCCCACTGTTAATAAAACAGTGAATAAACAATGGGAAAATCTAAACAGTGGGAAAGTGGTGAGAATTTTACCACCAAATTTTTTCAGTGGGAAAATTCAGTCGGAAAATCAATTTTGGTAGTGCGTAAACTATTTATAAGGTGAAAAGTAAAGAAAAAACAATTTGGTCACCATCGCAACTCACTTTTATGACGGGCTGAAATTGCTGAAAGTTCATTCAATCTAATAGGATGTTAAATATGTTAGGAAAACTGGGATTGATTGAGACTTTGAGGCGTAATCAGATCACTATCTTTAAGATAAAATTTGCCCTTCACGCAAATTCGTGTCTTCAGGATACAACAAAGCTTCTGAATTAATTTCTTATATGATCAACCCCCTATAGTTATGATTGATTTGCCATATTGGATAGGATAGATAGGATAAGATCTGGCTGTTAAAAACAGTTAAATCTTATCCTAACTCTCCAACTGTATTAGGACAGAAAAGTTAAAACAAATGTGATAATTTATATAATTTGCTCCTATGCTCCGAACCCATGTGTGCCTAATTAGTGCGAAAAAAACACCTCTATTGTCCTAGAGTCTGCACCGCACGCAATTTGAAGCATAACAAGCATGGGTTAGGCTATCCCATAACTTATCCACTTATAAGCCCATAATACTCTTTAACTTATAAAGAGCTAGAAGTCACCTTATTATATCCATGTGGGACATTATTTATGAACAATCTATTTATTTTATTTAGGAGCTAGAATCTTCATCTATCCATGTGGGACAACAATTATTAGTAGCGACTTTTGCTAACTATTCTATAAAATATTGTTCATCAAGTCCAAATTTCAAATTGTCCCAAAAATTGGATTAGTTAATTCCAAAAATCCTTCTCAAGGATAATATCTATTACTACAAGTCTATCCCCATGCAACTGTCTTTTAATTCACCGGCTGATCCCCCTTTAACATAGGGGTGGCCATGGGAGAAATATTATGTCCAATTTTTGTGGATCTACTCAATATTAAGGCCCTGTTCTTTTACTGCGGTATTTTGCGGTATGATGTGGTGTGGTGTGGTGAAATTGTGGTGGGTATGGTGGAATTGTGGTAGGTTATTGGTATGTGGGGTAGGTGAGGAGAGAAAATGTAAAAAGTAGAGGAGAAAAGTGAGGGGAGAGAAAAGTAATGATTTGTGGTAAAGTGTGGTGAGTTGTGGCAAACTGCGGTATGCTGTGGTACCGCAGTTTGCCAACCGCAGAAAAGAATAGGGCCTAAAATGAGATTTTGGATTTAAATAATTTGACTTTGAATCGTGAAAGTCTCAATAATCTAAACTTTAAAAATATTATGAAATAATCTAAACTTTGAAGCTTTTGAATTTCTATAATATACATTGAGGGTCTTTGGATTTAAATAAGCTGAACTTTGCCGAGTTTTGTTAGAAAAACTCGGTGACATATTATTTAAACCAAGAGCCTTGAAATCTAGATTATTTCACGACATTGTCAAAGTTTAGATTATTGAGACTTGCATAGCCCAAAGTAAAGATTATTTAAATCCAAAAACCGATTAAAATTCATAACAAAAAATGTATGATTAGAGAGAAAAGTATAAATTCAAAGATTTAGTTCAGATTTCTCATTTTAGTTGTCTATATTGTGACGTTGGTTATTGTTTTTTCCCCAACGGTCGTGCTACTGTTTTTCCTACATTCACAACACTATTACAAACTCAACCTAGTTAGACTTTCAATAATAAAGAAAAGCCCATGACTAGACCCTATTTTTTCGAATAGGATAAACTTAACGTATTAT
Organism: Portulaca oleracea; assembly: GCA_029582165.1. Taxonomy (NCBI): domain Eukaryota; kingdom Viridiplantae; phylum Streptophyta; class Magnoliopsida; order Caryophyllales; family Portulacaceae; genus Portulaca; species Portulaca oleracea. The sequence continues at coordinate 19,633,531 of CM055892.1, forward strand.
TAGGGTCGCATTAAATTTTGCCAGCTCTACAGTAACCGGTGGAGTGCATACAAATCCGGTTCATTATCCAAGGGTCAATGTCATCATCATCAAAAATGCAAAATTGAATGTATTCAATATTCATTGTGGGCTCGAATCTACTCTAAATTTTAGTGCCTGCCTAATAACTCTTGATTAGTTAATTCAGCACAGTCAGTACTACTCTACTATTTCTCGTCTTTGCTTTCCAATGTTTATTAGTTTTTGTCATTTTGAGGCTGCAAATCATACAAAACATCAAAAATGGCAGCCGCTCAGTCTTTTTTCTCTGCTCCCCTCACTGTCTTTTCCACCATCAATCACAAAGGTATGTGTTCCTTTTTTCTTCATTTTTCTTCATCTGGGTTTGTGGTACTTTTACAGATAGTTACCGGGAATGCTACATATCCCTGCGATCTCCATTCTGGGAATAAGCGTTTCGAAGTCAAAACTAGACTAAATTTGTCCAAAAATTAGCGATCCACGTTCCGGAATGAACGACCCGGGAAGCGTTCACTGCTAATGTAGAGATTAATTTTCTGCAAGTTTTGGTTTGTTTTAGCTAGGACATTTATCTGGTATTTGAGGCTAGATTTGGAGCTATTTTGTGTGAAAAAAATGTGCAGAAAATGATGCTTTGAGTAGTTGAGATGCAAATATGGTGCTGGGTTCACATGTTGGTGAAGTGGGTTGGTGGGAAAAATGGTTAATTTGTGCTTGGTTAATTAGATTGGAATGGTTTATGGAATGTCATCTTTTGCATTCATATGATATGGATCCCATAACTGTTCCAGTTAGGTGGCATTCTGAATAAGGATTTGGCATATATACCATCATACCGTACATTCCAACAACTGATAGCTGTTGCAAAATTGTAAATCCATTGAATTTTGAGAGTCAAATCAACAGTAAAACATCAATGGACAATATTTGGCTGTGGATCCCACCATTTTGTGATATGTGAGGACTGAGGAGATTGAACTATACCTATGTTAGTCTCACTTGTCCCTACCCAAGTCAAAAAATGGCTAAGGGTATATGCATGTCAACAATTATATTACTGAGATTGAACAACCTAATTTATGCGAGTGAAAATTAATCCTGTTTGAAGTAATCATGTTCTTTTATGTGGTTGGTAAATTTAACTGCACTAACCACACTTACCAACTTTACCACCGCATGCCACTTCTTTTCATTTTCATCTATCAAACTTAACCACCTTTAACCACACTAGCCACACCTTACCAACTTTTTACCTAGTTTATGTTAAGTGAACAATGATCCCATTTGAAGTAATCCTGTTCTTTTCTGTGGTTGGTTAAATTTAACCGTACTAACCACACTTTACCAACTTTACCCGCCCACGTCATTTTCCACCTTTATCTATCAAACTTAACCACCTTTAACCACACTGACCATACCTTACCAACCTAACCGTAACCACACTTCATCAACCGCAGAAAAGAACTCGCACCTTCGATTCTAAGCCAATTTCAACACATGTTTAGGTGATGTGAGCCGACTGGGTCCTTTGTCACTCAACACAAAACAACTACAGCTTCTCAAGGTCTCCTCAGGATACAGAGCCAGAGCAAAGGCTGATTCCATCAATGGAGGAGTCAGAATCCCTACACATTGGTACAATCTCGTCGCCGATCTTCCGGTCAAGCCGCCGCCGCCATTGAATCCGGGGACATTCATCCCGGTCAAGCCGGAAGACTTGTCGCCGCTCTTCCCGGATGAGTTGATCATGCAGGAAGTTAGTGAGGAGAAGTTCATTGAGATCCCTGAGGAGGTTCTTGATGTTTACAGGCTATGGAGGCCAACTCCTCTGATCAGGTCAGTTTTTTGCTTGGATTTTTATTGTTTTCTGGGGGTTATTTTAGTAAATTTGTGTAATGTAGCGCTGACAAAAATCTGTCCACTCCGAGTATTTAAATTTGTCTGACCCAAATTGGACCGGGTTTGTCAAATTGCAAAATGGGGGGGGGGGGGGGCGGGTTTGGATTCGGAGTCAAAAATTCGGATTGGGACAAGTATGGATATATTCGGACAACGCCCGAACCCTGACCTATTTTGAAATTTGAACAAAATAGTGAAATTGTATCTAAATTCAATGTAAATTCGGGTTGGGCATGTTCGAACAAGTTCGGACAATTCGATTCTGGGTTTGGACATCACAAAATGTTCGATTATGAAATTTCGACAGGGTTCGAGTTTGGTGATTTTGTCCGAATTATCCGAACTCAGACTGATTTGAACCCGAGTTTTTGTCATTGCTACGCAATTGAAATTAGTCTCACTAAATTGTAAAATTTAGGGGTAAGACTGCTCCATTAAGTCCCTCCTTACCTTGCCCTGGGCGACATTTCGGAGTAAAATTTGAATTATACTTGTCCAATTTGTCCGAGTCCGACCTGAAAATATGTGAAAAAATTGGACATTGGACATCAAGTTTTCGTCCGCCAATTTGTTCCAGGCCATAATTTATGTTTATATCATTTGTTCAACCGAGTCAGACCCCAAAAATATATAAAAAAAACCGGGTATCGCCCATAAAGTTTTCTTCCTATTAGTCGGGACTCGAAATTACCCCGACCTGCATTTTTGCCGGCTCTGTGATTCAACAAACTTGTGAAATCTTTGGGAGATAGATGTGCTTGTTAAACCCTGTTTTTCCCAGTTGGGTATAGAGCCAAGAGACTAGAGAAGCTCCTGGACACTCCTGCAAGGATTTACTACAAGTACGAAGGCGTCAGTCCTGCCGGATCACACAAGCCCAACACTTCGGTTCCTCAGGCATGGTACAATGCCAAGGCTGGTGTTAAGAAGGTTGTCACAGAAACTGGTGCTGGGCAGTGGGGAAGTGCCTTGGCCTTTGCTAGCAGCTTGTTCGATCTTCAATGTGAAGTAAGTGTTTTCTTGACTTTTATCCGAAATGCGATTCATTTTGTGGCTACGGTATCGTGCTTTTGCAAGATACTTCTCAATCAAAAGTTTAAACTGATAATTCAAGGTTCAAAAAAATGAGTCAACTGAAAGTTTAGATTGATATTTGAATGTCCAAAAATGGTTTTTTTTAAGTAATATAATAATGTTAAAAATGATGCTTAAAGTATCGAAGGCAGATAGTAAGGCTAGGAGCACTATTCCTTTATGGACATGGTCACTAATTTTGTGTGGTATGATTTGAAATGATTTTATACTTTAACATAGGTTAAATTTCACTAAAAACGTATATGCTCATGGGACTATGGTCTAAGCGCGGAATATCTATCATGCAGGTATGGCAAGTCCGCGCCTCCTATGACCAGAAACCCTATAGAAAAATGATGATGGAGACATGGGGGGCCCGCGTCCACCCCTCCCCATCCGACCTAACATCTGCGGGCCGCAGTATCTTCGGGCTGCACCCATCCAGCCCGGGGAGCCTCGGGATCGCGATCTCCGAGGCCGTGGAGGTGGCCGCCACGAACCCCGACACGAAATACTGCCTAGGCAGCGTCCTGAACCACGTCCTGCTGCACCAGACGGTGATAGGTGAGGAGTGCATTGAGCAGATGAGGGCTTACGACGAGACCCCCGACATGATAATCGGGTGCACCGGTGGCGGGTCCAACTTCGGGGGTCTCTGTTTCCCCTTTATTAGGGAGAAGATGGCCGGGAAAATGAACCCAGTTATCAAAGCGGTCGAGCCTGCGGCTTGTCCGTCCTTGACCAAGGGGGTGTATGCTTATGATTATGGGGACACGGCCGGGATGACCCCGCTTTTCAAGATGCACACTCTGGGTCATGATTTTATTCCTGATCCTATCCATGCTGGTATGTATACATATGATATCCCTTCTTAATTAAGGAGATTAGTTTTGTGTATTACTAGATTAGTTAAACCCGTGACTGCCTAATTACCTTATGCATATGGTTATTGCCAATTCTAGATTGATACCGTTTCACTTAAATTTATTGTGGCACGAACTTCTTATATGATAACTCTTTTAATATTTTACTATGATTAAAATGATAGTATAATAACTTTTCAATGTGAATGTACCAGATAACTTATTAAGGAATGACTTCTATCAAAATCATCCCAAATAAATTAGGTTATAAGTCATCCTTAGATTTATAAAAATGAATCACTACATATTTATACATCTTACAATAAATTTATCGTAAGACGGTCTCACACAAGACTTACTACATGATTATTAAGATTATTTTGACCTGTGACTGTGTAGGTGGTCTACGTTACCATGGTATGGCACCATTGATTTCGCATGTGTATGAACTTGGGATGATGGAAGCCATATCTATTCCTCAAACTGAATGCTTCCAAGGTATGTAATGCTCTTCCACTGTATTTGAATTCCTTAAAAGAGCAAACTGTACATTTGCAATATTAATACCTCAACATATGTTGGATATATTTACGGTTTTTACATTATTACCGTATCTTAAATCTCACCTTTATGAAACACATTCGTACAGGGGATTGAAGAGTTAATATTATATTACCATGCTATTATACTCTGTAAACCTGTTATATTGGGTCTGTAAACCTGTTAGTTTTGATAAATTTTGGTAATTTTTAACAAATTTTTTACCGATGCCCTGGTGTAGGAGCAATTAAGTTTGCAAGGACGGAAGGGCTGATACCGGCACCAGAACCAACCCACGCCATAGCGGCCGTGATCAGGGAAGCTCTGCATTGTAAGGAGACAGGGGAGTCCAAGGTGATCCTGATGGCAATGTGCGGACATGGTCACTTTGACCTTGCGTCGTACGACAAATTTTTGCAGGGAAATCTGGTCGATTTGTCCTTCGATGAGGACAAGATTCAGACCGCTCTTGCTAAAATTCCTCAACTCACATCTTAATTGAAGAGTAGAACATCTTGTTGATTGCTTAACATTTTTCAAGTTTGTGCCGGATTTATTGCGAAATGGTTTGAGGCGAAATCAAAGAGTTTAAAATGTAAAAACTAGTCTTGAATAAGATTGAGAATTTCCCAACATCAATTCTTATTGACTATCCCAATTGTGAAAAGTTGAGCCGATACGATTGACTACTCGTAACCGACACGAAGTATTGAAGTTAGCTCATAGGAGAAACACCTTTGAGTGCCTCAAAAAGCATTTCGAAAACTACTTTGCAAAAGCTATTCCGTTGCCGGGACTTGAATCCGGGTCTCTCGGGTGAGAGTCGAGTATCCTAACCAACTAGACTACAATGGAATTCATGAAAAATTTAACATTTAAGCTCTTTAATAATCGGATTAAATGGGCAACATGTTAGCCATTTACCATGTATCGTTTAAGGTAAAAAGCAAAAATTGTGTTTGGGACTTTTACCAGAGAAATGAGAGATGAGAACATAAACAAAAAATTACTTAGAGGTACCCTAACTTTTGAAGAAATAATTTTTTGGTACCCTAACTTTTCAAAATTAATTTTGGGGTACCCTAACTTTTAGGATTAGAAATTATTAGGTGAATTTCCGGCGAAACTCTGATTGATTCAAATCATTTTCGTCCACGAAAACAAAGGGCATTTTCACCCACAAAAACACTTAATCAATTTCCCGCCTAAAACTCACCATTGAATTCAAATAATTGGCTGAAAATTCACCTAATTATTTCTAATTCTAAAAATTAGGGTACCCCAAAATTAGTTTTTAAAAGTTAGGGTACCAGAAAAACATTTCATAAAAAGTTAGAGTACACCTGAGTAATTTTTTGGAACATAAATGGTGGAAAAGCCAATTGCATTTTCTCTTCTCAAGTTCGATATTCGATAAAGACACATTTAACTGATGCTCAGGTTGTGTCATTTTTAGACGGGGTTGATTTCAGGTTGATTTATCTTTTGTTAGATAAGAGTATCTTTATAAGGTAAAAGATAAATTTGGATCCGGTCGAGTTTCGTTGGGTTATTTTAGATTATCCATCTCGGGTCAATTAGTTTTGGCATTTTCTGGTTCAAGTTGGTTGGGCGATGGGTCATTTAAGTTGGGTAAGTTTTGCTAGGTCTTGCATATATGCTCAAACTTTCTTATTGGAAAAAAAAGGTAATAGCCTTGTGAGTTGTGATAAGAGGTGACGAGTAATTTATTTGTAGTAATTTTAATAAAAATCATTTCATCATTATTTTACGTGAGATGACGTCATTCTAGAAGTTGCGGGGAATAAATGTCTTGCACAGCAAAATAAATTTTTATGAAACTTCCAAACATAAATAGCCATACAAATTGGAATACTTGAAAAATCAAAACCACCTACTACATATTGTATGTTTGTAGACATATTTTTCTATTTTCCGAACCTAATTTTGACGGTATAGATGTTTGTCTGAATTGTCTGATCAAAAATAAAAGTAACAAACATCTTTTTCCCGTTCATATTTTGGTATTAACTAATTCAACTCACCCGAATTTAACCGGACCCAATTTTTTTTGTCGGTGATCCATCCTACTCAAGGAAAAAGCCATTTGTATGGAATGCTGAATATTATTTTTAGATGCTCCTATACTATTTTATCATTTGTTAGCCTAATCTCTTAACCCCATGTACTTATTTTTAATTAATTAACAAGACATTAGATTTATACTAACCCAAACCATAATTAACAATCTCATTAACCTAATGATTTAGCATGAAATGTTCATATCAGGACTCCAATCAAATGCTAGCAATTGAACCTATATTGAAACAAACTTTAATACTACCTACTCACAAGACATAAAGATCACATTTTCTTCCATCTCACCAACTTTTCAAAGTGTCTACTTATGTGTCAACTAAAAGTCATATAAAAACATACAAAATCCATTTCGATTTCACAAAATGCTATGGACCAAAAGGCATAAAAGCAACCACAATAATAATAAACTCTCGTAATAAACTCTCGGAAAAAACATATTTAAATGCAGAAAAGACGTTAACGAACCAAGAACACTTGACACAAATAAGTACGGTTTCAACATTAATCTCATAATAATTACACGAAAATAACCCACCCCGAATACTTCGAAACTCATTCCACGTCAAATAGAAACACTCATCCTCGTAGGAGAGTCGGCAATTTTGAGAGTTTCTTCGATCAATTTACGTGCTTTTCTGCTTCTAATCTCTAACCTCATACTCTCGCTCTTCTCAATTACATCATAACCACAGTAATTAGCATTGCTTTTGTTATTCTTTCCCTTCAAACGACCAACTAATTTCATCTTCAATGTTCCCATCAATCTCTCTAATCCCATATAATTCACCATTTCTTCTCTCCCCTACCTGCCAAAAAAAAAAATCACTTATATTTTTTTTATTATTAAAAGCCAACAGGCTTAACTTAAAAGTTCACAAAAACAACAAAACCGCATTACAAACCAGCAAACCACCAACTCCAAAAGATAAAGGCTACAACTTAATACTGCTAAACATAAGCAAACAGTAAGGACTATCGCACTCACACAACAAAATAATCAACTATATTTGCATATACTTTAAGAACTAATATTAACTAATAACTTATAAGAGATTAAATTCAAGGAAATTAATTGTAATTAAGAAAAATAAACGTACCTAATAAAGGGAGGGATTGTTATGAACTTATGATAGATGTGTAGAAGATGTTGAGGATAAAATGATGGGAGGAGAATTTAGAGAGAGAAAATGGAGTGTATGAGTGAAGGGTTATGGGAGAGAGAGCATATGGTGAAGGCATTTAATAAGAAGAGTAAAATATAGGTACAATTCAAGGAAGACCACAAAACACAATAGTACAAAATGAAATGTATAAAGTTATAGCATGATAGGGTCCTTTTGCCCCTTCCATACTTGTCTATTGATTATTTGTTTCTATTTATTTATTTTTTGATATTTAATTATTCAAACTTTTAAATATATGAGAGTAAAGAGAGGTTCACTCGGTTTGGCCGAAAAAAATGTTTGAGATATTGGATAGCGGATAGTGGTATACATAGTGGATAATGATTTTGGTAGTGAATAGTGAATATAGGTGTTTAAATAAAAATATTTTGGTAGTGGATAATGATTGAGTTAGCTGATTTATGTGAATTGATATAGAAAGATGTGGATAATTCCAATGGATACTTTTTACCAAAAACTATGAATCGTTACTTCAAACGCTAAATATACGCTACATAACTTTATTAACGTCTTAATAAACGCTACCTGTGATGTTACTTGAAATGTTAGCTTACCGAGCATGAATATTTGTCCAACTAAAATTTTAAATCAGTCAAAATGCTGCAAAATGGTAATGAACAAGCCCAAGTCTACATGAAGTATAACTTGAAATCTTGAATCTTTTAACTCTGTTATTAAGGAAATAATTTTCACTTGTATGTACATTCACCGTACGTACGAATATATCAATATTTATTGTATTATTATTCATTGTTTGAATTTTCTATGTATGTTATGTAGAGATTTTGGTTGGTAACATTATTAAATCTTAGAATTAGAAATAAAAGACTTGAATCTGAATTTTCTATAAAAGATTTTAATTCCCAATGAAATATGATTGCTGAAGTCTGCGTACTGAAGAGTACTTACAAGTGCTAATGCAAAGTACGTTAACAAAGCAAATTGTAAAGAAAAATACTCTCCCCGTTTCATATTAATTGTCGTTTTTGGAAATTGTACATTTAAATTTAAAAATTTTGACCATAAATTTCTCAATATAGCTACAATGATTTGTTATATAAATTTACTACCATGAGATTTGTAATGAAAAATATTATATTAAAAGTATAATATTGCAACTGTTAACAAAATCTTAAATAAATTATCAATCAAAGAATATTATTAGATATCGTGATAGTTAATTAAGTGACAATTAATATGAAATGGTGGAAGTATAACTTATACAAATAAAGGTTTCGCCTATGCAAGTCACTAGCTAGGTTACTTGATGTCAAAAAGTCAAGAGGTTACATGGATTCCATTATGTGAGAGTTGTGGATTACTAGGATAGCAAATTGCAAGTACATGTATGATTATATGTGTTACTAAGTATCTTGCCCCACTCAAATATATCTAATCATTAAGGCCCCGTTCTTTTATGCGGCTGGCAGGCTGCGGTGCCACATTGTACCGCAACTTTTCATATTCCACCACAATCTACTATAACTCACCACAATCTACTTTTTTAAAATTTAATTTAATTTTTTATGAAAAGTTAAACTTTCCATATTCCACCAAAACCCACCACAACTTTCCCCAACCCACCGTAATCTACCACAACTTTTCCCAACTCACCACAATCTACCACATTTCCTCCATATCGCATCGCACCGTAGCCGGCCCTATAAAAGAACGTGATCTAAGAAATAGTGAAATATTATATACACAAATGCATGGTTTGGTTCAATAATGAATTGGAATAAGATGGAGGGCTAATAGTCAAATACACAAATGCAATACCTAACCTTTGATAGGAGAAATTCAAAATAACATATAGTTGTATCTTGCCCCCTCAAATATATTTAATTAAGAAATAGCGAGTTACTACATACAAGTATATGTATGGTTTGATTAAATAATTAGTTTGAATACAATTTGGGGGGGGGGGGGGGGGGGGCAAATAAACAAATGCATTGCCTAATGAGAGATTCAGATGTAGAGTGCAGACCATAGGTCAACAGTTAATAGTTTAAGTAGTGGATAATAGAAAGGTTTAGCTAATAGTTAATAATTTAAGTAGTGGATAATAGAAAACTATTCAAATAAAAATTGTGTTAGATAAATTTAGTGGTTGAGTTAGTTGATTAATGTAAATTGACATCAAAAACTGATAATTTGCAAAGATACGACTTTCGAAGGATATGTTTTAATGAAGTGCTATTCTAATCGTTAAAGGCTGGCTTTATTAACATTTCAAAAGATGATACTTGGAATGCTTAGCGTTACTTAACGCTACTATTTGCCAAATTGAAATTTTAATTTGATCAAAACACTTAAGCTCTGTTCTTTGTACGGTGCGGTGGCGGTGGTGCGGTGCGGTGGAATTTGAAAAAGTGTGGTGAAGTGTGGTGGGTTGTGGTGAATTGTGGTGGGAGTTATGATGGGTGGGGCAGGTGAAGAGATAAAATGTAAAAAGTAGAGGAGAAAAGTGACAAAAGAGAAAAGTAAGAAAATATTTTAGTAATGATTGTGGTAAAGTGTAGTGGAGTGTGGTGTGGTGAAGTGTGGTAAAATATTGAGTAGTGCGGTGTGATGCGGTACCGCACTGCAAGTTACCGCATAAAAAAATGGGGCCTAAACATTATCCAAATATTATTGATACTACTATTTGCCAAATTGAAATTTTAATTTGATCAAAATACTAAACATTACCCAAATATTATTGTCGAACACCGTCTACATTATTTTTGAGTTACAAACAAGCAACGTTGTTAGCCCCCTCATCACCCATAATTTCCCCTCTCATGTGGTAGTTTATGATTATGGACCACCACATAACCAACCATAAACAACAGACAACTCCATGCTTAGATTGTCCCTAATCTATGATGCCATCAACTAGGACCATATATGCACTCTCAAACCCTAATTATTTTAAAGAAAATGGTACCTATGATATATATTCTTTAATAATTTTTTATGAGACAGTTTAATTTATTGTAATTGAACAAACTCGGTCTAGTTAGACATATACTTTTTAGACTATCCGTTCAATGAAATGTACCCACCATTAAATCTAGTTAGCTATGGATTTATCGATTATAATAGTAATGGATAGCTTTTTTTTTAACTCTGAGTGAGACCATTGTTCACTATTTTTTGAGTCAAAAATGTAATAAAGGGTAGTTTTATATGTTCTTCGATATTTCAAAGCTTTAGTGAGCTGACTAAAAAGTCGATCTATATCAATATATGTAAAGTCCTGCAAACAACAATGTAACTAGACATCAAAACAAAAACAGCAAAGATAATCAACACATACAATCTCAAAAAATCAACTTAAACTAAAAATCGAGCTCTAAATTTCAAGACACATCGATCGAAAGAGGAAATATCCAAAGCATGAAGCTTCACAATATACACAAGAAATGATTTAATTTGTAGGGATTATGGGAGGTGACAATATATCTCAAGCTATACATCATGCATAATGATGCATCCCTTTCGATGATAACATATTTGGCTGATTGTTGTTTGGAATTCAGCTCTATTTCTACTTATTCCCATCTTTAATTTGTGGTTAAATTGAGCATTGTATTCTACATGTATTCATGGCTCCACCCCCTCATTGACGTGAAATTATGTCCTACCTCTTTTCATATATAAATATATATTTTGCAACCGCTCTTTCTTTCCAAAGTCCAAACCCCCTTCATACCTTTGGTTTTAGGGTTGTCTCTCTCTTCTTCTTTTTTAATATATACGAAATTATTTGGTCAGAGTTTGATGAGTGTTAATAATTTAAAGTAAAATAGAAGATTACTTAGATTATAATAACTTAAAGTAAAATATATCATTAAACCTCATTTAATTTTTTACATAGAGTAGTAGGTATGAGTAATTAGAAAAAAAAAACAGGGTACCCGGATCTAGATTCAGATCCAGAAGCGGTTGGATCAAGTGGATCTGGATCTAGATCACAGTTAACTGGATCCAGGACTCGAGACCATTAATACAAAAACTAAATTTACTATTAGTCTGAACTATAGAGACTATTCAATCAGTCATTCAGCCCTATATAGTCTCACCAGCCACGGATCCAAGCCCATGATTGTGTGAAGTTGTCCAACTGGATACCCGGTTAAGGATCCAATATCGGTCAATCTGGGACTGGACCCTAATTTTATGATCCAACTTGAAATGGATCTAGGACGTACTAGATCCTAAAATCAGGATCCAATGCTAAATGGATATGGGACCGGATCCTTAAATTTTAGGCGGGTACCCAGTATTGCTCACCCCTAATAGTAGATACTAAACAATTTTTAAAATCTTGACTCAATTGAAAACAATCTCCCTAAATTATAAAATTTCGGGATTATATTGCTACATCTGACCCCTCCATACCTCGCCATATACCTCGCCGTATGACAGGATTTTGGAATCTTGGTATTGGTTTATATGGAATATTTACTTGTTAGAGTTAAAATATAACTTAAACTATATTCAAGTACTTATTAATATTATTGCTAATTAGAACTAAAATATAACTTGAAACATGTATGAATGTTGATGAGTATGTATATTAGTATTTGAAAAATTCTGAATTGATATTGAATATGTGAAATAAGATAAGAAGGGGCCAAAGAGAATGGAGGAAAATATGACTTGTTATTATTGTCTCCGTGCACCTTAAAGACCAAACAGCAAGGGCCTTTAAATACAAAAAACAAGGGAACAAGCACTAGCCTAAAGAAACAAAAGAAAAACAAGAACAAGAATCCATGACAGAAAAACTAATCAGACTTAAGAATCCTAAACCCCCCCCCCCCTCCAAATTGGTGGTTGTGAAATCCCCCAATTTGTTTAACAAATTGTGATGCTGAATTCCTGTCAGAGGCTTTGTGAGAAGATTGGCAAGCTGCAGCTTGGTGTGGATATGAAATAACACAATCAGTCCTTCCATGAGCTTAGCACGAACAAAATGACAGTCTAATTCAATGTGCTTGGTTCGATCATGAAACACCGGATTTTTCGCTACGTAAATGGCAACCTTGTCACATTTTATTGGTACGGGAATGATGTTGGTGATGGTAACCTCGTGAAGTAATCAGGTTAGCCATGTAAGTTCAGCCACCAATCTTCGAATACTTCTGTATTCAGCTTCAACAGACGAAAGACTCACAGCCTGTTTCTTCTTAAATTTCCATGAGATAACAGTATTACCCAGGAAAATAACAAACCCACTGACTGATCCTCTCGAATGTGATCCGGGAATTAATTAGGGAAGCAAGATTAAATACCCAAGGACCAACAATCAACCTAGGGTTTAAGAAAACCCCAACTTAGAACTCAAGAACAACACCCATTTCTAGGGTTTTGATGCATTATCAACAAAAACAACAACAAGAACAAAGAAGATATGAACAAGGATAAAGATTTCTCACCACCTTGATCGAACTCAAGCCTTCCATGGATGCTTAAAGGAGATCCACCAACAAGCCAAAGAGATGCCCAATAGACTTCACCAAGATTAGCATAAAGAAACACCAACTAATTCTTAAATGAGCCACTCCCAATCACCACCATTAATGGATAAAGAAGAGGAAGATTTGAGGGGGAGGGTTTTCAAATACCCAAGAAGAATTTATCTTCTAAGTGTTTACAATTTTCATTCAAAAGGTCTAACCCGTTCTCAAGAAGCCAAAACAAATATATATGGGAAGGGGAGGAAACATAACCAAAAGAAAGAAAGAAAGGCCGAAAAACGACCTGTCGTGAAATGGCACGATCGTGCCATATGGGTACACGATCGTGCCACTAAAAAAAACCAAGAATGGCCTGTTCGAGAATGGCACGATCGTGCTACCCTATGGCACGATCGTGCAGTACCTTCTGGAAGAATGGCACGATCGTGCAGTCTGACGGCACGATCGTGCTGTTGGCGATTTTTTTCTGCTGACTTCTAACTCACATAACTTCTTCATCCGAACTCCGTTTTAAGCCCATAATATATCGATGGAAAGCTCTCGGTGTTTACTTTAAGCTTCCAAAATTTGAAAACTATCGGAGTTGTATTGAAGGAGTTATGATCAAAAGAGTGAAGACGTATTTTTTCTTGTTACCAAATTTTGCCCAAAACATGATATTCTTCAACTTGATTCTCTTGGCTTGGCCTTGTTTACTCATGACTTCTTCTTAGCCTCCTTGGGTAGGTTTTCTGGGATTGACTTGATTTTACATGGTTTCATCCCGACCCTTATGTAATGACCAAAATGCCCCTTGGCTGGATTCCGACCGCGACTTGACTCTTCGGTTAGGCATTGAATCTGCTAACTCCGTTTTTGTCTTCATGGGTGATTTTTCGGGCTTGAGTGTTGATAAATTAACCGATTCACCATGAGACTTCTTGGATTCGAGACCAAATTCCCAGATGCGTTTGAAAATCTCGAGATTGGGCCATTAGGCTAGTGAGGCCCTAAGTACCCCCCTTGATCCTTATGGATCAGATCCCTGGGTTGGAGAGGATTTGCCCCAAATCCTGAGGGTTAGAAAAAACCACGGGAAAGATCGGAATCCCATAGTAGATGTCTCCCAAAAGCCATGCTAGCTCGATACTGATCACCCCGTCCTTCTTGAAGGCATAACAATTCTTGAGAATACGCGGAAGAGTGGACTCAAAACGGTGATCCCGGTTAGCTCCTCCACTGATGATCTTGTTGAACTCCACGATGTAGTCATCACAAGAGAGCACAACACCCAGTTCTTGCTCAGTCGGTTGCTCATCCCTCACACCATCAAATACAAATTTGGTAGGCACCCAACTCGCATCAAACTCTAACACAAAGCCGTCGTCATGGAAATGCAAATCAAAAGAGGACTTGGGGCTCGGGGGTGATCGGTATGGACGGAAATCGGGAAATTTTTGAGGAGTTAAGGTACACTCACTCACTTTAGGCTCACCACACGGCAAGGACAAGGTCAAAGGATGCTCATCCCCACCATGGGTACACTCTTCTCGTGTTTCTCTCTCAAGGAGGAGGTTCCTCAACTCACTTTCCACCCCGGGTTGAGGTATGGTTAGTTGGTGGGGTGCTAGAGGGCACAGGGTAAGTCTTTCTTGACCAAATTGGAAGGAATACGTGTTCCTTCGGCCATCATGTTCAACGCCGCGGTCAAATTGCAAAGGCCTCCCCAAAAGTAAATGACACACATTCATCGGCACCACATCACATAAAACAAATTCATTATACTTAAAACCCGTTGACCAATAAATTACAACTTGTTGGGTTACCTTTAAGCCATCTCGATCACCGAGCCACTTGAGATGGTACGGTCGGGGGTGTGGATTGGTTGGGAGGTTGAGTTTCTCTACCATGTATGCCGAGGCGAGGTTGGTGCAACTCCCACTCTCAATGATGAAGTCCCCGACCTTGCCTCCGACCTTGCATCGTGATTTAAAAAGCATCTCCCTTTGGTTGTTGTCAAGAGGAGCTTCGGGGGGATGAAGTACTCTCCTCAAGACAAGAAACTCTTCTTCCTCGGGTTGGACTTCAAGATAGCCCTCACGTGCTTCTGAAATCTCCACTTCTTGTTCCTTGAGCACTTCTTCAAACTCTTTGTCAATCTCCTTGAACTCTTGAAGAGTCATCACTCTTTTCGTGGGACATTCGGATTGGTAGTGACCATAACCAGGGAATTTGAATCACTTTCTTCCTTCCTTCTTCCTTGAAGGATCCCTAGGGAGTGATGATTTCCTTTTTGTAGACTTGGTGCTCCGATGGGAACGAGACTCCCTAGAAGAAGGATATTCATCTCTTTTATACTCACGGGCGGAGGGTCTAGGAGTACCCTTTGATTTTTTCTTACTCTCGTCGACGAAGGTTAAAATCTTGTAGAGGTCGTCGATAAAGTGATACTCATAGAGTCTCACCTTTGATGCGATATTGTCATCGAGGCCATTGAGAAATCTTGCCATCATTTGTTTCGGTGACTCTTGAACACCACACCACATCATGACCAACTCAAACTCTCGTATGTATTCTCCAACACTCTTATGGCCTTGCTTGAGAGAGAACAACTTGTTGTAGAGGTTTTTCTTGTAGTTGGTGGGCATAAACCTCTTCATCAAGTACTTTTTGAGCTTTGACCAAGTTTGAATTTTTGGCTTGCAATCTTTTATCCTTCGTTTCTTCAAGTTCTCAAGCCATAGGGATGCATACTTAGTGAGTTGGAGGGTGGCAACCTTGTATTGCTTCCTTTCGTCATAACCCATGAGTTCAAAAATCTTCTCCATGGCATGCACCCAACCAAGGAATTCATGGGGATCCAAATTGCCATCGAAGGTAGGAGGATCGACTCAAAGGTCATCCCAATCATCTCGAGCCTAAGAGGAACTCTCATGGAGGATTTGTCTTTTGAGTCCTCACTTGATCCTTCACCCTTATCGAAGTTAAGGCGATCTTGGGGGCGATGAAGAGGATCAACACCATGACCGGGAGGAGGAAGATGAGGTCCACCAAGTTGAGGTTGGAGAGGTGGTGGTGGAACCTCATCAATTCTTCTCGTCGTTTGACAGCTAAAAGCTTCAACATTTTCTTGCAAAGGAGACTCAAGCGTCGAATGAATATTCCTCCATCCTTCAAGCTTCATTTGGCGTTGGAGCACAATTTGGCCATCGATAAGTCGTTGAACTTGTTGCATGAGTTGAGACATAGACGGTCCGGGTGGGAGAATAGGGTGAGAGGAGGAAGTTTCTCTTTCATCATTTTGACTCGACGAAGAGGGCATTTTGAGGAGTTGAGGGATTTGATAGGCTAAGGTAAAGATGAATGGATGAGGCTTTGGGTTCTTTGTAGTTAAGGGAATTTTGTGGAGTTTTTGCGAGGCCAATTTTGTGGGGGAAGATGGGGTGAAACCGCCAAAAGGAATGCACCACAATCGACCAAACCAATGATAATCACCAAAGCAAATAACAAGCACCAAGTGACCACATCATACATAAATAGCCAACAACAAATTACCCAACAAAACACCCAAATCAACCATTTTCATCCATGGAAGAACTATGAACAAACACCAAACCCCAAAATATTCAATCTCCAAACTTACTCCAAGAACTCTTCCCAAATGCAACCCAAATTGATCTCCAAACAATGAAATTCCTCAACAAATCACTTCCAACAACAAGAGGGAATGTATAGCATTCACTTGGGCACCAAAATTCACAACAAAATCAACCCAAACATTCCAACAACCACCAAAATCCCAAAATAGAGAATTAATTTTCTGGGCATATACAACTCAATAAATCAACTCAATACTCAACAAATACTTGAACCCAAATGATAAATTCACATCCCAACACTCCTAAGATATCAAGGAACCAATATCAATCATCAAGTATGAGTTTTGCATCCATAAACATTAAGAACAATGCCCAAATCAACAAGAACAAAAACCACAAAAATCTGGAAATTTTTCACCCAAATATGAGTTCTAATCCTAAGCTCTAATACCAAATGATTCGGGAAACCCGGAGGTCCTTCGAATGGATAAATTTGAAAGGCCAAGGATCCACTAACTACTTAGGGTTTGAGAAAACCCCAATTTAGAACTCATAAAACTACCACTAATTTTTAGGGTTTTGGGGTTTTGGAGATGAACAACAAACACAACAAGAATTAAAAGGGATATGAACAATTGTAAAAATTAGTTTGTAATCACTCATAAAAATTAGTTTGTAGTGTTAATTTAGTGAATCCTTGGCCTCCCAAATGTATTCATTCGAAGGACCCCCGAGTTTCCCAGATCAGAATGTGAGCAGGATGCCCATTCCGAATCACAGTAGGCCAACAGATCACAGATGGGATCATTACTGAGCAAAATCCTAAGGGAAGAATTTCCCTTCAAGTACCTGACAACATGAATAGCTGCCTTGTAATGTGTGATAGTCGGTGCTTGCATATATTGACTCAAATGTTGGATGACAAAGCTTATATCAGGTCTCATATTTGTCAAGTAATTCAGTTTCCCAATCAACTGTATGTATAACGTTGGGTCCTCAAACAAATCTCCTGAATTTGGTGTCAGTTTTGAGTTTAAATCCAAAGGAGTGACCACAATTGATGCAGAATCACAACCAAAGTCATGTATGAGCTGCTTTGTGAACTTCTGCTGAGTTAGCAAGAGGCCTCGTGATGTTCTGAGAACTTCTATTCCTAGAAAGTAGTTGACATATCCCAAATCGTTGATCTTGAAGCTTTTATCCAGGATTATCTTGATGTGTTGTATTTCCTCAGAATCATTTCCGGTGAGGAGGATATCATCCACATATACTGCAAGAAAAGTTACTAACGAACCAACCTTCTCGTAAAAAAGCGAGTATTCGTTGTTACAATGACAATAACCTTGTTTATAATAGTGGTGGCAAGTTTATCATACCATTGCCTCGAGGCTTTTTTCAACCCGTGGAGGGATTTTGTCAACTTACAAACTGTATTTGGAAGAGACAAACCAGGAGGAACTTTTATATAAATATCCTCATGTAAATCACCATGTATGAAAGCATTGTTGATATCCATCTGGTACAAGATCCACTTCCTCTTAACTGCTATAGCCATAAGAGTACGAATTGTTGTCATTTTTACCACTGGTTAGAAGGTTTTGTTGTAGTTTATTCCTTCCCTCTAGGTGAATCCTTTTACCACTAGCCTAGCTATTAACCTTTCTATGGTACAATCCGCTCGGTGTTTCACCTTATATACCCATGTACAGTTAATCGGTTTCTTTCCAGGAGGTAAGGAAACAATCTCCCAAGTGTTATTTTCTAGGAGAGCTTGAAATTCTTTTTACATGGCTTCTTGCCACCCTGGGTGTTGTGATGCATGGGAATAGGAAACAAGCTCACTGTAACTCAAATGCTCTAATAGGGATTGACTGTCTGTGTGAAGGGCAGAATACTCGTAAGGGGGTGCCTGGAGGGTCAGGTTTGTGGCAATGGCAAGGCAAGGCAAAAATTGTCCTGGTTTTCAGATAAAGCTAAGCAAGAGTAATCCTGCAAATATGTAGGTGTTCTGTGCGTTCTTGTAGAACGCCTCAAGGAACAATTAGTGTCACTGGGTAAAACAGGCGAGGATGGGGCTGGAGTTCCACTAGTGGATGTTTTATTGTTGTCAGCTTGAGTGTAAGTGATGTAATCATCATCACATGAAATCTCAGGTGTAATAGGGAATATTTGTGTTTGGTCACTCTTAGAGGAGAATGGAAATGTGTGTTCAAGGAACTTTATGTCCCAGGATATGAGGAATTGCTCAGTCTCTAGGGTCATCACTTGATAACCCTTTTTTCACGTGGGATAGCCTAGAAAGACGCACGGTATGGCTCTAGGATAAAATTTAGACCTCCCTTGTTTGAGAGTGGATACTTAACACAAGCACCCAAAGACTCTAAACCACTTAGATCGGGTAGATTTCCATACAGTAATTCAAATGGAGTTTTGTTATTTAATACAACACTTAGTATTATGTTGATTATATATGTTGTAGCAAGCAAACAGTCACCCTGGAACTTTATAGGCAAGTGCGACTGAAATAATAAGGAACGACTCACTTCAAGCAAATGTTTGTGCTTTCTCTCTACCACACCGTTTTGTTGGGGCGTTTGGACATAGCTGGTCTGATGCAAGATACCATTTTCAGAGTAAAATTTTTGAGCAGCATGACTCATTCCTAGTTCTAAGGCATTATCTGTTCTTATAATTTTTACAGACTTATTGAACTGGGTTTTTACCATGGTCACAAATGATCTGATGAGGGAAAAAGCCTCATCCTTGGAAACCATTAAGTGAGTCCAAGTGCTTCTTGAGAAATCATCAACAATAGTGAGAAAGAATTTGTGACCAGTGTAAGTTTTTGCTGAGTAAGGTCCCCAAACATCCACATGAATTAACTCGAAGGTTTGGGTAGTAGAGATTTTGCTAATGGGGAAGGGCAGCCTGTGATTTAGTTTTTTTTTGTCTTGGATTCTTGAGTCTGATTAATTTTTCTGTCTTGGATTCTTGTTCTTGTTTGTCTTTGGATTGGAGTTTCGAGGGGTCGAAGACTGAAAAGAAGCACTCTCAGACAGAAATTAGTGGTTTGTCTAACTTGTCTTTGCCTTGCCTCCTGCAATAACATTACTTATACTTGGCCAAGCGTGGGGAATGGTGTCATGATCAGAATGCTACCCCTCATAGTTGTGTAGCTCTCGTTTAAACCCATCAAGAATTGTATGATTCTTTGATCATCTCTATACCTCTGCAATGTTGTGTTGATACTTGTATCACATGTATATTTACTACAACTACAGTGGGGTAGGCCATCGATCATTTGTACTTCATCCCAAAGTTTCTTGCACCTGGTGAAGTATCCGGCAATGTCGAGATCTCCCTGCGATATGCCACTCACAGATTGTTGGAGTTGAAATAACTTCGCCTTATTAGATTGGTCATATCTCTCTATGAGTTCCTTCTACATTGCATTCGGCGTTTCTGAATAAAGAATGCTTTCCTTGATGTTCTTGTGCAAGGAGTTGAGTTGCCAAGAGATGACCATGTCCTGGCATCTTTTCCAAAGAGGGAAAACAGGTGAAGACACAACTAGTTTATCGTAGGAACCACTTACGAAAACCAATTTATTTTTGGCGGAGAGAGCTATTGTAGCAGATCTTTTCCAGTTTTCAAAGTCTTCCCCGCTGAATTGTTCCGCAACCATGGATTGTCCGGGGTGGTCTGAAGGGTGGATGAACAGAGGGTCTGAGGGATCTACGATCGTTTGTTGTTTTTTTCTCTGAGGCAGTGGCAGACATGTATGGGAGTAGAAAAAATGGAACAACATGCACATGGTCAAATTAGACGCTCTGATACCATGAAAAATTCTGAATTGATATTGAATATGTGAAATAAGATAAGAAGGGGCTAAAGAGAATAGAGAAAAATATGACTTGTTATTATTGTCGATCTCTATGCACCTTAAAGACCAAACAACAAGGGCCTTTAAATACAAAAAAACAGGGGAACAAGCACTACCAAAAGAAACAAAAGAAAAACAAGAACAAGAATCCAAGACAGAAAAACTAATCTGACTCAAAAATCCTAACAGTATTAAGTGTTGATGACAAATATTTATGATAAATTGAAAATATATATATATATAACTTGAAAACATCATAGCTACAATTAAATTCAATTTTATTGAGAAATTAATAGTCAAAGATTTTTTATTCTTTCAATATATATACATTGATCTTAATGATGAATGATATCAAAATGAATTAACTCGAAGGTTTGGGTAGTAGAGATTTTGCTAATGGGGAAGGGCAGCCTGCGATTAGTTTTTCTGTCTTGGATTCTTGAGTCTGATTAGTTTTTCTGTCTTGGATTCTTGTTCTTGTTTTTCTTTGGATTGGAGTTTCGAGGGGTCGAAGACTGAAAAGAAGCACTCTCAGACAGGAAGTTAGTGGTTTTTCTAACTTGTCTTTGCCTTGCCTCCTGCAATAACATTGCGTATACTTGGCAAAGCGTGGGGAATGGTGTCATGATCAGAATGCTACCCCTCATAGTTGTGTAGCTCTCGTTTAAACCCATCAAGA
This sequence comes from Portulaca oleracea, assembly GCA_029582165.1. Classification (NCBI taxonomy): domain Eukaryota; kingdom Viridiplantae; phylum Streptophyta; class Magnoliopsida; order Caryophyllales; family Portulacaceae; genus Portulaca; species Portulaca oleracea. Next base: position 19,654,820 of record CM055892.1, read on the forward strand.
ATTGTGTGATTCTTTGATCATCTCTATACCTCTGCAAAGTTGTTTTGATACTTGTATCACACGTACATTTACCACAACTACAGCGGGGTAGGCCATCCATCATCTGTACTTCGTCCCAGAGTTTCTTGCACCAGGTGAAGTATCCGGCAATGTCGAGATCTCCCTGCGCTATGCCACTCACAGATTGTTGGAGTTGAAATAACTTCGCCTTATTGGATTGGTCATATCTCTCTATAAGTTCCTTCCACATCGCATTCGGCGTTTCTGAATAAAGAACGCTTTCCTTGATGTTCTTGTGCAAGGAGTTGAGTTGCCAAGAGATGACCATGTCCTGGCATCTTTTCCAAAGAGGGAAAACAGGTGAAGACACAACTGGTTTATCGAAGGAACCATCTACGGAAACCAATTTATTTTTGGCGGAGAGAGCTCTTGTAGCAGATCTTTTCCAGTTTTCAAAGTCTTCCCCGCTGAATTGTTTCGCAATCATGGATTGTCCGGGGTGGTCTGAAGGGCGGATGAACAGAAGGCCTGAGGGATCTAAGATCGTTTGTTGTTTTTGCTCTAAGGCAGTGGCAGACATGTATGGGAGTAGAAAAAATGGAACAACATGCACATGGTCAAATTAGACGCTCTGATACCATGAAAAATTCTGAATTGATATTCAATATGTGAAATAAGATAAGAAGGGGCTAAAGAGAATGGAGGAAAATATGACTTGTTATTATTGTCGATCTTTGTGCACCTTAAAGACCAAACAACAAGGGCCTTTAAATACAAATAACAGGGGAACAAGCACTACCAAAAGAAACAAAAGAAAAACAAGAACAAGAATTCTAGACAAAAAAACTAATCAGACTCAAAAATCCTAACAGTATTAAGTGTTGATGACAAATATTTATGATAAATTGAAAAAATATATATATATATAACTTGAAAACATCGTAGCTACAATTAAATTCAATTTTAGTGAGAAATTAATAGTCAAAGATTTTTTATTCTTTCAATATATATACATTGATCTTAATGATGAATGATATCAAATGGGGGAAATATTTGTTTGCCTGTTTGTACTTTGCCTGCGATTTCTCGAGTTTATGCGCATATATATATATATATATATATATATATATATATATATATATATATATATATATATATAAAAGGTAATACCCTTATCTTGAGGGCCCCGTCAGCTCCCCCCTTCACTGACGAGGAGGTAAGTCCGCCTAACACGGAGGTAGGGCGAGAGGATGCGGCCATTAAAGTTTGATTTTTAGTAGAAGTATAAAAAAATCATATTAGTAAAAATTGTAGAGTCTATGGGTCATATTTATCATGGACAGTTTATTACTCACCCCTTATCCTCCCTGTTAATTTCACAGGTGATTATTCCTAAAAATATAAATTTAATGGGCGGGCCAAAAGTCACATTTTAATCAGTATATTAATAAATCCAAGACTAATTGTTATTTGAGAAGTTCGCATATAAGGAATTTCAACTCAACAAAGCGTGTGCTTGGGCTTTTGGTGGCCCGAATGTTGTTAGCGGCCTGTATAAATGCTACTTAGGCCTTTAATAAAACACATTAAAACATAATGAGTTGTTGCTTGGCCCAAACATTATGGCCCGTTTTATGCTCTAAACATTTAGGCTATGTTCGACAACAATATTTTTTAACATTTTATCAGTCAAAGTTTCATTTAATCAAATTTTAAATGTTTGGTATAGCAATTGTTAAACTTAAAACATGGGGGTCTAAACTCTAAAGATACATTCTAGAAATATCGGGACCTAAAAATAGTTTCTATAAAATGTGAGATACAGATGTAACGCTCTGCTCCCTTCTGAGCCGTGTACATTACAGATAACTGCTTCAAGGATCGTTGACTGGCACCACAAATCACCTCGAGTCTTTCCAGCGTGTTTCGTCCTCGCTCTCACGCTGCTTAGAAAAACTTTCAACCAAGCACGCTTAACTGAAAAGTTTCCAATAGATAAGCTACATACCTTAAAAGAAGGTGGACCTTGGTCTTATAAGCATGGGCGGACCTAGGGCATCGGTGACGGTGGCCACGGCCACCGTTAACAAAAATAAATAATTTAGTATAATTTGGAATAAAAATTATGGATTTTATGTTTATTATATAAAATAACAGTGTATTGGCCACCCCTAATAAGAATGTCAAGATCCGCCACTGCTTATAAGCAGTCATTTCAAACCCTTTAAGCCACATTTTAACCATATATCCAAGATGTTACAACAACTAAGTCATTTTCCAAAATGTTAAAGTTAAAAAACAATTTACCAAGTTTGAAATGAGCACATATGATATAAGTTACATTGTCATCACGGGCTTGGCAACGTAGTCAAAAGTGTTGAAGTGGGAAACTTCCTTCAAATGATGGAAACAAGAAAGTTCGCTATAATGTCGTGTATTTTGTAGGGACTTGCATAGTTGCATGTTATGAAACCTAGAAATGACGTAGAAGTTACCTTGGAAATGAATTGATTTGAGCATTCTAGTAGTACTCTTACATGAGAGATTGCCACGTTCTTTTAGTGGGCCTTATAGCACATAAGAGAGATAGGAAAGTATGGAGCTAGGGAAAACCTGGGTCTGGGTAACTTCGAGTTGAGATAAAATAGACTCCGGATGAAAATTTAATGTCTGATATAATACTCAGTTTTTTCGCGTATTTGTAGGGACTTCTCATTGAGATTCGGATGAAAATCAAACAAACAAATCCTTTCATAAATCATCTTTAGTGCTTAGTCTGACTTCTTGTTGAGATTCTGACCTGAGACTTTTAACTTAGTGTAACTTTGATATCATCATGTGCAATCATCTCAATCAAAGATTTAAAGTAATAGTTGAAGGTCGTGTGATGATTTATATGGTAACATTTGGGTGTGTTTGGTTGGAGGATGTGGAATGGAACTTTATACTTAAAGATATCAAATTCCTTTATTTTGTGTTTGGTTGAGAATTTAAGGAATGAAACTTCATAGGAATCAAATTCCCCCCATTTGAGGAGGACTTGATAACTCTCCTTTTTGAGAGGTTTCACATCTCATTCCTTAAAATACAAATATTTATCTTCAAAAATAAAAAATGATTTATACCAATAATTTTATTTTCATATTTTCCTTTAATTCACCTTTGAACCCATTTCCAATAAATATAAAAAAATTATAGTTAAAATTAAATTAAAAAATAATAAAAGAAAAGAAAAATAATAAAATTAAAAGATAAAAATTAAAAATTAATTTGACAGTAATAATATTGTCATTTATTATTTAACTTCATTCTATGTTTAGATCAAACAATAATAATAATATTGATTTCATTCCTTTAATCAACCAAACACATGATATCAAAGAATCAAGTTTCATTTCATTCCTCTATATATCAAAAGTTTCATTCCATTCCATTCCTTTCTAGTTGAACCAAACATGCCATAGTAAGTTTAAACCTTTCATTTTCCCAAAGGAAGATATATGAACATTATTAACTTCTAGACTTTAAATATGACCAAAATCAGTCAGGTAGCGATGACAAAAATTCGAATTCAGGTTAAGTTTGAGGCCAGTTAAATTCAGTCAATGTTAAAATTAAGATGAGAAATTGACGAATTGGACCCAGTTTTTTTATGTTGGACAATTTAGACATATCTAAGTTCGGTATATCCGAGTCAAAATTGGGTTTTGACAATAAAAAATGAAAAATATTGTGCCAAAATATTCGGTCAATTCAGGCAATGTCAAAATCAAATTTAGATCAAACCGGATTTTTTCTAAGTCGAGCAAATCCGATTATTAGAGTCGGATAAATAAAATTTTGCCAGTAAGTTAGAAAAAAATACTACACTAAAAAAAGTAGAAGAAAAAAAGTTAACAATTGCATGTAGAGTCAGTTTGTCAGATCTTTTGAGTTTTATAATGTTTATAATACTGCTTTTTATACCAAATCAAGGACCATCCCTCTAAGCCAGACTAGCAAAATTCCAAAACCCAACTTCAGAACTTTATAATTATGGTCACAACTTATAATATATCTTCATAATTATGGTCACAATTTATAAACAGGCTGAATTTATTTATAAAACCACAGGCACAGACCTTGTCCTTTTGTCCCATGCATGTATTTCCTCTACTATAATGTAATCTATACTGTATAAAATGATTTATTTATGCTTAATATCGACAAAATTTGAGATCTGTATGATTAATTAATCTTAATGCAACAAGATCTATATGTAGGGGGTTTAAGTTTTTTTATTAAGTTGTTAGACCTGCTAATGTCGTTTTCTGTCAAATTGAAATCTCTCACGGTAACAATAAATCAAAATACTTTGACTATATATTAATTAGGATGAACCAATTAAAAAGAATCTGATGAAGAGATTTGGACCAACTCTCTGATAAGTTCGAAATAAATTAGTGGTTTTAACAGTGAATAAAAGTTCTCAAATTTTAGTATACTCCATTATATTATGTGGTTGGTTGCGGTGCTGTAGTAGAATTTTGAAAAGTATAGTGAATTGTAGTAGATTATGTGGAAATTATAGTAGGTGGGTTGATATATTTTAATTTGAAATTTGGAAAAAATAAATTGGTATTTAAGGTAAGAAATTAGGAAAGAGAAATGGTATTTTAATATGGTAGGTAGGTTGTGGTGAAAAGTTTTAAGTTTTAATAAAAAAAAATGGTATGTTGTGGTGAATTGTGGTGGAAATTTGAAAAATGTGGTGCGGTGTGGATTCGCAACGAATCAACCACGGAAAAGAATGGGGCCTAAGACTGTTTCACATAAATTTATCGTGAAACACTCTTTGTAAAAGTTTAGGTAATAGATGCTCTAATTTATCATGTAGTGAATAATTGTTTAGATATTGTTTGTTTGAATAAAATGTATTTGGTAAATTTATTTGTTGTGTTAGCTGGTTAATATAACTTGTGAAAAAAGATTTGATAATTGTCAATGATAAAATTTTCAAAATGTAATTTTTGACAAAAAAAAATAAAAAATGCTACTTTTGAAATTCAACCACTAATTGTACGAGCATTCCAAAAAAGTCTCATTAAAATGATAAATGCATGTCAAACTCAAAACACCCACCCACCGAACGATAGTACTCGACCCGTTAGTGTTTTTATAACTTGGTCAAAATGTTTGTTACGTTACTGCGAGTTCTGTCTTACTCTCTTCTTTTATTGATCTTTATAGCAATTTTAATACAAATATTATCTTTTTGCTGAATTTCTATAATAATTATTAAGAAAAAAAATCTTGATCAAAATGTTAAATATTACAATAAATGTTATTATTTGTACACATCAATGTCTATGCTCCATACTGCTATACAAATTGGTTTACTCAATTAAGTTAAACCATAGTTGTCATTTCTTTTATATATGTACACATCAATGCCTACAATCTAACAAAAACAACTAATTATTGTAAACAAAAAAACACATATGGTCAATTGGTCATGTGTACTACCACCAACCCCATACAATTATGTTACCAACTCAACTCCTTTTCCCCAACTGTTATATGATACATCTTAAAATATCTACTCATGTCCACTAAGATTTTAAATCTTTCAAAAAGTTTCATCAGTATTTATTATAAAATTCATCATAAGTATATTAATTATTAACAATATCGCAAAGTTCATCAATGCATGTTTTCTAAATTTATCAATTTTTTTACATATATTTATCACATAAAAAATTGACCTATATTGATACTCCCTTCGCTCCATATTATTTGTACCCTTTGAAAATTGTACAATCAAACTTAAAATGTTTTGAACATAAATTACTCAATATATACAACGACTTGTTAAATAAAATTACTACTCACTAGATCTGTAAAGAAAAGTATTATCCTAAAAGTATGATCTTGCAACTATTAATAAAAAATTATATAAGAAATTATCAATTAAAGAATAATATTAAAGACCATGACAATCAAATAAGGGACAAACAATACGAAACGGAGGGAGTACACTTGATGCATATAAGTAGATCCACCCTGATGTACGACAACGATCATTTACGCATTTTCCCATATACCCCCCCCCCCCCAAAAAATAACAAAAACAAATCTATCAACCCACCAAATTAATAGTAGAAAACATAACAGTCAACTAAAGGACAAATAATATGAAACAAACGAAACATGTGATAGATCATACATAGGTCCACCACATTATTATATGCACCTTTTCCCATATAGACATCCCCCCCTCCTTCAAAAAACACAACCCCATCAACCCACCCAATTAAATTAAATTAAACCTCCCCCTCTTATATAGTTATATACCTTCATCTTTCATTCTTCTTTCTTTCTTTCTCAAACTCCAACCCCATGGAGTCACCCTCAAAATACCCAAGGTTCTCCAAACCAACCCCCAAACAATTCCTCCAAGTAGCCCTCCCACTCTTACTCCTCCTCATAATCCCCCTACAACTCACCAAAAACACACCTTTCCTACCTTCTTCCTCTTATTCTACACTACAAACAACTTCTCCTACAACAACTTCCTCATTTTCTTCCTCCATTGATGACCATGACCAAAACCCTCCTAGACACAAGCCATTGCCTGCGACATCAGGCCCCAAATGTGACCTATTCACGGGCGAGTGGGTTCCCAACCCGGACGCCCCGTATTACTCGAACAAAACATGTTGGGCCATCCATGAACACCAAAACTGCATGAAGTATGGGAGGCCGGATACCGAGTTCATGAAGTGGAGGTGGAAACCAGACGCGTGTGAACTTCCATTGTTTAACCCTAGACAATTTTTCGAGATTGTTAGGGATAAATCTTTGGCATTTATTGGGGATTCCGTCGCTAGGAATCAGTTTCAATCCATGATTTGCCTCTTGTCTCAGGTATGTATGTCATTTTTCTGTCTGTTAGAGTATAAAATACGCGGCCTGTAATCAACTATATATCAGCGTAAACTTTTGGCTAAATTTTAGGGATTTGTTATCTTAGTCGAGTTATTATTGACTCATCACAATGTATAGAGATAGCTCTCTCTTCATATATATGAAGATGATACCTTACTTAAAAGATAGGTAACGAAAGATACCATGTTAATCTAACTAGCTTAGCTTCATTGAGGTTTAGTTTCAAGATAATTTATTAGTTGCTAACATTTTCAAAAAGTTGATAATTCATATATCAACTTTTTAACTAACTTTATAATTTCGATGATATAAATACTATTTTAATTTACCGATAATATTCATTGAAAGAAAGTCAAAAAATAATCTTAATTAGAAATATGTAAATAATTTTTTCATTAATTATCTCATAATTTTTTATAATATTAATTTTTCCCAACCACATCGAAAATTACAGGTGTTTTCAATAATTCAACTATCTCCATAACCAAGAATAATGTCACCTTCAAAGAACTGTACGTAGGACTAACCTCTAAACAACTATATATGTACAACATAATTTTGAAATCCTTTTTTAATTATATAATAGTCCAAAATAAAATCCTTTACATCATCTTTGATTAGATTCCGTCAATTATTATTATTTTATTAAATATTTTAATTTTATCACTAAACTTTTTGAATGAATGATTAATTAATCCTATTTGCATCCCCTTTTTTCCCTATATATGAATAATATTGTCAGTGTCTCGTGCATATCAATTATGCCTGCTAGTGTCACATGTTACTTAAACCCTTTAATTAGCTAGATCTCTTAATCTTGATTAATTATATGAGTTTATTTGATTTTTAAAAGGATAGAGAATAATAATGTAAGGAGAAACTAGTATATATAACTTAATTTCTAAGGTGACATATCATGGAATTTGGGACCATGGTGGGCTTGATTGTATTCAATGTGAATTGTGTCATGATCATATTTAATTTGCATGCATGTTATAAGTGTAATAAGAATGGCCACTAAATTAGATATTTGATATTTGGGTCCTTTTACAAACGTAAATCTATATATTTTCATTCAAATATTATAGTTATGGAAAGAAGATTGTGTACAATTTAATCTTTTAGACCGCGCTTAACGTGTTTTTCCAAAGAAATTGTTGTTGTTGTAAATGTAATATGTATGTGTCTAAGAATTACAAATTGGAGACATGCATGTAACTTACTTTTTAGTTATATATGCCCATAATTATACACCAAAATGCCCAAAAAAAGGGTAGTTTCAGGATTTTTTTTTTGTGGGTGGGGGGGGGGGGGGGTTCATAAAAGTTTCCAACAACCACAAAAACAATAAATTAATTCCTCATCCAAAATATGGGCAACTTGGTAACTATATTGAAAAATTGTAAACATCAATTTAAACAAGAAACATAAAAATATATATAAAAAGAAGCAGAAAAAGTTAGTTCAGGCACAAGATTTATGGCAAAGTACTGAAATTTGCATAGGGAATAAATAATAACATAATCCATCAATCAACTTTTATTTTCCTTTTCAAGGGTTGTATTCTTTGAAAATCCGTACCATGAGAAATATAAATTTAAAAAAATGCCTAGTGGCAAAAAAATAGCTACTAGATTTAAACAGTATGGAAAAAAAAAACTTTAAAAGAAACTTTTAAAAAGTGGTAATGACAAGCAGCAATCTACATGGTAGAGAGTAGTAACTAAGAAGTTTATAGTGTTGTTTTCCTATTTATTGATTAAAAAAAAGTTCAATCAAAGTGTTATTGACAGAGCTTTAGCATCTCTTCTACATTGATGAAAAAGAAACAGTTTATCAAATCAAAATAAGTGTAAAATAGGAAACTTTTTTTTAGAGTGAAAATTTTGAAAAATTGGTTAATTTTTTCAAATTCACTAATTTTACCCATATTCTTTGTCAATTAAAACATTTTACGTGGATCTTATAATTATATAATGATCATCGGGAAAAATATTCCATAGGACAGGTAAGAGAAAAAATTTCTTAATGAGAAATGTGATTTAAAGTGTAGAAATTTCCAAAATACCCATAATACAACAAACCTAAACAATTATAAATATAAGTAGTTTGGATATTTCAAACATTTTCCCAAGGGAATTTGCACCTTCAACTAATCAGGGTAAAATACACATTTTCAGGAAAAAAAAATTCATGAAAAATTTCTCCAAAATAATTATCCCCGTAAAAAATTTTCCAAAAATTCTACGAACATTCATGAAATATTAAGAAGTCCTTTTGATCCTCTTTTGTTCATGGTCAGATTTGCATCAAGGTTGGAGGTGGTCATGTCCACCCTTAACCCCAAAAAATACAACAAAACTTACTATATTTGAGATAAAAATTATGTATTAAATATATATAATAATATAAATATCACCTCTAATTCCAAAATCTAGACCCACCAATTTAATTTATTCATTGGATGGTGAGAGTTTGGAAGTATCAAAGATGCCATCTACTATGCATGGTGAGAAAATGTAAGATAGTAGGAGTGTTAGATTTGGGGAGTGTGCTAAGTTTGCCTCAAGATCTACACAACCCATGTGTTGTCTAATGGCATGTTTGTCTTTTCCAATGTCTCTTTATCCATTCTTTGCCTCCTCTCCTTTTCTTTTTCCCTCCATATTTTCCTTTGATTTTGTCCACCATTCAATTTGGGAATTTTTTGGATTTTAGTATTTATACAAGAATACTTTATTGTGTAGATTTAAGTGACAAAAAAACTAGTAGACCAATACATTTACAAAAATAATAGCTATCTTTGGCTTGGTATGTACTAGACAACAACATATATCCAAATCATTACAGCTTGCTACTAGCTCTTGTCCTTTTTTTTTCTAGTTGTTGGGTGAGTAGTAATTGAAATATCCACATCAAACATAGATAGGACTATTTGCATATATTTTTTTATTTTTTTATTTAATTTATAAAATATTTATTGATGAGAAATGAGTTGGATGATAAAATGGTTCATGATTAATAATGGGTTCATATTATAATTTTCACAATCAAGTGGCCTAGTTAAAATGTCAATTAAGACTAGATTGTTACAGTCAAAAATTTAAGACGGAGCTAATCTGGTCCAGTCAAATTGAATATTTACAAAAAATTACTTAGAGATACCCTAACTTTTGAAGAAACAATTTTTGATGACTGCTTTTAAAACTAATTTTAGCAGACTTTACTTTTAGGATTAGAAATTCTTAGGTGAATTTACGGTGAAACTCCGATTGATTCAAATCATTTTCAATCACAAAACCAAACGGCATTTTCGTCATAAATACACTTAATCAATTTCCCCTAAAACTCACCGTGAATTCAAATCATTGGTGAAATTCACCTAATTATTTCTAATTTAAAAGTTAGAAATCTGCAAAATTAGTTTTAAAAGTTGAGTGCAGAAAAACATTTCACTAAAGTTAAGTGCACTAAGTAATTTTTTGGATTTTCAATTCAAACACAGTGATTGGACCTGGCCCTAAATATTCGATGTTCGGGCCTGAATATCAAAATTTATAACACGAATATTCCATATCTCAACCCAAATTGGTCCCGTGTGTAAACATGGTGTTCGACCTTTTATAGAAGTTTCTTGACTATTTGAACCAAAACCAATCATAAATTTGGTTTTCGGATGTATCAATTTGGTTATCCGATTGTACAAACATGTCCTAACCCAAATTAAACTTAAAATTCGTATAACCATGATCTACACATTCAAACTCAAACTCGACACGTATTTAAATTCAAATATTAAGTTGTTGTTTAACTTTGAATGAAACCTTGATGAATATGATTAGGGGTTTTTTATTTAAACAATCTTAACTTTGGGTTGTCCAAGACTCAATAATCTGAACTTTAAAAATATCGTAGAATAATTTAGACTCAAGGGTCTTGGATTTAAGTAGCATACCACTAAATTTTTATAACAAAACTCGGCAATGTAAATCTCTATATACATCATAGTGATCCAAAATGCTTAAAATCTATATTATTCCAAAATATTGTTAAAGTTTAGATTATTGATACTCTCACAGTCTCAAAATTCATATTATTTAAATCTAAAAATTAATATGATTATTTGTGTGACAAATTTAGATATAAGGCATGAAGAATTTTCCCAACCCCATTAATGACTAATCATTCATCACATACATAAATGGAAGAAATAAGGATTGAAGGATAGATAGAAGGTGAAGAGGACTACTCCTCATAACCAAACATTCAAACTTGCTCCAGTTAGATATATGAGGGGATCCATAAATTAAATGAGTCATGATGCTATAGACAACTTGCCATGAAACTCTGTCCTTTTTCATTTGTTTGTTTCTTCATCTCATTCAAGTGATATTGACATAAGGTTAGTTTAGTTTTTAATTCTTGTAAAATTCATATTAATTGGACCACAAGTTTGTTGTAGAATTCTGTTCACTATGTTGAGCACTCTACCATTATATATATATATATATATATATATATATATATATATATCAATTGTTAAAGATGTGGTAATCAACTGATGAAAATTGTGGGGTTGATGAGTCATTGTGTTTTAAATACAATTTGGTATCATCCTATTAAATTTGTTGGTTAAGTGGTCGGTTAATTATAAGACAAGGATCCTTTGAATGAACCAGATTTACATGGTCGGAAAAAGAAAATAGGTTGATCCCTTTACTGTGTGAAAAATATATTCAGACATAATCATATACAATCTTTTTACTGCTAAAGAAATGGCAGTCAAGTGACAACCAACCTTATTTTTCATGTTCCTCACCAGGGTTCAAATCTTGGTGGAAGCATAAGTTTTTCTTATTAGTAAAAATTGTGCAGTTGGTAGCTATGTTTGCTCTAGATAATTTGATACTAGCCTGTTAAATTCGTTGATAGCATCAAATAAATGGGCCAACTTTACCTGATCTAAAAAAAATATAGGTTTTGATCACTCTACTATGTGAAAGATACACTCTTTTGACATAATCAACCACAAGCTTTTTCCTAATTGTTTGTATTAATTCTCTAAATTTATAGGTAGAGTGGCCAGTGGATGTCTCCACCTCCGAGGACCAAGCTTTCAAGCGCCTCCGCTACGTGTCCTACAACTTCACAATGGCGATCTTCACGAGCCCATTCCTCGTAAAGTCCCAGGAGAACGACCCGAACGGGCCCACGGGGACGGGCATATTCGGGTTGTTCCTAGACGAGCCCGACGAGTCTTGGCATGCCCAGATCGGCGGGTTTGACTACCTCGTGATCTCGGCGGGCCATTGGTTCTTCCGGTCCATGATGTACTATGAGCGCAAGGAGATCATCGGTTGTCGGTATTGTCAGATTCCGAACATCACCGACTACCCAGTGACGTTTGGATACCGGCGGGCCTTCCGGTCCGCGTTTCGGGCCATCCTCGAGAACGAGGACTTCAAGGGTATAGTCTACCTGCGCTCCTTCGCCCCGGCGCACTTCGAGGGCGGGGAGTGGAACAAGGGGGGAGACTGTAAGAGGCAAAAACCTTACAAGAGCAATGAGGTCACCCTAAGTGGGCTGGACCTTGAACTCTACATGGCCCAAGTAGGGGAACTCTTTGCAGCCCAAAAGATGGCCCGAAGGACAGGCCGGGTCAGGTTCAGGCTAATGGATATGACCCAGCCCATGTTGCTCAGGCCCGATGGGCACCCGAGCAAGTATGGGCACTGGCCCAATGAGAATGTGGTGTTGTATAATGATTGTGTTCATTGGTGCTTGCCGGGGCCCATCGACACGTGGAGTGATTTTTTATTGGAGATGTTGAGGAATGAGGGGATTTATGCCAAGCAAGATGGGATGCTTTACTCAAAGGATAGAAGGTCTAAGTGAAAAAAAAAAAAAATTGTTGTGATTTTTTGTGCGTTCAGATTTGTATGTATAGGGAAAGAGAGAGAGAGAGAGAGATTTGTTGTTATTATTGAGAAAGTATGGTTATGGTGTATTATTAGAGGAATATCGTTGTTCCTCTTTGAATTTTACATGATTGATGATTCATCTCCTTGATTGATCTTTTCTTTATTTTTATTGTCAATGTTAATGATTATCAAATTTGTGAGCAAGTGAGATCATGCTTTTTGCGGTGGATAAAGTGGGTTAATGGTATGATATGGTAAAAATGTGGATAGTGTGATATGATGTGGTACAGTGTGATAAGTTGTGGTAAGAATGATTGGTATGGTAAGTGAGGAGCGAAAAAAGTGAAAAGTAGTGAGAAAAGTGATGAAAGAAAAAGTTATGGTTGTTGTGATAAAGTGTGGTATGGTATGATAATATGTGATGGTTTGTGGTTACTATGCTAAATTGTGGTAGGTGCGTGAAGAGTTTCGTGATCAGTAATGCTTGAGTTTTTTGATGAACCAACAAAGAGATGGTTTTCCTTTACGAATGCAAGGATATGGATTTGGATTAAAGGAAAACTCCACCAACCAAGAACTAACTTTGGCTTAAAGGATTAATCCACCAACCAAAGCAACAAACCTGCCAGGATTAGACAAAAATTAATACAACTAATCTCTAAAAGATTTGGCTTAAACACACCACCATTAACTATTGGAAGAAAGGTTCAAAGTTAGTTATTTTGTTAGTTATTTTCTTACTGAGTTGGACAAGTCTGTTAGATTAGTTAGTCACAGCCTAGCATTCTTTGTTTTCTTTCCTTTCATCCTATATAAAGGGATGAAGGGCAAGTACTTTGTATTCTCATTCAATTACAATTTCTTAGATATCAAATTCTGGTTTTAGTTTCTCTTTCTCTGTTTCTTCTTTTTGTTTACAAGAGTTGCAAATCAAAGATGATGAATTTGACATGGTGTCAGAGCTAAATCATCAGCAACATTTCTCTACATCTTTTTCCGGTGACAATCATCTTCATCTTTCTATTTGCTTATTTCTGAGTTATGCTTGTTTAGTAGCGGCTTCTTGTGTTTTGTATTTCTTTTGCAAATGGTTGCTGTTGTGGAAGAGGTTGTTGGACCAGATCATGTTTTGTATTAGCATCATTCGATAGTCCAAGTTTCAATTTAACTAATGAACCTTTGAATGGATCAAACTATGGACAATGGTGTAGATCTTGTGAAGTTTCTTTAAAAGTTAAGAACAAGTTGAGTTTTGTTAAAGGAGAAGTTGTTAAACCTGCTGCTAATTCTCCTCTTCTACCTTACTGGGAAAGATGTAATAGTATGCTTATTTCTTGGTTGCTTCGTTATGTTAGCAAGGATATTGCTTCTAGCATTTTATATACTGATACAGCTGCTGAAATCTGGATTGATCTTAAAGAAAGGTTTAGTTATAAATAAGGAGCCAAAATTTATCAACATCAACAAGATATAAGCAATGTGAGCCAAGGAAATCGTTCTGTGTCTAGCTATTACACTAAATGCAAACAAGTTTGGATGAGTATAGGGATGACAATGGGCCGGTTCTGGGGCAGGTCCAGCTGGACCCAAACCCGGACTCGCATGATTTTTCGGACCCAGACCCGCCCCAGGACCCGATAGTCCCAAAATTTAGACCCAGACTCAGCGGGTCCTCGGGTCCTTAGCGGGTCCTTAATGAGTCCAACCCTATTATGCATTTTTTACTAGATTTATCAATTTGTTGGATTAATTTTACACTTGTATACATATATAATAATAACTATTCTGTTTAAGTACACTTATTTTTAACACAATAAAAATATTTCGAAGGAAAAAAGAGTATACTAGGGTTTTAAAAAATAGAAGTCAACACTTCAACATGCCCAATACTCCCAGGAGTTCCAGCAGGCGCCAGACATTAGATGATTAGTAGTGTAGTACTTAAGTTTTTATTTTTTCAAAGGAAAAAATTATATATGTTTATATTTTAATGGGTTCATGGGTAGGGTCCACAGGTCCGTGCTTGGACTTAGACCCGGAACCGCTATTTCTTTTCCAAACCCGGACCCACCTTAGACACACCAGATCCAAATTTTTTCGACCCAGACCCATCTTAATGGGTTGGGTCCGACCGGGTCTGGGCTGGGTCTAGGACCCACTGCTATCCCTAGATGAGTAGGTTATAACTATTACTCCTTGCAATTGTGAATCTGAGTGTTTTGCTTCTAAGTTGATTGCAAGAAAATAGTTATTTCAGTTCTTGATGGGTCTCAATGATCAATACAAGATTGTTAGAGGTAATATACTCCTGATTAACCTTTTACCAAATGCGAATCAAGCGTATAGTATTGTCTTGTAAGAAGAACAACAGCAGGGTATAAAGAAGCCAAGTTTGCCAGAAAAAGTGTAACGCCCCGACTCATAATCAGGGTATTACCCATATTTTATCTTAATTAATCTTGATTTAGCGGAAGTCTGTAAGCCGAGTGCGTTACCGCCGCTTCTTCCAAAAGGAAAAAGCAAGACTTTTCTATGTGATAACTGAATATATATATAAATATATATATATATATATATATATATATATATATATATATATATATATATATATATATATATAGGGAGTGTCTAAGTAAAAATAACCTTTTATTATTAAAGAAAATTATAAATAATAAAAAATAGATATTATAAGAATCATTAGTAAAGTAGAAATAAGAGTTTTTGTTGTGTGTCGTGATGGTTAGGCTGCTTGCATGTGCTGATGTGCGCCTGTTTGCAAATTTATTTATTTTTTTTTAAATTTTCAATTTGAAGATTAAGAATTGAGTGTATACCCATTTATTCTAACCTCCTTTCTTTCACAACCACTTAAATTGTCAAGTAGTGGGAATATTCTATTTGTTTATTTATTTATTCTCCTTTGCTAATATTATTTTTATTTTATTTTATTTTATTTCATTCTATAATTTGATGGGTAGAGCAAGTAGGATAATAATGGTTCAAATAAGAAAATATGTATTTGGATTATCTTTGAACTGAGGGCTTTTTAGAATTGAAAAAACAACTAAGGACTTGTTCTTTTATACAGTTGGTTGCGGTGTGATAATGGTGCGATGTGGTGGAATTTGAAAAAATATGGTGAATTGTGGTGAATTGTGGTGAATTGTAGTGAGAATTACGATAAGTGAGGTAGATGAGGATAGATAATGTGAAAAGTACAGGAAAAAAGTGAGGAGAGAAAAGTGAAAAGATATATTGTTAATGATTGTGATGTGGTGTGGTGATGTGTGGTAGAAATTAAAGAGTTGCGGTACGGTGTGATACCGCACCGGAATATACCACATAAAAGAACGGAGCCTAAATTACACATTAAATAATGTGAATTGGTCTTATTTATGTAATTGAAGATAAATATTCAACATAATTTATAATTTTTAATAAGCTATAGTGAGTAAAGTAAGTCACATCATTCATAATATTTATTAAATACATAAATTTTTAAATATATATTATGTATAATAAGTAAGAAAGTATGAATAATGTGAAAAAGGTAGGATAAAATAACAAAAATATGATGAATAAGATAAATTTATTATACATCACAAACAAAACATAACCTAACCCGTTCATGGAACGGGCATCATAGCTAGTGCTATAATAAGTAAATAAAACTCGTTATTGTTATTTAAAATAAAAACGTAATAATTTCACAAAATAAACCATCACAATATAAATCGCTTCATATTTATCCAACTAGAGCGCAGTTAAAACATTATGAAATAATTTTAAAACAGATCTCTATAGTATGAATAATTATAAAATGCTACTATAGTTAGATAAAACTTGTTATCGGTATTAAAATGAAACGCATTTAATTACTAAGATAAGTAGGTCAACAGTAAAGTCTTTAACAAATATTAGTAAACTAAGTAAATATAACACGAAACATATAAAACAAATTTAGAATCAAAACATAAGACTATAAAGTATGATACTTGCAGTCCGAGCCAACTATGTGGATATTAGTGAAGCGTCTATGCAATAACTGTCTTGTCTGGATTGACACTTCCCCATTTTCCCTTGGTACCTAAAACCAAAATAAGAAAACAAGAAAAACATAACGTAAAATAAGACGGAGCTCAATATAATCGACACTATAGCGTAAAAACATTTAAGTAAAAAAAATATTTTACGTGAGCTCATTTAAATTCATTTTATTTGCAAACAGAGAGAAGGGGAGAGACGTTAAAATAGCTATTTAATTATTATCTGAGCGGAACCTTAGATTGGTTTTAATCAATCTTAATGATATGATATGTCTGCAAGGTAACCCTAGGATTTTGTCCTTATCCATGCGCATAGCTGGATCGGTTACCAACCCAGGCTCCGGTACCGGGAGTGATGATAAGGGTCCATTGTGATAAAACATACATACACTAAAACCACGTAAATAATTAGTATATATAGGATAAAAATAATTAAATGAAAAATAACACTTTTTGGAAGGTACTGTCATCAAATTATACTTGAAATTGGCAAACAAAGGAATAAATATTCCCTTTATGACTTGCGAAATTTGATTTATAAATATAAATAAATAATATTAGTATTAATATTTAAAGTAGATGAGAGAAGTAGTAAAATTGAAATGTAATTTGATGTAAGAAATTACCCAAATAAAAATGTGGGCTGCTATAATTTTTTAAAGGCCAAATAGGAGATAGCCAAGAGATTAGGTTTTAAAATTAAGGGCTTTACTTCTCACTAGTTTCCCCCGCCTCAACGCACAGTAGGAAAAAGAGAGCAGAGGAGGGGCGTTGGTTTATTTTTGGCGACGACAGGGCTTGGCGGCGAAGATGGCGGCGGTTGACGGAGGTATCACCGGCGGTGGTGTCGAGGGATGAAGGGATGATCTGATTTTGATTCTTTACTGATCTGGTATGGTATTTATAGAGGTTTATTGTTGAACTTTGTCAAAGCACCTCTACAATTGGCTGTAAGTATGGATGAAACGTGGCATATGAATTTTAGTGGGCTTCTATAGTATCAATGGCTTAAGCAAGAAGAAGAAGAAGCAATGGAAAAGAGAAGAAGAAGGTGGCAAGGCTTTTGATGTTTTTGTCTAGGAAAAGGGAGGCATAGTAATATTTTAATTTTTAGTAAAAAGAAAAGCTTAGTAAAAGTATATTATTTTAAATAAATATGAAAAATGTGCAAAAATAGATTAATTTATGTATAAAACTGAAATTAATTAATGTTATAATTTCACAAATTAAATTATCCTTATTAAAGTTAATACAACTAATTAGAAAATAAAGAAAGTTTGGCTAAATAATTCGAATAATAATTCATAATTGAGGTTAAAATTTTAATTAACATAGTAAATAGGGTTTAAAAAATACAGATTATTATAAGAAGGTTCTATGGCATTCTATTCTAACATGCCTAGAAATCACAGCAGTTTTGCTAGACCTTCTATAAATTATCAAGGTCATTCTATACAAGTTTATGGGTATTCTACCTATCCTGTTCTTCCGGGTCATCCTCCTCTTGCATATCCTATGCCTGGTTCTAGGCTTAATAACTATCAAGGCAATCAAGGTAATCAAAGCAAGAAGCCATATTGCAATTATTGCAAAAAGTCAGGGCATCCTACTGAAAAGTGTTTTAAGTTGTTAAAGAAGCACAATGGAAAACCTCATAGGTTTGCTGCGAATGTTCAATCTGATCAAGAGAGTTCTTCAGCTGTGCAAGATGTTTCCGGACATACCTTAAGTAATGAAGAGTACAGTCAGTTGATGCAATTGCTCAACAAACAGAATCTGGATATATCTGATCAGATTGATCCCCAACATTTAGCCTTCTTGGTAGGTGTTAGGATCGAGGTAAAGAACCTAGTATTTGCAGTGGAAAAAGAAATTATCAGAATGTATAAATTGAGAAGAAAACATGACAAAAGATTAGTAATTAAAATAGAGAGTATAGTGACACAAGATTTACATGGAAACCTAAAGCGGGAAAAAACCACGGACGACAACGGAGCAATCATCCACTAGTATAAGGGGAGAGATTACAAGAGAAATCCTAAACGGCTATATAACACAACAAGATCGACGACAAGATCTCAAACGGTTAATAGCACAACGGGAATAAAATGAAGGCAAAATAATAACTCTCTAAAATATATTCTCACAACTTAGGGATGGGTAGGGGTGAAGAATGCTCTCAATTTTGTGTGTATGTATAGGTTAATAATAACCTATATTTATAGTAGAATGAGGGAAAAGGGGTCTTGGTTAAATATTACATAACCTAAATAAATAAATAAAAACAAGAAAGCCGCCGCAGACGAAAAACGGAACCCTGAGGCGCTGGCAGCGCCTCACAGACGCTGGCAGCGTCTCGTATCAAAGTCTGTCTGTTGATGCCGCTGGTAGCGCCCGATTCCTTCAAAGTAGATTTTGAGCCATAAAACCCAACAAAGGTAAATCATTTTGTTTATTAACAACAAATAAGGCTGTCAAAGGGGTAATTGATAGTGGAGCAACCGGCCGTATTACTCCACATTTGAATCTCTTTATTTCATTTGTTCCTATTGATAAAGAGTGTTTCATAACTTTGCCCAATGGTGATCAAGTTCCTGTTAAGAACATTAACCATGGATAAATTCATTTAAGACTTGAAAGAAAAATGAGAGCAAAACACTTTCAAAGTTTTTCCATAATCCATAATCAAAATTCTATATTACAAATGAGATACTTGGCTCTATATATGGACGTCTAAGACACCCCTTTGGCTGCCATACATGACTCAAATGAGATACTTGCTAGAAATGGAAATATTACACTACAAAATGACACCTTAACTTGATGTATTTCGCACTGGACTCCTCAATGAGCCTCTTCCCCAAGTTACCACAATGGTATGCAGCAATAAACCATGGCTTGACACCTCACACGGATGGCTCAACAAGATAGCAAGTGGCTAGAACTCCATGATTGAAAACAATGTCAAGAACCGGTCAAAAGAATTATTTCCAACTTCTGGCTGGTTATATCCACGGGGATGCTAAGACTCCAACTTTAGAAACACAAAGATAAATTATTTTTTAACCAATTTAGGCTCAAGATTCATCGAAAAAGTTGTTGTATTAATCAAGTCATGGCCTTGCATAGTTGGAGTTGCCTTGTTGTTTCACTAATACACCACAAGTGCACGAGTGTAGGTGTATTAGGTATCAAGGTCGTTCCCATAGGGACTTTGCTAAACTACTCACCAAACTAGCCTCTTATGTGATTGCTAAACCGGTCGGGTTTTGAGATGGATCGAACTAATTCTATTTCTAATTACTAAAAAGGTCAAAGCAATCAACTATTCACACAAATGACAAGATTGAACCAATAGGAAAAAGACGTTTAGGGGATAAAACCTAAGTCACTCTATGAATCAAACAAGTGGATTGAACATGTATGTCACTACTTTGGTACATTTTAGGGTCGATAATCACATAATGTCTTTCATAGAGAGCTTTTGGCAATGAAATGAATTGCTTAGTAAAATCAATCACCTACTTTCGTGGTTATTTCAATTTTATCTAAGTTAAAGATCGAATTATCTAATGACCCTTAATTATAAAATCCTCTATGTCTAGTTCATTTTATAATCAGTTTAATCCTAAGGGTTCCTATTATCGAATTTCTCCACTAGATACTTCATTCAACAATCTAATTCCATGCTAATAGTGCGCAAACAAAAGCAATGACATACAATATCATAGGATAAATAAAATGCATTCAAACTAGATAAACAAACTTGTTCAATCCAACAATATTCAATCCATGAAAAGCAACTAAGAAGGGTTTATCCCCCAAACTAAAGAAACTACTCACTACTCGTGTTCAAATCACAAAACATATCAAATTCTACTCTAGAAAACATGAAATCTATAAGAAAGAAAATTAAACTGAGATGGAAATCGATCCTCGCTTGTGTGGTAATCGGAGGGGACTTTTGCTCCTCCACTTCAATGGATTCTTGAGAACCGATCTTCAAAACTCAAAAAACTCTCAGTCTTCAACTATGAATTTGGATGGAATTGTGGATGATAAGGAGGATGAATGTGGCTATGGATGAAGATGAATGTCGGGAATGAATGACAATCAACACAGCCGGCATAGCCATTATATAGCAATTAAGAGCATATGAAACGACAAAATGCAATAAACAAACCTCACCACGGACCGTGTTACATCACCACGGTCTGTGCTGGCACCCACCACGGTCCGTGGTGATTTGACACGGGTCGTGGTGAAAGTTTGCATCCTTTTTCGGCTCTCTGGACCCTATCACGGGTCGTGTTGAAACTTTAGGTGCTCGTGTTGAAGCCTGATGACTTCCTTGGACAAGTTGGGCCTAAGTTTGGGCCATTCAGGTGGATTTATTCCTTCATTGTGATCTACTTGGACTCCAATGCTTGCATTTGAGCTTGATTTCTTCACTTTTCACACCAATTTCCTACAAAACCATACCAAACTCCAACCAAACATTATATAGAGAATTCGAGTAAAAATAATACATTTATATCGATAATCACTCAAATTAACACCAAATAATCCAAGAACACATATATATAAAATACAGTCATCATTCACCTAGCCTGCATATATGAAATACATTGCCAAAATGGACCCCTTAAGGATCTTATTTGTTCTTCTAACCATCTCCATTGGAAAGATAACATCCCAAAATGGTATGATCAATTGTGCAAAGTAGAGAGCACACTTGATCATAATGGGAATTAGCCCAAAATCAGACCAAAAATCGGAATCTTATATGTCCCAAATTGCATTAAACAGCTATTGATCTTGTTCAAGCTCCTCATGAGCTTAACTCCTAAAATTTTTCAATGTCCCAATGGAAGGACTTAAGGACATACCAAATAAGGACCAAATGCATCTCTCCCAGGTCCGGGATCTACCTTGAAATGAATACCACTCCCGATGATGACCAAAATGACGCTCCAAAGACCGGAATCTACCTTGAAATGGACTCCACATCACAGTTTGAATTGTTGAGAGGGGAGGGAGGCTTCAAGCAAGCCGACAACCATAAGTGCATCAAAATCGAGCCAACCCCAATATGGTACAGTGGGATATGAAAGCACATAAAAGAACATAGCCTGAGTAGTACACAATATTATCAATGTTGATGATTATTAGAAGAATATTCTTACACTTAAGATGTTAGTCATGGATTTCCTTGTATTCTTTAGGAATTTCATTCTTGATGAACTTGTCTGTGGATTAAATCGTTCGAGTTACTTTTCTTATCAGTTGTCATTTTATTTTCAGCAAAATTTTCTCATTCCTCTTGCATGGATGGCTTCATAAAAATTGTACGATAATATACTTTATTTTGAGGGTGTTGGATTGTAGTAAAATCTTAGCTAAATTCTAACGCATAAAAAAATACATGTATATTTTGTACACAATACTCACTCCACAATACAGTATATTATCGTAAAAAAAATAATTAAATAACACTTTTTTTTTGGTAGTGAGACAAGAAAATTAAATAGCACAATACCTACAAATCAATTAATTTAGTATTATTATTTTAGGGTTTCTCTCTTTCTTCTCATGCAACCCATAGTCTTGACAAATTTCCAATAGCTGCCGGCCCACCCGTCGTAGGTCATCCCATTGCACCAACCCTGCGACCGACGTGCAGACAACCAATGGAAGACGCCGATGACTTGGGTATGAAGGGTCGGAAGAGGAGGTTAGATGGCACCGAAGTTGAGCAACGAGAGGGAAGTCGTTGGATACCCGCGGCTGAAGCAACAGCATACGGCTTAGCCAGACCACCTAGATGAAGCAATGAGAGGGAGGGAGGTCGTTGGGTGTTAGTGTTAATAACAACTCTTTCTGGAATAATGGGGATCTTGATGGTGATCTTTTATCGGATGACAATGAGATATCCGAGGATGACGACCCTCTGTGCCCGACCATTACCCTCACGGCTACTGAGAAACAACAGCTAAGGGCTCCTTGGAGCCACGCCCTCATTGTTAGACTCTTCAATAAAGGGGTTGATTTTGGATACCTTAGGAAGATCCTTTGCACAAAGTGGGCCATTAGGGGTGACTTTGCCCTTATTGACGTTGGGAAAGACTATTATACTGCGAGATTCTCAAACCTAGATGACTATGAACACGTCTTACTTGACGGACCCTGAATGATAGGAGATAGCTACCTGGTTATTAGAAAATGGATCCCAAATTTTGTCCTAGAGGGGGACACTATATCGACCTTGGTCGCCTGGGTTCGTATCCCAAAGCTTAGTGTAGAATATTCCCCAAAAGACTTCTTGCTTCACAAAATTGGCGGGAAAATAGGGAAAGTCATTCATCTTGACGATACAACGGCCAAAGTGGAAAGAGGGAAATTCACGAGGCTCTGTGTTGAGGTGGACCTCACTAAACCCCTTCTATCTAAGTTCCGCCTAAACAGAAAATTTTATAGAATAATGTATAAAGGCCTCAAAATTATATGCTTACATTGCGAAAAGCAAGGCCATAGGGAAGACGTATGTCCCAAGAAACACCAACCTGTGGAAGAGATGACCAAGGTGGGCGAATCATCTACGAAACCCCCTGAGGAGACTGAGCTATATGGGGGTTGGATGAAGGTTAAAAAGCCTCAAAGGAAGAAAAATAAGGACAAGGAAAAGGAGGGCCCCCTAGACCAGGTCGGGCAAAGCCCAGATGGAAGTGCTCTGGGAGGTGAAAGACAAGGCGCCAGCCACCATCTCTGTCGGGAATCGGAAGGGCCAGTCAAATGGGGATGCTCTGGGCAAGTAAGTGAAAGCCCCCCAAAGGAACCTCTAGGTTGGGCCCCAGGTTTGCAGTCCTTGGAGGAGATGAGCATGACGAGAACTTGGTTCCGTAGGATGAGGAGATGCAGGCAGACGTTGTCGCAGATGAGGTGGAAACTGATATTTCCCGGAAGATTTCCCGTCATTGCCCGACTGGTAAAGAAACTCTTCATAAGATTTTCATAACGGGAGTGGTCAAGGAGGACATCCCTTCGGACATTGCGAGTGCCTCTTCCATGGGGGGATAAAGCATTGAGCGGAGAGTAGCTCTCGGCGCAAAGGGATATACCCCTACAGTTTCTAGAATGTCCATGGCGCCACGAAACGGTGTGGAGATTGCTACTAATTATAGAGTCACTCCGGAGAAATTCATCCAAGGAGGGCCCCAGTCTTCGATGAACGTGGAAGGAGGTGATAGGGTCACCAAACAAGCACTGCAAGGATGTCGTCGAAAGAGCCGAGTGGGAATAATACGGTTGGGGACAAGGGACGCGCAGGGAAAAGCACCCATCCCTAAGAGATTACTCGCACAAGTGCGAGAGGTGCTAATAGACAAGGCCATAATGCCAAGGAAATTTAAAACCTCTTTGGAGTTTCCTTTTCTCTAGTTGTTTTTATGATGAATAATCTAAGTAATGGAGCTTTGAACCCCATTATAGATAAGGCGACTATGCCCAACTATCACTGTTTTGTCTGGAATGTTCGAGGTGCGGGGAGCAAAGGTTTTCTCGCCACATATGGAGAACACATGAAATCTCACCGCCCCCACCTTGTATCCCTCCTCGAAACCTACATTAGGGGAGAAAGAGCTGACCGGGTG
This sequence comes from Portulaca oleracea, assembly GCA_029582165.1. Lineage (NCBI taxonomy): Eukaryota > Viridiplantae > Streptophyta > Magnoliopsida > Caryophyllales > Portulacaceae > Portulaca > Portulaca oleracea. The sequence continues at coordinate 19,679,363 of CM055892.1, forward strand.
TGTAGAAAGCTAGGATACAACAAGTGGTTTTAAGTGGAAGCTTGCGACTTCAAAGGAGGTATTTGGCTACTGTGGAACGAGCATGCAATCTCCATAGACATCAACGAAGTGCCCAGTCAGTTCATTACGGATGAGGTGGCTTGCCAATGGGGTGATGTATGGGCAGTTACTATTGTCTATGCCTGCCCACAAGAACAAGGACAAGAAACCCTTTGACGGAATCTTCACACTGCGAGAGTTGCAATGCGTTTGCCCTGGGTCATCATTGGCGATTTCAATGAAACCTCCTCCTTGAGAGAGTGAAACCATGAAGACGACGCGATGGTTCGGAGGTGTGCAAAATCCTCAAATTGGATCAACAACAATGAGCTTATTGACCTTGGGTTCTCGGGGCTAAGGTTCACATGGTATAGGGGGAGTGAAATCACAACTCGAAAGTACGCCAGGCTAGATAGAGCCTTATGTAATGCTTATTGGAGGGACCGGTACCCCGAAGGGAACCTGAAGCATCTTTTCTTCAACTACTCCGACTATACCCCTATTCTGCTCAGCATGGATAAGAAAGCTTGCCCTCGGGGTGCAGCACCTTTTAGATTCCAGGCGGCTTGGCTGTCACACAAGGATTTTCAAAGTTTTTTTGAGGAAAAGTGGGATAAGAATAAGCCTTGTACAGGGGCTTTGGAAGACCTAGCCTCACACCAAAAAGACTAGAATAGGGATGTCTTTGGAAACCTCTTTCACAGAAAGAAAAGACGCCTGGCCAGGATCCAAGGAGTTCAGGAACGTCTGCACTCCGATGGCCATGACCACCTTATTGAGTTGGATAGGAGGCTCCGAGAAGAGCTCCACGAAGTCCTCAACCAACTTGATATGTTTTGGTTCCAGAAATCAAGACTGGATGCCATTAAAGATGAGACTCTAATACCAAATTTTTCCACCTCAACACCATCATCAGAAGACAGTAGAACAGAATATAGTCCCTCTAGGGAGAGGAGGGGGAGAATGGATCTTCAAACCTGATCTGTTGCAAACCCGTGTTAGAGATTTCTTTAGAGCTTTATACATGGACGATGGAGAGATTGATGGTGGGGAACTTCCCAATGGAGCTTTGCCATAGTTAACTGAAGACGAAGTACACTCACTCAAGAGGGATTTTTTGAATGAGGATGTCCGCAAGGCCCTCTTTGAAATGTACCCCAATAAGGCCCTTGGCCCGGATGGGTTTCTTGCACTATTTTTCCAAAAGTTCAGGGTTGAGGTGGGAGCATCGGTGTCCGAGCTAGTCCTCCATATTTTGGAGGGGGGAGGGGGGAGCTTCCTATGGGCCTGGATCGTACTCTTATCACCCTTATCCCCAAAGTCCCCAACCAAGTGACGGTCAAGCAACTAAGACCCATCGGCCTGTGCAATGTGGTTTACAAGATTGCCACCAAGTGCATCGTCAACCGAATAAAGCCCATCTTGGAGAAGCTAATTTCCCCCACCCAATCTAGCTTTGTACCAGGGAAACAGATAGAGGACAATTATTAGGTTTTAGGTGATCTATTTTCTAAACAGATACAAGATTAATTGACGAAATATTCATAACAATTACAAAACAATTAATCACCCATGGAAAGAGTACAACTACAGAGGCTTAGTATTATACCTGATTGCTAATCCGCCTAATGAAGAGGTTGACCTTTGAGATTCCAATGGAGAAATCTTCTACTGTAGGTCCACGCAGCACTCCGGGAACTCGATTGCTAGATCGACCCGATCGAGACTAATCTCAACATAAGATGTATGTGTTTACGGTATTTTGTGAATTGTTTTAGGAAACAATAACTGTAAACTTCAGAGAGAGAGAATATCTCAGGAAATCACCTTGGAGTCTCTCTAGAAGTCTCAAATAGTTGGGATTGGTATAAATCTCTCAAAAAGACTCCCCTTTTATAAAGTTGGATGGCTTGGGGAAAGGGTTAACCTAAACCCTAATAACCAACTTCTCTTAAAATAGCATCTGAGGCCCAACCCGGTCCATGTTCACCCAACATGGTCCGTGTTGTGTTGATTTGTCAAGGAAATCAACTTCTAACACTTTCCAAAATAATACTTTATTGTTTTGGGCTATATACATTGTTCCAGGGCACTGACTTGTGTGACCTAGTACGACTAAATAATATAGTTGTACTTAAACATATTTAATTACCGAATATAGAGGTCTCTAGAAAGACATATAATCACTATATTATTTTGGCTTAAACTCTAAGTACGTCGAACATTGTCGGGACACTCCCAACAATCTCCCACTTGTCCCACAAGTGTTCGATTCCTTGAATTCCCTTGTCACTTACTATTTCATGTTCAGATAAGGTAAGCTAAAGTCATCCTCATGTAAGACTTGAACGTTCCTCGATCTCCGAGTTAGACTCTAAAAAGCAGATGATCATCTATTGATTCATCTGAGCTCGGCCAAGTATTTTCAGTCCAATCTCACCGAGTGGCCTACGAGACAACTGTCTCTAATAGGAAGCACAATGCCATCTTGTTCAAATACATATTCTCACATGATCCAACTGTAACTCAGACACCGCTTTATGGCATCCTGTTACGAAAAGCATTTGACGCGCTGCAAAGTTACAACAGACTATGTATTCTATGTATTGAACTCAGGATTTAGGAATTTTCTTTGAGTAGCGAGAGCTCTTATGACATTTCCAACTTAAAAAGCTCCCACTGCGGGTCAGTTCGATAGTTGTTCCCAACATTACCCATGTGATTGATTTATGATTTCACAACATCACCATGATCATGAAACTTGATCATCACCTCAACCATACATGCTAATTGTGTTGATATTATCATTATCCCTATGTGATAATACAATTAGGAACGAGGTCAACTGTCGACCAAGACTAACTTATCAAGTTCACTTAATGGGGTTTCAGAAATCAGACCACATCCAATTTTCCATTTTGAATTCGTTAACCTTTTTAGACATTTACATAATTCTAAACCACAATTAATGTAAAGCTTGAATCTTTTTCTTATTGATGAATCAACAAGGTCATAATTCATGAACAATTCGTGTAGACTTGACTTGTTCACATTCTGGAATATGGTTAATACCTATTGCCCATGCATGACTATCATGCTCTAACTGCAATAAAGGTTTAGTCCACAATACTTGCAATGAACCTCGCACACTTTTATACCATCTCCACTAACAACCTTTTGTATGGGATGATATCTCCGGAACTCATGTTTAGATTCGTAGTGAGCTTCAGTTCCTTTGCTTGAGTGATGGCTTCTATCGACAAAGTTCCATTCTTCTCGCAAGGCTAAAAACAACACCCATTTCTAAAAAAACAACTGCACAATCCTAACAGCTTTTGTCACAGCTTCTAAAAACGCGTCATACTTGTCTCAATTAGTAGAATCAAACTTGTGTCATGTTAGGAACCTCTTCCAACTCACCTTAAAACCACTCAGACATATTGTACAATTTTCTCTGACCTTTCAAATAATTATACCTTTTTGACATAGATGTAGCATCAATGTAACTCTTCACACTTAACTTCTATCAACTATTGTAGACTAAGGACATATCCTTAGTTTTGTTCATTCATATACACAATGTATATGTTATGTCAGGCTTTAAACATCTCGTGGCATATATTAATCCCATGTCGAAAGTACAAGTTATATGTCTCATCCCTTTTAGGTCTCCTAATTGCTTCAAGACAATCAGATTGCCTAAGGATATGCCATGATTCATGGAAATTAATCCATTCTTGAAGCAAATTAAACTATTCAACACCTTATCAACTTTGATTCAACCAATCAAAATCTTTAATTTATTATAGATCTTGTCTCCAAGAAAATTCTTAGCCCCACCAATCCTTCATTTTGAAAGTTATTCCCAGGTAAACCTCAGTATATTACAACATAAGAATCTTCTTCTCAATAGGTAGTATGTCAACCACATACAACATCAGGAACGCATTTCTCCCACTTAACTTCTTGTAAATACAAATTATTTTAGCACTTTTTAGTACATCAAACCTTTTGATGCCCTGGTCAAAGTGATCGATGATTCCAACTCTTAAAAGCTCCCTTAAGAGTTAAGACCACATATGGTGTCTTGAAGCTTACAAGGATTCCAATCAAAACCCTTTGGTTGTGTCAAGTATACATCCTCCTTTCAAATCTAATTTTGAAGGTGGTTTTGAAACCTATTTGCCACATCTCACAGTCATACTATGAAACTATGGCTAGAAGTATCTTAATAAACCCATGTTTTGCCTTATTCCTGATGGCTCACACTTTTAGGCAAGTCAACCAAGTTCTAAACTTGGTGCATACATGGAGTCCATGTTAGAATTTATGGAATCATGAAGCTTCTTTGTAGTAGGTAGAGTCATTACTTTGTAAAAGTAACATCTCACACGCGCCCATCCATAAAGATCGATATCTCTGTGGATAACGTAGTTTTTGACATGGCCTTGCTTAGAGTAAGGTCCATGGCACCTCCTTCTCAACTTTTGAGGAAATTCTACTATCTCAACCTCGTTCTTACCAATAGGAAAATTTTGAACTAGGATCAGATAGCGAAGTTTGAGATGATGATTATAGTGTTTGTGTCTCGTGAACTTCGGTAAATTCAAAAAAAAAAAAAACTCTCCCACTCTTTCTCTTAGAGACTAACATACTCTCTAAGAAGAAAGCATTTTTAGATACAAACACCACGCTCTACAACAGTTTGTAGAAGTGATACCCCTTTCTTTCAGAAAACAGTTCAGGAATCTTTCCTCTCGATACCATATATGGTGTCTTCTCTAGTGCTTTAGAAAATTCTTGTTCAGTATTTACAGTTGTGGTTCATAGCGTGTGTCCCCAAAGGTAACTTGTAATGCTAACTCAACCACAATCGATCACGCCATATCTAATAGAGTGTAATTCCTCACTTCATACTCGCCATTGTGCCATGTTGTTCCTGAAGGAGAGAGTTGTGGAACAATTGCACACTCTTTGGGATGGTTAATGGAATCTTGGCTCAAATACTCACCTCCTCGATCTAATTGAAGGGTTTATATTGTCTTGTAAAGTTGGTCTTGTACTTCACTATTGAAACTCATTGAACATTTCAAAGGATTTGGACTTGTGTCATATTAAGTAGACATATCCATATCTACTAAAAACGTCACTGAAAGTGATGAAATAGTATGATAAACCTTCTTCTAGCAATAGTGCACATAGGCTCACATACATCAGTATGTATGTATCCGAATAAGTCATTAGCTCGTTCACCAGTAAGAGGTGATTTTGTCATCTTTCCCATCAGACATGCTTCACAAAACATCGAACTTTTCGAAGTTGAGGTTTCCAGAAGTATTGTACTCTACATTTTCTGAATGCATTTCTGATTGATATGACTAAGCTTACTGTGCCAGAGATATGTTTCATTTGATTCATTTGTTCAAACTCTTGGCTCAATCATCAGTACCCTTTTGATCATATCTGGGTGATCTCGCTGTCTTACCGGGACTACTTCATTATGGAAATCTTTAAACTATTTTAACATTCCAGCTCTAGACGTATCTCATAGACATAAATCACCATGTCTTATGTGGTTCATCTTTGAAGATTTAAAGTAACTTTTCCCCTATACTTGTGTTCAATGATCTACATACATATGTATATATGAATGCTTGTTGGCACGTTCACCTTTTCATGTAAAAGGTACATTCATACTTTGCAGACATGACTTAATAAATAGTTCCAAGGTTATGTTGAACATGAGTTCTTTCTTTTAAACCTCTTGGTTTCGATGTGTTAGATGAGATCCTCTGTCTCTAATTGAGAGCTTGAAATCAAATTTCTACTTATAATGAGAACATAGAATCACCTATAAATTTCTATTATAAGTTTTGAGGAAACGGATAAACAACCAACTCTATATGAGGAGCTACAACTTTTTTTCATGTTCCTGATTGTAGGCTGACTCTCATCCTTCCAAACACATCTACTTTGCCGTAGATCCTGCATATTTTCATAAATGTAAGTTTTACAGCTGATATCTAATACTCAAAGTGGGTTTAATAAGGGTAGTGTGTATCATATACACACTGACCTAGAAATGAAATCATATCACTACATCTCAAGTCTTCCTTATAGTTTGGGTATTCACGCTTCTAGTGTCATACATGATCTAGTTGTTAACCGATAGCTGCCATTGGTTGGGTATGTACAATTGTTTGTCCTTACCTTTCCTTTGACTACTTGTCTTTGATAGATTTCTTAAATCTTATTTCCCCTTTCACTATAAGACTATCTCTGGTCTCCAACCTTTTGGCTAAAGGGGGGATCTGAGGTTACTCACGTTTTAAAATAGTCTAATTATTTCAGAACATGAGCACCATCAATTGGCCCTTATCTAAGCTTAACCGAGACTATATGGTTATTGGTTTCATATTTATCAACTCTAACTAGTTCGTTGAGCTTGGTTTTGTGTTGGTAATAATGAAATCCTTTATCTAATCATCAAACCTTTTGAGTTAAAGTCGTATGAATACTATAACATTACGTGTATCCATTTCGCTTGATTGACCTCTTAATATCGATGTCTAGCTCAATGTTATATCAAAGACATGTTACTTTTATTCGCCTCCAAGACAATCTTGCAATGGCGATGCCATTTAAGAAATTGGTGGAAATGTTATTCTCTTTCTCAAGGAGAAAACAATATTTGATTAGTGGATGTTTGAGTGAAAAGACATAATTGATTCTACAAGACAAATTGGTTCATTATAGTTATTATTTATTAAAAGAAATTAAACTATTTTAATTGGGAAATCGGATTCTAATAATACGAACTTTTGGCCATATAAGACTTAATAATACGAACTTTCGATTTGGTTCTGAATAATATGAACTTTGACCCCCTGTTGCCCCCAGTAACACGCCACTGAGTTACCCTTTTCTTAACTCGTCGGGGAAATGAGCCGGCGGTGGCGGCACGTTTTCTTTGATGTTTGACAATGCCATGTCACCCACTGACTTAAAAAATTGCCACGTCAGCACCCTCTCTCTCTCTCTCTCTCTCTCTTTCTCTCTCTCTCTCTCTCTCCCTCTTCATTGCAGATTTCCAGCCCCCCCTCCACCTTCTTCTGCTTCCTCCTTCTTCCTTCTTCTTCCATCATCACCCTCATCCATCTCTACCACTACAAAACTTTCAAACCACCATTACTACCACCACACCTCACCATCGCAGCCGCCAAAAAACCACCCAACCACCTTCACTTCCACCACCATCCGCCCCAAAACACTATTGTTGAAATTTTTCTCTCTCCTTTGCAAATATGGGCTTTTGATACTTCCTCCTAAATCTTAGTCAACAATGATGTTTTGCAGAGGAGAGAGAAAAATTTACAACAATCGAATTCAACACACACCATTTCCTATCCATGTATTTCACCCCTTCAACCAGTACAAGTCCCCTTTCTTGTCGCACCCCAGCTAAATCGAGCTCGTATTTAGGGTTCCCATCAAACTGCAAAATCCCCCAATGCCTCTTGAAATTCCCCGGCTCAATCTGCTTGGTATCCTCATTGATCAAACTAAACAAATACACATCAATTTCGCCCTTCCATAGCGAGGTACCTTGTCCACTCAAAAAATTTTGCAACAAACCCTGATTGAATCTCTTGGCATTCTCGACATTTGCATACTTGTCTCCATCAGTAGGCCAACCGACTTCCCCTACAACAATCTCCATGTCGGGGTACCCGATTGTGAACCCGATAAGAAAGGGGACTTGTACCGGTTGAAGGGGTGAAGTCGCCTCTATTCTTGATCTTGCCTTGCCTTGCGTCTCACTTGTGGCTTTTGCTTTTGGGCTTCTATTTTGAAGTTCTGATTTCTAGCTTCTGGATTTTGTTTGTTGGCTATTGTTGTAATGCGTCCAATTCTTTGATTGGATGTTTATGGTTTTCGCTTGTTCGAGATTGTGTTGGTGTCTTTGTGTCTCAAATCTACCCAGTTTTTCCATTTTTTATTTTTAGGGATGAATCTTGTGTTTTGATTCATGATTCTGGGTTTCATATGATTCTGGGTTTGGTATGGAGAGAAGAGGAGGAGAAGTCATGACCATGACTGTCTGGTGGATCGAAGAAGAGGAGGGGAAGAGAGAGAGAGAGAGAGGGTGTTGACGTGGCAATTTTTTAAGTCAATGGGTGACATAGCATGGTCAAACATCAAAGAAAACATGCCGCCACCGCCAGCTCATTTCCCCGACGAGTTTAGAAAAGGGTAACTCGGTGGCGTGTTATTGGGGGCAATAGGGGGTCAAAGTTCATATTATTCAGAACCAAATCGAAAGTTCGTATTATTAAGTCTTATATGGCCAAAAGTTCGTATTATTAAAGTCCAATTTCCCATTTTAATTTCAAATCAAAACACTTTATTAACTCTCACTTAGTGTTTTGATTTTAACCAAGACCCACAAGACTCATGGGCTCAAGTGGACTTTAGCCCAACAAAACTCGAGCCCATGTCGCCTTTGGTGAAGCATCTCATGATCGATCATTCAAAATGACTCTTGGCAAGAAATTTGTATCGAATACAATATTTCTCTTTCTTTGTTCTTAGCCCAAAACCGTTTTGATAGCTAATTTGAATTGACCTAACTCCCACCTTACTTATTAGTGACGGACAAATAATTCGCTTTGGCAATATTATTTTCCATCTAAGTGGTGTTTCGATAGGTTGAGCAATAATTCAATTTTGAGAGTAGGTTTTATTATCCTAAGCATGCAATTCTAGGTGAACTCTTTCGAAAAACATAAAAGGCATAATAAAACATGTTATGACAAATTAAACCATAAAATAAAACCCCTAGTATGATCACCTAGACTTAATCAACTAATTTTAACTAAGCCTTCACAGTCTTCAAGAATTTCTTCTTGAATTTTGCAACTTCCTTGGATATGGTTCCCACTCGGATCAACACCTTCATTGTTGTTGGGCTCCCACTCGACTCGATGTCTCCAAGTATAACAAAATTACAAAGGGGACCTCTCAAAGAGGCTTTACATGAATTAAAACAAATTCAACTGAAAATTTAAATTCAAATAATTCAATGATGGCGCGCCTGACGTATTTCACTCAACCCGGTATGCAGACCACTAAAACCAACTATCTATGGCCATACTAAAAGCACATGCAAAAAAAAAAAAAGCAATATTGCAATAATTATATCAAATATAATACATGCTTTAAATAACAAATTATGAAGGCATATTTAATTGCAATATAGCACACATAAGGAAACAAATACTAAATAAAGTTTCTTAAACAGTTTGCATGATTGACAAAATAACAAAATTCCAAATTTTATGTTAGATACCTAAACAGATTTAAGCTTTATAGAATATCTTTACATACAAGTTACTCAATTTTCTTAAGATTAAGTATTCCAAAAGATACTATATCTTTTAAAATTGCAAGTTTCATAAACTTTACAAACTCTTATAAGATTTTATGCCTAACATCTGATTTAGTAATAGTTGGATTCGATAATTAATTTCCAAAAATAAATCCCTAACCCTAAAAGGCACGTTTTCACCAACACTGCTGGCAACACGGTCTGTGTTGACTCAACACGATCCGTCTTGCTTCCCAGTATCGGTTATTCCATGCATAAAAACGTAAATAAAATATCAGCCAATTTTAAAACTTACCAACACTAAAATTCTCATATCATAGAGTTATCTAATAATCTACTAGGAAATTTTCCATAATTTTATTAAATTAACACAAACTTGTAAAATTTAAGAATTAAACTAATTTAATTTGCCTTTTTATTGGAAAATAAAGGGAGAATAGTCAGATAAGTTCAAAAATTAAATTTTACAATTTTTCATACATTAGAGTCATCTAATGAGCTACTGTGAATTTTTCAGAATTTTATCAAATTTCAAAAATTTGGAAAAAAAAAAATCAGAAGAGTAAACAGTTATACTCCACTACAGATCTGAAAATTTAAGGAAAAATAATTTAACGATTTCAAAAATTCACGAAAAAAATATCCCTAAAATTATGGTCACCCAGTGACCTACTAAAAATTTTTCAGAATTTTCATAAATTTCTACAAATTTATAAAAATCAGAGAAGTAACCGAATTTATTTCTCTTTAGCTCTGAAAAACTCAATTAAAAAATCTATTTTAATTGGAATAATTCATAAAAAAAATTCCCTAAAAGTATAGTCACCCAATGACCTATTGTAAAGTTTTCATAATTTTTACAAATTTCTATAAATTTATAAAAATCAGAGAAGTAACCTAATTTATTTCTCTTCAGATTGAAAAACTCAATTAAAAAATTAATTTTAATTGGGAAAATTCTACAAAAAGCAGAGCAAGTCCAGAACACTTCCAAATGCCTCCGGTAAATTTCTTGAAAATTTTTGAATTCGTTTGATATTTTATTTTGAATTTCATTATATTTACCGTAAATAGTCTAAATCATAAAATAATTCTACAAAACTATATTTTGTGAACTAAATTTGTGAACATAATCGTTTCTAAGACAATCCAAAAAATATATCAAGTCCGTGCTAATTTTAACGATTAAACGAGCATAAATTGAATAATTGAAGGTGATAAAAGGAAATAATAATAAATCATGAAATCTTTACAATAAAATTTGCAGATCTACTATCATGAATAATAAGGACTAAAACTTTCATAAAGTTTCAAAATTTAGGCATAATCTCTAATCTAGGAAATTCATAATATAATTCAACGATTGATAAAATTATATGAATTAAGGCATAAAACATTAGCATGCAATTGGTGGCTTTGATACCACTGTTCGGTTTTAGGTGATCTTTTTTCTAATAAGATAAAAGATTATTTGACGGAATACCCATAACAATTACAAAATAATTTATCACCCATGGAAAAAGTACAACTGCAGAGGCTTAGTATTATACCTGATTGCTGATTCGCCTGATGAAGAGGTTGACCTTTGAGATTCCAATGGAGAAATCTTCTACAATAGGTCCACGCAGCACTCCGGGAACATGATTGCTAGATCGACCCGATCGAGACTAATCTCAATCTAAGATGTATGTGTTTACGGTATATTGTGAATTGTTTCAGGAAACAATAATTGTAAACTTCAGAGAGAGAATATCTCAGGAAATTACCCTGGAGTCTCAAACAGTTGGGATTGGTATCAATCTCTCAGAAAGACTCCCCTTTTATCAATCTCTCAGAAAGTCTCAAACAGTTGGGCTTGGGGAAAGGGTTAACCTAAACCCTAATAACCAGCTTCTCTTAAAATAGAGTCTGAGGCCCAACCCGGTCCATGTTCACCCAACATGGTCCGTGTTGTTTTGATTTTTCAAGGAAATCAACTTCTAAAACTTTTCAAAATAATACTTTATTATTTTGGGCTACATACATTGTTCCAGGGCACTGACTAGTGTGACCCAGTAGGACCAAATAATATAGTTGTAATTAAACATATTTAATTACCAAATATAGAGGTCTCTAACAAGACATATATATTCACTATATTATTTTGGCTTAAACTCTAAGTATGTCGAACATTAACGGGACACTCCCAATGTTCGGTTGTGGTATTTGGTGTAAAAAATAGGGATAGTCGTATCCACAGGGATGATGTGTTAGGTTTTCAGGAAATTAGTCTGGTAAAGATTTTCAAATTGAAGGAAGCAGTAAATAATTTAAACTAAACTAATTAGGAATTGAAAACGATGGAAACTAAAGAAAACATGAAATTAAAAACAAACCCTAACTACAAGAACAAGAAATTAAACTAGAAATCAAGAGCATATTCAAGAATGCTATTAAAAACTACGAAAGTAAAAACTAAACTAATTACTGAATTGAAAACAGAAAACATTACTGAATGCAGATTTCTTTCTATTGATCTTCTCCTATTTGAATCTTGAATCACCGATCTTTCTCCCGAACAAACAAGAAAGGGCGTGATTTGGATTACTAAGACTGCTCGAATCCTCACTTGAAGGGAGAATTCGACGAACCTTAATCATCCGCTTCACTAAAAAGTGGAATTTGTGGGAATTATCACTAATAAAATTGAGAATAACGAAAAGGAAAGTAAAAAGCGAGAAAGAACAAGAACTTGAATTGACTTGAAAGAAAATGTGCTTACAATCGAGGATTTGAGAGGAAAACTAAAGAAAGCCTTAAAACTAAAATTAATCTAAAGACTAAGTAAAACTAAAGATGTCCTCTCTAATGAAATATAATAGTTCTTATAAAGAAAACAAAAGGGAAGGAAAATAATAAAACTCTCAAAACCTTAGCTAGTCGCCGCGTGTTTTATTTCCAGAAATCTGCTGACCGTCACGAGCGCTACACCAAGGTCGCGGGCGCGACGCTTGCGGCGGAAATCGTCCGTCATTTCTTGTTCATGGTTGTCGTAGGCGCCACAGCAACGGTAGCGGGTGCGACCTCATTCTATCTCCATCTTCGCGAGTGCTACCAAATTTGTCACGGGTGCGATGGTTGCTCGGAAATTGTTCGTTGATCAGCTCACCGTCGTTGCGGGTGTCATCATACAGGTCGCGGGTGTGACCTCATTCTGTCCAGTTGGTCGTGGGTATCACGCCAGTGTAGCGGGCGTTACCCATTTGTCGCGGGCGCTCCATCCAGTGTGACTGGCGCAACACTGCTGGGTTTTGACTGATTTTAGCCTTTTTGTTCTCAATTTCCTTCTAACTCTTGATAATCCTATAAAAACAAAATTATCATAACTAATATATAATCAAGGGGCTAAAACAAGTAAAACACCTTATAAATGATATAAGTTCGGCTCGAAACGAGATCGAACAACACTCCTCCACAAGGGTATGCTCGCCTCGAGCAAACTAAAACAAAGAAGAAAAAGAAACTAACTACTCTAACTCACTTTCGCAGGAATCGCGTATGCATTTAGCACATGCATCAAGCCCTTTAAACCCCTTAGGAACCCAAGTGGACGAGGAAGGTCTCATGAGGGTTTATAGACGCTATACCCATAAAAGCAAAGGAAAAGAAAAGAAAACAAAGAAAAGAAAGAAAGGAAAAGAAAAAGAAGACAACTAAAAGAAAAGAACGGAGGAGAAACACTTTGTGAGAATAAGAGAGGCGAAATCAAGAGAACGGATCATCACAAAGGAAATTCACACACACTGTTGTGAAGCTAACTACTCAAACAATGCTTTCGCTCAACCAAGAACAATTAACAAACACTTTCAAAGCAACTAGCAAGACCGTTACTCAACTTTACATTTTTCACCTCGCTCATGCATAAGCTTGATGGGCTCCTCGTGCTCAATTGCAGTGTTTCTTGGCTTGTTTTTGTTCAAGTTAAGATTTAATCGGTTAGAGATAACTACTCAAACACCCAAGCTCAACTTTTAATGAATTAATGGATGTTCCCCTCTCTATTTTGTGTCGCCCTTGGCTTGGTGAGGATCGTAGGTTACATAGATCAAGGTTCCACACTTATTGCATTTAACTTCTTTGTTTTGATGTCGGTTTGTTCGAGAATTGAACGACCCTGAAAGGGGTCTACTCTCCCAACATAGATCCTTTCCATTCACATACGAGGTGCTTAAGGGGCGCGAGCGCCGCATCACTCACACCGATCTATGTAAGTGAGCCAACATTTTCACTTAATTCAACTATCTCTGTGCTAGTATTTTCGGGAATTACACGACCCATAAATGAGGTTTACCCTCCCAACACGGGCTACCCCATACGCAAACAAAGTGCTTAAGGGGTAAGAGCAATGTACCACTCATACCAACCCGTGTAGGTGTACTAACTTTAATTACTTTTCATTGTTTTTCAGCTTTTCTTACTTAGAGCATGGATATTTAAGAATCTAAAACTTCCCTCCTAAACGAAAAGCATCACATCAACTAGCCTAGAAGTGAATTTCTAAGGAGACCACATGGTTGCGAATACAGGTGAGGTTATTATGTTTAGGAAAAGCAACAATCAACCCTAAAGTCTATCAAGCATTCACTAACTATTCCTAGCTAAGCAATTGCATTATTCTATCAATCAACGACACAACCATATATACAAACTACCTCTAGCCGGAAAAAAAAATTAAAAATTTCGCCTAATTTCAATGGTAACTAAAGTTGCTCTTCCAAAAACTGGTAAGGCACTTATGCCACCCCACTCCCACACAAAATCTCTATAATGTCCTCATTGTGCATAAGGTAACACGACACACAAAAGAAAAACTCACAAAAGAAAAGAAAAACACAAGCTGGCATACATGCCACCCCCACTCCCACACAAAAAGGGCTACAATGTTCTCATTGGAAACAGAAACAGAGATAAGCAAGGACCCAAAATAAATCAAGAACACACCAAAAGAAAACAAAAGAAGAAAAGAAAACCAACTCACTAACTGTATTAAGAAGACAAGGAAAGATATTACCTGGATGGCTTCTTGTCAAAAGATTCATTCCCTCTCACTTGATAATGCATAGTTAGGAGAAGCAATGAAAAAAAAAATCAAGAAAAATCATATGTACAATATATACAAGAATCTCAACTTACCTTCTTTCAATCAATAGAGGGATCGTGGAATGTAACGCATTCCACGTCAGCAATATCAAGAAACTCTAAGAAGGGCTTCACCCTGTGCTCATTCACCTTCCACACAGAATTATTAAATGGATCCTTAATCTCAATCACTCCAGAAGGAGATACATGGGTCACAATGAAAGGTCAAATCCACCCAGATCTTAACTTTCCAGCAAACAGATGCAACCGGGAGTCATAAAGGAGTACCTTTTGTCCCGGGAAGAAGGTCTTTCTATGAATAATCTTATCATGTAAGATTTTAGACCTCTTCTTACTCAATCGCCCATTTTCATAGGCTTCTCTCCTCAAGCTCACAAAGCGTTAATCTCCTCTCCTCACCTTCTACAGACAGATCAAGATTGAGGGCTTTCAAAGCCCACCAAGCTCTATGTTCAAGCTCTACAGGCAAGTGACAGGGCTTCCCAAAAACAGCTCTATAGGGTGACATCCCAATGGGGGTTTTATAGGTCGTTCGGTAGGCCCACAAGGCATCAATCAGCTTAACAGACCAGTCTTTCCTATTCCTAGACACAGTTTTCTCCAAGATTTGTTTAGTTTTCCTATTTGAAACTTTCGCCTGACCATTAGATTGTGGATGGTAAGCAGTGGTGAGCTTATGCACAACTGAGTACCACTTCAGTAAGGCCTCAAAGGATCTATTGTTGAAATGGGTTCCCTAATCACTAATAATGGCTCTAGGCATTCCAAATCTAGAAAAGATGTATTCCCTAAGGAATTTGGTCACTACCTGAGCATCATTCTTCTTAATTGGGATGGCCTCTACCCACTTAGACACATAATCAACAGCAAAGAAAATATATTCATTCCCAAAAGAGTTAGGGAATGGTCCCATAAAATCAATACCCCACGCATCAAACACATCAACAAAAATCTCAGGTTATAAGGGCATCATATCTCTCCTAGTTATCTTTCCCAAACTTTGGCACCTAGGGCACCATTGGGCATAGTCATGGGCATCTCTAAAAATAGTGGGCCAGTAAAACCTACTTTGTAAGACCTTATAAACAGTTTTCTTCCCACTATAGTGCCCCCCACAAGTTTGGTCATGGCAAAAAGAGAGGACATCCATAATGGATTCATCAGGCATACATCTCCTAAGTATCTGGTCAGGGCAGTATTTAAACAGATAAGGTTCATCCCACACAAAATTCTTCACAATGTGAAGAAACTTGTGCTTGTCATGCTTATTCCAATCACTAGGCATCTCTCCAGTCACTTTAAAATTCACAATATCAGGAAACTGAGCAGCAATAGGGGTGGTTTTCACAATATCATGCACAATCCTAGATAGGTGGTCAGCTACAGGATTCTCAGCTCCTTTCTTGTCTCTAATCTCACAGTCAAATTCTTGCAACAACAACACCCACCTAACTAGCCTAGGTTTGGAATCTTTCTTCTCCATCAAGTATCTCAAAGCAAAATGATCTATGTAAACTATGACTCGAGAACCAAGCAAGTAAGGTCTGAACTTCTCAAAGGCATACACAACAGCTAAAAACTCTTTCTTAGTCACAGTATAATTTAGTTGAGCATCATTCAAGGTATGAGTAGCATAATGAATAACAACAGGTTTCTTATCAATTCTCTGTCCTAGCACAACACCTACAAAATAGTCTGATGCATCACACATAATTTCAAAAGGCTATCCCCAGGTGGGAGGCTTGAGAATATAAGAGAAATAAGAGCATCTTTGAGTTTATTAAAGGCCCTCATACAGTCATCAGAAAAGTGGAATGGTACCTCCTTAGCTAGTAGTGAGGATAAAGGCTTAGCAATCTTACTGAAGTCCTTAATGAATCGTCGGTAAAAACCGTCATGTCCTAAGAATGAATGGACTTCCTTAACAGAAGTTGAAGGGGACAGATTCTTGACTAGGTCAATCTTGGCTTTGTCTACTTCTATCTCTTCCTTAGAAATCACATGCCCTAGTACAATACCCTTTTTCACCATGAAGTGACATTTTTCCCAATTAAGGGTTAGGATTTTTTCCTGACATCGACTCAGTACACGATTCAGGTTAGCTAAGCAAACATCAAAAGAGGCACCAAACACAGAAAAATCATCTATAGAAATTTCCACACAATCCTCCACTAAGTCAGAAAATATAGAAATCATGCACCTCTGAAAAGTTGCAGGGGCATTACACAAGCCAAAAGGCATCCTTCGAAAAGCAAAGGTGCCAAAAGGGCAAGTAAAGGTGGTCTTTTCCTGGTCACAAGGGGCTATGGAGACTTGGGTATAACCAGAATAACCATCAAGAAAACAGTAATACTCATGCCCAGCAAGTTTCTCAAGCATCTGATCCATGAAAGGGAGGGGGAAATGGTCCTTCCTAGGGGTAGGAACTAACTCTCCCTGTCCATTCTCAACAACAGTCAAACCAGTTTTCTTAGGAACTACATGGGTGGGACTCACCCACTTGCTATCAGAGATGGGGTAAATAATATCATGATCTAGCCACTTAAGGATCTCTTTCTTAACTACCTCCTTCATCTGTGGGTTCAGTCTCCTAAGGGGGTCTCTATGGGCAGCATTTTCATCTTCTAGGAAGATTCGATGTTGAACAATGGAAGGGCTAATCCCTTTAATGACACCTAAAGTCCACCCCAAGGCTCCCTTGTTCTTTTTAAGAACCTCAATCAATTGGTTTTCTTGGTCCCTACCTAAGTCAGAAGTAATGATTACTGGGTAGGTCTCATTAGGGCCAAGAAAAGCATATTTCAACTCAGAAGGGAGGGGTTTCTGTGGGAATGTCCCGACAATGTTCGATATACACGGAGATTAAACCAAAGTAATATAGTAACTATATGTCTTGCTAGAGACCTCTATAATTAGTAATTAAATATGTTTAATTACAACTATATTATTTGGTCCTACTGGGTCACACAAGTCAGTGCCCTGGAACAATGTATGTAACCTAAATGATATTGTATCAGGTTTAGAAAAGTTGGAAACTGATTTATGTGAAAAATCAGCCCAACACGGACCGAATTGGGGTCAACACGGTCCGTGTTGACCCAACACGGTCCGTGTTGGGACACCACGGTCCGTGTTGACCGTGGGCCGAATGTTTGGACTTTCTGGAGTCCAACACGGACCGTGTTGTTTCGACACGGACCGTGTTGAGCCCAGAAATCGCGCCGTTGCTTTTTTCAGCCCTTTAGGGTTTTGAACCCTATCCCTAGGTTTTCTAAACACTATATAAAGGGGTCTCTGGGAGAGATTATTCCACACCAACTGCCTTCGACTCTTAGAGAGATACCAGGGTGATTTCCTGAGTTCCTCTCTCTTTTAGTTTGCAGTTCTAGTTTCAGGAAACACTATTAGTTTCCTGAAACAATCTCACATACATCTTAGATTGAGATTCGTCTCGATCGGGTCGATCTAGCAATCGGGTTCCTGGAGCGCTGCGTGGACCTTTCAGTAGAGGATTTCAGCATTGGAATCTGGAGGAAGGTTTCAGCATTGGAATCAGGAAGGTCAACCTCTTCTTCAGCAGGAATTAGCGATCAGGTATAATTACTAAAGCCTCTGTCGTTGTTATGATTAATTGTTTATAACTGTTATAATATTCCGCTAATTAATCTGTATCTGTTTAGGAAATAGATAACCTAAAAACCCAACAGTGGTATCAGAGCCACCAATTGCATGCTAAAGTATTGTACTTGTATTCATAATTAATTTTGTCAATAGTTGAATTGTATTATGAATATGCTAGAGTAGATTTATGCCTAAAATTTTGAATCTTTATGAAAGTTTTAATCTTTGATGTTCATGATAATAAATCTGAGATTTTATTGTAAAATTTCATGCTTTGTTATTATTTATTGCCTTTAATTAATTGATTTTATGTTTGTTTAATTGTTAAATATAGCATGATCTCGATTTAATTTTGAATGTTTTAGAAGCAATCACGTTTAATGTTGTTAAACAGTAGGCAATGCATGAAATAGGTTTAAATTCGCAAAATAGGGTTTTGTAGAATTAATTTTCTGATTTAGTTTATTTACGGTAAACATGAATAATCGAAATAAACTATCAAACAAACTCGAAAATTTCTG
The DNA here is from genome assembly GCA_029582165.1 of Portulaca oleracea. Taxonomy (NCBI): domain Eukaryota; kingdom Viridiplantae; phylum Streptophyta; class Magnoliopsida; order Caryophyllales; family Portulacaceae; genus Portulaca; species Portulaca oleracea. The sequence goes on from CM055892.1 coordinate 19,698,071, forward strand.
AAATTTTTACTGGATGTGTCTGGAAGTGTTCTGGACTTTCCATAATTTTTTGTAGATTTTTCCCAATTAAAATGGATTTTTAATTGAGTTTTCAGATCTGAAGTGAATTAAAATTTGTTTAATTCTCTGAATTTTATAAATTTATAGAAATTTGTAAAACTTCTGAAATTTTTACAGTAGGTTACTGGGTAACCATACTTTTAGGGAAAATTTTTCCGTTAATTTATCCGATCAAATTATATTTTATAATTTAGATTTTCAGATCTCAGAGAAATAAATTCATTGCTTCTCTGAATTTTGTATATTTATAGAAATTTGCAAATTTTCTGAAAATTTTACAATAGGTTATTGGGTAACCATTCTGCTATGGATAAAATTTTTGTAAATTTTCGAAATCGTTTACTGATTTTCCTTTAATTTTCAGATTAATAGAAAAGTACAATTGTTTACTTTTCTGAATTTTATTCTAATTTTTGAAATTTGATAAAAATCTGAAATTTTTACAGTAGCATATTAGATGAACCTACTGTATGGGAAAATTATAAAATTTGATTTTTGAACTTATCGGACTGTTGTTATTTATTTTCCTCTTAAATAGAGAATTAAAAATGTTTAATTCCCTAAAATTTTACAATCTTTTGAAAATTGTTAAAATTCTGGAAAATTTTCATATTGGGTTATTAGATAACACTGTGATATGGAATCTTTAAATTCGATAAGTTATGATAGTTTTATTTAAGTTTTTCATTCACGAAATTAACCGAAACTGGGAAGCAACACGGACCGTGTTAGTTCGACACGGACTGTGTTGCCAGCAGTTTTGGTGAATTCGTATATTTTAGGGTTTGTAATTAATTTTAGAAATTAATTATTAAATCCTATTACTACTAAATCAGATGATAGACATAAAATCTATTATTTTTGTAAAGTTTAGGAAACTTACAATACCTTTGAAAGATATAGTATCTTTTAGACTCCTTGATTTTAGGAAAGTCAAGTATTTTGTATGTATAGGTATAAAATCCTAAATCTGTTTAGGAATCTGAGATAAAATTTGGATTTTATTTATTTTATTAATCATGCAAACCTTTTAGGAAATTTTATTTAGTACTTATTTCCTTATGTGTTATATTGCAATTATTTATATGCCTTTATAATTTGTTATTTAAGCATGTGTTATATTTGATATAATTATTGCAATATTACATGTTTGCATGTGCTTCTAGTATGACCATAGATAGTCGGTTTTACCGGTCTGCGTACCGGGTTGGGTGAAATACGGTCTGCGTACCGTCTTTGAATTACATTTTAAATTTAAATTTCAATTAATTTTATTTTAATTCATGTAAGGCCTCAATTGTGAGGTACACTTTGCAAATTTGTTGTAATTGGAGACAACAAGTTGAGTGGGAGCCCAACAGTAATGGAAGTGTCTATTCGAGTGGGAGCTCATCCAAGGAAGTTGCAAGACCCAAGAAGATTTTCTTGAAGACTATCAACGCTTAGTTAAATTAGTTTAATTAAGTCTAGGTGGCCATACTAGGGGTTTTATTTATGCTTTAATTTTGTTATTGCATGTTTTATTATGCCTTTTATGCTTTTCGAAAGAGTTCACCTAGAATTGCATGCATAGGATAATAAAACCTACTCTCATAATTGAATTATTGCTCAACCTACCGAAACACCACTTAGATGGATAAATAAAGAAAGCCAAAGCGAATTATTTGTCCATCATTAATAAGTAGGGTGGGAGCTAGGTCAATTCAAATTGGCTATCAAAATAGTTTTGGGCCAAGAGTAGAGGAAGAGAAATATTGTATTCGATACAAATTTCTTGCCAAGAGTCATTTTTGAATGATCGATCATAAGATGATCCACCAAAGACAACATGGGACCGAGTTTTGTTGGGCCAAAGTCCACTTGAAGCCATGGGTCTTGTGGGTCTTGGTTAAATTAAAACACTAAGTGAGAGTTGATAAAGTGTTTTGATTTGAAATTAAAATTAGTTTAAATTTCTTTTGATGAATAATAACTAAAATGAACCAACTTGTCTCGTAGAATTATTTATGTCTTTTCACTCAAACATCCACCACTAATAAAATATTGTTTTTTCCTTGAGAAAGAGAAAAACAATTAACACCAATTCCTTAATTGGCATTGCCATCGCAAGATTGTCTTGAGGGCGAATTAAAAGAAATATGTCTTTGATATAACATTGAGCTAGGCATCAATATTAAGAGGTCAATCAAGCCAAATGAATACATGTAATGTCATAGTATTCATACAACTTTAACTTCAAAATGTTTGAAGGTTAGAGGAAGTTTTTTTCAATATTTCCAAACTCAAAACCAAGTTCTTCGAACTAATTAGAGTTGATAAATATGAAACCAATAACCAGATAGTCTCGGTTGAGCTAGATAAAAGCCAATTGTTGGCACTCGTATTTGAAATAATTTGACTAATTTAAAACATGAAACCTCAGACCCCTTTAGCCAAAAGATTGGCGATCGAAGATAGTCTTTTAGTCAAAGGAAAATAAAGATTTAAGAAATCTATCAAAGACTAGAAGTCAAAGGAAAGGTAAGGACAAGCGTTGTACATACCCAACCAATGACAAGAATCGGTTAACAACCGGATCATGTATGACAACTGGGGCGTGAATAACTATAAGGAAGACTTGAGATATGATTTCAATTCTAGGCAAATGCGTATATGATACACACTACCCTTATTAAACCCACTTTGAGTATAAGATACATTTTGTGAAACTTCGCATTTATGCAAATGTGCGATATCTACAAAGTAGATGTGCTTTGAAGGATGAGAGTCACCTACAAATAGGAACATACAATTAGTTGTAGTTCCTTATGAAGAGTTAGTTGTTTATCCATTTCCTCAAGACTTATAAGAGAAATATATAGGTGATTCTATGTTCTCATTATAAGTGTTTCTTACTCTCAATTAGAGAGAGAGGATCTCGGATAAACACACCCAACACATCGAAACCAAAAGGTTTGAAAGGAATAACCCTTGTTCAAACATAAAACTTGTAACTATCTATTAAGTCATGCAAATCGGGCGCATTGAGCGCCACGGTGATAGACTTTTGAATGATAAGACTTTGAAACATGTGATGTCCGCAAGCATGACTGTACCTTTACAAGAAAGGGTGAACGTGTGAACAAACACTCATGCATATGGATGTATGTAGACCAATTGAGCACAAGTACAAGGGTGTATTACTTCAAATCTTCAAGATGAATAAAATAACACATGGTGATTCATGTCTATGAGATTCATCCAAGTTGGAATGTTAAAATAGTTTAAAGATTTCCAAAATGAAGTAATCTTGGCAAAACAATGAAGAACACCTAGATAAGATTGAAAGGATGCTAATAGTTGAGCCAAGAGTTTGAACAAATGACTCAAATGAAACACAATTCTGGCACTATAAGCTTAAGTCATATTAATCAGAAATGTATTCAGAAACTGCATAGTGCAGGATTTTGGAAAACCTAAACTTTGAAAAGTTCAATGTTTGCAAAGCATGTCTGATGAGTAAGATGACTAAAATCACCTTTTATTGGAATTGGTGAACAAGCTAATGACTTATTAGGATGCATACATACTGATGTATGTGGGCCTATGAGCACTAGTGCTAGAAAAAGGTTTACTGTACTATTTCATCACTTACAGTGAAGATTTTTTAGTAGATATGGGTATATCTACTTAATACGCCACAAGTCCAAATCCTTTGAAAATGTTCAAAGAGTTTCAAAGTGAAGTACAAAACCAACTTGGCAAGAAAATCAAAAACCCTTCAATTAGATTGAGGAGGTGAGAATTTGAGCCAAAGATTTCATTGACCATTTCAGAGAATATGAAATTGTTTCATGACTCTCTCCTCTAAGAATCGACATCTCAATGACGTATCTAAGAGCAGAATCACACCTTATTAGATATGGTGTGATCAATGATGGTTGAGTCAACATTGCGATTACCTTTTGGGGATACACGCAATTAACCATAGTAATTCTTGAATAAAGATTATCGGAAGCATTAGGAGAAAAGAGGTTCTTGAACCGTCTTACGAAAGAAAGGAGTATCACTTCTACAAAAGTTGTAGAAAAGTGTTTGTGTCTCAAAATACTTTCTTCTTAGAGAATATGTTATTTTCTAAAAGAAAGAGTGGGAGAGATTTTGAACTTACAGAAGTTCGAGAGACACAAACACTATAATCATCACATAAAACTCATTACTTGATCCTAGTTCATATTTTCCTATTTGTCGGAAAATTAAGAACAAGGTTGAGGCGATTGAAGTTTCTCAAAATGTTGAGGAGAGGATGTCATGAACATTACTCCAAGCAAGTCGTAAACAACTCCGTCAGCCACAAAGATATCGATCTTCTATGGATGAACGTGAGATGTTACTTTTAGAAAGTAATGACTCTACCTACATCAAAGAAGCTTTAAGTAAATCAAGATTCCATGCAACCAAGTCTAAAATGGATTCCATGTATTCAACTAAGTTTAGGACTTGGTTGATTTGTCTGAAGGTGTGAGCCATCAGACATATGAGGGTTTTAAGGCAAAACATGGGTTCATTAAGATAGACACCAAGACTGACTTCAAAATTAGATTTTGAAGAAAGGTGTGTACTTGACACAACTGAGTGGTCTTTTGTTGGAATACTTGTAAACTTCAAGAGACCATCTGTGGTCTTAAGGAAGCTTCTAGGAGTTGGAATCATTGACCTCCTTGACTAGGATATCAAAAAGGTTTGACATTCTTGGAAGTGCCATAGATAATATTGTGTTTACAAGAAGGTCGATGGGAGCAATGCGTTTTACGATATCGTATGTGATTGGCATCGCCTACTAAGAAGAATATTCCAATGTTGCTTCACGAGGTTGACTTGGAAATAATTTTCAAAGTGAAGGATTGGTGGGGCTAAGAATTTTCTTGGAAACAAGATCTATACTGATAGATTAAAGATTTTGATTGTTTGAATCAAAGTTAACTAGGTGTTGAATAGTTCAACTTACTTGAGAATGGATTAATTTCCAAAATTATGGCATGTCCTTACGAATTTCATTGTCTCAAAACAATCGAAGTTCTAAGAAGGATGAGAAATATAACTCATGCTTGAGCGTGAGATTAATATATGCCATGAGATGTTCAAAGTCCAACATAACATATAAATTGTATATGTATAAGAAAAACTAAGGATGTGTCCTAAGTCTAAAGTGGTTGATAAAAGCTAAGTGTGAAGAGTTGCATTGATGCTACACTCATGCAGAGAAATATGATTATCTGAAATGTCAGAGAAAATTATACGATCTGTTTTGAGTGGTATTGAGGTGAACTGGAAGAAGTTCCTAACATGACATGCGGTTAATTCTACAAATAAGACAAGTATGACACGACTTTAGAAGTTGTGGCAGAAACTGTTAGGATTGCGAAGTTCGTTTCAGAACTGGGTGATGTTTCTAGCCTTGCGAGAGAAATGAAGCCTTATTGATAGGAGCCATCACTCAAGCAAAGGAACTGAAGCTCACTATGAATCCAAACATGTGTTCCGGATATATCTTCCTATATGAAAGGTCATTAGTGAGATTGTATATGTATGAGGTTCATTGCAAGTATTATGTACTAAACCCCTGTTGTAGTTATAGCATGATAGTCATGCATGGGCAATATGTATTAAACACATTCCGGAATATTAACAAGTCAAATTTGCATGAATTGTTCATGAATTATGGCCTTGTTGATTCATCATTGAGAATAAGATTCCAAAATTTACATCAATTGTGGTTTAGAATTATGTAAATGTCCAAAAAGTTTAGCGCATTCAAAATGGGAAATTGGATGAGGTTCGATTTCTGAAACCCCATTAGTGAACTTGATAACGCTAGTCTTGGTCGATAGTCGACCTGGTTCCTAATTGTATTATCACGTAGGAACAGTGATAATATCAACACAATTAGCATGTAGGATTGAGGTGATGATCAAGTTTCGTGATCATAGTGATGTGATGACATCATAAATCAATCACATAGATGCTGTTGAGAACAACTACCGACCCGACCAGATGGGAGCTCTTTAAGTTAGGAATGTCATAAGTGCTCTCACTACTCAAAATTCCTAAATCCACGAGTTCAATACATAGACTACATGGTGCTATGACTTTGGAGCGCGTCAGCGTCTTTAAATAAGAGGCTATAAAGCGATTATGCAGGTTCTGATTGGATCATGTGAGAATGTGTTATGCGAACAAGATGGCATTGTCCTCCCTATTAGGACCGATTGTCGTTGGCCACTCGGTGAGATTGTGAAAATGCTTGCCGAGCTCAGTTGAATCAATAGTTGATCATCTGTTTTTCAAAGTCTAAACTCGGAGATCGAGGAACGTTCGGGTCTTACATAACGATGACTTTAGCTTACCTTATTCGAACTAGAGACAGTAAGTGACAAGGAATTCAAGGTATCGAACACTTGTGGGACAAGTGGGAGATTGTTAGAATGTCCGACAATGTTCGATATACGGAGATTAAACCAAAGTAATATAGTAATTATATGTCTTGCTAGAGACCTCTATAATTAGTAATTAAATATGTTTAATTACAACTATATTATTTGGTCCTCTTGGGTCACACAAGTCGATTGCCTAGAACAATGTATGTAACCTAAATGATATTGTATCGAGTTTAGAAAAGTTGGAAGCGATTTATGTGAAAAATCAGCCCAACACGCCGAATTAAGTCAACACGTGTCGAAACAACACGATCGTGTTGGACTCGAAAAGTCAAACATTCGGCCACGGTCAACACGGACCGTGTTGACCCAACACGGACCGTGTTGGGACACCACGTCGTGTTGACCGTGGCGAATGTTTGGACTTTCGAGTCCAACACGGACCGTGTTGTCGACACGGACCGTGTGAGCCTGTAAATCGCGCGCCGTTGCTTTTTTCGGCCCTTTAGGGTTTTGAACCCTATCCCTAGGTTTTCTAAACACTATATAAAGGGGTCTCTGGGAGAGATTATTCCACACCAACTGCCTTCGACTCTTAGAAAGATACCAGGGTGATTTCCTGAGTTCCTCTCTCTTTTAGTTTGCAGTTCTAGTTTCAGGAAACACTATTAGTTTCCTGAAACAATCTCACATACATCTTAGGTTGAGATTCGTCTCGATCGGGTCGATCTAGCAATCGGGTTCCTGGAGCGCTGCGTGGACCTTTCAGTAGAGGATTTCAGCATTGGAATCTGGAGGAAGGTTTCAACATTGGAATCAGGAAGGTCAACCTCTTCTTCAGCAGGAATTAGCGATCAGGTATAATTACTAAAGCCTCTGCAGTTGTTATGATTAATTGTTTATAACTGTTATAATATTCCGCCAATTAATCTGTATCTGTTTAGGAAATAGATAACCTAAAAACCCAACAGTTTCATCTCAAGAGTAGTAGATGAAGGTGGTTCAGGTTCTACTTTCTCAGGCTCAGTTTGAGAAGCAAACAAGGATTCATATAGCATATCGCCATCAAATTCCTAGTGCAGCCAACTCATCAGCAAAGGACACATCAACACAGTCATGGTTCTCACTCTCATCAACAAAATCACTCACCCAATTAAGGGTACTTTGCTCATGCTCATCAAAACCTAAGGGTGACTTTTGCAGATTAAAAATGTTCAACTCCATAGTCAAATTCCCAAAGGTCAATTTCATTCTACCATCGTTACAGTTAATCCAGGCATTAAAAGTAGCAAGGAAAGGACGACCTAGAATAACTGGGATATCATCTCTAATACTCTGAACTCTAGTAGTTTCTAGTACTACAAAATCAATATGAAACACAAAATCCCCAACCTTAATCAGAACATCCTCCACTACCCCCTTAGGTACTCTAGTAGACCTGTCAGCCAATTGCAATACCATCCTAGTATGCTTTAGTTCACCTAATCTTAGCATCTCATACCCATGCAAAGGCAACAAATTCACACTAGCTCCTAGGTCAAGCAATGCCCTTTCTATCAAACTATCACCTATGGTAATAGAGATAGTGGGGCATTCAGGGTCTTTGTACTTGATAGGCATATGGTTCGACAGAATGGAACTCACGTTTGACGCTAAGAAAACCTTCTTGGGCACTTGGGTGGCCCTCTTAGTGGTACAAAGCTCCTTAAGGAAGCGGGCATATGGGGGAATCTGCTGAATAGCATCTAACAGAGGAATGTTTACCTTAACTTGAGAAAAGGTCTCTGTAGACACCGAAAAAAAATCGATCGGTGACCTTTTTTTTTTCGCGGCGCTACTTAAAAGTGATTGGGAGCCGACTAGGATTGCTTAACCTTAAATAAGGTTGAACTTTTAAGAATAAGATTGAGTTAACAGATTAAAAACGAATTTAGCGCTCGAGGTTCACCTTTACAAAAAAAGAGAAGAAAGAAAACGAGATGAAAGAAAGGGGAGTGAAAACGCACAGGAACCCGTCTGAGTTCCTTGCGGAACCAAGACGGGTTCTAGCTGCGAAAGCATAAAAAAAAGAAAGAAAACAAAAAAAAAGCAAAGGACGACGACGAAGAACCCGTCTGGGTTCTCTGAACCAAGTCGGATTACCTTTGGCGCAAAACGTAAAAAAGGTAATAAAAAACCATAAAAAAAAGAAGAAAACAAGGTGCAAAAGAGAGTCGCCAGTTGAATTTTAGGAGAAAAACAACAAACCATAAAATACAGACTCCAGCCTGCGAATCCAGAGATGGATTCGGGGGTAAGGTTACGAATTTGACAATTAAAATCATCAAATCCGCCTATTCAACGAATAGACTCTACTAGAATTAAATTAAAGCGAAAGGTTAAAAAAGAGGGATGAATTGAATAAATTTCACGAGTTTATCATTAATGTCATGCAAAGAAACAAAAGAAAAAGAAAGTAAAATTACATTATACACATTAATACAAGAATCACGCTAACCTTTAGTGAAGTAGCATGCAAAGGGGAAAGAAAAGAGAGAATACACTAGTGTCAATACTCCTAGTATATTCTGGTGTATCTTTGGAAGGGAAAGAAGGGTTTAATTTATAGTGGAATGGGGGAGTAGAGAGGTGCGTTTTTAGGGTTCGGCATAGCGCGTCTCAAAATTTCAGAAACCAGACGGGTTCTGCCGAAATGAGCAGCTTTGGCCCAAAGAACCAGACGGTTCCTTGAAATTGAACCAGGCTCAGGCCCAAAGAACCCAAACGGGTTCCTGCTCGTTTTCTGGCTAGAAATGAGATGGGTTTGCATGCTACTAAACTATTCGGCTAGCTTATTTTTATGAATAACTGAAATTAATCAACGGTACAAAATTTGGTGTCTACAGATAGCCCCCACTTTGATCGAGTTTGATTAAAACGATGATCAAAGTAGTCTTGATGATCTTGGATATGAATCAGAAGCCTGTTCTGAAGCTGGTTGACACTTGGAAGCTGGGTCCTGCGTCGATGTCGATATGATGTTCATCGCATTGTGAAGGCCCGATGATGGCCCTTGTCGCATTGTGAAGGCCCGACAATGGCCCTCGTCGCATTGTGAAGGCCCGACGACGGCCATTGACGCTGGAAGCCGGGTCCCGGCCGATGTAGATGTGATGTTCATTGCATTGTGAAGGCCCGATGATGGCCGTTGTTGATGAAGTGTCGCGTATTAGCCCGGCGACGGCTGATGTCATGTATTGTTAAGGCGATGCGGCGCCGTTGTTGATGAAGTGTCGCAGACAGCCCGGCGACGGCGATGTCATGTATTGTTAAGGCCCGGCGATGCCGTTGTTGATGAAGTGTCGCGTATTAGCGGCGACTGATGTCATGTATTGTTAAGGCCCGGCGACGGCCGTTGTTGATGAAGTGTCGCAGACAGCGGCCGACGGCTGATGTCATGTATTGTTAAGGCGATGACGGCCGTTGTTGATGATTTGTCGCGTATTAGCGGCGACGCTGATGTCATGTATTGTTAAGGCCCGGCGACGGCCGTTGTTGATGAAGTGTCGCAGACAGCCCGCGACGGCTGATGTCATGTATTGTTAAGGCCCGGCGACGGCCGTTGTTGATGAAGTGTCGCGACAGACGGCTGATGTCATGTATTGTTAAGGCCCGATGACGGCCGTTGTTGATGAAGTGTCGCGTATTAGCCCGGCGACGGCTGATGTTGTTGATGAAGTGTCGCGTATTAGCCCGGCGACGGCTGATGTCATGTATTGTTAAGGCCCGATGACGGCCGTTTGTTGATGAAGTGTCGCGTATTAGCCCGGCGACGGCTGATGCCATGTATTGTTAGGGCCCGATGACGGCCGCTGTTGATGAAGTGTCGCATATCAGCCCGGCGACGGCTGATGTCATGTATTGTTAAGGCCCGATGACGGCCGTTTGTTGATGAAGTGTCGCGTATTAGCCCGGCGACGGCTGATGTCATGTATTGTTAAGGCCCGATGACGGCCGCTGGTGGGGAAATGTCGCGTACTAGCCCGGCGACGGCTGATGGTGTCATGTTTTGTTAAGGCCCGATGACGGCCACTGGTGAGGAAATGTCGCGTATTAGCCCGGCGATGGCTGATGATGTCATGTATTGTTAGGGCCCGATGACGGCCACTGGTGGGGAAATGTCGCGTACTAGCCCGGCGACGGCTGATGGTGTCATGTATTGTTAAGGCCCTATGACGGCCACTGGTGAGGAAATGTCGCGTATTAGCCCGGCGACGGCTGATGATGTCATGTATTGTTAGGGCCCGATGACGGCCACTGGTGGGGAAATGTCGCGTACTAGCCCGGCGACGGCTGATGGTGTCATGTATTGTTAGGGCCCGATGACGGCCGCTGTATTTCGCGCATTGTCCTGCAAGAAAGAAAGAAAGAAGGCATCAGTTTATTTGAAATCCAAAGTGAGTCAGAGAATTTACCTGTCAGTTTATGCTTTAGCTCTCGGAAATGGGCTTAAGTTTGCCATTGCTTTGGGCTTGAATTAGAGTGACGAATTTGGGCCCATTTGGGCTGTGATGAGCTTGGGCCAACGAAGAATCCGTCCAAGTTCTACTGGGCTGCAAAGGTAAGTTGGGCTTAATAAGGACCCGTCTGAGATCAACTGGGCCAAATGCATTTGGGCCATCTGAGTTCGAAGCAAATAAGGCCAAGGAACCCGTCTGAGTTCCAAATGCATCTCGCTGAACCCGTCTGCGTATTGGGCCTGCTTCTTGGGCCGTTACTTGGCTCTCTTCTTCCTGAACTGGGCCGGCTTCCTCTTCTTTTTTTTTCTTTTCTTTTTTTTTTTCTTGGCCAATGCATGGATAGACTTTAGGATAGATTTCCGGCCAATGCATGCTCTCCATTATCTTGCTGCTAGGACCCGCCGCTTGGCCACTTGTGTGGTGGGTATGCATTCAATTTCCCTATAAAAGGGGTGCCTCTTCATGCTTTCAATCACACACCTCACTCTTCACTTCCATCTTTTACTCAAAGAAATCCTTTATTCTCTAATTAGGAAGCAATGGTTAGGAAGGTTAGGGATCCCCCCGTCCAACCCCATGCAGCAAATTGGGCACATGAAATGTCTTCCCGGCGAGCATGGACTCCAAGGCCGGGTTGGGAACCGTCGATATTGGTGCCTGAACCGTGGAACCATGTATGGCACAAGCATTCACATGTCCGGGTAATGTCTTCTTCTTGACTTCGCTCTTTAATCATAGCATAAATTTGCAAGTAGAAATGTTTTAATTCTAGCTTGTTGATTTAGCTATGAATAATGAAGTAATTTATGTCAATTACCCGTATTGTTCAAATCGAGCTTTAGAGAACCGTGAATGATAAGCCGATCCTATTTTGAGTTAGTCCGAAAATCAAACCCGTTTACAAAAATTTGAGTCCATAGGAGCCCGCCTGCGATTCGGGTGGGCCGAAAAACAAAGCCCTATACTGTCTAGGATCCCGTCTGCGTATTTTTTTTCACCGGGCCGAAAAGGGAGACCCAAACAGAGGAACCCGTCTGGGTTCCCGTTGGGCCAAAAGTAAGGCCCATGCATCCGTCTGAAAAGTTGTAGAACCCAGATTCGGCAAGAACCCGTCTGCGTCCGTCTGCTTTTGGGTTGGGCTGTTGCGGCCCAACTCCTCTTGAACCTGTCTGAGAAAGAACCCGCCAAATAACCGGCTCAAATCCATCCCAGGAACGTCTCGAGTTCTGATTGGTTGGCGAAACAAACGGGGCCCAACTTTCTTTCCTTGGGTGGGCCGAAAAAAAACTAGGCCCAACACATGAAGAACCCGTCTGAGTTCTTTCCCACTTTCTTCTTTTTTTTTTTTTTTTTTGAGTTGGGCTGATGCGGCTCAACTTCTTCGGCGAGTGGAACCCGTCTAGGTTCCTGAAAGTGAGGCCCAGCTTTAGTTGGGCCGAAAACAGCGAGGCCCATCCCAGTCAAAACCCGTCTGCGTTAGTTGGGCCGGCAACAGTGAGGCCCAACCCACTTTCTTGGGTGGGCCGAAAGAAAATAGGGGCCAGCCCACTTGAAGAACCCGGCTGCGTTTCTGTCCGAAGAAAACGAGGCCCAGCTTTAGTTGGGCCAAAAACAGCGAGGCCCAAACCCAGCCCCCTTGTGAGAACCCGGCTGCGTTGCTCATCTGGGCCGGTGAAGACAAGGCCCGTTTTTTGGCTGTGGTGCACTGGATCGTTTTTTTTTAGTTTGGGCCTAGATAGAACCCGTCTCAGTTCTTCTTTGGTTGGGTCGGAAGCAGTGGGCCGAAAGTAACCCGTCTGCGTTTTAAAAGTCTGGGTTGCTATTTGTGAGCGGCCCATTTTCTTTTGGGCCGAAAAGAGGGGCCCATCTTCCTTTAGGCGAACCCGTCTAGGTTCTTGTCTTGGTCGGGCCGAAAACAGCGAGGCCCAACCCATTTTTCTTGGGTGGGCCGAAACAAAATATGGCCCAGCTCCCTTTCGCCTTGATGGAACCCGTCTGGGTTCTTAGGCGTGGGCCGAAACCATGGAACCCGTCTTGGTTGAGCTCTTTATTTGGGCCGAAAGATGATTTTTTTAGCCCCCTAGTTTAGTGGAAGTTCAACTTAGCTTTTGCTAAACTAGGGATCACTTGATAGGTTGCCGTAGGGAATTGTCTCTTTTTTTGAATTTTTGTGGTGGATCCTCAGGAGGACTCCCTTAGGACTGGTGGCAATATGCGGAAGCCAATCAAGGTGGTGGAGCATTTTGCAGAAGACAACTGGGCGCTTACACTTTTGGAAGAGTCAGGACTCGACCTTTTCTGGAAATGTGTTAAGGCCTGGGAACCTTGCACACCGCGGGTGATGGGGCAAGGCCATGAGAGATTCTGGGATTCTACTAACACCTTCCACCTCCCGGTAGGAGAAATGGCCATAACCCCTGTTGATTTTGTGATGATTACCGGGCTACGCTGGGGTGGTCAAGACGTAGAATTCGACCCTGTTGTGCCAGACCAGGTGATGGAACTATTAGAGCCGGTGCTCGAACGGCGCCGATTTGGTCGAAAGATGAAGCTCTCTTATGGTTCCTTCGAGGCTGTCATCACTTCCGCTGACTTCACTCATATGGATGAGTTTTAGCGTCGCTTTATTTTCCTGGCATATTTCATCTCTGCCACAATGTTTGCCAATCGAGGTGATGATGTTTATTTGACCTGGATGAAGAATCTCCTCGATCTGGAGCAAGTCATTCACCGGAACTGGGCCAAAGCTGCTTATGCTAACTTCATTCGCTGGCTTCGCGTTGGTGTACGGCCTGGTACTGACGTGGACCCATTCTTCGCGCCAGAGAGTCCGCAGGAGATGAGCGGGCCGAGCATGTGGAAGGTGCTCGAGGTAATCTTCGAGACGCTTCTCTTTTACATGCTTTTCTCTCTTTTCCTATATCGTGAGTCTCGGTATTGACATATTTGCAGGCATGGGGGTACGAGTATATTAAGGGATTCGCCATCCCTACATGCCGATGCGCCAGCAGAAGAAGCGGTGGCACAAAACTACCTTGAGCAAAAAAAGCCATTTGGGAGCTTGGATGAGCTGCGCCGCATCCTGGATCACCTTGAAGAGGTACATTTTTCATGTAATCTCTCTTGTATTTCTTTGATGCTTATGTTTCCTCTATTTGTGCAGGATGATGTTAATTGGAATGCCTGGGTTGGCTTTGCGATTCCACAAGATTTTATCCCCTCACGAAATGCGGCGCATAGGGATAGTACCCTGCGCTTGGTGATGGAGAGCCCGTCCGGCTGGGTTTGGAGCCTTGGTGAGAGGTTTACGAGGCAAACCCTGGGTCATGAAAGGTGGATAATACCATCAGACCCTCCTGAGACCATGAACGATCCGCGAGCCTTGCATGCCGAGGCGTTTGTAGCAGCCAAGACGGGTTCTTGGTATACTAACCATGCATCGATGGCATCGCCCGACCAATTCTGGGAAGAATGGGAACAATATCGGGACCGCCTGGCCTTCAGAAAGGTAGGGAAGAAGACCTCTATTTATTCTTTTCATATCCCTTCTACTACCGCCTAATGTGACCAATTCTTTGTTTGTTGCAGTTGGGGCCCTATTGCAAGGATGACGAGAAGAGCCAGAGTAACTCTGGGACACGATTTGTGGCTACCCAAGGGCGCAGCGAGGACATCAAACCAGAATTAGAGAAGATCATGGGAAAGCCGTAGGTGATTCCCTTTCTTGCTTAGTTGCAATTTGCAATTTTGACCAATTTTCCTCATTACATGCGGTGGCGATGGAAACAAGAAAGGCTTTCTCAAGAATTACTTCACACTTAAATGGGCTCGCGAGAAAGACCTTGCAGGTTCTGTGGTCGGGGACGCAGACGTGGATGACGATGCACAGTCTCGTCCTGTGGATCCTCCTCGCCGTTCAGATGCGCAGGTGCCTCGTGGCCGGTCGGAGCTGAGGGACCCTCCTCGACATTCTTCCTTCATGGCCGACGCGAGGCGGTCTTATGGGGGTGATGCTGCTCTCCGGAGGCACGGGGAGAGGAGTAGCGAGTACGGGCGCCGCTCAAGATGACCGTGGGAAAGGTATTTTACTTGATGATAGTTATTCCACCAGTTTCCACTATGGAGACACGGATTTTGGCCACGACTTTCGATGCATGGAGAACAAAGATATCATCCATGTCTTTAGGTGAGCGCGGCATCGGTGGTCTCATGATCATGGAATTTCGCCGAGCCGCGGCTCGCGTGGCACTCCAGCTTTGTCGGAGACGTGCTCCGAGTCTAGCGTTGGTGGAGCCGCGTGTGGTGAGCGGAAGGCATTTCATCAGATTTGGATACCCTCCGCAATCTCATCATTCGGTCTAGGCGCCAACCTTCTCATCCTTCGCCTCAGTACCCCTATGGAATGCCCGAGTACGCTCCTGCACCGACTGTGGATTTGGGTTTTGGCACTTCCTTTGCGGCGGTCGATCCTACTGTGGTGCTTCGCAGTGATTCGGGTGCATCTATGGGGTATAACCGTGCCCTCGCAGATGACGCCTCGCGCGCTTCCGTCTCAACCAGTTGTTCCCGTTACTCCTTCGCAAGGGGGTTTGGAGCAGCCTCGATCGTCTGGATGGGGAACGCAAACTCAGGAATGGTCGGGGTGGCCTGTCCCAGAGCCTGTAGTAAGAACTTCTTGGCCTGCTCCACAGGGGTGGCCTGGAGATAATCAAGAGTGGCAGGTTCCAGAACACTCCTGGCTTAACGCGGCGATCAAGTATTGCACGCACTGCCCGCTCAGGCGGTGATACAGAGGTAGTAGACTCCTCCTACTACCAATGGGACACTTACTTTGGAGCTGGAGGAAGCGGAGCCCATGGGGCCGATAGTGCCAGCGGTGGTGGCGGAGGTCTGGCATGATGACGATTGAGAATGATGCGCCTGCAGAGTTCTTATGCTATGCTATACACAACTCTTTGCTATGTATTTATGACAATGCCATGCAATGATGTACTAAACCGAATGCATTTATGTTTTATGTACTAGTGCAGACTACTGACGCAATGCTTACGCAATGATGGTGTTATGCAATGCAGTTATGACTTTCTATATACTACTGACATAACCTGGGACAAAGAATTTCAGATCAACACAAAGTCAAACAAGCAAGCACAAAGATTAATCTGGACTAAATCAAAACTCAGTTCGAAAGAGAAATAGAAAGAAGTTTTCGAAACTTAAGGGAGAGAACAAGTAACTCAGAGGCATAAGTCTGCCAACAGTTCGAAGAATAATGCAAATATGCGCGGTTGGTTATGGACGTAAGCTAGCCAGAAAGAGCAAAACTCTCATAGGAAATAATGAACACTCAAACACTCGATTTTGAATATGTATGTGGGTTTCTCTCATACTCAAACCAATAGAAGCAGACTACCATAAGCTTGGTAAGAACCTCGCTCTCCACTACTGGTATGCAATGCACAAGTGACAATCAAAAGGACTTTTTCGGGTTGTAATGGGGCTTAGGCTAGGGTAAGGAGCGGTAAAATTTGGGAATGAGGAGTTAAAAGCCGTGCTTGGATTGATTTTCAATGAAATCCTCTAAACTTCTCCTTCTCACTTAATGTATGCAAAGCGTTTTACCTTCCACCCTAAAACATCTGAACCGAGTACAACCAAGTCAAAGTTTTCTGAACTTTAAGTTGCGTCTCCCTAATCACCCTTTTATTTCTGAAACTCTTTTCTTTTTTTTTTTTACTTTTTTTTTTACTTCTTTCTTTTTTGTGGGTGATCGGGGAGAAGCATATCTATGGAATCTTCGACTTTGATATAATATATGAACAACATAACCAAATACCAATCGCTCAAGATATGGAACTTTCAGACTCCCCCCAAACTTCCAAAAAAAGACAAACTCTCATCCAACCAAGCAACGCAAAGGGATACTGGATATCAGAGGCCAAGGCTCGTATTGTCAGGGTTTAATCATGAAAAAAGGATAAACAAAGGCTAGGCGAGGCTAAAAGAACGGTGAATATAATGTAAGGAAGGCTATTTAGCTATGTAGCTTATCAAAATAAAATCGAATGCCTTAATCACTTTGTCACAGCGTGCAATGCAAATGTGTAGTCTCAAGCAAGATGCAAAATAAGTTCTAGAGATGCAACTAATGGGTGAGTCACTCAAGGGATCATGGAATTGATAAAAGTGATCAATTCAAAATTTAAGCAATGTGGACTCACGGGATGGGGCTCAATCAACTAAACTTAGCCCAAAGATTTGCGGCACACACATTTATACTTTCTAAGATAGTCAAAGCAGCCAGATACAACTTTCATAACTTGTCTCAAAATCAGAAGGTTTGAAGGAAAAGGTTTCAAAAAACTTTTGAGATCTCGTCCAGATTTTTCTAAGTGAAGCAAGTTAAACTGAAAGTAAGAAAGGTTTGCGGCCTCCGTTGGATGGAATTAGTTTCAATAGCTTTCTGAGGGGGGCTAGGCACGCCAGTGGTCATGGTGGATTCACTGGATTCACCGGATTGGGCAGGCGGTCTGTAGTTGGGATTGTGAATGAGCCTGCCGATTCGCGGGTCACAGATGCGGGCTCGGAGATGGTCTGTTATCTTGCTTGCGTGGAAACTGACTAGTGCTCGAAAGAACTTTTACGCCACCCGCCCAATGCATGCATGACTTAATGGACCTATATGAACCTAGGACATGGACATGACGCCTATATGCTGACACAAGGATGACTCACCCACTTTTATGGGAGTGCATGTCCTAATTCTATATGGACCTAGCATGATGAGCGATGATGACATCGACTCAAGGGGCGCCATAAAGGGCGAATAGGATCAATAGTAAGTGGGTCAATGACGCAGATGTCGAGGGTTTGGCCCGAAGTGGAAGGAGAAGAAAAATGCCCAAAACCCGTGCTGGTTTAGACGTAATTCCTCCTTTCAAATAGGCGCATGACAGATTCCACAGTGAGTCCAACTAGGCCCTGACAAAGAAACTGCAGGTTTGGACCATCCCATCTCTCTTTTGATCCTACGCGGCTAGAATGACGTCCTACTCATGTTTGGGCTAGACACTTGGACTCAACTTTACAGGATTAAATCACATGACATACAGATGCGGGATGAGCCTAACCATGGCTTTAGATCGTGGTTTTTCTAGGTTTAGGAGATGAATAGGGTACCACATGTTCTCGCTCATTGCATTTTCCTTGTATGGAATTCAAGGAAGAATGTGTGGTGTTGCTCTTTGGGTTTCAAGGAAACCTTTAGAGTGTAACACGGGAAAGGAGAGATCAAATGCTTGATGTAAGTGCATCCCACAAGTAGTGACCTCCGCTCGGGATTGATTCCTAGTTTTAAAACCTAAACCAACACTTTTGTGCTCCCACCATAAAGGCCCAAGAGTAGCACAGTATGCAATATGCCTAAAACAATGATAAAAATGTGAAATAAATTAATTCCTCCTCTTTTACAAAAACACTAAAATTTAATTCTTTCAAGTTTTACCCTCTTTTAAGTTTAAGTCCCGATTAGTCGCTAATCAGACACCAAAAAAATCGATCGTGACCTTTTTTTTCGGCTACTTAAAAGTGATTGGGAGCCGACTAGGATTGCTTAACCTTAAATAAGGTTGAACTTTTAAGAATAAGATTGAGTTAACAGATTAAAAACGAATTTAGCGCTCGAGGTTCACCTTTACAAAAAAAGAGAAGAAAGAAAACGAGATGAAAGAAAGGGGAGTGAAAACGCACAGGAACCCGTCTGAGTTCCTTGCGGAACCAAGACGGGTTCTAGCTGCGAAAGCATAAAAAAAAGAAAGAAAACAAAAAAAAAGCAAAGGACGACGACGAAGAACCCGTCTGGGTTCTCTGAACCAAGTCGGATTACCTTTGGCGCAAAACGTAAAAAAGGTAATAAAAAACCATAAAAAAAAGAAGAAAACAAGGTGCAAAAGAGAGTCGCCAGTTGAATTTTAGGAGAAAAACAACAAACCATAAAATACAGACTCCAGCCTGCGAATCCAGAGATGGATTCGGGGGTAAGGTTACGAATTTGACAATTAAAATCATCAAATCCGCCTATTCAACGAATAGACTCTACTAGAATTAAATTAAAGCGAAAGGTTAAAAAAAGAGGGAGGAATTGAATAAATTTCACGAGTTTATCATTAATGTCATGCAAAGAAACAAAAGAAAAAGAAAGTAAAATTACATTATACACATTAATACAAGAATCACGCTAACCTTTAGTGAAGTAGCATGCAAAGGGGAAAGAAAAGAGAGAATACACTAGTGTCAATACTCCTAGTATATTCTGGTGTATCTTTGGAAGGGAAAGAAGGGTTTAATTTATAGTGGAATGGGGGAGTAGAGAGGTGCGTTTTTAGGGTTCGGCATAGCCGCCGCGTCACTCTCAGCCCAGGAACCTAGACGGGTTCCTGCCGAGCTGAGCCAGGCTTTGGCCCAGCAACCCAGACGGGTTCCTGCTGAGCTGAACCAAGCTCAGGCCCAAAGAACCCAGACGGGTTCCTGCTCGTTTTCTGGCTAGAAATGAGATGGGTTTGCATGCTACTAAACTATTCTGCTAGCTTATTTTTATGAATAACTGAAATTAATCAACGGTACAAAATTTGGTGTCTACAGTCTCCCTAATTTTGTCTAGAAATTTTTGGTCTTTACTCGCCCTTAACCTCTGAGGATAAGATGGTGGGGGCTTGTAAGCCCCTGAAGATGATGGACTAGTCACATGATTGGTCTTAGATGAGGTTTTGGTGCGAGGAGGCTCAACTGTAGCAGTTGGCCTTGTTCCATGTGGCTCATCATCAATAGAAACAGGCACATTAACAGATTCATCATTCACAGTCTTTTTATTACACACATCAGAAGATTTCATTTGCACCTTATTATTTATCTCTTTCCCAGAACGAAGAGTAATAACAGCATTCAAACCTCTAACTTGATTAAGGTCACAAGATGACGAACCTGAAGCTTGCCCATTGGGGTTTGCCTCAAGTTGTCCAGGAAAGGAACCTCTATCCCTATTGGCTAACAAAAGTTGAGAGAAATTTTCATTCATTTGTTTCATCATTTTCTCCATATCACTCTTCACAGTTTCTTTAACTTCTCTCAAACCATTTTTCAATTCCCTAATTTCTCTCTCATGCCTATCCTCATTTGAATACCCTGATGGAGGTCAGTTCTGGGCAGTCTCGGATTGGACAGGTGGCCCTCTAGGAGCTTAATAAGCTCCTTGGGGTAGTGGTCGATTTTGAGGAGGGGGATTTCCTTGAAAACCACCGCCTTGACCAGGTGGTCTCAACACATTCTGATTCTCGGGGCCATAAGAGAGTAAGGGGTGCTTGTGCATCCCCTGGTGTTGGTAGGGCTGGTATTAGTCAGGCCTATAATTATGATGCATAGCATTCCCATTTTCAGTACTATTGGCCAGTTGTTGAATGTATAAGGGACAAGTAGAAATAACATGGTCCACACTTTGGCACAGGGCACATGACCCAGGCGATGGGGGAACAAGAGCAGCAGTTTGGTCCCAAGAGTTAACCTGAGCACAGGTTTTGGGTTGTGAAGCAGCTAATTGATTTTAGGCTAAGGTTTTAATCATATTCTCAAGGGAAGCGAACCTAGCCTCACAGCTTGTACTCTCACTCACAACATGTACACCACCCTAACGTTGGACATTTGAGCACCTAAGGACTCATCTCTAATTGTTCCCCATTGCATTGCTCTTTCAGACATGCTCTCTAAGAAATCCCAGGCCTCATTAGCAGTTTTATCCATGAAACCCCCCCTGACACATTGACTCTAGTCTGACCCTAGTTTCATGGTCGACACCCTCGTACACGATCTGACACAGTCGTACCAACTCAAAACCATGATGAGGGAATTGGGACAGTAAGATTTTAAAACGCTCGAAAGCTTTCCAATAATGTTCTCCTACTTCCTGTCTAAATTTCAAAATTGAGTTCTTTAATTGGACAGCTAAGGAGTTTGGAAAATATCTTTTCATGAAAACTTTCAGAAATCCGTCCCAAGAAATAATGGATCGGGGTTTGATATTGTACATCCACCGCTTAGCAGCGTCCCTTAGAGCAAAAAGTAAGTATTTTAAAAGCACATAGTCTAAAGGAACTCCGGGTGGAGTCACCATGCTTAGGTACTTTTTATACTCTGCAGACTGCAGTCCATATCAGTGCTAACCCAGTACCAGTGAAAGTGGTAGGTTCTGGGTGTGGTGTTGCCTAGGGTCAAAAGTCACTCCATTAGGTAGGTTGCGTAGTACAAAACACGAAGGTGGTGGGTCATATGATGGGTATAACTGATCATTAAGGGTTACCCTAGGTGGTGGTGCACCTTCATCCATCTTAGGTGGTTCTACTGAGGGTTCCTCCTTCCTAACCAATATATGACTAACGAATCTAAGAAAGCAGTTAAACTATTCACACATAAACCAATAACCTAATCTACCAAATAATGCCATCCCTGGCAACGGCGCCATTGTTCGGTTGTGGTATTTGGGGTAAAAAGTAGGGATAGTCGTATCCACAGGGATGGTGTGTTAGGTTTTCAGGAAATTAGTCTGGTAAAGGTTTTCAAATTGCAGGAAGCAGTAAATAATTTAAACTAAACTAATTAGGAATTGAAAACGATGGAAACTAAAGAAAACATGAAATTGAAAACAAACCCTAACTACAAGAAATTAAACTAGAAATCAAGAGCATATTCAAGAAAGCAATTAAAAACTGTGAAAGTAAAAACTAAACTAATTACTGAATTGAAAACAGAAAACATTACTGAATGCAGATTTCTTTCTATCGATCTTCTCTTGTTTGAATCTTGAATCACCGATCTTTCTCCCGAATAAACAAGAAAGGACGTGATTTGGATTACTAAGACTGCTCGAATCCTCACCTGAAGGGAGAATTCGAGGAACCTTAATCCTCCGCTTCACTAAAAAGTGGAATTTGTGTGAACTATCACTAATAAAATTGAGAATAACGAAAAGGAAAGTAAAAAGCGAGAAAGAACAAGGACTTGAATTGACTCGAAAGAAAATGTGCTTACAATCGAGGAATTGAGAGGAAAACTAAAGAAAGCCTTAAAACTAAAATTAATCTAAAGACTAAGTAAAACTAAAGATGTCCTCTCTAATGAAATATAATAGTTCTTATAAAGAAAAGAAAAGGGAAGGAAAATAATAAAACTCTCAAAACCTTAGCTAGTTGCCGCGTGTTTTATATCCAGAAATCTGTTGACCGTCGCGGGCGCTACACCAAGGTCGCGGGCGCGACGCTTGTGGCGGAAATCGTCCGTCATTTCTCGTTCATGGTTGTCACGGGCGCCACAGCAACGGTAACGGGTGCGACCTCATTTTGGCTCCTTTTCGCGGGTGCTACCAAATTTGTCACGGGCGCGGCGGTTGCTCGGAAATTCTTGGTTGATCAGCTCACCGTCGTCGTGGGTGTCATCATACAGGTCGCGGGTGCGACCTCATCCTGCCCGGTTGGTCACGGGTTTCACGCCAGTGTAGCGGGCATTACCCATTTGTCGCGGGCACTACATCCAATGTGATGGGCACTACACTGTTGGGTTTTGACTGATTTTAGCCTTTTTATTCTCAATTTCCTTCTAAATTTTGATAATCCTATAAAAACACAAAATCATCATAACTAATATATAATCAAGGGGCTAAAACAAGCAAAACACCTTTTAAATGATATAAATTCGGCTCGAAACGAGACTGAACACCCAACATCAATATCGTCATTCTAAAAGAAATCCTTCACTTAATGAGATACAAAAAGGGCCAAACGGGTTGGATGAGCATCAAGTTGGACCTGGAAAAGGCTTATGATAGGGTCAACTGGAGCTTCCTGCGAGACACACTGATCGACATGAATCTCCCTCGACAAATGATCCAAGCCATAATGAATTGTGTTAGAACCTGCACCATGAGCATCCTGTGGAATAGTAATGCCACCGAGAAATTTCAGCCTTCTCGAGGGATTTGTCAGGGCGATCCGTTGTCCCCGTATATTTTCGTGGCATGGATGGAAAGACTAGTCCACTTGGTGAATATTGCAGTGGGCTCAGGTGTTGGCATGCCTTTCCCACCAGCTAGGATTGCCCAAAAATCTCCAACCTCCTTTTTGCAGACGATGTCATGCTTTTCACCCAAGCTACAGTCGACCAAGCGTTAACTGTTAACGAGTGTTTGAACAAGTTCTGTAGTGGGTCGGGACAAAAATTTCGTTCACAAAAGTCCCAAGTCTACTTCTCTCCAAATACACCCCAAGATGCTCGAAGCTCAATTTGTGAAGTACTTGAAATGCAAGAGACAGATGATATTGGTAGATATCCTAGTGGGTCAACCTTGCATAAAAGGGTAACCCGGCCCGGACGATCTTTCAGGGAATCTTGGACCGTATTGACAAACAATTGGAAGGATGGAAAGTTAGACACCTCTCCTTAGCAGGGCGGATCACGCTAATAAAATCCACAATTAATGATATACCCGCCTATACTATGTAGACAGCTAAAATCTTGCGATCTGTTTGCGATGACATTGACCAAAAAATTCGAAAATTTTTATGGAGTGGCACCAAAGGGGAAAAAGATACACTTGACTAATTGGAAACTAGTCACAAAGAATAAAAATCTTGGGGGATTTGGTCTTATTTCCATACGTGATTTGAATATGGGATATCTATCCAAACTTGGATGGAAATTTGGGCTTAAGTTTTGGCTAGTAAATATTGCAAAGGATGCAACGATATCATACATATCGATTGCTCCTCACCATATTCAACCTCACTATAAAGCATCCAACGTTTAGCATGGTTTAGCAAGCACCTCAAATTTTCTCAGTTCAAATATCACAATGGAGGTTGGGGACAGATGCACCACCCTGTTCTGGCTCGATAACTGGCTCAGCGAAGGGCCTCTCATCGACAAAGCCAAGTCCATCATCACGGCGGCAAAGAGTGAGAGGATGGTGGCTGACTACTGAGATCGACTTCAGGGGTAGGGCGTGACTGATTTTGCAGGTCGGTTACCCAACTTAGCACTGCTAAAGATCGCGACAATGGAACTCGTCGAGGATGGTGTCGGTGACAACATGTTGTAGACAACTCGAGCCATGGCGATTTTGAAATGCAAACAGCGCTAAAAATAATCCAGGGACCGACTGTGGAAGAAACTACAATGGAATGGGTCCGTATATGGTGGCTTCGAGTCTAGAAAAAGGTATGAGTCTTTCTTTGGCTTATCTAGCATAACCGGTTGATGACACAGGAGAACCGAGCTGTTCAAAATCTCACGGATGACAGCAACTGCTATCACTACGAGGAGGGAGTGGAGGACCTCGACCACCTCTTCGTCACTACCCAAAAGCTGTCGAGGTGTGGAGCGAGGCTGAGGCGGACGTGCTAGCTTTCCACATGGCCAACGTCCGTTCAAGGCTGGTTCGCGGCTGGGCTAGAAGCGCAAAACCGAGAAGACCATGGTCCGGTGGCGTTGGTAATGGTGCTATGGTATATGTGGATTTGGAGGAACTACTGAGTATTTGGCCGAGAAAATCTCATCCCACATGATATAGGTCCTTATCTGTAAGAGGAGGTTACCCGGGTGTACTAGGCGTTCATGACCGATGAAGAGCAAAACATGGTGCGGTGCTACCATGTGGCGGATCCTAGCCTACACAGTTACCACTAGGTGAGTCCAGGCCTGGGATGGTATCAACTCTGTATGGATGGGGCGGCGAGAGGTAGCCCTCGGGTAGCAGCAGGTGGCGGGGTGATCCAAGGGGCAACGGGCAACTAGCATCGGGGATTCATGGCTTATTTCGGGCGGCAGCTGCCCCTAATGGCTGAACTACTGGCGGTGGAAGAGGGTCTAAATCTGGCCCGAAGGATGGGTATCTGGTGCTTAGAACTCAAAATCGACTCCCAAGTGGTGGTTAGGCTCCTAAGCGGGGAAGTGCGACTCCAGGCGGCGAGCATCACCAATGTAGTCAGAAGGTGCAAGCAACTAGTTTAAATGGAAGAATGGGAAGCCCGGGTCGCCTTTTGTTATAGGAAGGCCAACTTTGTTGCCGATAGGCTTGCTAAACTAGCCCTTGATATAGGAGTGATAGAGATTCGGGTTCTTGATGACCCTCCGAGGGAAATTATGTACCAAATCCATGTTGATAACATGAAAGTTAGGGGTCTCTTTATTTTGTAACCCTCGAGATTTCAGTTTGAATAAAATGGGCACCCAAAAGAAAGCACACTACCTCTCTAAATTAGAATATATTAACGTCTAATTACCTATGCGATGAGCGTTTTCCGTCTCCCGGACTCCTTTTGCGATGACATCCAAGCAACCATCACGAGATTTTGGTGGCGGCCAAGGAGGGGTCGAGGAAGATAAATTGGGTGAACAGAAGAAAACTTTGTGATCACAAGCTGGAAGGTGGGATGGGATTCCGTCATTTGGCGGACTTCAATACGGCTTTGTTGGCGCGACAGGTATGGCGTTGTAGACACCGGAATTTGTACCGGTATAAACCCGACTCATCAAAAATATGCAAGTCAGACGGGCCAAGTAATAAACGGGTCATTGGGCCCAAAAGAGCAATAAGCCGAGCGCAAGGAAAATAAACAAGCTGCAAATAATTGTTAAAACCCACTGGGGTTTTAACTTTTATTGAACAGACCCATGCAGAAACAGGCCCAGTCACGCGCCTTGGCCCAGAAATTCTCAAAACCCGTCTGGGTTTTGAGATCAGCAAGACGCGTCGTTTCGAGCAGCCACGTCAGCGATCCGTGCAAAGGAGAATTAAAACCTGCCTGGGTTTTAATATTCTGGCGCCAATTTCTTTTGATTCCATGCAATCCCTTGATAAAAGCCACGTGCCTTGACTTTGTCATTGACCCCATGAAACCCGCCTGGGTTTTGATCCGAGATGGCTTGATCTTTGGGGTATGTCCCCTACCATTTCCCTCCACAACTCACACTCCCTCACCTATAAATACCCCCTCCACTTCACCTTCATACCAACCAAGAATTCCCACCAAGAATTCACATCAAGTCTCACCATCATCTACTATCAACAATTCCCATCAACAACTCTCACAAAAATCACCATCATTATACTCACATTCTATTACTCTCATTTCCATTATATTATACCTCCATTCTCCCAAAATCTCATCATCCACGTCCACATCTAATCCTCTCATAATCACATTCGTCACCACCATACAAACATCCATATACTACTTTTTTCTAGCCATTCACATCATCTCATCTAAGATTCAAGTCAAGAGGGGGGCAACTCAAGGGATCAAGGTCATCATCGCTACATCCTAAGCAAGGTTCGATTTCTTTATTTACCGTATTGTGTTTAATCATGTGTAATTCTTTATTTAATACCGTGCTTGTACATTTTGTAAAATAAAACCGCATTTGTTTTATATTGCATGATTTGAATAATAAATTCCGCGAAATTAATCAAACTTCTCCCCGCTCTCTTTCTTTTCAATGTTGATTTTAGTAGAGTCTGTTTTATAACAGGCGGATTCGAGAGATTTTATAACTCTTGAATTCGTAACCTTACCCCCGAATCTTGAAATTGGGTTCGTAGACCGGAGTCTTTCTTTTTTTATGGTTTGTCGATTTCCTTAAATCGGCTGGCGACTCTTTTACAATTTTACAATTTCGTTTAATTATTTGAAATACTCGATTTATTGCATAAAGTAATTTAAAAATAATAGTTTAGTTCACATCCAAGGCTAGGAAAAAAGGGCCAGAAATTGGTAAAACCTAGGCGGGTTTTACCAATTTCCACCCATTTTTTCCCTGGGCCTGGAAGTGAGAGGACCAGCCCAGTGCTCGTCAAAACCTAGGCGGGTTTTAGCGACTTCTGGTGGCCCGCTCGCTTCTTGGGCCCGGTTTTATTAAATGGATTGGAATTGAATTATTATTAGATTATTTCTTTTATTTTTCGGATAATTTAAATAATAAAAACGAGTTTGTAAATAAATAAAGTTTCATCACCCCGAAAACGAATTTCGCAAAATAAAAATATTCTTATTTAAGAATTAAGCAACCTTAGCCGGCTCCCGATCGTTTAAGTAGCGCATCACGGGAAAAGGTTCCGCCTTTTTTCCGGGGTCATACAGGCGTCTGATGCAAGCGCCAAAATCACTGGTTTACAGACTACCCAAAGCAAAATACTTCCCAATGGGAGGGATTTTGGATGAGGGGACCAATGGTAACTGGAGTTACACGTGGAAGAGTCTAAGGAGCACAGCGTGGGTAATACAAAAAGGCTCGAGATGGATTGTAAGCGACGGCTTCTCACTCAATGTATGGGACTCGAAATGGTTACCCAGACCATCATCCTTCAAAGTCATCAGCCCGAAAAGAAATGAATTTGCACTAATAAGAGTGGGTGATCTGATTGATCACGAGACTTGGAAACGGAGAGAAGACATTGTTGATCTGATCTTTCTCCAACCCGATGCGGAGCTGATCAAGAAAATACCCCTATCGAGCTTCTGGCCTCAGGACAGAATGACGTGGCACTACTTGTCCAATGGGCAATTATCTGTCAAAAGCGCCTACCAAGCAATTCGAAACTGGAGAAAGGAGGGACAATCATCAACGAGTTGTAACCAAGCTCGTAGAACTTTTTGGAGCAAGCTTTGGCACCTAAAAGTACCCCCAAAAATTAAACTCTTCGCTTGGAGAGCCATGGAAGGGGAGCTACCGACAGGACACAATATGTCCCGAAGAGTGCAGAGTATTGACAGAGGTTCATGCTCTGTTCGGTTGCAAACATGCTAAACTGATATGGGAAATAAACGGGTTCAGTGACGAATTATGGAAGAAGCAAGCGCCGAATGTGCAGGAGGCACTTATAGTGGCGTCGCAGAAACTGGGGGAACTGTGAGGAGAGTTTGTGGGAGTTGCTTCGGCAATTTGGAACGACAAGAATGTACTATTACTCAAAAAGCGAAGAAGAAGCCAACATGGAATTATCCAATTTATGCATGATTTCATCAAAGAGTACCAAAACGCACAGACCCAAGCAGAGGTGAAGAGAAACTTTCCGACAAATTGGAGTCCTCCAATAAGCGGGGTGATTAAAATCAATTTCGACGGAGCAAAATTGTCCTGGAAACTCCGTAGTTAATGAATAAGTTCAGCATGCTTTCCATCAAAAGGGAAAAAAAAAAAGAATATATAGACATAAAATAGCACAACAATACTACCTCCGTCCCATTATAGTATTTATCCATCTACCTAACTTTAGAAGACCAAAGTATATTGAAAATTGAGGTGAAAAGTTTGTAATTTACCCCAATTACCCTTATTTTAATTGAAGATAATAGTTATTGGAATTGTAAAAAGTGATAAATGAATTATTAATTAGGGATAGAAAAGAAATTACAATTATTAAAAATATAAATTAAACAAATATTTTGAGACAAAAAATTAGATAAAAGGATAAATATTTTGAGATGGAGGTAGTACAAATCAAGACCCCATTCAATTAATGAGACCAAGATTTAAGAACCACCACCTGAACTAAATTTTAATAAACTTACGATGCAAATGCTGTAATAATACATCCAACATGAATAAAAGATAAGATTGAAATCCGTAGTTCATCTCCACTTGCCACGTTCCTACTGTCGCTTAATTTATGTTAGCATTCAAAAAGGGAGTTGAAATATTAATATAGAGTATAATTATTCTAAAATATATTTATAAAAAAATTGAAATTAATATATATTGATGAAAGGACTTGTTATAACATATAAGTAATTCTATTTCTTGATATATAAATTTTAACAAAATTTAATATTTTAAGAAGATTTTATTATAATTAATTTTTTTTTCAATTATCATAGTTGAAAGTTGAAATACCATTAATTCTGCCGTAAAAAATCAAAATTAAAGTATGTTGATGAAAGTATCTTATTTTAGCAGTTAATGATATTTAGGGAGACAATACTCTTTTTAATGGATGTGATTTATTTTTAATAAATTAATGATTATGAAATTTTTAACCGCCATAGTTGAAAAGAATTTCAACTATGGTAGAATTTTCATTCAAAAAATTAGAAAATCTAGCTTTAAGTCATTGATAAATACTATCTCCCCCAAAATATTTTTCCTAATTATAACTATTCTCTTTGTCTCAAAATATTTGTGCCTTTTATAATTTTGACACATGTCATTTTTTTTATCCTTAATTAATAAATTTATTTATCACCTTTGACAATTCCAATAACTATTAAAATATGGGTAGTTTGAATAAATTACAAATATTTCATCCCAGTCCCCAGATTAAGTTAGTTAGATAGACAAATGTAATGGGACAAAGATAAAAAAATATTACCTCTATTTTTTTTTCAAATTGTCTAATTTTAGAATTTCAGAAAATATAATATTTATTATATTCTTAATAAATAATTTTTTTGCCCACTTTTGACAATGTGCAAATTTTTTACGCTATTTTGGCCGCTAAATAATTCTAGAGGTACTCCCTCTTATCCATATTAACTGACACTTAAATTTACCCCTTTTTTGTCCCAAAATAATTGTTATTTTTCATTTCTCAATACCTAATTTAATTATTTTACTCCCTCCATCCCAAATTAATTGACATTTTGACTAAATTTTGACCGTTAATTATTCACAAATTATAATGAGTTACAATATTAAATTACCTTAATTGTAATTTTTAGTAAAATATCTTTCTAATGACAGTAATTCCATATAGTAACTCATTGTGAATTGTGAATAATTAACAGTCGAAATTTAGTCAAAGTGTCAATTAATTTGGGACGGATGGAATAACTTTAATAATTTTGTTAACAAAATCTTTTCAACAAATAATAACTACTCCTACTAAGATTCTCTCACTATTCACACCTTGATATATGAAAAATACTTTGAAAAATAGTGTTATTGAATTGTGTGGGTAGTTATTTTAGTTACACCTATATGTGTAAAATTATAAAATATAACAATTAATATGAAACGGATGAGGTATTAAATAATAAATAAATAAATAAGACTTTGGCTGCTAGGCCTCCTTGGTAAATTTCAACACGTTTTGCTCCGTTTTTCCTTACACCTTACACTAGCTGTCAACGAATTCAAAGTCTTAGCTACCAAAAAGAAAATCACAATTAATTACTACTACTATTAATGAGGTCCATATGGGTAAATATTGGACAGTATTCCCGCCGTTCCGTATTAATTGTCATAATTTTGAATTTCACGGTTTCTAATGTTACTCTTTTATTGATAATTTCTTACGTAATATGTTATTAACAATTGCAATATTATACTTTAATGATAGTAATTTTCGTTACGAATCTAATGGTGGTAATTTTGTTTAACAACTCATTGTATATATGGAGAAATTTATGGTCAAAATTTTTAAATTTTGACTGCACAATTTCAAAGACGACAATTAATATGGAACGGAGGGAGTAAACAGTAACCATCATCATATTCATAAAATCTATTTATTTAGTTTTTTATTATTCAAAGTCGAAAAAGTTGATTAATTAGCATGAAGATAGATTCATCATAGTAAACAATAAACAGTAAAAATTAAAAATGATAGTGTAAAACAACTCTCATGAGGGAACCAAAAAATCCTAAACTATTCCTATATGCCACATTTCTAAAGCCAAAATCAAATCAAAAAATTACTCGGAGGTATCTCAATTTTTGGTGAAATGTTTTTCAGGTACCCCCAACTTTTTAAAACTTATTTTGGGGTACCCTTAATTTTTGGGTTAATAATTATTAGGTGTTTTTCCGGTCATTAATTTTTGAAGAAATATCCTTGAAGAAGAATAAGGGTATTTCGGTCACTTAATAAAATTGATGACCGGAAAGCATCAAATAATTATTAACCCAAAAATTAAGGGTACCTCAAAATGAATTTTAAAAAATTGGGACACCAAAAAATAGTTTCCCCAAATATTAAGATACTTCCGAGTAATTTTTTTGCTATTCAATATACGACAAAAAACTTTGCGGAGTGGGGAGAGACATAAAAGAGATTTTTGGGAGGTTTGCATCAAACATCTCAAGTTCCAAGCCCAACCACCTCAAAGGAGTGAAGGCTAGTTCACCTTAGGAGGAATCAACCTCAAACTGAGTGGGTCAAGCTTATGTTTTATGGATCCCTCAATGATAATGGTGCGTTTGGTAGTTTTCTGAGGAAGGCTTTCCTGGGAAAAACTTTCTCTAGGGCCCTATAGGGAAAATGTTTACTGAGCTTAAGAGTGAAATTAAATAATGGGTCCCACACTAACACTTTCTCAAATATTTGTTACAACTAAACATGAGAAAGTTTGTCCACTTAGAAAAATTCATTAACTTTCACGAGAAAGTTTGGGAACTAAGCCGTGTTCTATACTGCGGTATTTTGCGGTATTTTGCGGTGAGGTGTGGTGGAATTGTGGTGGGGTGTGGTGGAATTGTGGTAGGTTATTGGTATGTGGGGTAGGTGAGGAGAGAAAATGTAAAAAGTAGAGGAGAAAAGTGATGAGAGAAAAAAGTAATGATTTACCGTGAAATGTGGTAGGTTGTGGCAAACTGCGGTACCGTGTGCCACCGCAGTATAGAACACGGCCTAAATGCACCATAAAGGTTTTGCAGCATAATTATAGAATTTATCATTAGAGATCTTTTGGGCGTCCGGTTGATCAGTCCTGGCGTCATGAAAGCGAATTCCTCATGAACTTTCCTATATGGTTGAAGTTTCAACTCAGATTTGACTTGTGGAAAATGTTAATCAAACAGACATTTCTCATATTCAGATTGAAGGCGACAATGTGATTATTATTCAAACTGTTCTAGGAATGATTATCACCCTCTAGTAAGTGGGCATGATAGTGAGAGGCATAAACGAGTATTCTATTACATATTTTTTGAAGCAAATATGATAGCAGATTAGAAGGTAAACCAACAACCATCTTACAAATTCTCTCTCTATTTGTATATATAGTCTTGATGACCATTTTAGGTGACACTTTGTTAGAAGAGTCTCCTAGCTAGGAATTTTATTATCGCTTTTAATTACCATATTAAAAAAAGGAATAAATTATTATTTTGAATTAAAATAATAAATATTAATTAGTTTACCACTATTATTGATATGGAATGTTACATATATGTATGTGTATAATAATAATTACAGATTCTATTTATTATAAATATGCAAGTAGAAAACAATAATGATATTTTTGATGTTGACACCTTTGAGCATCTTCAATAAGAAATCTATAATCCTAATATATTAAAAATTTTGATTTAAATTTGATAATTTTCACAGTAATTTCTATGTAAAAATATAATTAGCCTTAAAAATTTTATAATTAAAAAATCATCAAATAATATTTTAATGAATTACAATACTTTAATACATAATTATCAAAATTTAAAAAGTTAGAAAATTATTCCCACATGATTCACATAGGGATGAAAATACTTATACTAGTTTGATATATTAAAAAAAATTTAGTATATTTTTTTTGTTGACAGAACAATTTAAATAGTAACACTACTAAAAATATGTGTATTACCAACCACTTTTTTCCAACCAATTTAAAATGGTTGGAAAAACCAACTATTTTAGCAACAATTTGATATTCCAACTATTTTTCAAAACATTTAGTGGGAAAATTGGTTGGAATTACCATCCATTTTTCCCATAAAAATTTTTGGAAAATAGTTGGAATATTAAATAGTTGCTAAAATAGTTGGTTTTTCCAACCATTTGAAATTGGTTGAAAAAAGTGATTGGTAATACACATATTTTTAGTAGTGTAAACCCCTAGAAGTACATGTTATTTAATATTATCCTATAATATATATATATATATATATATATATATATATATATATGCTATCCAACCAATTCGCAATTGGCATTTTTTTACAATTTTTATTTTGTTATGAAACGCAATTGGCTTTATTATAAACCCTGTAAAGTACAAACAATAATGCAGCCATCATTATCGGATCCCAGACTTAGTGTATGTTTGGCCTAATTTCTACAAAAGTGTTTTTGCATCTTATAAATAGTTTTTATAAAAGCTATTTTTGGAGAGACTTTGAAGTGTTTGGCCTAACTTATCACATAAATGATTTTACTAAATTAAAATGTTTGGCCTAACTTATGATATAAGTGTTTTTTTACTAAATTTAATTTGTTAGCTTAATTACATTTAAAAATCATCATGTGTTTTTCTGGAGTAAAATTATCATATGATTATTTACATTTTCTCTTTTTATTCACTTTTAAACATATTATCAAATTTTAATTTTAACAATAATTATAATCGTATAGTTATAATTATAGTTATAATTATTATTATTATAACTATATATGGTCTTACTTAACTATACAATTCTTTAAATTAAATATTTATATATCAAAAATTTACTAATACCATATTTGCAAAGGAATTAGATAATAAAAATGTCCAACATAATATTAAAGGTTCTAACAATATAATATTAAAATATCTAAATACTATCTTTATAAAAATCATAATATTTATTTGAAATTATGGAAACTAATCACTAGAGAATTTCGTAGATTGAGGAGTGATTAGTTTATAAGAAGCAGAAGTAACAATTTAATGCTTCTGCTTTTGGAGCTGTTTTTGGCCAAAACTGTTTTTGAAAAACAGTTATTAGCTTCTTAAAAAAGCACTGTTTGGCCTAGTTTGTGCTTTTTAACTCCAAAAACACTCCCAAAAACTAGGCCAAACAAGCACTTAGTCAAAGGTGATTATCAGTAACAAAAAAAAAAAAAACACTTTAGTAAAAGTTGTCATTAAAATTATGAGTTTTATGTATATTGTATAAATATAATATTGTATTGTATTGGTCACCCCTAATAAAAAGGTCTTGATTTACCATTGATGGTGATTATCATAAAAGCAGATATAGATCTAGAGCTACAAATACAATCTCCATAACTTCGTAGGGACCTTCTACCTCTTGAGAGGGACAAATCAATACCAAGGGATCAAGGTGGGAAAGAGTATGAATTAGGACACATTTGAATTGGGATAGTAAATGGGTCGAGTTTAAGGCGGGTTTAGCTAGATTCAAATTCAGACTCATCGTTTTTTCTAAAATTTAGATCTGACCCAAACCACCGTGTCTAAAGTATATATTATATTTCACTCTAATATGATTGTCTTAAAAATTTGTTATTGTCGTAATTAAAGTTTAAAGATTTGTAATCCTAAGGATATCCAATGTAATGAACCCCAAAGTACAACGAGGACACTCCTTGGTCTTTAGTTTGAAAATCAAATATTCAAATCTAATATATGGCAAATGTTCTACTTTTAAAGACTTGAGAAACACAAAATTTAGGAAATTCTTAATATATATTCCAGAGTAAGTTAAGCATTGTCATGTGCTCCCACCTTTCATACTAATTACATATTCGAAACACACTAATACGGTAATACCATTTCTAAAATCCACTAAGGGAGTGTTTGGTAGGAACCTCAAAAAAAAATTTCCTTAGGGGGCCAAGAGAAATTTTCCATAGGAAAATGGAGAAAATGGTAGGCTCATCGTGAAAACTTTCCCGAAGTCAACTCACATCAAAACATGGGGAAAATAAGTCAACCTGAAAAAAATTTGACTATTTCCCCAAGGTTATTGACCAACCAAACGCACCCTAATTTATATAACAAAATATACCAGTTTTATATTAGCATCCAAATATTCTTATGTAAGTATAGTTATAGTGTTTGGTTTCCCAAAAAAAAAAGTATAATTATAGTGTTGATTAAAAATTTGATTTCTGTACTATTGCCCCATGCATATATACTAATCCCACTTTTGAGACACACTAAGAGAGCGTTTGGTAGGAACCCTAGGGAAATTTTTCCCAGGGAAAATTTCCCATTGGAAGTTTTCCATGAGAAAAATTTCTCTGGGAAAAACTTCCCTTAGGCCCCCTAAGGAAAAATTATCCTTGGAAAATGGAGAAAGTGGTGGGCCCGCCGTGAAACTTTTTCCAGGATCATCACACATTCAAACATGGGGAAAATAAGTCAACCCCGAGAAATTGATCATTTCCCCGAGGTTATTGACCAACCAAACGCACCCTAATACTATTTCGAAAGTACGCTAACATACATGGCAAAACACACTAATACCTAAAAATTACTATTACTTACGTCCCAAAACATCTGTCATTTAACTAAATTTTGATCATTGGTTATTCACAAATTATAATGAATTACGACATAAAACTACTGTCATTGTAATTTTTACTAAGGTATCTTTCTAATGGCGGTAATTTCATATCGTAACTCATTGTAATTTGTGAATAATCAATGGTCAAAATTTAGTCAAATGGCAGACATTTTGGGACGAAAGTAGGTAGTATAACATTGTAATTATAAATTAAATATTATCTTAAAATTTATTAATAAAAATTTAATACTATTAAAATTTGTAAAAATAGCAAAATGATCAATAATATGAAACGGAATATTAAATATCCATATGCCTCTTGTCCTAACAACGCCTAATCATTGCTCGGCTAAAATCCATAATCCATTTCCACTTGCCACGTTAGGGCTGCTAAGCCTACGCCAGAAATTTCAACGCAAAATAATAATAATAATAATAATAATAATAAAATATCACACTAATTATTACTCCCTCCGGATTAATAATTTTTTATATATTATTTGATTAATAATTATAATATTATACTACCTCTGCCCCTAAATAATTGTCCATTTGACTAAATTTTGACCGTTGATTACTCACAAACTATAATGAGTTACAATATAAAATTATCACTATTAGAAAGATATAGTACTAAAAATTACAATAATATTAATTTTATATTGTAACTCATTGTAATTTGTGAGTAATTAACGGTCAAAAATTAATCAAATGGACAATTATTTAGAGACGGATTATTAATATGATATTATTTTTCATTACCAATCGAAATTGTAACAATTTTATTTAACAAATAATTATATATATTGAGAAATTTATTATCAAAATTGTATAAATTTAATTATATAATTCCCAGAAAAAAATATATAATATGAAACATGAGATAGTACAAAAATAACATCACCATGAGTACTCTCCCAGTCTCCTGTCTTCCCCATCTATTCGGGGTATAAAAGTCAACAGGTCAAACTTTCCACCCTTATAAACCCCCACTCAAAAACCCCACCACTCCCCACCATCACAACCATCGCCCTCCGCCACAATGTCGCCGGAAACCACCTCTTTCCTCTTCTCCCATACCTCCTCCATCGTCCTCCCCGGCCCATTCTGTTTCTTTTCCCCTGAAATCGTTTCTTCTCCGCTCCCTACAAACTCCTTCTTCAAGAAATTATTAATCAAAGAATGACATTGAAATTTTCGACACTTAACTAGATGAATTAATATAAAATTGAGGAAATAATAAGTACTCTATTAATTTATAAAAACCAAGATATTAAAAATAGTGCCCTACGTTTGGAGAAAATCCAGGTCTGTGTAATTTGGGGTTCGTCAAGGTCAATATTTGGAGGGAATTGAATCATGGTCAAAATCAGATTCCAACAACAGAAACAAAGAAATATTGATTTAAGTGAATGTCGAAATCATGGTCGGACTCGACATAATTTTTTTCCGAGTCAGATAAATTCTAATACTTGGTTCGGATAAAATTTTACCAAAGCCAACGATGTCGTTTCCAATATACTCTTCGTTCCATATTAATTGTCGTCTTTGAAAAATATGTAGTCAAATATTAAAAATTTTGACCATAAATTTCAGAATATATACAATAACTTGTTATATAAAATTACTACCATTAAATTCATAATAAAAAATACTATCATAACTATATAATATTGTGATTATTAATATAATATTAGTCAAAAAATTATAATATAAATCAAAGAATAATATTAAAAAGTGTAACAGTCAAATACATGAGAATTAATACGGACGAGAGGGAGTACCTATCATTGCATTTGCTCAATGGTCAAACCTATCCCCCCCTATAAAACCCCGCTCAAATCCCCCGCCACTCTACCACCATCACCACCACTCTCCACCACAACAACCACCGTCCTCCACCGCAATGTCGCCGGAAACCGCCCCCTTCCTCTTCCCGGCAACCTCCTCTGCCGTCCTCCCCGACCCATCCCGGTTCTTCTCCTCCTCCCTCTCCTCCCCACTCCCCACAAACTCCTTCTTTCAGAACTTCGCCCTCAAAAATGGCGACCAACCCGAATACATCCACCCCTACCTCATCCGCCTCTTCCTCTCCTCGTTATCTCTCTGCTACCCATCTCGCTCCGCCAACTCCTCCGTCGTCTCCCAAATCTTCGCCGCCGACCTCACCGTCTCCGCCGCCGGAAACCTCGCCGGAAACCACCACGAAATCTCATCCTTCACAGACTTAAGCGTCACCATTGATTTCCCAGGTTCAAATCTCCGGTTCTTCCTCGTCAGAGGGAGTCCATTTGTCACCTGCGAGGTTTCGAACCCGACTAACCTCTCGATTTCGACGATTCATGCCATTGATTCGTATTCATCAAATGATTCAGAAACCAAGCATGTTGTGAAGCTGAATAACACTCAAACTTGGGTTATTTACTCATCTTCTCCATTGAAGTTGAAAAATGATAATGTCTCTGTGATGAATTCGGATCCGTTTTCGGGTACTATCCGGGTCGCTTTGGTACCCGATTCGGACCCAAAATATGAATCCATCCTCGATACATACAGCTCTTGCTACCCCATCAATGGCGAAGCGAATTTTACTAAGCCATTTTGCATGGATTATAGCTGGGATACAAAGGGTCAGGGTGAGTTGCTAATGCTTGCTCATCCCCTGCATCTCAAGCTGCTACAAACTCATGATCCTTCATATAAAATCACAATCTTAGATGATTTTAAGTATAAAAGTATTGATGGTGATCTTGTGGGTGTTGTTGGGGATAGATGGTCTCTAAAAACCCAGCAAATCCCCATAACTTGGCACTCAATTCATGGCATTGACAACGAAGAATCCTACAATGAAATCGTCTCTGCTTTGCTCAAAGATGTCGAGGCATTGGATTCGTCTTCAATGTTGAATGTCAGTGCTTCGTACTTTTACGGCAAATTGATCGCCCGGGCTGCGAGACTGGCATTGATTGCAGAGGAGGTTTCTCGCCTCGACGCGATCCCTAAGGTGAAGAAGTTCCTTAAGGACTCCATCGAGCCTTGGTTGGATGGCAAATTCAATGCGAACGGGTTCTTGTATGAGAGTAAATGGGGTGGGATTGTGACCAAATTGGGGTCTACAGATTCAACTGCTGATTTTGGTTTTGGGGTCTACAATGACCACCATTACCATCTGGGGTACTTTTTGTACGCGATCGCGGTCCTAGCTAAGATCGATCCGTCTTGGGGGTGGAGGTACAGGCCTCAGGCGTATGCGATGGTGTCTGATTTCATGAACTTGGGCAAACCGACGAGCTCGAAATATACCAGGTCAGTAGCGGATCTAAATTTTTGAATCAGGATGTCAAGTATATTTCATAATTTTTTAAAAATTTAGGTTATGCGTAGCTGTAGCTACCACTGACGGCCACGCATAACCCAAATGCAATACACCCCAATACCAGGTTAGGGGCAGATGTCCTCAATTGTTATATGATACACCTTGGATTACGTACTAAAATTTAAGTTGAAATTTAAAAAGCTACATCAATATTTATTATAAAATTTTTCGTAAATTTATTAATATTTTTGCAAAATTTATCAATAGTTTTAAAATTTATCAATTTTCCACAAACTCGTCGTATATTAAAATTTGATATAGTTTAATGCATGCAGTGGACCTAAGTAGATCCATCATGGCATATGGTATAATTTGCATAGATCTACCATGTATAGAGCCAGCAATTGATGCCACTATAATTTATTTTAAAATAATATTTTGTTTGGCAGAAAAGAAAAATATTAAAATATGTATCATTTTGCAAAATTTATCGATAGTTTTAAAATATGCCCTGTCAAATTCACAGCTAAAAACAGTTGGGTAAAAGTTAAATTTTGATAACTTTTGGTAAATTCTAGTAACTTTTGGCAAATTGATGCCGATATGTCAAAATTAAATTTTTTATATT
Organism: Portulaca oleracea; assembly: GCA_029582165.1. Taxonomy (NCBI): domain Eukaryota; kingdom Viridiplantae; phylum Streptophyta; class Magnoliopsida; order Caryophyllales; family Portulacaceae; genus Portulaca; species Portulaca oleracea. The sequence goes on from CM055892.1 coordinate 19,737,254, forward strand.
TTTTTAAGTTTGATAATTTTTGATAAGTTTTGATAAATTTTGGTAAAATTAGATAAAAACTGGTAAATTTGGATAAATTGTATTTACCCATGAATTTGACAGGGCCTTAACATGGTAAATTTTTGGCAGTCTATTGGTGCCTAGCAACATTTTTTTATGGGTGAATAATCACTTCAGGGTTATTGTTAAGCTTTTTCAAGCAAATTATTCCTAATATTACTGACTCTTGAATACTTCATCGGCTATTATACCAGGTTAAGATGTTTTGATCTGTACAAGCTCCACTCATGGGCAGGCGGGTTGACAGAGTTTGCCGACGGGCGAAACCAGGAGAGCACGAGCGAGGCAGTGAATGCGTACTACTCGGCAGCTTTACTTGGGCTATCCTACGGCGATCTAGACCTGGTCTTCAGCGCCTCGACTCTGACAGCCATGGAGATGCTAGGCGCACAGACATGGTGGCATGTCAAACACGACGACAGCATGTACGAGGAGGTGTTCACGGCTGAAAACAGGTTGATCGGCGTTTTGTGGGCGAACAAGAGGGACACCGGACTCTGGTTCGCCCCTGCGTACAAGAAGGAGATCAGGATTGGGATTCAAGTGTTGCCCATTACGCCGATTTTGGAGGTGTTGTTTCCTGATGTCGGGTTTGTCAAAGAGATGGTGGAGTGGGCAATGCCATCGATGGCCAGGAAGGGTGTCGAGGAGGGTTGGAAAGGGTTTAATTATGCCATGGAAGCGGTGTATGATAAGGAAAGTGCGCTGGAAAAGGTCAGGAATGAGCTCAAGGGGTTCGACAATGGTAACTCCATGTCCAATCTTTTGTGGTGGGTTCATAGCAGGAGCTAAGTTGTGTTCTTTTTTGTTTTTTAAGCAACATTGAAGAAATTGTGGCGACTAAGGCCATGTTCTTTTCTGCAGTTGACAAATTGTGGTGCCACATCCTACTGCAATTTGCCACAACCCACCACATTTTACCGCAAATCATTACTTTTCTCTCTCCTCACTTTTCTCCTCTACTTTTTACATCCTCTCTCCTCACCTACTCCACATACCAATAACCTACCACAATTCCACCACACCTCACCACATCATTCCGCAAAATACCGCAAAATACCGCATAAAAGAACAGGGCCTAGAATTTGCACGGAGAGGTTTGTGTAACATACACAGAGCTCAGCAACATGATGAGTTAGTGGGTACTACTGTATTTCTTAAGGGATGATGATTTGTTTTTAATTATTATGTTCAATTTAAAATAAGAAAATTGGATTAGAATAATCACTGGTTTGATTTTGTATTCTGTTGGTCCGAAGAAAATAAAAATTATATTATAATGTTACCAAATCTATCTCCACAACTTTTAATTTTTTCATTTTTATTTCATATTGTTTTTATTTTTTTATCCATGCCCCCAGAAAGGTGATGAAGTGTAGTTACTAAATATATTTTAAAAGTATTTTTTTGAAAATCTAAACAATTATTATGATTTTTTTTAAATGAACAAAAGTGAACACTCGTAAAAAATTGAAAAAAATTGAAAAGGTTTGAGAGAAACATTGTAAATTCATTAAAAATCGTTGGCAGGTGTTATGCTAAGTTTTGAATCAAATGCAAGTCAAAATTTATAATAATTAGGTGTGTCAAATTCATGGGTGAAAAATAATTAGATAAAAGTTAAACTTTGGTTGTCAAATTTACTCTAATATATCAAAATTACTTTTTTTTTTATTTTTAAACTTTAGTAACTTTTAATAAGTTTTGGTAAATTTAGGTAAAAAGTTACCCAACCCAATTCACCTATGAATTTGACTTATCTTTAGAATATACTATCAGTGGTATCCCACCAAAATACAATATTTATTTTTTTTAAATTGTCACAAATACAAAAATAAAATAGAAATTATTGACATATAAAAGCTAAATGTAAAAACTAGGCTCCGTTCTTTTATACGGTGTGGAGTGGTAAGAAATTTGGAAAAGTGTGGTAAAGTATGGTGGGTTGTGGGAAGTTGTGATATGTGAGATAGATGAAGAGAGAGAATGTAAAAAGTAGAGGAGAAAAGTGAGGAGAGAGAAAATTAAAAAAATATTTTGATAGTGATTGTGATAAAGTGTAGTGTAGTGTGGTGAAATATGGTAGAATATTGAGTATTGCGGTGTGATGCGATACCGCACTACAAGTTACCGTATAATAAAAGTATAAAAGAAGGAGAGCTTATTAAAATCCAATTTTGCTTTAAATACCTTGGTCTTCCTCATGCAAAAGTCTTTGCATCGCAAGCTGACAAAGTTGTACCTTCTATACCGTGTATTAACCGCGTTTTAATAAGAGATCTTAAGCTAACCTAAACTGTGTGATCGCTAAGTTTCGTTGCGAAATTTCTAACCCTTTTCCTCACCTAATTTTTCCTGCATCAAATGCCCAACAAAACCACTATCTTAGCTCCAAAGGAAACAGAAAATCACAAGTTCACAACTCCTTCATTTCCTTGCCATTAACAATACGACATCTTCATAGCTGGGACTGACAAAAATATGCCTGACCGCGGTAATATAGATTGGTCTGACAATGAAATAATCATATTTGTTATAGAAGAATCCGATCAAAAATTTAAACATAATTTTTTCCAGATTTTATTGTCCAATTCGGATTTAGTTCCGATTTTATATTTATCTAATTTATCTGATCTGGGTCCGACCCAACTCCCTCTGTTTTATATTAATTCTCATCATTGAAAATTATGCATTTAAATTTCAAAATTTTGATTATAAAATTCTTCATATATTACAATGAGTTGCTATATAAAATTACTACTATTATATTAATAACGAAAAATTCTATCATAAAAATATATTATTTCAATTATTAATAACATATTATACAAAAAATAATTATAAATAAAAAACATACATTGAAAACCGTACAAATAAAAAAATATAACAATTAATGTAAAACGGAGGAAGTATTATTTTTCAAAGTATTTTTAGTATATACTCCCTCCGTTCCATATTAATTTACACTTAAACTGACCTTTTTTGTTTCAAAATAATTGTCAATTTCCATTTCTCAATATATAACTTAATTATTTTACCTTTAATAATTATGTTAACTTTTATTTTTCCAATAAATAAAATTACTCTTACTCTCATTCTCTCACTACCCATACCTTGATATTCGAAAAAACACCTTAAAAAATAGTGATATTTAATTATTTAGGTAGTTTTTTAGTTAAAATATTGGTATATGCAAAATTATGAAATATGACAATTAATTTGAAACAGAGGGAGTACCAAATAGTTTTATTAATTGAAAAAATAAAAAGTTAACATAATTATTAAATTTAAAATAGTAATTAAGTTAGGTATTAGAAAACAGAAAGTAATAATTATTTTGAAACAAAAGAAGTTAGTTTAAATATTAATTAATACATAACGGAGGGAGTATATATAAAACATCACATTTTCATTTAAATTTCATCAACATCAAATTTGCCCAAACCCAAAATTACTCGAATCCATATTTTTTTCCTGCATAAATTCAGTCAAACATTTCCCACTTTTCAGCAGCAGCAACCAAACGTCCAAACCCTTTTAAAATCCCCGCAATCGTTGATCATCACATAAACCCCTCACTCACTACCCCCGCCACCGCGACAACCACCCGTCACAACCGTGCACCGCCATGTCGCCGCTGTGGTTCAAGAAATCGCCACCGTTTCTCTTCCCGGAAACCTCCTCCACCGTCCTCCCTGATCCATCACCTTTCTTCTCCCCTTCACTAACTTCCTCCCCACTCCCTACAAACTCCTTCTTCCAGAACTTCGTCCTCAAAAATGGCGACCAACCCGAATACATCCATCCCTACCTCCTCCGCCTCTCTCTCTCCTCTCTTTCTCTCTCCTACCCCTCTCGATTTGCAAACTCCTCCTTCACCTACCAGGCTTTCGCCGCCGACATCACCATCTCCGCCGCCGGAAATCCCGCCGGAAACCGCCACGAAATCTCGTCGTTCAGCGACTTGAGCGTCACCGTCGATTTCCCGGCGAATAATCTCCGGTTCTTTCTCGCCAGAGGGAGTCCCTTCGTCACCTGCGAAGTTACGAAACCTACCCACCTTTCAATCTCGACGATCCATGCAATTCTTTCGTGTTCTTCAAATGACTCGGAAACCAAGTATGTTGTCAAACTGAATAACAATCAAATCTGGGTTGTTTATTCATCTTCCCCTTTGAAGTTGAGCAACGATGTTTCGAGTATGAATTCGGGTTTGTTTTCTGGGGTTATTCGGGTCGCAGTTTTACCCGATTCAGACCCTAAATCTGAATCGATTCTCGATAGGTTTAGTTCTTGTTATCCTGTTTGTGGTGATGCTGGGTTTTCGAAGCCATTTTGTGTTGAGTATAGTTGGGAGACTAAGGGGTGGGGGGATTTGTTGATGCTTGCTCATCCTCTGCATCTCAAACTGTTAGAAAAATCTCATCATTTTTTGCATAAAGTTACAGTTTTGGATGATTTTAAGTATAAAAGCATTGATGGTGATCTTGTGGGTGTTGTTGGGGATAGATGGTGTCTCAAAACCCCACCAATTTCCATCACTTGGCATTCAATCAGAGGAGTTGGGGTTGAATCATATGATGAGATAATCTCAGCTTTCATTCATGATGTTGAATCTTTGGGTGATGCATCTTCAATCGGAACGGATTCGTCGTATTTTTATGGGAAATTAGTCGCCCGAGCTGCGAGATTGGCATTGATTGCAGAGGAGTTGTGTTATTTGGATGTCATTCCTAAAGTCAGGAAGTTCTTGCAGGAATCCATCCAGCCATGGTTGGATGGAAGTTTTGGTAAAAATGGATTCCTGTATGATAAGAAGTGGGGTGGAATGGTAACCAAACTAGGCTCTACAGATTCCGGGGCGGATTTTGGATTCGGGGTTTACAATGATCACCATTACCATCTAGGGTATTTCCTGTATGGAATCGCGGTCCTAGTTAAGATCGATCCCGCTTGGGGGAGGAAATTCCGACCTCAGGCATACGCCCTGATGGCCGATTTCATGAATTTGGGTAAACGATCAAACTCGAATTATACCCGTTTGAGGTGCTTCGACCCGTACAAGCTCCACTCGTGGGCGGGTGGGTTGACTGAATTCGCCGATGGTAGGAACCAGGAGAGCACGAGCGAGGCTGTCAACGCGTACTACTCCGCGGCTCTGATGGGTTTAGCCTACGGAGACACGAGCCTAGTCAGCGCGGGGTCCACATTGACAGCGTTAGAGGTGCACGCCGCGCAGACATGGTGGCATGTCAAACAAGGCGACGATATCTATGAGGATGTGTTCAGTCATGACAACAAAGTTGTGGGTGTTTTGTGGGCGAACAAGAGGGATTCTGCGCTGTGGTTCGCGCCTCCTGAGTGGAAAGAGTGTAGGCTTGGGATACAAGTCCTGCCCATCACTCCAATACTCGAAATCTTGTTTTCGGATGTCGAGTTTGTCAGGGAGCTGGTGAGGTGGACAATGCCGGCATTGTCGAGGGAGGGAGTTGGGGAGGGGTGGAAGGGGTTCATGTACGCCCTCGAGGCCGTTTATGACAAGGAAAGTGCGCTCGAGAAGGTCAGGAGTTTGAAGGGACATGACGATGGGAACTCGTTGTCGAATTTGCTGTGGTGGGTGCATAGCAGGGGTGAAGATGATGAGCATTTCGGATCAGGAAGCCATTGTTGGTTTGATCACTATTGTCATTAGCTTGATTGAAGTCGTGGGGTTTACTTTCTGGGTTCGTCTCGGGTCGATTGGAATCAGTCTCTCTAAACTGTTACATCCGACCCTTCCGTACAACGGGATTTCAGAGTATTGGTTTTGGTTTGGGATTCTGGATTCGTAGAGAAACGTTTGGGGGTTTGGTTGGGTTTTTGGCAAATGGGTATATGTCCATGGTGGTTGGGGTGGTTTGTGTAATTATAGTATTTTGTTAGGTGATGATTTTGTATGCAGAATAAAAATAAAAAAAAAAGCCGTTTTTTTTTAATGTATTTGGATGTGAAGGTGGTCCTAGATGTCTGTTAGGAAGTTGCCTTCAGGCTTGCAGGACGGCTGATAATGTATCAAAATATATGAAGCAAGTCGACGGTGTCAATTACAATAAGCAAACGGGGGAAATTACGAATTTTATATAAGATTTTGGATTACAATAATCCCAATTTCGAGATTTACAATTTCGGGGCGGATAAATCCATGTATTTCCGTGTGGAGATAGACGTCACTAAACCCCTTCGGAGGGGAATCATAATCAAGAACGGACTGAAATCTATATGGGTAAGATTCAAATACTTGAAATTACCTGATTTCTGTTATGGTTGTGGCAAGATTGGGCATGTCTTGAAAGGTTGTAATGAGGTGGACCCAGAACTCCCACCGAATGAACTTCAGTATGGACCTTGGATGAAGGCGTCACCGATGAAATCAAAAAGGAGGTTCGCAGCAGAAGAGATGAATGAAGAGAATAAATTATTCTTGGCTTTCAAAGGCAAAGCTAATAAACCAAGAGCAAAGGTACGTTTGGCTTTTGAGAGTAACGGGAAAGAGGAGGCAGGAAGTTCCAGAAAAGAAGAGAGTGGACTGATGAACTACACATCTATGAGTGTGGATCAAATTGAAGTAGGCAATGAATACTTCAAGAGGAAGTTGGAGACAGGAGATGTGGAGTGGAGCAGGAGTAAATTGCAAGCAGTGGAATACAGTAGCATGCAACAACAAAGGGATGGCGGAGTGGCGGAGGGTGTTTCACACCCCCGCCCAGCCCAATGAATATTCTATGTTTAAATTGCCAGGGGCTTGGCAAACCCCGGGCAATTAAGGATCTCAAGCGTATCTTGAGATCCACTCGGCCTAGTGTGGTTTTTTTGTCGGAAACCAAACTCTTTGACGAAGAATTTGCCCGTGCAATGACGAACCTGGAGGAGTTTAAATTTTTGAATGTGAGCAGTCATGGAAGAGCGGGGGGTCTGGCGGTACTTTGGAAAGTTGGAATTCAGATAGAGGTTAAAAGTTGGTCGAACCACCATATTGACACATGGCCGAGTACGGATGAGGAGGCGGTGGCGATTCACAGGAGTCTATGGCTATCCGGATGCTCAAGATAAATTGAAGACTTGTGATCTAATTCGAGACCTCATGAGCCATGCCAACCTACCGTGGGTGATTGGTGGCGATCTGAACGAGATTTTCTTCAATTTTGAGAAGAAAGGGGGAAACCAAAAGTCACAATCCACGATCATGGCAATCCAAGACCTGCTGGAGGATTGTGCATTATCTGACCTCGATTTTTCGGGAAAGGAATTCACATGGTGGAATAAGAGAGGCGGAGACCAGTCTATTGAAGAACGACTAGATAGATTTATTGCGAATACTGAATGGAGACTACTCTTCCCCATGGCCAGTGTTCAGCACTTGAACGAAGACATGTCGGATCACCTTCCTATATTTCTAACACTCACAGGAAATCGAAGTAACCAAGGAAAAGGGAGAAGAATGCGTTTTGAGAACATGTGGGCGTTGGATGAAAAATGCGGAAATATTATTAAGGAAGCCTGGGGAGGTCCTACAAATGCTGATCCCATTGCCAGGTGTCTCAAGAAACTGGGTAATTGTATGAAGGAGCTAAGAATTTGGAATAGGAGACATTTTGGGAATATTCAATTTAACATCCGGAAATGTCAAGACGAGCTTCAAATTGTGTATGATATCCATGAGAGAACAACTATTTTTGACACCATTCGGGAGCTGAGAACAAAGGAAGAGGTGATGTGGAAGCAGAGATCCCGGGTAGATTTCCTTGCGTTTGGAGACGCAAATACAGCATGGTTCCACAAAAATGCTAGTGCAAGGAAAAGAAACAACTGCATTGGCCATGGATAATAATCAAGAGCTCACTTCAGATCCTGAGAAGATTGAGACAATTATCGTGGAGTACTTCACCGACCTATTCACCCAGGGAGAATGCTCAGATTGGGACGGGGTGCTGAATTGTGTTCCTCACAAGATAACACAAGAGATGAACGCCCATCTGATTAAACCATACAAACCGGAGGAAGTGTATGAAGCTTTAATATCCATGAAGCCAGATAAAGCGCCCGGCCCTGACGGTATGAATCCTTTCTTTTACCAGAAATATTGGTCCATCGTCGGCCCAGATGTCACAGATGCTGTAATTCATCTTTTGAATGGGGTCCGATGCCAACAAATCTGAATCATACCCACATTGTCCTTATTCCGAAAAAGCAACATCCTGAGGAAGTGAGTGATTTCCGACCAATTGGACTTTGTAATGTCCTCTATAAATTGGCTACTAAGGTGATCACTTGCAGATGGAAGAAGTTATTACCGGATATCATTTCGATCCAACAAAGTGCCTTTATCCCGGGCAGACATATTACAGATAATGTAATTACGGCATTTGAGACGTTTCATGCAATGAGAACAAGCAGATGCAATAAAAACTCGATTGCCCTTAAACTCGACATGGCTAAAGCTTATGATCGTGTTGAGTGGCTTTTTCTGCGGAAAATAATGCTGAAAATGGGTATGAATGAAGACTGGGTAAACATGGTCATGAATTTTGTGGAGACGACCACACTCTCATTTATCATCAACGGCGAGGCAAAAGGTTGGATTAAGCCAACTAGAAGCATTCGGCAAGGCGATCCTATATCGCCCTATCTTTTTCTGTTCTGCGCTGAGGGCCTATCCTACCTCCTTCTTGATGCAACCAACCGGGGAGGAATTAAAGGAATCCGAATATGCCAAAACGCTCCGGAGATTTCGCATCTTTTATTTGCCGACGATACCATTATATTTTGTGAGGCAACCGTTAATAGTGCCATCGAAATACAAGCACTATTATCTAAGTATGAGAAGGCGTCTGGCCAGAAGATAAACAAAGACAAATCTAGCATAGTCTACGGGACGAGGGTAGCGCAACAAAGAAGAGATGAGATCAGGTTATCCCTAGACATAAGGGAAGTGCTTGCACATGACAAATATTTAGGCTTACCCACAAAGATCGATCGAGCTACTACGAGAGCATTTACACCATTACGAGACAGAGTAGCGAAAATAGTTAAAGGCTGGCTGAGTAGAAATCTCTCGTGGGCGGGTCGGGAAATGCTAGTAAAGGCTGTGGCCCAGGCTATCCCAACTTATGCTATGAGTGTTTTCAAGCTCCCGTCCACTTTTACCGAGAGCATCCAATCCTATATGCTCAACTATTGGTGGGGTCATGATGACCAAACAAAGAAAATGCACTGGGTCTCTAAGGAAAGACTCTGTAGTCACAAAAATGATGGGGGAATGGGTTTTCGACATTTAGAGGCATTTAATCTAGCGTTGCTTGCCAGACAGATTTGGAGAATAATGAACAATGAGGAGTCCCTTGTCTTCCAAGTACTTAAAGCTAGGTATTTCCCGCATAGGGCCATGCTCGAAGCAACAGTGGGAAACAGACCGAGTTTCATCTGGAGAAGCTTACATGAAGCCATTTCGGTAGTCAAGAAGGGTATCCGATGGTGTGTAGGAGACGGAACCAGCCTGAACGTCTGGGATGATAGATGGATTCCACGTCCAAATTCTTTCCGCCCGATAACGCCTCTAAAGCCGGAGGCTAGATGGATCCGGGTTTGTGATTTGATAGATTTTGAACAAGGAAGGTGGAATACCGACTTCGTAGACGCAATATTTCTCCCAGTGGATGCGGAAGCCATTAAATCAATCCCACTTTGCCCATCCTGGCCGAAAGATAGAATCATATGGCACTTCACATCTGATGGGATCCTAACAGCTCGGGCGGCGTACAATTTCATATCTCAGGAGGAAGTAAATGCATTGTCGAGCACTAGTTCTGTCCAAGCTAACACAGTATGGAGTGTGATTTGGAGGTCTAAAGTTCCACCAAGGGTTAAATCATTTGCCTGGAGAACAATGAGTAAGGCCTTGCCAACACGAGATAGAATAGCAAGAAGATTTTTGCAAGCTGATGGAATTTGCCCAATATGCGCCCAAGAGAAAGAAACAGACAGCCATGCTATTCTAGGGTGTAAAACGGCAGAATCTATCTGGGTGGCTGCAAGCGAAGTAATCAAGCGACCTAATGGAAAATACAATTCAATGACAGATTTTTTGGAGGCTTGGAAGAACGAAGGTGAGGAGAAGTTTGAGCTAATGTTGATGGTCATCTGGGCCTGTTGAAATCTCAGGAATGCAGTAGTACATAAGCGGGTCGCAACGAATGGGAATAGAGAACTTGAGAAAGCACTGAAATTTTTGAGAGAGTTCAAAGAAGCCAAAAATAATCTTGTCCAGGATCGAAAGCCTCTACAACACCATTGGAGGGCTTCAAAGGTGACAGATCTGAAAATTAATGTTGATGGTGGTAAAGTTGGAGAAAACTGTCATGGTTGGGGAATGATAATCCGTAACCACAAAGGAGAATGCATATTCATGGCTTGCAAACAGGGTGACGGATTTTGCGGACCGGAGATTGAAGAAGCTCGGGCGGCTCACTGGGCGCTAGTTATGGCCAGAAATTTTGGAGCCACTAGTATCCAACTAGAAGGGGATTCCCTTAACCTTATAGCCAAGCTGCAGAAGGGTGAACAACCAATATCAGAATTAGGTTCTTATATTCATAGCTTGTTGAGTTTAGCAAAGTACTTTAATAGCTGTTCTTTTTCGCATGTGAAAAGGTCGGGAAATAGAGTGGCCCATGCATTAGCCCACCTTAAATCTATTGACTTTTCAACAAGGACTTGGGTGGAGGGTGGCCCTCCTGCCATATTGAACCTTATAGCAGAGGATTCTTGTAATATTTCCTTCTTGTAATAAAGATGGTTTTGTTCTGATAAAAAAAAAAAAACAATAAGCAAATAGGAGAAATTATGAATTTTATATAAGATTTTTGGATTACAATAATCTCGACTTTGAGATTTAAAACTCCTGATAATCAAAAAGTTTAAATGTGGTTTATATGAACAAACTTTGACATATAATTGCATTTTTTTTTTATGAAGCATTGACATATGATTGCATATATTCCCCAGGAAGAAATATGTATGCATGACGAGATTTTGCAGGCAGTCATCCCTAGCACTCCTTTAAATAGAAAAATAATAGTTGTGAAAAGTTGGAAGTATTAAACAAAAACAAAACCATGGGTGCCTTCTTCATGATCAAGCACCACTTTCACACACTAGCTAGCATAGAGATAAAATTTTCATTCATAGCTCACCAAATGTTTAATTTAACTAACTAACTAACTATATATATATATTGTGCGATAACATTTTTTTTTAGTAAAATACAGTAACATTTTTTTTTAGTAAAATACAATATATATATATATATATTGTATTTTACTAAAAAAAAATGTTATTGTATATATACAATATATATATATATTGTATTTTACTAAAAAAAATGTTATTGCACAATATACTAGTTTAAACTCGCAACTTACGATAACTAATTAATTCACCGACTACAATGGCCAGTAGAATTAATGTACATGTCAAAAAAGTGGTAGTCAAATGATAACCAGTAACTAGACTTGGTAATCGGGTGAATCGGTTCAGGTTCGGATTGGTTGAAGATTAGTTCAGGTTGACATCGATCCAACCCATTTTTGTTTGGTTTGGGTGTGGGTTCGGTTACCAGATGCGGTTCAGTTCGGTTTCGAGATCTGGATCATCTAATCGGGTTTGATTTTCATTTCAGGTTTGGGTCTCGGATTAATTTTGTCAAGTCAGCTAGTAACCACTCTCATCATCTAATCTTTCCATTAATGTTCAAGTCATGGTAGCAATAAAAATTTCGAATTAAGTGGAAATTGTGGGGTTGATGAGTCATGCTTATCATAGACATTTTAGTACCTCTTCTCCCTGGCCAATAAAATTTATTGGTGGTTACTCGTGAGATAAGGGCACAATGGGTGAACTAAATTTACTTAGATTAATAATTTACATAAATTAAATCTGTTATACCTTAAAATAAAGTGTTCTACAAATAATTGAAAATAAAGACCATAGTAGATATTTACACTGACTACTCGTTGGTGATTACTTCTGAGATAAGGAAAATCAAACACACACAGATTAAATTTTCTTCTTTGAGGTTATTTGTTATTATTACTTGAAAACCAAACACATTGACTACTATAGTAGAGAGTTGAAAACAACTCAAACACAACCTAAATTTGTTACGTTATTTTCCATTTTGAATTGTCCCTTTTCCTTGTTTTTCAACATTGATTATTACATTCCTTGAAAACAAAAACATGTAGATATAGCTCTTAGTTTAAAAAAGAAAAACATATAGATATAATTAAAACCATGATTTATATACTTTCAAACCACAATCATATGTTGTAATCTTATTTCTAAGTCCATTAAAACAAACATTCTCTGTATAAAATACACCATTGAACATTATTAGAGTTGCATAATTAAGTAATGATCATCCAACCTTGCATGCAAAACTTAAGACTAATCAACAACAAATCACAATTATTGGAGTAGTTAAGCCCATAACCAGAAGAATCATTTGGGCTTGAAGAGCTGACTTCAAAATTTTGGGGTGGATGAAGAAAGGGTTGCCAAAGAATCGAGTTTGGTAAATTTGAGTCGATCAAAGTTAAATTTCGTATGCGACTTTTCCAGGTTGGGTCATGCAGATAGATTCAGGTCATTGTTAAGTTCAGACAATAAAAATATGGGAAATATTGTATTTGAATTTTCGGACAATATTAAAATTCAGAACAAATTCAAGTATTTAGGTCATACTAACCCTATATACTACATCTTTGCTTTTTTATCTAACTTTTTAACTAACTTTTTTTTGTTTCACACTATTTGTCATTTTACAATCCCAATAACATATTAACAATATTTTCTTATTTTACCATTAACACTCGTCAAATTAACCCCAATTTTTTTTATTTTTTTTAATTAAGCATCATTATTTTTTTTTACTAGCTATCCTATAGATTTTTGTGACATTGATTTTCTTCTACCACCTCGAAAAGATAGCTAAAAAGAACCGGAGGGAGTAACGTTGGCAAAAATTGAATCTTGGTTAAATTTGGGTCGGTCAAATCAGCTATTGTCAAAATTTAAACGAGACATTGATGTTTGGATCCGTTTTTTCGTCGGACAATTCGAACAGGACTTAATCCGGGTCAAAATCGGGTCCGTACAATATAAATAAAGAAGTATCCAAATATCTACTCAGTTCAGATAATGTTAAAATCAAGTTTGTATTAAACCAGATTTTTTCGAATCGAACGAATTTAAGTATTTAACTATTTGGATAGGACAAAATTTAAGTATTTGTTTTTTATATGAATTTTTTTAAATTATAATTATCATTATGGCGGTCGTCACCTTGTTCATTCACATTCCTGCACCGGCTAACGCGGGTAGGACTCCCTTTGATTCTCTCTCTGTCCTACACACTGAAGTCGCTCCCACGTTTCTTTGCACTAATTTTGCCCATTAATCATCATCTTACCTCTAATTTTCAATTCTGAAATCATAAACTCTTCTTTCCTAAAGTTTGTAGGCACCCATCTTTGCAGATTCCTCTGCATTCAAACACAGAAAAGAGGTAAAAAAAATTTCCCCTTCATTTACTTTCTTAGTTTTTCTGCTTGAATTGTTTTGATCATCAACTTCTGCAATGTGGGCGTTTCTTGGCATTTGAGTTTCTGGGTCTGCTGTTGAAATGTGATGTGGGTTTGTGTTGTTTTTTGTTTTAAGATTGTGATTAACCATGTATTTTGGGTAGAAATTCGAAGCCTGTTTTGAGCTATTTTGGTGCAACTGGAGGGTTTTCCCATATTTTCTTATTTCTGCTTGAATTGTTTTGATCATGAAGTTCTGCAATGTGGGTTTTCTGGGCATTTGAGTTTCTGGGTCTCCTGTTGAAATGTGATGTGGGTTTGTTTTGTATTTTGTTTTAGGATTGTTTGAATGCATGTTCATAATCTGGATATAGTTGAAAAAGATTGTTTTTCAACTTAGATTGTGATAGACTAAAGTAATTCTTTTCCATGGAGTAGTAAGTAGCGAACAGTTTCTAACTCTTGGGTCAATTGAAGTCAGTCTCTCTAAATAGCAAAATATAGGGGTAAAACTGACACATCCAACCCCTCCATACCTTGCCTGGTCAGACGGGATTTCAAAGTATTGGTTTTGGTTCCGTTTGTTTGTTTGAATGCATTTTAATATACCTTGTCAGCCATGTCTTCTTCTCCTAAGTTGAGATCCTGTTGCTGAGTGATCATTTTTGAATTGTTCTTGTTCTTGACATTTGGATAGATGTTGGAGAATTGTGGGGTTTTGCAGTGAATTGGGTTCTGCAACTTTGCTATCTCTAAATGTTGTCTTAAACTCTTAATGCATTCTTTTGTTGCTGATGATAGAATTGTGTTTTGTGGGTTTTGATTGAAGGAATACTGCAAGTTGGTGGGCTATAAAGTTTAGCATAGATTAAGCTGGATGCTTGAATGAAACACACAACCCTACATTTTGTTACAACTTGGAACAAAACCAAACATAATCAAGGATAATGGCCTCAGCCCCAAGTGCGCAAGACTCATCTGGCCTACCACTTCCTTCAACTCCCTTAACAGACCAATCATCACCACCCGATCCATCTCCTCCGCCACCCGATTCAACTCCTCCTGCGCCCGATGCACCTCCCCCGCCACCTCCCCAGGATGCGGCCCCACCACCTGCATTGATCCCACTCCCACTCCCTCCACCCTTGGATCCACCAGCACTACCACCACCTCCTACAGATTCCCAACCTCCACCGGAAAGTCCACCACCTCCATCCCCGCCACCACCACCTCCACCGGAAGCGGTCCCCACCACTCCGGACGTTGTTTCACCGCCCCCACCGGATGCTCCTGTGGACTCACCACCTCCACCACCACCAGCACTATCACCTTCGCCTGCATCCAAACCCACCCTTTCTCCTCCACCGCCTCCAGTAAACTCCACGTCTCACCTGAGCCCACCTCCTCCGGCCGTTAAACCTCCCAAACACGCAGGGTCCACACCTTCGACGTCAGGATCAAGATCGCCAAACACGTCGAGCACGAGTGATCTTCAGGACTCGAGTGGCGGTGACAGTGGCCAAGCGGTTAAGACAGGGATAGCAATCGGTGTCGTGGCGGCTTTTGTAGTGATTTGCTTTACTCTCATCATCGTGTGCATGCGAAGGAGGAAGAAGAGGCACGACAGGTACAACTCGGTGTACATGTTGCCTTCCCAATTCGCCTCTCCACAGGATTCGGCTTACTCGGGTATCATTCCAACTTTTGTGTTGAATTTACTCCATCCGTTCCATATTATCTGTCACATGTACAACGATTTGTTACATAAAATTACTACCCGTAGATTCGTGACGAGAAATAGTACCCTAAAAGTATAATACTGCAATTGTTAATAAAATAATATGTGAGAAATTATCGGTTAAAGAGTAACACTAAAGACCGTGGAAGTCAACTAAGTGACAAGTAAATATGGAACGGTGGGGCAATGTTTTCATATTAGAAATTTTGTCTTAATGTATGCTTTCCTTGTCAAGGATCTGTGTCAATTGACTATTAATGGCATTACTTTGTTCCCTCAGGTTCTTCCTTCATTAAACCAACTCATTCTGTCGGTAGTGTTAATAGTACTGGTGGTGGTGGTGGCGGCGGCAGCGGTGAATTTATGAGCTCAAATACTAGCTCTGGTATATTTGGCAATTCGAAGACAATGTTTTCATACGAAGAGTTGAACGTAGCCACCAACGGTTTTGCCTCACAGAATGTCTTGGGAGCCGGTGGATTTGGTTGTGTGTACAAAGGGTTTCTCCAAGATGGAAAGGTAGTAGCTGTGAAGAAGCTCAAAGACAATAGTGGCCAAGGGGACCGAGAATTCAAAGCAGAGGTGGAGACTATTAGTCGTGTGCACCATCGCCATCTGGTGTCTCTTGTGGGTTATTGTGTGAGCGATTATCAACGATTGCTTGTTTACGAGTTTCTCCCTAATAACACCCTCGAGTACCACCTCCACGGTAAGATCTTTTTTCGCGTTCTTTTAACTTTGGAGTAGATAATATACCCTCATAAGATTTTTGCGTCCATCAACTGTGTGTACTGATACACTGAAATTTCAATATATATTACATGCACCTGGAGTTTATAATCTGGGATATCTTTGTTAACCCTTTTCTCTTGTGGGATTTCAGCTCCGAATAAGCCGGTCATGGAATGGTCACTTAGAGTGAAGGCTGCTTGCGGGTCCGCGCGTGGATTAGCTTACCTACACGAAGATTGTAATTCCACTTTCTAATCAAAACTCTTCACGTTGTTTCGTACATTCCATCCTTGGGCTGTTATGTTCTCTTTTGATCTTCTAATGTATGCTTTTGTTATCGTGCTCGTGTTTCTTTGTCAGGTCACCCAAAAATCATTCACAGGGATATCAAATCTGCTAACATTCTTCTCGATCAAAACTTTGAGGCTAAGGTATTCACTTCATATACCTTCACTAAACACCATTCGTGCACATTTCAAATTCGATAACATTGTGGATTCTCTGGTGTTGACAGGTGGCTGATTTTGGGCTAGCTAAACTAGCACAAGAGCTAGAACTAAACACGCATGTCTCAACGCGTGTTATGGGGACCTTCGGGTATACAACTACTGTCTTGTTTCACTTTACACAACTATATCAGAATTCTACACATGCGTAATTTGCTCTTCATGCACTCACACGCATGCATGCGGGAAAGTCCGCTTACATCTGGGTCTCCTCAGACCTTGAGTTAACTGGACTATACTGGGAATTTGTTGTTGTTGTTGTTGTGCACATGACTAATTTGAACAACTGGGTTATGGGGCAGGTACATGGCTCCTGAATATGCGTCGAGTGGGAAGTTGACAGAAAAATCGGACGTCTTTTCGTTCGGAGTGGTGCTGTTGGAGCTTATAACCGGTAGGAAGCCTATAGATGCAAAGAGACTAGGGGATGAGAGCCTGGTTGAATGGGTAAGCTGCGAAATCCTGCTAACTTTTGGTAATTTGGAGTTTGTTCTGAATCTGAGTCACTGTTGTGAAATACTAAAATGTGCACATCGACAACTACAGGCTCGAGACTTGATGGGTGAAGCATTGGATTCCCAGAACTTTGATCAACTCGCTGACCCGAGATTGGAGGGGAACTACGACAGGGGCGAGATGTTCCGAATGATTGAGGCAGCTAATGCTTGTGTGCGGCATTCCGCCTCAAAGAGGCCCAAAATGAGCCAGGTAACAATTCTCCTGTCCAAACTAACCCAATTCGAATTGACCCACCCACATCGAAAACATGCCCTAAAATAATTGACCCGAAATGATCCAACCTGGCCCGAATGTATCTTTTACCAAAGTCGTTTGTTTTAGCAAGACAAGCTTATCTAGACCTGGCAAAACTGACCGACCCGACCCAGACCCAAAAAGGCAAAAGCAACCCACCTGAAATGGAACCGAACCTGATGAGACTCGAACCGACCCGGCCCGAATTTATCTCTTACAAAAGTTGTTCATTTTTTTAACATTAATCTTATCTGACAAAAAATAGAACGCCTCGAATCAACCCAGCCCAAACCCGAACCCTGTTGATCCAAGCTGGCCCAACCCAAATGGGGCCAACCTGAACCCAAATGACCCAATTGCCATTGTGACCCGAAATCAACCCGACTGGAGATGATGCATGCCGAACCCAACCCGAATGACCCAATTGACAGGTCTACTGGCACGACGTAGGAAACAAGCTATTTTTTCTTTGCTTGTGTTCATTCTTTGCTTGCTTGGCTGACAACAAACTAGGTGGTGCGAGCATTGGACACGATAAGTGAGCTGTCAGACATATCCAACGGCATGAAACCGGGGCAAAGTGGGATATTCGACTCAAGGGAGCAATCCGCGCAGATCAGGATGTTCCAAAGGATGGCATTCGGAAGCCAAGACTTCAGTTCCGAGCACACCAACAGCCAGAGTAGCTGGGCTAGTGCAGGGAGAAGTGGCATAGTGTAGCTAAGCTAGCTCTACTTAAACCATGTATGTATGTATCTTTATGCTTGCTGGTTGGTTGAACCACAACTTTAACCTCATTGACTGTTGATCATCTCGATCGAGCTAGCTCTCGGAGATCAACTCGAGCAAATCTGAACGACGTAAAAAGCAAAAATGCTAGAAGATCGACGTAAAAACCACATTTTAACCTCATTGATCTTCTCCATGGATGGTTCGGTGTAGGGTTGTTTTCCAAAATGTAAAGTGTCACTTGTTCTTTTGTTTTTTGGGCATAGGAGAGAAGCCATGTTTTTGGTAATTCAGCATGATTTTGAAGTTGTTAAGTCAAAAGTGTGTGATTGTAATCCCTTCTCCCATTCTTTTGTTTCCCTTATGTAAATTATCATAGGATTGAGCTTCTTTTGCATTGAAACCTATTTTATAGTTCTTTTTTCATTATTCTTATAAATGTTTTACTCTCATTATCTTGGTTAATCAATAGTTATTTTGAACTTGAGTACTAAGCTGAGCCATGAAAAGTTCGGTCATGGACTGGACTGATCAAATTTTTTCAATCAGAGCAGAATTATGAACAATCATATTGAGGAAGTTTGATAAAAAAAAATTTTAAAAAAAACCTTTTAGTGATTGAGTTATTTTTATTTGATCCTTCAATCTAGTCTTCTGCCCTTCAGCTTGGTCCATGTAATGGATCAAGAACTAAATATCAAAATTTTTTGGACCGAAGACTAGGGCGAACGATCCTTGATCAAGCCCTCTTTTCGGTTTGGACTAGACTATACATGACCCTAAACACAGAGCAAAAGACAAAGTGCTTTTTTTTTTTGTCAACAAAAAATTAGGTTAAATTATGACAAAAAAAAAATAGAAAATGGTACTACTCCCTTCGTTCTATACACTGTGTCACTGTCACATCTTCCAGAGTTATTCTTTGATTGACAATTTCTTACATAATATTTTATTAACAATTATAAAATTATACTTTTAGGATAATATATTCATTACGGATCCAATGATAGTAATTTTATATAACAAGTCATCGCATATATTGAGATATTTATAGTCAAAATTCTCAAAGCTTGATTGCACAATTTGAGATATTTATGTTTAAAATTTTCAAAATTTGACTGCAATTTGAGATAATATGGTCAAAATTTTCAAAATTTGACTGTACAATTTTCAAATACGACAATAAACATTAGGTATTAAACTATAAAACGACATCGTTTCATCTGGGTGGCTTGAAGTGCAATCCTTTCGTCAACTGAGAAGTTTCGAGCAAAGGCCAACAGCAACTCAAGCAGACTCAGACACAGCAGACTCAAATCTCGTCCCCTGAATCTGAATCTTATTCTCTTATATTATCTCCTCCATTTTAGAGAGAGAAAGCTTTAGAGAGAGAAAAAAAATGGGGGAAGAAGATCAGAATCTGAAGAGGGTTGCGGCGGCATCCTACGACTACGAGAACGATCCTCGATGGGCAGATTACTGGTCCAACATCCTCATCCCTCCTCACATGGCGTCTCGATCCGACGTCGTTCAGCACTACAAGCGCAAGTTCTATCAACGCTACATCGTCAGTTCTCTTTCAATCCCTAATTCATGTTCATTTCGTTTCAATTGATTTCCAGCTGTGTTTTGGCTAGTTTGTGGATTTGTTGTGTTCGTTCTTCAATTGGATTGTTGTTTTCTGCTGGTAGTAGGTAGTCGATAGGATTTTCAGTCCCTAATTTATGTTCATTTCAGTTGATTTCCAGCTGTGTTTTGGTTAGTTTGTGGATTTGTTGTGTTTGTCCTTCAATTGGATTGTTGTTTTCTGCTGGTAGCAGGGAGTCGATAGGGTTTAGCGGGTGATGCTTTGATGCTGTTTGCAGTTTGCTTGATTGAATTATCATTGAGTAATTGAATTGTTTTGTGTTGGTTTGATTTCTCCTGATTTTAGGGTTTAATGCTACATCGTCAGTTCTTTTCCTCTCCATGATTCATGTTCATTTGATTTCTAGCTGTGTTTTGGTTAGCTTATGGATCTGTTATGTGTTCGTTCTTCAATTAGATTGTTCTTTTCTGCTGGTAGGTAGTTGATAGGGTTTAGTGGGTGATGCTTTGATACTGTTTGCAGTTTGCTTGATTTGAATCTGCTTTCTTAAACTTGTGGTGTCGTTGAATAATTGAATTGTTTTCTGTTAGTTTGATTTCTCTTGATTTCCAGCTGTGTTTTGTTAGATTGTGGATTTCCTGTGTTTGTTCTTGAATTGGATTTTCTTTTTCTGCTGGTAGGTAGTCGGTTAGGTTTTCCGAGTGATGCTTTGATACTGTTAGTCATAGAATTGTTTTCTGTTGGTTGGATTTCTCCTGATTTTTGATTTTTCGGAAGGGTTTTATGTTTTTGTTCTTTGATTCCTTGAATTTTCGGAAGGGTTTTATAGGTTTCGGATAAGGAATTGGGGCTCATAGGCTCTCCAGTTCACTCCCCCTAATTTGGCTGCTGGGACATGGTGTATGCTCACTTCTGTTGTATACTGTTATGGATAATCACTCATTTGATCCTATGTCTGACTTGTTTTCAAAAATTTGTGATTAGAGAACAAGCATTGTTTATCACAAGTGAGCTTTTTAAACTAAGGATAGAGGTGTTTGAGGAGTTGGGCTTGGTGTGGTAGGGATTTTCCTCCATTCGATTAATGAGCTATAATGAGGGCTGAGATGCTAACCTTGGACATTTGGCTTCATATCTGAATTTCGTAGTCTTCACTCTTCACATGTGTATAATAATTTATGGATGCTCTAGAGATCTAACGGGGTAAGGGGAAGAGTGGAATGGGTTTAGTGGACCTTCTTGGAAGAAACCATGACTTTTTTTTTGAGAACGTGGTGTAGTTGGTGTCAAGGTTTTCATCATGGCAAATAGTCGGACTATTTTTTATTTTGTGCATAAGATTACTATAGGGAGCATAAGGGGTTAGGCATTTTCGTATTCTTGTTCAAGCCTCCTTTTGTATATGGGTGACATCCTTTGGTGTCCTTTAATCACCAATAATGTCATTTAAGTCTGATGAATATCTGCTGTGTCATGTGTGTGGTTGTGCCTGGGTTGATGCTCATTCAATTTCAGCTTTTTGTTCTTCTGCATATGATTGAAGTAGGAAGTTGAGCTCAATGAATCTTTGTCTCTCTTTATATATTTTTGGGAAATTCCAAATGGTAGGCATCAACTATTGGGTATTCCAAATAGTAGACACCTTTTTTATATATTCCAAATGGTAGGCTTACTTGACAAACAATTCCATTCCGTAGGCATATAATAAACAGCCGTTAGAAATAGGAAAAAAAAAAAAAAGAAAACCAAAATACAAAACAAACAGGAAAGAGAATGCCCAACAATTTTGAAACCCATTTCACGCTGAGAAAAGAAACTGGATAAGGAGGGCTGAAGACTAGGTTTGTTGCCCAGAAATCTCGTCCACTATTCACCGGCCGTCGTCGCTTGTGGTGTTGCTCGCCGTCGTCGATCGCCGATGTAGCTCGCCGTCGTCGTCGCTCGCGCTCCGTCGTCGACCGCCCAGACAACTCCTCCCCTGGCGATGGTGAAGGACCCCGGACATCTGCCCTGACGGTGATGGGGGAAACCGAAAACAATCCTGTCAAAGAGCCGAGTATTTGAGCTCAGGAAAGGGTGATCACACATGGTGTGAACATCTACTTGATGCAAAATAGTACAACCCTTTTGGTTCAACATCTCCAGGTTTCTCTTGCCGTCTGAATACTTTTTTACCACCTCGTCTATCGCATAACAAAAGTTGCAGACAACCAAATCATTACCAATTGTCGGTTTAACCCCAACCCAATTTCAATCTGGAATTTCGACTGAATAAATCAGTACAAACTTTCTAACCAGTATTACACAATGCATGGCAGTTGTTCCTTTCCAAATTCTCCAAAATGATTCAACAGGACCAAATTGGACTTGCAAAACAAAATCAACTGGCTGAATGACCAAAGAGCTTCAACATATAATTATATCTTCTCTTTTTTTCCTTATCAGAACTTAAATATTTATACGAAAATGATAAACATCTTGACACAATATGACTCTTAACCATCTTGCATTTCTTTAAAATCACTAATGGAGTGAAATGTATATGTATTTAAATCATTCTAAAGGTATGTTTCATCATTTTCTAGGTTACTACAACTTATAAACAAGTTAAAAATAATTATTTATTTATGTTTATTTCGTAAATATAAAACTATGTATAAAATGTGGATTTTCTACTATGATTGATAAAGTTAGGCTATTATTATATTTTTTCACCTACCTAATAAGTTTATATTATTATAATTGATAAATATATATAATTATTAAAGAAAATATTAATAAAAGTTACAAAAATGTAAAATATGATCTTGAGTCAAGATGGTTATCATGGTCCTTATTTATATTCTACAAAAAAGGGGGCAAATCATAGCTGTGGGAACAAACAAAGGATTGCCAGAAGCCCCTACTATCATTTCACAGAGGGGAAAAAAAGGAAAAAAGAAGTCCCTCCTCTTCCAGTTTCTTTTCTCAGCGTGAAATGGGTTTCAAAATTGCTGGACATTCTGTTTCCTGTTTGTTTTGTATTTTGGTTTTCTTTTTTTTTTTTTCCTATTTCTAACGGCGGTTTATTATATGCTTATGGAATGGAATTGTTTGCCAAGTAAGCCTACCATTTGAAATATATAAAAAAGGTGTCTACCATTTGGAATACCCAATAATTGGTGCCTACCATTTGGAATTTCCCTATATTTTTTTTCTTTTCTGAAAGAAAAATTGTGTTGCTTTTAAGCATCATTCACATCTCCCATGCTTCCTGTTAACTGTTAAAATTACTCGAATTTGATGTTTTTCATTGGTTCCTGTCACTTTTATCAGGATCCAGATCTTGTGGTTGAACCTATGTCTTTTAGTAGCTCTTCTCAGTCCACGAGGCAAACTTCATCATCTTCGTCGACATCGACACCTGCAAGCGAACAACCTAGGTCACGTTCCTCTGGTAAATGGTGGATTTAAGATGGCTGCGGTTTCACAGCTCTTGCTTTTTTGCCATTTGTCCATTTAATAATGACCGAAAAATTGCTGTTCCAACTGAATAAATACTTCCATTTTACAGGGACGAGTAGAACTTCTGGATCTGGAACTACGACTGGAGCATCAACAACTGCAGGTGCTGCTCCAAATGCAAGTGCGATGCGCTGGGATCGGAAAACCATAATATTTTCTATTAATGCCTGGGTATGGATCTTTTGTAGAGTTCTGTTGACCTTATCAAGCGCTTGACCTTCTGTTAAAATACAATAAAAGTTATGATTGTGAAGGATGTTCTGGAACATACAGTATAAACACAACCAGTTATTGAGGCTGTCAGCCACAAATCATTCATCTTTCCTGAGTGGGAATTTTGTGATATTGACTTCCTATATGCAGTTGCTAATTCAGCAGGGTCACTGCATTTAGCTATATTCTAGTGCATGGTACTTTAAGGAAAATCCAACCAAAGAGGTGGTTGCCAAGTTGGTAACTAGGATCTTCCAATTCCCCACCGAGGTTCAATTCTTGGTGGAAGCAAAAGCATTTCCCTTGAATGGAAAGTAAGGGGTTGATGGGTCATACTTGTCATGGGCAGTTTGGTACCTTTATCTGTAAAGTTTATTGATGATCAAGCTTGATATAGGAGACAATGGGTTGCTTACTTACTCTTCTTTATTAAAATTAAAAGAAAAACTAAAAGGAATAATCAAAATATCAATCTCGAGCCTGCAATTGCAAAGCCGTGAGGGAGGTTACGCTTTTTTTGGAAAAATGACGCAGCCTTTTGTTGTGATGACTAAAAGTACAGAAGCATTGTTTGGCCATTAAATGATGTATTTCACAATTATAGACTTCAATGCAATCTGAAATTGAAAAATGTCAATGTTATTTGGTTTATTTTCTTCTTTGGATCATTCACCTTTTTAAATTAAATGTTTGGCTAGGCAGTGAAACAGTTGGATAATGTGTGTGGGGTCATGCTCTTACATAAATTTTTCGAAACCATCTGTCACAGAACTTCCACCTTGATCTGGTGTTGTTTTCATTTGGTGATTTAAAATATGTGTTGCATTTGCTGCAGGTGCTCGTTTTGGCTCTACTTGCAATATTTCCCCTAATTCCTAGCAATCTTGCCAAAAGGGCGTACCGTCTATCCCTTATTGGCACTGCTGGTACCTCAATATATTCTTTGTACTCACTCTATGGGGTAACTGCTGCTATGTTTCCATTTGTATATAGTTTTCCAATTTGACTGAACTGTCTTAGGTTATCATCTAGTAACTGTATATCTTATGTGCAGAAACCTAGGGCATGGACTTTGCAGGCGGTTCAACTGTGGTTTCAGTCAATTGTCGCGACAAAGGATTTCATCTATTTTATTTACTCCCTCATGTTTATCACTTCACATCTATGCCTCAAATGTGAGTGCCACACACTTGCCTAATTTGTTTACTCTTCTAATATTGTGCATGCTAGTTACATGATCCTAGTGCTTTAGTCTGACATTCTGGTGTCAAATCTAATGCAGTTGCTTTGATTCCTGTTCTGTGCCGGTCCGTAGACCATGTTGCTAAGTTTCTAAGAAGTAACTTCAATCGGTCTAACATATACAGGTATTTCTTCTACTTTCTCCCTGTGGCATCGATAATGTTCGTTAATTATGTGAAAATTTTAGTAGAACTGTTTATTTTGGTAGTTGCTTCATGTTTCTACCAAATTTGAAATTTGAAATTTGTCCTTATCTCACCAATTTTGATAAACAGCTATCAAAAAACCAAAACCAACACTTCAAAATCCCGCCCAGGCGAGGTATAGAGGGGTCGGATGTAGCAGCCTTGCCCCTAAATTTTGCAATTTAGAGAGACTGGTTCCAATTGGCCCAAGATTTAGAAATCATTCGTTACTTATAACTCCATGGAATCGAAGCATAGGAGAAAATTTTTGGGGTCAGATTCTACATTTGTTCTTTTGGGGGATATATAATGCATTCGCATGGAACTATGGGCCAAATGATTGCCTTGTTTTATGGTTGTAAACCTTGTATCTTTACAATCTACATCAAGATTAGCTCAGGCTTTAAAATAGGTAGTTCTGATGATCTAGTGGTGGTTGCCAAGGAAACAAGTCTTCACCTTCTTTTCTTTTCGCCGGGGTGGAGGGTATTTTATGGAGTCTATCGATCAATTTATGCTTTTCTAGCTTGTATTTATCACCACGAAATACAATGCACTCGAGAACCACAATGATTGCAGAATGTTTAAGAATTTCTTGAGCATTATGCCCACTATAAGGATTGAATATGTGCCATTGGGTTACCCTTCTTACTTTTACTGTGGTGAATGAACAGAAAGTACCTTGAAGACATTTGTGTGTGGGTTGAATCAAATACGACAACACTCAGCATATTGTCATCGCATGCTGAGGTTGGGCTTGGCTTTCTTTTAATAATATCACTCTTCTCGTAAGTAAATCTCTCTTTCTATCAATCTCTCCCTCGTCCTCATTCTCATCATTTTTCTTCTGCCAATACTTGTAAAAAAATGTTCCGCTAATGATTTCCCACTAATCTTATAACCTAATTCTCCACAGGTGGCAGCGCAACGTTATTCAAACTTTCATGTACTGGCAGGTATAGTGCATGCCTGTTATCTTTGGTTATTATGGCATATTTAGTAGGGTTGATGGAATATTTGCATAAGATTAGATTCCAGCCAGATTACTTTGTACTAGCCCTCTTTTTGGCTCTGACCTTTCAAGGAAGTTATCAACCCTATATCTGCCCAGCCCACATAAGTGGGAGGCCGTCCTGGACCCAGCCTGGCCCAGCCTCTGACCCACGTAGGCAAGAAGTTTGACCCAGCCTGGCCCAGCCTCTGACCCATGTAGGCAAGAAGTTTGACCCAGCCCCTAGGTACTACTAGGGCTGTCCAAAAAACTGTCCGACCCTAAAACCATGTTCAGCCCTGTCTGAAAGTCGAGCAGTCATGGATTTTTTTGGGGTACGGACAGATTCTTTTCACGTTTCTGTCGTTTGAACCCAAACTTTGGTTCTGTGAATTGTTTGATCTGAAAGAAACCCAAGAAAACCGGATATCGGGCATGGATTTTTCGTCCAAATGTACGATTCATCCGAAGCTGAACTCGGATTGTTGGTAACCCTAGGTACTAACTACCAGGCGAACAAAGAAAAAACAAACGGGAATGTAATTTGTTCCAAATTTCTGCCCCTCCATGTATGTATTTGGAGCTAATATTGTAGCTAATCGGTTTGTTTCCATGGCAGCTGTTAAAGCTCATGTATCATGCTCCCGCTACCGCTGGGTATCATCAGAGTGTATGGACCAACATCGGAAGGAGCGTCAACCCTGCGATTCAGCAGTATGCTCCATTCTTGAACACTCCCATCAACATCCTCCAAAGATGGTGGTCCAGGTAGTAGGACCCACAAGAAGGCCCGAAATTACCGGGTTCAAGTCATCGACACATTCTGAACCGAAGATGAAGAAACGTAAACTTTTTCATTTAATTAGAACAGAAGAAATCTATGACCCGGAATTTGTTCTCTGTTTTTGTTCCTGAATTTGGCTCACTGATGAAGGAAAAACTAGTCCTGTGTGGAACTGGGAAATGAATGTATTGCCTTCCTTCTGATTTCAGGAATGGAGTTGGAAACTCAGTAAAGGTGATGTTGAACATCATGCTGGAGACTAATGTATGCTTTTGCTGTTCTATTTCCTTTTTGTAAATGGAAAATTTTCAGATAGAAGTAGTGGAAATTGTGAAATAACTACATGCAAATCAGACACTATGATGCTATGTAGTGGCTGAATCTTGACTATTCTATCAGATTCCAAATTATATGTCACCATGAATTTAGTGCAGGCAATATGCCGAATTGGATTGTAGTGCATTGTACTTTAAGCAGTAGCATTGTGGTAAGCCGAGTTTTAAAATTCTAGCATAGTTTGATGTAAACACCCCCCCCCCCCCCCCACACACACACACACAATGGGAAAATGGAAAAACCTTAAGCATAGCA
Source organism: Portulaca oleracea (assembly GCA_029582165.1). Classification (NCBI taxonomy): domain Eukaryota; kingdom Viridiplantae; phylum Streptophyta; class Magnoliopsida; order Caryophyllales; family Portulacaceae; genus Portulaca; species Portulaca oleracea. Next base: position 19,764,486 of record CM055892.1, read on the forward strand.
TATCCTTGTGCATCATCAGTGGTTTGCAATTCTATGTGCATCATTATCATCAATCATGTTTGGTAAATAATTATTCATTAGCTTATTGATAAAAGTTGGTTAATTGTAAGATTTGATCAAGTTAAAGAGGTAAGAGAAGTGTTTGGTAAACAAACTATTCACTTGGCTGCTTAGGTCTAATAGGCCAAAAGGAACAATCTATTGAAGGAATTAACTTGTCTCAAATGACTAGTGTGACTTCTTTACCCTAGATTTCACCAAAAGTATATCCAATATCATCATACAAATTATGTTGAATTAATGACAAACGGCACAAAAGAAATTTTATTACACTTTTTCCTAACAGTTAGTTTTACCAAACTTTGCTTCGGGGCCAAACTTTTTTTCCTCGAAGAGCCGATCTAAACCACCAATTGTAAACAGTCAATATAAACAATGAACTACGACAAGCAACTATTTGTGATCTAAAATGTTCAAAAAAAGAAAAGACAATTGAATATATTTGGGCCTTGTTCTTTTATACGGTGCACTGTAATGCAGTACCAAAATTCACCATACTACTTACACTTTACCACACCATGCTGCACTTTATCATAATCATTACTTATATATTTCCTCACTTTTTTCTGTCTTTACTTTTCTCCTCTACTTTTCACATTCTCTCACGTGATTTACCATATCAATCATACTTTTTACAGATCTTACCATATTATTCCACACTTTATCGCATTTTCCACAAGTTCACAATACTCCATCATTTATGTACTATCCCAACTGCATAAAAGAACAGGGCCCATTGGAAAGGAAAGTGAAATTCTCCAAAGCTACAAGTCCATCATAGTAGTGGAGAGGACCTTTTTCTGGAAGTTTCAAGTGGCAATTTTGATTGTCTTGAACTCTCTCTTTCCCTCTTCAACTTTAGGCCTCTTTCCTTAATCCTCACAAATATAAAGGTAAAAGTAAGAGAGTTGGTGAGATTAGATAAATAGTTTACCACATTTGTGCTTCACTACATTGGAGTAATTACTAATATCATTATTGCAAGGAATCTGAGAAACAAGAAGATATGGAAGCTGATTTTGTGGTGGTTGGAGTAATAAGAAACATCCTTGAATTCAGCAAAGCTGCAAGTGCCTTGTATCTCATTTTGCCTACTCATGGAGGTAAATTTACACTACTGCTTCTACTTGATTGATTGTTGTCAACTCTTCTCCATAATGTCCTTCATGATTTTGATTCTGATTCTTTGGTTGTCCTATTCTTAAAATTCCATAAAATATTGCCATAGTGGATTTTTAAATTCAGTTTATTAATGGTGGAAGTCTGGAAGTCTATTATTTTCAAACTTACTATTATAAAATAGTTTGTCGTCCCTAGATATAATTGTTTATCATAAGTTAACATGAATAATCCTAGTAATAAATATGTTTATCTTTTTGCTGTTAGTTAAATATTAAAATTAAATCCATACAAAAATAGTACACACTGCGTGTACGTTTCTTACTAGAAGAGATGTTGCCATAATAAAGATCAGTCTTTCTAGGAAAAGGGTGAAATAAAGTGGTAGAAAAATGTGTTAGATGTAGGCTGAGTTATTTTCAAGTTAGGATAGTTAGGTTTGGATAAGTTAGGATAAATTATTATGTCTTTTTTTGAAGAATTGTGTTTTTAGGGTGGATGTTTTTTGGGAAATTGTGTTATGTTGGAATAAGTTAGGATAAGTTAGACACCATTCTTTTGTGCGTTAACGTAACTAACCGCAACGCAAATTACCGTAATCTACCGCAACATACCGCAAATTACCATTACCGTTTTACTATTTCCACCGCAACTTACCGCAACTAACCGCAACGCAATGCAAATGCAACGTACAAAAGAACGGTATCTTAGGAGAATTAGAATTAACCTGACAAAAAAACATAACCGTAATAAAGATCTACTTTCTTATTAACCATGAACCATCTATAAATATGTGACTAATAAAAACATAGTAATTTCATAAGTTAACATGAATAAGTCATAATTATTAAAATCAAACCATACCCTAATATATACATAGGATTGCTTCTTAAATTGTGCATAATCTTAGTAACAAACGTAAGAATTTCATACAAAAATTGATGTTGAATAAAATGATTTGCATTGTCCCACAAAAAGTTTTAGGTTCCCCATGTAAAAACTACAAAGACGAAATCCAAAACTGAATCAATGTCTGGATATTGTTTTTATAGCTATCCTTATAATTGATTTTGATGACAGCAAATGTGGATTGCTTGCTTACCCAATTTGTGTTTAGAGTTTGAGAAGTGACAATTTGACATCACACATTTCCATGAAACCACATGCTTCTTCCTTGTCTTTGTCACACTTTGGCATATGGGCTGGGCCCCACTTCCTGACCCTACTGGCCCACCTCCTCTATCCCTTTAGAACATGCTTATAGGAATTTGTATTTTCAATTTTCACAAATCATATTTACCAACTTTGCATGTCAAAGAATAATGAGGTGACTTAGGCCTGCTTGTTTTTGTACGGTGGAGTGCAGTATTACAACTTACTATATTACTCCCTCCATTTTATATTAATTGTCATAATTTTGATTTTTATGGTCTTTAATATCACTTTTAAATTGATAATTTTTTTACATAATATGTTATTATATCAATTGCAATATTATAATTTTATGATAGTAATTTTCGTTACGAATCTAATGGTGATAATTTTATATAACAACTCATTGTATATATTGAGAAATTTGTGGTCAAAATTTTTAAAATTTGACTGCACAATCTCCAAAGGCGACAGTTAATATGAAACAGAGGGAGTACTTAATATTCTTTTATATAGTGTGGTATGATATGGTAAAGTGTGAGTTGTAATATTGCACCCTATAGAAGAACATGACTTTAGGGTCTGTCAAATTGCAGAGTAAATCTAACTTGTCAAAATTTATCAGTTTTTGTCTAAATTTACCAAAACTTACCAAAAATTATCAAAGTTAAAAAATAAAAAAATTAATTTTAATATATTAGTATAAATTTGACAAAATTTACCAAAATTTAACTTTTTATCCAATTGCTTTTTACCCATAAATTTTACACACCCTTAGTAGTATTAAATTGTTTGTATATACTTTTCCCTTATACTTTTTCTATTTTTATGACTAAAATTAATTAAAAAATAGTTGGTTGAAACAATTGCATTGAAATTGAAAATAACAAATATTATGAGAAAAAAATTAATTAAAGTAACCACTATTATAAAATAGAGGTAGCATAATGTCGTTTAATACTACCTTCATTCCTTAATAATTGTCGCTTTGAAGTTTTGAGAAGATTATAAGAAAATAATGTTGATAATGATAATTGTATTGAAAATGATAAAAATCAGAATTAAAAAGTTACTATTTTAACTATATAGGCAGATCTGCACTGCGGTTACCACAACTCACCACACTTTACTACAAATTATTACTTTTCTCTGTCTTCACTTTTCTCTATCCTCACTAGGGATGACAATGGGCAGGATCTGGGCAGGGTCCACCCGGATCCATATCCTTACCCATATTTTTAGTTGGAACCATATCCTTACCCATATCCTTTGGGTCTTTTCTGAAAGGATCCATATCCTTACCCATATTTTTAATTGGACCCTTATCCTTACCCATTTACCCATATACTTTACTGACATTTAAATTGAACTTTTACCGTATATTAATTAGCAAACCCACAAAATTTTTGCTGAAAATCTACAAATGTCAAACTTAAAATCTCAAAAATAATCCAAAGTAGTCATACAATCCCAAATTACAAATAAAATCTCAAAAATAATCCAAAGTAGTCCAAGGTTTTTTTTTTTCTTTTCACTTTCCCGCTTCAGTGCTTCACATTTGACATTACAAAAAATAAATAAAAGAATTAAATTAATCTTAAGTGTTAACAAAAACTAGGGTTTTCAATATCTTAAAGTGTTAAATTCATTTTACTTATTAATTTATTATATATATATATAATATAACGGATCTAGGTATGGATCTGGTCCTGCCCTTGGACTCAGACCCATATCCATTTTTGGCCATTGGACCCATATCCTTACCCATATCCTTTGGGTCTAAAATTTGTGGACCCATATCCTTAAAAATGGATCTGGATCTGCGGATCTGGGCAGGGTCCAAGACCCATTTCCATCCCTAATCCTCACTTTTCTCCTCTACTTTTTACATTCTCTCCTCACCTACCCCACATACCAATAACCTACCACAATTCCACCACACCTACCACAATTCCACCACACCACACCATACCGTAAAATACCGTAGAAAAGAACAGTGCCATAATTGAATTGAGAATTATAGAAATATTTTAAAAAATTTATCATCAATATTACAGTAAAATTATAAAACCACAGATACTAATCAAAGTGACAGATATTACTCCAGATATTTACATGGTCTAAAAATCCTATAATAAATTTGCCTCTTTTTAGCGGTTAGCGTTGCAGACGTTCGGACCCAGAACTCCAAAATTCCCCTCGTAAAAATTCCAGATTAATGATTGGCTCAATTCCAACTTTTGAACCCATCAAATCAAAACCATTCCTTCTTTCTTTCATTCATTCATTCATTTAAAAATTTCCCCTCCTTTCTCCGATTCGATTCAAAATTCACCCACCTTCCTTTCCTCCATCGCTATTGAGCTTCAAGGTCCCCAACAATGGTGACCGATGCAACGACGTCATTTGACGAGAGAGGGACCCAAATCAACGGCGGAAACTCCGGCGGCCGGCGGAGATTCGCCGGAAAAGAGCCGATGAGGCAGCAATCCTTTGGGAGGGACATCGGACATGCTGCTGCTGAGACTTATTTGATTACCCATCTTACATTCAAGCTTCTTGGCTATCTTGGGTAACAATAACTAATTAACTACCCTTCTAATTCTGTACATTCTCTTCATTTGAACATTCAATTATTCAAATGGGTTGTTTGAACTCTTGTTTTGAATTGTCTGCAACTTTTTTGGTTGAATTTGATGGAGAATTCTTCTGGGTTGGTAATGTTTTGGGGTTTGATTCAAATGGATTAGTTTGAACCTTTAGTTGGGTTTGTCTGCACTGTTTTGATTGAATTTGATGGAGTATTCTTCTGGGTTGGTATTATTTTGGGTTTGATTGGGGCATCATGAATGAATGTGAGATGGGTGGGAAGATGTACATTCTCTTCATTTGATTCAAATGGGTTAGTTTGAACTCTTAGTTTGGTTTGTCTGCACTGTTTTGATTGAATTTGATGGAGAATTCTTCTGGGTTGGTATTGTTTTTGGGTTTGTTTCAAATGGGTTAGCTTGAACTTTTTAGTTTGGTTTGCCTGCACTGTTTAAATTGAATTGGATGGAGAATTCTTCAGGGTTGGTATTGTTTAGGGGCTTGATTCAAATGGGTTAGTTTGAACTCTTTAGTTTGGTTTGTCTGCAACTTTTTTGATCGAATTTGATGGAGAATTCTTTTGGGTTGGTATTGTTTTGGGTTTGATTGGGGCATCATGAATGAATGTGAGATGGGTGGGCTTGATTGGATGTTGGAATGTGATTCTGTATGTGGGTGTGCCTTTGAAGAATGTATGGAATTCACTCAATTGTAATCTGGTTGGCATATGTAAAGCGTTATACCAATTCCAATATTTTGAATTCTTGCCTAGGTGGGGTAGGGAAGGGTCGGATGTAGCAGTCTTACCCCAAAATTTCACAATTTAGAGAGACGGGTTCCAATTAACCCAAGATTTAGAAATCGTTCCCTACCTACTACTTAATAGAAAACAAGCGGACAATGTTGAACAAGGCATTTTACTTTAGTCTATTACAATCTAAGTTGAAAAAAAATTAATTTTTTTTAACTATCCAAATTATGGACATAGGCATACGTAAAGCTTTGAGATCAGTAAATGAGGCTGTGGTGTTTTGTGGCATGTCTCTCCTTAAGATAAGACCCCTTAAATATATGCAATTTATTAGGAGCTCTTCCAGGAGCAACAATTGTTCACTAGCTTGTTCTTTTTTGTTCATAGATGGTTTATTACGGAGTATACAATATGGGTGTATGTAATATATATAGGCTTAAATATGATCTCCCCAAACTATGTGTAAGTGGGACTCGCATGGAGAGTTTTTGGTGAATGTTTTAGTGATATGCTATTTTGTTAAGTATGAGTATTTCAGAGTTGGAGAATTGGAGGGATAGGATAATAGCTTGCTTAGAATGGGACTTTCATTTTCTTGGTTGTGGACTTGTGAACCTGAAGGCTATATGTGTTCTGATGGTGATTGGTTAGTGGTGTTTTAAGAGAATGGAATGTCTTCAATTTTGGTGGTATTAGGACCTAGTTAATTTATTTTCAAATCCAAATACCAAATCAAAATCCGTGCCTTAGGGAAGTGTGTAATGAGATAAGAATACTAGTTATTTTACAATACTAAAAGTTGATGGTTGTAGGCAGTGTTCCCCCATGCACAAGAGTGCATGAAGAGACTGATTCCAGCAAATTAAGTTGTTCATGTAGGATCCTAGGTTAAAAATCATTAACCGCCTTTTAACACGCTAATAATAAATACTTATGAATATGATTGTACAAGCTAATAGTTTGTGTCTTTCTCCTCCGTAAAACAATCTCTCTGATGATTTTAGACTTAACATCTGAGTGACCCATAAATGAAATGTTTACATATGTAGTAGATGGCCACTTCGAAGGATTCTCTGTTGATGCATTGTCACACAATCTTGCAATGAGACAACTACCAAGCATTCATTCTCTGATAATTATTTCGCTTTGGTCTCTAATCATTTACTTCATTCAGGGTAGGCTACCGCTGGATGACAAGGCTGCTCGCACTTGCTTGTTATGCCATTCTGCTTATGCCTGGTTTTCTTCAAGGTAAGATATGTTTCATATAATTTACTGAGGCATGTCAGAAATCAGGTACTTGAATTACGTCTTTGATTGATCATCATTAGAGATGATTTCTGAAACTTTGATAGTCCAGAATACTTCACACCCGTGCCCTACTGCCTACATTCTGATTGATAATGGTTTTTTGTTACAAGCTTTAAAGTTGATGCTTCTGTGCTAATCTTCTGCAGTGGCCTATTACTATTACTTCTCAAACCAAGTACAAAGGAGTGTCATCTACGGAGATCAACCTAGGAATAGGTTAGTAAACGTAATTTTAGACGTTGCTCTCTAGCATCAAATTCTTGGTCCTTGCATCAAGAAAAATGACCCGAAGAGTTATGTTACATTCACCGGTGTTATGATTTTTTCATGATATTTTTATTTGATGAGGAAATGACTTTCCAATTTGTTTGTATGATTTTGTTCTTTTGTTAACCGCTGGGACGCTGTTGTAACTATTTTTGTACAGGTTAGACCTCTATTTACCAGCACATGCAAATGGACGGAACCCAGTGGTAATTTTTGTGACTGGCGGAGCCTGGATTATCGGGTGAGTAATTAGCCCCCCAAGAAAAACTCATCTACCTTCATTGATGGTATATTTGACCGAGGTATTTTTGTGGGTCACTAGATGTCTTTCTTGTTTTCGTCATTTATATAACACCCAATTGTCTACCTTCGAACATTCTTGAGTTGAAAACTTGTGTACATATCAGCTTGAATAAAACTTGTGGATAAATTTGAATAACATCAAATGAATTCTGCTGTTCTGTCTGTTGATGATGATTACAAACATGAAACTTCATCGTTTGCAGTTGAAATTTTGTTCTGATCTCAAGAGCAGGTTTTGCGTTTCCACCCTAGCAATATAGTCATATTCATATATGGTATGTTTTGTCGTTTTCTTTGCTTGTTAGTTGTGAGTTGTGACAGATGAACAGTAACAAGCTGGATTTTGCACTCGTGCATCAACGTTGTCCGTGTTTGTCAGCATCATAGACAAACAATACTGGTTTTTTTCTTTGCGCATCAAGCATAGTTTCTTGTCTTTCTGATGACATTTTTCTTGTGATCGATGTAGGTACAAAGCTTGGGGTTCCCTTCTTGGGAAACAGTTGGCTGAAAGAGACATTGTGGTGGCCTGTCTTGACTACAGGTACCCGGTTGATATGAAAAGCTGTGTGATTGTGTGCATTGCATACTTTGGTCTCTTGGTTAGGCTTAGGCAGTTATTGAAATTAATTTGCAAACTTTCTATATTTAGACCTGGCAAAACTGATCCGACCCGAATGACTCACCTGAATCCAGATTCAGTCTAGACGCGAAAATTCCAAAATTAGTTGACCTGAAATGAACCTGAAGTGACTCAACGTGACCCGAATTCATCTTTCACCAAAGTTGTTCCTTTTCTGAAGACAATCTTATCTGACAAAAGCAAAGCATCCCGAAACCAACCCGACCCAAAAATGACCCAACCCAAGCCTGAACCTGAACCTTATTGACCCGAAATGGCACAACCCAAATGGGTCAAACCCGAATGACCCGATTGCCAGTTCTATATATATTTGATGAAAATGATAATTTCTCGCCACGTCATTTTTCCGTGACCCCATTTGATATATAAACTCTGATCTGATCTAATTACAAACCCGGACTGATAGCTTATAACCCTCTTGATGCCCTTGCTTGAATCTTCTGCGGTTGGTGTATTGCATCCTTTCTTTTGTGTATGTTCCCAATTGCCCGTCATTCATTCCATCAGCAAACAAGAAGCAAACTAACGGCTGCCCTAATTCCGTTGCAGAAACTTCCCTCAAGGAACAATCAGCGATATGATCAAAGATGTTTCTCAGGGGATCTCATTTGTGTGCAACAGTGTCGCTGCCTGTGGAGGTGACCCCAACAGGTACTCAAACACTACTTTGATGAGACCTGTCTATTCAGGCGGGTGGGTCAGTCAGATTCAGTATGGGTCGGTTTCAGGTTGGGAAATCGTGCTCAAACCCTAAACTTTCACGCGGGTTTGGGTCGGTTTTCGGGTCGGGTCAAATCCTGCCAGGTATTTTACTCATTTGAGTTCCTTGTGATATCACCGATGACATCTTTTGCTTATTTGATTGTAGAATTTATCTTGTGGGGCAATCGGCTGGTGCACATATCTCGGCCTGTGCTCTCTTAGAGCAGGCCCGCAAAGAGTCACAAGGGGAGAGCATTTCTTGGAGCGTCTCGCAGATCAAAGGGTATTTTGCTCTATCTGGCGGGTACTTATGCAGCAATTGACCCTGAACTTTTTTGGATTACATTTCCGTTACAATGAAAATTTCTGGATATTTCTTGCTGATATCGCATTTTCAGGTATAACCTGTTGAAGTTGGTTGATCACTTCCATGAGCGAGGCCTCTACCGGTCCATTTTTCTGGGGTATAAAACCTATATTTGTTATTACTTTCCGAGATTTCTTTCTGTCATTAACAGGTTAACATTATGGTTGTTTGTCTGTGTATCTACTGCAGCATAATGGAAGGAGAAAATTCATTGAAAAAGTATTCACCTGAGCTTGTGGTGCAAGATGAAAGCATGTCAAAGGCCATTCCTTTGTTGCCTCCTATCATCCTTTTTCATGGAGCCAAGGATCACTCCATCCCACCTGATGCTAGGTTTGTGTCTTTTCCTGAATCCCTTTAGGTTCTTAGAACATCTGAAAGAAAATTTTTCACGCTATTGAGAGTGAACAACCTGATACATACAAGTGAAGAATCACATCACACTATTGAGAGTGAACGACCTGATATGTATATACTATTGAGAGGATTTTCTCCTATGCATTCGACATTCTGAGAATATGTTTCCTTGCCTGCAGTGAAAGTTTTGCAGAAGTGCTCAGGAAAGTGGGTGCTCATGCAGAAGTAGTTCTCTACCAAGGAAAAACACATACTGATTTATTTATTCAGGTATCTGTAAATTTGATGTTGTAACTGGTTTAATAACAGCAACACCCAAAAAAATGAACTGTGTGGTTGGTTACAAGTAGACCTGTTCAGAGTTCGGGTCGGGTCAATCACATGGCCCTCGGCCCGGCCTGGACTTCAGGTCGGGTACCGTGCATGACCCTGACCATGCAGGTCACGGGTTGGCCGACCATATTTTGAAATTTTAACATATTATCATTTTATCCATTTTGTTTGGAAAAATCCTAAAAATTTAAGTTTTCAACACAAATCACAAACACCAAAGATTTCAATTAGTTTTTTCATTGAAAATTATGTTTTTTTTTCATCCATTGGGCCGGTTGAGTCAAGGGACCTTTGACCCGAATCCGACCCTAATCTAGTCAGGGTGCGGCCCTGTCAAGCCTAGAAAAGTCTGACCCTGACCCGGGAACTTTAGGGCCAAGCCGGGTCGGGTCAGGTGGGTCCCCAGCCCAGTGATCAAGTCTATTTACGAGCTTCAGTTGGTGTATAACACAAAGTAAAGCGGTGTCAATGTCTAATGCAGGATCCACTGAGAGGGGGAAAAGACGAGCTGTTTGAGCATATGGTGGGAGTCATACACGCAGGCGATGAAGCCGGGCAAGCCAAGGATGCCATGACACCGCCGATGAGACGCCTCGTCCCCGAGATTTTGCTCAAGCTTGCTAGGGAGATCAGCCCTTTCTAGATTCATACATACATACTCGACATACATTATTCTTTTCTCCTTTCAGTATAATTTCATTGTGATTTGTTTGTTTATAGAGGTTGGAGATCTCAAATCTGTATTCATTTTTTATGTTGATAGTTCACAGCTCTGTTGTAGCTTTTTCTTTCAGTATAATTTCATGATGATTTGCTTGTTTATAGAGGTTGGAGATCTCAAATCTGTATTCATTTTTGCTGTTTATAGTTCACAGCTCTGTTGTAGTTTATTTTGTTTCTGTTTGGGGCTCTAGTCTTGATTTGTCTGGGGATGTAATCATACAGATAAGGATGTAAATGATACCTGTTAAACTTTCATGGGACTCAACTCCTCCTACATGTATTTATTTTGACTCCAAAAGGCATGTGGAGTGAAAGAAACCCATAAATTCAATAACACATATTACATGTGTTCGGAGGATATGCTATAGATATGTATAATTATGTTATTAATAGTAAATAATCTAGGGAACTGACCATATAAGCATGATATTTTGATGAGCATGATTGAATATCTGGTGAATATTAAGTATTATTTTTGTAGACATCAAATATGAAAGGTGTGTATCAATTATTGTTTTCATGAACATAAGTAAGCAAAGAGAATACAAAAATTGTGCTTGATGGTCATCAAATATTAATGTCTACTTTTCATACTTGATATTCATAAAAATAATATTTGATACCCAGTTTCATACAATGTCCATGAAAATGATACATGATATCCATCAAATATCTAACTATACTTAAAAAATGCTCACAAAAAGTCATGTTTATACTATAAGTTTCCCATAAGATAATATATACAATTGAATAATAATTATATTTAAAGCATACTCATTTCACCAATGTCCTCCTTGTGGGGACCCACTCCCCAGCTGTGTCTGAATAGATTGCTTTCTTCCTCCATTTTCCCACCCACAATCTCTTCATCCACCCCATTCACACTTTCTCAAAACTTTTTCTCAGAAACCCTACTAGTCCTACACATCACACAACACAAGAAGTTTCCATTTTGAGAGAGATTTTAGGGTTTTGGTCAAATGGGTGCTGCTGAATCAGTCCCACAAAAATCCTTCCACGAATTTACAGTCAAGGTAAGTAAATTACCTTCGTAAATACAAAAAGAAATCATCTTTTTCTTGAAAATTACACTGACCCATCATTTTTTCTGCAAATTATCATCTGGGTTTGTTCAGGATGCCAAAGGAAAAGATGTTGACTTGAGCATCTATAAAGGGAAAGTTCTTCTCGTCGTCAATGTTGCTTCTCAATGGTTCGATTTCATTTTTGTTTTTCTTCATTCATTCTTATTACTCTCTTCATTCCGTATTAATTGTCCTAATTTTGATTTTCACAGTCCGGACGTCACTCTTTGATCAATAATTTCTTACCTAATATGTTATTATTATTTTTTGATGCAAACTTAATATATTATTAACAATTGCAATATTATACTTTTATGATAGTATTTTTCATTATGAATCTAATGGTATTAATTTTATATAACAATTCATTGTATATATTTAGAAATTTATGGTCAAATTTCAAACAATTTCCAAAGACAATAATTAATATGGAACGGACTAGGTAAATTGCTATTTCTGACAATTAATGAACTGGTTTTTTTTTTTTTTTTTTTTTTTGTTGAGCAGTGCTCTGACAAATAAAAACTACACCCAATTGACTGAGCTTTACCAGAAATACAAGGATAAAGGTTTGATTTTCTTTTTCCTGCAATATTTGGAGTGATTATCACTTGTTTTATAGTTTGTTCATTGATTGATTACAAGAAATTGGGTATGATTTTCAGACTTTCAAATTTTGGGGTTTCCTTGCAATCAGTTTCTGAAGCAAGAGCCAGGGACTAGTGAAGAAGCTGAGCATTTTGCATGTAATAGATTCAAGGCTGAATACCCCATTTTTCAGAAGGTAAAATGAGCAACTTTTGTTGAACTGAATTTGTGTGTTTTAATGATATGAGATCTGCCCTAATTGCTGGATTAATTGAGTTTGAAGGGGTTGAATGACCCTTTTGGATCATTTTCCGGTTGCCTCGATTATTCGACAAATCTATGCTGAGCTGAAAAGTGGTTAAAAGATTATATTTTGGTGTAGGATGAAGATGATCACTCCTAAATATGAGATGAACTAGTTAAAAGATAGTGATGTCGAGCAATGAAGAGTGATAGAAAGATCAGATGGGGGGGGGGGGGTTGTGGTGTTCTTGATTTTGGGGTCAAGGTAGATTCTTGGTTGCTCGGTTTTTGATTCGATCCAACAAATTGCCGCCTCTAATTAGAACAAGTATTCTAGAGTTTGGATGGAATTACAGTATGGAGATGCAATTACAGGCCAGCAACATGAATAGGAGCTCAATTTAAGAGGGTGGTGAGGGTTTTTAGTCCTGTTGAACAACCCTAAAAATAGGGTTAGTTTTGGATATTATGTGCAGATGAGAGGGAAAAGGGGTGAGCGGAGTAATGATTGATGCATTACTAGGTCTCGGTGGGATGGAGTGAGCGGTGAATGGAGTTTTCGACTGAAACTATGCTGAACTAAACTTGTTTTGACTTAACTTATTTAGAACTTGTTTTGCCGATATTTCTTGAATAATCTTCCGAACTTATCTATGCCATATGTTCTGAACTTGTTGACTTAACTTGCTACGAATCTCAATGATTTGGTCCAACTCAATTAGGGAAAGAAAGACAAATGATAAAAGGGATAGGAAAGTGCTCTATACTAACCATCTCAACCAAAAAGCTTAAGCTAATGGTTGAAGCTCCAATGATGGTTTGATATTCTAACACTTGCCCTCACACGAATGCCCTTTGGGCTTGAAGCATTGATGTCGTGGAGGCACCCCAATAACCCTATGGCAATAAACATGGGGGTTACTAGTATTCGAACCTGAAACCTTAATTAGCCTAGCTCAAATACCATGTGGAACTATCTCAAACGAAAGTTTAAGCTGATAGTTAAAGGCTCAATGATGGTTTTATACTCTAACACTCACTGGCGGTCCTGGGGCTAAGCCAAGGGTGGCCACAGCCATCGGTGACACGAACAAAAAATAATAATAATTCAATATAATTTGGGATAAAAAATGTGGATTTTTTGTGCATCAATGAATATAATAGTGTATTGGCCACCCCTAATCAGAAGACCTAGATCCGCCAGTAACACTGTACCAATCCTAAGCTTCATTCAACAACCAATGCATTACAAAGGGAAATAAAATACATCATTACATCAAATAGCAACTAAGTAGGCTTGGTCAAATAAAGGGGTTGCCTTCAAGATGAATGTGTCAAAGATTCGCCAAACAAATTTAGGGTTTCACGTATGATGTATGTGTAGCTCAATCAAATGAGAGTGCACGAGCTAGACACACACCAATAGTAAGAACTTGAATGGATAGGTATTCTTCGATCTGAAACCAAGTAGGAATTCAGATTCAAAAAAAAAAAAACAATTGTAAGATGGGATAAACAAGTGATTTATGATTGATACAGAGACACCACAATCACAAACCACAAGGGCTGGACTTGCTAATCTCCTTTGGATACAGAAACACCACCAAAAGAGCAAGATCAAGATACAGAAATCACCACTTGATCATTAACAAGCTCTACTTAATACCACTTGATTAGCTAAATCAAGATACAGAAGTAGAAATTTGAGAGTTATTAGTTACTCACAAACAAAGGAGGCTTCAAAGGCTCTCTCTATTACTCAAACTCACATAATGAAGATGATTCATGTCCAAGATGAGCAAAAGATAGCGCTCTTGCATGAAGACACGTGGATGCTTCTCATTGGACCAACCCAAAGACTTGGCCCATTCTCATGACGCCACCTCCTCCATGCTTGCTTCTTTGGCTTTCCTTAGCAGCTAGGACTTCTCTTGAATCAGATTTGATGAGGGAAATTCGAATACTCAAGGGAAAAGACCGAAATACCCTTGTACTTTACAAAATATTCCAACCTTGTAATTTCAGGCTATAGCGAGCACACTCCATTTGCTGAATTTGATTGGGGATGCAAATGAACTCCAAAATGGACGTTTAATAGCTTATTGGAAAGCTTATTCATATCCCTCCAAAAGTCTCCTAGGGCTTGATCTTAGCAAACGCCTCAATTTAAAGATATACAAGCAAACAGATTAGGTACCAAACGGGGTGAATGGTACTCTAAATTGATTGTACCTTGCTTGAGTTCATGGGCTGCCATAAAGCATGATTGCACAGATGTAGCTTGGTATCCATCATTAGGAATGCAAAATGATGGAGGGCTAGCTAGATCTCCATCAACGTACAACTCTTGCAATTCCTTTTTCTTTCGAACTTTTACACAAATTTCAAATTGTTATCGATAGGTAAGAGTGAATGGACCCAAAGCAGCACCCGTGTACAAATTCCTAAAAGCAAGTAAAGGCAACCTTTGTGGAAGTAGCATCAAGTGGAACTTCACAAAATTCCTTGTGGACAAGGACGGTCGTGTTCTCAAACGATACGGTCCAACTACTCCCCCTTTGTCTATCGAGGTACATTTCTAACTCCAGAGTTGTGCTCGTGGATGCATTTTTCGCTTAAATCTCATTATCAAATAAAGAAGATTCGTGATCACTTTGATTGAATTGTTGCAATGCAGAAGGACATCAAGAAAGCTCTAAGAGAGGAATGATGGACCGACGATCATATGACAGTTTTGGGAGTTGTGGTGATAATACTTTGTTATCTGCTGATTTGTGACTGTAGTACTTCTTCTATCCTGGTTGTTGTATGGCATCTAAAACTAAGAGTTATAATTCTTTATTGTTGCTGTAAATTGTGTACATCTGTGTTTATATTGTGTAATACACACTTTGTTCGGTTTTCGTAGAAATAAAACAAAGATTATGACAGTTTTGAACAAGGGAGTTTGGATTATTGTTGATAAATGGCAGTTTGGATGAGAAATTTGAGCCTATTTGGTGGTGATTTTGGCCTTGCTAAGCTACTGGCTTATTTGATAGCCTGACTGTATTAACATTTCACAAACGTAATGCAGTAAATGTGGTTTAAAATGCTAGCTCGCCAAATATTAATATTTAACCAATTATTAGATTCAATTTGTCAAAATACTTCCTCCATTCCATATTAATTGACTCTTTGATTAAATTTTGATTGTTAATTACTCACAAATTACAATGAATTACAATATCAAATTACTATCAATAGAAAGATACTTTACCCAAAATTACAAAAGAGGTAATTTCATATTGTAACTCATTTTAATTTGTAAATAATTAACGGTTAAAATTTAATCAAAGTGTCAATTAATATGGAACGGTGGTAGTACTACACTCCAAAGGTTGTGGTCGAAATGCCGAAATAAATATATACTGAACAATTACCAATTCCCAGAGCATACACTCCATACTGAACAATTACTAATTACCTATTCCCAGAGCATACACTCCATACTGAAAAATTTTAATTTTTATGAGTGAACAAAATAGAACAAAACGTTTGAAGAATCTTAATTTTTATCAGTGAACAAAACAAAACAAGTTAGTGAACAAATGTTGCTCGACTGTTGCTCTAAGAGCACCAAATCAATTGCGAGTAGATTTGGCAAACTGACCCTAAATCGAACAAAAAAAAAAACGAACCAGGACCCAAATTGACACCCGGATGGATGATTCGATCTTCACCTGACCCCAAAAAACTCCGGACCAGAAACCGATCCGAACCAGAACCCGAAAAATAATTCGATTAAGATACATACCCAAATAACCCTAAATCGAACCAAAACTCAATCCGAAGGAACTCCACGCGAATAAGACCCAACCAAAATCAGCCCATACGCAACCCAAACCGAAATCGGTTACCTGAAGCCAACCTGAACCCCATCGATTAACCTGTTTGTTAGGTCTAATTGCAAGCCAAAATTAGAGCTGGCTAATAGGTCAGATTAAGTCAGGTTCGTGTTCGTGTCTAACTTAAACTGGTTCGAAATTCTCTGAACTGGCTAATAGGTCAGGTCAACTTTTCCCAGCTCTAGCCATAATGGGGAAACAAAAACAAATCCTTAAAATTGCCGCGCAAATGGCAGTGGTTAAGCAACGGTTGCTCTCTGAAAACTGAAAATAAAACCTTCTCCTTCTTCAGTCAGTTTTTCATAACTCCAAATTATTACAGGAAAGAAGGCAGATTATGGGAGATTTCTCTGCACAAAAATGTCATCATCCCAAATTCTTCTCACCCTTCTCTTCTACACATACACATTTTCAGGTCTGTTTTTCTCCTCCCCTCATTACAAAAAATCAAGTTTCATTTGGACATATCATCGAACACTTGGTGGGCATGAATTTCCACAACTGTTTTACAGAAAACACTCTCTTTTATGGCTTTTCCTTTCTGATCTAAATCTGGGTCTTGTGTTTCAGATGCTGAACCATCTGCAAAAAGGCTTGGGAAACCTCTGATTGGAGATGATGGAATTATCTATGCTTGTTCTGGGAAATTCTTCAATGCTTTCAATAGTGATGGATCAATGGCTTGGAGTATACATCTCAATTATACTTGTAATGGTGGTATAACCCCTGTTTATGGTGGTAAAAGGAAGGTTAGTTAAGTCATTCATCTTGGCTTTCTTAGATGCTTTTTTGTTTTGATCTTGAATCTTGATATTGTTGCTAAAAAAATGAGTGAATTGTATGTTGTATGACTGAAGCATGTAGATTGGTAAATATTAGTATGTTCATCTCTTATACAGAATTACAGTGGGAAGTTAACATTTTTAGTGGGACTTCAACCATATAATTTTATGAGCATGCATGTATAAATTTATGAGTTTATTCATAAAATTTAACAAGTGTACTCACATTCCCATAAAATGAGTTTGTAAAGCTATAAATGTATGGTCATGTATAAATTATGAACTCAAATTACAATTATGTATATGATCAAAGAACAAAAACTATATACTCATAGATTGATACATATGTGCTTATAAAATTATACATATATGCTCACAAAGCTAATTCCCGGCATGCATGAGCATGGTACTCCCGGAAGTATAATCCAATTTTCACTGATTCGGCTGTTTGCATGTCAAATTGCAAGTCACTTTGCAGTTTGGTGGTATTTTTCTTGAAAAAGCTCCACTAGTTGAGGAAACTGTGTGCACTTTGCAGGTGTATATTGTTGCAGAAAATAGAGTTCTGATGATTGATTCTTTGAGTATCGGGACTCCTGAACCCACTGTGGAAATTTTCTTTGGTAATGAATCAGCTGAGAAGACATCAGATGAGATCATTGGACTTGCAGCAAGCATGTTAACATCTTCCATCTACATAAACATAAGAAACAAGGGCCTCTCGTCGCATTCGTTGAGAGGAAAACTGCATTGGAGTGTTGAACCGGTGTTGAATCAGTCTGAATATCGTCAAGGTTGCAGGAAAAGTGTTTCAGACTGTTATTTCACGTCGGTCCCTGTCATTGATTACTGCGAGGCTAGTCTCTATGTAAGTTTTTGTGAAAGACGGCATCTTTAAGTTATGTCTTAGGGTTCTAGGTTTATGATGTAGTGCCGAAATTTTTGTGATAGATTGCATCTTCTTAGAGTGCGTTTGGTTGAATCATGGGAAACATTTTCCTGAGAAAAACGTTCCGGGGAAGTTTACTGAGCTTTGATCCACCAAGTACAACCAAATATCGGAGATTTTGTGAACGGACTAACTTTCCTGGGAGGAAAGTTTCCAACCAAACGTACCATAAGACTTACAGACTCCCATGTTTCTCCACATGTAGGTTTCAACTAATCAAGGAGAACTGTATTCAATATCAACCCGCCGTCCTCATTTCAAATGGATCCAGGATTTGAGCTCATTCGGCAGAGAATTTACTGCAACCCCAGGAAACAATGGTCGCCTGTATGTTGTATTACCCGCCAAAACCCTGGTACTTGGCTTGGATGTTTCCACAGGAGATGTTATGTGGCAGAGAAGTATAGGACCATTGAGTTCTGCACAACTTTCACCTGTAGTTGATTCTAATGGTAATATCCTCATTACTTTTCCAATTAGATTGTAATAGAATAAAGTAAAATGTCTCGTTAAACCTCCTATGCTTCTTTTCTATGGAGTTGTAGGTAGTGAACAATTTCTAAATCTTGGGTCAATTGGAACCCGTCTCTTTAAATTGCAAAATTTAGGGGTAAGACTGCTACATCCGACCCCTCCATACCTCGTTGAGCGGGATTTCAGAATATTGGTTTTTACATCACAGGCTGGATATCCATTGGCTCGCTCGATGGATTTCTGTACTCAATTTCACCAACGGGCATAGTCAATAAGTTCTCCAAGGCAACCCCAAAGGACTCCGTTGTTCAAGCCGGTCCGGTTCTCGATTGTTCTGGATATGGGGTGTATGTTTCTCAGACGGTGATGGAGGGAAAGAGTAGCATCATGATCAGTGACTACATGTTTGTTTCTGCTATGAAACCGAAGAATGTGGTGTTTTCTTTGCTGGTCCCAGCTGTTGAATCTTTCTATTGGTCTGAGGTT
Source organism: Portulaca oleracea (assembly GCA_029582165.1). Lineage (NCBI taxonomy): Eukaryota > Viridiplantae > Streptophyta > Magnoliopsida > Caryophyllales > Portulacaceae > Portulaca > Portulaca oleracea. The sequence continues at coordinate 19,783,657 of CM055892.1, forward strand.
TATCCAGGTATGCTCTATGTTTATGTTTGTTCGTTCATTCTTATGGTCATTTGCTTGAAGTGGGTTTTGATTCATGCATCATTGAATCTCAGTTGATCTTGTTAGGTCAATTTTCATCGAATCTGTCGCAAAGTTACCTGAAGAATTTCCTGCTTGATGAGGAGATCATTCTTGCTTTTATTGCTGCAGCAAGTAAGATCTCGTCGCTTCCGAAAGTAGGATCATACTCCCAGGAGTACAGGATCATCGTGCGCTCAGAAAAAGGCTCATAAAAACTGCTACATATGCTCATAAACTTCTACAAAAATGTTCATAAAACTGCTCTATATGTTCCTAAATTTCAACCAAAAAAATGCCCATAAAACACTAGTACAATGTTCATAATGGGATTCCCATAAAACAGAGCAGGTAATGCTTTAAACTCTATTGCAATGCACATAAACCTCATGAAAAATGTTCATAAAACTGTTCGTTGGATGCATGAGAGCATGGTACTCCCGGGAGTATAATCCTATTTGGCCCTTCCGTATGCCGATGCTCTATTTCTTTGTAAAGGAACTGATATCACTGAGACATTATAAGAAAACCTTGTCAAATCCAATGTATAGCAAGTTATCTGATCTGAAGCAAAGAATGACCTATATCTTTCTCTGGCCAAATCTGAAACCCTAATGACTACGTTGCGTTGTTTTGTTTCATTCGATTTCTGCTCTGAAGTTCTTTTTGTTGCAAACATGGTGCAGAGATTGGAAACCCTCTTGCATGCCGAAACACGCGTAATTTGTCCCTGAAACTCTCCTTCATTATACTCCTTTTCGAGTTTTATCCACAACAAAAACTGTAAACAGAAGATTTAGTGTTGATTGCATTCTTTGCAGGTCAGAAGCTTGCTCTGAGTTGCTCTGAGGTGAGACCCAAGAGTGTAGATGCTTATACAGGCACGTAAACTCCTTGCTATGAGTCTTTTTAGGTAACAAACAGATTACTGCAAACAAACAATCACTATCAGTTTTTGGTTTCCTGTAGGTAGTGAAAGAACCATATTTTTGTTCCTGTTCTTTCAAACTGTTATGCTAGTCATCCTGGGCATTATTGTACGATTCTGCTGCATGTTTTGGAGCAAACAGAAACTCCAAAATCAAGACCTGGGCAAGTTCCTCGATAAAAGAGTAAGTTCTATGTTCTCTCTGCAGTATCCGACTCTGATTAAGCAAATAACCTCGACACCAAAGTTAAGACAGAATTTAAACTAGGGTTATGCATAGACCAGCCGGGACCTGAAAGGGATTAGACCGAGGAAGTTCGGTCCAAGAGATTCTGATATTCAGTCCTCGGTTCAACCCATGGATCGAACTGAGGACTGAGAAACTGGACCGAATAAAAGTGACTCAACTACCAAACTTTTAGGGTTTCTTTCAATCTTTCTCATGGCATTGTGCATAGTCCAGTGCAAACCGAAAAAAGGGACTAGACTGAGGACTGTTCCGAAAATGTTTCAGTCAAGTTCGGTCCTCAGTCCTGGACTGATGCTCAGCCCTAAATTTTTAACTATTTGAGACTTGAGTTTGAAACTTGATGTTGTGACAATGGTGCCCAACTTCTAATGCATAATGGCTGTCCTCTGTCAGCGTTCACTGTGGATCAAGAAGAAAGAGTTTGACCAGACAATTTCCAAGCTGGAGCACAAGGCTGCAGAAGAAGCAACAACCACCAACGATGTTCTCGAAAAGCTTAGCGATTTAGTGAAAGAAAGAGAGGGCCTAAAGAGGAAACTCTCAACAAGCTACAGCTTAGGACGCGACACAACCAATTCGGCCCCCAAGAATGTACTTCCACTCTATGGTGGCAAAACAAGGAGTTACTCATTTCAGGGTACTACAAAGAGGGAAACTGTCACCATCTTTCACACTCTTAGTTGCTCGTCAGATGATGAACGGCGGAGCAGTGAAGAAACAGATTTTGAGCAGTATTTGAGTAGGGAGATCGAGTTGGCTGTCAAGGCAAAGGCGAAAGGAAAAGCAAAGGTAGACGATGAACCGACACAAGCAGTAAGCTGTAGTTGTAGTGATGAAGAAGAAGATAGTAGTATGGAAGAAGAGTTTTATGGTGATACTTCCTCAGCAAGCAGTTTGACACCCGGGTCCCCGAGGTATTATTCGAGTGATGAACCGAGGAAACTGAGCTCGGAGGATGAAAGGGCGAATGTGGAAGCACCACACAACAGTCGTGGAAGAGCATGGTTGAAGAGGAGGAGGTCCTTGTCTTCAGCTTATTAACTCTTTCACAAAGTTCTTAATGAAATCATGTATTAACACCTAAATCTTTGAACTTTGGTAGTTGATGACACTAAGATCTGTCAAACTATCCAAGGAATCATTCATCTTCATCCATAGCCCATCTTTTTACCTACATTTTCGGTATGAAATCTCACTAGATGTGGTATAGAGGGTTCAGTTGTATCAATCTTACTCCTAAATTTTACAATTTAAAGAGACTAGTAACATCAGAAACAAATGCCAACAAGTCCCACAGGAAAACTCATACGCAATGAGTCGTCACATTGGAGAAATTTCAAGCCACAATTGGAAGCTGCTAAGAAACCATAGAGATCAAACAACAGCAATTTCAAGCCACAGTCAGGAAGCTTGATAAGAAACCATAGAGATCAAAAGACCACATTGAATGCTAGAATTTTCAGGCGAAGAAACTCAACTCAATCATCTCGAAACCAATGATACAAACAATTTAGGAACAAATAATGTGGTAAGTAAGCTAAACCCCTCTCGACCGAGGGGAAAATAACACGGGGTCACGACTATGAATCACGATCAAGACAGATCCCTGTAAGTAACTAAGAGGAGAACACTACTACACAGCCAATCACTCCTAGCAAAAGGCAAAAGACATAACAACTACATTCCAAACCTACTACAAATACACACTACAGGATTTGATGATTTCTTTTGCCCCCAGAAAAGAAAAGAAATCTCTGGGAGAAGTACAAGTCAGATGGAAGAAGCAGCTACACAGGGTGAAAATCATCATCATGTAGTCAGGAACTTCCACAGCTTTTTGCCAATTGAAGCTTCGCCCGGATGCTCGACCTCCTCTTCCTCTTCCTCGTCACCATCATCACCTTCTTCGGTGCTGCGCTCCTCGGAATTATTCCTTTCAAGAAGAGCTCCTTCATTATTCTCGCTCAATGCGGTGTGCTCAACCGGCTTCTTTGGAACCGGAGTACTGTATTCTGTTCCATCCTCCTCAGTTTCGACCTGCCAAATATTGCAATCATATTACATTCCAAGTCCTTTGTAACCGTGTGTTTTTTATGAAGGGTAAGTAATACAATCACTCGGTCTCCTCTACAGGAGTAAACCATAGTGTTATTAATCACAAGCAAATGAGGATTCAAACCCTGGTGGAGATGATAAATCCCCAACTCCCATACCGCTTGCTCTCGGTAAATCTTTTGGAACCATACACAAAAGATGGGCAAGCTAGGGTGATAATCCGACCCAACAGGAACAAATAAAACCCCATAATAGTTTCAATTCTCTAGCCAGCTCAAGCGACTTCTAACATTTAGTCAAAGGAAGAAAAGAGAGTGCCGGTGAGGGGTTGAACCATAAACACAAAGGCATTCAACACCCAAAATAAGCGTAATGTTGCTTGATCATCTCCAAAGTCATGCATACACAACAGGTTGCTTAGATATCAGCATGCATTATCCAAATGAACATGCACCCAACAAACAAGAAATAGTATTAAATGTTCTCACCTGCACTCTGTTTACGCTTCCACCATTATTATCACTGGCAAATCCTGTTGAATGTGACGGCACTGGTCTGGAACTTGCTTGTACGACCTCCTTTGCATCATCTGCTACATTTTTTGCTCTTCTGGTTTTAACAGCTGCAGGTCTTGCCACACTGCATCGAACAATGAAGCAGTTTCAGGAAAGGCAATTACAGCATACCAGTGAATGTTATGCTTTACAAGCTTTAGTGTAACCAAGTTGGCAAAGAGAGATGTGATTATTTTCACTCAGTACACAGATCCCATACAGGACCGCCCATTCACCCCCTAAAAACAAGAGATATAGTTTCAGAGAAGCCCTCCAAAAAAGGAATGACAAATGAAAAATTAATCAGGAACCACTATGTGGCAACATAAAGGAATGCTATAGAGGCGTTGCCAGTGTGAGGATTAAACTATAAAATCCTTAGCCTACTGCCTACACCGGTACCCGGAAGTTGGAAATCACAACCAAAGCATATTTTTGAAAAGGTTTCTCATACTAAGGCAAATTGTGTCGGTCTCCTTCCCTACTTTATCTGTAGTGGTACTCAAGTTGCTAGACATGCCTCACTCAAAGGTCAAAATTCCATGCATATGGTCAGACACCTGAATGTAGATTCATAATAACAGCTATACTTACTTCCTTGACCCCCGAAGGTTGTACCGTTTCTCAGCTGGCCCTTGAGCAGCTGCAGCAACTTTTCGCCGCCTTGTCCTGGGCCCAGCAGCAGCAATGCTATCAGAACGTCCTTCGCTCTCACCGCCATCATGCTCAGATGCTGCAGCTTGCGAAGTTTGTCGACCACGCTTCCTTCCCTTTCCTCTATTTTCTTTATCTGCAATGTTGGATATCTCTTGACTTTCTGCGACCATGGGTGCGGAATCTTCAGCATCATCTTCCGAAGGAGGCTCTACTACATCATCCGGCTCGGCCAAATCCCCAATTATATTCTTAGCTTCTTCGACCACCGCCTTCACAGTGCGGGTCCTAATAACCCTACGCCTTGATCGCTCATTCAAATCAGATTGCTGGGAAGCTTCAGGCTCTTTGTCACTGTGGGTGTCGGCCCACCCACCAACAGAAAGATCTTGACCACCTTCGGACTCCCTTGCAATGTCCTCAGTCTGCACCCTCTGAACATCAAATGAATCGTTCCCCGCCCTGTTTGACAACTCCTGAACTTCTTCAGCAGCATTGCCTTCATCTGAAGCAGGCCCTGCATTAGCAGTCTGGTCTGCCAGACCAGCCTCTCCAGCAGAAGAATGCTCTATGACACCCATATCTCGTTTGATAGGGGAGAGCTTAAGAATTTTCTCTGCACATTTTCGCATCAACCAAGACACAGATTTTCCTGATCTAGGAGTTTCCATATTTCCTCCTGCAACAGGTGACCTCTCAGCATTCGGATGTCCAGATCCATGGAGGCTCTCCTTGGCGCTATTTCTCAAATAATCTTCAGCCAGCTTTGGCAATGGAAGGATTTCTCTCCTCTCCATTTCACGTATATATTGAAGATCAGATAGCATAAATTCACGGGTCATCTCACCACATAGCTCACAGCTTTTAAGTCGCTCCACAAAAGTGACGAACCGCTCCCTCTCTTTTACAAGCTCCTCCCTCTGATCCTTCAATTTGCCGCTAAGAACAACGAGCTCATCAATATCCTTCTGGATTTCAAGCCTACGGCTTTCCAACTCTTTCCTATTTGCAGCTACTTCCTCTGCTTGTTTCGCAACCCTTCGTCTCTCCTCTTTCATGTCTTCCATTCCTCTTTCGGCCACTTCCTTCAAGTAATTTATGTTATTCTGCTCCCTTTCTTTCTTTTCTTCGAACAACTTCTCCTTTTCACAAAGGTTCTTTTCCCTTTCTTCAAACTTCTTCTGCATTTCAATCTCAAGATCTCTCCTCTGCTGCTCCAAAGTATCAAGCAATTGCCTCCTTTCAGTCTGTTCTTTCTCCGACAACAGTGACTTTTCATGCTCCATAGTGGCCATGAATGAATCTTTCTCCAATCTAAGAGCTTCAAGGTCACTTTCTATCTTCTTCTGCATAGCCAGGCTCTCGTTCTTTAACCTTTCCTCCTCTGAATGCCTCCACTTTTCCCATTTCTCCTTCTCCTCCTCTATTTTCTTCAACTCTCTCTCAACTTCCACCCGCTTCTCATCGAGAACTTCCCACTCCTTCTCAAACGACATCCTCTCCTGTTTCAACTCAGCAGCTTCTCTTAAAACCGCTTCCTTCTGTGATCTGCACTCTTCTAGCTCCCGTTTCAGCTCTGATTGGAGGCGTGAATACTCCAATCTCTCTTCTTCAGTCAACTGAAGTTCATCCTTCTTTTGTTGTATGCTTTGCAGCTGTTCCTCATTAGCAGCTCTAATCTGTTCAATTTCTGCCTTGAGCTTCTCCAACTCTTCTCTATCAATCAGCATCTGTTTTTGGTCTTTCTCTACTTGCTTCTTCTCATCCTTAATGCTCTTTTCCTTTTCCTTCATCTGTTTTGATTTAGATTCCAAGTCCTTTTCTTTCTCCTTACACTTTTCTAATTTCTTGTCCAACGCTTGTTCACGTTTCGCAATCTTCTCCTCCTTGTGATTGAGTTCAGCTTCTCTATTCTCTAATTCCACAACCTTGTTTTTCAGTTCTTCATCAAGAGACTTCCTCTTCTGATCCATCTCCCGCTCAAGTTCCTGCTGCTTTGCATCCAACTGGGCTTTGTGTTCAGCAAGAAGCTGCTGTATTTCAATCTGCAAAAGTAAACAATAATGACCACGTTAGAACTTCAGTAAAACGCGGTCGCAAAAGAAAAGATAATAATGTCACTCAAGAAAACAGCAACAAGCCTCACCTTTTCCCTTTCATCAATCTGACTTTCACGAACAAGTAATTCTTTTTCTTTTCCCTCAAGCCTCTGTTTCATTGACTCAGCTTCCTGCAAAACAATAACCAATCAGATCCTCAGCAAGTAATGTTAAATTTGCAATCAGAATGCATTTTCATAGAGCACATTTACCTTCTCTTTGACAACCAAGTTTGCCAATCTTTGGCTAATATCTTCATTTTTCTTCTTCAGATCCATGTTAGCTTTATCAACCTTCTTTTGGGCCTCTTCTAGCTCACTCTCTTTCTTCTTAAAGTTTCTATCAATCTCATTCACCCTTTCTTCCCTTTGGTTGAGAATCCTTCGAGCTTCGCACAATCTCTCTTCCCCTTCTTGTAATTTCCTTTCCCACTCTAGCAAGTCCTCTCTCTGCTTGGATAGGCTAGCTTCATGGGAATCTTTCCTGTCCAAAAGAAGATAGCAAGTCATCAATTAGTTTACATGTAAAATCACAAGACTCAAGTTATAAAAATTTAAGGATATGACCAAAATATGTTCCATGTGGCACATACTCTGAATTGAAAGACAATCGCTCCCTTCTAAGAGCACTTTCTCGAACTTCCAAATCTTGCAATTTTCTGTCTATCTCAGAACTCTTTCTACTTGCCTCAGCAAACTTTGCATCAGCTGCCCGCAGCCTTACTTCAACTTCAAGAGATTTCTCTTCTATGCTGGCTGCCAGAGCATTCGCTTCAGACAGCTTCGAATCAGCTGTAAATTTAATTTCAGCATACTCTGCTCGCATTTCGCGCAAGGCCTTCTCCAACTGCAGGAAGTTAAGAGATGTATTAGGAGAACACATAGCTGGAGGAACTTCACACACACACACACACACTCGCTGAACAAATAATAAGAGCTCTCATGTTACAAATACAATGGTAACAGCAAATCATATCGCACAAATCTCAAAGTAACGTCAAGTTTCTTACATCAAGAACACACTGCTTCTCCACACCCAAGGCCTTCCTCAGATTCTCCTCTTTCTTCTCCAGATCAGACATTGCAATGCGATGTGCTGCCTGCTCACGCATTAGCGCTTCTTTGGACTCTGATAGTTCTTGCTGTAGATCTTCATATTTAGTTCCCAGCTCCTTCTTCTCGATCAACAGAAGCCCCATATTGTATTGGTACTCAAACAGCTGCAGAAAAGAACAAACAACAATCACTACAAGCAGATAAGCATTCACTGTTTCACTTTCTAATCTAAAAGTGAACATTTACAAAAACCTGGCAAAGGGTACCAAGCAATGAAAAATTAAGACAACTCTGAATCAAACCATTTGAGCATACTGCAACATTGTATTTTTTTAAACATATAATGTGGGTCCCGGGTAACACCAGCGTAAGGATGGAGCGTAAGACAAGATGCTGGGAAGAAAGACAAATGTTCTATCATCTCCAAAGAGGAAGGTGAAGCTGAAGAAACATGTCAGATCATTCCTTTGTTTGCATACCCAGATCCAGTCCCTTAAATTGTTTGAATAAAAACACATATCGATATCCCAATAGGCGGAGCTGTCATTATCACTAAAATCGCAAGATCCCAGTATCTGACAAAGTGCAAAATTCACATTTTTTTAACATATAGCCAGGTTTTTATTTGTTATCTACATCTAGGATTTCACATATCACTCACCCACCAAGTATTATTTTGGAAAAAGAACACAAACATTATAGCAATAGCTCATAGTTCACAGTCTAAGAATGATAAGGATGCTACAACATTCACAGCTTCAATAAGCCAACAATAAAACACACTGAATGAACACTAAATGCCCATATCTACATCAAGATTTACAGCAGTAACAATTAGGAAATTGTAGATAACATCTAACTAAACACCCCTTAAATACAATTATCACCCCTTCTTAAATACCAATGCTTCATATCAATACATCATCCATTTGCTAAAGTAACTCAATTATTCTATAATACTGCACAAAATATACCATCCCTAAACAGGATTGACAAACAGATCAATGCTAAAAACCCCACAAAAACCTATAAAAAAACACAAGCACTAAAATACACAGTACAGGAGCACACAATTTGTCACCTAAACCCCAGAGTTGAACCCCACATCAGATATAACACCCAAGTCAAAATAAAGTCAATCAAACACAACAACATTCAGCTGTTTCACACAAATCAAAACAGCCCACAAATGCAACAACCCTCAAAACCACAAATTTCTCAACTAACCCCATCAAAATTACAAATTTAAAGCGAAATTGACCCCCCAAAGTGGCCCACTTAAAAACAGAGAAAATAAAATTAACGAGCTAAGAGGGATAATCCTAATAACCTCATTTTCAAGCTTAGCAACTTTCGCCCCCAAATCTTCAAGATCACCCCCATTGCCAGCCTCTGCCCCTCCATTTTCGCACACATCACCAATTCTAGGGTTTGAATTCGAATTCGAATTCACCACCGGAGTCTTCTGATTCTCCCTCCTCGGCGTGAGCGACCACCCCGAGAACATCTTCTTCTGGGGAGTAAGCATGGCGTCTTCTTCAACTAAAATTCAAAACAACAGCAGATCGAGAACTCAACTTTATAAAGTGACCCAAGATCTACGAAACCCTAACCCTAGAAACTCGAAATTGCTGTCGACGACGACGGAACCCTAACGCCGGACTTGAAATGGAAATTCCCAAATCCCGGCGAAGTTTCGAGTTCAAGTCCGACGATGACGAACAAACCCTTTCTCTCTCTACCTCCACACTTTCTCTCTCTAGTTTCTCTCTCTACACTCTGCTTTTCAGCAGCCAGCAACCTTTCGCTGTGCGCGGGGATCACTCACGACGTTCACTTTATTACTTCTTATCGATTTCACTTTTAATTAAAAAATATGCGAAGGGGTGGAACTACGGTATTGCCCATGGAGCCTTCCTCTAACTGTTTCTGTTGTAGGGGCAGTTTCGGGATTCCAACGGCCTGCTGCTTTGTTATGAACATGGGGTTTCTAGTAAGTTCGTGCGAAATTCCTAAAGTACCCTCACAACGGCTCTCGTGAAATCACACCTACTTGATTTTCCTTTTGTTTTAACTTTGAATGTGGTCCGCTTACTTTTGATCTTATTCGGCTAACAACTGTGAACTGTTAGCTATTTGATATTTGTTATTTCTTATTAGTTTTTTGGATTGACTATTTGTATTAGCTGTTTGGATTGACTGTTTAGGAAATTATTTTCTGAAAAATAGTGGTTGAAATTTCATTTACTCCTTTTTATCATTAATTGTAGAATAATATGTATTAATTGCTTTTATGAAGACATGTATGTAAGTTTTGATAAATTTTGGGTTACATGATAATTTTCAGAAACAGTCAATCCAGTAAGTTGCTCATGTCAATCTATGGAAAATCACCCATGTGGATAAGATGTTTACCAAACACCTATTTAACTTAGGCTCTGTTCTTTGATTAGGTTGGATACAACTCTCCCAACTTATCATAACTTATCCAAACTTATCCAAACCTAACACAATTCCCCAAAAAACATTCACTCTAAAAACACAATTCTCCAAAAAAACATCATAATTTATTCTACGTAATCACAACATATCCATCTAAGCCTCAAAATAACCTAACCAAAGAACAAGGCTTTATTTCGTTTAATCAAATCTTTCTATAAGTCTTTTTTTTCTAATAAGTCATTCAATATACCGTAGCGAAGATAAAGGAATATACTTATGTACCATGATGCCAATGACCAACATAATCTATCAAGTAAGAACCTCACAATTTTCAGCTAATAAAAGAGTTGTACTTCCACGGAAATTTGAATATTAGTGAAATTGAAAAGAATAAAAGAATGTCCAAGTCGAGAAGGTTGAAAAATTATCTAAATAGAGAAGGGGCATTATGCACTAATATATTTAACTCCTTTGACAATTATTTGTTGGTTTTCTTGATTTTTCCACCCATGTCAAACACACAATTATAATTTGTGATGGATAGAGTATATTATCATCCAACATCAAAAAATTAATATAATAGGTATAAAACCCCCAAAATACTGACTTTATAAGAAATACCACCAATCATGTTATTTACTTCCACAAACAAGCCAACTCATAAGTAAATTCATCAAAGGGCATTTAGGTCTTTCCTCATAAAATAAGAATATACCAAACTTCAAAATGGAAATGCCAGGGTGTTGATAGGCTGTTAGGAATGTGGGTATGTATGTGGCAGTAAAATTAAGCATTTTTAAAAAAAGGCAGGAAAATTGATAATTTAAAATAAAATAAAGTGGTTGGTACAAGAAAACATTGGAAAATGAAGAGAGAGAAGAATATAAGATGTGTTTGTGAGGACTTTTAGAGGATAAGATTAGAAGAAGAAAACACAACACTTTTGTCCATGTGTATACTTGCAAAATCCATCATCATACATTCATACCCATTCATTCTCCTATTCTTGTTTGGTAGCAAAATAAAACTAGTAAAGGACAAAGGGCAAATTTTGTTCTTAATGACTTGATTGTTCAATTAATATTAATAATAGAATTAATGATAGTACTGCAAACATTGAATTTCAGGGGATATTAGAATAGGATAAGTTTATTTATTTGTGAATATGTCAAATGTATGAAGTATTGGATGTGATGGCTTCAAATAATTGGTCATTAGTTTCATATGGTAGATTTTGTATTATGTAAGCGTATTAATCAGTGCGGATCGGACAAATTCGGATAATAACAAAATTTGAATGAGAAAAAATTCGGATAATAAAAAAAATTTTCAGGTCGGACCATTTTGGACAAAGTTAAATTTGAGGTGAAATTGAGTTCAGACAATAGAAAAAGAAAAAATTTATGTCCGAATATACAGTCAATTCAGTTAGTAAAAATTTGGACAAAAAGTCTATGTCTAGACCCGGATTTATCTGGGTCGGGCAATTCGGGTATTCTGAGTTGGACAAAATTTGTTAGCTCTAAATTAATCAATAGATACATTTATAGTGGTTGTCAATTATGAGATCCACCATAAATAAAATAAATCTTAATTGTACATGTGTCAAGTTTTATCTTGATCATTAGTTTTTTATTTAACATATAATTATAAAATATATTTTTAAAAATAAATATTTTTTGAAATATGCTTGCTCACTGGGCAAAAACTTAGAGTTAAGATATTTAAATTTTGAAAATTTTCGTAAAAGTTTTTTAATTAAGAAAATATATTTTATAATGTTGTACTAAATTAAAAAAATGAATGGCGAATATAAAAGTTAACACATATATAAATAAACATTGTTTCCATTGTAGTGGATATCATAGTTGGCAACCACTATACTATTTCCATATACCAAATGTATAAAGTATTGGATGTGATGGCTTCAAATAATTGGTCATTAGTTTCCATATGGTGGATTTTGTATTATGTAAGCATGAAAATATGTGAATTGATTATGTTTGTGACAAATGGCTTATTTTAATCATGTATATTGATTTTGACAAAGGATTTGTTGATCTAATTTTTCATATGTTTTTGTATGTTTATTGTTGTAGAATGAAAGTGATGTGGACATATAACAAAGATTGTTGCTTAATATAAGTATAAAATTATGTAAATTATGTTGGCGATAAATGGGGTGCATTAATCATCTATGTTGACTTGTTGATTGTTGTCAAAAGGATTTGTTATTTTAATGTTTTTGGATGGTTTTGCAAATTATTAAATGATGGATTATGGAAGTGATGTGAACGTGTAACATATATAATCGTTTAATCTCTTTGATTAGAAAATGAAAGAGTCATGGATTTTCTAAAAAAGATAAAATGTTTAAATGTGGGGAATATATGTATTTGATTTTGAAATACAAAAATTAACTTAAGTCAAGTATCTCTTGCATTGTTGATGCTTTTTTGAATAAAAAAAATTGTATTGCAAAATTTACAAAAACACTTGAAGAAAATAGTTCGCATTGATGATATGTCAAATGATAAGATTAACTCCTATTACACGGTTTGAGTAAATTTGTAAAATAGAAAGAAGAGAGAGGAGAAAAACGGAGAGTTTATTGTATTTCATTCATGCATTAATACAACGTAACATACCTCTATTTATACTAATGAAAGAACAAGAAAAAGAATACTAACAGAATCTTGAAATCTTGAAAGATGATTTAACAACCTTGGACAGCTAAGCTAATCATCCTAGGACATCTAACACCACCTCACATAGCTTCACATCCCCCCCCCCCCCCTCAAGGTGGGCTGGGAGGGATTTCAAGTAGGCCCTGCCTTGAAGATAGGAGGTTGTGTTGGAATTCCCTAAGAGCCTTGGTCATAAGATCTGCAAGTTGATTTGAGCTAGACACATAAGTTGTTTTGATGAACCCATTTTGAACTTTGTCCCTTACATAATGACAATCTATGCGGATATGTTTGGTTCTCTCATGGAACACGGGGTTTGCTGCTATGTATTGAGCAACTTTATTATCACAGTACATGACAATAGGAGCTGTTAAAGGAATGTGCAAGTCAGCCAATATTTGAGCCACCCATTCTAACTCAGAAACAGAGCAGACATGGCTCTATATTCTGCCTCGGCTGTTGACTTTGAAACAATTTTTTGCTTTTTGGTTTTCCATGAAACTAAGGAAGATCCAAGAAAGATACAATAGCTTGTCAAGGATCTAATAATAAACTTACAACTGCCCCAGTCAGCATCTGTATAAGCTTGCACTTGAAAGGAACTGTCTGATGAATAAAATAACCCCTTATTGATGCTACCCTTGAGGTACTTCATGACATGTAAGGCTGCTTCTAGGTGTTGATTGGTAGGTGTCTGAAGAAATTGTGATAAGTGTTGTACTGCATAGCTTATATCTGGCCTTGTGAGGGTTAGGTACAAGAGTCTCCCTATTAGTCTTCTGTATACGGATGCATCAGTCAAAGGGGTGCCTGAATCAATGGACAACTTGAGGCCAATAGGTAAAGAAAACTTGGCTGGTTTGCAACCTGCCATCCCTGCATCAGAAAGAATGTCAGCATTAAATTTTCTTTGATTCAAAAAGTACCTTCTTTGGATCTGCTTATTTCAATGCCAAGGAAGAATCTTGAAAGCCCAAAATCCTTAATAGTAAAGGTAGTACGGAGGCAGTCTTTGATGATTTTGATACCCTCCTCCTCATCTCCAGTGATGAGTAGATCATCTACATAGACCAACACATAAATGTTTCCAATATTACTTTTAGATCGAGTAAAGCCTTAATTAGATAGGAACTTAGTTAATTCAAAATTCCATTGTCTTGAAGCTTGTTTCAACCGATAAAGAGATTTCACAAACTTACAAACTTGTCCTGGAGCTGCCTTGGAATATCCTTGAGGTGGAACCATATAGATATCTTCATTAATAAATCCATGTAGGAAGGCATTATTAATGTCTAATTGATGTAGGTTCTATTTTTTTTTTTTATTGTAGCCAAGGCAATAAAAATCCTAACAATTCCAAGCTTAGCAACAGGTGAGAAAGTGTGCTTATAGTCCTTATCTTTTATTTGAAGAAAACCTCTAATGACTAACCTGGCCTTGTATCTCTCAACATTTCCATCTGGTCTAACTTTGACCTTATATACCTATTTTGATGAAAGGGCCTTTTTATCTGATGGAAGAGTTGTGAGGGTCCAAGTTCCATTAGTCTCTAAGGCACTTAATTCTCTTTCCATGGCTGTAACCCATTCTGGGTGTTTGACAACCTATTCATAGGAGCTTGGTTCTGATGTATGCATGACAACAGCCAGGGAGGTGACATAGTCATTTGTCATGTGAGTAACGTTAGCCTTTGTGAAGAGAAGATAAGTAATACCAGTGTTGAAGTTGTGTGACTAAGAAGGAGTAGATTTATGTTTTTGTTGATGCTGAGCATAATCTTTAAGTCATGTTGGAGGGTTTCTTGGTCTAGTAGATCTTCTAAGCTGCAACTGTTCTTGTGAAGCTGCTTCATTTCTTATTGGACCAGGCATCTCAGTGCTTGAGGGGTCAGAACTAGTGCAAGGTGTATCATCAAGGTTATTAGAAACGGAATCAGAGACATAGCTGTCAGTAGGATCAAGAACAGTGTTAGATTCAGAAGAAGCATTATTAGAGACATTCTGATCATGATCAGACTGATTCTCAACAGCTGGTTCATGATATGATGGATGAAAGTCCCATAAAGCTATATTATCAGGAATGGGGATGTCAGCACTGTTTTTAAAGGGGAAGACTTCTTCTTGAAATATGACATCCCTGTAATGGAATTTCCTAGCTTGCAAGTCATAGAGCTTGTAGCCCTTATATCCAAAGGTATATCCTAATAATATGCATTTGACAGCCCTAGGTTCCATCTTATCTTTATTTTTTAATTCAACAGCAAAACACAAAGATCAAATTGTTTTTAGACTACTAAGATCAGGTTTAACACCATGAAGCAATTCATAGGGACTTTTCCAATCCAATTTAGCCATGGGTAGCATATTGATTATATGAGTAGAAGCAAGAACACACTCTCCCCGAAATCTTTTTGGAACGGAAACATGAAATTTCAAGGCACTAACTGTATCAAGCAAGTGTCTATGTTTCCTCTCAACAACTCCATTTTATTGAGGAGTGTAGGGGACAAATTTTTGGTGAACAATACCTAAGTCTAAAAATAACTGATGACATGATTTATTGAGGATTTTTGTTCCATTGTCAGTTCTTACCATAATGACAATAGATTTAAATTGAGTTCTAACCATTTGAAGATTTTCTGAATAATATTGCATACATCAGACTTAACAGATAAAAGATTCGTCCAAGTGTTTCTAGAATAGTCATCCACAAAGGTCAAAAATTGAGTAGAACCATCAATATTAGGTGTTTTATAGGGACCCCAAAGGTCAATATGAACTAGTTGGAAGATACAAGAGATCTGAATAGAACTTTTAGGAAAGGGCAATCTATGAGCTTTAGCTGTTGTAGACATCGGGATTTGCACCGCCAAAATTCCGATGTCAAAACTCAGCAGGTCAGTTGGGCCAAACACCAAAATGGGTCGTTGGGCCCATGGAATCAGCAAGGTGGGCCCAACAGAGCAAAGCGGCCCGCATAAAAACAATAAAAGTCGCAGGGGTTTTAAAAGACCACAAGTAGGCCCAAAGCGCGAATCCACGAATTCGGCCCAGTAAAATTCACAAAAGCCACCGGGATTTTACATTGAGTAGTGTCCCACCTCTGCTGGCCACGTCACCAATCCGTGCACTTCAATCTTATAAAACGCATAGGTTTTGAGAATTTCTCTGATTTTGGCGCCAATTTTTCCCCCATGCAATCCCATGACAATAGTCCCACGTGATTGACTTTTTGACCAGGAATTTCGTAAAAACCGCTGGGGTTTTGATCTTGCATGGATGATGACATAATTGTATGTAACGCCCCAAAACCTTAATCACATAATTACCAAAACATTACGGTAATCACATGATTAGCGCAGCGGATAATGGCCTGAGGCGCTACCGCCGTCCCACTAAGGACAAGGCAAAACCAACCAACCAAGCACACCAACAAAGACAACCAGAACCACAACTGAACCACATTCACTGACACGTCCCCATACATAAAGGAGTTTACAAAAGCCACAATTGCTTAACTTTAACGGTACATAAACACACATAGACCCACACGCTTATAGATCCTTATATATCTCCATACACCACTATCACTTGCTTTATAAGTAACCCTGTACGACGCAAAAGTCTACCTTTCACTTTAGAGAGTAAACTACTTCTGAGCGTCCTTTCCCTTTACGTGGAGCTCGGACCACCTAAAACAAAACAGTAAAAAAACGCAAAAGTTAGTCGGTGAAACACTCAGTACACAAACCTCCAACATGTAAAACCGTTTCGAAACGGTTTTTCATGCCGGCCTTTAAAACATTTCGAAAACGAGGAAGGGGCAAAATAACTCGTGCTAAACCAATGAAGTCTTTAAACTTTAAGAATTCTATGCGTATGCGGTGCTTTACTTTGAAAATATAACAATAATAAGACGTGGTATCCCTTACGATCGATGCCGAAGCACCTCACACACGCGCATGCCCAAACCGACCGGAAGTTTGGATTGGGTGACTGCTAGGCAGTCGACACTGGCTTACTCCAATAGGAGCCTGTAAAATAATGCTAGGATTCACTCTAGCTATTGTAGAACTACGTCTCGGGATCACTTATAAAACAATAAAATCATTAAAATGTATCTATGCAATAAAATTGTACTTGACTGTAAGCATAAGAGTTGGACAATTTGCGTACCTTTAAAATACTGTAAACTTGGTGACGATCTGGCTCGAGGAATGGCGCGGGGCGGTGTGAAACTTTGAGCTAAGACGATAAAGGTTACTAATTAGTGCAAGGACTATGAACAAAAAGGGTCTAACGTCCTATAGAAAGGATTTGAAATGCACATGTAAAAGAAATTTCAGGTTTTTGAGGTAAGAGTATTTTGGCTATAACCGGGGCTAGGAAACTCGAAATTTAATGAACGAGCACTTTTCGGAAAGGGAAAAATAAAATCTATAAGTTTGTCAACTGGCTCAGATGCTAAAAATGATGGGAAGAGCTCGGAAAAGTCTCTGGACAGAAACAGCGAAAACCGAAATATTTTCTTTGTGCGGTTTTGGCGTTTAAACGGAATCGATAAAATTTTATGCACTTGCTCTAAACTCATAGGAGCTTTACGGACAGGAAAAAAAATACTTGTAGAATATGTACTCTTATTCTATCAAAGAGGCTTTAAAAAAAAAAATTTGAGAGCGATACGAATTTTATTTCCTTTAAAAACGCGAGACTTCGGTAATAAAATACGATAAAATCAAATAACATAAAAGACATCGAGGTCTCTTAAAGCCAAGTCCTATGGTCCTCAATCATCAATTCCATCTTAACAACCATAATGTCACATTTAAACACTCAAAAACAACTCACAAGGTCACTATAACACTTTTGGTTCAAACTTAAAACAATATATTATACCCAGAATTTCCAGATTCGCAGCCCTTCTTCCGGGCTCTATAACTCACACTCCCGACGTCGGGTTGACGCATACCATACCATTTCGGAAAGCTTGCAAGATCTCCTAAAACTCTTACGTTGAACACTTTTTCAAATTCAAACTCCACACAGACGAAAAAAGTGCAACAAGTCACTACCTCCAAAATCGTATATAATTGCATGCCTTTATGGTTTTGGCTCTAACTTGAGCTATACAAGTCGGAAACCCGAAATTCAAAAGCCCGGTGTTAGCTAACACCTTAGGCTACGTTTTTACACAAGAATCTGGGCTAAAAACTAATTTTACCATCTCCTATAAAAAGTGAATTTTGGGCAGAATGCACTGGGGTGTTTGAGCTCACATGCATGCTCCATTTTCATTCAAGTTTTGTACTAATTCTTACCCAAATGAAGTCTACTCATATCACTACCATTTTCCAGAATTCTAACCTCAAAAATTATCATCCATGCTTGCATAATACACATGCACAATCATCAAATTACATGCACTTATATTCCACCACAATTTTCATGGTTTCCATCACTATTTGCACATAAAACACCCAATTAACATATTATTAGCTTAGTTACTCTTCCAAAACAGAAACTAAAGTCTAAAAACTTCATCAAATTCTTCATGCAAATCCTTAGTACATTAATCTCTCAACAATATACACCATTGGCATGAATAATCCATAAAGAGAACACTTGCAACAACCACGAAACTTAACCATTCAAAACTATACTCTAAAATTCATGTAAATGGAGAATAAAAGGGATGAAAACAACCATTTAACATTTGAAAAACATCAAAACTCAGATTATATAAAAAAATGGAGATAGGGTGTGAGATGAATACCACTTGAAAGAGTATATAAAATTGAACAAGGAAGTGTGGAAGTGGAAGAGGAACACTTGGCCGCTGAATTCTAGCCGGAAAACTTCGCGGCCGGTCGCAGTGGTGGGCTGGGGTGGTTCTCGGCGCAGGAGGAGAGGGAGGGCTGAGAGTTTGAGTGTGTTTTGGACAAAAATAATGACCCTATAGCTCCCCCATACCCCCTTTTATAATTACTACTCCCTCCACTTAACTTTAAAGAAATAAAAGTAATAATAATAATATCAATAGTAATACTACTAATATACTTAGTAAAAGTGTACAATAGTTCTCTTAATTAAAAAGGTAGTAAAAAAAATAACTTGTAAAGTGAATTTAATTGTTACGGTAAAAACGGTAACGATCGATATTTTTATTAAAATTCACCTTGCCGTAAAAATCGAAACGGCAATCAAACCGATTTTAAAATAAACATTAGAACCTAAAATAATAATAATATGAGGTCCAAAAAATGATAAACTTTAAAAGCACTAGAAAATAATTCGATCGGTAATATTGACCGCTTAGCCATTTCCTCCGAGACCTGTCACCGTTAGTTAACTGTAAAAATTAAAAGAATTTAATAATCTCATTTTAGCTAATTAAACAAATTTAATTACCCTAATTTCTGTGATTTAGGGTGGGTTGTTACATCCTTCCCCCCTTAAAAGGAGTTTCGTCCTCGAAACTCGCTGTTTCTTAAAATTGCTGTGGAAAATACCTTAAAATAGGTGGGGGTAGCTTTTCATCATATCTTGTTCAGTCTCCCAGGTGGCTTCCGAGGTTTCTTGGTTTGCCCAAAGGACCTTGACCAATGGGACTTCTTTGGTACGTAGCTGTTTGACCCTACGATCCAAAATTTGAATCATTCATTGCTCAAAGGTAAGGTTTTCCGCTAGAAGAGGAGGTTCTTCCTTTAAGATATGCGTTGGATCCTGTACATACTTTCGGAGCTGGGAGATATGAAAGACGTCATGGATATGTCCCAGGTTGGAAGGTAACTCTAAACGATAAGCCGATGGATTAACTTTCCCCACAATAGAATAAGGTCCGATGTATCGAGGGCTTAGTTTACCCTTAACATTAAATCTCCTAATTCCCTTTGTAGGGGAAACCTTGAGAAATACTCTATCTCCTATATGGAATTCGAGTGGTTTCTGCCTTTTGTCGGCATAGCTTTTCTGTCTACTCTGGGCAGCCCGAATATGCTGCTGAATCACTTTGACCTTTTCAGCTGTCTCTTGAATCAACTCCGGGCCTATGAATAGTGGCTTGATAACTTTGACCTTTTCAGCTGTCACTTTGACCTTTTCAGCTGTCTCTTGAATCAACTCCGGACCTTTTCAGCTCATTCCAACATAAAGGTGTTCTACATTTCCTGCCATACAAAGCCTCAAAAGGCGCCATCTGAATAGTGGCTTGATAACTATTATTGTAAGCAAATTCCACGAGCGGGATATACTGATCCCAATTCCCTTGAAAATCCAGTACACATGCGCGAAGCATGTCTTCCACAATCTGGTTTACCCTTTCTGTTTGACCATCGCTCTCTGGATGGTAAGAACTACTGAAGCTAAGCTTAGATCCCAGAGCCCTTTGTATAGCACTCCAGAACCTCGATTGAAACCTTGTATCCCTATCCGATACAATGTCCTTTGGAATCCCATGTAACCGTACTATCTCGCGGATGTAGATATCCGCCAACTTATCTATTTTCCAGCTCTCATGAATAGATATGAAATGCGCTGATTTAGTAAGACAGTCGACAATTACCCAAATGGCATTCCGTTTAGAAGCTGTGAGGGGTAGTCCCATAATGAAGTCCATTGAGATTGACTCCCATTTCCATGTGGGAATATCTAAGGGTCGGAGTTCGCCCGAAGGTCGTTGATGCTCAGCTTTCACCCTTTGGCAGGTCAGACATTTATCCATGAAGTTAGCTATGTCCCTTTTCATGTTAGGCCACCAGAATCGCTCTCTCAAATTCCTGTACATCTTCGTACCTCCAGGATGCACGGAGTATATTGACTTGTGGCCTTCTTCCATAACTCTTAATCTTAAGTCCCCTCTGTTGGGTACACAGAGTCTATTCTAAAACCTTAAAATCCCATCATCATGGATCAGGAAGCCAGGCATTGCCTTGGTGGTCAGACTATCTATAATTCTCCTAAAATCCGGATCATTCATTTGCTCTATCTTGATTTCATCAATAATAGACGGCTGTAAAGAGATAGTAGCTTGATCTCTTGTCGATCTCCTCTACTCACCAAGTCGATGTTCTCCTTACTCAACTCTTGCCAAATTCTAGGATGAATCGTTAGACTCGATATAGACCCGTGCTGGGTCCTCCTACTCAAAGCGTCTGCTACTGAATTTGCCTTCCCGGGGTGATACTGGATATCCAGATCGTAATCTTTAATAAGCTCTAACCACCTTCGTTGTCTCAGATTTAACTCCCTCTGAGTAAAAATATACTTGAGGCTCTTGTGGTCGGTGAAAATAGTAGTGGAGACTCCATATAAATAGTGTCTCCAAATCTTGAGAGCAAAGACCACTGCTGCCAGCTCCAAATCATGTGTCGGATAATTCTTTTCATAAGGCTTTAACTGTCTGGAGGCATAAGCTATTACCTTATCTCCTTGCATCAACACACAACCCATTACGATGCGACGCATCACTATACACAATATATTCCTTCCCTTCCTCGGGTAAGGATAAAACTGGGGCCGTCGTGAGTTTCTCCTTTAGAGTCTGAAACGCTTCTTCGCACTTATCGGTCCATTCGAACCGGGTGGTCTTCTTAAGGAGGTTTGTCAAAGGTAATGCCATCTTGGAAAAGTTCGGCACGAATCTTCTATAATATCCAGCCATACCTAAGAAACTTCTGACTTCCGTAACCGTAGTGGGTCTCACCCAATCTTTAACAGCTGATACTTTTTGAGGATCCACTCGGATGCCTTCACTGGTTACAATATGTCCCAAAAATCCTACTTCCTTGAGCCAGAAATCACACTTTGAAAATTTGGCATACAACTGTTTTTCTCTTAAAAGCTGAAGTACTTGCCTCAAATGATTTTCATGCTCCTCATAACTCTTTGAGTATACCAAAATATCGTCAATAAAAACTACCACAAACTTATCCAAAAAGGGTTTGAACACACGGTTCATCAAATCCATGAACACTGCTGGGCATTGGTAAGCCCAAAAGGCATCACGGTAAATTCATAGTGCCCATACCTTGTCCTAAAGGCAGTCTTAGGGATGTCCTCTGCTCTTACTCTAAGCTGATGGTATCCTGACCTTAAATCAATTTTTGAAAATACTCCTGCTCCTTGGAGTTGGTCAAACAAGTTATCGATTCTGGGTAAAGGATATTTGTTCTTGATCGTCACTTTGTTCAATTCCCGATAGTCAATGCATAACCTTAAACTTCCATCCTTCTTTCTCACAAATAACACTGGGGCTCCCCACGGCGAGGAACTGGGTCTGATAAACCCTTTGATTAAAAGGTCTTCCAACTGTATCTTTAGTTCCTTTAGATATCGGCCTAGTTCCGGGAACTAGCTCAATTTCAAAGTCAATCTCCCTCCTCGGGGGTAGCTCCGTAATTTCTTCTGGGAAGACGTCCATAAACTCCCGTACAACCGGGATTTCCTCTACCTTAGGCGGACTCTGCGATACCTCCTTTAGAGAACACAAATAACCTATACATCCATGATTCAACATTTTGCGCGCCTTTACATATGTTATGATAGGGCACGGGCTTAATTCTAGATCCCCAACGAAAAGGCACTCTTTCCCTAAGGCATTCTGTAGAACGACTATCCCCTCTCCACATTTGATTTGAGCCTGAGTCAAATTCAACCAATCCTTCCCCAAAATAATATCGAACTCCTCTAAGTCTATCTGTATAAGGTTAGCTGGGAAAATTTCTTCATTCAGAACTAGGGGCACTTTCTCGAAACAAGTCTTACAAACTATGGTTTGTCCATTGATAAACCAATTAAAAGTTCTGGCGTGAGCTAACTTTTGTAAGTCTAAATTTAATGCGACTTTAGAGGAGATAAAAGTGCGTTGCTCGAGTCAAATAATGCAATAAGGGTTGAGCATAAATGTAAATCTTGGTAATAACCATACGGACTTAGTCGCTTCTCTCTTTCCCATAGCGTAGGCACGGCCCGCTTCCTGCGTGGAGCGGTCCTTCTGTGGCGTTGGTCGTGTCGTGCGGTTCGGGCCTTCTAGGCTTCTTGGGCATTCGGCCACTTTGTGTGGTCACTCGCGCACCAAAAACAATTGTTGGTGCCTACCCGACACTGGGTGGTGGAGTGATTGGTCCTGCCGCACTTCTTACACGGCTCCCTAATAGTGGACGGGTTCGGCTGAGTCCTCGGAGCTGGGGGTGCTGGTCTCCTGACTTGATTTGCTTGTACAGGAGGCGAGGTAGGTACCCCACGTTCGTTCCACTTTCTTTTAGTGCCCGTTGGACCTCCCTGATTCAATGCCCTTAGCTCCTTCCGGACTCGCTCTACTTCTGCAGCCCTCTCATACATCTCATGCGTCGTGGCAAAATGGTGCGACGACAGTTGGCTGCGTATGTAAGGCGCTAGGCCTCCCTCGTATCGATACATCTTTAGCCCTTCAGTGGCTACATACTCCGGTGCAAACCGGGATAGCTCATGGAACTTGGACGTATACTGTAACACTGAGATGTCCCTATTAATCATTGACCAATCTAGGAATTCCTTTTCCTTCTGCCTCCGAAGAGATATGGGATAGAACTGAGCCCTAAGCTCCTTTAAAAAGTCACTCCATGTCTTTCCGGTTTCAATGTACTTCTCTCTGATAGTCCTCCACCAAATATCCGCCTCACCTTTCAAGTAGAATGTCCCTATAGTCACTTTCTTCTCCTCGGGGACTTCAATCACCTCAAAAATCTTTTCCATATCTCGTACCCAATCCTCTAAAATGACAGGGTCATAACTTCCTGAGTAGGTCGGGGGGTTTCTTTTTGCTACCCGATCAGCGTAATTTTCTTTCCTATTACCCGTTGGTACTGTGGTTGGAGTTGGTATACGCTTAAGCAATTCATGTAATAACATCCCGAAATGGTCGGGGTAGACAGGTGGGTTTTGAGGAACGGATCCTAAGGATGTCTCGGGAAGTGATACCAACCCTGGACTAGGGTGGGGTCCTTGAATTTCCAACTGGTTTCCTTCGGTCTCTGGTGCTGGTTCGCCATGGGGTGAATTCCCCGACATTTGCGACATACTACAATATCACAATAATAACAATGTTAATAGACCACTTGATTCGTAATTACCTTTTCTTTAACTTTCCTGTCCAACAATAAAGTCTATAATACACACCCCTTAAGGTTTGTAGTACTTCAACATTAATACATATTCTATATAAATCGATAACGTTTATTTGGAACCACAATAAATTTTCTCCCTGTATTCACATAAGCAGGAAAACTCCCATTCTTCCACCTGTACCCTTCAAGTTACATGATAATTTTAAAACTCACAACATTCCCATAATCATATAGTAGATCATGTCATTCCTAGCAATCTTGAGTCCTCCCTAAAGAAAAATTGGGAGATACTCCAACAATTACATCCACAAAATAATTCAGTATATACGAGTTCAACACTTGAAATAAAAGGACATACAACCATGCTTCCCAAGCCAAAATATAGGGAAGATCAAAAGAATCGCATAGTTCGACCAAATACAAGGTTCAACCTTGAACAAAAACAACTTGGTTAACTGACTATTACGGTCGACCTTACCTAAAAGAATAGGTTAGCTCCTAGCTACCTGCATAAAATCCCTAGAAGAATCTTTTCTTATGTCCTGTGTTAGACCCTTCTTGAGTCTCCATGCTCCGCCCGCTTCATCATGTCCGCAAAGCAAGTCGATCGTCTGATGGAAGACACCTCTTGCGCTTAGTCTTCCTCATTATGGGCCCGCCAGATTTCGCTTTACCCTCTCTAGGACCTCGAGGCACTATGACACCTGTGGGGGTTGCATCATCATTGTCATTCCCCTCATTCTTAGGCTCTTGGCCCAACTCACCCTTACCTTGGTCCAATTTAGGACCTTTCTCTTCCTCGGGATCCAACTTCGAAGCCACAGGCTCCTGGCGCGGAGATGGTACAATGGGGACCGGGTGTCCCGTGATCGGTGCCGCAAAATGGAGCTCCATTCCCTTTGCCGGGGATGGGTAGACAAAAGCTGTGGTGGGTGTAGGCAAGGCTAGTACCTCATGTAAAGACGGTGCCAAATCAGTGGGGTGCATTTGTAGGGCAAGTGCAGTCTGTGTGATAATAGCTTCTAAAGCTACCTGATTCCAGGCTCCCAAGTAATCAAGGCACCACGTGTGCCGGTCAAGATCCCCTCTAAGTAACAGTGGTTGGTACCTATCCTTGATCTCCCCCCATGGTTTCTCATGGGGTAACGTTGCCAGTAAACATCGTGCTCTGCAGATGTCATCTCTATACTCGGTGTTCGGGTTTACCATATTGTACATGTCGAAGGCTTCTTGCAACTTCTTTAGGTGTTCGAACACATTTTCCGTGGGGTCCATGAACATGGCAAAAGGGTTGGGTAAAGAACCGCCTATGGGATCCATCTACAGTATACAAAACAATAAAATAAAACTCCAATAAATTATCCCCTTGAAACTGGCTATAAAAAGAAACAATTAAGGTAAGGTCCGAGACTCCACCCACTAAAATTCCATGAAGAAACCAACTTTTTCCCATTTATTTTCGAGCTTGGCTCCAATTTACTTAGTTATACTTTAGACACATATCTTCCAAATTTCGTCATAATTACTTTTGAGCATTCTTTAATTCATAGAGGAAGACAACAACACTCTATATACTTTCAACTTTACTTCAATGAAATCCATAATTGAACAAAAGAATTTCTCACTAACCCATCTGTTTTCCATTTCTTATGCAACCATTAATCTACACATAACATGTCTTCTTTTACCTCTACACATATTCCTTCCTTGTCTAAAAGATAGCTCTACTTAACATCCATCATTCACTTAACTCTTCCTATCATTCAGTATGAATCCCATAAATTCCTAGGAAAAATTCGGCAGCATTTCCCCTGTAAATAGGACTATTCCCAAATTTACATCCTTATTTTTTTTCACATGCAAAATACAATTTACATCACATAATCTCAACAGAGAGCTTCATGCTCAAGCTTCCATTGCAAAAGTTCCTCTAATTAGGCCCAATTTGACACATAAGACACATATACTCTGCACCCAAACACATCTAAGTTTCAATGTTCTAATAGTTCTCTATATTCCCAAATTTTCTCCTTATAACTCCGCTCTGATACCACAACTGTAACGCCCCAAAACCTTCATCACACAATTACCCAAACATTACGGTAATCACATGATTAGCGCAGCGGATAACGGCCTGAGGCGCTACCGCCGTCCCACTAAGGACAAGGCACAACCAACCAACCAAGCACACCAACAAAGACAACCAGAACCACAACTGAACCACATTCACCGACACGTCCCCATACATAAAGGAGTTTACAAAAGCCACAATTGCTTAACTTTAACGGTACATAAACACACATAGACCCACACGCTTATAGATCCTTATATATCTCCATACACCACTATCACTTGCTTTATAAGTAACCCTGTACGACGCAAAAGTCTACCTTTCACTTTAGAGAGTAAACTACTTACGGCGTCCTTTCCTTTCTCGTGGAGCTCGGACCACCTAAAACAAAACAAGAAACAACGCAAAAGTGAGTGGAAACACTCAAGACACAAACCTCCAACATGTAAACCGTTTGAAGCGGTTTTCATGCCACTTTAAAACATTTCGAAAACGAGGAAGGGGCAAAATAACTCGTGCTAAACCAATGAAGTCTTTAAACTTTAAGAATTCTATGCGTATGCCGTGCTTTACTTTGAAAATATAACAATAATAAGACGTGGTATCCCTTACGATCGATGCCGAAGCACCTCACACACGCGCATGCCCAAACCGACCGGGAGTTTGGATTGGGTGACTGCTAGGCAGTCGACACTGGCTAACTCCAATAGGAGCCTGTAAAATAATGCTAAGATTCACTCTAGGTATTGTAGAACTACGTCTCGGGACCACTTATAAAACAATAAAATCATTAGAATGTATCTATGCAATAAAATTGTACTTGACTGTAAGCATAAGAGTTGGACAATTTGCGTACCTTTAAAATACTGTGAACTTGGTGACGGGGGAATGGCGCGGGGCGGTGTGAAACTTTGAGCTAAGACGATAAAGGTTACTAATTAGTGCAAGGGCTATGAACAAAAAGGGTCGTAATGTCCCATAGAAAGGATTTGAAATGCACATGTAAAAGAAATTTCAGGTTTTTGAGGTAAGAGTATTTTGGCTATAACCGGGGCCAGGAAACTCGGAATTTAATGAACGAGCACTTTTCGGAAAGGGAAAAATAAAATCTATAAGTTTGTCAACTGGCTCAGATGCTAAAAATGATGGGAAGAGCTCGGAAAAGGCTCTGGACAGAAACAGCGAAAACCGAAATATTTTCTTTGTGCGGTTTTGGCGTTTAAACGGAATCGATAAAATTTTATGCACTTGCTCTAAACTCATAGGAGCTTTATGGACAGGAAAAAAAATACTTGTAGAATATGTACTCTTATTCTATCAAAGAGGCTTTAAAAAAAAAAATTTGAGAG
This sequence comes from Portulaca oleracea, assembly GCA_029582165.1. Taxonomy (NCBI): domain Eukaryota; kingdom Viridiplantae; phylum Streptophyta; class Magnoliopsida; order Caryophyllales; family Portulacaceae; genus Portulaca; species Portulaca oleracea. The sequence goes on from CM055892.1 coordinate 19,810,959, forward strand.
CGATACGAATTTTATTTCCTTTAAAAACGCGAGACTTCGATAATAAAATATGATAAAATCAAATAACATAAAAGACATCGAGGTCTCTTAAAGCCAAGTCCTATGGTCCTCAATCATCAATTCCATCTTAACAACCATAATGTCACATTTAAACACTCAAAAACAACTCACAAGGTCACTATAACACTTTTGGTTCAAACTTAAAACAATATATTATACCCAGAATTTCCAGATTCGCAGCCCTTCTTCTGGGCTCTATAACTCACACTCCCGACGTTGGGTTGACGCATACCATACCATTTCGGAAAGCTTGCAAGGTCTCCTAAAACTCTTACGTTGAACACTTTTTCAAATTCAAACTCCACACAGACGAAAAAAGTGCAACAAGTCACTGCCTCCAAAATCGTATATAATTGCATGCCTTTATGGTTTTGGCTCTAACTTGAGCTATACAAGTCGGAAACCCGAAATTCAAAAGCCCGGTGTTAGCTAACACCTTAGGCTACGTTTTTACACAAGAATCTGGGCTAAAAACTAATTTTACCATCTCCTATAAAAAGTGAATTTTGGGCAGAATGCACTGGGGTGTTTGAGCTCACATGCATGCTCCATTTTCATTCAAGTTTTGTACTAATTCTTACCCAAATGAAGTCTACTCATATCACTACCATTTTCTAGAATTCCAACCTCAAAAATTATCATCCATGCTTGCATAATACACATGCACAATCATCAAATTACATGCACTTATATTCCACCACAATTTTCATGGTTTCCATCACTATTTGCACATAAAACACCCAATTAACATATTATTAGCTTAGTTACTCTTCCAAAACAGAAACTAAAGTCTAAAAACTTCATCAAATTCTTCATGCAAATCCTTAGTACATTAATCTCTCAACAATATACACCATTGGCATGAATAATCCATAAAGAGAACACTTGCAACAACCACGAAACTTAACCATTCAAAACTATACTCTAAAATTCATGTAAATGGAGAATAAAAGGGATGAAAACAACCATTTAACATTTGAAAAACATCAAAACTCAGATTATATAAAAAAATGGAGATAGGGTGTGAGATGAATACCACTTGAAAGAGGAGATAAAAATGAACAAGGAAGTGTGGAAGTGGAAGAGGAACACTTGGCCACCGGAATTCTAGCCGGAAAACTCGCCGGCGGCCGGCGAATTCGCAGGTGGTGGGCTGGGGTGGTTCTCGGCACACAGGAGGGAGAGGGAGGGCTGAGAGTTTGAGTGTGTTTTGGACAAAAATGATGACCCTATAGCTCCCCCATACCCCCTTTTATAATTACTACTCCCTCCACTTAACTTTAAAGAAATAAAAGTAATAATAATAATATCAATAGTAATACTACTAATATACTTAGTAAAAGTGTACAATAGTTCTCTTAATTAAAAAGGTAGTAAAAAAATAACTTGTAAAGTGAATTTAATTGTTACGGTAAAAACGGTAACGATCGATATTTTTATTAAAATTCACCTTGCCGTAAAAATCGAAACGGTAATCAAAACGATTTTAAAATAAACATTAGAACCTAAAATAATAATAATATGAGGTCCAAAAAATGATAAACTTTAAAAGCACTAGAAAATAATTCGATCGGTAATATTGACCGCTTAGCCATTTCCTCCGAGACCTGTCACCGTTAGTTAACTGTAAAAATTTAATAATCACATTTTAGCTAATTAAACAAATTTAATTATCCTAATTTCTGTGATTTAGGGTGGGTTGTTACATTGTAGGGATATGTCTCTCACATTTCCCTCCAAAACCCTCATTTCACCACCTATAAATACCCATCATTTCATCCTCATTTCACAAGCTAATCTCTCCATAAACCTCCATACACTCATTCTAATTCTCTCTATGCCCATACTCTTCTAATTCTCTCCTAATCACTCTCATCATCACTACATTATCATACCACCCTCTAACCATCCTCATACACATCCTTCCATCTAAGCTTCGAGCTAAGGTTGATCAAAGGATCGATATTCATCTTCATCCATTCACCATCTAGTAAGTTTAGCCTTTTATTATCATTGTATTTGATGTTATAATTCGTGCTTTAATTTTCTTACTTGTACGAGCTTTGTAAAAGAAAACATCATCTTTTATATTGCATGTTCGAGAATATAACATTGTGAAATTTATTAAACTTCTCCCCTCTCTTTTCATTTCAAGTTAGATTTTAGTAGAGTCTGTTTTCTAACAGGTGGATTCGAGAGTTCTTATAATTCACGAATTCGTAATCTTGCCCCCGAACTTAGAAATTGGGTTTAGTAGACCGAAGTTATTTTCTTTTTATTTTTGGTTTGTCGATTTCCTTAAATCGGCTGACGACTCTTTCTTCATTTTACAATTCTTTTGATTATTTAAAATAGCATGTCCTTACATTAAAATAGTTAAAAATGATTTAATACAACCTTTTTTTACTAATCCAAGGCCAACCCAAGAAGAAATGGGTACAGAAATTAACAAAAGCTATGTGGCTTTTGGTATTTTCCGCCCATTTCCTCTGGGTCGAGGAAATGCATGGCCCAACCCAGAAAACATCAAAAGCTATGCGGCTTTTGACCTTTCTGGCGGCCCATTTGTTTCCTTTTTGGCCCGAATTCGGTTATGTGCCGGTAATAAATCATTAATAATTTAATTATTTTTATGCAATTTCGAGTATTTAAATAATATAAAAGGATTTGTAAATAAATAAAGTTTCATCACCCCGAAAACGAATTTCGAAAAGTAAAAATATCCTTATTTAAGGATTAAGCAACCTTAGTCGGCTCCCGATCGTTTAAGTAGCGCATCACGGGAAGAAAGGGGTCACCCTTTCCCGGGGCCCTACAGCTACACACAAGTCTCGCTAAAAAAAAATTATTGTCATTTACATCTTTACATTCTGGTATGTATACCATTTTGGAAACAGATGTATGCCCTAATCTGTTATGTAAAATGTGTATCAAGGATTTGCTAGAGGGATGAGAAGACTTAGTTGAGTCATATGCAGTAGAGAAACAGATTTGTTGAGACTGTTTGGTGGCATCAGGGAAAATCTTGAACAACCCAGCATAAGTCACCACCTTAGCAATAATCTTTTTAGTTAAAGGGTCCTGGAAAAGGCAATGCTTAGGATAAAAATGCAAAGATAATTTATGATCATTTAAAAGCTTGAGAACAGACAAAAGATTGTATTTAAACTTAGGAATAAACAAGACTCCTTGTAACTTCAGTTGATCAGTTAGATCAACATTACCAATATGTGTGACCAATTTTAGAGAGCCATCAGGTAGAACAACCTGAATTGGTTTAGACAAGGTCTGAACATCATGTAAGATGGACAATTAAAATGTCATGTGATCACTAGCTCCTGTGTCTATGACCCAAGGATGTCCCTCTTCTTGCTAATGACAAGGCTTACTAATTATGTTACCTGCAAACTGAGTGTTATCAGCAAATTGAGCAAATGCTTTACCAACAGGTGTCTTTCCTTTGTTGATCCTTGCCACTTCTTGTGATAAGGCATGCAGAAAGTTACTGTCAAATCTTGTCAAAGAGCCAGGAGGACTATCTGCTTCATTATCTTCCAAGGGAGTGTCTTCAATCTTCTAAACATTGTCAACCAACTTCTGAGATCCCTGACCCTTTTGCTTGGTTTCACGTGGCCTGGTGTACCAATCAGGATAACCAACAAGTTGAAAGCATTGATCCCCGGTATGACCTGTCTTCTTGCAGTAGTTACAGAACCTCTTGTTCTTGTCTTTCCTGGCATCTTTGTTATTTTTGTTATTCTTGGCCAAGACGGCTGAAGGAGCACCATTATTCTCTTGATTCTTCTTGACAAAAGCTACAAATTCATTCATATGTCCAATTCCTGTAGTGATTTATTTCTGCTTCTCAATTCTTTGAATGAGATTGTAGGCTTTATTGACAGTAGGCAGAGGTTCTAACATCTAAATTTGGCCCCTCATGTTGTCATATCGATCATTGAAGTGTAACAAAAATTGCATTAATTTCTTCTTTTGATCAATATCATGAGCATGCTTTATAGATGGACAAGCTTTATCACAGGTACACACGAGAAATTCTGAAATGTCAACTAATTCATCCCACAACCTTTTTAATTTTGTGAAATATACAACCACTGAATCATCATTTTGATAGAGCTCATTAATCTCTTTTTCGAGGTGAAACATCAAAGGGCCATTGGATTTCCCAAAGCGTTCAGTCAGGTCCTCCCAAGGATTTTGAGCAAAGTCAACATATATGAAGGCATAAGATAAGTCAGATGTCATAGAGTTTAGCAGCCAACTTACAACCATTGAATCACATTTAATCCACTGTTGATATGTTGATGAGCCTTCTACATGTTTTGCACACTTGCCATATATGAATCCAATCGTGACCTTGATCTTAAGAGCCATCTTGACACCTTTGCTCCATTTCTGGAAGTTTGTTCCATTTAACTTCAGGTTGGTAAGGGGAACTCCAGGATGGTCAGATGGGTGCAAGAATAAGGGATCATTATTGTATTCTTCATGGACTTGTACTGTTGTTTATGTAATTTCATATGAGGATGCCATGAACCTCAAGGACTAGCAGACTTTGATCAATGATCAAGGATTGCTTTAAGGAGAAAACCAGATCTAGCTTGAAGGCTCTGATACCATGTAAAACAGAAAGAAGAGAGAAGAGAAAAACTGAGAGTTTATTGTATTTCATTCATGCATTGATACAACATAACATACCTCTATTTATACTAATGAAAGAATAAGAAAAAGAATACTAACAAAATCTTGAAATCTTGAAAGAGGATTTAACAACCTATGACAGCTAAGCTAATCATCGTAGGACATCTAACACCACCTCACATAGCTTCACAAAATTACATTTTTCTGTGTGTTTATCCAATTATATTAGAAAATTTACTCAATTTATAAACTAAAGATACTACTAACTCACATACTACAACCAAATTTCACCATGAATATAGATTACTCAATGAAATTAAGTTATCACCTAGCCGCATGCTAAAGACAATAGAGGCTTCAACAACTTCAAATTCACAAATTAAAATAGAACCTTGTGAAAAAGGATATGGAGGCTTCAAACATGCCCTATAATGAAAGTTTTGGTGTGGGAATGGGTTCTAATGCCCCAGTCTGCAATGTACAATTCAGCTAAAAATGTTGGTGAAATCGATACCAGATGTAGTGTTTTATGGGAAAGGGAGGGTTCATCCTTTAAAGAAACTTTGTGGGAAGGCAACGACTTGTTAGCTCTATACTGCTTAGCCGGTGTTACTAATATGTTTAAGTTGGGTCATTTCGTGCCACTAGTTTAGAAAGTTTGGAACAAAAGGAATATAACCTTGTTTGAAGAAAAACCCCAACAACTTAAGGTGTGGAGCCTGAGGCTCGCCATAAGGTTATGTCTTATCAAGAAGTTTAAGCTAAAGAGGTTGTCACTATATATGAGGTGCATATTGCGTGTGGAACTTTGATGGGGACGGGTTGGTGAGGTGAACCATACCGACCAACTCATGATTGTGGAGCGACTTTAATACTATTTGTAATGTCTTAATCCCTAATGAGTCACTGACATTGTTGATAGCAGCTTCAAGGAGATTTCACAAATCACAGTCCATGAGTTACCAACAAATCAGGTTTCTAAAAGAAAGGTGAACATTGATGATATAAATAGTTATTTCAATTATTTTAAAATATACATTGACTATATGTTCGGGGTGTTATGAGGACGGAGTGAAAAACTATACATGTGTTAGTAAAACTTTAAAAACTTTAACTTATATCAACATGTACAATTATTTATGAGAAATTGGATTCTAATAATACGAACTTTTGGCCATATAATACTTAATAATACGAGCTTTTGATTTGGTGATTAATAATACGAACTTTGACCCCCTGTTGCCTCGAACAGTACGCCACCGAGTTAAGTTTAACTTAACTCAGTGGCGGGATGACGTGACGGCAGAGACATGTCCCACTCAGCTTTATTTTGTCCATATCAGCCTCTTTCTCTCTCTTCTCTCTCTCTCTATCTCTCTCCTCTCTTTCTCTCTCTTCGTCTTCGTCATTCCCATCAACCTTTCTCCCTCCTCCTCCTCCTCCTTCTTCTTCTTCTTCTTCTTCTTCTTCTTCTTCTTCTTCTTATATAGGGTTGCAACGTACATTTCAGTCATTAATCTAAATGATCGAAAACTCAATAAGATGATTCACTCCAGCTTACCATATACCCCCTCTTCATCCAATTTAATTGGCATTTAGTTTAATCTTTTGGAGATTACAAATAAAACTAAAGACAACAACAAATTTGGTTTTCAAAGGCCAAAATCAGTCTCACCCAAACAGCAAGGAAGAAGTGCAACAGACAACAACAATCCGAAACAACCAATAGCAGTGGAGCCAAGCACAACACAGCAAAGACTTCCAGCGAAAATTACGACCAATGGGGAGGACAGCGAAGAGGGGGAAAACGTAGAAGTGGCAATCGACCCTCTCTGTTGAAGATTTGAAGGCTGAAGCTTTGAAGATGAAGAATCATAATTTTTGCAATTTAGGGTTAGGGTTTGCGAAATTGTAGATAGTCAATTGTATATAGGAGTGAATTGTATGTCGATAGTCAATTCAATTTGGGGCTTTTCATGATTGAAAATATGTTCCTAGGTCAACTAAATTTTGTGGTTTTAATGGGGATTCTGTTGGTGGGTCTTTGATATTTAGGGTTTTGTTCATGAAATTGGGGCTGGATCCGGGGTTTTCCTTGATTTTAGCAAGTGGGTATCGAGCAATTTTTGGGTTTGATTGGTGAATTACTTGGATTTTGTGTTGAAATTCTGTTGTATGATTCTAAAATTGGTTTGTTGTTTGATTGGTCTCTATTCTGGGGCAGTGTATATGAATATGGTTATTGTGTGGTATGATTGTCTTGTATAGAGTAGATATCAATCTCCACAACCATTATGGGTTAATGGTGATGAGAGAAGGAAGAAGAAGAAGAAGAAGAAGAAGAAGAAGAAGAAGAAGGTGGAGGAGGAGGAGGGAGAATGGTTTCTGGGAATGACGAAGACTCGAAGAGGAAGAGAGAGAAAGAGAGGAGAGAGGAAGAGAGAGAGAGAGAGAGAGAGCAAGAGAGGAGAGAGAAAGAGGCTGATGTGGACAAAATAAAGCTGACTGGGACATGTCTCTGCCGCCACGTCATCCCGCCACCGAGTTAAATTAAACTTAACTCTGTGGCGTACTATTCGGGGCAACAGGGGGTCAAAGTTTGTATTATTAATCACCAAATCAAAAGTTCGTATTATTAAGTCTTATATGGCCAAAAATTCGTATTATTAGAATCCAATTTCTCATTATTGTATGAAAATACTATCATTATATTAGATCTACGACGAAAATATTATCATTAAAATATAATGTTGAATTTTTTGATAAAATATAATGTGAGAAACTGATAGTTGGCTACAAAAAATGAAGACCGTGAAATACAAGTGTCAGAAAAATAGGAAGGATGAAATATTTATCTAATAGAATAGGATAACGTCAATATAATAATTTATTAAAAATATAAAAGTACTAAAATAGTGGACTGAAAAATTAATTATGGTTATTAGTGAGAATAGGGAACATTAATGTAGCTTTACAAACATTGAAGAAGTAAAGAACTATTGAAAATCTACATAGCACATTAGCACAAAACGTAACGATAAGGTAGTCAAAATATCAGAGCATAATAGCGTTGGACAGCGGGCATCATAATGTAATTAAACCTTTCAAAATTTCGTCAGTTTCGCACCAAAAGAGAAATAGAAAAAGTAGTTTTCCACATGAGGAAAGTTGGTAATTAACTAAACGGGCCTGTTGGCCCATATCATGAATACCTCTCCATGGGCCATTTGTAAACTGCAGCCCATTTTGGTAGCCTTGGAGAATGCCTTGAGAAGTAAATCCACATAGGGCCTCAAGGAATGACGCATGAAGTAAACGGATCATAAAGTTCTAAGTAAGATGTGAAGTTTTAATTTGTTAGAAATATTAAATTTCATTTGTCTTTTACATTTTTGTTTTGTATTATGATCTAATATCATAAAAGATGGGTATATTATGATCCACTACTACAAAAAAAACAGGTATATTACGATCAAATATCACAAACAATGGGTACATTACGATTCAAAAATCCTTTGAAAAAATACATTAGTTATAAAAAGCAGTCACTTACCGACAATAGAGACGAGTCCATCCAATCCAAAACAACGAAGGAGACATTTCAAATAGACGCCTAATAATTCAGTTTCTTAGTCACTTATCGGCGACGAAGATAGGATCTAGATATATGCAAACTTTCCCTATGCACGAGAATGTGGTAATTGATGCATTATCGTGTATGGGTTAGGGCTGTTCATCGGTTCAAAATCGAACCGGGCCGAACCGAATAAACCGAAAACCGATTAAGGGGTAAAATCCAAACCAAAAACCGAACCGAATAAACCGGTTCGGCGTCGGTTCTCGGTTTATCCGGTTCAAAACCGAATAATGCACACATTCATACGGGACTTTCACTGGAAAGAGTCGAACCGAATAAACCGAAAACCGAATAAGGGCTAAAGTGCAAACCGAAAACCGAACCGAATAAAAATCGGTCCGGTTTGAATCGGTTCGAACCGGTTCAGTTCTCGGTTTATTCGGTTCAAAACCGAATAATGCACACCCCTAGTATGGGTGGAGACTGCTTACATCTAAATCCCCTTAGACCTATCATTAACGGGACTACACTAGGACTTTTTGTTGTTGTTATGTAATCGATTACACGTCTGTAAAATTCATAAATAAGTGAAAAGTTAAAATTTTAATAACTTTTGAAAAGTATTAAAAAAACGATACATTTAAATAAAATAGTAATTTTTAAATAGAAAATAAATGTAAATATTAAATAAATTTAGATAAATTCTAATAAATTTCAATAAATACTATATCTGTCCCAAAATATTTGTCCTTTACCTAAATTCTTTGTCCCAAAATATTTGTCCTTTATCTAAATTCTTTGTTCTAAAATATTTATCTCATTTATTCTAACAATTATAATTACTTTTCTACCCCTTAATTAATAAGTTCATTTTTTACTTTTATATTTTTAACAACTATTATCTTCAATTATAATAGAGGTATTTTGGATAAGTTACAAAGTTTTCACCTCAATTTTCAATATATATTGATTTTTTCAAATTAGGTAGACGGAGATAGTAATTATCCAATCTCAATTTTACCATTTTACCGCCCTAAAATTGAGAAAGCATAAGCATATTTATTTTTAACACTACGGGGACGAAGATGGGTCCGTCCAATCCAAAACAACGAAAGAGACATTTCGAATAGAGGCGCCCCAACCCAATAATTCAATTTCTCTCATTCGCTTTCTATAATCTTCTTCCTTTTCATTTGCCCCTTTCTCTCTCATCGATTTCCACTGCTCAAACCCTAGCTTCCATGGCGTCCGAAGTTTCCAGATCTCCTGCCTCCGCCGATTCCTACATCGGCAGTCTCATCAGCTTGACCTCCAAGTCCGAAATACGATACGAAGGCGTCCTCTTCAACATCAACACCGAAGAAGCCAGCATCGGTCTTCGGAACGGTATTCTTCTCCTCTTTCTTCTTTCTTTGTGTTTAGGTTTTTGTTTGGAGTCGTTTCGGGATGGAATCGGTGGTTATGAGAGAGATTGGTGTTGTTAAAGATTATGGAATTCGCTTTAGGTGTTTGAAACTTTTCGGATCGAGTTTTGCGGTTCTTGAAATAGTACGTGTTTGCGAATGATCTTGATTTAGTGAAAATGAAGTTAAGTTTCAGCGTGCTTGCGTTGCGCTCGGCGGGATTCTGCTCATCTTGTTGTTCGTTGTGTTGTTAGATTCTCTTTAGGTTTTCGTTGTGTTGTCAGATTCTCTTTAGGTTTTCGTTTGGGGTCGTTTGCGAATAATCTTGATTTAGTGAAAATGAAGCTATTTCGAAATGGAATTGGTGGTTACAGAAATCGGTCATGGAATTCGGTTCAGGGGTTTGAAACTGCTCGGTCACATTTTTGGCGGCATTGGATCGAGTTTTGTGGATCGAGTTTTGTGGTTCTTGAAATAGTGCTTGTTTGTGAATAATCTTGATTTAGTGAAAATGAATTTATTTCGAGATGGAATCGGTGGTTATTAGGGAAATTGGTGTTGTTAAAGATTATGGAATTTGCTTTAGGTGTTTGAAACTGTTTGGTTACTTTTTTGGTGGCATTGGATCGAGTTTTGTGGTTCTTGAAATAGTACATGTTTGCGAATTATCTTGATTTAGTGAAAGTGAAGTTAAGTTTCAGCACGCTTGCCCTTGGCGGTATTCTCCTTGTCATATTGCCAGGTTCTTTAGGTTTTTGTTTGGAGTGGTTTCGAGATGGAATCGGCGGTAATTGGGGAAATTGGCGTTGTTAAAGATTATAGAATTCGCCTTAGGGGTTTGAAACTGCTCGGTCGCGTTTTTGGCCGCAATGGCTCGAGTTTTGTTGTTCTTGAAATAGCACATGTTTGCGAATAATCTTAATTTAGCAAAAATGAGTTATTTCGAAATGGAATCTGTGGTTATTAGGGAAATTGGTGTTATTAAATATTATGGAATTTCTTTAGGGGTTTGAAACTGCTTGGTCACATTTTTGGCGGCATTGGATTGGGTTTGTTGTTCTTGTTATAGTACATTCTAGCGAATAATGTTGATTTAGTGAAAATGAAGTTAAGTTTTAGCGTGCTTGTCCTTGTGATCAAGAGATGATTGAACAACATGATTTATCAAGTTGCTCGGTTGTTGTTTGGGGTGAGATGCTATTTCTCTTGAAGCTGGAATACAAGCCTTATGTTTCTGCAGATTTTACAAGGCGGGGTTGTTCAACCGTTGCTGTTAACACTACTTAGGATGTTAGGAGTAATATGGAGCTGAAATCCATGTAGAAAATAATGCTTGTATGCTTGTTTGAAGGCAAGAATAAGCTGTCCTTGCTGATGGATAGATGACAATATCCCATTGATTTTGTTTTCCCTAGGCCAGATACAGGGATGCTTCTTTTGTGTTATGTTATATCTCGCAAATCCCAATAGCTTACAACTTATTGATTTTCTGCGGTTGTGTTAAGAACAGCAATGAAAAGGTTGAGATTTGAATTGCATTGTGCATGGTCTGCAACGGAGAGCATAACTTCTCTAATTGCAGCACTTGACAGAATATTTCATTTGAATTGCATCAGGGAATGGGATGGAGATCATCATTCAGATTAGTAATTTAGTATTGCTACACATGAGAACAATATAGGCTAAACAAAAGGTCTCTCTCCTCAGTTGCTTGAGCCTTTTTTTTTTTTTGGGGCGGTGATATGTGTCTAAATCTCTGCAATTTGGAATTCAGATTGTAGTTTTGTTCTTAGATCTCCCTAGGCGGCATCAGTGGGGCTCTCAGTGGGTGTTGTTGGAGTTTGTTAAGTTCTAGAAGACTGGAAATGGGAATGTACGCAGATCTGAATGTGTGAAATGAAAGTTTGTATATTGGAGAACGAGGAAGCACTGAAGCAGTAGTTTTTTTTAATCCATGACAGCTGTTTTCTGGGGAAGTTTGCTGGAAAATATGGCTGACGTATTTTTTGCAATTTCTTAAACCTGAATTAGCTCCGTCATGGATGAGTATATGGTTAATGTAAACTGTTGTTCTCGGAAGAGAGTCAGTTCTATTGTCTGCCCATCTTACTGCATCTTCTCTTGGATAGAAACTTAGAAAATTGATATGAGTATGGCTGTATCTGTAGACCCCCTGTCCAAATTTTATTTTCTCATCATGTAACAAAGGGGTGATGGTCATACACTTGTATGAATGTTTATTTTGCAGTTCGATCTTTTGGAACTGAGGGCCGCAGAAAGGATGGTGCACAAGTCCCTGCCAGTGATAAAGTTTATGAATATATAGTATTTAGAGGAAGTGACATTAAGGTAAACTGAACTTTCATAGGGTCATTGATGGTTCAGGAAACAAGTTCTTCAATGTGGTTGTTAGTTTGATGAATCAAGTTTTTGCTGCATGAAGAATTGGTGTTGTCTTAGCCCTTGTGTTTGTCCATTCACTGTTGTTTAGCTGCCTCCTTATGTTTTATTTGTTTTCGTTATTTTTGTTAGAATGATTTCATATCAACACGTGTCATGTGAATCTAATTTGCTGCAAGTTCTACAACATCGTGTCAGAGTTTTGGCTTTTCTGCATGTTATATATCTCTTGAAGGGTCTGAAACTTTTGCTGAAGAAAGAAAATGATGGCTGTTTTTTGTTTACAAATAATAGAAGTGGTACACATGGGACGGCTTGATTTTTTATCTGCACTCCTCAGCCTTGATGTTTGACAAAAGATTATTGGTTTATGGGTTTGGTAAATAAGTGAGGCTCTGCTTGACATTGATCTAGTCTGTTGTTCGGTGAACATAGGATGTCATGGATGTGATATCGTTTAAATAAAGTGCATCTCATTTTTCCTCAGAGATTCGGGTATTAATTCTTGATTTCCCCCTTTTTATTATGTACAGGATTTGCAGGTCAAATCCTCCCCACCTGTGCAGACTACACCACCTGTTCACAATGATCCAGCAATCATTCAGGTAATTTAGGAAATACAATGTTTTGTTTGAATGTCTGTGCCAAATCTCATTTATCCATTGCTGTCAAGGGGATTAGTGCTGGCCATCTCCTAAAGAACATGTTTGATTGTTGTATGTTTATTTCTCTCATTTTTGTGCTTTTATGTATTTTTTGGGAATTTTTTCAACTTTTAAAAAAATTCTTTGTATGTGTCCGTATAAATTAAATTTAAAATTAAATGTTTTTGCCTGTTGCTTGTTATTTGCATGATTTGTCATTTCTTTCAAGGCGAGTGGTGCTGCACTGCTGCCCATCTTCTACTAGCACCTTTGATTGGAGTGTACATTTACATTTTTTTTGAAAATCCTTTCATCCCTATCAATTGTTAATGCTCTATCTTTGTTCGGGTCCTTGCTATCTGTTTGCTTTCTTGTTATTGGTCTGATGATGGCTGAACAAGCATTTGTCATTTCTGGCCCATAGCCTTTTCCTTTTGGATGGCAATAGCTGAAACCATTTGCTCAACGTTTATGTGCTGTACAGGGTTTGATATCTGTGGTTTCTTCTTGATTTCTGTTATTGGTTAACCTAAAGCAATTGTATTTTGCTAAGAAGCACGGAATCGGACACGGGACACGGATACGACACGACACGGACACACAATTTTTGAAAAATGAAGGACACGACATGTTGTCCAACACGTACCTTAATTTTAAATAGTACTTCAAAAAATATCAAAATCTATTTTAAAAATGTTTGTTAATGAATATATTTTCTTTAATAGTTTATGAATCGTAAAACTATGTATATAAAACATAAAATCTTATAAAATAATGGAAGATGGACAAAGTTATGTGAAAGAGGAACAAATGTACGTGTAAGATGGTAAGGCAATCGGAAAAAATAATGATGTATTGAAAAAAAGGAGATCATAGTTGAGGATGTCTATGGATGTGGCTAGCGGAAAATGTGATGTCCAACAATGATTCGGAAGTGTCCTAAGGTTGGGATACGCGTGTCCGCCATGAGTCCTCCAAGTGTCGGATGTTTATTTTGGTAATTATTTAGAGGACACGTTTTTTCGCATGTCCGACACGTATCCGAGGAGTATCCGAGAGTGTCGGTGTCGGATACGTATCTGACACGGACACGTGAGGCTAATAGAAGTGTCCGTGCTTCATAGGTATTTTGTTTTAAAATCTATATGTCGTTAACATTGCCCATCCAGAGGACTTTGAACCTGGTACAATCTTTGTCATTGATTCTGATCTTGCATTAACAAAAATAGTAATGAGTAACCGAACCGCCACTTATTGTCTGTGGCTAAGGAAACATCTAGTCGTTAATAAACTAATACTAAGTCCATGATATCTCTCTAATGGTTAAGTGCTTTTATTGAAACACAATGTTTTACTTTTAGCCGAGTTAATGACTAAATATACGAAATTTGTTTGTTCTTTTTTTGGCTTCAGTCCCATTATGCTGCTCCAGCTACAGCACCAAGTGTGCCTGTTGCTTCTGCTTCTGCTCCTGCTCCTGCTCCTGGATCTCTGTCAGATTTGAGCACCCAAGCACAGGCCGGAGTACCTAGGTCCAATTTTCAGACTAGCATTCCCTTGTATACATCAGGAGGGGGTTTGGCTTCATGGAGTGGGTCAACTCCGTCTGCCACAAATGCAAGTAGCGTTCCAATGCACTGGCAAGGATATTACGGTCCGACAGGCACTCTTCAGTCACAGCCACAGTCTTTGCTTCGACCCAGTCAAGGTTTATCAATGCCACCATCCATGCAGTCACCATTATTGCAGCAACCAGCTCAGTTCGCCTCTGCAAACTCATCTTTGCCTGCTGGTGCTCCCAATGTATCAGCTACCCAGTCAGTTGACTTCCCCCCTTCACTGCTGCAGCCAATTGTTGGCAGCAATGTAAGTATGCAGTCAAATGTACTTCCGGCACAGTCTTCGGCGCCGGCTCAAACTGTACCGACTGTATCCCAAAGCGCTATCCCGTCTGTGTCACCTGCATTGCCGAATGTCTTGGATACCACAGTTTCATCTTTGGTTCCTAACCAGGCAAAACCTGTATCTAGTCCTCCACTACCCTTGAACAGTGTATCTGAGCAATTTTCTGCTGTTGGTGGGACCTCTAGTTCTCCCGCACTAGTGACTCCAGGTCAATTTTTACAGCCTGGATCCACTGTCTCCCAGGCTCCGCAAGCATTACAGAAGGATGTTGAAGTGGTTCAGGCATCAGCATCACAGCCACCAGCTAAGGTGGTAGCAACAGCATCCGCAGAAGCGCAAGCGCCACTTTTGCCTCTTCCATCACCCTCAAATGCAAAGGTATTATTACTTCTTCATTTGTAGCGTCTTAGCTTTTTCTTGCTGTCACTATCGGCTCTCATAATTATCAGCTGCTGTAATTTTCTTGTATTTGCTTTTCTCTTTCACTAATTATGCAGATTAGCTCTGGTTGACCCTTGAATTCCTCCACAGTTGTCCAAATTAATCTGTTTAAGTAGCATGCATCTTGTGACGTTCGTTGTCTCTTTTACCCTCAGGTCAGTGGAGGTGCCTCGCAAAACTATGGCAATCGGGTTGGTCGTGACAGAGGCAGGGGAAGTGAGGTAATGAGTGATCGGGTACCTTTTTTCATGCTTTGAAAGATCTTGTTCAACTGAATAGTTTCTTTTTTGGTTGTACATAACTTTGTATGGTGCTAGTTATTAGTTCTTTTGATCCTATTATTAATACGGAACCATTTATCTATAAAGTAAAGATCTTGTTTAACTGGACTGCAAGATCACACATAATCATGACTGCATGTTTGCTTCTCATCGTCAAAGGAGAAAGTTGTGAACCCTGGGGTTCGTGATGTTTGCCTTAAGCTTAGTGCTTCACTGCAATATGTATGTCTAGCAATTGATTTACTTCAAGATAAATCAATTTTAGTTATTAGAGGCCAAAAGGGTTAACATAGGTTGGTATTTGGTAATTCGTAATTATTATAGTTTTTTCTATTTGTCTTTTAATGTGTAACCACTGGCCTACTAATTGGTGTTGCTGCCTTGATTGCAAAATGTGCACGTGTTTCATGTTTCATGTTTCAAAATGCATGTTAGTGGAAGCCACTTTGATGATTTAATTTTGGTTGAATATTTTTTCCCCTCCCCTTTTGGGTGTATGTAGAACATTTTCCTTTTATCTCCCTAATATTGGGTGCTGCTGATGCTGCAGCTTGCACGTTCTGTAGCCAACTTTACGGAAGACTTTGATTTTGAGGCAATGAATGAGAAGTTCAAGAAGGATGAAGTATGGGGACATCTGGGTAAAAATAAGGCCAGAGTTGACGATGGGCTAGATTCACAAGATGAAGATGACGTTGATGCGGTAGGATGATGGCTTTTTTTTATTACATTACTTTTTTTTAGCCTTTCTCATCTTTTGATGACTTGTGCAACATTTGTTGTGGCAGCCTGTTTATAAGAAGGATGACTTTTTCGATACCTTATCCTGCACTGCTCTTGATCGCAACGCTTTCAATGGAAGGCCCCGTTATTCTGAACAGAGAAGGCTAGATACTGAGGTACTTATGACAATGCTTTGTTAGCAATTGTGAATTGAATATGTCGTAACTTATATTCATCCGTGGTCCACTTTTACAGTAAACACTGAAAAATTGTAACCGTGTGGTTGCTTCAATTGTTTAGTGTAAATGTTAAATGGAACATCAGGCCTTTCATATTTGCATGCTTGCGCTTCCTGCTAGGATCATTTCTAGCAGGAAGTTATAGAAGACCAAATTACGCATCTCCTTCGGAGTTGTTAAAATTCTAGTACACAGCTTATTAAGCATTGTAGAAGACCAAAACCAAGTCTCCGAAATCGCGCCCAAGCTAGGTATGGAGGGTGCGGTTGAGAAAGACTGGTTCCAATTGACTCAAGATTAAGCACTTGTCTCCTTCGGACTTGTTTAATTCATGGCCTGCTGAATACATATTCTTTATCAATGATTGGTGCAGACATTCGGCGATTTCCCAAGGAACCGGGGATACCGAGGCGGCCGTGGCGGCCGGTCACGCGGTGGCTACTATGGAAGAGGCTATGGCTATGGAAGGGGTCGGGGCCACAACGTATACCGCCCCATTTAGTCCCTTGCTTTTACTGCTATGTCCGAGTGAGATTTGGGTAACTCTTACTTACCCAAGGGTAAAGAAGTCTATGGCCCGGCAACTCAACTCTTATGTAGGTTAGATCAGTAACTGTGTATGGTATATTCGCGCAACTCTTACCCAGATTAGTTACTGTGTATGGTCTTGGTACTTTGATGATATCGGATTATCGGTATTATCTCTACTTTGACAGGAGAGCGAGTAATTAGGGTTTTAGCTGGTTAATTTTGGGTACGGTTGCAAGAGGGATTTAGCACCTGCAGAGTTTGGAATAAGGTGGTTCTGTTGAGTGCTGTGCTGTGATAAGAGACCCTGTCAAGATGTTTTTGTGCTGTCTGTATCGAAGGTTTTACCGTGTATTTTGAAGGTAGATGTTGGGGTAGAGTTTAATAGCTTAATGTTGAAGAACATACTTTGTATGGCATGATTTGTTGGTATTTCTACTCTTATGAGTTCATGGGTATTGTTTCAGTTTAACCTGAATTTGATTTTGAATAGACTTTTGGAGTTGTGATTTTATGCACTGCATTATTATAATTGCTGCAATAATGAATAATGATCATATGGAGTGTGGACTCCAAGATGAATGCATAAGTAAAGGGCTTGCATTGCATTACTTGTTTGGTCTTTGAGGAACAATCTCGGAGGATTTACTATCTTAGCTTAAGTCTTTCTTCTTGAAGATTTGTAGCATTTTCCCAACATTGGTTAAGATAGCCAATATAATCTCAAGTTTTGAAGATTTTCAAAAAAAAAAAATCAAAATCATGAGTAATAGTGTTCTGTTTTGAGAGTTGTCAGTATTTTTCAAAATCTTTTCAAAATATGTCAAAACCGTGCATAATATTTATCAACTAAATAGTTTCAGATCTACGAGGGTCTGCAACAAAACTTACATAAATGCGAGGAAAAGAGCCCATGCTTAATAGCAAACCAAACCATTAACCATACTCTCATGGTGAGAACATTTATTGAAATACTCCCTCGACTCTTTTTTAATGTCAAATAAACTAACTTTACAAAACAAATGCATCTTGGAAATAGAGTGAAAAAATTATGTATGGATAAATGTACCCCTCATTGAGGGAAAAGATGAATAAAGGAGAATTTTAAAAGGTAAAATAAAAATTTGATTCATTAATTAAGGGTAATATAGGTATTTTAATAATTGGAAATGTAAATTTGACAAATAAAAAGGGATAGTAATTTAGGCGCTGTTCTTTTTTGCGGTTGGCAAATTGTGGTGTCACAACCTACCGCAGTTTGTCACAACCCACCACAAAATAGCATTCTACCACAATTTACCACAACCCACCACAAATTAATTTTTCACAATTACCAATACAATATTTATATATATACAAAAAACCTACCACAACATACCAATAATCCGCCATAATTACACCACAACCCGCCACAATTTCACCACACCATACTACGCCATACCGCAGAATACCGCATAAAAGAACAGGGAAAATTGGCACTCATTAAGGGACGGAGGTAGTACCACATCTGTCCAGAAATGTTTGTACTTTGACTAAATTTTGATAAATTAAAATGAAAAATTACCATCATTGTAATTTTTAATAAATTATCTTTTTATGGTGTAATTGATATTTTAACTCATTATAATTTGTGAATAATTTAATGATAAAATTTAGTTAAATGATAAATATTTTGAGACGGAGGCAATAACTATCAATATATCTACTACCAAATTATCCAACAAACCTCGAGTCTATAAAGTAAGAAAGTTAGAAAATTGGAACTTACAATCGATAATATTTGTAACTAAATATCTTTCACAATAAAACTTGCAATAAGAGCAACAAAGAGAACTCACACTTAACAGTTAACCAAACCATTAACTCGACTGTCACAGTAAGAACATTTATTGAAACTTACGGCCAACCATTATGACTGATTATAGCTTCTAATAATAATAATTGAAAAATGTTCTTAATTAAGATTTTAACAGTAATAGAGGGCTAAGTCAAACTTGAAATTTACTCAAATCCAATTTTTTTAATTTAAAAATTGAATTTAATTTAAAAACCCTTTACGTTAGTGATTAGAACATGCATAACAATCTATCTGGACTTTGGTTGTGGAAGTCAAAGGATTCAGGAGAGTGATTTAGATCCTGAATTTTGATTATGCAAAAACCTCTTACCCAGTTCATCTCTCATTGTTATTCATCAATCCCCCCAAATTAATCGCCTTTTTGATCAATAAATCAATCCATTTCTCCTCATCGAAACCTCCATTAAAACCCCTGCAGATAAACCCTAGTTTTCCGATCAGAAAATGGAGGTTCCTGTAGTAAAATTTCCATTATACATGTTGATCAGGTTGATAGGGTTCACAGTCGCTGCTCTCCTTATGATCTTGACCTTCCATTACAGAGGCGGCATCGGACTCAGTAGCGGAGCTCTTCTCTTCAATGTAATTATCCCCTTTTCTCGCCCTTAATGTGTAATTAATCCGTTTGAATTAGCTAAATTGACTGATTTAGAATTGTTTTTTGGAGTTTTGCATGTGGATAATCGTCCTGATGTTGCTAGGGTTTATGTTTTTGGGCGGATTTGCTTTGATTATGTGTGTATTATGCATAGTTTTTCTAGATTAGATATGCAGAGATGCTATGACTTGGTTTACAATGGTGTTGGTCCATTTGGAAGAGATCTAGGACTACCATCAATGGTATGTATTAGAGATGGCAAAATTTTGTCCCATCCGAAAAACCGGAATTGTAGGACACGGAAAAAACCGGGTCCGGACATAGATATTTCATCTGAATTTTTATATTGACCGAATATTCGGGCATAATTTTTTTCTTTTTTCTGTTGTCCGAACCCGAATTCAGCCCGGTCTGAATTGTCCGATTCAGTTTGACCCAAATAAAATCCGGGTCTGGACATGAATTTATCGTCCGAATTTTGAATTTGACCGACCCGAATTTTTGCCCGCGCTAGTATGTATAGCAATGTATCAGGTTGTGTGTCCATTGAGATTCAAAGGGTTGTGTTTATCTTGGTTTCTTGATGCTTATGGTGATTTTGCTCTATCTAATTTGCAATCATTTGCATATCTTTGCCCAATTTGTGTCACTGATCTTGAATATACTCAATCAAGAAGATTCGGGTCTGAGTGTTTACCCCATTGTAATCTGGGTGGTTTGTTTAGAGCAAAGTTGTTAGAATTGTGATTCTAACTCGGATCCATGGGGTAGTTAGGATCGGAATTAACCCACATAGGATCGTGGATCAGAATGTAGATAGCAGAATCACATTGCGGATTTTGGATCATGAAATCGTAGGATTGTAGATAAAGATCGGGATTTTAGTAACTATGGCTTAGACATGCTCAATTAATTTGATCCATATATTAGGCATACATAATTTTGTAAGAAGTGCACTTACCTTATTGAAGTGCTCTTGTTTTGTGCATTGTATCAGTGATTGGGTTGTTCTTCCTAAGCTTGTTCTGATTATAATTTGCGGACCATGAAGGATCAAATAGTGAGTAGTCTTTGAGTCAGTTATTGTCCCTTTATTCATTGGCATCATAGATTTTGGTTCATCATAGATTGTTTCATCATGCAGTACTTGACTTGACTTGCGAGAGAGTATGAGACAATGTTAGTTTGATGGGTAGTTTCTACTTTCTATAGTTTGTACGGATCTGCTCTGTTAGGTGTCAATAGAGTTTACTTAAGTATTATTAAAATGTCTCGTTAAACCTCCTCTACTTCTTTTCCATGGAGTAGTAGCTATTTAAGGATTTTTGATTCTTGGGTCAATTGGAACCGGCCTCTCTAAATTGCAAAATTTAGGGGTAAGGTTGTTGCATCCGACCCTTTGTACCTCGCCTGGGCAAGATTTCGGAGTTTTGCTTTTGGTTTTGGCTTTGGTTTACTTATTCCATCAGGGATAACTGATAGCTTCTCTCCTTTCAGGTTCATCCGCTTTTGTCAGTCATTGGACTAGTACTCTTACATGGAGAAGGTAATAATCTCTTGCCTTTTCGTTCTGGCATATGTAAGTTGTTAAACTTGTATTTTTACGTGAAGTCAGTCAATTCATATCATTCTAAAGCAAAAGGAAATAAGGTTTAACATGATGATGTTGAGAGAGCACTACCTGAACTTTCTTGTCTGTTACTTCTTAGCATGATATAAACCTATTTGATCTTTGTCTTCCTTTGAAATGTTGTTCTGCTGAATTTGTGTAGAGTTTCATTAGGACCTTGTTTTCAATGTTGACAGCTTGAGCAGTGAACATAAATTAGGACCTAATTTGTTCTGAATACCATGATGGATCCATCTGTTGGGTGTGGCAATGTATTTAGCTTGAACTTGTCTTACTATTTACCCTATCTCATATGAGCTGAATTTATGTCTTTCCTAACATATGACATAAAATGCTTCTTTATGCAGCATTGTTAGCATTCAAAACATTGGGCGGAACCAAAATGTTCAAAAAGTTGACCCACCTCAGTTTGCAGTTCCTCAATCTTTGCTTGGGTCTTATCGGGTTATGTGCTGTTTGGAAGGTTCATGTTGACCAGGGCAGTGACAACTTCTACAGCTTGCATTCATGGCTTGGTCTTGCTTGCCTCATTCTTTTCACCGCCCAGGTCTTTACTCTTACCCCCCTCTCATTATGCTCTTAGGTCAAATCGAAGGGTTTGTTCGATTTGTTTTTGTCTCATTTTTTCAAATTTAGACAAATCAATACATGGATCTGAATTTTGGGGGAAAAAAACCAGATAAATGTGGATGAGTGAAGATTATGTGACGTTTTTACTTCTTTTTTACGCCCTCCGCCCCATATTGAGTGTCACCTTGATCTATGCACCAATCAAACTTTATAAACCATAAATTTCTCAACATAAACAATGTTTATACGAAAGTACTATCAATATATTCGTAACAAAAAACATACTATCATAAGAGTATAGTGTTGTAATTTTTTGATACAACATGCTATAAGAAATTCTCAGTCAGAGAGGGACATTAGAGATCGTATAGCATTTCTCAAGCGACAGTTAATATAGAGTGGAGGAGGTAGAAGTTGGTACTTAGAACTCACCCTCCTCCCCGAAACACCCTGTCTAGGTTTTCTATTGAAAGCCACAATGAAAAGACAACAACTATCTTAACCCGTTCTTTTGATGGTGCAGTGGGGTGCTGGGTTTGTGACATTTTGGTACCCGGGCGGGGCAAAGAAAAGCAGAGAGTTTTTGCTCCCATGGCACGTATTCTTTGGTGTGTATATCTACGCGCTCTCCATTGTTGCCACTGTCACCGGCATCCTAAAGAGGGCGACAACCCTGCAAACTAAGCAAATCATAACGCGTTACTCCACCGAGGCCTTGCTGCTTAACATCACGGGCATCTTGATAATGGCGCTTGGCGGCCTCGTTGTTCTTGCTCTCGTTACCCGGAATTACAGTCTGAGATTTGATTCTTCTCAGAAAAGCAGGCTTACCGACTATTAAATGAGTATTGCTGAAAGAATTGTTTGTAGAGGGCTTCATTCTATGACAGTGACATACAGACAGACAGACAGACACAGAATGACAGAAATTTGTAGGTTGATCACATTTTTGTGTGGAATGTGGATCTTCTTGTTATGCTTTGAGGATCATTTTCAGCAAATTTCAGAAACAGGCAAAAACCGTAGATAATTTCCTTCAGTTTTGTGCATTTACAGGGCAGCCGGGTGCACAAAAAGGGTCTGCTTCCATGAAGCGAACCCGTGATCTCATGATCACATGATTCACATTGCAACAAGTTAACCGTTGCGCCAAAGCCTCCCTTTAGTTTTGTGGATTTACAGCAATTTCAAAAAGTTGGTTAGAACCATGGATAACATTCTATGGAAGCGGGAAATACTTTCGTTGTTAGTTGTTACATCATCATTAGAAAAAAAAACTAGCATCATACATGTAATTTCCTCAGCCAAATATTTTCAAATTTGCTAGGTTTACACAAGATGAGGACAAAACTTGCATGGAAAGCAAGAAAGAAAATTCACAGTAAACAATAAACTATACCAATAACCAAACTCAAAACACAATGGAGATATATATTGAAATAATTATCAATACATCTACTATCAAACTAGTCAATAATTATAACTAATGATAGTTCCTAACAAAAATTGAAAAAGGTAATTTAAGTTACATTAGGATTAGGAGTCGAAAATTCTAGTATGAGAACATTGTACGTGAACTTATCGTGAGATGGACCTCTTATAGGATGTCATTTTTAATATTTTACTATATAATCAATAAATAATATTACAATAGCTTTTTAGTATGAATGTAACTAAAAATTTATCAAGATACTACTTTTATAAAAGTCACCTCAAACAAAAACAAGTAGATGGTCACCCATATATTAATAAAACTTCAGCATAAAATTATGTGTCTCAAGATAAATTAATAGTGGACGGTCTCATGTAGAATAGAGGCTTAACTGCTTAAGCCTAACTGAAAATCCACTTTTTTTATTAAAAAATTAATTTAATTTCAAGACCATTTACGTTAGTAATTAGAATATGCATGACAATCTCTCTGAACTACGGTTGTGGAAGTCAAAGTATTCAGGAGTGATTTAGACCCACAATTGATTCCAAAGTCTAAACATGCAAAAACCTCCTACCCAGTTCATCTCTCATTGCAATTCATCAATCCCCCCAAATTAATCATCAATCAATCTATTTTCCCCCATCGAAACCTCAATTCAAACCCCTGCAGATAAACCCTAGTTTTCCGATCACAAAATGGAGGTTCCTGCAGTAGAATTTCCGCTACATACTTTGATCAGGTTGATCGGATTCACAGTCGCTGGACTCCTTATAATCTTGACTTTCCATTACAGGGGCGGCATCGGACTCAGTGGAGCTCTTCTTTTCAACGTATGATGAATCCATTTCAATGAGCTTAATTGACTGATTTAGAATTGATTTTTGGAAGTTTTGCATGTGGATTTGTTATTGTAGAAACGCATTTTTTCAATGTTTAGCTGGCTGGTTGATTGTTTATGTGTTGATTATGCATGGTTTTTCTAGATTAGATAGGCAGAGATGCTATGATTTGTTTAACAATGGTTTGCCCTAGTGATATGATTGCCTGTTAATTAAAACAATGTATCAGATTGTGTTCATCTTGGTTTCGCGATGCTTGTGGTGATTTCTCTATCTATTTTGCAAGCAATTTGCATGTCTGCCCAATTATGTAACTGTTCTTGAATGTTCAACAAGGTTCAGATCTTAGGGTTTACCTTAACCCATTGTGATCTGGGTGGTTTGCTTAGACATGCTGAGTTAATTTGATCTAGGCGAAACACAGGGAAATCTATGGATAATCTATGTATTAGGCATTAATGATTGTGTAAAAAGTTCACTTACCTTATCAAAGCGCTCTCGTTTTGTACCATAGTTACCAGGAACGCTATCCGGGTCGTTGGTCCTGGAATGCGGGACGCTAATTTTTACACAAATTTAGTCTAGTTTGACCTCAGAATGTTTGTTCCAGGAACGTAGGCGTATGTAGCGTTCCCGGTAACTATGTTTGGTACATTGTTATCAGTGATTGGGTTGTTCTTGCTACGTTTAAGGATCTTTTGATAGCAGGGCAAGTCGCATGTTGTTTAGAGTGAACTAGTGAAGCTTGTTCTGATTATGATTTGCGGACCATGAAGGATCAAATATTGACTAGCCTTTGAGTGAGTTATTCCGTGGAGTAGTAGGGCAAGTCCCATGTTGCTTAGATTGCTTCACCATGGAGTACTTGACTGGATGAGAGTATGAGACAATGTTAGTTCGATGGATACTTTCTATAGCTTGTATGAATGTGCACTATTGGGTGTCTATAGAGTTTACTAAAGTATTACTAAAATGTTTCATTAAACCTCGTCTGCATTTTTTTTTTCCGGTGGACTAGTAGGTAATGAGTGATTTCTAAATCTTGGGTCAATTAGAACCAGTCTCTCTAAATTGCAAAATTTAGATTTAAGACTGCTACACCCGACCCCTCCATACCTTGCATGCGTGAGATTTCTGAGCATTGATTTCAGTTTTGGTTTACTCATACCATCAGGGATAACTTGTAGCTCTCCTCCTTTCAGGTTCATCCACTTTTGTCAGTCATTGGACTAGTACTATTACATGGAGAAGGTAATAGTCTCTTGCATTTTCATTCTGGCATATGTTTAAACTTGATTTCTATCTGGAGTCCATAAATTTGTATCATTCTAAAGCAAAAGGAATAAACTTTAACTCGATGATGTTAAGAGAGCACTACGTGAAGTTGGCTTTCTTATCTGTTACTTCTTAGCATGATATAAACTGTTTGGTCTTTTGTCTTCCTTTGAATTGTTGTTCTCCTGAATTCGTGTAGATGTGAGTTTCATTAGGACTTGTGTTCAATGTTTACGCTCTTGCAACGAGGAGAAATTAAGACCTAATTTGTTCTGGATACCATCAGAACTTCATTTGTGCTGGGTGTGGCAATGTATTTAGCTTGAACTCATCTTCTCTGTTTCCTTTTGCTATCTCTCATGCTTGTGGAGTTTCCATTCTTCGCATGAACACTTACCGTTTACCCTATCTCATATGAGCTGAATTTATGCCTCTGAACATGTGAAACGTGGTTCTTTATGCAGCATTGTTAGCATACAAAACATTGGGCGGAACCAAAAACTTCAAGAAGTTGGCCCACCTCAGTTTGCAGCTCTTCAATCTATGCTTGGGTCTTGTTGGGTTATGGGCTGTTTGGAAGGTACACGTCGACAAGGGAAGTGACAACTTCTACAGCTTGCATTCATGGCTTGGTCTTGCTTGCCTTATTCTTTTCACCGCCCAGGTCTTACTCTTACCCCCTCTCATTTTTGTTTACTCATCGCAACTCTAAAAAGACTATGGGGTTTTTTGGCGAACAACTTTTTGGCCTCAAAAAGTTCATTTTGACTATTTGCAGTGTTTGGTAAATAACTTTTCATACTAATTTTCTGAGCCCAAAAAGCTCATCTTTATAAAAGCTATTTGGAGTAGTTTCTTGGGGTAACTTCTCACAAACAACTAGCTTTACCAAACACTTTAGCGGCAAATAGTTAAGTCAAACAGCTAATTCAAACAGTTAACAACTAAATAGCTAAGAGCCAGTTGCCAAACAAACAATATACTTCCACAACTGCTGAGAAAGTAATTTATGGGTCATTTTTTCAGCTTGCTTTATAGTGGACTTGACTAAAATGTCTCTTTAATCTTTACTTCCTTTCTATGTACCCGTTGGTAACTTAGGCTGTGTTCGGCAGTAGCGTTTGGGGTAACGTTTAGCATCTTGACCAAGTCAAAACTCTAATTGCATAAATATTAGCGTTCGATAAGCTAGCGTTTTTAGGAGCATTTAGCGTTTTGTGAAACGCTAATAAGGCCCTGTTCGGCAAAAATAGTGGATTCAGTAGCGGATAGCTGTTTGGATAGCGTATAGCTGTTGGTGCAGCGGATAACTGTTGTATATTAGCGGATAGCGGATAGCTGTATAAGTAGTTGATGATAGACAATGTGTTCGTTAAAATTAGTGGTTGGATCAGCTGATACAATATAAATTGACCAAAATGGACATTATTGTTATTATTATTATTATTATTATTATTATTATTATTATTAACAAAAAAAAAAACTTTTGCAAATCTTACATATTATCAACACCATTCTATCATCTAATACACCGGGTACAGGGAGAAATCATAAACAATGAGCTTTTGAATCATCAGAACATTGTGAGACTACACAAGCATGGCAAATCCAAGTTATTTATTTTTTCATCAATGAATTAATTAAATTAGTTTAGTGAGTCTCCATACTAGAACATGCAGAACTATTTCCAGATCGTCCACTGAAATAAACTCCCAGATGCTTGTTCGTTGAGGATTATTCCACCGATTTGAATAAGAACAGAAAAATTGATGCCCAGTAACTTTATCCAGAAACATCAAATTCACATGGTGTTTCATCCACCTCTTGACACAGAAATAAAAATTCAACACTCACAGTACTCAAAAAACAGAACTAACAGTATCAAAAGGGAACAGAGTAGATGAATTGCATACACCATAATTCATTCAACCCATATTTTAAATTTGTTCCCCACACATAACAACAATCAAAAGAACTTATCATTGAAGAAATCTACACTAAATTGAAGGTATGAACCTAGAAATTCTCAAAGAAATTCACTAATACCCCTTTAAGCTGCTTTTAATGTTCAATGGCTTTTTGGGAATTTGGAGGCTGGAGGAGAACTCAGGAGGCCAGAAGACAGAGAAAGGAAATTAGGGGGTTTATCATGCTTTTATATTAATGGCAAGGGAAGTAAAATTGAACAATTTCAAATGTCATTTTGGGAATAAAAGTTCTTAAACGCTACTCAGTCCTCTAGACGTTACTGATGGTAACGTCTCAAAAAATTCAGTATAAACGCTATATGCCAGTTGCAAACGCTGATTCACCGAACATTTAAAATATGATAAGATAGCGTATTACCTAGTCAAAATGTTAAAAGTTACTACAAATGTTGTTGCCGAACAGAGCCTAAAGTTAACGTTTAGCGTTTGGAGTAGCGTTTCATATTTTTCGGTCAAAAAATACCCTTTGTAAATTTTATCTTTGGAAATTATTGATACCCTTTTATGTCAATTCCCATTAATCTGTTAATTGAACCGCTAAATTTACCGAACACAATTCTTATTTGAACAGTCATCCTCTATCCGCTACTTAAACCGCTATCCGCTGCTTAAACCGCTATCTGCTACATAAACCGCTATCCCCTATCTAAAACACTAATTTTGCCAAACAGGGCCTTCATACTTGCCCTCCTCCCCCGAAACACCCTGCCTTGGGTGACCGTGACCTGTCAATTCGGGCAGTGACTCATGTTTGATACGGTTCAGGTTTTTTCGGGTTTCGGGTTTCGGGTTTGGAAATCGCGTGCAAAACCCTAAACTTCTGGGTGGGTTTAGGTTGATTTTCAGTTTGGGTCAATTTTTGCTATGTGGGAGTGATATGAACTTGGTTTTCAATTCGGTTTTTGGCTGGTGCATGCAGTGGGCTGCTGGGTTTGTGACATTTTGGTACCCGGGTGGGGCGAAGAGTAGCAGGGAGTTTTTGCTCCCATGGCATGTATTCTTCGGAGTGTATATCTACGCGCTCTCCATCGTTGCCACTGTCACGGGTATCCTAAAGAGGGCGACATCCCTGCAAAATAAGCAGATCATAACACATTACTCCACCGAAGCCCTACTGCTCAACACCACAGGCATCTTGATAATGGCGCTAGGGGGCCTCGTTGTTCTTGCTCTCGTTACCCGGAATTACAGAGTCTGAGATCGATTCTTCACAGAACTGCAGGCTTACTGACTAATGAATGAGTAGTGCTGAAAGAATTGTTTGTAGAAGGGCTTCATTCTCTGGCAGCAGTATACATACATACAGACAGACAGACACAGAATGGCAGAAATTTGTAGGTTCTTCTGATCACATATTTTGTGGTTTCTTGTTAAGTTCTGCTTTGATCATATGTGTAAAAGAGAAAATATTCATTAAATGAGTTGCAATGTATGAGAGGGTTCAGTTGCAGATTTAACTTAACTTCAAGATTTTGGAACAAGCTACAATTTTCTCAATCTACAGACTGTTGATTTATTATTTTGCTTGCATAACAGATTTTGAGAAGTTAGTAACATAGCAAAAAAAAAGAAAAAAAAAGCAAGTTTTCATGAATGTGTATAGATAAATCACAGTGTGATAGATTATTATATATCTTAAAACATTAATAGTAAAAAGTTTTAGTTTTAAACTTATCTATACATAGTACATAACAGATTAAAATCAGACCACTTGAAACAGATGGTGTGTGTTTAGGTAATTTCTACCAACACATGCAATTTATGCAAATAAAGCATGGCACATTGGGGGAAAAAAAAAACAAGGGACGGCATAAAGACCCCGAATGTTTTTTTAATGCTAGTTGATAATACACCAAATTCTCTTTTGATAGTAATGTAACGTACTTCGAGTATAGTGTACAAAACAATTTCGGGTGACTGATTGTTGGTGGTCATATGTGGCAAATTGAATAGATGAGTTGGTAAAAAAAAAAGTATTTTTCTAATGACGGTAATTTCATATAGCAACTCATTGTAATTTGTGAATAATTAACGGTCAAAATTTAGTTAAAGTGTCAATTAATTTGGGAGGGAGGGAGTATTAATTTAATCAATATTTTAATTTTTTTGGCCAATTCATCCACCTAGTCCGGCCACAGTCAAAATCGTTTTAGATGTATTATTGTCCAACATATCTAAAGTATAACATATTATTGTTTAAAAAAATTTGGTGCATTATTATCGATACCCAAAATACATTAATTAAGATCCCATTTTTTTACAAACAATTTGTTCTTTTTATCAACAACCCCATAAACAACTGACAAACCTTAATTATAGACCTTACAACTCCACCACAATCCGTGTGCCAACCCCACATTCCACATCCACCGTCCATATCCACAAATCCACGGTCACAAATCACCCAAACCCCCTCACACAGATCCCCAACATTTCCCCCCCTCAAAATCCACCCGCCCAAACTCAAAACTCAAAACTCCCGCCCCATCCAAAATTCCCACCTTCCCCATCAAACCCACCTCTATAAAACCAACCCCCACCTCATAATCTCCTCCAAACTCACTCAATCTCTCACAATTTTTCTGGGTTGCACCTCAATTTTTCTGCAACTACAATGTCTGGCCGTGGTAAGGGAGGAAAGGGTCTTGGCAAGGGCGGAGCAAAGCGTCACAGAAAAGTGTTGCGCGACAATATTCAGGGCATCACTAAGCCTGCGATCCGAAGATTGGCTCGTCGTGGTGGAGTCAAGAGGATCAGTGGGTTGATCTACGAGGAGACTCGCGGGGTTCTGAAGATCTTCCTCGAGAATGTGATTCGTGATGCGGTGACTTACACTGAGCATGCGAGGAGGAAGACTGTGACCGCCATGGATGTGGTTTATGCTCTCAAGAGACAGGGCAGGACTCTGTATGGGTTTGGTGGTTAGGGTTTCTGGGTTGGTGTAAAGATCTGTTGTGGTGTTCTGGGTTTTGAGTGTTTTGTTGTTTTGTAGCTGTTGGTGATTGACTGATGAATGAAAGAATGAATGAATGAATGAATATGAGCTTTTGTTTAGTTTTGATGGATTGATGCATTCTCTCTTTTGGTTTGTTGTTTAATTTTGGTGGGTTTCGGGTTTTAGTATTGAATTTGGTGTTTGGATGGCGAGATTTGGGAGATACATTTGCACAACAACTGTTTGTGAAAATGTCCCTGAGAGAATATTGCTGCAAGAATAGGGTTTGCAAGGGTTACAAATGGCCAAATGGGATAGTAATGTGCGTTGAATTCAGTCAATGAATGATTAATATTGATAATTATTTTGTCCAAACTCTGCATTTTGCACACCAAATGTTTAATCTTGATTTGTTTTGTTTTCTAGCAGTGAATATGGTGAGTTTGGTGATGTGGATATGGGGTTCTGCATTTGCACATCACCTGTTTGTGAAATTGTCCCTGAGTAAGAATTGGATTCTCACTTTGTTTAATATGTCTAATTTTGAAAGAAGGGTTACAAATGACTGAAATGAGATAGTAATGTGAGTTGAACTCGCTGACCAAATGGCATACCGCATATCTCAAGAGGCAGGGCAGGTCACTTTATGGGTTCAGTGGTTAGGGTTTTTGGTTGGGTTTTGTGGTTGGTTTCTGGGATGGTGACTTGATGTAACTATTGAGTTCTGGATTTTGATTGTTTTCTTGTTATGTAATTGGTGTCTAATTAATGAATGAACACCAACTTTTGTTTAGTTTCAACTTTTAACGGTATTGATGCATTCCCCTTTTGCAACATTGGGTGTTTGACAATCAACTTTTAATTGTTTTGTAAGCTCTTTGAGTTTTCGTTGTATTTTTTATTTTTTTTTTGGGAAGGGGATGGGGACAACATTGTTGAGATAGTTACCCGTTCTTTTGACAGTTGAAGAAGGGGGTGACGTTATTGAATCATTCAAAAAATTACACATGTCGTGCAAAGTTGGATCATTTACTAACCACCGACACCATCTCACAAAATTCTGTTGATTTAATCAATTCGAAATAATCATTTTTTTAAGTCGAACCCATTGGACCCCAATTTTAGGGTACAACCCAATGGTCCTGTAGCGGACAAGGCATGGGAATGTTAATGGCTCAAAGATGGGTCCCACTTCTAACCACAACATTTTCTGAATTGGTAAGGGAGAGATGACATGTCGCCCCTAGAATTTAAACCCTAGATGCCTGGGGATAGGAGGTGGATCTCTTGCCACTTAAAGAGTGTAAAATTCATGGGTAATAAACAGTTGAGTAAAAGTTAAATTTTGATAATTTTTGGTAACTTTTGGTAAATTTTGGTAACTTTTAGCAAATTTACACTAATATATCAAAATTATTTTTTTTGGTTTTTAAACTTTGGTAATTTTTAGCAATTTTTGGTAAATTTAAGCAAAAGATGATAAATTTTAGTAAAATAAAGTTACCAATGAATTTGATAGGCCCTCAGGCAAGAGGTGATTGACAATCAAAATAGCCAATGCATTGTTTGAAAAACAACTTTTTAAGTTAACGGTTTGTCTTAGAAAGTTCTTTGGATAGGCTTTTAACTGTTTGACATAATCACACTATAATCCTCATATTTTCACAAAAATTAAAGGAACAATTGGACGAAATTGGAAGGAACCAAAAAAAGTAAAAAACAACAAATTGGAAGAAACTAGTAAATTTTGGAAGGATTTAGAAAAAACTAGTAAAGGGTGGAAGGAACTAGAAAGAGCTGAGATTTAATAATTATAACCTAAGGAAGCATTTGGTTGATCTAGTTTTCGGGGAAAGTTGGTCAACTTTCCTATATTTGGGTAGAAAATTAGGAGGGAAAATATTTACGGTGGGGTCTAATAGTTTCCCATCTCAAGGGGAGGGGGGGGGGGGGGGCTAGTTTCCCATATGGGGGTTGGGAAACTATTTCACCAAGGGGAAGGGAGACAATTTTTGTGTATAAACTTTCAAAACTACCCCCACAAGCCCTATTAAGGGTGTGTTTGGTAAGAACTCCAGTGAAAATTTTCCTGGGGAAAGTTTCACATGGGAAGTTTTTCATGGGAAAAATTTTCTTTGGAAACTATACTTTACAATGTTTGGTGTACAATTTAAAATCCTAGGAAAATTTTTATAATATTTGGTTCAAATTGTAACTTTCTTAGGAAAAATTTACTAGAATGACCAAATTACCCTTATTTATTTATTAGAGAGTTTGTGAAATTAGGGGTTGTTTTGGAAATTCACTTACCACTAGATGTAATTCACAGTCCGGGAAATATTTCCCCAACCGCCCTGATGTAAATCAGCCCACCCCAAGTTCCCCAAGCCCAATAAAGGAGGCCCACTGGAAACACAAGGATATAGATAGGGTCCTTCATGAAGAAAATCCATCCAGCCCAGGCCCAACAAAGAAGATTCAGTTCAATTACATGGAGATAAAGAGGGCCAAGGAAGAAGGATACAAGGTGGAGGCCCAAAGGCCGACCCATATGGAATGCTCTTTGTTCCTAGAGGATGTCCAAACATCTTAGAGGGTCCAAGTCCACGCAATCTCGTCCAAAAGGAAGTCCAAGTACACATCCAAGGCCCAAGTTCCAAGCCCAAAATGAATTTCACAGTTTTGATAATTTCAGTTTGAATTTCACAGTTTTGGCCTTTTAGATGTAAACTTCACATTTTTAGCATTTAGTTGTTATTTGTGAGTTTTATATTGTATTTTTATTATTTCTAGTCATGTAAGATGCCAAGTAATATCTATAAACTTGGGCATCAAGTCATAGGAGTCTAGATTAGTCTAGAATGTTCTAGAGTGTTCTAGAAGGTGTGATAGGCATGTGATATAGTTAGATTAGGCGCCAAGTTGTTATTCCTAGATAAGGTTGACTTATTTTGTAACTAATCCATCTTGGTTTAGGAAAGCCAATTCCTAATAGGATTAATATTGTTATAACTAACTCCCCTTAGGATAAGGAATCCTAATCCAAGGAGGATAAGGTTAGTTAGGCGTCTAGGAGAAGGAATCCTTGGCTTGCAAGTCAAGTTAAGATTCCCAGTGTGATTAGGACTAGTCTAGTATAAATAGCTTAGGCTTGTAATCGTTTTGAACAATCAGTCTTTAGCCATGAATACAAACAAACTTTTAGCTTACCCCTTGGGTGTTTCGTGAGAACCTCGTTGATCTCTTCTATTGTATCTTACTTGTGGCAAATCAAGTGGTGAGGAAGAGCTTGATCCCTAAACTTAGAAAGTGTTTTTGTAACTAGGTTGAAGGTCAAGTAGCCCTAAGGTTTCTTCTTGTGATGTTTATGTATCAAGATAGATCCCTTGAACTATCCTGATTACTTTTTATTTTTCTATCCATTTAGTTAGATAAAACAAACCCTAAGGCAATCAACTCTCATTCTCTCTCCTCCCCAACGTCCTCTCTCTCCCTCTCAACTAATTCCCTACTTTCAAGCAATTCTCTTTCTCTCTCTCAAAGGCCTCACGCCAAAATCCTCTCCCTCTCTCTCACGTCACTCTCTCCCAAATCTCCCTTCTATACTCTTCCACAAAAGACCTCACGTTACAAATAGCCTTCCAAGATCCTGTCTTTTCACATGATATTTACTCCCAAACCCTCATATTCACGAGAAGCATCCCATATTCAGATTGGTTGCACGTCTCTCATTGATGTGTAATTGAACAAGATCTAATCTTTGGTCCCATTATACATCACCCCCTCCTGAAAATTTTTCCTGAATGTTGAGAAGAAATAGTGGCCCCCTTGAAAATTTTCCCATGGTCAATGTGCTACCAAACATTGGGAAAAATGGTCAATTTTGAGAAATTGACCAATTTCCCCAGAGTTCTTTGCCAACCAAACACATCCTAAATAAATTAATAAATAAGAGTAGTTTTTGACGTTTGATGTAAACCTTTCCAGGAAACATACAAGTTTAACCAAACAATATAAAAAAATTTTCCTATAAACTTTCTCATGATTTCAAATGTAAATTAACCAAACACAGTGAAATATTCTATTTCATGAAAAACTTTCCTAGATAAAATTTTCTTAGGAAAAACTTTCATGGAAAACATTTTCCTAGGTAAGAACCAAACGCACTATAAAAGAATAGACCATTAATTAGTTGTTGATAGCTTACTAATATCGTTTGATACTATTGTCTACGTGGGAGCGTCTCGTATTCGTCGGAAGACTACATTGGACACGACATGCTTGCGATAATTATCACTTTAGAATAAAAAATTACAAAGCGTGAACTTTCTATCCAATCAACGTCTGTTGAAGGTAATTGGAGGGAAGAAGCTCTACATCTGAATATCCAGATCGTGTTCAAACATATTTTCGGCTTTTCACTAACAGTTTGATTCTTTTTTCTTTTTTTTCCCCGAGAATTATACAATAATAACAACAAACTTGCAAGATAAACACATTTAAACACAATTTGGGGATTTAGATATAGACAATCTTTCCCCATGAATTGAAATCCATGGAGAGGCTGATTCCTTTCACACTAATAAGGTCCCGTTCTTTTATACGGTAGATTGCTGTGCGGTACCTGATCCATAATTCCTAGGGGTCCATCACATCGAAGATAATAACAATGGAGGGGCCGAGCTCACTTTTCCCAAACCGAATTTGGTCACTTTTTGGGTCTCAAATTGGCTGTTTAGAAAAGCTACGAAGAAGCTAAGAAGTCGCGAGGGAACAAAGCCAAGCCAAGAGAAGCAAATTGAAGAATATCATGTTTTTGGGCAAAATGGGACAACAAGAAAAGACATATCTTCACTGTTTTGGTCATAACTCCTTCAATACAACTCCGATGGACTTCAAATTTTGGGAGCTTAAAGTAGACACCGAGTGCTTTCCATCGATAAATTATGGGTCTAAAACGGAGTTCGAATGAAGAAGTTATGCTAGTTTGAAGTCGGCAGAAAAACTGCCCAGATCGTCACGCCCGCTACCCCTGTCGTCACGCCCGTGATGACCCTGCAGCAGTGAAATAAAATTGCCGAAGCTTGTAACGCCCGTGACGACCGGCGTAACGCCCGTAACGAGCCTGTCCGGAATCAAACTTTCGTCGTTTCTTCCCCCTTCCTATATATACCCCAATGTTATATTTTTGTAGGAACTTTTGATGAAGCTTTTAGATTTAGATTCAAAATTCCTCTCACTTGGAGAGTTTGTAATTGTGGGTTTTCAAACCGTTATCAATGAAAGCTAATCCTTTGGGTGGAAATTGCTTGGTGATTTCTCTTCTTGGTGAGTGGGTGTTCTTCCTCCACTCTTTGTGAGATTTCTTGGGTGTTTCAAGACTCTTTGCTTGTGGAAGGTCCTCGTGCAAGTGATTGAACATCTTAGTTCAATTGGGTGAGTGATTACTCTTTACAATTGTTTATATCCCTTTTAATTCTTGTTGTGTTTGTTGTTCATCTCCAAAATCCCAAAACCCTAAAAATTAATGATAGTTTTATGAGTTCTAAATTGGGGTTTTTTCAAACCCTAAGTAGTTAGCGGATCTTGGCCTCCCATAATTATCCATTCGAAGGACCTCCGGGTTTCCCGGATCAGTACCACACCATACCGCAACTTTTTAATTTCTACCACACTTCACCACACTACACCACAATCATTACCAATATATTATATATCTCTTCACTTTTCTCCTCTACTTTCACATTTTCTCTCATCACCCACCCCACTTATCATAATTCTCACCACAATTCACCATAATTTACTACAATTCACCACACTTTTTCAAATTTCATTGCATTGGACCGCACCATTACCACACCACAACCAACCGTATAAAAGAAAGAGGCTAAGAATATTATACCTTAGTAGAAAATCATGGAAGCTAGGATGATTATTAACTCAATTATGGGTCTATCACCTTTGTGGTGTTAAACTTCTTGTATTGTCTACCATTAGACATTTAGACCTCTCTGAACTTTTTACTTGAATAATATTTTAAGAGCATCTACAATGGTGAGTTTCAATTCGACTCACTGCTGAAGTGGCATGAAATGAGAATGGAATGAGGTCGTATACGACATTTCAGTGGTGAGAATGAGACTCGTCTCATGAGAATCTCGCCGTCAGTCTCGCGAGACGAGTTTGAAAGCGAGTTTAAGATAATAATATTTTAATCATAATTTTTTCTCTCTCCTCCTCCACCTCATTTTTTATCAGTATAACTAAATTAATTATATTATTAAGTAGGACCCACTTACTTTTTTAATTAATATGAATCAAACTCATACTCACCATTGAAAAACAAGCTAAATAAAGGATTAAATTTTGACTCTCTTGATAGGGGTCTACAGTTTACACGCCATTCAATTAGCCAAACTCAAGCTTACCATTACAAGTGCTTTAATAAAGGATGTACCAACGATCTTTATGTGATATATTAGCTAGAGTGAATCCCTCCTGCAATGTCAGTATTTATTATTATTATAACATTTAGGAATTATATAATAATATAAGAAACATTTAGGTGTTATATATGAGATGGTTGAGTCTCTTGACCTATACCTAGTTTACGTTACCCTATGAGGCCATGATCATATTCATACCAGACTATATAAAATATAATATTATGAATATATAGAGTAGAACAAGCATTTACGTACGTACTACTTACGCACTAGAAATTATTGAATATTGGAATCAACTGACACTTTCAATTCAATATTTTATATTCATTTTCTCTCACCCTATTTTATGGAAATTTACATTTACATTTAGATATTGATATGCAAAATGACAAATTTCTTAATTTAAGACGGTTAGTAACTATTGTATTATATCTAAATCATTCATAATATTAATGTAAGTATATTTAAATCATTATAAATGTATGTTTCATTACTTTAAAGGTTATTACAACTTATAAAAAATATAAAAATATTTATTTATTTATTTATATTTTTCATAAATATAAAACTATACATAAAATAGGGATGGAAATGAGTCAAACCAAGCCAAGCCCGAGCCTATAGGGCTCGAGGCTTGACTTGTTACTGCTTGGGTGAGCCTAAGCTTACCTTGCGACTTGCCGAGCTTGATTACCTTCGACTTAGGCTTGTGGCTTGACTTGTGACTTGGTCCATACGACAAATAATAATCATTTACATTTTAGTAGTAAATAATTTGCAAAATAAATTTAACTTTACGGTAAAGGCAGAATGATGTGTAATGCTTTGATTTGGTTGTACGTAGTGTCATGCAACGCTAATATCCTAATACAATATTACGTTATATGTTGTCCTTTCTAGGATTTTTAATGTTTTTTACTACTTATATAATTAACCTCTTTGATTATATATATATATATAGGATAATTGGATTCTAATAATCCCTAGCTACTTTCATCAATTAGACAACAATGGTGGACCGTACTTTCACTTTGTATTCTGATGGTCCGAAAAAAAAAATTGGATTGTAGTGGTACCAAATCCACCTCCACATTCTTCTTATTTTTTTTTCATTCCTACACTATATTGTTTTTGTTTTTTTCGTTCCTGCCCCTAGAAAGTTAATGAATTGTAGTTTCTAAAACATTTTTTAAATTATTTTTTTGAGACTCTGAATAATTATTATGATTTTTTTAAAAATAATAAAAGTGAAAAAATCGTATTAAAATGAAAAAAATTGGGAGAAACGCTGTAAATTCATTAAAAATCACTATAAAGTGTTATACTAAGTTTTGAATCAAATGCAACACAAAATCTATGATTCTCTCAAAAATATCCCACTACAATCCAATTTTATTTTTTTGGACCACCAGAATACAAAGTGAAAGTACGGTCCACCATTGTCCAATTGGTGAAAGTAGAGATTATTAGAATCCAATTCCTACTTTTGCAAATTGGATGACAATAATCCATACTTTCAATTTGTATTCTGGTGGTCCAAAAAAAAAAAATTGTATTGTAGTGGGACACAATCGAGAGTATACCCTAAATATCAAAGATTTTGTGTTGCATTTGATTCAAAACTTTGTATAACACTTTACCACGATGAATTTACAACATTTCTCCCAATTTTTTTCAAATTTTTCAAATTTTTATGATTTTTTCAATTTTATTCTTTTTAAAAAATCATAATAATTGCTCGGAATCTCAAAAAATAATTTTAAAAAATGTTTTAGTAACTATACTTCATTACCTATCTGGGGGCAGGAACGAAAAAAACAAAAACAATATGGGGTAGGCATAAAAAAATAAAAAGAATGTGGTGATGGATTTAGTACCACTATAATACATTTTTTTGTTTTTAGACCATCAAAATACAAATTTAAAGTAGGTATTATTGCCATCCAATTTACAAAAGTAGGGATTATTAGAATCCAATTTCCCTATATATATATATATATATATATATATATATATATATATATATATATATATATATATATATATATATATATATATATATATATATATATATATATATATAAGTCAACATAAAAATGTCAATGAATTGTAATATTAGAATACACATACACAAGCTTATTAGGCTTGCCAAGCCTAACAAATTGAGCTACTCATGGCTCGAAGTGGGTTGTCCAATTCACGAGCTCGACCCCGAGCCAAGCCAAGCTGATCTCGAGTCGAGCAACACGAGCTTCCCGCCGAGTCAGCTAAAATGTCAATGGTCTACTATGATTGATAAAATTAGGCTATTATTTATATTAGCATAAAATGTGTATTTTCTATTATCATTGATAAAATTAGGCTGTTATTTATATTTTGACCTAGCTAATAATTATTATACTCTTATAGTTGATAAATATATATAATTATTAGAGAAAATATTATTAAAAGTTAAAAAATGTAAAATATAGACAATTTAAAATGTTTATTAACCATCTTGAGTCAAGATGTATCTAACTGTCCCATTGATATTACCATTTACCCACCTATTTATTACTTTTCATATTTCTTCAAGCAATCAAATTTCGTACACTCTCACCTTACCCCCTCCATTCCCCATCTTTAAGTTATCCTTAGTTTTTCTACATTTGAATTTCCAGAGATTTTCTCTCAAAAACTCTCTCTCTCTCTCTCTCTCTCTCTCTCTCTCTCTCTCTCTCTCTCTCTCTCTCTCTGAAGTGACTACAGAGTTTGCAGGAGGAAGAATTTGTTCATATGAATTGAAGTGGTAACTCCATTTTTTCCCTCTCAGTAAGTTTTATATATGTCAATGGTCTGGAATTTAATGTTTTCTTGAGATTTGAATTCACTGTTTATTTTATCATATGCTAAAGATTACAGTAACTTTTCACATGTACAGTGGCTCAAGTTAGGTTACTATTGATCACTATATATATATGTTCCCTATTAATTACGAGGAATTCATTAAGTTTTGCAACATTAATAAACTGCAATTGATGAACTTTCTGTTAGCATTAGAGATATATTAGTGAGTTTAATTGATCATTTCATTGGGTTAGGTTGCTAAGTTATTGTGAAAATTAATTAGGATAATTAATTATGACAAACAAATTATGAGTGAGTTAATGTGAATAATTAAATAAGTCTTTAAGGATGAACTTAGAGAATTTGCAAAAGAATTGGGCACACTATATGCAGGGGAGAATGTTTATTTTGGATCTCCTCAACTGACATATAAGTAGGACCAATACTAAAAATTATGGTTAGATTGTTATTATTGTATTTTAAGAATTTAGAGTTGTAAGTTTTAGAGGAGCTTTTGATCATTATATGGGCTTAAACTGTGACTATATTAGAAGGCATTTTTTAGCATATATATATATATATATATATATAGAGTTTTCGTTATTTAAGTGTTGAAAGCTATATGAGGCTGGAAAAATACAACCAAAATTGAACACTACTCCCTCAGTTCCATATTAATTGTCCTTTGACGTTATTAATTTATCAAAATATCTAACGTTCTAGTATACGATAGTCGATAGTGCTATCATCATATTCATGACGAAAAATACTATCATAAGAATATAATGTTGTAATCTTTTGATAAAATATGATATAAGAAATTGTTAGTCAAAGAAGATATTGCCGACAATTAATATGAAACATAGAGAGTAATTTGTAATGCATCTATTTAGAATAAGTGAAGAACCCACCCCAAAGTCTAAATAGATAAATTAATACATGCTTTTTTTAATTAATACCTGCAAATAGAGTTAGTACAAGCTTCTTTTTTTTTGGGTTTTTTTTTTTTAAACAGATGTGGTTCTAGCCATTGTAGAGTGTTGTACACTAGTATTCATATTAGACCTAAAGTATGGGTAGCCTAGCATTGTTATTTTTAGCTTAAAATATGGACATCTAAATTCAGTGGGTCTATTTCTATGGTTCTACTCCCTAGCTATTAAATAATTGCTACATATCACATAGTTTTTATATCAGAAAATTTATTCCTCAACTCTTCTCCACATAAAAGGGCCAAGAAAGAGCTGTTTTTCAGTTTTTAGCTTTCTAGCCTCTAGATATATAGTGAAAAGCTTAGTTTAATTTAAGAATGAATTCTGACAATATAAGGTCATACATGTTACATAATAGTATAATATAGATGGTAGAATTTTCATACTGATAGAGGTATTAGTTTCTTTAATATACTACGTGACTAATGCGGTCATGTTGGTGAGATTAAGCGGGAGTTCATTTCAAATAAGGCGCATGATAACTAATTAAGTAATATTTGGTGGTTGGATGAGTAGTCAGTTTAATGAATAAATCATGACTTACTTTAAATTTTCGATATGGAACGTTGATTTGTAAGTGAATCTCAATAGTCTCCCATTTTATACATGTGTCTTACAAGCCATGTCGTGTTTGTGCACTACTTCTGAAGTACCAAACAATGAATGTCGTGTGTTCTAAGTTTCGTGTATGATCCGAATATGAAGAGATGTCACAAGCAAGTCAAGTGAAAGATATTGGACTTCTTGATCTTCTTGCGATATGTGTGATAAGATGAAGAGTTAAAATAGTAACTTCACTCATGGATATGACTAAAATGGGATAGTATTTTTCGTAAATGTCTAAAGAGATAAAACTTTAGCTTAACTTGTAGCACAACTTTGACTTGTTTCTCACTTATACAAAGAGTATTTTTCTATAGTATTGTGTGCACCAATGGTGGAGAGAAAGATATTTTTGATGTGTCTTGATACTATTGGAGTACTTGATTATAGTTGGTGTGTCATGCAATTGACTAGAACATTCCTATGTATAGGAGAGAAAGAGAAGAGTAATAAACTTGTACCATCCTCACTTAAAGGCACTTAATAGAGGACCTTAAAGATAACAGTGACTTTGACCAAGTTAATTGATCATATGCTATGTTAGAAATATAGTCATTGGGTCAAATAATACTTGGTTAATCAGGGTTGTATATTAAACATTCGGATAAAGTAGTCAGCGGTTAAACATTAATAAGGAATCACGTGCCCAACACGAATCTTGTCAAGCTTGACAAGGACCGTGTTAGGGTCAACATGGCCCACGTCAAACACAACACAGTCCTTGTTGGACCTATTCCTTGGATTCTTGCTTTTTGGACATTGACAGGACCCTTGTCAAACTGTCAGTTCCAAAACCATTTGTGTTGACCATATAACTTGAGCTAAACCTTATTATGCTCCTTATACATGTCCTACTTAGTTACAACATGTATATAATTCACTTATACTCTTGAAATAATTTCAACAAGAGACATACTTAGCGCACAATCCAAATGAATCTGTTCTAAATGAATTGTTTTTAGTTCTCCAAGGGAATTCAAAATTAGATGTGCATGCTGGAGGTATGTATACATAGAAAGTTACCTAGGCTAATTGTTCTTACCTTTTTCAAAAAAAAAGTATACATGGAGGTGAAATCAACGATATAGAAGAAGGGTTAAGCGCTTGATTTATGCTAAACAAAGACGATACATCAAATAGAGTTATCAGGATCATTTGTCTCAAGACTATCTGAGACTGCAAAAAAAAAAAGAAAAAAAAAGAAAAACTCCGAAAATGGAGAACCTAATGAAGAAATCAACCATATGTTCTTAGGGTTTTTTGCATTTTGAACCCCGAATTTTAGGGGTATTTATTTTCTAAACTCTTAGTTTTCAACTTTAATTTTTTGGACCCTAAAGTTTGTATGTTGAAGAAAAAGGACCCTAAAGTTTGTGGGCTGAAAAGAAAGCTCGTTTTCCATTTTTCTTTTTCTTTTCATGTTTGAATTTTTCTATTGATTGACGTCAAACTTCAAGACTAAGGTTAAAACTGATATTAAAGTTATAATAAACCTTTCTTATTCATGTCGGAGTTACTTAAACTCATATACTCAAGGGTCTAAATAGCCCCAACATGAATAAGAGAGATGTTTTATAGCTTCAATATCAGTTTTAATCATAGTCCTGAAGTTTGACGTCAATCGGGAGATAGATTCAAACATGAGAGGAAAACAAAGAACGAGACATGGGTCTTTTTCTTCAACCCACAAACTTTAAGGTCCTTTTTTATTCAGCCTACAAACTTTAGGGTCTAAAAAATTAACGTTGAAAACTATGGGTTCAGAAAATAAATACCCCTAAAGTTCGGGGTCCAAAATGCAAAAAAACCCTATGTTCTTACAGGTTTAAACTTTCATCGAATAAAATGTATAAGCGGTTGATATTTCTGAAGCAGAAAATTGAAAATACATTATCTTTTACTAAGGAAGTAGCAGCTTAGTTGACTACTAATCCTATTTTCTAAGTTTTCCACCAAAGATCAAACCTTGTTGGAACCAAAAGAAATCCATTTGTGAAATTTGTGAACTTGATAGATAGACCAAGCTTACCATGAGCAGCTTGATACTTACTATCTACCCCGATTTACAAAAGTTTATTGGTGATTATTTCTAAATAGTTGCTCGATAGACGAGTTTAATTGCTACTCCTTGGAAACAAATGTAATGCATTATATTGTCTTTCTATCACAAACCTAGCTTACACAAACTTAGGTTACATCTTGCAATGAACATTATTTGC
Organism: Portulaca oleracea; assembly: GCA_029582165.1. Taxonomy (NCBI): domain Eukaryota; kingdom Viridiplantae; phylum Streptophyta; class Magnoliopsida; order Caryophyllales; family Portulacaceae; genus Portulaca; species Portulaca oleracea. The sequence continues at coordinate 19,854,033 of CM055892.1, forward strand.
ACCAAACTCTATCCATTTTGTAATAGAGAGATCACCCATAGTCTTTTTTCAGTTTATGCTTTTCTCCTTTGAATTTCAGCATACATGATTGAGGTTAACCATGAGTTCTTGAGTATGTAATAAATTAAGTTTAAGATCCACTTAGCTTATCAAGTGATTAGTATTACATCAAGTTTTGTATTAGCTGCATACCAAAGCTCATAAACACCTTTATCCAGGAAAAAGAAAAAAGAAACTCCAATGCATGAACACTTTTACACTAAACATCTTATCCCCAAAATTATGGAATATTGGATGATAGTCCATTGTACTTCAGGTCTTGGGATTGTGGTAAACGGTACTTTAAAATTGTATTACAGTAAGTTAAATTGTGAAACTATTGCACTACAGTGCATCGCCACCCAAATCGGTGGCGGTATTTTGTAGTTTAACAGTTTCACAGTTTGGCTTATTGTGATTATAATTTTAAAATTAAGCTAATCACAATCCCAAGTCCTGAAGTACAATGCACTATGATACAACTTTGCTAAACTTATTTGTTGTATAGTACCAAAGTCTTAGGAAGAGTGATGCTATTCAAGATTTGTTGTGGTATCTATTACCACATTCATCCCTTTGCTATAGCATACTCATTTAGGGCAATAAGGGCATTCCATCAAACACATTTTTTATTTCATTCAAATTCATCCTCTTAATTAGAGGATTTGTCCATTTTGTCTAACACTCTAACCATAATAAATTAAGATAATTAAAGTATGATCAATTGACCATACTTAATTAGACCTAAATTCTTATCATTAGTCACTAGCTATAGCCAAATCTAGAGCATACAGGACAGATAGTTTTCAGGAAATTGTGGAGTGGATATTTTAATCCAAAACTTTGCACTTAAGTAAGTATAAGAGAAAATTGGACTCTTTTTTTTTTTCTCTCCCAATAAATGAGACAGGTGATGCAAATCAAAAAAAGGTTTATATAGAAGATTTTTTTAGCTTTTGACCTAAGTATATATATGAGCTTCCAAGAGCTCAACAACTTGAACTAGCTGAATTTCTCAAAGAAAAAAAAAAGAAGAAGAAGAAAAAACTACTAAAACATGCTGGAAAATCAAAATGTTGTTGATTAATTGAACAATTTCCAAAATTTTCATGTGCTAATTTCAATCCGTATATATAACCAAAGTTAGCTAATCAAGGATCTAGCTTCTTGGACAGAAATTAGGCCAATCAGACATCTTCACATACATACAAGAAATATACCATGGATCATAAACTCCCAAAACCTATATATACCACATAACCATAGGTTGTACTCTCGAGCTATTTGCTTTTTTTTTTCGATAATTACGGACAATCGCCCAAAAATTTGTTCACCGAATAAAGCTCAGTTACTTTCAGGGTTCATAGCTGGACTTTGATTTCGTTTGGCGGTTAAGTTTAGGAAAATTAGGGAATTTTAAGAGGTATTAAGTCAAGTACTACTGGATATGAATCTTATTTTGGATATTTTGAATTGAGATGGTACAAAATAGGATTAGGGGAAAAGGCAAAGGAGATCAACATACTCTAATGCAATTTCCTTATCACAACACAAATTCACGATTTTCCAATCTTGTAACTTTGATAGTTGTAACCCCTCTCGGCGCTATGTCTTATGCCCCATATAAAAACAAGTTATGTATACACGCATTACAAGTAAAGGAAAATGATAAATGTCGATCTTGTGAAAGACACATATTATGTGTCTTGTGATTATAAAAAACTTATATATTTATAACTTAAATTAGAAAAAAGTTACATGATTGACTTTTATAATTATAATAATATATATAAATTGTATAAGATCACACTTTTATCTATATTTTTTAAAATTTACAAAAAGACATCAAAAATATGCCCAACGGATGGGGTTCATTCGTTAGGGTGTCAATTTTAATTGTTGGCGTAGCCAACACATTCCAAGCTTCTTATAATTGATAATTAATAGTATCTATCAAAAAATTTTGAATTAAAAATGATAATAAGTATTAATTTTATAAAAACGAAGACACTTAAGCAGTGTCTTGGGGCAAGATACGTATCATCACCCGTAAAATACGTATAACTACATATAAGATCGATATACTCCCTCCATCGATCCATATCTATAGTCCTTAATTTGAATACTACAAGTAACTAAATGAACACAATATAGTTTTGAGACGATTATAAAAAGAAAGAATGTTTACAAGTATGGAATAAAAGAAAGCGAGTTCAAATTACTGAGTTTCATGCTAGGTTTCCCCAAGACAAAAAAACATACCATAAAACCTCATGAATAGAAATTAGGTGTATCTACAATGATAGAGGCATCACATATAACTAACAATACATATGTGCCAGATATTTTCCAATCAATTTCTCACAAATAAATTTCCAATTTTTTCTTTAAAATAGATGAATGACTCCAAAAAAATAAGCTTTAATCAAATTTAATGGTAGGACAACATGAAGGAATATAATTAACCATATGCTTAAGTGTAGAAGCTCTTACATGCAAATTAAAATCATTAATTTCTTCCACATTTTCCATTTCTTGCCATATGAATGCCAGGCTGTTTAATTGGCCTAATACTGTACCTGATTGACTCTATTTTCCCATGGTTTGGCATTGATATGAATTTCTGCAAACAAATGTTAATACATTAAAAAACTTGCATAAGAACAAAATGTGTAATAAAAATCAGCTTATTAACTAAAATTAATTCCTCAATTTAATTATTGGATCTAATTAAAGGGGAAAGAAAATAGAGCACCTGTGGATAGGTTGATGATATTGAAAGCTGAGAATCCAGGAGTACCCTCCAATGCCAATTTCATTAGATAATCATCATTATTATTATTGTGCTGATTATTATCGAAACCCGCTTGATGATGATGATGATGATGATCAGTGCAATTGTAATTGTAACTAGACGAACCGGATGACCTAATTAGTTTGTTCTGTGGTGTAGCTCCAGAGCATGGTTGTTGGTCCATCAAATTGTTGTGAGCCCTTTGATTAACAAAGTTGTGATGATGATCATCATCATCATCTTGGTGTGGTATCATGATCTTCATCATCATCTTCTTCTTGTTTTTGGTTCTCTCCCTTGCCCTGGCCCTCGCCTTTGCCCTTCTAGCCTCTCTTTCAGAATTCTGGTCGCCACAATTTCCTTGATCGTCGTCTAAATCCTTCTTTTCTTGCTTCTTCCTGCTAATATTTGATTGGTGGGACCCTTGCATTAGTTCTTGTTGCTTAATATCTTCTTCTTTAGCATTCGAAGAAGCTCGAACGAGCTCATCAATGGCGGCCTTGGACTTTGAGAGAAGCCATCCAAGGGTTTTGCTAGCTTTGTCAAACCCCAACAAATCTTGTAGGTTGAAGAACTCCCGGGCGATGTTGATTGACAATCTTACCCTCCTATCTCTTATCCCTTGGGCGGTCGAGATCTTCGTGTGCCGATCTTTCTTTGTAAGGGGCTTTTTTCGATCTCTTAAACAACCCCAATTAGGCTCATTTTCTTGCCTAAATGAGGAATCCAATGGTGAATGAAAGGATGAATTATTGGGTGGCATAGTGTTCATAATATTGGGATTTTGAGCCGAAATCGGAGTACTTAGTGAGGAGGGCAAGTGAGTGAATGATTCTTCATGAAGGGTAGTTTGGGGATGGTTTTGTTGGGTTTGAAGTAAAATGTTGGTGTTTTCAGAGATGGTAAAGGAAGGAGAAAGTTGGTGGTAGGATAAAGGGTATGAACTACTACTATTCTCAGCTGAATACATCTTTTTTTTAGGGTTTTTTTTGGGAGGAATTTGATTGGGTTTCTCAAGTGAATCTGATCATATCAATATCATTTGATCTGAGTGACAACCACCTCCCACCAATAGGTAACAAGAACATCTTCATTGCCGTTTCTTTTTCAGATCTAAAAAAGATGGTTTAAAATTAGAGACAAAAAGATAGACATGAAAGAAAGTAGGAGGTTTTCTGGAGTTTTGAATCAAGACATAAAAGATGAAGGGTTTAATTAGCATCCAAGAGTTGCTCTTTGAGCATGATTTGTGGTAAAAGGAAGGACACAACTCCAAATAATGGTTACAAAGAGAGATGTTAATACAAAAGCAAGAGTTGATAAGGATTTTTGAGAGAGCTTGAGCCCACCTTCACCAAGGGAGTGTAGAGAGAGAGAGAGAGAGAGAGCGAGAGAGAGAGGGTAATGGAGTTGGGAAAGTAAAGAAGAAGAAGAAGAAAAAGAGGGAAAATTATTAGGGTAATAATAATAATAATAATAATAATAATAATAATAATAATAATAATGGGTTTTTGGCACCAAAAAGTCCGCATTGAGAGCCTTGTGACTAGGAAAAATCCAAAGTGACTTTTCGGCTAATGACAGCTATAATTTTATCTTATTTTCTTATAGCATAATATTGCATTTTCCGACAACGCAAAAATGATATGACCACCTAACTACCTGTTGTTGGCCGAAAAATCTAGACTGTCACTAACCGAAAAGTCACATTTTCTATTGGCACGTAATTTTTTTCGTTGCAGGAAAATGCTAATATTATGCTCTAAGAAAATAAGATAAAAGTACAGGCTGTCATTAGCCAAAAAGTCACTTTGAATTATTTCTAATTACAAGACCCTCAGTGCAGATTATTTGGAGCCAAAAACCCTAATAATAATAATAATAATAATAATAATAATAATAATAATAATAAGAAGAAGAAGAAGAAGAAGAAGAAGAAGGAGGAGGAGGAGGAGGCTAAAAGAATAGGGTAAGAAGGTAAAGAGAGGATCAAAGAGAGGATCAACAGTTGAGCACTTTTAGAACAGTAGTTATGTTGTTGATGGATTTGATCCAGAAATGAAGTTATAAACTGTAATAGATGAAGTGAAGATATATATCAACAGAATCATTCATTTATTACCACCCAAAAATTCATTCATCTGCTTGAATTTAATTTCTTTTTATGCTCATTTGGATTTTGCCAAATTAGGGGACAAATTAACCCTTGTACTAATTCCCTTTGATTTGGCTGGATTTTGTCAGATAGAACCTGCAAGTAGCCTGCTGTGTGGTAAGTTAATTACTTTTGAGTTTTGACATGATTGCTGCATGCTAAAATGGCACAAAGAACAGTCATGTTTGGAAAAAGAGGGAGTGGTAACCTAATTTGTTAGTGAATGTAGTTGATTGTAACAAAGGGTTGAAGTGTTTATTGCAGAGCCGACACTTCGGGTCAGTTAAATTCAGCCAATATCAGAATTCAGATGAGAAATTAATGTTTGAATCCGTTTTTCTGGTCGAACTGGGTCAGACAATTCGGATGGAGCTAAATTCGGATCAAAATCGGGTGTGAATATTCAGTCATGTAAATATGAAAAGAAATAAATATTGTGTCTGAATATTCAGTCAACATAAAAAATCAGGTTCAAGCCAAACATGAGTTTTTTCCAAGCAAGATAAATTCAGGTAACCGAGTCTAACAAAACTTTGCGAGCGCCAATTTATCAATTTGAAATTACCATAGTTTAGTTTTGACCTACATCAATACCGACAATACATCTTAGTACTTACTTTTTAATCTCATTACTTGAGGTTGGTCCTTCACCCTTGTATTCTTTCAATGAGTGAACAATCATCATTTTGGTACTAGCTTTTATTTGTGCATCATAATATTCCTGTTTGTAGATTAGTTGAAATTGGTAATTGTTTGGGTTTGGATGTTTCAAACACATAAGCAACCGTAAAACATTTGGAAAATTTGTCGAGGGCTAAATTGTGAGAGATTTTTGTCGTACCTCTTTTAATTTGTGGTCGTTTTATCATTCACGGGCTATATGTTGCGTAATTGTACAATTTGCGATATTGAAATATTGGCTATGATGGAATTTTACCCCAATAATTATTGAAAAATAAAATAGAATGAGAATAGCATACTATACATAGGTTATTGTACAAAATATTGGATATATAGTAACAAGTATGGATATAAATTAAATCAATCTATATTACATATTTAAATGCACCTAGAAATTATGTTCCGATACATTTTAAGGTGAACAACACCGATATCTGCAAGTGAACAATATAAATCAGGGTTCATACCCAAGTAACCCAACATCTTGCAAGCAAATTCCAAAAAAAGGAGGGAAAATCACAAATGAAAATCAGATCAAATCAGCACAGAAACAAGGTACAAATTAAACTGTTCAAACAACTGAGAAAAAGAAGGACAACAATTTAAAAAAAATTAGGGTTAGCTTCTAACCCTAGTATGATTCAGTTTCTTTTTACTTTTTCTTTTTCCTTTTCCTTTTCTGGTCCAACAAATTAAAATGCCGTTTAGGGTTTTCCAAAGGTCATCTGCAGGCTGCAGCAGCATCTTTTTCGTCTGACTGTCTTATACTGATTTGAAACCCTAATTACCTCTTTTTTGTATTTTAGGGCAAAAACCCCTAATTACCCAGAATTGGAAGATCAGGGTTTTTAACTTTTTTCTGCTGAATCTGTTGGTTTTATTTCTGTTTTTTTGGGGGAGGGACTAGGGTTTGGTTTCAGAAAATAAATACAGGCTAGGGCATTTGTGTGTGTATTTATTAATGAGATTTATTAAAATAAATAGTAATAAAGTATGATTAAAAGCTGAGTACATGGAAACAGGTGAATAAAAGACAAAGAAGAATTGTACGTTTTGGTTGAATTAATTAATGGGGGGTTTTGAGTATTTGATCATCATATTCATCGATTCAGAAAGAAAGCGAGAGAAGAGGGTGATTATTTATGTTTGTGGGGCTCCAATTTTGGCTACTTTATATATATATATATATATATATATATATATATATATATATATATATATATATGCTCTTATATTTTTGTCGTTTCTTTCATCAAGATTACCCTTTCATTTTTCTTCAAAAGTAAAAAGTGTATACGCAAAGATGGTAGTGGGTCATGGACACGATTCAGATTCGGTCGGATCCGATCCAATTAGGTGGGCTTGGATCCACAAATTTTGGAATCATTGAGATTGCGTCTACAAAAATTTTGGCAGTCTTGGGACCCGGGGACTCAACCTGCGGACTCGTCAAATTATATATATATATATCAAAATGAAAACTCTGGAGTAGTTACTAGTTAGTAATGTACTGTTATACATTTGCTAAGATTGACATGAACATTATTGTTGCTGATGACTTATGGACCCGGTGAGTCTGGGTCTGGGTTCGGGTTCGAGTTTTTGATGGTTCCCGGATCGGGTTTGGGTCCAAAAGGATTTAACATGTCTCGGCTGGGGTCCAGCTAGATCCAATCTAGACCTGACCTGACCATTGCCATCCCTAACTGGTTCAAACTCAAACCAAACCGGACTAGACCTAATTAGCTCGACTTGATGATCAGAATTTCCCAAAAAATTAGACTGGGGTAGAACCAATTTCACTTTGGACCCGGATCGGACTAGACTGAGAAAATGTATAACAGGCCGACCAGAACTAATTGGACCATTTCCTGTATGTGTTAGAATAACTTTTAAGTACGATAGTTGATATTCAAAATAAATAATTATAAATGAAAGTGAGTGATACTATGACATCCGCTTCCGCATTGTAGAGTCTTATGCAAAATATGAAGCCTAAATTAACAATAAAAAATGGTCAAAAATCAAACAAAACGATCTAAGATTGACGCATCTTGATGGTGATAGACCTTCAAATCCTCAATTATCATTCATTGAGAAACCCTAAACCCATATATAAAGAACCATTAAATATTAGTGTTAGGGTAAAGCATTAGTGTCAAACTTTCAGCTAGTACACTTCAATTAAAATTAACATTTTATTATACAAAACCAGGATAACTGATCCAATTTTTTTTCTGGGTTTACACTGAACTGACCCAAAAATACGATATTATGAGCATTATAAATTGGAGACCGGACCGATATAATCGGGTTAGTCTGGTCAAACCTGGATCGGTCCGAGTCGAGATGAGTTTTTTCCTTGCTCCGAATCGGAATATACACACCCCTTCCAACATTAATTTGTAAACAATTGTAGTGGGATCACATTGGAAATTTGTTTTGGTTAATTGGAATGTGGGGCACATTTTATTGATGGACCTCAATCAGTATATCAATTCTTGAATTGTACATTTAATTTGTACATGATGGAGGCTGACCTTAATACGTTACCATGTCCCTTGATTATATATAATTGGTTGTCAGAACTATGGCTAGGATGGTCACACCTTTAAATTTCGTTGCATAACAAAAACAAAAAAAATCAAAATTTAAATCCGATAAATCAAAACACAAAAGTTCCCTCGTAAAGTAGGACGGAATATGTTGTACGGAATATGTTACAACTTACAACAGTCTTATCTCTAAATTAAATAAGAAAAAAAATGATTAGAGTATTCGGTTCTGATAGATCCATACATGATTTTAAACTATTTTGTGGAGAACAATAAAATAACTTAAGAGAGAGATTTTACTTTAATCCATTACAATTTCAATTATTAGAACTTATTTGTAATGCAAAATTTTAATGTAGGAAAATTAGAAAATTGGGGCTGGGGTGATGTATCATCAGCTAGCGATATTCTTAAAGATTATCAGATTGTAAAATCTCCAATTCTAAGGCTTGTTTATCATAATATTTCAAATTTTATTTTTGACATGAAATATCTCAAACTTCGGAGGGTAGGGGAATATTTGCCAACAGTTCAAAATGCTGAATTAATATCAACTAAACTATTTTTTTTTATAGGAATATCAACTAAACTTAACGATATTTTCTGGGGTGACATGTACCGAAATTTGAGTATTGTGCATTTAATCATGTTTTAATATGTAAGGAGATTAATTAGGAAATAGGTAAGCTCATGTCCTATGCCATCAACAACCCTATGATACGACTTGTGTTTAGTTGAGTGATGAACTTTGCTCCCGATCACTTATTTATATATATATATATATATATATATATATATATATATATATATATATATAATGGAATAAAAAGTTGTCTAATAGCACATATTTTGACCAAGTATTGTGGGAAATTTTGGTAGCACATTAGCTAGGGCCTAGGGGATATTAAATGTAACGATCCCTTTGGTAATTTTCTAAAAAACATTTTCTAGGCAATAGGCTTTCAGAAAAGACTTTCTCTAGGGAAAAGTTTCCCTTGAAAATGCTTACTGAAATTAAGAGTAAAATAATAAGTCCACATAACCGAACCCAGATCCAAATCATTCCAATGCGGCCAACACTTTGGGATGGAGGGAATGCCTACATTAACTATGAAAGGGGACAATAAGGGTGAGCAAAAAAGTCTTTTTTTTTTTTTGTTCTTGGCATTTGCCATCTCTAGCCCCGTTCTTTTGTGCGTTGCGTTGCGTTACGTTAGTTGCGTTGGAAATTGTTAAAAAGTAATAATAATTTGCGTTATGTTGCGGTAAGTTGTATTGCGTTTGGGTGCATTAGCGCATAAAAGAACGGGGTTTCCTAAATAATTGTTTTGCTCCTGACATTTATCATCTCTAAATTTTCAAATAATGGAGTTACTATTCTATAAATGTCATTCAAGTTCACTAATTTTGTGTACTATAATTTTCTTTTTGTTAAAAAATGACTTGAGTAGTTATGTGACTTTCCAACCGGGTCCTCTGAACTAGATTCAGAACTGAATTCGATATGGGATCCTAATTTTAGGATCCAATTCAAACTGGATCCAAATTTCAAGATCCAACGCAAATAAAGTGATTGGACACTAATTACAATACTTCGTGAAATTGAACTGAGCACCCGAAATTGCTCACCCCCGAAGGGACAGGGACAAAAACATAATCGCTCGCAGTCCAAAGCAAAAGGGGCCACAATAAATATCAAAAAAAGCGAATGTAAACAGAGATGATATTATTCCATTCAAATCAAGGTGATGCAAAAAATATCAGATGTGATATAAGTTGTATAAAACACTAAAACCAGTAAACAACTAGCTGGGTAACAATCCTCTTCACATCAAATATCAATACATCCATCCATATCACAACTTTTACAGCCCTATTCATCAATCACCCTCAACATCAATGATTGACCTTGCTCTTGTTTTTTTCTATTCTGGTGGAACCTCCATAGTAACTGCTACTATTAGCCTCTTACTAATACAGGCATAGTTGTATATACCTGGAAAAACTGACCAGATATATGAACCGGATAAACCAAACCCATACCCAAATCGACACCTGGATGGATGACCCGATCTTAACCTAAACCCAAAACCAACCCGGAACCCACCCAATCCACAACCTGAAAGATGCACACCCAAATGACCCTGAATCCGCAACCAGAACTCAATCTGAAAGAACCTCACTTGAACCAACCCGAAGTCAGCCTAAACTCATACATCAACTTAAACAGAATCTGGCCGGAACCAAAATTGGTTGACCCGATGCCGACCCGAACCAATCCACACCCAAATGAACCCAAGTTACGGCTGGGACCATCACAATTTCCCTCCGACAAGGATCATGGAGACACCGAGAATCTAATCCAAGATTCACCCAAACAGACGACATTTCATTGTCCCACACTCAATCCAAGAGGATAAGACACCAATTCTGAATATGTGATGGTTGGTAAATAGTAATGGTAGGGTAAGGAAAAAATACAGAGTGATAGAGGCTATGGCATGAGGTGGAGACCACAAATGCATTACATTTAGATTTTAGAGCATTTTACAGTAAAGAAAACACCATGTGAAAGATGTGAAAGATAATGGAAGACAATGTCTATCTACTGTCCATTCCCCCCTTTTCAAGCTGTATGTTTCCACACTTGAGTCTGAAGAATACATAATGCATTTGGTTAGAAAACTTTCTCGTGTTTGGCTGTCCGTAATATAGGGAAAAGTTTCAATGTGGGACCCAAAAGTAAGGATTTTCCTATGGGGGATTACATTGCAAGACTTGATTCTAAGAAATGCACAAACATATGAAGATGAAGATGTGTCCCACCATCATCTTAAAGACAAAGTAAGCATATTTCACAAGATAAGGTACAAGATAGGAAGAATATTCTAATGCCTTTACCAAAGATGAAATCCCTAAAAATATACTCAAACCTCCCCAGATGAAAAAAAGAAAGAAAGAGAACAATGAAAAGTCTGAGATAGTGACCAGCCTCAGCGATCGAACTAGACCTATAGCTCCTCCCTCATTCAAGATAATTAATCCACCCTTATCAAATTAAGGCACAAGACCTATTATCGGAACACCAATTTCAGAACACTATCTCTAATTTCCAAGCTAAACCCTCGGGAAAAGCAGCAACAACAACAACAAACTCCCAAGTAAACACGTTATTAGCACGGTCTGGGGTCCAGATGTAGGCAACCTTCCCCCCCCCCCCCCCCCATGAATTGAAGTTCATGGAGAGGCTGATTCCTACGGACCCCGGGGAAAAAAAAACAAATAAAGTTAAGTTTTCCTATTCCATTTCGCAATAACATCACAATTTCAGGGCTTTATACCTCTTAAGTTTCTATCAAAGCAAGTCTAGAGCTCTACAGTTGACCATTTCAGAGAGACTTCAAAATAGCCCCGAAAACAACTACAGCAGGCATCATCAATGCATCTTCAACCATATAACAAGATGATGAGAAAGAAGTAACTTGGGAAAATAATAATGAAACCTGACCCAGAATAAGATTTTCCCAACAAGATACCAAATCTACAGGAAAATGCCCATGTAATCACTAATCAGCATACCTCTTTGGCATAATTTCTTTCCCACATCAACTTGACCAAAAGTTTCATGACACTAACTTAGCTAACCACGCCTACAGAAGGGGGAAAATAGAGGGGGGGCTATATTCTTTCGGTCCTTCACAGTTCAATATGGAGAGCATTATTCTCTGGTCCAGCGAATCCTATTCCCAGAAAAAGGGTTCAACATGCAACTCTAGCAGAAGTAGGTGATAAGCTATTGGCGAACAATTCCCCCAAAACCCATCGCTATCATAAGATACAAGTAACATTTTGGAAAAGAAACTCGTAACAAAATACAAAGTGCAAATCATTAGAAGTAATAGAAGCAAAAGAGGAGCGAAAATTCTGACCCGATGGCTTCCAGATCTAGTTAAGGCAATCAGACAACCACAAAAGAAGCGAGGAAAGCAGAGCAACTAGAACATTTTCACCAGAAAAAGCCTTGTGACACCTCAATCATGAATACAATAAAAACACACAATCTTCCAAGTATGTTAACAATCCTTAGACTATTGACTGGGCCTGTCAACAATCCATGCTAACTTTCAAGCAGCATTGTCCATATATAGTAAGCATAGCATTCTCTAATGTGAAGGGGGAAAGTGGGGTGGCAAAGTTAAGCAAACGCCAACAAAAATTCTTGGGCAAATAATGGCCAATCATAGTTACCGGGAACGCTACATACACCTGCGACCCGTGTTCCGGGTGTTCCTAAGTCAAAACTAGACTAAATTTGTGTAAAAATTAGCGACCCGCGTTCCGGGACTAACGACCCGGCAAGCGTTCCTGGTACGGAGAAACACACTGAAATACTTCACAATGCTAGAAATTCTCATTTAATTTCAGGACAAGGGGGTTACTTGGGAATTCTAAACATATTAATTTGGAGCTCCAAGTCTTAACTCTAAGAAAATTATTCCCCATCACCTGCCATTCTGGAGTACAACAAGCAACCGATTTTAAAGCCTTATATTTCCATATGAGAAAACAACTTCTAACCTCTGTACATACCAAACTTGGTATCCATTTAGCATCCATATGCTGCTACAACACTCATCCTCTAGCCCTCAAACAACTCATAAAGAATGATTCTTTCCTATAACACTTACACATAACTAAACCAATGCAAACCAAGACTATTACCAACAAATACCATATAGGGTACTTTCGTTCCCCAAAGGCCCAAAGAGAGACACATACCCATTCTAACTACAAAAGTCAAACTCCTTCCAAAAATACATGGCTCATGTGCAAAAGAAGAAATCATTCTAGACAATTGCAAAGAAGAAAACCATTAAAAACAACATCCAACTAACCTCATATGCCACACATAGAAAGAACAAAATAAAGATACAAATTATAATCCTCACCAATAGACACAACCATTATCGTTCAAATCCTCCTTGGAAGACAACCCTCATCAACCTTCACCAACAATTCAGAAGCTTCTAAGGCTCAAATGCATAAAAAGGGCTCCACACATATCAATCCTTGAGCATTGTATTCTATCTCACTATTAGCAGTGTTAGCTCTTAAAATTAAACACTGAAATCCTTCTCTCCACCAGAAATTCCTATCTTACAGCAGGACATCAATTCAACAGTAGTTAGTATTTGGTAAACCCTAAACATAACATCCAAAAGGAAAATCCCAAGCATATTATTAATCACCTACCATTTCAGCATCTCATCAAGAGAAAGTTCTCAATCCTTGTTCTTTACCATCTATGTTACTCCAACTCTTCATTTTCCCTACCGTACCCGTGTCGGACCCTTGATACCCAGACAAGGGTAAGACACTCGACACTTAAAATTACAATGAAAATGCATAAAATTTCTTTAAAATATCCGTGTCTGATATGGACACCCGTACCTGAGTCCGAGTAACATAGTTTACCATCAAAGAAGGAACTCCATTAACTCCATTCACCTCAAAATCGCTATCCAACAATCATCCACATGCCATTCATGACATTCCTTCCTCATTCCTCCAACACAATTCCTAAAGAATAATCATTCACAATATAAAACTAGAAAAGTTTCCTAGTACTAGTTCTACGAAGTTTGAACTGCCCAAATGTGGATAATGACGATAGCCTCATGAGCAATACTCAAACAAACTTCCTGCTATCCGGAAGATCACTTCAAAACAGACAGGAAATCCAGAATAGAATAAAACATTCCACAATAGTTGCGGTCACTTTCTCAATGAACTTTCCAAGATAATGTTCCCATTTCCCAGTAAATGTCTCCACATACCCATTAATCACCTGCTAATATTGGTATTTTCCTTGAATTATCAGCTATGACAGACACCAACAGCTTCACGAGTTCAACTGTTAGACCTCAAAGTACCTCAATTCCCTCACTCAGAGGCATTCAGAATACCTCATCACGTAGCAACCTAGCACCCACAACACCAAAACTCTCTAACCTCTGCTCCAGCATACTGCATACACTATCAAAGCTAAACAATCTCAAATCTAAAGAGGTTGAACCAAGGAGATTAGGTTAAACTTAGGCTAAAATTCTAGGATGTCCAGGAAAGGTTCAGAACCACCTCAAAGAAAGAACTTAAGTTCACTTGCAGAAGTGAGGCAAGCAGACAGAAGAATATTTGACCTCTTTTTTAGGATAAGGAAGAATCCTGATGATTATTCTTATACTACTAATAATAAACAACATTCAGAGCAAACAAGCTATTCATGAATTGACCGTAGCAGTATCCGATGTAAATATACACTCATGCTATATCTGCAATTTTTCTCTCTACACTTTCGAATTATACCAAATAACAGAAATCGCGTAAGATCCCAAAGCTATCTATACAGGCAAAAGGAAGCTGCCACTAAACTGAAGGCTAAACACAATGAACTCAGGATGACAGGCAGAAGCAAACCAGTACAACAATCAACCCCGAGGCTTTTAAAGACCAATATTACATAGCAACCTCAACCTTGACTAGCACTATCCCTTTTTAATGGGAAAAATCATGCAAATTACCTTTGATATGGAGGTATAGATAGGATACCATGAAAAGAAAATGTGTCAATTTGTAAAAGGCACTTGTTCAGGATGGATGACCACCAAAAGCTTAATCTGCTAGGGTGCTACAAAATGGAGATACAGCACAAGAGATTTTCCTCCCAATGCCCTCTTCTTGATACTTTACATCAAAACCCATACAGAGGCAACAAAAAAGGATCTACAGTATCTATGTCAATTTCCTCTAATCCACCAAACTTTCCTTACTCAAATATACAATACTGAAAAATTCAATGGCTCAAAATCTACAGCATGACAACCAGTCGCTAACTACCCCCCCCCCCCCACACACACACACCCCAAAAATAAAAAGGAAAGAACTCAAACTTGTGCCAGCAAAACAATATGTGCTCTCCTTTTCCCAACATTTGGTTGCTAGTGCATAATATTGTCCTTGTCATTCAAGCCAAATTCTGGTTCACTAAAACTCATGAACATAGGTACCGGGAACGCTTCCCGGGTCGTTAGTCCCAGAACGCAGGTGGATAATTTTTACACAAATTTAGTCTAGTTTTGACTTTGGAACGCTTGTTCCCGGGACACGGGTCACGGGGCATGTAACGTTCCCGGTAACTATGCTCATGAATTAGCAATCAATCAACATATTCTAATTCCCCAGCAAGAGAACACAATATAATCAACCAGCCAAACAACAATACAGAATCCAAAGCAACAAGCCAAAGAAAACAAAAGGATACCAGTTATCAGAGTCACAATCAAATTCAAGCCAATATAGACAAATACATTACACATAACCAAAAGCATTCCCATAATTCCATAGGTTTGAACTCTGAACCACACAGCTTCATATCCTCGTTACTTAAAATAGACTACTCAACCAACATCAAGTGTTGGGCTGATCAAATCAAACCCACAATTTTATACACAAATACCGGTAAAAAATTTACCTTACCAAGCACAAATCCACCTCCACTCACCCTCGCGCCTTGAGCTCAGCAAGCCTCCTACTCAGATCATCCTCATCAACCTTCTCCGACTCCTTCGCCGGAATCGCATGTCCGGCGGCCTGAGGCAGGCCGACAGACACCTCAAGCCCATAATCATCGGCCACCTGCTGCATCAAGCTATTCACCTCCGTCTCCGGCGTCGACAGGGAAGTACTTCCGGCCATGGAGCTCTCCATAAACTCCGCCTGAACCTCCATGTTCACGAACTGCTTCTCGAACTGATCCATCGTCTCCGACATCTTCTGGAGATTTCCGGTATTGAGCGAGGATTCTAGCGATTTGACGATCGAACCCATGGATTTGCCGATGGTCTGCATCTTGGCCTGCGTATCGAGCCGCGCGACGACGGCGTCGAGGCGGGAAGCAAGGCGGAGGTAGTTCATCTGCTCGGTGCGCTTGCGAATGGCGTTTTCGGCGTAGATTCGTGCGCCATCCATGTTTCCTTTCTCGATCGCCTTCTTGACCTTGAGTTTCTCGGATTTTTCGTCCTTCTCGCACTTTCGAGCTTGGCGCTGGAGGGATTTGGAGGTGAATTTGAGCTCCATGATCTGATTCATCAGTTTCTCGGTGTTTCCCATGATGATGATCGTGAAATTTGGCTAGGGTTAGGGTTAGGATTGGGGATCTTGCAGCAGGGTTTTCGAAATGGAGATATATTTTTGTATGATCGTTGGAGTTGAAGAACACGGTCAAATATTCGTATCTTAGACGCGTTAAGCTATCTATCACAAAACAAAAAAGAAAAAACAAAAGAAAAGAAAAATTAAAGTTTTGTTTTTTTTTTTTTATTTGAGAAAACTCGTATAACTGAGCGAGGTTATTCATTATCATTTAGAAAACAAAACATGTGTTCTTCGGCTAGGGCCAATGAAGCATGTAGGCCTTCCTCCTCCAACTAAATTCGCTCACACGAATCAAAGGGTCAAAAGTGAGTTAGGGAGTGCGCAATTTTATTCTCTGCTTTATAATAATGACTCCAACTAATATAGGAGAAAGACTTTGACCAATTCAAAACTACCATAACTAGAACTCCTAGAGAATTGCTTCCACTGAAACTATTCTTGAGCTTGCTAATGATGGGTAGGAAATTCCTTTCCATCACAATAGACCTGAGACCTGTTTGCCAAGCAACCTGAATACCAAACAGGCAAGCCTCAGCCTCGACTATCCCCACCGTCACGAAGCCTTGGGTTTTGACAGGGCCGCAAGCGCACGGTGTACGGAGTAGCACATCAAGGTCGATCCCACAGTGACTCAATTAGCAACACATTTAACTAGCTCTCTATGTGATTGCTAAGCTAACAGGTTTTGGTTTTTGAAAAGATTTTAGAAACTAAAAAGAACTAATAAAGTAGGGAAATATATATCTAGGATTCGATCAAGAGAGAAAGATTTCTAGGGAGATATTTTCCTAACAATGAGCATGATTATTAGAACTCAGCTTGCACAATTATTCAATTCAAGAATGAATCAAGAACGATAACCATAAGAACTCTACTGCTCTTTCAATGCTAATAGAATTACCTCAATTAACCTAAATTACAACTTTCGTATGTTTTTCAAGTTAATCAAAGTTGAATGTCTCAAATATTCTGGTTATCAAAAGGTTCCCTAGTTTGCTATTCTTTTCTCAAATTTCACAAAACTAGGTAGAAAGGTTGTAGTCAGATTATCTTAATTCACCTTTTAGTATTTTTCAGGTTAATCTCAAATCACAAGTATTCAAGCGCTTAAATAACACCCATGAACATGAAGAACACAACTTCCTATTGATTCAAAACAAGAATTCATGCATAAACTAGAACATTTAATCAAACTACATTGCTTCGGGTTGCAAAACCCTAGAATTCAAGAAATATACTCACCCATATTCAATGAAAACACGAAACAAGTTCCAATCATCACAATCGAATCTCAAAACAAAGAAGGAATATGAAAAGAAAGAACAAATTGCGTAGAGAATCCCGTTGAGTCTTTCGATCCCGGGGTGGAACCTTCTTCGCGAACGTCGCTACATTCTTCTCGAATCTTGATCCTTGCCTCTCCTAACTCGATTCGATCTTGAATCTTGATGGATTGGGGAAGAGGAGTAGTATGGAAGTATTAGGGCTCTCTTTCTCTCCTTGACGGCCCTAGAACGAAGGAGGAATGATAGATTCCTAAAAATAACCGCCACAACCTTCTTTTTCTCTTCGCGAAAACAGGTCATTCTGATGTGTCCGTACACTTCGTACAATCTGTACCACGGATCATGGCGAGCCCCACGGCCAGACCGTGGTGGCCGTTGGCGGTCAGGCTCTGTTCCGTTTCGTCCCAAATTCATGCCACGATCTGATCTTCAACAAGGGAGGCCCGTGGTGAACCCGTCCTTGCCAAATCTTGAGGAAATGTTGGTGTTTTGGCCTCAAAACCTACAAATTTACATCAAAAACAATAACACCAAGTGTAATAGAGAAATTGGGATATAAATCAAGATTTACAATTAAAGCTATCTATAATTGTAACGCCCCGGCCCCCTCCCGGGCCGCGGACATTACCAATAACCGTTTCAAGGATCGCTGACTGGCCCCACAAATCACCACGAGTCTTTCTAGCGTGCTTCGTCCTCACTCACACGCTGCCTAGGAAAACTTCCAAGGAGGTTACCCATCCTTTGACTACTCCCAGCCAAGCACGCCTAACTGTAGAGTTCCCAACGGATGAGCTACCATAAAAGAAGGTGCACCTTGGTGATATAAGTAGTCGTTTCAATCCTTTTAAGCCACATTTTAACCACATACCCGGGGTATTATAGTCATCCCCACTTAAGCACACAACGTCCTCGTTGTACCACAATCCACTCCAGAATCTTTGCCCCGCTAGGTGACTGCCCATGGCTCTCTCCCATCGGCGCATTTCACGGCCGCGGTCGGCTCGATACCATTCAGAACGCCGCCATCCCGGGCCGCGGACATTACCAATAACCGTTTCAAGGATCGCTGACTGGCCCCACAAATCACCATGAGTATTTCCAGCATGCTTCATCCTCGCTCACACGCTGCCTAGGAAAACTTCCCAGGAGGTCACCCATCCTTTGACTACTCCCAGCCAAGCACGCTTAACTGTAGAGTTCCCAACGGATGAGCTACCATAAAAGAAGGTGCACCTTGGTGATATAAGTAGTCGTTTCAATCCTTTTAAGCCACACTTTAACCACATACCCGGGGTATTACATTAATTCACTATCAAAATCCCCTAAAAACATAGTCATAAAAAGCACTTATCAGGTTTGTTTTGTGTCGGCTGCAACCACTTCACCCGAGTGGTTCCGAATGACAAACCCACCCCCTCCCCTATTCCCCTAGTTTCGCCGCATCAAAATTTAACTTCCAAATACCACTTCGACCTATTTTCCCCCAATAGTATACCATCGAGTTGTTATGGTTTTAACTCATCGGAAAGACGACGTGGCTCCATAATATGTGACGTAGAAGGCAAATTAGTATCCACGTTAACATTTTTTACATAAGTTCCGCCTTTCACGTCACTCATTATGGAGTTACGTCATCTTTTCATAAGTCAAAACCATATTGAATTGGAGGTGTTCTGTTTGGTGAAAAAGTAGGTCGATAGTTGGTACTATCAGTGACTAAGAAAATAGTTTATATTATTAGTGTGCAATAACCCCAAAGTTGATATCATTGACGTGCAAAAATCCCTCTTTTTTTATATATTTTCAAGCAGGACAATTTCATTGTTTCAATATTTTTGTGCCTTGGATTTGTTAGTATTAATCAATATATACCTGTTGATGTGGCATTAGAGCCCGTCTTCATCATAGAAAAAGAAGTATATCAAGTATGAGACTTGGTTTTTGTCATATTGCTAAAGTAATTTTTCAATATTTATTATATTATTAACAAATAATCGTAATAATATCTTTTCGTGTATGATAAAACATGACCCATTATTGGTGGTATGCAATCGATAAAGACAAGAAATTAATTGGATTTTGGCCACAAAAACTATTTACAGGGTTAGCGAAATCAGCATTGTATGTGGCAGTTGGTGGAGAAATATATAGCCCACCAGGTCAACCTATTCTACTTATGGGAAGTGGTCACTACCCCAAGCCCAATTGGGATATGAATTATTTTTTTTTTCACTGGGTAAAAAAAAACAAGGTTACAACAATAACCTCCTCAGGGGGATCCTTATGTCAAAGCATCGTCCTGATATGTCAGCGAGTACAATAGAAAAGAAAGAGGCAGAAGGATTGGAAAGCCAAAGAGATAAAACAGGATAATCATGCCATAGTTGGCCAACCAATCTGCTGCCGAATTTGCTTCTCGCTAGATATGCTTCAAGGTGTAAGTAACAAGGGTGGTTAAAAGCTTCTTTATATCCCTAACAATCATATCAAGGTATCTGTATTCTTCCTTCAATAGCTTGCATAAGAATTAGGCTATCTCCTTCAATTTGGACTTTAGTAAAACCAGCTTGGATAACATAATGTAGGCCTCGTTCTTAAAGCTAGTGCTTCCGTCATTAAGATGGATTGCGAATTTACTTGTCCTGCTCCAGCTAACTGAACTCGACCTAGATAATCCCATACCACGAACCCAATTGCTGCCCCTCGATTGGTTTGCGATCCATCATGTCGACGATCTTTAAGATACTGAGCAATTTACAACCAACAGTATTTATGGTGCTGTTGACAAGGGTCAGACTTTTTGATTTGGACATAATATCTTGTATGGTGGAAGCTAGCCCCTAATATAGCATTTAGTGATACCGTAATTATCATTATAAAAGTTGATTATTGATAATGATAATGACTTGTCAAACTATAACGCCCCGACTCTTAGGGTGTTACTTAACAATATTTTAATCCATTTAATCTTGATTTAGTGGAAGCGTATAAAAGCCGAGAGCGTGGCGCCGCTCTCCCAAGAGAAGGAAAGCAAGGCTTTGGCAATGGAAATAACAATAATAAAATATACTTCATGTAAAATATTCGAGAAAAAGGGTAAGTCGTTTAACTACTATAAAAATATTAAAATATGCGGGTCAAATTATCTTGGTGAGCCAACTTCTCATATTGAAACTTAAAATTAAAATAACTAGGTGGCGGCCTAATATGTTATTGAGTTATCCTTGTCAGAAATCTGCCCAAAATATCGCTCTAATACTTAAAAACAAAACATTTGAAAACATGGAGAAAAATGAGACGGAGCTCAATATATTCGACACTGTAATGTAAAAACATTTAAAAACAAATAATTTTATAGGGGCCCAGTGTAAATTCAATTTGAAATGAGGGAGAAGAAATATGCTCAAATAGTTGCAGGTTATTATCTGAATGTAGAACCATACCATGTTTTTCAATAAAATAATCGGTAAAGATGAAAATAAAACAATTAAAGCAATGATAACAATGACAATTAAAAAATAATCAATAGTAATAACAATCAACAATGAACAATGATTTGATATGAGATTACAGTACTCTGCAGAATACCGTAACCCCGACAATGCGCACGCGGGCTGATCAACCCACATGAATCGGTATACCATCATCAATGAACAATGGACAATGATTTGATTTGAGATTGCAGTACTCTGCAGAATACTGCAATCCCGACAATGCGCGCACGCGGGCCGATCAACCCACATGAACTGGTATGCCAGCATCATTGAACAATTCACAATAAGAAATAACAAGGAACAATGGACAATACAATTTTAATAATGAAAAACACATAAATGAAAAACAAACAATCACACTAAAAATTAGTTAGTAAATATATACTCCCTCCATTCCATATTAATTGTCCACTTAACTAACTTATTTTGTTCCAAATTAATTGTCAATTTTCGCTTTTCAAAACCTAATTTAATTACACTTTATTACTTTTTACATTATTTAATTACTTTATTTTCCTTTTGCTTTTTCCTTGCAGATTGAAAACTCTTCATATCCCTTTTTCCCTGCACACTTTTAATTGAATATTTACCATGATTAATTTTATCAAAGAGAAAAAGTGGGCAGCATTAAATAGTTTGATAGTTACAACAGTTAACTCTTGGTATATGTGCACAAGCCAACTCCGTCAATTATTTCGGAACGGAGGGAGTAACAATTTAATGGATAGGTCCACATATATTAGTCATAAAACAATGTTTGAAAACAATAAAAATAATAATTATTTCACTTTAATTAGAGTATCTTGAGTTTTTACATTTAGACATCGTTGAAGGTTACAGTCATCAAAGTATACTTGAGTTGGCGCATAAAAGGAATAATAAATCCTCCCTTTAACTTGAGAAATCCATAATGTGAAACTTGGGCTGTAGAATTTTGAGGCCCAAGTGAGAAATGTTAGAGAATTTAAAATGGGGGCCTTTAATCTCTTCTCCCTTTTCCTTTAAACGTATGTCAGGCAGAGGGAAAGGAAGCAGAGTATATGGAGTCTGCGCAGGGGAGGCCGACGGCTGAGCGGCAAACGGTGGCTACAGGGCGGCGGGAGGTGGCGATGACCGCTGGTCGTGCCAGCGACGGAGGGAGACGCGACTACCGTGGAGGTGGTTGGCGTTGGGTTCGGGTCGAGGACAAGGGCGCAAACAGGGCGAGAAAGGGTGGTTTTCAGGCCGGTTTTAGGCGGTGATAGGGGTGTTTTCCGGCAATATTTTGTCACAAATTGGTGAGTATAATCTTAAAATGGTAAATTCGGGTTGGAGGTGTAAGTTTGAGTTCGATTTTGGTTGGGTATTGATTTGAAATTGAGATGGATGAGAGATGTGGTTGTGAATGGATTTGGGTTTCTTGGTGGTGACCGGTGGCGGAAGTGGTGGCTAGGCGGTGGTACTGGGCGGTAGTGAAGGTTTGGGCGATGATGGTAGATGACGGTGGTGATGATCTGGTGGTGTTCGTGGTGGACGAGGTTCACCGAGAAGATGAAGATGATGGTGATGGTAGAAGATGATGGTGGTTTGATGTTGTTTGAATGGATATTTGTAGATTATTTATAGCTAATGTTATAGGTTAGTATAGGTTTGATGAGTCACCAAATTTTGGTGTGTTGTCAAATGGAGGACAAGATGAGAAATTCAATTTTGCTATTATAATTGGAAAAAGAAGTCATAGGAGATAGTGGTTGTTTTTTTTTGGTAAGAAAAAAAACTAGGTAGCTCTTCTCTCAAGAGTTCAACCTAGTCTATTGTCCCTAATGATACAATTGAGAGCACTATTCGAAGAGGGGTTCCAAATCATACATTCATTAAGATTAACACCAGTTTCGCAAGCCAGTCCGCTGCTTTGTTAGCCTCATGAAACACATGTTGCACATGGCTGTATGAGCACTCGGAGAGAAAAGCTTTGATGTCCTCAACGAGCTGAAGGATAGACCAAGGCACATCACGTTTGTTAGTAACCGCTTCTATAACAATTTTGTTGTCACCTTCAATGATAATATTTCTGAGGCCTAACCTAAGGGCCTACTTTAAGCCATTACGAAGGGTTGTAGCTTCCGCAACAAGGATGGATGCATGACCAAGATTGAAAGAGTTGCCAGAAAGAAAATGATCATGCCGGTCTCGAATAATGAAACCACCAGCGGCGTCAAGAGGAGACTTGGCTCCATCAAAATTAATTTTGACAACGCCAATAGGAGGGGGGCTCCAGGCAATCCAGGTTGATGAGGGTCTAAGATGATTGCGATGTACCAGGAGAAGTTGCTCATGGTGAAGAGAGTCCAGACGGCTTCGGAAACGCCATTCCTCACTAGCTCTTTTCGCATTGACGAGAATGCCTTCAGGGGGTTTTAGATCTGCGAAAGATTAGATCATTTCTAGCTTTCCAAAGACTCCATAATGAATCAAATAACCGGTCAAGGTTAATAAAATCGAGATTCTGTTTGCAATGAGAGAGGAGATTAAGAATGTCCTTGTGAGAAGAAGGGAGAAGAAGCAGCCAATGTTGGGAGACAACATTACTCTAGGCTTCTTTAGCTAAACAGCAGTTCAAGAAGATGTGGTTTTGATCCTCCACCGCTAAGTTGCAGAAAGGACAAATGGAGGAAACTGAAAGACCACGCCGAACCAAGAGGTCGTTGGTGGGTAGAGCGTTCTTACAAAGGAGCCAAAGGAAAACCTTGAGTTTGGGTTGGATAGCTTCTAAATCCAATTGTATTCCCATGGGAGAGAGTCTTGAGACAGGCCATGGGCAGGCCAAGTGGCCGATTTGGAAGTGAAACGACCACTACTGGAAAGGCCCCAACAACATTGGTCTTGCGAATGATTAAAGGGAATAGGGGTATCTTTAATAAGGTTAAGGGACCTGGCATTGAACACCCTCTTGATAAGCACAATATTAGTAATATGATTAAGCTCTATGAGATTGTTAAAGATGTATTGATAAGCACAATATTAGTAATATGATTAAGCTCTATGAGATTGTTCGAGTGACACCAACAGTCATACCAGAAATTAATGTTAGTACCGTCACCCACAGTCCAACGGAGACCTTTTTGAAAGATCTCTCTATTTTTTAAAATGGCTTTCCAATCCCATGAATCACTATTTTTAAATTTTCCTGTCAAAAAAATTATCGGAGATCGGATATTTGGCGCGCATAATGTCAACCCAGATCCCAGAGCCAAACAGGTATTTACATGAGAGTTTACTGAGGAAAGCACTATTCACAGCACTAGTCTTCCAGAGACCAAGGCCACCATATTTTTTCGGTCTGCAAAGTTTGTTCCAGGAAATTAGAGCTAAACCTTTGTTGGTGTTGAGATCTTTCCAGAAAAAAAAATCCTATTGATGGCATCTAATTTATTGGCAGTATCTCAAGGGAGTTGGAAGCATTGCATAGAATGTAACACCCCAAAAATTTTAATCAAGTTTTAGCAAGTGTAATTCGTAATTATTTTAGTAAATGTTTTAAATCGTGTTTTACACCGTCAAATTCTGTGTTAATAAATTTTATTTATTTTATTTAGGTGTTTATTTATGCACGAATTTTATTTATTTACTTGTCATGAATTATATCACAATATTTCCCGAATAAAGATTCACTAAATCAAGTTATTATGATCAAGTAAATACCCTCCTTCCCTTGAGTTAATCAAAATAAAATTTCCTCACTCTCCCACTCCAATCAAAATATCAAATAGTCTTAGAAGAGAGTACACAAACAACATACCCACTCTCAAATGGTACTCTTAATACAAATAGCAAACACCTACAAATATAATATACATATGAACTCCCCTTTCGAAAACCAGATCCTAAAAACATGGGAGTAGGGTTGGTAAAAGGACTGCCACAAACTCTTTTCCACTTCCCAAGCAGCATCTTTCTCAAGTTCCAATCCCACCATTGCCAAAAGCTTCCATGGTTGACATCTTTTCCTTGCCAATAATGTTTAATAATGCAACTTTCAGCCTTGAATTGGATCTTGTAAGCAGATTGAAAACTTATAAATTAGGAATCAAACCAAACAATCAAACACACCTTCATTCAAATCATACCCCTTCACTCTTCCTTCTCTCATCGGCAGCCACCTTCAATCACCCCCGAGCACCACCACCTTACTGCCACCGCCATTGTCACCACCAGCCGCTGCCCAGAAAACCACCGACCACCACATCCAAACCACCATGACCGCCCCAAAGTGAAGCCCAATATGAAAATTTCAATTCAAACAACCCCTCACCCACCTCCCTCCATCCAAATTCGAACCACCAGCCACCACCACCATCACAACCGCCACCCACAGCCACCCCAAAAATCAACCGGAAATCACCCACAAAACAGCCCCACAAATATACCGACTTACCTGAGTTTATTGGCCCCCTGTCCCGACCGCCGTCGCCGCCAGCTGAGAAATCCGACTGGCCCTACCTCCGCCCTCCACCTTCGTTTCCGACCTCCAATCGCCGGCCGCTGCCGCCGCCGCCGTGGTTGCCGTCGTCGTCCAGAACCCCACTGGTCACCCTCCTCTATTCTCTTGTGTCTCTCTCTTCCTCCCTGACGTTTAAAAGAAGAAGAAGAAGAAAGGAAGCCCCCTTTTATTTTCTAACTTTCAAGCTATTGGGCCTTTTATCACAACCCAACTCTCAATTGTGGTAATTACCAAAACTCCTCTTAATTTCTAATCCCTTTTTTTTCTTCTTTCTTAAGTAGATTAATTCTCTTAATTAAAAATTCAGATTTGGGTACTTAAAATCCATTGTCCAAAGAAAGGAGAAATTCACCAAAATTTCGGGAAGAAAAAGGTATAATTCGATGACTATATCTTTTAAAATCAATTATTTGATTTTATTCAATCATGCAATTACATATATGCTCAAGTAACAATTTATTTGGTTTCATAATATATTTTGTCATATTAAATTGTGGACCCTTATCAGCACACCCGGTACCGGAGCCTGAGTTAGTAACCGACTCAGATATGCCCATAGTTAAAGACAGGATCTTATGGTTGCTTTACAACATATCATATCATATAGATTGGCCTAAGAACCAATCGGGGGTTTCCACTCAGAAAATAATAATCGAGCAATAAGATTTTCATAATATTTCCTCTCTCCCCCGTTTCAAAAATAAAATGAATTTCAAACCGAACTCACCTAAATATTATTTTATTTTTACATTATAGTGTCGGATTATATTGAGTTCCATCTCACGTTTTATTTTTAAAATATGTTTTATTTTAGGTACAAAGGGAAAAGGGAAAACGCCAGCTCCAAACTGAAATATGTCAGCTAGCAGTTACTTAAATTCACTAGAGTCGGCTCACTAATTTGTCTGCATATTTTGATGTGTTTATATTTTATGTTTTCATGCGTTATGACTATATTAGGTTACTATTAAGTTTTCATTTCCGTTGCATGTTATGTCGAACGTTAATTATATATATATTTATATAAAAGTGTGTTTATGTCAATATGTTAATTGCTGGATAAGTTAAACATACATGCCATAATATCGTTTCCCAAATTAAATTTCCAACGTACATATACATCTTTATATGTCTAAGTTATTATTAACAAAATTTCTGTTTATTAAAAGTTAGTATCATTATTATTATTTTCACAGCTTATTATTATTAGTACTATTGTCATTATTACCTGTATTACTATCATTTTCATTATTACTATTTTCATGATTATTATTGTTATTATCATTCTTATTATTTTCATAACTCATTACCATTATTATTATTATTATTATTATTATTATTATTATTATTATTATTATTATTATTGTTTGCTGTTGTTGTTACTTGATTTGTCATCTTAGAAAAGCCTTGCTTTTCCTTATTGGAGAAGCGGCGGTAACGCTCTCGACTTTTTAAGCTTCCGCTAAAATGACATTAATTAAGATAAAATATGGGTAATCCCCTGATTATCGGTCGGGGCGTTACAGCATGGTATCAGAGCATGGTCTTGAGCCCTAGGATGTTAAAATCAATAAATAAAATATATAGACTTAAGAGCAATAATATAAATGGGTAAGGGTGCATGATTTCTTTCATTTGCAATATTTTACTCTTGTATTACACTCTTACGATATTAATTGTGAGCTTGTTTTTTCTTACACTAACTACTGATGTTTTTGTTTAAACATGCTTACCTACTGCTTTACCTCCTTTTACTTGTTAAAAGTCTTTATACCCTATTTTCGTGTCACTAAGTGTTTATAAGCTGCGACCCAAATCCCGACCCTAAGGCGATTAATTCCTTATTCGTAGATGTCAGACCAAGAAAGTGGTGCTAATGGACATAACCACACCGTGTACGACCCTCAAACCCACTTTCAAGACTCACCCAACCAACAAGAAAGCCCGACCAATACCTCAAGTCCCCACAATGTCAATCCCGTAGGTATGGATCCTAATGTCATGGGTCAGCTTTTAGTGGAGTTATTGAAAAAGGTAGGTAGCCAACCTGTTAGTGTTGTTGAGGATGATGGTGGTAGACTATTTGATAGGGTGGCTAAACAGAACCCGAGGGCATATGGGGGAAAAGTGGATCCTGTGGAATTAGAGGACTGGATTAGGTCAATGGAGAAAATATATGAGGTTATCCAAGTCCCCGAGCATAGGAAAGTCAGTATTGGAACATTTTATCTTACTGGTAAGGCTGATATCTGGTGGAATAACATTAAGGAAAAACAGAAGGAGTTAGGGTTTAACTGGGAGAAATTCGTAGAGATTCTAAGAGAGCAGTTTTACCCTTTATCCGTCCAAAAACAAAAGGAGGATGAGTTTAGGAGGCTAGAGCAAGGAAAGATGTCTGTATTGCAATATGCTGATAAGTTTATGGAGTTGTCTCGCTTTGCCCCGGAGTATGTAGTTAGTGAGAAAATGAAAATGACTAGGTTTGGAGGCGGTTTAGCTCACTATATACGAGACCAACTAGCAGGTCAACCCATCAAAACCTACCAAGACCTCTTTGAAGGGCAACAGATGTAGAGAGAGTTAAAGGTGAGCTTAGAAGAGACAACCAGGATGGGAACAAAAGGAAATGGGATACCAAAGGAGGTTCATCTAGCGCTAACCAACCCTTCAAAAGACCTAACCATGCTCCTTTTCGAGGACACCCTCCAACCTCTGAGCCTTGTAAGAAATGTGGGCGTACCAATCATGCAACCCATGACTGTAGAGAGGGTAAAAATGTTTGTACCTGGTGTGGGAATCCACAACACCAAGTGTTTAACTGTCCAAGGAGAGCATCAGCTGTGGCCCAAGGTCATGTGAGACCCTTACGGGTAGACAACCATGCACCTCCACCTTCTAGAGTTGGCAACACTGGAAGAGCCTATGGCATGAACCGTAAGGAAGCGGCAAACTCGGGTACGGTAGTTTCAGGAACCCTTACTTTAAATTCTAGCCCTTTATATGCATTATTTGATTCTGGTGCGTCACATTGCTTCATTTCTAAATCTGTGGTTGAAAAATTAGGGTTAGAGTCTCATAAGGGTCAAATTGAGCAATCTATATGTCTTCCTTCTGGAGAAACCATCCTGTGTACCGTCGTTTATAAGGATTGCCCCATCACTCTTAGTGGAGAGATTTTCTTTGTAGACCTTATCCAATTTGATCTTAGTGAATTTGATTTAATTATAGGAATGGACTGGCTAGCAAAGTATAACGCTCGTATTGATTGTAAGTCTAGAAGTGTCAGTCTTAAAGGAAGTAAAGGTGGGAAAGTATTCTTTCATGGAGAAGGTGCTAGGTTAGAATGTCCTATCATATCCTTAATGAAGGCTAGGAAATTAATGAGGAAAGGATGTGAAGGATATTTGTGTTGTGTAGTAGGTGACGCTGAGCCTGGGCAAAAACTTTCTGAAATACCTGTAGTGAATGAATTTCCCGATGTTTTCCCGGAAGAACTCCCAGAATTACCACCAAAAAGAGATATAGATTTTGAAATCCAATTAGTACCAGGGGCACAACCCATATCCAAACCACCTTATCGTATGGCCCCAACTGAGTTGAAAGAGCTTAAGGTACAACTAGAAGAGTTGCTTAAGAAGGGATATATCAGACCTAGTGTGTCTCCTTGGGGTGCACCAGTTTTATTTGTTAAAAAGAAGGATGGAAGCTTGAGGTTATGTATAGACTATAGGGAGCTCAATAAGATCACCATTAAGAATAAATACCCTTTGCCCAGAATAGATGATCTTTTTGACCAACTCCAAGGGGCTAGTGTCTTTTCCAAAATAGATTTGCAATCCGGGTACCACCAACTGAGAATTAAGCCTGAGGATATTCCAAAAACTGCCTTCAGGACTCGTTATGGCCATTATGAATTTGTGGTTATGCCATTTGGGCTTACCAATGCACCAGCTGTTTTTATGGATCAAATGAATAGGATTTTTCAACCTTATCTTGATCAGTTTGTTGTGGTATTTATTGATGACATATTGATATATTCTAAGACCAAGGAAGATCATGAGGATCATTTGAGGTTGGTCCTACAAACCTTGAGGGACCAAAAATTGTATGCAAAGCTTAAGAAGTGTGAGTTTTGGTT
Source organism: Portulaca oleracea (assembly GCA_029582165.1). Classification (NCBI taxonomy): domain Eukaryota; kingdom Viridiplantae; phylum Streptophyta; class Magnoliopsida; order Caryophyllales; family Portulacaceae; genus Portulaca; species Portulaca oleracea. Next base: position 19,883,872 of record CM055892.1, read on the forward strand.
AGAGGAAGTAACCTTTTTAGGGCATATCATATCTAAGGAAGGAGTCAGGGTAGACCCACAAAAGATCCAGGCTATCATGGAGTGGCCTAAACCTACCAATGTTACCGAGGTTAGAAGCTTTCTTGGGTTAGCTGGTTATTACCGTAGGTTTGTTAAGGATTTCTCAAAAATTACTCTACCTCTTACTAACCTCCTCAAAAAGTCTACAAAGTTTGAATGGACCCCTAAGTGTGAGCGCGCCTTCCGAGAACTCAAGACTCATTTAACTACTGCTCCTGTCCTTACCCTTCCTTCAGAAAATGGGGAGTTTAATGTCTATAGTGATGCCTCCAAAAATGGTTTAGGGTGTGTGCTTATGCAAAATGATAAAGTTATAGCTTATGCCTCTAGACAACTAAAGCCATATGAAAAGAACTATCCAACTCATGACCTTGAATTGGCTGCAGTTGTTTTTGCATTAAAAATTTGGAGACATTATCTTTATGGAGTACCTTGTCGCATATTCACTAATTATAAGAGTCTTAAGTACATTTTCACTCATAAGGAGTTGAACATGAGGCAACGACGTTGGCTAGAACTTCTAAAGGATTATGACATAGATATTCAATACCATCCTGGTAAAGCTAATGTTGTAGCAGATGCTCTTAGTAGGAAAACTCAACATAGCCTCCATACACTAGTTTCCCCTCCACCTACACCCATGGACAACCCTAGGGGAGTTAGCCTCGAGATCATCCATAATAGAAGTAAGGGACACTGTATGGTAATTAGGGTGAGCTCAACATTGTTGGATACCATTAGAACTTTGCAAAGAAGTGACCCTTGCTTAGAAAAATTGAGGCACAATGTTACTATTGGGAAATCACCTGGCTTTGTAATACATGAGGATGGGTCACTAAGATTCCAAGGTCGTATTTGTGTCCCAAATGATGAGGAAGTAAAGAAAAAGATTTTAGAAGAAGCACACAACACCATATACTCAGTACATCCTGGAGGCACTAAAATGTATAAAGATTTAAGGGAACAATTTTGGTGGTGTAACATGAAAAGAGAAATTGCAGATTTTGCCCAAAAGTGTTTAGTATGTCAAAGGATTAAGGCTGATCATAATAGACTTGGAGGAGAGTTACAACCTTTAGAAATCCCCACTTGGAAATGGGACTCCATCTCGATGGACTTCATCATTGGGTTGCCACTTACTATAGAGAAGAAGAATGCAATTTGGGTTATAGTTGACCGACTCACTAAATCGGCCCACTTTATAGGAATTCATGATACTTGGGGAATAGATAAATTAGCTCGAATCTATGTCAAGGAAATTGTTAGATTGCATAGGGTACCTAAGGATATTGTTTCCGATCGTGACCCTAGATTCCAAGTAAGGTTTTGGAGAGCATTACAAGGAGCCTTTGGCACTAAGCTAAACATGAGTACAGCTTACCACCCAGAGACTGATGGTCAAACCGAGAGAGTTAATCAAATCCTAGAAGATATGCTTAGAGCTTGTATCCTAGACTTCCAAGGGAGATGGGACGAATACTTGCCATTGTAGAATTTTCCTATAATAATAGCTACCAAGCTACCATTAAAATGGCACCCTTTGAGGCATTATATGGGAGGAGATGCAGAACCCCTCTATGCTGGAGTGAAATTTATGAACCAATCATTCTAGGCCCTGACTTAGTTCAAGAGACATCGGAAAAAGTCAATCTTATCCAAAAGAACATAGAGGCAGCCCAAAAGAGACAGAAAAGTTATGCGGACCTTCGGAGGAAACCACTTGATTTTTGCGTAGGTGATAAAGTCTTTCTCAAAGTATCCCCGGTGAGAGGTGTGCGAAGGTTCAACGTTCGAGGAAAACTAAGCCCTAGGTATGTGGGACCCTATGAAATCATTGAACAAATCAGCCCTTCTGCTTATCGTTTAGCCTTACCACCTGACCTTGATCATGTTCATAATGTCTTTCACCTCTCACATTTGAGAAAATACATTCTCGACCCAAGCCAACACTTTGGCTTGTGAACCCATAGACCTTGATGAAAGCCTAACATATGAAGAACAACCCGTTCAAATCTTGGATCGTCGCATCAAGCAACTTCGTAATAAGATTATTCCACTTGTCAAAGTCCTTTGGACTCACCACAACACCTCTGAGACCACTTGGGAAACAGAAGAAGACATGAGAAACAGATTCCCTCATTTGTTTTAAGGTAAAAACATTTTATTCAAAGTTTCGAGGACGAAACTTATTTTAAGGGGGGAAGGATGTAACACCCCAAAAATTTTAATCAAGTTTTAGCAAGTGTAATTCGTAATTATTTTAGTAAATGTTTTAAATCGTGTTTTACACCGTCAAATTCTGTGTTAATAAATTTTATTTATTTTATTTAGGTGTTTATTTATGCACGAATTTTATTTATTTACTTGTCATGAATTATATCACAATATTTCCCGAATAAAGATTCACTAAATCAAGTTATTATGATCAAGTAAATACCCTCCTTCCCTTGAGTTAATCAAAATAAAATTTCCTCACTCTCCCACTCCAATCAAAATATCAAATAGTCTTAGAAGAGAGTACACAAACAACATACCCACTCTCAAATGGTACTCTTAATACAAATAGCAAACACCTACAAATATAATATACATATGAACTCCCCTTTCGAAAACCAGATCCTAAAAACATGGGAGTAGGGTTGGTAAAAGGACTGCCACAAACTCTTTTCCACTTCCCAAGCAGCATCTTTCTCAAGTTCCAATCCCACCATTGCCAAAAGCTTCCATGGTTGACATCTTTTCCTTGCCAATAATGTTTAATAATGCAACTTTCAGCCTTGAATTGGATCTTGTAAGGCATTGAAAACTTATAAATTAGGAATCAAAACAAACAATCAAAAACACCTTCATTAAAATCATACCCCTTCACTCTTCCTTCTCTCATCGGCAGCCACCTTCAATCACCCCCGAGCACCACCACCTTACTGCCACCGCCATTGTCACCACCAGCCGCTGCCCAGAAAACCACCGACCACCACATCCAAACCACCATGACCGCCCCAAAGTGAATCCCAATATGAAAATTTCAATTCAAACAACCCCTCACCCACCTCCCTCCATCCAAATTCGAACCACCAGCCACCACCACCATCACAACCGCCACCCACAGCCACCCCAAAAATCAACCGGAAATCACCCACAAAACAGCCCCACAAATATACCGACTTACCTGAGTTTATTGGCCCTCGTCTCCGACCTGTCGCCGCCAGCTGAGAAATCCGACTGGCCCTACCTCCGCCCTCCACCTTCGTTTCCGACCTCCAATCGCCGGCCGCCGCCGCCGCCGCCGTGGTTGCCGTCGTCGTCCAGAACCCCACTGGTCACCCTCCTCTATTCTCTTGTGTCTCTCTCTTCCTCCCTGACGTTTAAAAGAAGAAGAAGAAGAAAGGAAGCCCCCTTTTATTTTCTAACTTTCAAGCAATTGGGCCTTTTATCACAACCCAACTCTCAATTGTTGTAATTACCTAAACTCCTCTTAATTTCTAATCCCTTTTTTTTTCTTCTTTCTTAAGTAGATTAATTCTCTTAATTAAAAATTCAAATTTGGGTACTTAAAATCCATTGTCCAAAGAAAGGAGAAATTCACCAAAATTTCGGGAAGAAAAAGGTATAATTCGATGACTATATCTTTTAAAATCAATTATTTGATTTTATTCAATCATGCAATTACATATATGCTCAAGTAACAATTTATTTGGTTTCATAATATATTTTATCATATTAAATTGTGGACCCTTATCAGCACACCCGGTACCGGAGCCTGAGTTAGTAACCGACTCAGATATGCCCATAGTTAAAGACAGGATCTTATGGTTGCTTTACAACATATCATATCATATAGATTGGCCTAAGAACCAATCTGGGGTTTCCACTCAGAAAATAATAATCGAGCAATAAGATTTTCATAATATTTCCTCTCTCCCCCGTTTCAAAAATAAAATGAATTTCAAACCGAACTCACCTAAATATTATTTTATTTTTACATTATAGTGTCGGATTATATTGAGTTCCATCTCACGTTTTATTTTTAAAATATGTTTTGTTTTAGGTACAAAGGGAAAAGGGAAAACGCCAGCTCCAAACTGAAATATGTCAGCTAGCAGTTACTTAAATTCACTAAAGTCGGCTCACTAATTTGTCTGCATATTTTGATGTGTTTATATTTTATGTTTTCATGCGTTATGACTATATTAGGTTACTATTAAGTTTTCATTTCCGTTGCATGATATGTCGAACGTTAATTATATATATATATATATAAAAGTGTGTTTATGTCAATATGTTAATTGCTGGATAAGTTAAACATACATGCCATAATATCGTTTCCCAAATTAAATTTCCAACGTACATATACATCTTTATATGTCTAAGTTATTATTAACAAAATTTCTGTTTATTAAAAGTTAGTATCATTATTATTATTTTCACAACTTATTATTATTAGTACTATTGTCATTATTACCTGTATTACTATCATTTTCATTATTACTATTTTCATGATTATTATTGTTATTATCATTCGTATTATTTTCATAACTCATTACCATTATTATTATTATTATTATTATTATTGTTTGCTGTTGTTGTTACTTGATTTGTCATCTTAGAAAAGCCTTGCTTTTCCTTATTGGAGAAGCGGCGGTAACGCTCTCGGCTTTTTAAGCTTCCGCTAAAATGACATTAATTAAGATAAAATATGGGTAATCCCCTGATTATCGGTCGGGGCGTTACAGCATGGTATCAGAGCATGGTCTTGAGCCCTAGGATGTTAAAATCAATAAATAAAATATATAGACTTAAGAGCAATAATATAAATGGGTAAGGGTGCATGATTTCTTTTGTTTGCAATATTATACTCTTGTATTACACTCTTACGATATTAATTGTGAGCTCGTTTTTTCTTACACTAACTACTGATGTTTTTGTTTAAATATGCTTACCTACTGCTTTACCTCCTTTTACTTGTTAAAAGTCTTTATACCCTATTTTCGTGTCACTAAGTGTTTATAAGCTGCGACCCTAATCCCGACCCTAAGGCGATTAATTCCTTATTCGCAGATGTCAGACCAAGAAAGTGGTGCTAATGGACATAACCACACCGTGTACGACCCTCAAACCCACTTTCAAGACTCACCCAACCAACAAGAAACCCCGACCAATACCTCAAGTCCCCACAATGTCAATCCCGTAGGTATGGATCCTAATGTCATGGGTCAGCTTTTAGTGGAGTTATTGAAAAAGGTAGGTAGCCAACCTGTTAGTGTTGTTGAGGATGATGGTGGTAGCGGCTTTTCTAGCCTTCATTGTCAAATCTTTTAGTGAAGTCCTCAATAAAGATATTTTTAATATCCGTCTCATCAGAAGTCCGGAGACCGATATCATTTTGGACATGAGTGATTCTGGTAGCGGCTTTTCTAGCCTTCATTGTCAAATGAAAGAGTCTTGAATTTCGATCCCCATTTAACAACCAGTTTTTCCGATGAAAGGGACCCCAGTATTTGAAGCCTCTCTCTTGCTTGATTAACCGGAAGTACCAGTTGGTAAGCCTGGGGATAGTCGGATTGGCTATAAGCTTGATTTCAAAGGATTGAAGAAGCTCATCATTTCTTTGTAATTTACTATTATAGTTTCGAAAAGTGGATTTAGACCAGCCTTTTAGGGTTGTTTTTGTACATTGTAGCTTTCTAGCAAGACGAAACATTGGTGTGCCAGCGAATCTCGCGTTCCAGATTTTTTTTTTTTTACGAGATTAAGAGCATCTCTATAAGAGCACCAATGAAGTTGGAATTTAAAGTTATGACCTTTCTTAACAGGGCTTGAGGAGTCAGTTTCAAGGAGAACATATGAGTGATCTGAAATTGTGAACGGGCCATTAGAGACCTTATATCTTTGGAGACAGCAACATTGATACAACATGTGTTGAGAAGAAAATTATTCAGACGATGAAATCTGGTGTCCTTAGGGCTCGGACCACCAAGTTTTTCAGAAGGGCATAGGAGCTCATTGAAGTCTCCCACCAAGCACCATGGAAGAGAGACGGTCTTAGCGACGAGAAAAATGCTTTCCCAAAAAGCGTCTTTGTCTTTGGCTTGGGCAGGGTCGTAGCAAGTCGTGGTTAAAAATCTGCAGTTGATTGTTTTATCAATGATCTTACCGTGAATAAATCTTGGGTTTGTTAAAAGAATGTTGATCTCAGTGGTCGCTGAGTTCCACAAGCACCAAATACTTCCTGAATGATTAGCAGGGGTATTGAAAACAAAACTTATCGAATCCAAGCCTTTGAATATTGCGATTCATATTATCTTGATTAACCATTGTTTCAAGGAGAAAAACAACATCGGGTTTGATTGATGAGTGCAAGAAATTTAACTATTGTTTTAGCTGGGCCTTTCTAGCCCCTTGAACATTCCAACGTAACTAATGATTTTCATTATTAAAAATGTAAGAGAAGGCTGCGGTGATTTTCATTATTAAAAATGTAAGAGAAGGCTTCCGTAGTCGTGGTAGAATGGGTTCCGCACCCAAGAAATTCGTTCAAAGAATTGTGACCGCTCCATTAATAGGAATGTCAAAGGCTTAAACAATCTGGATAAGGATTATGATGTATGTCAGAGTAGACTAGTGCATAAATTTTAAGAGAGGAGTTGCTCATAGTTGGAGCAAGCACCTAGTAAACAGAGCAAAAAATAATCAACATTAATAATGAATATTGACAATACAAGAGATTGATCGTAGTATAATATAGAAAAGAAGCATAATCAAAATGCCATTCAGAGGCTTCCGCAGCCAGAAGAAGGTGGGTTCTGCACCCCCAAAATCTAATTGTAATATGCATCTGATAACAGTTCACTATATTGGAGTTAGCAAAAATTATAGAATATAGCCATAAGGAACAAAGAAATACACAGTTTAGAGTAAGTTGAAGGACATGAGAGTGGATAAATATTACAACTTGGGGAATAAATTATTTATACGAAAGGATCAGAAAACGCCAATGTCTTGTTATTGAAATTCCATCTTGATAAGTCACCAAACTCATAAGAGATTTGGTGAATCGACCACTGCATATAAGGAAGACAAGCCAGCCCCCCAAACACAGACAAGAAGATCGCAGGGATTGCACACCCATTACCAATAAATGACGCAGCAGAGGCGAACTTAAACGCCCAACAGCTGTAGGAAAGAACAATAGATAGAACAAACTGCCAAGATTAAGATGGAACCAAATAACATACAAAGTATTAAACTTATAGATTGAAGACAACATAAAAATGAGACTTACATCCAATAACATCACAAAACAAAAACACCTAAAGAGGCTTACAATGAGACCCAACCAAGACAACATAAGAAGAAACAAACACTTAACTTAAGGGAACTTGAAGACGGAAAGATTGACCCAAAATAAGATGCAGAAAAACATGCTAGCCCAAGGAATTAAAAAACACACAAGGAATAAAACAAGAAATTTCAAAAAACTGCAGAGAGAAGACCTTGTAGCTTGAGGAAAGAACACACCTGGGTGGGAGAACGAAGGTAGGATAGAGGAAGAAGCATAGAAGAGACGCCTTGCAACACACGCATGAGACACCTCGGAGCAGAATCTCAGAAGAGCCACGCGACGATGCCATACAGAGGAGGGGTCAGATCCGAATCGGCAGGCCGGACCACCCAGAGAGCTCAAGAAGCCCACTAGAGCATGCCATGGCTTTTTGAAAAAGCCGAAAAAACCCAGATTGTCACAAGAAGACAAGAAATGCAAGCTAACTTTTTTGGAAAAGATCATTAGGCGGGAAACTAGGACAAAGAAAAGCCACCATAGGTAGATTCGCAGGGATTTAGGCATGATTAGGGTAGATTCATTGGAAACAAAGAGTGTAGAAGTGGGGTTGGGAGGATTTGGAGCAGTAGAGGAAGCAGATTGGGGAACTTCAGGGTGAGGCATATGGAAGGCCGTAGAGAATTCTCTAGAAAGAGAATGGAGGAGCCCTAGATGGGCCAACTGGCCAAGAGACAAAATATAAAATAAAATGGTTCCTTGGAAGATAGTGGTTATAGCTTGAGGATGAAGAAAAAGAATTTGATAGGGGAGGATGTAAAAAGAAGATGGTGAGCTCGGCAGCACCGTGCTCCATGAGCCCATCCACATTCATTTTTGTTTTTGTTTTTATTTTAGGGAAATTGGATTCTAATAATACGAACTTTTGGCCATATAATATTTGATAATACGAACTTTCGATTCAGTGATGAATAACACGAACTTTGACCCCCTGTTGCCCCCAATAACACGCCACCGAGTTAAGATTAACTTGACTCGGCGGCGGTCTGACGTGGCGGCGGAGGGATGAGTTTAGTCAATTTTGACTTGCCCAATCAACATTATTTGTCCACGTCAGCACCCTCCCTCTTTCTCTCTCCTCTCTCTCTCTCTATCTCTGTTGCAGATTTCCAGCTAGCCCCCCTTCAATGGTTGCCACAATTTGCTTCTTCTTCCTCCCTCTTTCTCTCTCCTCTGTCTCTCCATACCAAACCCAGACCCCCAAAACTCGCTGGAGATCAGACAAACACAACCCTGTCAATCCTTCCTCTCAGGAAAAACCCCCGGAAATTCAACAAACTCTCGCCCATGGTTTTGTAGGAGACAAGGAACAAGAGAGAGAAAGGGAGGAGGAGGATGGAAGCCATGGAAATAAGCAATAAGAGCAGCATAAGGGATTGGCGTGGAAGATGCTCCCGGATGTCATTGGCTTCTTCAATGGCGAGAGTGAGGTTGTCGGTTTCGGTGTTGCGATGGAGAAGTGCTGGTGGGTGACGACATGTGGCAGGGTGGCGGTGGCCCGAGGGCAGTGTGGTGGTTGTGGTGAGGGAGAGGGACGGTTAGGGTTGAGGGAGGAGACTGATTTGAATTAGGATTAGGGTTTGTAGAATTCAATTGAATTGAATCGTGTCTCGGGTTGATTAGGGTAGGATTTGGTGATGACTTGTGATTAGGTGTTTGGATTTGCAGTTACAGTGTAGAAGCTCTCCCAATCTTCATCTTCTTCATCCTCCATTGTTACAGAGGAGAGAGAAAGAGGGAGGAAAGAGAAAGAGGGAGGAAGAAGAGGGCTAGCTGGAAATTGCAACGGAGAGAGAGAGTGTGCTGACGTGGACAAATAATGCTGATTGGGCAAGTCAAAATTGACTAAACTCATCCCTCCGCCGCCACGTCAGACTGCCGCCGAGTCAAGTTAATCTTAACTCGGTGGCGTGTTACTGGGGGCAACATGGGATCAAAGTTCGTATTATTCATCACTGAATCGAAAGTTCGTATTATTAAGTCTTATATGGCCAAAAGTTCGTATTATTAGAATCCAATTTCCCTAAGACTTAATAATACGAACTTTTGATTTGGTGATTAATAATATGAACTTTGACCGCCTGTTGCCCCCAATAGTACGTCACTGAGTTAAGTTGAACTTAACTCGGTGGTGGTCTGGCGTGGCGGCGAAGGCACATGCCTGGTTGCTTTGACTTTGCCATGTCATGCATCCACATTGATTTTTAAAAAAATAATACGAACTTTTACCTATGTTGCTCTGAATAATACGAACTTTTATCTATGCTGCTCTGAATAATACGATCTTTCTCTCTCTCTTCCTTCCTCTTCATCATCCCCACCTCTTTTTTCTCTCTCTAAAAATCCCACATTTAATTTCCCTTTTGCATCTTCATCTTCTTCAATCCTCCTCCTCTTCATCTCTTCTTCATGAGCCACAACTTGATGCTCAAACTCGTCAACAATAGGGAAATGCCTTCTCAACTTCCCCAACCACCCTTTTTTCCACTTCACTGCTCTCCTTCTTCTTCTTAACTTCCATCACCCTTTTTTACCCAGATATCTACAAGGAGAGCGGTGAAGTCAAAATGGGGAGAGGTTTTCTGGGTCTTCTCAACAATGGCGGAATGCAAGGAAGAGAGAGAGAGAGAGAGGGAGGGGGAGGGGGGTTCTGGGTTTTCTGGGGTTTTTTGGGAATGGGGAGGGGGAGGATTGAAGAAGATGAAGAAGAAAAAATGGGATCTGGGATTTTTAGAGAGAGAAAAAAGTTCGTATCATTCAGAGCAACATAGGTAAAATTTCGTATTATTCAGAGCAACATAGGTAAAAGTTCGTATTATTTGTTTTAAATCAACATGGATGACATGGCAAAGTCAAAACAACCAGGCGCGTGCCTCCACTGCCACGTCAGAACGCCACCGAGTTAAGTTCAACTTAATTCGGTGGCGTACTATTGCGGGCAACATGGGGTCAAAGTTCGTAATATTAATAACCAAATCAAAAGTTCGTATTATCTATTAAATATATTAAAACAAAACCCAAATCAATGTGGTGTTGCCATGTGTCACTCGCCAATAGAAAGCTATTTTAAAAAGAAAATTTTATTCAAATCATTAAATGCTACTTTGACTAATACAAAACTACAAAGACCTTACATATATAATTTAAAACATTAATATGCCGTAAGTTTTATGTGAGATGAAATATGTGGGATGTACTATTACCTATGAACTCCACCATAGATACAATATAGTTTATTTGAAGTTTTGATTCTATTTAATTATTAATCAATAGAAGTGGTGATTGATTTCATATAATAAATTATACTTTTAACAAAAATAATTGGCAAAAACTAACAAAACTACACAAAAAAAAAAAATCAAAAATTAGTAAACTAGCCCATCAATATATTTTCGGAAAAAAAAAACCTCACCTACCTTGAAATATTATCCAAATGTTGGTAACTCTTCTTTTCCATAATGTGAAGCACAATGGCAATAGGGGCAAAAAATTAATAAAAAGATAAAAATTATAGTTAAAGTGATACTTACTGCAATCTATAGAAAATAACCTATAAATAATATAATTTGAAACATATGCAAATTTCATATCACTCATTCAATTGAACAATGAATAAGAAAAGGGAATCAAACTTGTAAAAAAATACAAAAATGATAAATAAGACAAATTAACTTGTGCATCGCACGGGTACAAACACTAGTTAAGTCTTATATATATAGCCAAAAGTTCGTATTATTGGAATTCAATTTCCCTTTTATTTTTGGGTATAATACATGTATTTCCTTCGTTTAATATTTTAATTCCAAATGTCTTTTCTTAACTAAATTTTTTTATATATTCTATTACAAAAATACAACTTTATGTTCTTAAAATAATATTTTTCATTATTAATCCAATGATAGTACTTTCATATATTAAAATATTGTTTATGTCGAGAAATTAATGACGACAACAGACCATTAATATGGAACGGAGGAAATATTTTTGAATCATTTTCTTATTTTTTTTTCTTAAACATAATAGGTGCATTCAATTCCAAAAAATTACTTAAGGGTACCCTAACTTTTGGTGAAATATTTTTCTGGTACCCCAACTTTTAAAAACTAATTTTGGGGTACCCTAACTTTTAGAATTAGAAATAATTAGGTGAATTTCCCGCCAATAATTTGAATTCACCAGTGAGTTGTAGGCGGGAAATTGATTAAATGTTTTTTTGGATGAAAATGTCCTTTGTTTTTGTCGACGAAAATGATTTGAATCAATCGGAATTTCGCCGGAAATTCACCTAGTAATTTCTAATCCTAAAAGTAAGGGTACCCCAAAATTAGTTTTGGAAAGTTAGGGTACCAAAAAATTGTTTCTTCAAAAGTTAGGGTACCTCTAAGTAATTTTTTGATTCAATTCACAATATTCATTTTAAAAATTATGAACATTGTGCTATATATTTCTCAACATTTATCTACTGATTTATGAACATTGTAGTTTTGGTTTATGAGCATTCATGTACTGATTTATGAGTATTATAGCTTAAGTTTGGACGTTAAGTTTGAGCTCGACGGTCATACTGGTTTATGAGCACTCTAATATAGATTTATGAGCATTGTAGCTTAAGTTCATGAACATTCATGTACTAATTTATGAGTATAATAGTATAGATTTATGAGCATTGTAGTTCAGGTTTATGAGCATTCATGTACTGGTTTATGAGTACTCTAGTATAGATTTATGAGCATTGTAGTTTAGGTTTATGAGCATTCATGTACTGGTTTAATGAACACTCTAGTATAAATTTATGATCATCGTAGTTTAAGTTTATGAGCATTCATGTACTGGTTTATGAGTGCTCTAATATAGATTTATGAGTATTTCAGTTTAGGTTTATGAGTATTCATGTACTAGTTTATGAGCACTCTAGTATAGATTTATGAGCATTGTAATTTAGGTTTATGAGTATTCATGTACTAGTTTATGAGCACTCTAGTATAGATTTATGAGCATTATAATTTAGGTTTATGAGTATTCATGTACTGGTTTATGAGCATCTACATTATAAATTATGAACATTGTATGAGATATGTTATGAGCAAGACCATTAGAGATTGTGAGCAAGACTATCACTAATTATGAACGTTCATCTATTAAATTATGAACATAAATATATTGATTTATAAACATTATAATTTAATTTGATGAACATTCATATATTAATTTATAAATATTATAATAAAAAAATAAAAATTCTGACGCAAAAATATTTTAAAATATAATATTTCACAAAAAAAATAAAAAAAATGATGGGTGGGCGCACCATGCACCCTACACCCGGGCGCATGATTGTCCCCCTGGGGGAGGATGGTGGTGGTGTAAGTAAAAATAATACACTTACTATAAATCAATAAAAATGTGTGAAAAGTGAAATATAAAATAATATTACTACTTTGATTATATCAAAAGTAGATAAAAATAATATATTTATAAATATTATTTTGTATCAAATAAGGAAAATGTGCATAAAAATATTAATTTATAAAATATGAAAGGAAAATGTGTGAAATATATAAAATACTATACTACTTTGCAAAATTAATAAGTAAAACATGAAAAATGTGTAAAATAGATTAATTAATAAAATTTAAAATTATAAGAGCTCCCATTTAACTATTGAAAAGACTCATATTTAAGTAAATATAATTATTTGAAAAGTAAGGAAATTTAGCTAGTTAAAACAGATAATAAATCGTAATCGAAATTAAAACTTTAATTAACATAATAAATCAAGCTTAAAAATATGGGGGTGTTACATAAACATTTATACTTCTTCCTTTTCTGCCTCATTGTATGAGACTCTTGATTGGGTTAAATTTGCATGGGCATAGGGGCGAAACTACGTACGGACACCGGTTGATAATTACCTCCTAAACTTGAAAGGAATATATATTTGTTAGTGCACTTTGTATTAAGTAGAGTCATAGGTTTGATTTTTCAAGGATACTAACGTATTTTTTTTAAATCACATGTCGACCTAGCCTCGTCCTTGCATGGCCATATAATGAGTTCTACAATTTCATGTCTTTGCTTATTACTATTGTAAAACCTTGAGTTTTAGGAAGAACGGAACCGTTAGGATTGTTACCGAACTGTTAGGTCTAAGTTTAAGTTTCGAGGACGAAACTTCTTTTAAGGAGGTAATGATGTAAAATCCCGAAAATTTCAAAGATGTTGACCGTGACGTCGTTAGTAAATTAGGTTTGACTTCGTTATTTATTTTATTATTCGTTTATGTTTATTTTTGCTAACACTTGAGCTCGTAGGATCGTTGAGGGACTAACAAGGGTATATCGGTAATTTCGTGGGTTTAGTATTATTAGTATTACTCTAGTTATTAATAGTTTTTATTATTAATATTATTAGGTTTATTGAAATATGTTATTGGGATAATTATGTGAATATTATTTGTTATGTGTTTAGTATTAATATTATTATTATTAGTATTGTATTATTATTATTATTACTATTATTATAATTATTATTATTTTCAAAAATCTGATTTCTTCTTATAGGGTTGGATTAGGAGTGGGATTAATTAGTTGGCCTTTTAATTGGTTAATATATAAAAACCCCTCTCCCTCTCAAAACCCTAATATCACAATCCTAACCCTAGCCTCTCATCTTCTCTCTCTCTCTCTCTCTCTCTCTCTCCCTCTGCAACCGTCCACCACCACCGCCGCGCTGCCTCCGTCGCGCCGCCACCTGCACCGCCGGAGACCACCACCATCCCCTTCATTCTCTCTCTCTCTATCGTTCTCTCTCTCTCCTTCTCTCTCGAGTTCACTCTTCCCCGCATCTGCTCCGTCGCCACATTGCTGGAAAGTCGCCGCCCCCGACGCCAGACGACCGCCACGCCACCGCAGCCGCCATCCTTTGTCGTCGCCGTAGCCCAGCACGTGAGGGAACGGTCAGGCCTATTGTTGGCCGATTGCTGCTGTTAGAAACCAAACGCCCAACGACCACCCTTCCCGACGACCACCTTTCCGACGACCCCGCTGACGCTGACGCCGCCACCTCTGACTGTCGCCGCTCTAGTCGCCGGAAAACCGCCGCCCTAAACTCTAACGTAAACCCTATTTTATTTAACAAACTTTATTTCTTGTTTTTCTACTTTATTTTTTCTGTTGTAAATTGTATTATTATTATTATTATTATTATTATTATTATTATTATTTCTTGTTTTAAATCTTGTAATTTTGGGTAATCAAGATTGTAAATTATTAAGTTGTTATTTGTAACTAATTTGTTTTTGTATTGTTTTTATTACATGTAATTTGTCTAATTCATTATATGTAACTTTTATGTTGTAAATTGATGTATTAGGGTTTGTAATAATTGTAATTAAATTATTAATGTTCGATTGTATAATGTACCTTAATTTTCTTGTGAAGCATGTTTAGGGTTTTAGATGACACTATTATTGTATGCACGAATTAAAATTTTAATTATCTAGATTAATTCTTGATCGTTAGTTAAGTATTCGCATGTTTCTTTAATTCTCTTAGGGTTCAATCACGTTTAATTTTATGATTAACCTCGTTAAATAAGTTAGGTTGTTTGAATTACTAATGTTCGATTCTTGTTTATTAAATTATGATTCTTGATTGAATCTTGTATAAAGAAACTAATTGTTGGAATTCTTGATTGGTAGTTTAAATATGTTCTTTATATTTTATTCACATGTTCTTTAAGTTTCTTCTTGATTATTGATTAAGAATTCATGTTTTATACCCTTCCATGTTGTTATTATAGGACCTTGAATAAGTTTATTTTTTTAGAATTCAAGTTTAGGATAATGTTATTATTTTATGCATGCTTTTAGGGTTAGTGAAAATATTAAAGTTGATTTCATATTTTACAATTTGGTTTGGATGGTAGGAAGTTTGATGTTGGGCCTTAGATGGATTAGACTAATTACCTTGGACCTTAGTTACTGTTTTAGGCCTAAATTAGGACCCCGGGACCGAATGGTGAAAGTTAGAACCGAAATTATAAATTAAATAAGAACCGGGATCGGGACAGTTTTGTTAGTGCCTAAAGATCGGGTCACCACGATTAGTATAGTTGTCCTTTGATCGAACCCTTTGAACTGGAGGTTCCCCTAGATGTTAACTTTCATAGGAATTTTGCGGAACGGACTTTTGAGTTGTATAGCTTGAGTTATAATCGTTTTACCAGAACCTGTCGGAACTGGACCAGTTGGAAGCTTTGGTACTTTTAGAGTCTTTCGAGGCTGATATGGGCTTAGTCGTCAACTTAAGAGTTTCAGTAGACATCCCGATGTTTCCGAAAAGTCCAAAATCAGATCCACAGGATGTAGGGGAGGGTTAGGTAGAAGGTAGTTAATACTAACTTCGAAGGGCGCGTTTTGATTAGAATAATTACTTTTATTTTAGGCCCGAGCTAATTCGTGTCGTTAGTGAGCTCAAGTGTGTTCATCTTAGCTGCGAAGTGAATTTAACCAGGTAATGTCTATGCTCTAATCCCCACTAGGATGCTCTTTAAATGTGTTTTAATGTTTTCTAATCTGTTTTGAGAATTGTATCCCGAAGGGGACTTTTGTGAAAATGGGACCATCTGTTTTGGATAATTGTTTGTATTTGTTTGTGCTTTGATTTTATTAAGTTGAGAAATTGGATGGTCTTTTATTAGTGGTTTTATTATTGGTTTTGATAAACCTGGGTTGGGTTTGACTTGAGAGTTGTGAGCTAGGTTTGAATAATATACTAATAACTCAAGTGAAACATTAAGCGGGTTTATTCTATTGATGCCTTTGGTAGGCGAATACTTTGATGCCTTTGGTAGGCGATTATTGATGCCTTTGGTAGGCGACTATTATTTATGCCTTTGGTAGGCGATTATTGATGCCTTTGGTAGGCGACTATTATTTATGCCTTTGGTAGGCGATTATTGCCTTTGGTAGGCGATTATTGATGCCTTTGGTAGGCGACTATTATTTATGCCTTTGGTAGGCGATTATTGATGCCTTTGGTAGGCGATTATTATTTATACCTTTGGTAGGCGATTATTATTTATGCCTTTGGTAGGCGATGTTACTTTATGGGATTTGATATCCCGCCCACATAATAAAATGAATTGGTTGGGTTAAGGAACAAAGTTAGAAGGGTTAAAGGTTTGTGAAATGTTTTGACTTGTTCCCTCTCCCTCAAATGAATTGAAATGAACTTAACTTGTTTTTAACGTTAGGGATATACATTATTGAGATTTCCCCCTCATTTTTTTTGAAATGTTTTGTTTTCAGGTGAAGATCTATATGCTGGGGACGGGAATTAGAAGTGAGGACGACATGTTTAGAAGTCGTTAATTATGTTGTTTTCTTTTATGAGGAACTTGAAGTTAATTTTGAGGTTTACTCCTAAGTATGAGTTTGTTAGTTTGGTTTACCGTTATCAAACAGTTGTAGTTCTCCTTCTCGCCTTGTATTCCTTCGGGGATACGGCAGTGACGCCCCATAAGAATTTGAGTCTTCCGCGAATTTTGTCTGTTAACGTTAGTTTGACTTTGACTTTTCTATATTTGAATTTCCGGGGCGTTACAACTATATATTGGTAATAATAAGTTCTATTATTTATTTCATGTCTTTGCTTTTTACTATTGGTATTTAGTATCTCCATTCTCAGCAAAATTGGATATTGAGCTAAGAAAATGGAATGATTGATAGCTCGAATAGAAGACATTTTAGATTCCTGAGGTATACTCATGCATAGGGTGCCAAGTATATATGTTTGCTGTCCTTTGATTCTCAAGCATTAGTAAATACTTAACTCTAACACATGGTGGCTTAATAGACTGACATAGCTACAACAATAACAATAGACTCCTAGAAATAAAAAAAATATTTAAGTGTAATATGGGGAATTTAAATACAGATAGTTTTTCTCCCATAAATTAATGTTCATAGAGAACTTGATTGCGAAAGATTATGACATAGCTCACTCATAGAAACATGCAAGCAAATAATCAAATTGAGAAAGACTAGATAACCTATGCTAAACCAACCTACCAATATGTTTACTCAATCTTATGTCAACAATTTGTATTCCTTATTTTATTCTCCATTTTTAACATATGATTCTGATACCAATTGTAACGTCCCACTTTATCCAAATATTAAATATATTAAATATATTTTTTTATCTTAAATTAGAGGAAGATTTTTAATCCTTTCACTTTCCAAGCTTCTATTGTTATAATTGAGTTATATTGTTGGCAGATAAAATGTAGAATTCTTTCATCATAATATGAACAAAAAGACCACATACATGCATGCACCATGCAATCATCCACCATGCTGGGCAGATACACAATTCAAGTTTTTGGTTCCAAGTTTTTGGTACATGTCTATTCATGCACCTTCATATATTCATGCAAGTTCATGAAACTATACATCTAGCTAGTTAATTAAGCCAAGATATATACACATATTCTTTTTGTCCTTTTTAGAAAAATGGCAGGCAGTCCATAATTCATGAAACAAAAAATTATGGATACCATGTCTCCCCAAATCCAAAATTTCGTGCCTGCTGTCAGGGAACCATAAACTTGATTGATAATTTTATGATATTATATTCTATAGTTTATTAAAAAAAAAAAAAAAGCATTGTGTTGATGAATGATCACCCTCAAACAGGAAAACCAAATTAAACAAGAGGTAGGATGTCCTTTCCTTTGTTACTTGATTCACTGTCTGAATTCTATCTAAATTCATGCTCAATTTTATCTTATTCTATCCAAGGTACTAAGTATTTTATATTCTCATCATAATTAAAAAATTTTACAGAATATTATATATATTTACAATTTTCTACGAAACTTTATTTTATATTCTCATCATAATTATATTTTTTTTACAGAATATTATATATATATTTACATATGTTCAACCCGAAAGAAATTTTGTATAGCACATTTGAAGATTGATGATGATCGAAAATTTGCACACAATATATTTTCTATTCTTTGAATTTAATTTTCACAAGAATTTAAGTATATGTGGACTTTTCAAATCAAAATTAACCCTCAAAAATTGAGTAGCGATCATTGATTTTGTTATCCAAATTTCTGTAATCAATTAATTTGACCATAATTAATTACCCGAATAATGTTAATAGTAACATACAGGGTGGGCAGTTTGGTACTTCATAAGGCTTATCTTGATAAACATATATGGTGGATGCAAAAAAGATGGCTAAAGAAAGGAACGATGGGGCAAGTTTGGTCCCGATCTCACTTTACCCCGTCTTTTTTCACTTTAATTATTTCACGTTTCACATATTAATTTTTTTTCATCTTACCTACCTAATATATAATATAAATTTAAAAATTTATATAATTAATAAGTGATGCGACTGATGTGATTCAACTTACTCACAATATTTTATTAAAAACTATAAATTATGTATTTAAACATTCATATATTTAAATGATATGACTGATGTGACCTATCTTTTTAAATACTATTCCACTTAATCACACTATCGGCCTATTCCATTTTCTCCCACCTATTTCACCCACCACACAAAATTACATGACCATAATATTTAGTGTATAATAATGCATCTTATGATCACAAGGAGCAATTGTTCATTATTATACATAAAGTAATATGTCTATAAAAAGGAGTTAATTGTGATCAATCATCTTATACAATTATATTAAAGAAAGTGATTTTATATATCTAAATGTTATGTTTCTCAGCAGTTTTATTATTATACATAAAGTAATATGTCTATAAAAAGGAGTTTTGGTCCATATCCTTGCCATCCCCACACAAAAAAGATTATCATGATAAATTTACTGGTATAGACTATACAAAGTAAAATGTATTTACATACATTCTATAGCAACCGATAATGAACATTTTTTGTTAGTGAAATTTTACGAGGTAAGTAAAATTTTATAAAGTAATATATTTATAAAAAATAATTTTGATTCTATTATTTTGCAAGGTATCTAAAATTTTATTTTGTCTTATTTTATCTTACTTTACCTTATCGTACCATTCAAAAGATTAGAGTTATATTTTTAGGTAATTTATATTTTAAATTTTTTATTCAACTCATAGAACTTATTTAAAAATAATAAAGAAATAGGTGATGTGATGTTTAGCTATCATCATTACTTATCTTGCCTTACTTTGTCGTCTTACCTAACTTTATTTTATTTTATCTTACATAATTTAATCCTATAGCCTTAAAGAACGTAGCCTCATGATATTAAGGCCATGATATTTTGTTAGGGATCGGATTCAGATCTGATTGCTAGTTGTTAGGGTGTAAAAATGAGTAATATATGTAGCGGAAGGGAAATACAGGATGATTATGAAATTGAGGATAATAATAAAGAGAGGCAAAGATAAATAGTGTGAGACAGTAATTTTATGTGGGAAACCAAAGAACTCGGAGAAAAACCCACGGGCGACAACCAATATTCACTAGTAGAAAAAGGAGATATTACAAGAGGTAAAATGTATATGTGAACTCTCGTAGACTCTCATAACCTAGGGATGAGTAGGGTGAAGATGTGGAAATAACACTGTACGTGCCTCCCTCATAGGGAGTTTTGAAGGCTCTCACATCGACTACATTGGTTGCTTTGCGCTTGCCGCGCTTTACAAGGAGAATAAAGACCTCTATTTATAGGGGAATGAAGGAAAGGGAAACTAGGTTAAATATTATAAAACCTAGAAACAAAAACGAACATCCGTGGTCGCTGAAACTTTAAGCCATTTGGTAAAATGGCAGTATCATTTCAGTGGCGCTGCGTTTCATATGTGAGACCTTCTGGTCGTCACGCTGCCAGCGTCCGGGAGAGAGAGGCTAGCGTTTGTTGCATCCATTCTTCAATCAAGGAGATTTTGGGTCATAAAACTCAACAAACTCCACCTTGGGTCAAAATCTCCGGTACCGTCATAGAACCCTGAATTTTGATTTGCCAATGAACTTTTCGACGTCATCCTGATAACAACACTCTATCACCCAAATCTAATAACCAAATTTTGACTTCATCTTGAATTTGATTGAACCCGGCTCTGAAGAAATTTGACCTGACTCCGGCATGATTAGAAGTTTATTGAATCTGGTTGTATCCGGCTCTGAAGAAATTTCACCTGACTCCGGTAGGATTAGAAATTTGACTGAATCTGGCTGTATCCGGCTCTTGAAGGATTTTAACCTGACTCCGGTAGGATCTGGCTCTTGAATGAATTTATCCTGACTCCGGTAGAATCCGGCTCTTGAAGGAATTTATCCTGACTCCGGTATGATCCAGCTCTTGAAGGATTTTAACCTGACTCATGCATTTGGGGGATTCCAGGCCTGAGGTTCCTGCCCGATGCAACGTTCTGAGGAACTAGACAAATCCAGGGTTATTTCCACATATGCTTTAGCAAGTCGAGCTGACGTAATTGATTACAAGAAAGTTACTCAATAAACTCTGCAAAAACGTTTTTGCTTCTTTCTTTTAGTTTAGGTCGGTGACATCTAGTTAGTGTCTTTTTTCTATCTACGCCTAGCTCCGCTCAATAGGGACTACTTTTCTTTACCAGAAGGAGCGGACGTCCCTTTCAATAAGTTATGAGAAAGCTGCTTGCTTTGTTAGCGATGCCGAACAGCTTGGACTCTTGAAAATCCTGCTTCCGTTTAGACCTCCCTCTTTGTGAGATAAGTCATTTTCTCCACACAAAGGGTATTAATAAGGTCGTTCTCTAGTCACTCCTAGGGGGTAAATCCCGGGTGAAACTGGAAATCCAGTAATTGTTGCTTAGGCTTAGGAAGGTCTCTCTGGGGTAATCCCGCATCTGAACCTATACCTATTCGTGCTAAGTCTTTTAACATGCATCCTTTTCTTCATATCTTAACTTAACTGGGTACAAGCTATTTGAAAAAAAAACAACACAACTTCAATTGCACAACCCATTCTAAGAGTTCTTACTTATAATTCCAATATCGGCACAAAGATAAGCAGGAAATGGTGTAGTATCAGAGTGAATAGTTTATGTAGCTGGTAACTCATTCACCTCTCCAGCTTCTCCGAGCTATCTATCTCTAATTCATTTACTTTACTTACGAAGCCAGTCTCCTCTATAAGACTTTCATTCCCTAGACCTCGTAGGCTGATGATGGCCAACAGTATCAGTTAATAACTTCAGATTCAATAAAGATCTGGAATAAGACACGAAAGGGCAATGCGGAATAGCTAGTCTAGAGCTAGAGAAAGATTTTTACTTTATCAATGTTTATCCTACAGCTTGCATTCGTCTTGCACAACCGCCCCAGGAAAGTCATTATTCTTAGAATACAGATAGGCAGAAGACATTATACCCTATTAAATTATACACTTTATATGGACACCTTCTAATAGACATAGTCATGATTTTTTTTTGTTTTTTTCTTCGGGTAATTTCTGACTCCGGTTCAGTAGAATGCTTTCTTTAGTCGGAATCACAACCATTCTTTTCTAATGGGATAACGTGTTATCAAAGGATTTCCTGCAATTCAGATCAGCAGTCCCATACTTTTCTCCTAATTATAGTCATAATAAATGAAATTTCTTTATATAAAGCGGATCATAAGTTCCAGGGAGAAGTGAACTGGAACTGTTTCATAACAGAAATGGGTTCTTTTGGTTCTTGCTCGAGCCGGAGAAAGAAAAATGATCATGCCCGGTTCTTTCGGGGGATGAATCGAATCTATAAGAACCTATCCTAATAAGAAAAAAACCTGACTTGATCGAAAAAGATCAAATCTGTTTATCAAAGTGCTTCTCCGATTGCTCAAGACATATCTTTTCAACCGAAAAACAAAAGAAGATCATTTCGACAAATTTTTAGTCAAATTGTCAAGAATATTCCATTAGTAGGATCCGACTCTTGAAGGAATTTATCCTGACTCCGGTATGATCCGGCTCTTGAAGAAATTTATCCTGACTCCGGTAGGATCTGAATCTCATTGAACCTGGCTCTGATACCACTTGTTAGGGATCGGATTCAGATCTGATTGTCAGTTGTTAGGGTGTAAAAATAGAGTAATATATGCAGCGGAAGGAAAATACAGGATGATTATGAAATCGAGGATAATAATAAAGAGAGGCAAAGATAAATAGGGTGAGACAGTAATTTTATGTGGGAAACCGAAGAACTCGGAGAAAAACTCACGGGCGACAACCAATATCCACTAGTAGAAAAAGGAGATATTACAAGAGGTAAAATGTATATGTGAACTCTCGTAGACTCTCATAACCTAGGGAATGAGTAGGGTGAAGATGTGGAAATAACATCGTACGTACCTCCCTCATAGGGAGTTTTGAAGGCTTTCACATCGACTACATTGATTGCTTGGCGCTTGCCGCACTTTACAAGGAGAATAAAGACCTCTATTTATAGGGGAATGAAGGAAAGGGAAACTAGGTTATATATTATAAAACCTAGAAACAAAAACGAACATCCGCCGTCGCTGAAACTTTAAGCCGTTTGCAGAAAACGCTGGCAGCGCCATAATCGACGCAGGCAGCGTTTCATATGTGAGACCTTCTGGTTGTCACGCTGCCAGCGTACGGGAGAGAGAGGCTAGCGTTTGTTGCATCCATTCTTCAATCAAGGAGATTTTGGGCCATAATACCCAACATCTTTTGTATGGTGCGATGCAGTGTGGTACCACTACACACTATATTACTTAGAGCATGAGCAGCGCTACTCTCAGCTCATGGAATTCTGACAGAATTCCACCCAAATTTGTGCAGCCAAGAACTTAAAAAGGGTGGAATGAAAGAGAAGAACTCTGAAGAGTTCCTTCACATGTGTTCCACAATCAAATTTTTAATCAATTTCCAAATTTTTCAAAAAAGAAAAAATAATAAAATCTTATAAGTCTATTAATTATAAGAGAAAGAGGGGACCACATTGTATATTTTAAAATAAAAGGGTGGAATTAGTTCTAATGGTTGTAGGAGTGATGGAATGAAGTTCCAAAAAATTGAAATTTTATATGATGTGGAAAGGTGGACCCCCACTAAAATTCCAACTTTTTGGAACATGCATTGCATATGCTCTTAGTATTCTTTCACACTTTAGGCCCCGTTCTTTTATGCGGTGCAGTTGGTTGCGGTGTGGTGAAATTTGAAAAAGTGTGGTGGGTTGTGGTAAGTTGTGTTGGGAGTTGTGGTAGGTGGGGTAAGTGAGGAGAGAGAATGTAAAAAGTAAATGAGAAAAGTGAGGAGATAGAAAAGTAAGAAGATATTTTGGTAATGATTTGTGGTAAAGTGTGGTGGAGTGTGGTGAAGTGTGGTGGAGTGTGGTGAAGTGCGGTTTGGTGCGGTACCGCGACGCGCAATACCGTATAAAAGAACGGGGCCTTAACATACAATACCACACTTTACCACAATCATTCCTAACATATCTCCTCACTTTTCTCTCTTCCCATTTTTTCTCCTCTACTTTTCACACTCTCTCATCACATACCTCATCAATCACACTTTTTACAAATTTTACTATATCATTTCACACATTATCATACTTTTCATAATTTTACCATACAGTACTATTTCTATATCATATCAACCATATAGAAGAACATAACCTAAAGATAAGGAGTGCATTATTGGAATGCATTGGTCCATGATAATGATGATTGTGGGTGAAGTATTTGGGTGAAAAAAAAAGGGGGAGGAATGAAAGTAATGGATATTGGGTTGACATGTGGATGTGGGTGGGCGATGTGAGAGAGTAATGATGAGAGTAGTCAAAGGCAGAGATGGCCCAAAGGGTAGGAGGCCGCACGTGGGTATGACAATGCTACCCATCTTCACCATCCCCTCCTTTGTCTCCACCCCACCTCTTGTCCTCTTCCTACTTCTATACTGTTATTTACTAAAAGTTTGTCCGACTTGGATTATTTGAATTGTCCGATCCGAAAAAAATTGGGTTTTGATATAGATTTTTTGTCCGAATTTTGATATTGACCGAATATTCGGACATAAAGTTTCTCCTTTTTCTATTGTCCGAACCCGATTTTTGCTTCGTCCGAATTGTCCGACCCGGTCAGACCTGAAATAAAACCGGGTCTGGACATAAATTTCTCGTCCGAATTTTGACATTGTCCGAATTTGTCCGACCCGATTTTTTACCAGCGCTATTTACTACTTCCGTTTATTTTTAAGTGTCGCCTAGGTAATTGTGTCAAAAATTTTCACTGTTAATATCTTAATTTGTATAAGGATTCATCAAACAAAATCGATATCATTAGATTCGTAATAAAAAGTACTATTGAAAAAGTATAATATCGAATTTTTCTATAAACATATCATGTGAGAAATTATTGATTAAAAATGGACCTCAAAAAGCATGAAAGACTGATAAAAAAACGGAGGGAGTATCTCATAGAGCCAACTGTTCTTTGGATTGGTTAAAATCTGGTTTGGATGGATTGGATAAGTTATGATACTTTTTTCGAAAATTGTGTTTTTAGAGATGATATTTTTTGGGGAATTGTGTAAAATTTGGATTGGATTGGGTTGGTTAGAGATACAAATCCAAAGAACAGGGTCAGATCTGTCAAAATTGATTCGAGACTTGAAATAAGAATTGGAAAAATCGAAGCCAAATTCAAACTGATCACACCCGGAAGGATGGTCCGACCTTGACTTGAATAAAAGGGGAGCTTCATTCTCCTAATTGCTTCCTTGGAAAGCCTCGCAAATCAATCGGTAGGCAGTGGTCCCAGTTCGAGCGAAAACATTTCAAATTCAATTGATGCTTCAGAGGCTTGTTCAAAGATTGCGAGAATGTTGTCTTACAAAGATATTTTAATAAGGGACTCTCAAGCTGGTAGTAAGAAGGATAACAATATGGTTGTTGTTTCTTATTGTGATCATGCAAAATTAGTGATCTGCTTGGTTCCATTGTTGTTGATTTAGTTGCTGACTTGCCTCCTGAATTTGAGGACTATGTCCATGAGACTTTGAAGGTCAGAGTTAGAAGGAAGAGAATTCAAAGCATAATATGGAAATCCAAGTGGTCTTTGGTCAAATAAACAATAGGCTGCTTCGAGGAATTCGAATCTCCATAGAAAGAAGAAAAAGCACTCAAAAACTTGCAATTCCAACAGTAAAGAAGGGCTTGGGATCAATAGAGGCAATTTGGAGGAATGTGTTAAAAGCTCTCTCGATAGGTTGGATGAAGAGGCGCGTAGATTAGTGAAGGTTAGATACAATTTGAAAAGATGATGAAGTAACTGCAGTGAAAATTTTCAAGGATAAATCGCTGGATGAAAAGAAGGCAGAAAAGAAAGATTAACCAGTTTGGCTAATATTTTTATATTTTGGGGTTTTAAACTTAACTTTTTATAATTTGCTAGAAAGGGAGCTTTGGCACAGCTGTTGTTCCCGTGTGATTGTGAGGTCACGGGTTCAAGTCTTGAAAGCAGTCTCTTGCAAAAATGTAAGGTAAAGTTTGCTTACATGCATGCACATATGTAGTGAAAGGAGCCACTTGCGAGAACACTTTGTACATCGGACTGCCATTTTTATACTCTAATTATCGAACTGTTATTTATGCTGTTTTTGTAACTTTGTTGCGAACTTGACAATCTCATTTAGACTTCGAACAATCAAAGAAAAGATAAGAACCTTTAATTTAAGGTAGACTATAATTATGTGCCAAACAAAACTAACATCAATCCCTCCACACATATGAAATCGATTTTATTTGTTAACCAATGAGCTTTTTTCTAGAAAACAATTATCATTTACACCTTAACAGCTTGAGTGACCCACATAAATAAATAATCCAACCAACTTTTGTTAACCCATTGAAAAACATGCACATATGTATGACTATCATTTATGATATGAATGTTATTATTTAAGACCTCACTCGTTTTACTTGGTCTTTCCTCACTTTTGGGGGGCCAATGCAAATAGTAAGCAAGCAAACTGGGATCATAGGGCGGCCGTGCAATCATTAAATAAACACTGTTTATAGCTTTTTTTCCTTTATTTTTCTTGCATGCACACGTGTGACTAGGTTGTATCCCATGTATATAATGGAACGTTTGATTTTGAATCTTTCGGTCAATTTTTTTAAATTGATTAAATTTTTTTATGTTTGGTTGTATAATAAAAATAAATTTTTTTGAGTAGGGTTTAAAATTTTCCTATAATTTATGAAAAACATTTTTTATGTAGGAATTGATTGAGAAAATTTTTTTCCATGAGAAAATAAAATCATTTATAATGTAAAATTTCAAAATATCTTTAAACATTATTTTATAAATTTAACAAAATAAAGGTAATTTGGATTTTAAATAAAGGTAATTTAACAAAATAAAGGTAATTCTCGGAAGAAAAGAAATTAAATCTGCTATGAAAAAGTTTCCTTCCAAGTGCACTATAAATAATTTTTTAGGGAAAATGAATATATATATATATGTATATATATATATATATGTATGTATGTATTTGGGAACTGATCACACCCTTTGGTGAGCATGAGCGCATGGTTGGATATCTAGCGAACATCAAGGGGTGTTTTTGTGGACATCAATTATGAAATGTGGACATCAAGTACTGTTTTCGTGGACATCAAGTATATAAAGAGAATATAAAAATTTTGCTAGGCATACATCAAATGTTGATGTCCAACCGTCATATTTAATGTCCACTAAAACAATACTTAATGTCCACGAATATAATACTTGATGTCTGCTAGAAATCCAACCATACTCCGTGTTCACAAAAAGTCCATGCTCATATAATCAATTATATATATATATATATATATATATATATATATATATATATATATATATATATATAGCAAAAAGATATTCAATTCTTTGGGCAAAAAGGAGCAAAGCTACTCTGTCCACTATAGGAGGACACACCTTTAGCTTGTCCCTTTCTCGCATTCATAATCTCTTCATAATTTGTGGTTTACATTTCATTTATATGGGGTCTTCATTTTAATATCAAGCATTCATGGACGATATTTTCTTTTTAGTGATCTCGAGGTTAGGGTTTTAGTTATATTATACTACCTCGTCTCAAAGTATTTGTCAATTTAATAAGTTTTGATAACTGTTAATTACTCACACCTTACAATGAGTTACAATATCAAATTAACAACATTATAATAACGGTAATTTCATATTATAACTCGTAATTTGTGAGTAATCAACGACTAAAATTCAGTCAAATTGACAAATATTCTAGGGTGGATATAGTACTAATTTTATTCGTGACATATCAAATTTGAAACTAAGTGATAATTTAAATTTTAAGGATATGATAATTAAATGTTTGAGTATTTTGATAACAAACAAGTAAAGTCAGTATGTTGTTATGCTATCTTTTTATTCACCACTAAAGTTAAACAAAATCAATTATGTTATCCAAACTCTTAAAATTATGAATGATTATAAACTTATAATAGGTTATATTGTTAAGATATACGGTTAAAGCATCATATAATATCCCATTCCTTTTCAATTGTTAAGGTATGTATGTATCTGCAGAAAAAGTAAGTAAATTGACAAAACTAAGTTCAACCAAAGAAAACATGCTTGAATTTGAACGAAAATTATTTGGTAATAAGGGAGCTTTTGGTTCCCAAACTTTCTCAAGAAAGTTAGTGGAAATTTTCAAACAGACAAAATTTCTTATGTTTGGTGGTACTAAATAGATGAAAAAGTTTAGTGTGCGATCTATTATAATTTTACTCTCAAGCTTATTAAACAATTTTCTAATGGAGTTTTAAGGAAAGTCTTTTCCGAAAAAAATTTTCCTTAAAAAATTTTTCCCAGAAAACTATGAACATAGCATAAAAGGAAAATTCTACTTAGATTGAATCTACTTTGTTTTTTGCAATACTTTTTCTTTGCTATATTGGTAGCAAACTCACTAGTAATCAAACTGATTTGACGATTCATAGTGTCTAAAAGTCATCCACCTATATAATAGTGCTTGTTAGGTGCCTAATTTTAATACTTTTGAAAACTCTATGTTGCATGGGCCATGGAGTTGTGAATTTTCACTTATTAATGTGGTTATACCAGCAAAACTATTTTTCATCATACAACTACTGATTTTAGGTTTATTTAAGTTTATTAGCAAATTGTCCTACAAATATTGTACTATGAATGTTCATTTTAAACTAATGTTGTGAATTCAGGTGTTGATATATATCACTGAAACATACTCACTGACGATTTACTAAAAATCATACGGGATTGATAGAATTACATAAAAGAATTGATACCACCAAGAGAAGACTTGCTAGCAGAAATCGTTCATAGTCCTGCGAAACATGCAAAAGTTAGAGGAAATTGGCAGTTTATTTGATTTCAAAGTTTCAAACGAAGAAATATAGTTGTGAGCATTGCTCAAAAAATAGTGAGGTCTAAAAGAAAATATCAAATACAAATTAAACTCAATCATTTTTTAGTAGTTTTTGTGATAAATACTATTTTCAAATAGTTTTGCCTTCTAGCTTAGAATAAAGTTTATATATATCTTGTGGCAAGTCCCAATTTTCAAATGGTTAATCATAAGTATATTGTAGGTCAATTCAAAATTTGTAATATTTTCAAAGGGACTATCATTGTACTACGTTCTTCAATATCTTGTATCTTTCTCCTAGTGTGTCGAACTATAACGTAATTTCTCAGTCACATATATTTATTTAATGTGGTAAATAGTTCTCGAAAGAAATATCACCCTGAGAGAACCACATGTACAATTCCATTGTTAAATCATCTCTCAAGCAAACACATGCAAATCTAACACGATATGATTCAAACATCTTCTATAACTTACTTCCTTTGACTTTCCTAAGCTATTGATCATTAAGGCAAAAAAAAAAAAAAAATTACTCCAATGATGTATAATGAGACCAAGGATTATCAAATTATACAAAAGCTAAGGATCTTTAAAAACCAAGATAATAATCTTGCTTCTCAAAGTTCTTAAGGATCCAAAAATGAATGAAAAAGGATGAAGATAACTGAAAAGATGATGGAATTCGTTTACCAAGATTGAAGATCAATTGATGTTTGATGGATGAATGGCGATTTGAATGGATGAAAGAGTGATGAACGTTTGATGAATGATGACACCTTGAACGTTTTTTGGATGAATATGGAATGGACGAATGGTACTTGAGAGAATGTATAATGATTGATGCTTGAAAGATCAATCAAAGATGGATGAATGCTTGAATGAACGAATGGAATGAATGAATGATATAGTTGGCTCTTGAAGATTCTTGGAGGATACAGCCAAACCACCTTCAAGAATGCTTCAATTTCTTCCTATCACCACCTAGGACGCCACCCTAAGTTAGAAGAAGAAGATAGGATCGAATCTCCCTCAAAAGAAACGAAATACTAGCAAAAGCTAGAGAGAAAACAACACCTTGTGTTTGTATTTGATTTATTGAATGAATGAGATTACAAGAGGCCTAAGGGAGTATTTATAGTAATCCTAAGCCGCCTAGAACGTGTACTATTCAAGAAATTAGGCCCCTTGAGGCTTACATCATCCTACACATTTATTACATCATAAAAACTCTAAAATACAACTCTAGAAAGAAACGACTATGACTCCTTCAATACTTGTCCGTTTTCCAAGATTCAAAAACCATTGGAAAGCTCTTTCAATGCTCTTCAATATGTCTTTGGATGATTTCCTCATTAGACGCATGTATCTAGAGTTATAGAGTAAATTACTAAACTGCCCTTGTTGAAATCATTCAAACGAGAGGGATACTTGAGTGAATGATGCTCTTTTGCCATATAACCGAGTATTAGGCTCCTATGATGTATATTGGATGTCTTCCTTGATGTCCTTGATGTATATGGCCATCAAATATACATTATCCAAGGTGGGTAAATTATATCTATAAACCAAACTCTCATATAATTGAGAGAATGTTAATAAAATATGTAGAGAGAACTATAAACAAGTTGAATATTAAACGAATAAAATTAAGGAAAATGAGACTTATCACTAGCTATTATAGTTAAAACCCTAACAAGAGTAAAAAGTGTGGAAGCAACAACAATAAAACAAATCTACATTAGAATTCCAATTCACTAACGAATGCATATGATAATAAAAAGACTAAGACTAAAATAAAGATTGACACCAAGAATTAACGTAGAAAAATTTGAATCGGAAAAAAATTACGAATGATATATTATATTAGAGGATTATAATAGTGTTTATATGAGGTTCTCGAAATTCCACAATCTCTCTCAATCTCACTAAAGTTACAAGTTTACAACCCGAGGGATCAACACTCACAGTTGAATCGCCTCACAACTCTCTTAGAAACAAAGAGATTAATGATCAATGTGGTGTAGATGAAACACACTCAATTACTTGTACAAATAAGCGTAACGTCAAAGACCTATTTATAGTAGAAGATGCTACAACAATTAGGCATAAGAAACACTCCTTAGTAGCCAAGGAAACACATAAGGCTGCAAAACATTGTGAAAATCTCTCAACCTAAGCTTGACACGGATCATGTCTTGGGCCAAATGACTCGTGGCAGGTGTCATCTTGACATGGATTGAGTTGACCTCAACACGACCAGTGTCACACGAGAAGGAAAATACTAAAAATGTGACAATATCTTGTCTGGCAAAGCTTAAAAGCTACAACGCTGATGGATGGTCGTGCTGGAGCATATTGGAATAGGGCGATGAGTGTATCTTGGATTGCAACTTGAAACGAGTACAAATATTAAAAGGAAGAGGAGGGGAAAAGGCCTTATTGAAACTTAATGGATTGCATGCAGGGCTATCATTTTGAGAAATGTTTGTGGTATACAGATCATTGGTGATCAAGTTCTGATATTGAAACTGTTGAGTTGTCCCACATCAGTCTTTGACATCCATATTGTGGTGTTTATAATGACTTGGGTGTCTCAACCTCTTAAGCTAGCTTTTGGGGTTGAATTGGGCTCAAGTCCATTATTTCACAGAAACACTTCAAGAGAGATATTAAAAAGAAAAAAATGACAAAATGATTGTTTTTCTTATAATTATTTACTAGTAGGTTTTGATTTATGTTGAGCATTTAATTTTAACATTTTAAGAAGTTGTACACACTATCTTGTTGTCTTCTTTCATTGCCTGGCTGTTTTTGCAGATTTTGTAATATTTTTAATGTGAACCTTTAACTTTTTAATAAGACCCTGTTTTTCTGTTAGGTTGGTTCTAACTCTCCTAACTTATCTCAATCTAACATAATTTTTCAAATAAACATCCACTCTAAAACACAATTTCCCAAAAAAAATATCATAATTTATCCTAACTTATCAAAACCTATCTAAATCTAACTATCATAACTTGAAAATAATTCATCTAAAGAACATGGTCTTAAATATCAATAATTAACAAAATAAATAAAATAATAACAACATTAAGACCCTTTTTTTTTATGTGGTAAGTTGTGGTGCGGTACCACACCGCACCGCACTCGTTAATTTTCCACCACATTTCACCACACCACAATCATTACTAATATATCTTTTCATTTTTCTCTCTTATCATTTTTCTCCTCTACTTTTCACATTCTCTCTCTTAATTTACACCACCTACCACAACTTTCACCACAACTCACCACATATTTTCAAATTCCACTGCACCGCACTCTTATCACACCGCAATTAACTGTATAAAAAAAAGGGGCCTAATACTAAATTATTAAAAAAAGGAGTCCAACCTCCTGCAGTAGTGTATAGACTAGACACTGCATGGGGATTTGAGCTTTGCCCATAGTCATACACCCGTACTTCTTTCTTTTGACTCTCAAAATCACAATCTAATCTTTGACTTATCAGTAATACCAAAAAAAAAATATAATTAATTTCTAAAAATACATTTTAATAATGTTAACGTCTGTTCTTTGTATTGAATAAAATGGAGTTTGGATGAATTGAATTTGATTGGATTGGATAAGTTATAATGTTTTTTGGGGGAATTGTATTTTTGGGTAGGGTTTTTTTTTATTAAGAAATGTATAAGGTTTGGATTGAAATTGATTGAATTGATTGAAATAGAAAGAGTTACCAGTCCAAAGAACAAGACCTAAATTTCATAATAATAGCTTGATGTGGACATTGGCTACGTCATATAAAAGTTAAAATAGTCGAACAATTTTCGTATTATATTATGGACCAAAATTATTCAATTATTATACTCCATTTTCTTTCTTCTAACAAAACGTACAATCATTTGGAAATTATGCTAGTCAGCCACCATGCCCATGGCCATGAGAAAGCACTGAACTCATTCTTCTACCTGCTGAGCTATAAGGAAGGGTTTTGTAATTGATAAATTTTTTGAAAAAGTTAGTCAAATTTTTTAAAATTGATAAATTTTTTCATTATTTCACTCTCAAACATAGTAAACAATTTTCAATAAAAGCTAATGGAAGTTTTTTTTCCGGAAATTTTTTCCCTAAAAATCTTTTCCAGAAGACACCATATATAAGAATGGACACCATATATAAGAATGGAGCGATGATGTCGGCGTGCGGGTTCTCGATAATCCACCAATTAAAGTTAATCTTTTTATATCATTATTGAGAAGTAAAAGTTATTTTGATTGTGGCGGGCAAATAAGTCCTTGCTAGTTTGCTTTTGATTAACCATATCTGATTTATTGTTGTTTTGTATTACTGTTTTACTATTTTTGTGAACTTTAACCTTTTTGACTTTTAATAATGGAAGAAGAAGAGGTGGGAACAAAAGAAAGAGATTAGAAAATTGACTTCCACCAAAGCAGAAATCAAAATTTACCCATTTCCACTCAAACATTTCATCATATACACAACAAGCTCATTAGCTATACTTCATCATCCTAAAAGCTACCTATCCTACTTACAATCTCTGCATACACAGAACCCCAAACAGAAACAAAACAGAGTACTCTGTTTCTTCTTCTTCTTCCTTCCTCTAGTCATGAGAACAGAGTAACAACACAATACATCTTCTGATAATGTAAAGTCTTCCCCTTTGCTCCCTCAAAAACCTCTCCAATTTTCTGCTTGACATCCTCTTCTCACTCCCTCTTGAGCTTCCCATCATCAGTCTTCTTTCTCACAATGCAAGAGAAAAAACAGAGCAAAAAACAGAGGAAAAACAGGGGATGGTGGGTTTGTAGAGTTGTGGTGTAGTGTTGGTGTGTTTTTGTGAGGGTTTGAGGTTGTGGGTATGAAAGTTGGGATGAGTTTTGAAATGGGTATGTGCCAAGTGGGGGTACTTATAGACAGAGGATGAGATAAATGAGAGAGAGAGATTGAGAGAGAAAGAGAGAAAACAGAGGAGGAGAATGTGGTCCAGATGAAATTAGGTTTAGGTATGCAAGACAAATCACCTTGGGACCCTTGCCCTAAAATCCCTTTGTTTTTCTTAATAGTAATAATTTATAATATGAAAATGATTATAATAATAATAATAATAAATAATAATAATAATAATAATAATAATAAGGATTTTTGGATCGTAATACAATCATTTTTTGGATATTGAATCGTAATATATCCATATTTATTATTGGATGTTAATATACTGATATTTTTTAATATATTTACTGTGACTTTAATGGCAGTGAACCAGTCTCAAGGATGTTTGAAGTGGGTCTGTATTGGTTCTTTATAGGTCTCGAGAAGTTTCCATCGCTTGTCACATTATTCTTGATACTGATTCACCGCCACATAAGTCACGGTAAGTACATTAAAATCATTTAAGTATAAAAATCGGTATATTTGTATTGCAGATCTAAGTATTCTAATTAGGGGTGTCCACTACTCTATTTTATTCATGAGATACACGTAAAATCTATAATTTTTATCCCAAATTATATTAAATTTTTTTTACCGGTGACTCTAGCTACCTTTAGAATACACTGGGATCCGCCAGTATTTGTATCCAATAATAAATATGTGTATATTACGATCCAAGCCAACAATAAATATATCACAATCCAAAACTCTAATAATAATAATAATAATAATAATAATAAGAGCCCATGTTGAATCTTGATCTTGTTCCCAAAATTTCTCCATCTGTCTCTCAGGCTGTGTCTGCAAAGATGAGAAATTAAAGATGTTACTGACACCAAGATTTAAGGGGGCTTCATCTGCCCTCTATTTATTTTTGTATTTTGAATTGTATATTTGGACGGGGATTGTGGGGTTAAAATGTCCTTGTTCTTTGACCATTTACTACTATCCTACTCTAGTTTTACTGCTCAGCAATGCTACTTATTTTTGGGTTCTTCTTTTGTCTTAAATGAAAAAAGATTTATTTTTTTTAGGTGCAGTAGGTTTGAGAAATTTGGATAAATTTAAGTATTATTAATAATATTAGGTGTATTTTCTACAAGTAATAGAAATGTTGGATAATTTGAATTAGGTAACTTTAGGAATAAATTGGTTATTCATCTTTAAAAGAATATGTCCATAATATTTGATTACATGGAGTCATCAATATTTACTTGTATTTTAGTTTAGTTTAAAGTGTAGTTGGCACTGATCAACATTCACGAGTAATGTTAAGTACTAGTTAATTATTTGTTTATCAGTTTTTTCTGTCCCACAGTCACTAATATATATCCTTATTAATTGAAGAGTACAACAACAAAAGCCCTCAAGGGAAAACATGTTTTCAATCAATAAACTGGTAGCACGCCTTGTTTTTGTTTGTTCTGTGTGTTCTCTTGTGTTATCCTTATATTTTGTGTTTTTAGATACATCTAACCTAACTACTCATATCTTGAAGCACACATTTATAAAGTTATCTTTCACTATGATTTTCTCATTATCGTGGTTTCCAAACGGTTTCCCAATTTTACTTTTGGTTTTGTTTTCTTATTTCAAAAAAATTTTTTAGACTGTCCGAGTTAGTCTCTTCATTTACTCCTATGCAAATGGTTGTTGTTGTACATGGTAACAGGAAATATTTATAAGCTACTACCCTCTAACAAATTTTAATGTAAAAAGTAAAATGAAGCTACTATAAATCAAAGGGGACAATAATTAATGGATAAAAAGTGAACACCATTCTCTACTATAGCTTGATGGGTTTTCATAAAAAAGGTCCAATTTTGGACAACAAATATCTCAATATAGATTTTCAATGTGATACTATAAAAATCAATTTCACTATTTAAAAATAGAATTTTCATTTCTTTACATTTAAATTTCTCAAATAATTAAAATCGTTAATTTAAGGGTGAAAGCTACTTAGTGCAATTGGACTCAGCACAGTGCATGGTTGAGTCATTTGCTCAATGATTGTGATTTTCTTTTTCTAAAAATAAGTTAGAAGTCGTATTACACTTCTACTTACGTCAACAAAAAGAATATGCACCATTTATGCCATTTTTTATGTGCATAAAATTTGGATTTTGAATATATTATGATGAACCATCTTACTTTTTGTGCTAAGCATACACTTAATCATTGTGTTTAGTTGATAGTACTTTAGTAGAATTTTGTACTCTTTTAGTGTTTTGCGATGTTAGCTAGGGTTAGTTAGTGGATCATATTATATATAATCCATTGGACCCCAAGGTGGTCACTCCTTATTTCTTCGGACTCTGAACGGATTATTTTAAATTATGTCTGTGCAACACCGCGTTTGCATTGGGATTTGGTAACTGCTCGTGATCCAAATGATTTTGAGGACACTTTGTCGATTCAGTCGGATGTTTTTCCTGATTTTTAGGACTCCACCTTGGTGCATTTGAAAGTTGAGGTGAGAAGTAGAAGGAAAGAAAAAAAAAAGGGGTCTTACAGTCGCGGTGAAATTTAAATGGAGATTGGTTATGGAAGCAATTCGGAGGGCGGTGAAGTCATCTACCAATGAAACTCCTCGTTATTTAAAGGATTCAAGGATATTGAAGAGGTGCTTGTACAAAAGAGGACTTGGTGAGAATGATTTGTGGTGTGAAGGTTATTTCTCGTAAGAATGATTTGTGGTTTTTGGAACAGTCTAGACTTTTTGCATCTTTTAGTTATTGTTTTCTGCTGTTTATTTTGTGGTTTATTGATTGTATCTTCTTCTGTTGTTGTTTTACTTTTGTCGTTATTGATGTTTACGGACCTTTATAGCATCTTATATGCAATTATTGTCATTATTGACTTCCAATTATCATATATGTGTATACATATATATACACACATATGTATTGAGGCATAATTTATTTTCTTTTTGGTTTTTTACAAGACAAAATTTAAATGGACTAAATGTTGATTGGTGTGTTATATTGACCCATCTAAGACTTATGATCAACAGATGTCTAGTGTACCAAGCACAAATTTTAAATCAAAGAAACCATTTAGAAAAATTAGCTAAGTTCCACCACACATCTATATGAACTTTCCATATAGATGAATATTGAAATGTTAACATCACTTATTCACCTAACACACACACTCCTTTCATATAATGGAAATGTTAACATCAAAATATCTCACCAGTCATCACTAACTAACTTGTTGTGGCATAGTGATGATAATATAAAGCTCATTTTGTCTATTAATTACTATTTGATTAAGGGTTCGATGCCTGAATTTTGAAAATAAAAAGTAATTCTCGATAAATTATTTACTGTTAAATGAAAATATAGAATAGAACGATTAATTTCTGTAATTGCGGTAAATATTTTCATGCAATTCAAAAAACTTTTTACCCAAATTTGTTACTTTTAAAAATATGGCATCCATACATACACACATGCAATTTGGAATCGGGACACAAAATTGAATATTTATAAAATTTATTGAATATACTATTTTGTAAGATATGTATTTTAAAGAGATAGAAAGTTTAAAACTAACACTGACAACTTAAACCTGACAGAAAATTTATCAATTACTAGCTAGTAATTTTTTTAACCTCTAACATCATAAAATGTATGGAATAATTGAGACCCCAAACTAATCTACTTAATTTATTGCTAATCCTACTTCCTAAGACAACAACAACTACATATATTAAATAGCAAAATCCAAGTATCAATATTTAATTATTTAATTAATTATAATTAAATAATTATAATTAAATAATTGTTCAAGTGCAGATAATTGTCTGACTATATGCAACTCCTACAAAACAAGTTTTGACAGCTGCAATAACATGGAAGGAGAAATTGGTATCCTTGTTCTCAAGTTCAGTCAATCAGTCTCCAAATCATATTTGGTCAAAAGCTTGAAAAGTTAATTACAATAAAGATTAATTAGAAAGAAAGATTAAATACTAATCTTGAATTAGGGATTTGCTCCCTAGGGCTAAACATGTTTTTCCTCGTGTTGAGTAGCCCTAATTAAGTAGGATTAAGCACTTGTAATTAGTTTATACACTATATAATCCATAAAAATGTGGATTTGAGGGTAAAGGGGATGTGACTACTTTGGTTTCCTAATCATTGTTATTGTTCATGAATCATGATTAATTATCCTCCTAATTTATGTCATTTGAATTTTTAGTGTTTCATTTTCCAAAGTCAACTAGTTGTAATAAACTTATATATATAGACATTATATGTTCAAATGAAAATCAATGTAGATATATACGTTGTTTATCTTTTTTATTATAACATTATATGTATATGAACTAAGAT
Source organism: Portulaca oleracea (assembly GCA_029582165.1). NCBI lineage: Eukaryota > Viridiplantae > Streptophyta > Magnoliopsida > Caryophyllales > Portulacaceae > Portulaca > Portulaca oleracea. The sequence goes on from CM055892.1 coordinate 19,921,969, forward strand.
ATTTATTACGAATTGTAATTACAAATATGTATATATAGACCATATATAGATGCATCACAATTAGGCCAAATATTATACCAACTTTAGATTGGACAATGATACACATCTTGCTTCAAGATGGTTAATAACCATCTTAAAATATCCATATTTCACATTTTTGTAACTTTTAATAATATTTTTTCTAATAATTATATATATTTATCAACTATAAGAGTACAATACTTATTAATAAGGTCAAAAATTATAAATAATACCCTAATTTTATCAATCATAAAAGAAAATGCATATTTTATGCGTAATTTTATATTTGTGAAAAAAATACTAATAATAATTATTTTTATATTGTTTATAAGTTGTAATAACCCTGAAAGTAATGAAACATAATTTTATAATGATTTAAATATAATTACATTTAATTTTATAAGTGATTAAGATGAAATGCAAGATGGTTCATCTTGCAGCAAAATGTTTATCATTTTCGTATGATTTCACTCAAGTAAAAATGCTCATATATAGCTTCTTACGGTTCGATGTTCTTTTAGGGTAAGGTATTCCCTCTGTTTTTTTTTTTAATCTGTCATTCATATTTTTTGAGATCAATTTTTAATCAATAATTTTTGACATAAGATTTTTATAATAAAATGTAGTTTGGTTATTTTAATATAGTATCTTTATTATGAATCAAATGACATTAACTTTGTATGATGAATCCATTAATATCAATTCATTTGAATGATTGCAATTCAAGCTTCATGTTGAAAACAAACAAAAAATCCTTAAAATTTGATGAGAATGAGTGGAATTTCTTAATTTACATTTATTGTACTTTTTTTGATATCACACTCAACGTTCTTTGAGGGCAAGATACTAGACTATAGTTTCTTTGATATTATACTCATATATATGTGATTCATATGATTCGTATCATGATTTTTTCAATACAATTTCAAAATCTTATGTTTATATTGAATCAGCCAAAACTTAAATGTATGAATGTACCATTTCCGTTAGTTGCACCTAATAATTTGTCGGGAATGTATTATAAGATTATGACGTTCAAAGTTCTCCGACACCAGTAAATCAATCGAGAAGTGGAAATCAAATTTCATGAATTGAAAATATCATGACATCAAGCACTTTTTGAATGGATAATCCAAAAATATCTAAGATTGCCTTGTTTTGTTCATGCAAATTGTATGGGCAACACACCATGAAAATGAAAACTATGCAAATTGTATGGATAACACATTATGAAAATGAAAACTAAAGGGGAATATTTATTGGGAAAATTAAAATAAATAATAAATGCAACACAACATATATATGTATTTGTGGAGGTAGAAAGATAGAGAGACAAGAATGATTAAATTAAGGGGAAAAAAAGTTGATTAGGAGACAATAGGGAAAATTTTGGACCAAAATGTTCCCTTCATATTAGTAATCTTATTTCTCCCTAACCTTATTATAACAAAAAAAAGACACAACTGTAGAGAACAAAGTGGACATGTAGCACGTGATTCCCTCGTGACAGACAATGACTATCAACAAAAAGCAATAACACTTTTTCTTATTTCTTTTAGCAATTAAATAAGCATATTAATTAATTTCTTGTGGATCCTGAATTTTTTAGCTATAAAATATATTGAATTGGTTACATATCTTAAGTGTATTGGTTTAATGGAAATATCTTAATTAAGTGCAATTGCTAACAAATTATGTACATATATATATATATTGGTAAAAAGTAAGTATATTAATTAGGCCCGGTTCTTTTCTGCGGTTAGCAAACTGTGGTACCACAACATACCGCAGTTTGCCACAACTCACCACATTTTACCACAAATCATTACTTTTCTCTCTCTTCACTTTTCTCATCTACTTTTTACATTCTCTCTCCTCACCTATGTCACATACTAATAACCTACCATAATTCCACCACACCCACCACAATTCCACCACATCACACCGCACCATACCGCAAATACCGCAGAAAATAACAAGGCCTAATTTTCATGAAAACGTAGCTGGTCAACCTTGATCATGTAAATTTCATGAATATAGTCTAACTAACATTTGTTATAGCAAAGTTTTTGTACATCCAACGAAAAAAATCAGGAAAATGGAAAGTTAATTTTCCAAAATCAAAACAAATTTTCGCATCCAGAATTGTATACCTTAGTTTATATATAATTAAATTTATAAAGAATCACTTATAATAATCATAATTTTAAGATTATAGTAGTTTTAGAACTATGGTGTTTTTCTTTTGCTTTAAGTTAAGCAAGTTCATAATTGGTACACCATTCTTTTTATTTTATCTATTATTATTGTTTTTTTTTTTTGCAATTTTAATATCTTTTCTTAATTATTAACTTCTATAATTTATTAAAAATTTATAATATTATATTCATGTGCGAGTATTCTTGTAATGAATATAGTGACAAAAGATATACTAGATTATTGTGTATGTTGAAAATTAACAATGAAAGGTTTCAATAACAAAAAATTGCTCGGAGCTACCTAATATTTGGGGAAACTATTTTTCAGTACCTCAACTTTTTAAAACTCATTTTGAGGTACCCTTAATTTTCGGGTTAGTAATTATTTGGTGCTTTTCCGGCTATCAAATTATTAAGTGACCGAAATACCCTTATTCTTCTTCTTCAATGGTATTTCTTCAGAAATGGAAGAACAAGGGTATTTCGGTCGCTTATCCAAATTGATGACCGAAAAAGTATCTAATAATTACTAACCCAAAAATGCACTCAAAAAAAAAGCCAAAAGTTAAGAATGAAAATAGTTTCCCAAATATCAGAAATTTCAAACAATTTTGTTCTTTTAATAAAGTCCAACACATACAAACTGACAGTGATGAACAAAGTAGGGAGGAGGGGATACTTGATTTTTCAAGTCACCTTCTATTTCATTTAAAAAAGAAGGAAGTTGATATTTTGAAGCATTAATGGCTGGAGATTAATGGGATCTTCTTCGGGTGTTTAAACAGTGATTAAGAAGTGTTAAATCGTATCTTAATCTTGGTTAATTCGAAGATTTGCTGCGCTAATACACTCTTAACTAGGCTTAGTGTGTGGTACATACCGTATGACTATGCATGCATGGTTCATTGTACGAACGTAGGGTTTGGCATTTTCTTGATTGTTGCCCTTATCATATGCGTTATTTTAAATATGATAATTATATCTTTGTTAATAAATAAATTTGTGAGGAAAATTGGATTTCAATAGTTTCTCTTCGGTATCATTGAGAACTAATAATTCATACTTTTAAAATTTACGGTCTTGGTCTGCTTTACGCCTTTTGATTATAGTTGACCATCATTGAGTTGATGAAAATGGATTTGAAAGTCTATTAACATGAAACTGGATATAATTGGCTTGAACCTTTTTTTTTTTTTTTTATACTTGAGTTGGCCTACATATAACACCTACATAAGCAATATATACACATGATACAGATGTTTAATTGTGTGAGGTAAATTAAATCGGTAATTATTTGAGTTTTGAATTTCTTGTTCTGAGTTTGATTTTGGAATGAGGTGGAAATGGAGTAGAGAAGTGAGAGTTAAGAGTGATTACAGTGAGGGAGGAGCGAACCAAGCAAGCAAATGCCTACCGAACGTGGATATCAAGTGTATGTCAACTAAAGTAAAAAAAAAAAAGTCAAATATGTTTTATCCGATTTCACATCATCAAACCACTTAATTATTTTCATCAACTCATTGTTACTCCAATATATATTATGTTTAGTGTGTGGTTATTCAAAATGAGGCTAATGATAAGTAAATAGTTATAAGTTACCCTCAATTAATTATTGAATAAAAGTATTTATGAATTTTAAATTTTGTATGTATAGTAGAAAAAATATACATGTAAATAATCTATAACAAACGTTCATTGTACATTCACTTATTTTTTTTGTTAGATTGGGTAAATTTGGCTTGTTCACTGAACTTCTATCTCAGAAATAACAATCAACAAATTTAATAGGTCGATACTAAACTATCAATAATAAGCATGACTTATTGTCTTTAGATCAGTAGATGACCAGTTTTCAATTTAGGCCATATACCTTACTACTTGACATGCATATATGTACTTTTTGTCCATAGCCTTTGTGAACATTTGACGCCCGAAATTAAAATATCTTTGTATAATTAAATGCATGTTCATTTTTCGTAAAATATCTATATATATGAATGGTTGGTTTTAAGACCAATATTATATTCATCTCTTTTCTACACCATCAAAACTTTGAACAAAGGTATACAACAAAATAGGGGACAAGAGCAGCGAAAAAGTTGGAAATTGTTTTTATTTTTCATTTGCCTAATCTGAATTTTATATGGTGAGAAGATTTTACTATTTTAGGTGGGATTTTTGACTTTTTCCCCTCAAATTTTCAATTATTTTTATTTCTTTTAATTTATCAAAAGGAAAATTGGAATAAATAAACCAACCTATAGGTGTCATTTGATCTAATGAGCCAACCTTTAACTTTTGTTTTAAAGGAACTGATCTTAACACCTAATTTTTTCCAACGAACCGCCACCGAGTCAGACCCGTCGGAGGTATGACGTGGCGGCGGTGATAACTGACATGGAGGGTGTTTTAACCAAAAAGGGGGGGGGGGGGGAATTGGACCTGTGTTTTCTTGCCTATTCAACATGTTCCAATTTTTTTAATTAACACACATCAGCACTCTATCTCTCTCTCACCACCGACCCCCCATCCCCAACCTCTTCTCCCTCATTCCTCACACCACCACTCTCACACCACTGCCCGAAGCTGAGCAGCAGCACCTGGCAACCCTACCGCCTCCGAAGACCATCACCGACGCCCACCGCAAGCGATCACCGCCGGCCTCCCCCTTCCTCTTCTACTGCTTGAGTATCCCTCCCCTTCTCTTTAATTCGATGTAACCACCAACACCAATCAACACCACAATCGCTCCGGCCGTAGAAGCCACTGCTAGCGCCACCGTCGCCTCGCCCTAGTTCATCGGAAAATCGAAGTCAATTGGAGATTTTAAGTTTGATTTTGAATTTCTAGGCCAGATTTGGGAGGGGTTTGTGTAACGCCCCAACTTAGGGTGGCTAGGCACGTCACTGTCGTAGGGTCCTCCTTAGACACCCACAATGCTACCTAAGCTCCAAAACTATAACTATTCCCAAATAGCATGGAGCAGCGGAAGCTTTTGTCCATAACAAAACTCAAACTTAGGTCGTAGGCGTCAATCTAAAACATACAATCCATACATACTTACATTCAACAAAGTTTACACGTTTACACACAAAATACAACCATATTATACTTAACAACATATTCGATATCAAAAATATAACTTCAAGCCTCCTTCCTAGCCATAACTCCAAAAGACTTCAAGAGCTAGTCATTAAGGTACCTTCCTGCCTTTCCGCTTTCAAACCCTGAAAAAAGGTGAGATCATGAGCTCCCCGAGCCCAGCGAATAATCTTTATCTCCTCCGTTGTTACACTTTGCACATTAACAGGTTAGCACATAAGCACATTATCATATACATATCACATAATTTATATAAACTATCACATTCTTATCAAAGTCACATCACATTTCATAATTAAATCATACATAATAACAATCTTCCAGTTTCGAAAAGCTTAACACAAATCACAACATAGCAGAATTTTCTCAATCAATTAAAGTAACTTGTTGTAGGGGAACTCAACTTATAACTCACTCAATGGACTAGCACCTATATATCACAAGGGTCACAAACACATCCTGGTGGACCGAACAATGCCCATTCAAGGTACCTACCAGGGACCCATCATTCTAGAGCGCAGATATCCTCAATTCATAAACTATGCAGTCTCATTCACATCCTAGCGGATCGGGCAAAGCCCACTCAAGGTACCAACTAGGGACTCACATAGATCCAAAACAAACAGGCCGAAATCACATCCTGGTGGACCGGATAGTGCCCATTCAAGGTACCTACCAGGCGACCTGATAAAAAGACACTACTACTATGGCCATACTCCTAGAACGACACATAAGTCATAGCCCAAAACAAGACACAAACCTCATTCCCCAAACTTAGTTTAATTCCACCATTAACAAAAACAATCTCAAGCTATTCCTTCTCTTGAAGGTAAGTAAATCATAAAAGTCAATACGATAAACATCCACCAAGGCATATGAGTAAATTTTTATCATAATACTTGACATATTTACTGATTTCAAGGCATAATACAATATTATGTTCACAATTGATAACTCCACTTAGCACATAAACATGGTCAATTTACCCCAATTAAGCATATATATTCAAAACTCCATAACTCTTAAAATAAACATCCTAAATTCTTGAAATCTTAAATACATATAACATATACCATCTAGAATATGCAGTAAAATTTAGAGACATGAAATCCAAATACATAATTCCCGAAAAATCACACAATTTCATCAAATTTGAACTGAAAAATAGGGCAGTTTCAATCTAAAATTTATATCTGATATAATACAACTCCAAAATTCATATAAATTTACCACGAGCTTCCTAATAGAATATTGAACCTACAATAAAAATTTCGTTCAATTTGGACCTACTAATAATTCACGAAAAATCAAATAGTAGCTCAGTTACTGTTCATACGGATTTTTCTAACAATATTCATCCATAATTTTTGTTCTCCAAACCCTAAAATTCAAGAGTCAATCATCATCTAATGCATGAAAACTCAGATTCACATCATAACTAGCAAATTTCATTCAACCCACATAATCAAAGAATCTAAAACATGCAATTTAGTTGTGAGTTTCTAAGTACTCAAATCAGGGTTTCCTACTCTTTTAAATCTTAAAAACAACTGAAATTCATGAATTAAATCTTCAATTTCAACTTGAAACAGAAAATTATTCTTCCCTAACCAATTTTAATCAAAGAGAAGATAAGAATTACTCACCAAATTGAAGAATCAAAGCTCTAATATCCTTCTTCTTCTTCTTCTTCTTCTTCTCTCTCTACCCTTCTCTTTCTCTCAGTAAAAGTGTGTGTGTGAAATATAACGTAATACTGATATTGGAACTCCCTCCCCTAATTGTTTTTATTTTATTTTCTTTTCTCCTTTTCCTTTTCCTATTCCTTTTTCCATTTATTCTTTCTTATTCACTCTTTTTTTAACATCTAATTATTAGCAAAGAACTAATTAATACTGCATGAAACTAACACAATGAAAAAATAACACATCAATATGTCAAAGTTAGTCAGTGAAAAGAAAAAGGTGGGTGTTACAGTTTGGGGTTGGTGGTGGGAGGAGTGTGGTGGTGTTGGTGGTTACGCATTCGGGAGACGGTAGGAGGACCTCTGGCGACGGTCACAGCGGCCAGTCTTTGCCTCCCTTGAAACAGAGGTCAGACCACTCCTCCTCTGCCTCCCCTGTTTTAACATGAAAGAGGAGAGAGAGAGAGAGAGGGGCCGAGGGAAGGGGGTCGGCCTGGGGAGAGAGAGAGAGAGAGAGAGAGAGAGGTGAGGTGGATGTGGGCTGGAGGTGGTGGCAACGGTGATGGTGGAAGTTGTGGCGGCAGAGGTGGTGGTGGCGGCGGCGTAGAGGAGGGGTTGGAGTGTGAGAGAGAAAATGAGAGAAGGTGGTGAGGTGTTGGTGGAGGTTGTGGCGACGGAGGTGGTGGCGGGCTGGCAGCGGAGATAAGGGGGGCAGAGGTGGTGGTGCCAATGGTGAGAATGGGCTAGAGTGTGAGAGAAGAGAGGTTGGGGGAGGGGGTCAACCTGAGAGAGAGGGAAAAGGGGGGGGGGGAGTGAGGTGGGAAATTAAAAAAATGACAAAGCTGACTAGGGAAAAAAAGAAGACAATGTCTGTCTTTTTCCCTTTTTTTTTTTGCTTAACAACCTCCACATAAGTTATCCTCGCTGCCATGTCATACCTCCGACAAGTTGGACTTGGTGGCGGTTCGTTGGAAAAAATAAGGTGTTAAGATCAGTTCGTCTAAAACAAAAGTTAAAGGTTGGTTCGTTAGATCAAAGGACACCTATAAATTGATTTATTTAATTTCAATTTCCCTTATCAAAATTTAAATGTAGTTATAGAAGGAAAAGTTATATTTATTCACAGTTCACGACTTGCACAACTTTGTACAACTTTTTTTCCCACAAGAAATGATTTGTCCTTTAAAACTTTGTACCACAATAACATGTACAAAAAAAAAATATACCGAGTAATCCTTTCAATTTTAGTGTCGGATTGTTCTAATAGTATAATAACAATTTTACAAAAGCAACTAAAATATTTTGTTTCAATATTTTCACAAAATAATACACGTACTTTTTATATATTTTAAATTCAGTCATTTGAGATTTTTTTGTTCTATAATTCAATCTATATATAACTTTTATTCCTTGCTAAGCCTTTTTATTTTAGGTTTGAATTCTATAATTACTGTAAAATTGTCTAGAGTTGTAAAAATGTCTTCGTGAACCTCAGTTTCTGAGGGTAAGATCGCTTACATCTAAATTTCCAAACTGCGCTCAAATATGTTTTCTTTGAAAATTTGTTGTCCTACTATAATTTACTATAAAGTGTCTCGCACAAGAATTATTGTTACCAATCAATACCCATTACTCAATGATAAAATGTGTTGCTACATATATAACTAAGCAAAATAGAAACAAAAACATTAACCTAGCCTCCTCTTTTCTTTTTCTCTCTAGAAAACCCTAGCCTTCTTTTCCTGGGAGGGACTGTCATCGATTCTTTTGTCAATGGTAAACCCCAATTTGATTGATTTCCACTCCAATTATTAGTTTGATTGTACGTTTACACAAAGAAAGTTAGTCTCTTCTTTTGTAAGAGTTTTTGTACCCTTATTTAGGGTTTTTAGTCTCTTTCTAGAGTTTTTGTTCTATTGGTATGGTCTAATACATTGGATGAAGATCGACTTTCAAATCGTTATAGCACGGGTTGTGAGGTTCTCTATCAATGGTAAAGATGCAGGGTCATCGAACAAAGATGCAGAGTTATCAAAGAAATCAGAGCCGAACTTCAGTAAAATTAGTATTAGTTATTTGGAAGTTGAACTTTATATCTTTGTTTTAGATCTACAATTGTTCAATCACAATATTCATTGTAGGTGTCGTATGGCTTGCTATTAAGGAAATATTTATGTTTGGTTTCTATATATATATATATATATATATATATATATATATATATATATATATATAACTAAGCAAAAGAAAATAAAAAAAAAGTTTATGATAAAGTAAAGAGAATTAACTACTATTTTCCATCAAAAAAAAAAATTTAACTACTATTTAATTTAGATCATTTAATAAAGGAAAGAAGGGAGCTTTGGTTCACTGGTGTTCCCTGTATCTTGTTGGCTAAAGCATTAATCTATGCAAAGTCCAGAGGTCAGGGTTCGAATGCTGGTGTGTTTGTGTGTGTTAAAGTGTGTGTGGTGGTGGTGGTGAAAAGGTGGTGAAAAATGAGGGGTCATTCCTCCATGAGAGAGGTACTCTAAAATACCTCCTTTTTTACATTTCCAATTATGTTTTAAACAAAACTATTTATTGACACACTTGAATTTATTCTATATTGAAATGTGCTATTTATTAGGTATATCTGGAGCATGTGCTTCAGATAATACGATTTTTCACCTACATATATTAGGTTGTTCATTCTGATTATTATGATTGTTCAATGATGAGGACATATAGTGACTATATATTGGAAGCATTTTGATAATGAAATTTGGGGATTAATGTGCTTAATTGATCTTTTATGATCTTATTTCGTTATCTTAACTGAGTTTTGTGTGTTTTGTTCAATTTGTACAGATTAATGATATAAACTCCAAAGCTCACATCCATTACTTGATTCATCACTAAAAGAGCTTTCAAACGATATATTATAAGGTCAATTCCGAGTTGAGATGATGGAGTTATGAATAAAATAGCAGAAAGTGTGTGAAAACTGATATATGTCCACTCTTTTGGTCACCATTATTTCCACAAGTATGTTATGACTTTGAGACTTATGCCAATAAAAAGTAGACTCCTAGAGCTTTCCGAAAAGTCAAGAACCAAGTCAATCGGATATCGGACGAAGGAGATATGGCCGAAACAAGACGACCCAGAAAACTCCAGATACAACACGACCCGTGTTGACATCAACACGGTCCGTGTTGGCCTCCAGAGAGCTCAATTTCCCCAGAAACCATCAGCACGACCCGTGTTGACACCAACATGGTCAGTGTTGGCCCTGTTTATGACGATTTGGCCGTTTCAACTTCTCTTAATGGCTATATAATTGTAGATTCGGCTAATTCATCGATCACCATCCACCTTCATTCATTCACTCCCATTCACCATCCATCTCCATCTCTACCATCATCCATCCCTTCCTCCAGAAATCCATCAACATTCATCCTTATTTGAAGATTGAGAGTTTATTAGAGTTCGAAGATCGATTCTCAAGAAATCCGTTGAAGTGGAGGAGCAAAAGTCCCCACCGACTACCATTCAAGCGAGGAATGATTTCCATCTCGGTTTACTTCTCTTTCTTTTAGATTTCATGCTTTCTAGAATAGATTTTGATATGTTTTGTGTTTTGAACATGAGTAGTGAGTAGTTTCTTTTAGTTTGGGGGATAATCCCTTTCAAGTTTCTCTTATGGATTGAGTATTGTTGGATTGAACAAGTTTGTTTATCTTATTTGAATGCATTTTATTTATCCTTTGATTTTGTATGTCATTGCTTTTGCTTGATCACCATTAGTATGGTTATAGATTGTTGAGTGAAGTACCGAACGGAGAAATTCGATAATCGGAACCCTTAGGATTAAACTAGTATATGAAGTGAACTAGAGATAGAAGACTTTGTAACTAGGGGTCATTGGATAATTTGATATTTAACTTTAGATAAAATTGACATAATAAAGAGTCCAATAGATCAATTTTACTAAGCAATCCCTTTCATTGCCAAAAGCTCGCTACGGAATACATGATGCAATTATCGACCCTAAAATGTACCAAATTAGTGACATACATGTTCAATCCACTTGTTTGATTCATAGACTTACTTAGGTTTTATCCCCTGAACGCTTTTCTCATATTGATTAATCCAAGTAAATTGTGTGAATATTTGTTGCTTTTGACCTTTTTAGTGACTAGAACTAGAATTAGTTATTCTCAATCTAAAACCCAACCGATTTAGCAATCACCTAGGAGGCTAGTTTGGTGCGTAGTTAGCAAAGTTCCTGTGGGATCGACCTTGATACTTGCTACACGAGCACCCGCACTCATGCATATCAAGTTTTGGCGCTGTCGACTTTGTCCCTAGCCGCCACCGAACGAATATCCTTAGCTTGACTAGATCATTTTTCTTTTTGTTTTTCTCGTTTTCATTGTTTTTCTCAAAAAAAAAAAAATTCAAAAAAATGGCAATTATCTATTTCCCCCAATTTGAGTAGGAGTTATTTTGGCGCTATTTTGAGCGATTACTTGCTTGTCCTGTTCCATGTGGTGTTGAGCCTGGGAAATCAGATATTATTGATATTGTTGTTGAGGGGGTGAATAGTGAGACTCATACTCTATTAGAGTATTTTGGATTTTATGCTAGAACTGTTGATGAAGCTTGGAGTTTGTTTGAGTGGCTTGCACGTGATACACTTTATTTTGAGAATTCTTTTTGTGCATCTGGTTACTTTTACTCTAATCCTTGTGCATCTCATGCTAGATTATATACTTAACCCCATTATTTGTCTCCTTGTCGTTTATGTTGTTCTCTTGACCATGATGATTCTACATGCCCTGGTTTAGCGAGACTTGAGATTTTAATGAGGGCAATGCTAGAGCAACAAGATAAATTAGAAGCTAATCTAGAGGAAATAGTTGACCTTTCTAAGTCATCTTCGCCAATTGTTGCTCATTCCCATCCTAGCTTACCTAGAGACACTACTAATGGTATCTTTGCTTTTCATGATGTATCCTTACCTTTTTCTCAGTTGACAGGGTTTAAGGTGAGTGAGTCCTATGGGTTTGATGCTAGGTATGATGATGATTTTTCTCATGGGTCAGTTCATACTATTGATGGAGAGGCTTGTGAGGGGGTTGTGGGTGGATTAGATCCTTCAAGCAAAGAATTTGATGATGTTGTACTCCCTACTTCCCATGTCTTATTCAATGTTTCTACTCCTTGTTCACCACCTTCCTATTCCCCTAAGTGCCTAAATGGACCCGCTTTTGTTGAAAAGACCATATGTGTTCATGTTGAAGTGGACTATGTGGCCAAGGTTAATTCTTATGATATGCTTGACGGGATAAACAATGTTCTTGATTTGTCCAAAGGTACAACAAGAGGGTACCATTCCTCTCTTGATCCATATTGTTTATACCTAGAGGACTTGCCTAGAAAACTTATGTGGACAACTTATTTTGATTCTTTTAAATTTTCTAAGGTCTTTGATCTATTTAAGAAAGCGATACTTACATTTTTCTGCTATAACTCTTTGTAACACCCCGCGTATATGAATAAAGTGTGGCTTAAGAGGATTGAAATGACTACTTATATCACCAAGGTGCACCTTCTTTTATGGTAGCTCATCCGTTGGGAACTCCTCAGTTAAGCGTGCTTGACTGGGAGTAGTCTCTAAATGGGTGACCTACTGGGAAGTTTTTCCAGGCAGCGTGTGAGCGAGGACGAAGCACGCTGGAAAGACACGTGGTGATTTGTGGGGCCAGTCAGCGATCCTTGAAGCAGTTATCGGTAATGTCCGCGACCCGGGAGGGGTCAGGGCGTTACAGATGGTATCAGAGCTGACCCGCGACAGTGAGTTGCGCCAGTGGACGGGAGAGCCATGGGCAGTCACTTAGCGGGGGCAAAGATTCTAGATTTGATTGTGGCACAACGAGGACGTTGTGCGCTTAAGTGGGGGTGACTGTAACACCCCGGATATGTGGTCAATGTGTGGCTTAAAAGGATTGAAATGACTACTCATATCACCAAGGTGCACCTTCTTTTATGGTAGCTCATCCGCGAAGGGACGGCACTGGAAAGACTCGTGATGATATGTGGGGCGATCGGCAATCTTGAAGCAATTATTAATGTCCGCGGCCGAGCGCCGGGCGCCAGATGGTATCAGAGTCGACCCGCGACCGTGAGTTGCGCCAGTGGACGGGAGATCCATAGGCAGTCACCTAGCGGGGCAAAGATTCTGGATTGGATTGTGGCACAACGAGGACGTTGTGCGCTTAAGTGGGGGTGATTGTAACACCTCGGGTATATGAATAAAGTGTGGCTTAAGAGGATTGAAATGACTACTTATATCACTAAGGTGCACCTTCTTTTATGGTAGCTCATCCGTTGGGAACTCCTTAGTTAAGCGTGCTTGGCTGGGAGTAGTCTCAGGATGGGTGACCTCTGGAAGTTTTCCGGCGAGCGAGGACGAAGCACGCTGGAAAGACACGTGGTGATTTGTGGGGCCAGTCAACGATCCTTGAAGCAGTTATCGGTAATGTCCGCGACCCGGGAGGGGTCAGGGCGTTACACTCTTTTCTTGCTTTCTTATTTGCAAGCTTGTAAACCGCATGCTGAAGAGTTTGACAAGCTTCTAAGGGCATTGACGGCATCTGAAGTAATGGCCCCAGTCTTGAGTTCTTGATGGAGCGGCCGATGCTCCATTCGCCCCATTCTAGAAGAGACGATAGTTTAGGTGCATCCAGCACCTAACCTGGTGAGATCTTTCCTTATTTCCCCTTTTTCAATTTATTTGAATGTGCTTGCATTGAGGGCAATGCTTTGTCCAAACATGGGGGAATTGTATAAATGTGTAGTAGTGTCTTGAGTTTGTTTTTGTTTGTTTTTCTTAGTTTTTTTGGTTTTGTTTATTTATAAATAATTGCATCCACCTAGTTGCATTAGTTAGATTCATCGTTGATTTTTATTTTCTTTATTTTCTTAGTTTTTAGTTTGTTTTATTTTCTAGGTTTGCATTTAGTTTTGTTTTAGTTTTTATTTTGAGAAAAAAAATTCCAAAAAATCAGAAAATTAGAAAAATTAAAAAAATTGAGGCATAAGTCTAGGTTTTCTTTTGACTAGATTTAATCTTGAGTAGCCCATTTCTGAATGACAGTCATGAAAAGAGTTTGTGAAAGCTTATTGAGTTGAGCACTGCATTTTGAAAGCGATGATTGATTGCCCTTTTATGATCTTTTGGTGTGAGTTTGGCATATACATCTATTTGAGCTAGGTTTATTTGAGAGCTTTTACCCGTGAGACCACAAAGCCTTAAAATCACTAATCATTTTTATTAGTCTCATATTTTCCATGTGTGACTCATCCTTAGTTTTCATTCTCTAGAACTTGCAATGTATCTCTTTGAAATTGCATTTTTGCTTGTGCTTTGATAATATGATAGAGGCATTGTTATATATATTTTAGCTACATAGCCAAATAGCCACCCTTTACATGTTAAAATCCGCCTTTAACCCTCTTTTAGCCTTGTATCACTCTTTCTTTTGATTACCTATATTAAAAGCCATGGCTGAATATTGAATCTCCTACCCTTAAGTCTATGCTTGGAGTGTTAGAGTGTGAAGAGTTGGGTTTATTATGGTGTTTTTGTCGTTTGGTTTTGTTGGGGATGTTGTGAAGTTGATTATCATGAGATTGCTGCCAATTGTAGCTTGATATGGGTTGAGGTAGAAATTTGCCTTATAATTGTATATTTATTTGTTTTGAGTTGTAGTTCATTTAAGAAAAAAAAGAAAAAAACAAAAAAAAAGCAAAAAGAGAAAAAAAGAGAAAAAAAGAATGAAAAAAAGGTAGAAATAAAGTGTTTAGTAGTTTGTTAGTTTATTTTCTTTGATTTGAGGCGATTTCCACTTGATTATGGGATGCGTTGTAGTGAATATAAGGTGTGAAAGTTTTGTTTGTGCAAATTTGGTGAGGTTTATGCTCCAAGCTTGGGTTTTTAGCTCCACTTCCGCAAATATATTTCAACTTCTTACCCTTAACCTTAGCCCGATTACAACCCTTTTGAAAGTCCTCTTGATTGTCATTGTGCATTACATATTAGAGGTAGAGAATTGAAATGTTTTGCAAGCTTATGGTAGGATGTTGCTTTGGTTTGAGTATTGAGCGAACCTTCAATGATTTATTCACATTTAAACACATGAGAGGAGTGTTTCCACATTCCCAAAAGTGAGGTTGCTCTCGATCTGCCTAGTTTCTTATTAAACATGTGCTTGCTTGCTTCATTTGTGATTAGGGATGATTGGTTTGAACTTGAGAAGTGTAGTGCTTATAAATCTTTCCAATGCTTCTCCTTCTCTTGTATATGGACTTTGATTCACTTTTGGGGTGTTCTAGATTAGATTTAGTTGATTGAAAGATCATGTTGATGCTTTTCTAAGGAGATTATAAATAAAAATCTTTGTTTTCATTTTGAGTATTTCGTTTTGTTTTTGAGTCTTGTCTCCCGTGTTTATATTTATTTCTTTTCCTTTCTTTTCATTTCTTTTATTTTAGTGAGTCTGGACTTGCTTGGGGACAAGCAAGAACTAAGCATGGGGGAATTTGATGAGGACATATAGTGACTATATATTGGAAGCATTTTGATAGTGAAATTTGGGGATTAATGTGCTTAATTGATCTTTTATGATCTTATTTCGCTATCTTAACTGAGTTTTGTGTGTTTTGTTCAATTTGTGCAGATTAATGATATAAACTCCAAAGCTCACATCCATTACTTGATTCATCACTAAAAGAGCTTTCGACGATATATTATAAGGTCAATTCCGAGTTGAGATGATGGAGTTATGAATAAAATAGCAGAAAGTGTGTGAAAACTGATATATGTCCACTCTTTTGGTCACCATTATTTCCACAAGTATGTTATGACTTTGAGACTTATGCCAATGAAAAGTAGACTCCTAGAGCTTTCCGAAAAGTCAAGAATCAAGTCAATCGGACATCGGACGAAGGAGATATGGCCGAAACAAGACGACCCAGAAAACTCCAGATACAACACGACCCGTGTTGACATCAACACGGTCCGTGTTGGCCTCCAGAGAGCTCAATTTCCCCAGAAACCATCAACACGACCCGTGTTGACACCAACATGGTCAGTGTTGGCCCTGTTTATGACGATTTGGCCGTTTCAACTTCTCTTAATGGCTATATAATTGTAGATTTGGCTAATTCATCGATCACCATCAACCTTCATTCATTCACTCCCATTCACCATCCATCTCCATCTCTACCATCATCCATCCCTTCCTCCACAAATCCATCAACATTCATCCTTATTTGAAGATTGAGAGTTTATTAGAGTTCGAAGATCGATTCTCAAGAAATCCATTGAAGTGGTGGAGCAAAAGTCCCCACCGACTACCATTCAAGCGAGGAATGATTTCCATCTCGGTTTACTTCTCTTTCTTTTAGATTTCATGCTTTCTAGAATAGATTTTGATATGTTTTGTGTTTTGAACATGAGTAGTGAGTAGTTTCTTTTAGTTTGGGGGATAATCCCTTTCAAGTTTCTCTTATGGATTGAGTATTGTTGGATTGAACAAGTTTGTTTATCTTGTTTGAATGCATTTTATTTATCCTTTGATTTTGTATGTCATTGCTTTTGCTTGATCACCATTAGTATGGTTATAGATTGTTGAGTGAAGTACCGAACGGAGAAATTCGATAATCGGAACCCTTAGGATTAAACTAGTATATGAAGTGAACTAGAGATAGAAGACTTTGTAACTAGGGGTCATTGGATAATTTGATATTTAACTTTAGATAAAATTGACATAATAAAGAGTCCAATAGATCAATTTTACTAAGCAATCCCTTTCATTGCCAAAAGCTCGCTACGGAATACATGATGCAATTATCGACCCTAAAATGTACCAAATTAGTGACATACATGTTCAATCCACTTGTTTGATTCATAGACTTACTTAGGTTTTATCCCCTGAACGCTTTTCTCATATTGATTAATCCAAGTAAATTGTGTGAATATTTGTTGCTTTTGACCTTTTTAGTGACTAGAACTAGAATTAGTTATTCTCAATCTAAAACCCAACCGATTTAGCAATCACCTAGGAGGCTAGTTTGGTGCGTAGTTAGCAAAGTTCCTGTGGGATCGACCTTGATACTTGCTACACGAGCACCCGTGCACTTGCGGCATATCAAGTTTTTGGCGCCGTTGCCGGGGACTTTGTCCCTAGCCGCCACCGAACGAATATCCTTAGCTTGACTAGATCATTTTTCTTTTTGTTTTTCTCGTTTTCATTGTTTTTCTCAAAAAAAAAATTCAAAAAAATTGCAATTATCTATTTCCCCCAATTTGAGCAGGAGTTATTTTGGCGCTATTTTGAGCGATTACTTGCTTGTCCTGTTCCATGTGGTGTTGAGCCTGGGAAATCAGATATTATTGATATTGTTGTTGAGGGGGTGAATAGTGAGACTCATACTCTATTAGAGTATTTTGGATTTTATGCTAGAACTGTTGATGAAGCTTGGAGTTTGCTTGAGTGGCTTGCACGTGATACACTTTATTTTGAGAATTCTTTTTGTGCATCTGGTTACTTTTACTCTAATCCTTGTGCATCTCATGCTAGATTATATACTCAACCCCATTATTTGTCTCCTTGTCGTTTATGTTGTTCTCTTGACCATGATGATTCTACATGCCCTGGTTTAGCGAGACTTGAGATTTTAATGAGGGCAATGCTAGAGCAACAAGATAAATTAGAAGCTAATCTAGAGGAAATAGTTGACCTTTCTAAGTCATCTTCGCCAATTGTTGCTCATTCCCATCCTAGCTTACCTAGAGACACTACTGATGGTATCTTTGCTTTTTATGATATATCCTTACCTTTTTCTCAGTTGACAGGGTTTAAGGTGAGTGAGTCCTATGGGTTTGATGCTAGGTATGATGATGATTTTTCTCATGGGTCAGTTGATACTATTGATGGAGAGGCTTGTGAGGGGGTTGTGGGTGGATTAGATCCTTCAAGCAAACAATTTGATGATGTTGTACTCCCTACTTCCCATGTCTTATTCAATGTTTCTACTCCTTGTTCACCACCTTCCTATTCCCCTAAGTGCCTAAATGAACCCGCTTTTGTTGAAAAGACCATATGTGTTCATGTTGAAGTGGACTATGTGGCCAAGGTTAATTCTTGTGATATGCTTGACGGGATAAACAATGTTCTTGATTTGTCCATAGGTACAACAAGAGGGTACCATTCCTCTCTTGATCCATATTGTTTATACCTAGAGGACTTGCCTAGAAAACTTATGTGGACAACTTATTTTGATTCTTTTAAATTTTCTAAGGCCTTTGATCTATTTAAGAAAGCGATACTTACACTTGGTTTCGAGATCGAATTCGATGGTTTTTACATTGTCGCATTTCTTGCACTTGACTTCCCCGGGAATCGTTTGGATCCCCTTGGCGAGGATCTCCTGCATTGTCAGGATCCTTGCCCGACGATCCGTGGCCCATGGGTACGGGACCGGAACCGTCTTGCTCTTGGACTCCGTCTCGGTCCGCTGTCTCTTGGATGATGACCGAATCTGGACGATGGTTAGATTAGGATTTTGCAGGAGGATGGGGTACTGGGAGGGTGGAAGTTCCGACGGGAAGTTCTGACACACTGACGCAGCGGCGGCTTAGAGGCGATGGAGGAGATATGGAAAGAGAGAGTTCCAGATCGACGTGGTGGTGATCTTGATTATCTGCATGAAATGGAAGGGAATAATGTACATCTCCGTTGTCGTAGGTAGAGTAGTGTTCGTCTTTGTCATGGGTGGTGTTGTGATTTCTCTTGTTTGTCACCATGATGATAATTTAGAGAGAGAGAGAGAGAGAGAGAGAGAGAGAGAGAGAGAGAGACGCAAAAGGAAGAAGGAGAGTGAGAGGGAAAGAGAAAGAGAAAGAGAAAGAGAAAGAGAGACACCGTAGGAATAGGAGAAGTGGGGAAAGTGGAAAAGTTGTTATGGTCACCCTCCCTGCAGGGTTTGAGAACTCTTCTATTTTATTTTATTTTTTGAACACGAGAACTCTTCTAATTTTATTTCAACGGAAACACGGTATCATCACCCTTGTTTGATTGCATTCAAATAGGATTCTAACTAATTCTCCTATGTTTCAACATATCTAGGAAAAGATATCCCACTTGAATCATCATGGTCTAATATAATATACTTCATAAATCAATATTTTTGGGATATCTTTTCCTAGATAATTCTCCTACGTAAACTTTTCTTTCTATGTTGGTTCAAGTTAAAGGCAAGTATGTTTGGAGTTGAACAATTTTTGGTATTGCTTTGTTTAGTATAAACGTTAAGTATTATCTTGCCTTGTGTTTCTCTGGAGACACGGCAGTAACGCCCGAATAAAGTTTGACTTCCGCTGTTACCGTTAGTTTTACTGTTAGAATTTTATAATTGAATTTCCAGGGCGTTACATTTTCTCTCTAGAAAACCCTAGCCTTCTTTTCCTGGGAGAGACTGCCATCGATTCTTTTGTCAATGATAAGCCTCAATTTGATTGATTTCCACTCCAATTATTAGTTTGATTGTACGTTTACACAAAGAAAGTTAGTCGCTTCTTTTGTAAGAGTTTTTGTACCCTTATTTAGGGTTTTTAGTCTCTTTCTAGAGTTTTTGTTCTATTGGTATGGTCTAATACATTGGATGAAGATCGACTTTCAAATCGTTATAGCACGGGTTGTGAGGTTCTCTATCAATGGTAAAGATGCAGAGTCATCGAAGAAAGATGCAGAGTTATCAAAGAAATCGGAGCCGAATGTCAGTAAAATTAGTATTAGTTATTTGGAAGTTGAACTTCATATCTTTGTTTTAGATCTACAATTGTTCAATCACAATATGTTTGCTTAGTTATATATATATATATATATATATATATATAACTAAGCAAAAGAAAATAAAAAAAAAGTTTATGATAAAGGAAAGAGGATTAACTACTATTTTCCATCAAAAAAAAAATTAACTACTATTTAATTTAGATCATTTGATAAAGAAAAGAAGGGAGCTTTGGTTCACTGGCGTTTCCTGTATCTTGTTGGCTAAAGCATTAATCTATGCAAAGTCCAGAGGTCAGGGTTTCGAATGCTGGTGTGTTTGTGTGTGTGTTAATGTGTGGGTGGTGGTGAAAAGGTGGTGAAAAATGAGGGGTCATTCCTTCATGAGAGGTATTCTAAAATACCTCTTTTTTTACATTTCCAATTATATTTTAAACAAAACTATTTATTGACACACTTGAATTTATTCTATATTGAAATGTGTAATTTATTAGCTATATCTGGAGCATGTGCTTCAGATAATACGATTTTTCACCTATATATATTAGGTTGTTCATTCTGATTATTATGATTGTTCACTCACAAATCTCTAGAGGCTCTGAGTATATGTTGCCGGTGATGTGATTATAAGTGTGTGTGTGTGAATGTTCTATACATTGTGATAGAGGTATTTCAAAATACCTATCTTTTTTCTCAATCCTCCCAAAAAGGAATTAAGATTTTGGAAATTGAGCTAAAATTCCCTAGATAGAACACATGCAGTTTTATCAACGTATCTGTTTCATATTACAATACTATAGAGAGAGAGAGGAAGTGGCGGATCCAGGATTTAAAGTTAGTGGAGTCAATAATAATTTACTAAAAAAATTAAAGTTTAATAGTACTAGGTATATACTTATACCTACATCCATAAATGAGTGTCAAATTTTCTAACTACCTTGTCACTTTTTATTTGTCAATTTTACAATTTCAATAATTAAAATATTTATGTTACCCTTAAATTAGTGAATAAGATTATATAATTCCAAATTCGATTGTGTTTGGTAATGAAGAAGAGTAACAATATAGTGAATAAAAACCAAAAAAAGGAAAAAGAAAAACAATCCAAAAGTATCTAAACAAGGTCTTGAACTCACATCCAGCAACTGCTACTTGCACATGAAGACGCTACCCAGTGAGTTGCCGTTTGAATATGGAATTTTTCAGGAGTCGAATCTATCTCATCTCAATGAAAGAGGGAAGCATTTTAAATGTTTAAAATCAGAACGTGCGCCCAGTCAGATTCGAACTCCTGCCTTTCCGCTAGATACTCAGCGCGCCAACACTTGACCACACTTCCGTTATGTGTGTTAACATGCAGAATCAATATATATTCGAAAAGTGTATTTTTATTTTCAAAGGAAGATTTTTTTTCCAAAATTTCAGTGGAGTCATTTGACTCCACTGCCACTAAGCTAGATCCGCCCTTGGAGAGAGGTATGAAGAAGAGGAGAAGAAGGTAGAAGTGTGTTTCTCAAAGGTTGCAAGACAACCCTTTTATATTGGAAATAGTAGCCGTTTTGAGGAGTAACTGCAATTGAAGAAGAGGAGAAAACTGAGGAAGTGGGGGAGAGAATCCAGAAATGTTCAATGACTAAGTCATTGAACGTTGAACAACAATAACAAACGTTGACTACGTCAACTGGGAAAAAATAACCCGGAAAATAAATAAAGAGAATATGGGAAGGGGCCCACAACCCACAACCCGTGTCGCCCAATAAAAAGAATATGGAACGTTCAATGATTAAAATACCTATGTTACCCAATGAATGAGATTTATTTTACTTTTTTAAATATTCTCTTTTATTCATACTATAAGTGAAAGGGTATATTTGCACAAGTTCAACTTTTTTACCCAATTTCCTATGTACCTTGAATTTCTAAAGGTAGCTTTTTTGACACTTAATAAGCGACGGACATAGTACATTGTCAAACAATTATGCTAAATTATTGCATAAGGGTGCATTTCCCTTTACTCCAATACAATCTAATATGGAAAAATGATATTTTTGAACTATCCAGATTATGAACATACATCAAGCAACGATATATACATATGATAAAAACGATCATACACAAAGGAAACTTTGCATTAATCCAAAACCTTAGAGCCAGTACATACACAACTTCTCTTGTACAAAAACCAAACCATACATACATACATACATATCACCAACAAAACACACTTTCAAAATTAACCAGAAGGCATGCAACACCTTCCTCATATTCACAACATCAATGCCAAAAAAACACCCAACATAGCATAGCAGCTTTATTTATGTAACGCAAACTTTAGTTATGTAGCAATGCATGCAAGCCCTAGATTTAGGGTTGCATGCATGTCTAACCAGTGTTCTGCATGCCAGCAGCAATGCCCTTCATGGTGAGGATGAGAGTGTCTTCCAGTCCAGGAGCATGTTCCCTGTTAGGGTTCAGCTTCATCAGCACGGCGTCCTGCTTGTTGAATGCCATTTCTTCGTTCGAAAAGTTCGGTTCGCGGATTCGCTTCAGTGTGTATGCTTGGAGGACATTGAGGGCTGTTATGTAGGGTCCGCGTAGGTGAAGTCTCTGCTTCAAACTAGGGTTTCTCTCTAGCAAATCCTTGTGCCCTGCAACCTGCAAAAAAATGGGTTGGAATTCGAGTTAGTTGGAGTTGGTTTCGAGTTTTGTTGATTGGTCCGAATCTAGTTTTTTTACTCCGGGGAAAACGCAAAATATACCGTACAATATGGTGTATATACCTACGTCCATCAATTCCATCTAGACAGGCCCAAAAATGCTCTATATCACCTGTCTGTCCAGTCCATTCATTTTATTACTTTTTATTTTATATTTGTGGTGTGTCTAGGTAGGTACGCCAGTCACTAAGATATATGATATATACTTGTTGTCATGAAAATATATAAATTTAGTTTCTAAGCATGAATTCGTATAGCTATTTATCCCTTATCACTGTAAGATGTGGTATTTTGAACTGAATTGAAGATAAAATAAGTTAAATTGATAAATAAACAAAATTATAATATTGGACTCTAGTAGAGATTATTTGGGCTTGGTAAGATTAAGTCATATATGCCTAGACATTTTGTTACATTGTTAAGTTGGGCCATTACTGGGTCGTTTATACTAAGGAAAGTCCATTGGGCCAATAAGCTTATTGGAGAATGTGATACCATGTCTACTGTCATAAAGGAGGGTAGCATATGCTTAGGAAATA
Source organism: Portulaca oleracea (assembly GCA_029582165.1). Taxonomy (NCBI): domain Eukaryota; kingdom Viridiplantae; phylum Streptophyta; class Magnoliopsida; order Caryophyllales; family Portulacaceae; genus Portulaca; species Portulaca oleracea. The sequence goes on from CM055892.1 coordinate 19,945,072, forward strand.
CTCCCTCCGTTCCATATTAACTGTCGTCTTTGGAAATTATGCAGTCAAACTAAAAAAATTTTGACCATAAATTTCTTAATATATATAATGAGTTGTTATATAAAATTACTGTCATTAGATTCGTAACGAAAAATACTATCATAAAAGTATAATATTGCAATTGTTAATAACATATTATGTAAGAAATAATCAATCAAATAGTTAAATTGGAGATCGTGAAATTCAAAATTATAACAATTAATATGGAACGGAGGGATTAATTCCAATACCTAGGGTATATCACAATGCAGCTGATATCAAATGAGTTAAGAGTTGATTGTAGATGTCTAAACTAATGTGCATCAATTATTCAAACTAATTAAGTGGGCCAAACTAATCTTACCTCTAGGAGAAGACACTGAGTTTCTTGGTATTTTTGCCTCAATTGTTGTCCAAATGGTATCAATTCCTCCGAAACAAGCAGGTTGTCATACAAGGCAGTAATTCCAGGATCCCCCTTTGCAAACATCATTTCAACCATGTCGAGAGTCACTCTAAAGAAAGGCCACATGTTGTACATCTCTTTCAGCATCTTCAAAGTCTCTGCATCTTTTGTTGTAGCATATTTGAATGCGGCGCCAAAACCCAACCACACGGGCAAATGGAACCGTGTTTGAGTCCATGAAAAGATCCATGGGATCGCACGCAGTGATTCGATTCCTCCGCTGGGTTTCCTCTTTGCTGGACGACTTCCGATGTTCAACCGTCCGTACTCCGTCTCTGGTGTTGCCTGCAACAGGAAAACTACAATTAGGTGTTGTAGAAAAAAAGAAGTTTGCAAATTATTGTTCAGGATAATGAAATGGTGTTGCTATTTAACAAAATGGAGTCGCCATTTGATCCATAAGGCCCTGTAAATTTCATGGGTTGATTGAGGTAAGTAAATAATTACCATAAATTACCGAAAGTTAACGAAAATTACTAAAAGTTATCAAAATTTACCGAAAGTTACCAAAATTATCGAAAATCACATGACACGTGTAAAGTAGAGTTTTTTTTTCCTTTTATTTCAAAAACACAAATTTACCCATATAAATTTACCCAAAGTTACCAAAAATTACCAAAATTCATCATTTACCTTACCTCAAGATACCCATGAAATTTACAGGCACTAAGGTGAACAAAACTTACAAGGCGGAAGTAGTTGACAAATGGAGGCTCCCCAAAAACAAGGGAGCGGTACTCCTCCGTGGAAATAGCCGCCATCTTATCCAACAGCAGCCGCCACTCCGGCAATGGCGACACCGGTGGACATATCCCGTGCACAAGCGTCGCCGCCGTGTACCTCTCCAACGTCTTGAAACACAGATGCTCCTCCGCAAACGACTGCTCGATCACTTCCCCCTGCACCGTCACCCTTAGGGAGCCGTTGATGGTGTTCGGCGGCTGGGTCAGCAGGGTCAGGTGGGTGGGGCCGCCGCCCCTCCCGACGGTCCCACCTCGCCCGTGGAACATCGTCAGCTTCACCCCGAACCGCCGCGCCACCACCGCCAGCTCCTCCTGGACCTTGTAGAGCTGCCAGGCTGCAGATAGCCGCCCGCAGTCCTTGCCGGAGTCGGAGTACCCTATCATCACCTCTTGCTTCCCCTGGATCTTGTTCATGTACCTAACATAGAGTATTAAAACATCATTGGACCTTCAATTATTAGCTTAAACAACTTTATGTTGAAATGGTTCCATATGGTATAAGGTCCAGACTAAATATAATCATGGGACCATCTACTATTAAGCTAAACAACTTTTGATTGAGATGATTTCTATGTTAAAAGGGTCAACTAAATAAGAGGTATCATGTTCGAATCTCAATAGTTTCACGTATATCAATCTCTATAAATACCAACATTAGACCTTGAACTATCGATCTACTTAAAGAAGACTTTTGGGTGAAGTGGTTTCGTATGGGATCGAGGTTATACTAAAAAATAGGGCCTCAGGTTCGCATTTCAAAAGTCCCATGTTTATACTCCCTCCGTCCCAAATTATTTGTCCCCTATTCCTTTTTTGGATGTCCCAAAATTATATCCACTTCCTAAAATTGAAACTTTTATTTTATTGAAATTACTAAAATACCCTTAGTTTGAATTTTAATATGAAAGGGAAAAGTATAAATTGTAGTTTTGAATTCAAAACTAAGGGTATTATTAATTTTTTATTGCTAATTAAGATTAATTTATTGATTTTCCTTAAAATGTATGCTAAATCAAAGGGGACAAATATTTTAGGACAGAGGGAGTAGTATATATCTATGCTTCAAGCCCATAAGGCATTAGAATGAACGGATGCGTTAGAGTATAAAAACCAGCATTGGACCTTTAACTACAAATTTAAGGTTTTAGCTGAGATGGTTCCACAATACCAATCTATAGAGAAGAGGCGGGCCATAGCGGCAGGGGCTTCCTCCAGGTCCGCGAGCTTCTCAAACAATGGGACCACCCTCAACGGATTCTTAATGCGGCATTCACGTTGCAGGAGCTCGACGGCGAGCACGTCCGAGGGGGCGGTCGCCATCGAGATGATGTAGGCGCCGAAATTGTCTGATGGGAGCTCAGAGATCACGCGAAATGTGGCGAGCACCTCGGCGACTTCTTCTGTTTTGGGGAGGTTCGCGCCGAACAAGGGGCGTTTGCTCTTGAGTTCGGTCAACAGCCATTCCTGTCTCTTCTCCTCGGACCATTCTCGGTAGGATCCTAAGTCGAGGTACCGAGTGATGGCGTCCAACACGTCCGTGTGTCGTTCGGATTCTTGTCGTATGTCGAGCTTCGTGAGACATAGCCCGAAAGTGGTGACTTGTCTCATGAAATCGAGCAGGCTTCCGTCGGCGACAGACTGATTGCCTGAATCACGGAGCGACCTATAGCACAGCTCGAGAGGCTCCATGAACTATATGTCACGGTAAAAATACAGAGTTATAATCATTTCTTTGTCATATAAGTTCAGGTTTTATCGATTACGCCATCGAATTTTTTAATTTGTCAAACATGTCAGTTATATTTAAAAATTCCTCAAAAATGACATGAAAGCAAATCATCTATGTGCTATAAAGTTTTGTCACTAAATTTTTAAATTTGTCAAATATGTTATTTAAGGTTGAAAACCTATAAAAAATGCGACAAAAGTAGGCCATGACCCGCTATAGAAAATAGAAGTCTATTAGATATATAACTCTTAAGTTTGAAAAGTTATCCAATATACTCCTTAAGATTTTGAATTTGGTTGATCTTGCTACCAAACTCTTAGGTTATAGCAGGCCATAACCCATTTTTGTGGAACCTTTTACAAGTTTCAAACATTAGTGATAACAAACTTAAAAGATTGGTGATAAAACTGACCAAAATCTGGACTTATATGGCACTAAAAATGAATGATTTAACTAGTAAAATAGAAGAGAAGAAAAGGTTGATATGACGCGCATAGTTATTAAAATCCCGATCCTGATTTACGATCCTACGATTTTATGGTCCAAAATCGTCGAAACGATTCTACAATTTACACATGATCCACGATCCTACATGGGCTAAATTCCGATCCTAACTTCCTCATAGTTTCGAGTTAGGATCCCGATTTTAACAACCTTGATGACACGAGCGATAATTAGGATAAATAGATTGAAAATAATATGAAATATTGTGGCAAAACACGTCTATCTTAAATATAGGCAAACCTGATCAACATGGGTGAAAGTTGTGGCTTCTGGGATATATGAAACCCCTTTCGACAGCAAGTGACGAGCACGTTCACGGGTATAGTAGAGCTTATCCCTCACATAAGCCAGAATAACACGATATGGCTCATTTCGTGGAATTTCTTTCCAGAAATCTGCAACAACAACCACAACAATAAAAAAAATTAAGTCACTGGTAAGGAAAATTCACATTTAGATTTCAGAGGTGGCTTAGCAAGGCATGGATATGTACCAATGTAGTGCTTGGTAATGGAATCTTTCTTTGTATCTTTGAGGAGTTGATCAACCCTATCAAGAAGTTCGTCATTGCATCTCCACATTGACAACTATAACAACAAGGACGAGACGATTGAGGAAAAAGAAATAATACAACAACAATAACAAATCCCAATGTAGCCTCAGTAATGTGAGGTCTGAAAGGATTCAGATGTAGACAATCTTCACATTATATGTAGGAGTATTGTTAGAATCTAAAGGTATAATAGAAATGGGATATGATCTATACACATACCTCAAACATGAGATCCTCTATCTCTGAGAAATAGAGATTAGCAGCCATCATTCTAGACAATAAGCATACATCTTTAGTTACTTCTGATGTCACCCTAGGATTTCCTGCTTGCATATGTAGGTTGGTAAATAAATGGTATGGTGAAAGTAAAGTTTCGGTAAGTGTTGATAAAGAAAGATAAGTTTTGATAAGTATTAGAAAAATTAGAGTATCATACGTACCATCGCGATCACCTCCCATCCAAGATGAGAAGCGAATGAGGGGGACATTGTAGGGGAAACGTTCATTTATCCCAATGTTGTTCAAAGCCGTGTCAACTCGTCGCAGAAACTTAGGAACACCCTTCCAAATTGTCTCATGGATGTAGCTCATGCCACCCCTCATTTCATCCTGAGGGGTCGGTTGAACGCGCCGAATTTCATCCGTACGAAATGCAGCTTGTATCTGTAGAGGAGAATAATATGTAGCATATGATAGTTAATAAACAAGGTAATTAAGCATGCATGGAGATACATATTTGTTTCTAATTATGAACTATCTCCTCCTAAAATGGTTGACACATTCGCATCAGGCTCGGTTGGGGTAGCCCATTAGTTATATCAGGTTGGTTAAGACTGGCTCATTGAAATTGTGGATCTAGTCGAATTTTCTAGTAAAAATAAGGGCCAACCACCCTAAATTCAAAATTATTGTTTCATATGAATTATTACTAATATATTTAATGGATTAAAATAACATTTTTATTGATACCAGAAACTATTTATTTTCTAAGTTATTAAACAGGCCAACCCGGCCATTTACTAACATTTTCACATTATTAAACGGATTGGCCCGATCCGTTTTTTTATTTAACCTGGCCCATTGCTCACCCCTAATCAGAAGAATCATACCTCTCTTTGAAGAGCCTCATTGAGCTCCTCTTTCTCGTTGTGGGTAATGTTGTTGTCAAACAGGCGGGTCAAAGAATTCCTTATCCTGCAGGGCAAAAGGGGGCTCTCTGTCAGTTAATATCATATTTAAAAAATGTGGGGTAAGGTCATATACATATATGTGCACGTTCGTTGGTGTATCCAACATATATTCATCCTTTACAATGGGTACTTAATCATAGTTGCTAAAAGAAATAGTTAAAAAAATATTATCAATGGTAATTTGAAGAAGAAAGAAAAAGACATATAAAAGTGTCTTACACTTCACTTATTACCATCAAATCACAAACTGATCAAATGAACATGGCTATTTACTTCTTTAGTGAGCATGGTTAGATATCCAATGGACATTAAATATTGATATCCTTCAAGCAAAATCTTTATATTCCTATCCATACTTAATATCCACCAAAAAAAGTATTTGATGTCCCCATGACAAAATCTGTATATTCATTTTCATACTTGATGTCCCTAAATACAATATTTTATTTTATATCTATCAGATATCCAACTGTACCCATATATTCACCAAAAGATGATGTTCATACGATCGGTTCCCATAATCAAACAACTACTAGTTGAATTACCTCAGTACTCCCTCCGTTCTTTTTTATCTGTCATTTACGGTTTTCAGTGCCAATTTTTAATCAATAATTTCTAATATAAATATTTTGTAAAAAAATATAATATTATACTTTTTTTAATAGTATTTTTTATTACGAATCTAATGACATCAATTTTGTATGAAGAATCATTGTATAAATTAAAATATTAACGGTCAAAGTTTTGGCACAATTTCCAAGCACGACTAATAAAACCAAAGAGAAGGAGTAACAACTAACAAGCTACAAATATACATACAAATATATGTGGAGAGACAAACAAACCTTGCATGTTTCTGAAGCAAAGATCTGCGAACAGATTGCGTAGGATGAGCAGTAAAAACCAAATCAACCGTCTGGTTTTTCAACGTCTCAAAAACCTGTTGAGGTGAGACCTTCATATGAGTTACCAGCCTGTTGAGTGTTCCCTCGATATCACACTCAGTAATTGCCAAACACTCCTCAATCAGATCCCCTTTCTTCAAGTTATGATGATGATGATGATGATGATGATGATGATCCATCCTTTTTATAGTACTGCTAGGATGAGCAATGATCTGGACTTCCTCAGCTAGGTTTGCTAAGTTGAGCATCTGAGTGAATGATTTTGCAACTGCAACTGAGTCCCCACAATCTAAACTGCTAATCATGTTCCCCAGATCCGACAGTTTTTTGGGGTCGTGTGTTCTTTCGTACTCCGCCGCGTGCTCGTACAGCTCTTGAACCTGCATCATCCATGCATGCATGTCAATTGTAAGTTGTAAGCAGAGCTGCCAAAAATCTGGTTCCGGGTAATTTTGAGTTCGGACAAAAATTTAATGTCTGATGCCCAAACTTTTCGCGTGTTTTTTTGGGTTGGACAAGCATAAGTTCGGGCCTAAATCGGGTTCGGACAATAGAAATTTGAAAAATATTTGGTATATCTACTTTATCCACTTACCATATTTTATTTTGGTCATGTTCTTTTATAAGGTAATTTATCAACTTTATCTACTTACCACACTTTAATTATTCCACTCACTTTATCTAACTTTATCCCACCAACTCACCAACCAATCACACAAAAGAACAGAGTCTTGTTGCCTTATAAATGTAAAAACTAATACTCCGAAATCAAGCCAAAGCGAGGTTATATAATTTTGCAATTTAGAGAGATTACTTCTAACTAACCCATAATTTAGAATCATTTACTACCGGCTACTCATGAGTAGATATATTGTCTTTTTAAACTATAGAAAGTACTGACATATTATTATCTTATAAATATATATGAACTTTTTATTGTACATAAACACTATTAAAAATATGTGTATTTCCAACCACTTTTTTCCAACCAATTTAAAATAGTTGGAAAAACTAGCAACTATTTAATATTCTAACTATTTTTCAAAAAATTTAGTGGGAAAAATGGTTAGAAATTCCAACCAATTTTGCTAAAATTGGTTGGAAAATTTTCCTACCATTTGAAATTGGTTGGAAAAATGGTTAGTAATCCAACCATTTTTCCAACCATTTTAAAATAGTAGGAAAATGTCTGGTAAGAAAATTTTCCAATCATTTTAGCAAAATTGGTTGGAATTTCCCACCATTTTTCCCACTAATTTTTTTGAAAAATAGTTGGAATATCAAATAGTTGCTAAAGTGGTTGGTTTTTCCAACCATTTTAAATTGGTTGGAAAAAAATGGTTGGTAATACACATATTTTTAGCAGTGAAATAAATATCTATTAAACTTTAATACATCTATCCAATGAAACTCGTCCAAACAGGGATATATAGTAAGCATAACAACACCCTGAGGTACATTAACTAGCATAAAACACCAATTTTACATCACAATGTCCATCTTAAACAGGAAAAGGATAATTTTGAGAAGAAAGTATTTATCCACGCATCATGATTATAAAGTATAGGTGAGCTTACACCAACTATTTCCACTACATCATTTAATAAAATCTAGTGAAACTCTTTGATCTACTATCAAATATGAATACTACAACAGAGTTACAGCTAGAAACCCTTTTTTCTGGAAATCAGAAATTACATAGACCTGCCATTTGTCATATATAAAACACGTAAGCAGATAAAGGAGAGCGTTTGGTAAGAACCCCGATAAATTTTCCCTAAAGGAGCGTTTGGTGAGAACTCTAGGAAAGTTTTTTCCAGGAAAGTTTTCCATGGAAAACATCTCCCTATGAAATATTTGTCTCACCCCCCTCCTAAGGGAAATTTTCTCTAGGAAAATTTTGGAAATGGTGGTTCTCAGTGAAAAAATTTTCAAGGTCAATATACCATCAAACATGGGAAACATAAGCCAACTTGAGAAAATTGATCATTTCCCTAGAGTTTTTGACCAACCAAACGCCCCCTTAGTGAAAGTGGGAAATTGTGGACCCCTTATAAAATGTTTCTCAATATCAAAATACAACCAAACATAGGGATTGAAAATAAGTTAACTTGAGAAAATTGACCATTTCCCTAGAATTTTTGACTAATCAAACGCTGTCGTAAATTGCGAGGTTATGACATGCATGAGAAGATTTAGGCCAATTAGTGAGATTAATTACCTTAGACCATGGTAAAGTGCTGATATCTTTAGTGGACTCACTCCAAGAGTTGCTTCCTCCATAGTCAAACAGCAAATCAGTTTCCCAAGTGTTCATTTTCACTATCCTTATTGTGAGGCTTTGTATTTGTTTATGTTTATGACAACCCTAGGTGTTAATGCTGTGTGTTTATATAGACTTGAGAACAAGATGCATGAACACCAAAAAAAAAAAAAACACCCAAAAATGAAAAGGAAAGGGCAAACTAATAGACAGTTGACAAGTAGTACGATTGTTCTTAATCCAAATGCACATAAGATAAATTGTTATCCTAAACAATTAATCCCAACACATGACCCCACACCCAATGGGTACTATCCAATTGGTAGTAGCAAGGGATATATCAAAGCTATCAAGCATATTTCAATAAGAATGAATCATGATGATTGATGGACATAATAGAACCTAGAAAAAGTGAATGTCTTACATATATGTATAGTTATTAAAATCTCGATCCCGATCTATGATCCTACGACTTTATAATCTAAAATCCTCGATGCGACCCTACTATCTACGTTCCAATCCACGATCCTGCCTGAGCTAATTACGATCCATAATGACCCCGTTAATCCGAGTTGGGATCCCGATTCTAACAACCTTGTATATATGTCCCTTTGAGTTTAAGTGTGATTACAAAGTTATTTATGTTATTTGCCATCTAATTCTTATATAACTCGCCTTCAAAAAAATCATAAACCTCGCCTTCACTACTCGATACATTTATACTAATTTTCTGCTGAAAAAATATGTATAGTTTTTGAGGCTTGAATCGACCACAATGCCATTGTGATTATTAAGTAGGATTTTCTTAACTTTCTTTTAATTATTTTCATTTTATTTTTGGTTAACGGACTTTTTGGTTCTACGATGAGATTATTGTAATCCAAAACTTATTATAAGATATGATTTTGGCCAAAAAATAGTGGGAGAGTCAACAAAAGTTTACTGAAAACATATCCCCACACATAAGTACTGTGGTCAATTCAAATCTCAAAAGTCGTGTTCTAGTCGAAAATTGATATGGCTACATTTAACAATAAAGGTGAAGTGTTACGAAAACTAAGTTGTGTACAGCATACATAGATAATATTGTAATTACACTTATCCTCAGAGAACATACGTATTAAAAATTCGTATGTGAAAAAAAAGGTGGTGAAATATCTCATCTTAATTGGAGCTATGTGATTTAGTACATTTGTAAGAGGCAAAAGGGTGCATATAGTTACCCCAAAGTAGGACACATGCTACAACACTACTTAGTACAAAACCATTTGGCCAATAATGTAATCATTCATGGACAAGCATGATATGATGTTGATGAAGGGGGGTGTGAGTGTGCTTTTGTGTGTGTATGTGTGTTTTGTTGGTTGTGAAGGTGGGCAGGATGTTGACTCAGGTGAAGTTGATATGCCTAAGGCCTTATCTTCAAGCATGGTGATAAGGCAAACATATTTGTTTTTAGCCACATATATACTAGTAGTAAACATTGACAAGGAATCCATCTCATTTAAGTGTATTGTTTGATGAAACTCCTGAAAAGCTTAAAGATTTTACGGATATTTACGTAGCTTGTTCGCATGAGGATTATGGTGAGAAAAGTTTGTAGTTTAGAGGAACACTTCAAAAGATGTGCTAAAAAGAAAATTTGATTTTTTTTTTCTTGGGGTAGTTCTGTTGATTGGCGGCGTTTGTGGAGCTTTTGTATGTATTTTTAGCTATCGCGTTCTATTTTGTTGTCCTCTTTTGTTGTTTGGTTTGGTGTTTGCTTTTGTCATTCTCTATTGCATATCTGATGTAAACTTTAATCTATTTATGGCTTTCAATATTCAAAAATAAATCTCATTTTATCTGTCACAAATTAAATGTTTTACGATGTCCAGTGTCTTTTTCTGACTAACAATTTCACACAAAACACATACAATAGTAGTTTCCTGTACCATAACATCATACATGTTGAGAAATCAATTATCAAAATCTTCAAAATTTGACTGATATATAGATCAATATGACAGGTAAATGGAAAAGATAGGGTACCAATTATAATTTCACCTGGGTCATATCAAACCCCACCCAGTATTAGCCAAAACATACATACATACATAGTCACACAAATAATCAACAAAACCCATCATAATCATCAATCAAGGAAACAAAACAATTATTGGTCATGTCAAAACAAAACTTAACACCAGTTGAAACCATGATGATGTGTAGATAAAGTGCAAAAAGGAATATCCAAGGAACAAAAACAGCTAAGCATCAAACCCGCAGCCTCCAAGAGTCAGGGACATGCCTAAGATTTTTCTTTTTTCTTATATAATTAGAGCCAAATACGGCTTAACGTACATACCAAACGGTGCAAAAATTACCCAAAACAAAACAGTATAACAGTGAAAAAAAATAGTTAAACAACCCGAATAGCAAACCAATAAAATAATCAATATTGAAACCTCCTGAAGAAAACATTCTTAGAACATGACATGCCTAAAATATATAACCTTATATACTAATTAGTACTTAGACCTGTGTATTGTACGGGACGCAAGTAAATCATATGTATTATTATCGATGTTATATTTAAAAGAATAAAGAAAAAAATAACAATGAAAAAAAAAGAGTAATGCATATGAAAAAAAATAGTACACATTAATGCATACACATTAATATTACATGATTTTTATAAAAAAAAATTAAATAGAATTAATTATAGATTTCCCAAAATACCCTCATTGGAACTCACATATTTCTATCATCACGCTTTTTACCCAGAAATATATATATATATATATATATATATATATATATATATATATATATACACACACACACACACACACATATGGATCAGCTTGCTTGTGATTCATTAATAAAATTCATCCCTCCCTTTTATTATTAAAAAAAAAAAGAATTTTTTATGCTACCACAGTACATTGATCCTTAAGCAATGTCTTATGGTGGCCTTGAAAATAAAGAACACATAGTACAAATATAGTACAAATAATAATATTTTAATGGGTGGTTACTGGTTGGGTATGGGTATTGCTTATGACGGAGTATGACATGAGGGATGAGGAAAGGAATAAATGGGGTAAGAGATAATATTTTAATTGTATTGTTGGACCCACGTTATATATTTACAAGTTATTTATATAAATTAACAATATTGAATAATTAACAATAGATAAAATTAGATATAATTGTCAATAGATATTGAATAAGAATGTTACGAAATAAATATCAGATTTGAAATTTAAAAAAAAAAACTTATTTAGTTGTCATGTTAATCAATTTTTATGAAAATTATCTATAAAATTTCAAAATAGATAAAAATAATTTCCAAAATTTCAATAAATATAACAATATTTTAAATATAAAAACATTTGTAAAAGGTTGAACTAAATCAAAAATGAAATTGGTTATAATACGCACGGTTAAAATTAAATCAAGTGGGGAAACAAAAGAAAAAAACATGAAAAGCAAATCTGGGGTGCGTGGCTCCCACGTGCCTTATGTTTTCCGTACGGTATGTTGCACGACTCCAATGTGCGGTTTTTTTTTTATGTATTTACTCTGTCATGTGTTTTCCAATATAAAAAGAACAACTAGACATTCTTTCCATATTTTCTAAACCACTTTTTCTTTTTTTTTCCTCTCATGCATACTTGCATGGGCGGATCCCGGGTCACGGTGACGGGGGCCGTGAATTCAAAAAAAAATTAAAATTAATATAATTTGGAATAAAAATTATGAATTTTATGTTTATCATATAAAATAATAATGTATTGGTCACCCTTAATTAAAAGGTCGAGACTCGCCACTGCATATTTGCCCCAAAAGAAACACCATAAGACATAGCCTTCGGGTACTCGATTGTAATATGTTGACCTTTGACTGTTGATATTAATATACCAACATTTGGAAGTTATTTATCGTTAGTGTACTAACTTTTTTGTGATGATAGAGCAAAATTAGAGGCAATTGTGGCGGTATACTTTATGTCCAATTTATTAATCATCATCTATTTAATATATTAAAATAAAATGTGCATGTCTAACAAATTGCCATGTGGCACTCTCATAGTCTCATGTAGTAAATTAAATTCCAAATATTCTTAAATAATAATTAAACTTCATTAATGAAGTCCCTTCAACTTCCTAGATTTAATTGATAATTTATTTTTTGAAGAGTTTAATCACTATAAATAAATAAATTTATACTTTATTATAACACAATTATGAAAATTACTTTAAACAAATTGAGTATAAAACTTAACAATTATTGAAATACTTTATTTATTTCAACACAATTATGAAATCACTATAAATAAAATAAACATAAAACTTTACAATCATCAAAATTATATATATATATATATATATATATATATATATATATATATATATATATATATATATATATATAGGGAATAGATATAATGAGAAGGAAGTTTTTGCGAGAAGAGAAGAAGGAGCAATCCTAGCCATTGATTAATAGATCTAGGGTTGAAATTAGGTGGTTGTTTTATCTTTATTTTGTAGAGATTAGGCTCATTTTGATTGGCTGGATTTTTTTGTTTTATGTATATTTCATTGAAGGTCACGTGAATTGAAAAGAAAAAAAAAAAGAAGAGAGAGAGAGAGAGGAACTGATTCACGCATGCAAACATCAGCCTCCAACATTAACACACCACACAATTTCCAAAACCCATCATTTGAGTTTTGAAAAACTGATCGGAATGACTATAGACGAACAACGTGGCGAATTCATCTGGAAAATTGGTAGGGAGGAGGAAACCCTAGCGCGAATTCATCTGGGAAAATTAAACGGTAGTTCGTGGGTTGTTTCAAGGTTTGTTGTTCAATTTTTTTCTTCATCCCCTGAGTTTGTCAATTTATAAGCGCTTCTCAATCATTTCTTCTCAATTCTGATTTTGATTTCTCCAGGAACAATTGCAGCATCTTCATCCATCAACATCATAAACCCTAATTTTTTATTATTTTTTTTTTGGTTTTTGATTAAACAATCAACATCATAAACCCTAATTTTTTTTTGATTTTTGATTCAACAATCTTCATAGACTGAAGGTCTGCAGTTTATTTGCCCAAATCGTACCATTCCATACATAATTGGAATTTTCTGGGGTTAGGTGGTCAACAATTCTGATGTTCATATTGTTAGTGTATCGTTCATGTTGTTAATATAATAGATGTTCAAAGATGACTAGCGAATGTTCATGTAAAGGCACAGTGATGTTCATGAGTCTTTTTTAGTGGAAATTCAGAGTATTGATTATGTTAAATGGTCATTGGGCTCTAAATCAGTATATTTGATGTTCATGGTCCATATAATTGATGTTCATATTTTGTGATATGCTTGTTCATGGTCGTCATGCTGGATGTTAATAGTTACAATTCTGATGTTCATAGGGTGACTGTGCAGTTCATGTTGTTAATGTAGTTGATCTGCATATTGGATGTACATGGTGATGCTCGTACATGACATATTGGATGTACATGGTGAAATCTTGATGTTCATGTTCAACATATTGGATATTCATGGTGAAAACGTGATGATCATGTTCGACATATTGGATGTTCATATTCAATATATTGGATGTTCATGGTGACATATTGGATGTTCACGATGAAATCTTGATGTTCATGTTCAATATATTATTTATGATGTTCAGAGTTGGTCAGTTAAAGGGAAACGCTGATGTTCATTGTTCATAATTGATGTTCATTTATATTATTGGGGCATAGCCATATTAGCTTAATGTTTAAACCTGATGTTCAATTTTGAGTAATAATTGTTCAATCTGTGGGTTTGGTAAAGGTGAGGATGAACACACATTATTGTTCATCTCAGTACATCCTGATGTTCATTTATATTATGTTCAATGTTCATGTTGTGTTGTGTTGTGTTCAATTAGGCTAGCATAGTTGATGATGGTCATCTTGATGAATATCTATGTTTATCTAAATTGAAAGACACATCTAACTTTAGTGTTTTGTCATATAGGTCTGCACTTGAGGCGAACCGTTTGAAGGACACTGTTCAACCGAGAGCAACGCATCAAAACAAAACGAACAACCTCGCACCGTTTTGATTTGTTTAGTGTTTGTAGTTGACGAAGTTTATTTCTCCCGTTCTCTTTGTCTGGAACTTGAATTTGTGTTCGTTAGCTTTTGCATGACATTTTGACAGTTAAGACATGTCTTGAGGGGAACTTGTATGCACTGCGTTCGTTTATGGTATGCAAGTATTCATTTTGTAAACATATATATGTAATGAGATGAACATCAAGTGAAAATGAATGAACATCAAGTTGTACTGGAATGAACATCAAATGCTCGTTGTGAACATTGAAACTTGATATATACTCGATGAAAATGAACATCAAGTGAATTTAAAATGAACATCAAGTCAATTCAAAATGAACTTCAAACTATACTGTAAAGAACATCAAGTGACAATGAAATGAACATCAAGTTATCATGAAATGGACATCATGACCCATATAATAAACCTAAAGTGACAATGAAATGTAACCATTAACTTATGATTAAGTGAACGCCAAATGAATTCCAAATTAACTTATATAATCAAGTGAACCCATGTAATGAACATTGAAACTAGATATAAACTCGATGAAATGAACATCAAGTGAATTTAAAATGAACATCAAGTTATACTTGAATGAACATCAAGTGACAATGAAATGAACACCAAGTTATAATGAAATGGACATCATGACCCACGTAATGAACATAAAGTGAGAATGAAATGTAACCATTAACTTATAATCAAGTGAATGCCAAATGAACTCCAAATTAACTTATAATCAAGTGAACCCATGTAATGAACATTAAAACTGGATATAAACTCAATGAAATGTAACCATTAACTTATAATAAAGTGAATGCCAAATGAACTTCAAATTACATTCGAATGA
The DNA here is from genome assembly GCA_029582165.1 of Portulaca oleracea. Lineage (NCBI taxonomy): Eukaryota > Viridiplantae > Streptophyta > Magnoliopsida > Caryophyllales > Portulacaceae > Portulaca > Portulaca oleracea. The sequence continues at coordinate 19,960,395 of CM055892.1, forward strand.
ACTTCAACTGAACTCATAGTGAAAATTGAACTAAATGGTACATATGAATAGAAAAGGACATCAGAAGTTCATTCATCAAAAATACGTCAGCCCAATCTAATAAAAATACATCCAACCAACATAAAACTTCTTCCCCTCTTCAATATCATCAAATGTCACCCTCTCAGTTGGATAGCATAAAATGGAACATATTCCCCGTGGTCGTTCGGTTGGTAGCTCAGTGGCACGGGCGGGGGCAGCATGGTCGGGTGTGTGCCCAATTGCAAATCATCAGCTGCAGCACTGCACACCAAAATCAACTGACTCAGTGGTGAACATCAACATGATCATCAACACTCATTGACATGAATATTGATCACATATTAAACATATGAAAGAACATCATAAACATCATAAAAAGAATATCACGTACACAAAAACACTTCCCTCAGGTAGACTATATCAATAAGTACCACACGCAATATGAACAAACAATCGAAACACATGAACATCAGATTTTCACCATGAACATCCAATATATTGAACATGAACATCAAGATTTCACCGTGAACATCCAATATGTCACCATAAACATCCAATATATTGAATATGAACATCCAATATGTCGAACATGATCATTACGTTTTCACCATGAATATCCAATATGTTGAACATGAACATCAGGATTTCCCCATGAACATCCAATATGTCTTGTACGAGCATCACCAATATTACAATGAAGATCAACTACATTAACAACATGAACTGCACACTCACACTATGAACATCCACCCATAACATAAATGAACATCAGAATTGTAACTATGAACATCCAGCATGACGACCATGAACAAGCATATTACAAAATATGAACATCAATTATATGGACCATGAACATCAAATATACTGATTTAGAGCCCAATGACCATTGAACATAATCAATACTCTGAATTTCCACTAAAAAAGACTCATGAACATCACTGTGCCAAACATGAACATTCGCTCGTCATCTTTGAACATCTATTATATTAACATGAACGACACACTAACAATATGAACATCAAAATTGTTGACCACCTAACCCCATAAAATTCCAATTATGTATGGAATAGTACGATTTGGGCAAACAAACTGCAGACCTTCAGTCTGTGAAGATTCATATTACCTCATTCCTTCATCTCCTCCCTCCATTGTTGACAACCTAACCCCAGAAAATTCCTATTATGTATGGAATGGTACGATTTGGGCAAACAAACTGCAGACCTTCAGTCTGTGAAGATTGTTTAATCAAAAATAAAAAAATTAGGGTTTATGATGTTGATTGTTTAATCAAAAACCAAAAAAAAATAGGGTTTATGATGTTGATGGATGAAGATGCTACAATTGTTCCTGGAGAAATCAAAATCAGAATTGAGAAGAAATGATTGAGAAGCTTATAAATTGACAAACTCAGGGGATGAAGAAACTCAGGGGATGAAGAAAAAAATTGAACAACAAACCTTGAAACAACCCACGAACTACCGTTCAATTTTCCCAGATGAATTCGCGCTAGGGTTTCCTCCTCCCTACCAAATTTCCAGATGAATTCGCCATGTTGTTCGTCTATGGTCATTCCGATAAGTTTTTCAAAACTCAAATGATGGGTTTTGGAAATTATGTGGTGTGTTAATGTTGGAGGCTGATGTTTGCACTACAAAAAAAAGAGGCTTTTACCAACAGATCGTCTGTGACAGATATTTTTTCTGTTGGTAAAACTATCATTTTCCCCACAGATACATTAACTGTTGGTATTGTTATTGTATTACCAACAACTAAATTATATGTTGGTAATACGAGTGTTTTGCCATCAAGCCAAAAATTATTTGTTGGTATTAATATTATATTACCAACATTTGAATTTTTGATGGCATTACAAATTTATTACCAACATTTTTTTACTTAGAAATTTATTTATGTTGGTGTTATTCATTGAAATTGATCCAAAGCATCCGTTTAAAATTCATAGACGGGAGTTTTAGCTCAAATTTTACTTTCCCTCTTAATTTATTCTATGAAACCCTAAATTACAGCAGGCACATGAGTCTGATCTCCTTCATTCTCTCATCAGTAATATCGAATCCCTCAAGATCTAACACTCTCTTTTCTTCTTTTCGTTGCAGACACATGACTCTCATCTCCCTCATCATATTTCGTTCCCTCTCTCTCTCACTCACGAAAGTTTCATTCATGTATAATTTGAAGAAGAGTATTCAGTTTGAAGGTGTGGTGTTCTGTTGGTCGATTTAACTGACAAGAAGAGGTGAGAGCAACACAAGATAATTTGATTGTTAGCGGTGGAGTACGTGTAGACATTGCGAAACCGACATCTGGTACACTCTCGCAACTCTGTAACAGAAGCAGCAACGACAACTCACGCTCAAGTTCGAGCATTCATCGCTCTTGTCATCTTCTAGGTTAAATGCTTGTGTCTTTTATTGTTTAATTTGATTGATTGTTTTTACATCTCATGTTGCCCGAATTTCATTCGATTTTGAGGTAATTTAGGGTTTTCGATTGTTTGTGGTTGTGCGATATATTTTCCTGGTGTGATTTTAGGCTCGATTTGTCGTATTTTTGCGTAGATTAGGATTTAGATTGAGTTTATGGTTCTTTTAAGTAACTAACATTGATTCTGAATTCCAAAAGATCATATTATGGCTTAATGTTGAACTAAGAAGGCTCGTAAAGCTGGAATTCGAACAAAATTAGGATTTTAATTCAGACTTGTAGGGTATTATAATTGACTCGCTGACTGCAACTTGGATTGATTCAGTAGCGCCTCCAAGAATCACTGTTCTGCTGCTGTTGGCCTTAAGTGGATGCTCAATCAGGTAATACTCTGCCCCAAATAGAAAAGTCAGTTTGATTATATTGGATTGAAGTGAATGTGTGGAAATTTATGTTGGTTTTGGGTGGCAGGGTTTAATGGAGCATCATGAAGAGATAGGAAGGTATTTGAGGGAAAAGGGGGTATCCATAATATTCCTATTTGGGTCTTTGATAGTTTGATGATATCTGACATACTTTTAGTAGTTTGTACGTACAATAACTGTAATACTTTGAAATAATTGTTGTGCAAATGATGAAGCCACCAAGGAAGAAACATGAAAGGATAGCTCATTGTCTTGACAGGAAAGTATTTGTGGTTGTGTGTGCTAGTTGACATAAACTAATAATTCAGTAACTTATATTACAATTCAAAGCTGCAATGTTCTGGATGGTATTATAATCCTTTAACTGACGTACAAAATCTTGTATTCCTAGTATGTTTTCTACCAGAAATGCGCCCTTTAACTTTAAAGGCTTTGGCATCGTTTGTGCTGCCTTAACTTGACATCTGAAAACACCCGGGGAAATGCTACAGCCAAGGTAATGGAACAACAACGTATAACTAGGAGTCCATGTCCGGTAAATTTGGTTTTTGTGTTGTTGTTGCCATTTTCCTTTCATCTACTTTTTTCCCTTCTGCTGTTGAATGAACTGACTGATAATTCCTTCCAGGACTGTAGACGAGTTGGGAATTGACATTTCTATTATATCTTGTAAGCATCTCTGTCACTTTAGAGCCCGAATTGTTTTTCGGGCTTGATATTGGTTTAAGTGTCTTGTTCCTGAGCCGTTGATCCTACTAATAATATTTTTATTTTCAAAAGGTTTCATTTGGAGAGTGCATTCCCACCAGAAATCAGGTAGCAGGAACTTGGGACTAAATGTAACCATGGGATATCTGCTCTCTAACTTTTTGTCATTAAAGACATTGTGAGGAACAATGGATGCTTTATACACTCCATTTAAATTTGGATTATGTTGATCAATAATAAGTCTACCCTTGGTATGTAGATATTTTACCCCTCGTTGACAGCCTGTAGTTGAGCTATCAATTTCTCATGCTCGCGACCGTTTAAGGTGACTCAACTAGTTATGCCTACTTTCAATGATAGCCTCGCTATAAAATTAATCTTTTCTACTTCATGTCCCACAATAGGTACGCTTCACATTGGGTTTGAAATACGCTTTTCTTGGGTCCTTACAAAGACTTGGCAAATCATTGAGATATTTAGGTTCATACACATTCCACACACAATTAGCTAAGTGCAGTTGCATCGTAACCAAAGCATGGAAAGCTCTGATTGTTGAATACTGCCTTAGAGAACACGTTGGTAATGATAGATCCATAGCCAACCACCCAAAAATAAAAGTAAACCTTTGTGTCCATTGTTTAGATTGACAAAAATTAATGTTTAACTTGTTAATCCGTTGCACCTGGTAAAAGAGTGAGGCCAAGTTTGTTGCATGATTCTATCCCATGTAGTTTGAGCTATTGGCAATCTTGAAATAAATGACAACTAGTTTCCTCAGTTTGTGACAGAGAGGCATGTTGAAGTTGTATCAATCCACATGCTGATACAATCAATATCTAGAACAACTTGTTCCTTATGTGCATGCCTTTAGGGAGGTAGGGATTAGGCATTAACAGGTACCGAATGGCCATATGTCAATTGTCAAATTCTAGTCTTTTCTAATTTTTATTTTAGTTAATCAATTTATCATTATATAATATCAGTTTATGTATTACTAATTTTTATTGTAGTTAATTTTTAATTTTTTATATTCAAACGTTTTAGCTAATAACTTGGGTATTACTTGAAATTTTTTTATATATTATTAGCGCAAGCAAAAAGTCCTATTGGTTTCATTAATGTCTATTTTTTTATAATTATGAGTTGGACTTCTTGCGAATTTGCAGGAGAATCTATAAGATATATTCACGATTTCTTTGAAGATGATGCCGATGATGGTTACGAAGACATCATGTAAACGAGGAACGCTAGATCTAAGCTTAAATTTTATTTACAATATTCCTTTTGAATTTTAGCAATAGGATATGAAGAACTATTAGGTTTCATTTTGATACTTTGCATTTCATTAAGTGAAATTTCAATTTTGATATTATGTATTATTTTACAATTTAGATAATCCAATGAATAAAATTTGAAGTTTTTTTTGATATTGTAAATTAATTAATTACTTGTGTACAAGTATTGTATATTGTAATAACATTTATAAGGTACATACGACTATCTTTACTATTTCCAATAAATATTAATGTTTTGAAATTACGCCAAATTTATTACCAACAGATGTATTTGTTGGACAATGTCTATTAAATTTCGCGGAAAAAGTATTACCAACAGATAAAGTGTGCGGGTAATATTTTTAGTGCCCAGAAATACATTCCCCGACATTTACATTTGTTGGTATAAGTGACTTATTTCCAATAGACGTTTTATTGGTGGTATAAAATTCGTAATAACAACAGAATAAAACTGTTGGTACTAGTTCACAATACCAACAGAATACGATATCTGTTGGTAATACTTTTACAATCAGGTTTATTTCCAACAAGCTAGTGACAGATAATTATCTGTTGGTAAAACCTTGTACCAACAGATATTGTACATTTACCAACAGATAATCCCTGCTGGCAAAAGCCATTTTTTTTGTAGTGTTGCATGCGTAAATCAGTTCCTCTCTCTCTCTCTTTCCTTTTTTTTCTTTTCAACTCACGTGACCTCCAATGAAATATACATAAAACAGAAAAATCCAGCCAATCAAAATGAGCCTAATCTCTACAAAATAAAGATTAAACAACTACCTAATTTCAACCCTAGATCTATTAATCAATGGCTAGGATTGCCCCTTCTTCTCTTCTCATAAAAACTCCTTTCTCATTATATCTATTCCCATATATATATATATATATATATATATATATATATATATATATATATATATATATATATATGGGAATAGATATAATGAGAAGGGAGTTTTTGTGAGAAGAGAAGAAGGGGCAATCCTAGCCATTGATTCCCAAATCAAGGATGAGTCTAATTATTTCTTTTACCTTTATTTCATTAGCTAAATTTCTTTTCTTATTTTTTTTGTATTTGGGGGGTCTCACGTGAGTGAGGACCCCAAGAGCAATCAATGTGCAGCCTACATCATGCACGCCATCTCCTTCAGGTCCAAGCATGGTGTAATTGAATAACTTCTTAGCTGCCCCCCCCCCCACCTCAATTGTCGCCGGTAATCACACTCCTTAGCTGGGTTTTTTCCTCTTCTTTTTCAATTCTCCATAGTTCTCCTCAATATCAAAGAGCAGAAACCCTAATTTTTTGGGTTTTCTGGTTCTCCATAATTCTCCTCAAAAGATGAACGGGTGCAAGTTAGTCACCCAACCAATTCGTGCGATTTTTGGCAACCGTAAACGACATCCGGTGAACACAATGCGATTTCCGGAAGGTGAGGTGTTGCGGTTCTGGGTTTTTTTCTATTTTGTGGGTAAATTTCGAGGTTTTCGTGGGGTGTCGACCGATGGGGTGAGGGTTTTGGCCGGAATTACAACTGTTGAATGTGTTCTTGTCAGTGTAGGAAGCAAATTGTGCAATTTGGTCATGGCGTCAAATGAAGTGAATGACCAAGATATTGTACAGAGGAAGAACAATATGTAAGTCCTGCTGCCTATGACTTCAATTCATCATTTTTGGGTGTTTGTTGTTCATTTCAGATCTGGGTAATGACATTAAAGTTGGATTCTATTAGTTGAGTCAAAGGAAAATGGTAGTCAAACTGTTGTTCATGAATTATATTGTTGATGTTGATTATTGGATATGTGGAGTTTAGGAAGTGTAATTAGGGTTTTGTGATGGACATGTCATTATGGATTAAACATATTTGGTTGTGAATCACATAATAGCCTACTTTTCAGAATTTGACAATTATGTTCATTTTATTCATACCTGAAGTTCATTTATTAGTTTAATGTTCATGTATATTAGTTTAATGTTCATGTACATTCTTCAGTTCTTAGTAATAGTTGTTGAATATATTGGGTTTGGTAAATGTTCACTTGTTGGTGTTTTCATCGTAGCTTGGTGATCAGGACATAATCGCGAGATGTTCTTTCATCGATGTTTTGTTATCCCAGAATGCTTGATGTTCATCTCAGAATGCTTGATCTTCATTCCAAAACTACTTGTTGTTCGTGTTATTTTTATTTTGTTATTCATTGTAATTATGACTTGATGATCATTACAATTGTTGTTCATATCGTTTTGCTTGATATTCATCCCAGAACTACCTGGTGTTCATCCCAGAACAAATGTTCATCTCAGAATGTGCAAAGGTGCAAGTGTTGCCACCGAGAAGAAAACAAGTGCAAGAAGGTGCAAGTATTATGACCAAATAACAACACACGACAGCAGGAAATGTCTAGAGCATTATGGATGATGTATTCAAGTTCTTTTGAACATCAGTTGATTATAATTTTGGATTCATGATAGAACGATTGGAGTCTATGTTTTTTTTAACATAAAAACATACATTTGCTTTATGTTTGAGTTGATGTATTTTGGTTAGATTCGGCTGAAGTATTTTCCATTAATGTACATGCGAAGCTGATTTTCAATATATATAAGTACTCATTACAACAAATGACTTGATGTTCGACTGATGTTCATGTTAATTACATGTGATGTTCATTTCAGGTACCCTTGAGTATCATTTGCATACAAATGATGTTCATTTCATTACCAAACTCATTCCCAATTGATGAGCATAAAATGCCTACCTAGTGTGCTAATTTCATCGATCATTGTCAAACTGAAAATGGTGTTTATCTCAGTATGTCTTGATGTTCATTCCAGTATACCTGATGTTCATTTCACACTACCTTGATGTTCATATAAGTATGTCTAGATGGTCATTCCGGGTTGTTACTAATTTCATCGATCACTGTCAATTGAAATGATGTTCATCTCAGTATATCTTGGTGTTCATTCTAGTACACGTGATGTTCATTTAAGTAGCATTACCCCAAAATGTTTATTACATTACTCCAACTGAACATGATGTTCATTACATTATCCCAAACTGTTCCAAACAAAAGATAGCGAATACAATATTTCAATGTCCAACCAAATATAATAGGAGAAAACAATGTCTACTCAAAATGATACAAGGCTTTTCGTTCTGTTCCAATGAGTTGCTCTAGTTTGGACGATGTCTTTCAAGCGGTTCGCAACATGCATAATCAGGGTATAGCAATATCTGTTCCTCAACACATCCAACAACTCTAGCTTGCTGCAAAAAATTAGATGTTTCAACTGGTAAGTTAATGAATGATGAAATCAACGAATATGCATTAAGGACGTTTACTTACATCTTCAGTATATATTTGATCAGTTTGTGAAAATAAACTTCTGTAGACATGAAAATAAGCCTCAAGTTGTAGCTAAATAAACATCAAGTATTTTAGCTGTGAACATCAACTATTCTGTAATGAACATCACATGTATTACTGACAAATAATTTACATGTCATGCAACAGAATGCCCCTTACAATAAATATATATGTTATCATTTTGTGAAAATGAACATCTATATACATGAAAAATGAGCATCAAGTTGTAGCTAAATGAACATCAAGTATTTTCATTTGTGAATATCAACTATTCTGTCATGAACATCACCAGTATGTGAAAATGAACATATATATACAATGAAAATGAACATCAGGTTGTAGCTAAATGAACATCAAGCTAAGTATTTTGTATCACATGTCACTTCATCGATTCAAACTAAAATGAACATCTACATGAAATTAATATCTACATGAACATCAAGTTAAACTGAAATGGACATCAAGATAAACTGACAATGAACATCAATTTAAGCTGAAATGAACACCATTTGGTAGATTGAACAGTTATACACATGAAAATGAGCATCAACATACAATGAACATCTACATACAATGAAAATGATTATTCAATTATTATGCAAATGATCATCAAGTTACCCCTAAAAATGAAAACCAGTTTGAACTGAAATGAACATCAATTTGTGAGGATGAACAACTACACACATGAAAATGAACATCAATGTGTTTTCCAAAACAGAACACCAATCGTTCTGTAATGACCACAGTTTGTTCTGTTATGAACTCCAACTAACGCACGACCAAATTGTGTAAAAACGGACATCCACATACAATGAAATGATAATCAAGTCAAATTAAAATGAGCATCAAGATGTATCCAAATGAACATCAACTTGTGAAAATGATCAAGGTAAAATGAAATGAGCATCAATGTGTACCCTTCACTAACACACGACCAAATTGTTAAATGAACATCTATGTATAATAAAATGATCATCCGGTTGATATGAAATGATCATTAACATAAATGAAATGATCATGGCCAATTTATGAAAATGGAGATCTTTATACAATTAACTTCCTCTTTAGTACCATCTTCGTGCACAACAATATCACCGATTGCAGCAGGTGTCACTTCCTCCACTACAACCGCCTCGTTACCCCTACATCCCAAGCTACAACGTAAGCGGACGTCATCATTAAACATGACCAAACTATATTCACTATACTTACATTGGGGTTGAATTCGGCACCAAGACAATGACTCTTTCATCCGAGTTGTGCGTTGGCTCACTTGACCTAACTCCATTTGCCCCCTCCCCCCGCTCCTATGTGTCCATGGGAACAAATAACAATGACGCTAACTTAAATCAAAAGAATACCATAATCATATGTCGTAACCATAATCAGTATTCTTACATTGACTTTGGAGTTGGCACCATGACAATGACTCTTTCTTCAGAACTCCGCACTGGCACACTTGTCCCGACTGCATCTGGCCCCCCTTCCCTACTGATCCAACAACAACGCTTACTTAAATCGACTACAACAACAATCAAATCACCTATATTAACACGAACATGATGATGCGGGTGAACATGAACATGCAATTATTTCTTCTGTTTGTGCGGATGAACACACCACGAAACGAACATCAGTTTGTGAGTGAACTCATGATGTCACCATGAAATGAGCAACAACTAACATGAAATGAGCATACAATAAAACAATCATCATATTAAAAATGCGCAGCATGTTGCATCAATATTCACATGATGAACATCAAAATCACCCTAAAATGGTCATCAATGTTTGTCCAGACAGAACCCCAACTGTTCACACAAAAAACTATCCCCCGATGAACATCAATCGATGATATGAACAAAAAGCCCTGATAATACAGTTAATTGATTCAATATATACAATGACTTACATCTCCTTCTTCCTTTCTATGACCTCCCCAGTTTCATACACGCCTTTGGACGCCATCCCGAATTCTTCAACTTCCCTTCTTACTCTATCAATAACACACCATCAATTGTTAGAATGAACAACAAAAATCCATCGGATACCCCCAATTCTGAACATTAAAAAGGCGCGAAAAAACCCTAGAAAACTCGAAATTCGATTTACCTAAGAAGTCGTCGTTCCTGGGTTTCACCGTCTCCGGGTAAACTGCTACCGGAATTAGAAAGTCGTGCCCTTTTTTCAGTCACGCCGGAACCCTCGTCGGAGAACACAGTCGTCGTTCCTTCAACAGCTTCAATCTGACGACAGTCGTGCCCTTTCTCCTCAATTTGTGTTTTTCAAAATTTTTTACAATGATGGTGTTTGTGTTGGAAACTGACGACAGTAAACCCCCTCCATCAGCATGCAAGTTCTTGATATCAGAATGCCCTTTCATCTCCCTCTATCACGTGACCATACTCAAGAAAAACAGTAATAAAAAAAACCCAACCAATCACCTTTTAGCATAAAAAGAAGAAATAAAGGTAAAAGAAAAAATTAGACTCACCCTTGATTTGGGAATCAATGGCTAGGATTGCCAAAACACAAGCACCTAAGGGAATTTACAAACAAAAAAAACAATTTGGGAAATTTGATTATTTCCAAAGCACATTCAAAACCTCACAATTGCATACTTTCATAAATATATCTAAATAAAAGAAAATCTTACTATTTGATTTAATACAGAACTAAAACATTCCCTAATTTTTCTTTCATCAATTTTATATTATAATATTTTATCACAACATAGGAAATAAAGTATAATTGATATTAAAGTAAAATTTTCATGAAAAGTCTCGACTATTATTTTTGTAATTTCTTTAATAATTATTTTAAAAAAATAAAATTTTTATTAACACTACTATATATATTTCTATAGATAAAAAGTTTAAATTATAAGTAACTATCATAAACTAAACAAGAAGTTTGAGTAAAGGTAGATAAAAAGAATTATAAAACAGACAAAAAAAAATCACAAAGTCAAAACCAAAAATCAAGAAAATAGAATTATCATAGTCATTGTAAGTTATAACTTTCTTTACACTAACATTAATGTTCATACAAGAAAATAAAATAAGATATTTACCAATAATTTCAATTTTAACCTATAGCGCCACTAATTTATATTATACTGAATGTATAGATAAGGATTTTAATAAGTATTTAATTTAGTAGATAAATACTTAAACATTAATTTATAACGACATGAATTTTTGAAATAATTTTTTATATTTTTCTTTAAAATAATTATTATAAAGTATGATTATTTAATAGTGATATGGATTTTAATATACTTTCACCACCAAATTATTCAAATGATACCATTGTTACACATTTTTTTCATTTTTTCTAATTATCATTCAAATTAATTTTTTTCAGGAATGAAATAATAATTATTATAAATTACTCTAAAAAAATTACAAAAAGTTATTGAAAAATTTCCGTGCATAGCACGGGATATCAAAGGCTAGTTGATGTTTAGTACATCAACAATAAATAGGTTCAAAAAATTAGTATAATAGTGTTCAAAGAGTTAGTACAATAAGTTGTTATATTACAATTTAATGCCCTAAAAGGTCTATATTATAGTCCATAATTCCTAATATAGTTGATATTAATGTTAACTGGGACCAAAGTAATTAACTATTCTAATAGTACAACATTAAATTTAAAATTTTCGAAAATAAGATACAATTTGATGGACAATACAATAACTTGAGCATATAGTACAGTTGAATTTGACCTAAATTGCCTTGGGGGTTGAACAAAATAAAAGAAATTTACTGCTCGACAAGGGACCATTTAAGAGGTCCAACATAATAAAACCCGTCCTAAAATGACCTTGTTAGATGCTGATATCAGCCATAATTATATTCTCATAATACTTCATCAATCTCAATTAATTTGTCTAGTTTACCTTTTCATGATCTTCCATGTAATACTTTAACTGTTCATTTTTACATTTTATTTTAACAAAATTAATAATATTGTATTCAGATAAAAATATTTTTCATCATAAATCTATTAGTGACAGTCTTATATAATAACTCAACATATAATTTGATAAATTAATAATCAAAATTTAATTTTTTTGACCTAATTAGTTAAACATGGACAATTTACTTGGAACAGAGGGAGTACAGCAAACCAACAAAAATATTGCACAACCCTTCCACGATATGAAAAGTGAGTATTATCTGAACTTGGATCGATGCCCCGTTCTTTTATGCAGTTAGCAGGCTGCAGTGCCACATGGCACTGCAACTTTCCATATTCCACCACAATCCACCACGGTCCACAATCTACTTTTTCTAATTTAATTTATCTTTTTATTAAAAGTTAAACTTTCCATATTTCACCATAACTCACCACAACTTTCCCCAACCCACCACAATCCACGACTTTTCTCAACCCACCACAATCCACCATATTTTCTTCACACCGCATCGCAGCCAGCCGTATAAAAGAACGGGAAAGCTGTGATTTAAAAAAAAAATCTTACATTGAGCATAAGTTTGTGAATTGTGTCAAAACTGTGGATAAAACCAAATACTTGGTACTACAATGACAGAGTAACAAGATATGTGATACACAAAGGTCCAAAAAGAGTTCAAAATCACATAATATTATCAAACCTACAACATGTGAGTCCCTAAAAACAAAGGCATGAAATCCTTGATTGTATTATTGCTACCTTCTTTTCCTAACAATGCACAACAACACGATTCAATTATCGAAAAATGGCTGTGCTCGAATCATAGAGATATATCTTTGCCAAACAGATTAGCGATTCCCCGAGTGGGGTTGTCTTGCTTGACTATGGCCTCCCCTACCAGAACCTGCATAAGTGGAGGACAATCAAGTCGAATGAATCATAGACGGGATGATATACATGAACCAAAACTGAAACCGATACTCTGAAATCTCGCCCATACGAGGTTTGGAGGGGTCGGTTTAGCATTCTTACCCCTAAATTTTACAATTCAGAGAGGCTGGTTTAGACTGACCCAAGATTTAGAAACTGTTCATCTGCCTACAACTCCATGGATAAGAAGCAGAGTATGTTTAATGGGACACTTCACTTTAGTTACAATCTAAGTAGAAAAAATAGTCTTTTTCAACTATCCAGGTTATGGACATATACAAACAGGATGATATGCATCATATGCATTTCTAAAGTGTTTGTGGTGCTGGCAAAAGTTCCGGTCCAGGTCAAATTTGGGACCAACAATATTAAAACCCAGGCAAGAAACTGATGTTCCTATCTGATACCCTCAGTTTGTTTGGGCCCATCGGACGCTTTTCGCAATGCCTAAATCCAAGTCAAAATCAGGCAGGGAACCATCCGTATATAAGAGAAACATTGTGTCCGGATTTTCAGTGAAATCGGTCAATATCCAAACTTCGGCAAAAAATCTATATGACCTCACCCGGACTTATTAGGGTTGGACAAATTTAGGTGTTTAGTCAGATAAAATTTTGTCAGTGCAATCTACGGAACAGTAAACGATGCAACTGTAATATCTAATTTCCTACAGGATCTGCACGTTGTCACTCAGAGCCAAACTAATGAAACTCACTGCTTTTACGCCTGCGTCTTGCACATAGTTAACATCTGCAGGAGTAAACAAGCCAGACTCTCCAACCACCTGAAAAATTTTGGAATGTTAAACAGCAGAAATGACAAGTTTCATTGTCAAGGTGGGAGCAGTGGTTAATTCAGAATTTTGGTATAACGACGTCCCATTTTTTACCTCTTCAAAGTTTGATAATGTTTTGAGTGTTGTTTTTGGAACTTTAAGGATTTTCATACAAAATATCAAACAGTAAGAGCAACTTTGAAGAATTGACTTACAATGATATTTTTCTCATGGATGATTTCTAGACGCCTTGAATCAAGAAGATTTTTTGTGTTGCTAATATCAACCTTGAATGTCTCTGCAAGAAAGCAAAGTAAACTCTTTACCTAAGTAACATCATTCAGATACAAATAAAACAAAATAAAAACAGCTGGACAACGAAAAAGAAGTCTTACCAAGATCGCGATTGTTGATTCCTACAAGTTCTATCCCTTCAATTGCAAGCACACGGTCCATTTCCCTCTCATCATGCACCTGCAGCTCAAAAGCACGGACCATTAGGTGTAGATATTTCATGATAAAGATCACTTGTAGACCTGTCAATTCGGTCGGGCGGGCGGATTTCGGGTCGATCGTATATCGGGTTCGGGTAAATACGGGTCAGATGTATTCCGGTTTCGGTCAACCCAACGGGTTATGATTGCGACCTTTTTCCACTTTTTCTTTTTAAAAAATGGTCTCTAAATATTACTTTTTGTACAATATACATAATAAAATATGATTATCTTTTAGTAACCATAGATTATTTTAACAATTTTGACTTAAATTAGAGAAATAACAAATAAATAAGTTGCGCTTATAGTTTAACGTTAAAAACTATAAAGAAAAATCACAAATTCCAATAAAGTTGAACTTAAAAAATTAAATTTTCGGGTCAAACGGGCGGTTTGACCCGCTATTTTTCGGGTTCGGTATACTTCAGGTTTAGTTCAAAAAATCATGTTCAAAACCCAGAAATTTCGGGCGAGTTCGGGTCGGGTCAGAAACTGCCAGGTCTAATCACTTGCACGTTAAAGACTGCCCTGCTTATTAAGGAGCAAAAAAGCAAATGAAAACAAACCAAAACCGATATTCCGAAATCCCGGGTAGGCGGGTATGGAGGGGTCGGATGTAGCAGTCTCACCCGTAAATTTGCAATTTAGAGAGACTGGTTCCAATTGACCCAAGATTCAAAAATCGCTTACTATCTACTACTCTATGTACAAAAATATGAAAATGGTGGTAGTAAAACAAGAAGAGAAGCCAAATATGGACCTCAACAAGAGAAGCAAGCCCTAATTTCTTGCAGAGCTTGGTCATGTATCTGATCTCCAGGTCAGATAGAACGCCAGCAATCAAAAGAACAGCGTCAGCCCCTCTAACACGGGCATAATATATTTGGGTAGCATCTACGATAAATTCTTTGCATAGCAGAGGACACTGCAGAGTCATGTCAATAGGCAATGTAAGTACAAAAATTTATTCGACGTTATGATTCGAAATTCATAGACAGAAGACACCATGGAAAATCATAAAATACATGCCTTCACGCCAGCATTACGTATGGCTTCCAGATTCTCGAAACCTCCCTGTTTTCCATGAAACAACAGCTTCAGTGATGCATCGAACACTTTATAAACAAGCAGACAATCCAAAAATTTGTACAAGATGTGTTTGCCTTGAAATACTTCTCATCAGTGAGAACACTCAGACAAGCAGCTCCACCTTTCTCATAAGCTTTTGCAATTTCAACCTGTCAAGATGGTTACATAAATTTTATATTATTAGATAAAACCAAAAGCCAAAACCAATATTCCTAAGTACCCGCCCAAGCGAGGTTCCAACTTACGCAAGATTTAGAAATCGTTCGCTACCTACTACTCCATGAAAAAGAAGCTAGCGAGGTTTAATGAGACATTTTACTATAATCCATTACAGTCTACGTTGAACTATTAGGATCAAGGATATTTTATATTGATTTAGATGTCTATAATATAATATTTGAGCATAAAATTGACAGTTTTCGTTAATTTTCAACTTAAGTTGCATAAAACTCTAGCGTAATGTTCATGTTCTACTCTATTAAACCCTACTATCAACAAAATGTTATTTCAACCTCCTCATGCATATTTGATATAAATACCGACAACTTCGCTTGATTTTAGCTTTGAATTGGGAAAATTTTGAAGAAAAACACAAGTCGAGCCGAACAGAGCCGAGACTAGATGGCCCAGCTCATTTACATCCCTGCAACATGTGGTAACATTGCTGCATTTTTGGCAGTTAGCAGAAATAAGTAGAATGGTGAGGCAAGACAAAGTCATACCGGATTGAAATCAGCTCTCAGAATGCCTCTACTGGGGGAAGCCTTCTTAACTTCTGCAATCAAAGCGGGCAATCCTGTTCGTTGATAAGCTGCTCTTAAAGCTCCGACAAAATCTCTTGGTGGAGGAGCACTATCAAGGGCTTTCTTCAGTGCATCAAGGGGCCACTTCTCTTTCAACTAATGAGAAGATCCTGAAGTTAAACAAATGACACACACACACACACACACACACACCAATACTCCAAAATCCCGCCAAGGCTGGGTATGGAGGGGTCGGATGTAACAATCTTACCTAGTTACCTCTAAATTTTCCAACTTAGGGAGACTAGTTTCAATTGACCCAAGATTTAAAAACCGTTTACTACCTACTACTCCATGGAAAAGAAGTAGAGGAGGTTTAATCAGGCATTTTACTTTAGTCTATTACAATCTAAGTTGAAAAAACAAACTTTTTCACCCATCCAGATTACGGACATATAAGCAGATAACACAACCAGAAAGCATAAATTGTTGGGAAGATAGAAGAAGCACGAGAAGAATATACCTGTGAGACTTCAATGTCCTTGTGCCATATGATCTCCTCCAAAATGTTGTGAGGCGCATTGGATTCAGCCTGCACGTGAAATTCAAAAGGGCCCACATAATTCGAGGGAGGCACAGTTGGTGGGCGTCTTCTAATAGTTATCCCCTGGCTAGCAGCTATTTCCTCATGAAGCATTGCAGCTTCCCAATCCTTAATTCTTAAGGCATGCTCTAGAGAATCGTTAACCGGTGAAACAGTCGTCACTGCATCCCTAGAGTCAAGCTGCAAAGAGAAACAGGCAAATAAATCTTCCACTCTGATACTTCTCTTAATACAGTGTGGATCATCACTTTGAGGAAAAAAAAAAACTACTACTAATAAATCAAACATTTACTAACTAATCAAACATGGCCTAAAGAGCAATTCGGAGCCAAAATCAGACTAAATTTGTCAAAAAAAATAGCAACCCGCATTCTGGACTAAATAATCAGAAGCATTGCTGGTAACTATGCATCACCTAAATTCCACAAAATGCGAAAGCAAATTCTTCATTCCCTTGTTCAAGACTTCATCAAGGAACGACTAACACAAAATGCACAAGCAAATTCACCGTTTCATTCCATAGAAGAGAGAAAACATTTCACTTTAGTAGTCTGAATTTCACCTGGCATTGAAACCCTGCCTTTTCAATATCTAACTGAGACTTGAAAAAGTTTTATAATGTTCATATACAATGAAGTGATATCCTGGATTCTTACTCATAATAATCCCAGCAGTTGGATCTATATGTCTATTGCAAATTCAAATGCTAAGCATGACTGTAAAATGAATCTCAGAAACTTAAACCAAACCCTAAAACCTAAAACCTAAAATCCACAAAACTCTACAAAAGAAATCAACAATCACCAACCACTATCGAACTTCATGGTTCCAGAACATACTAAGATTAAATTAACTGGAGTAAGACGCGCATACAAATCCATCAATGAAAACAAAAATAGACCACGATCAAATACAATTGATGAATTAGGAATCATTCGAATTGATACCTTTTGAGCTTGAATCCGCAGAGTGGCGCTGAATTTGTGGGAATCCATTGAAATGCCATGAACTGATCTTCGTATGGCGAATTGCGACTTCCAATTCGAGGGTTTAAGGGGTTGAGGAGAAACCCTAGCGCTCGAAATTGCTCCTTTCAAAGATACTGCACCCTCCATAGAAAATTAAGCTATAATCTTTCACAAACAAATTCAAAAGGGCTTTTTAAGGGCAATTAGAATACGAATGCTCCGGATTGAATGACTGAAATGCTAATAATCGATGATTTGTTACTGAAATTGAACACAACAATTGCCCTTTAGTTCATAGTATTTCGGCATTCTTGGAAGTGAATTCATGTGATTCACATGTTATTCGTTCTAAATTTTGTTCTTTTTGATAATTTCTTACTGCATCAGTTCTACATCTCCTCCGTGTTAATATTAATTGTTGGATTAAAAAATTGTAGTCAAAGTTTATTTAAAATTGATACCGTTACGTTCATAACAAAAATACTGTTCTAACATTTAATATTTTGATTTGAATGTAAATAAAATATTATTAAAATCAAAAAAGTCATACTGAAAATTATGATAGTCCACTGAATAATAATTAATATAGAATAGAAGGACCAACGTTTAGGCCCGTACAGTTAAGAATCTAACGTTTAGGCCCTGTTTTTTATACGGCTAATAAGATGTGGAAATGGTGCGGTGTGGTGAAATTGTGAAAATTGTTGTTAAGTGTGGAATGGTATGATAAAATTTGTGGAAAATGTGGTTAATGTTATGGGTGAGAAGAGATAATAGAAAAATGAGGGGATATATCGTAATGATTGCGGTAAATGTGGTAAAGTGTGAAGAATATTGAGTAGTATATTGCGATATCATACTGCACCACATTATATAAAAGAACAAGACCTTATTTGCTAGAACAAGTTCCTAAAACCTTACCCACACTTCAAATTCCGCTTATAAGATATCTGTCAATTCACTAGTAGAAAAACATCTGTTGGTGTGAGGGAAAGCAAGTAGGGTAAGTGTAAACTCACGCCAATAATCAGTTAGTGTGAGGAAAAAACTTACATCAAAAGCTATTACGTAAATTAGAAAAAAGTGTGAGTCTCAAATCCCACGGTGTCTCAAAAAACAAATTCCAATGTATAATACTCACATGAATAATTATTTAATCAGGTAGTCTGAGTTACAACATAAAACTCACGCCATCTGTAAGTTTTAATTTTTAAAAAAAATTAGAGTTGCTCCATTTTAATTAAACCACAACGTTTATAATGTGTGATTTAATTAAAATTGAGCAATTTCATTTTTAATTATAAATAATTAGTTTGTTAATTAAAATTTTTTTTGGATGTAAAAAAGAAAAGTTCCAGATAATGTTTTTATTTATATAGGAATCATATAAATCATATATAATCATATATATACAAGTGGCATAAAATTAAGCACTAAAATAACAAAATTAAATAATTTAAGTACACAGTAAACATATATTATTAAAACTCTAAAAATCTCAAATATATAATACAACTTTCATGTTAATTTTCGTAATTAGCATCCTAAAATAACTAGATTTGATTTATAATTATCATCTTCAATCTTCAATTTTAATGGAGGAATTTGGAAGTAGAGAGGGAAATTGTTGAGGGAAAATGTGGGAGAAAGTGATGAAGAAAAAATGAGGAAGGAAAAAAATTAGAAGGCAATGAATTCGGATTCTAGGATATATATATATATATATATATATATATATATATATAGAACTGAAAATTGGCGTGTGTTTTAAAAATCTCACGCCCATGCCACTTCTCAATTAATATGACGATTAACATTAATTCCAATCTACAATCAAGTGGCGTGAGTTTGCAGTATAAACTCACACCAGTTGGCGTGAGATTTAAATTCTCACGCCAACTGACAATTCACGCCACCTGATTGTAGATTTGAAAAAATAAAAACATCATCTCAGCTAGTGTTTGGTTAATCTTTGTAATAGAATTATTATTATTATTGTTTAGGTTATTATTAATTATTATTATTGCCATTTAATTATTATGATTATTGTTATTGTTGTTGTTGTTAGTATATTTGTACATTAATATAATTATTAATTATTGTTATTCTTATTGTTATTATTATCATTGTTACTAGTATTATTAATTATAATTATTGTTTAAGGTTATCATTATAATTAATATATATTAATGTTATTATTATTTTTAATATTATCATTATTATTATTAGTAGTAGTAATTTTAATAACATAATATTTTACAAATTAAACCACAATAACAATAATGTTATTAAAAAGAATAAATCAATTATGCCAAGGAGCATACTTTCGGATTTTATTTTTTTCATTATCTGAACAGGTGGCGTGAATTTTTTTATCACAAACTCACGCCACCCTTTCAAATAATGAAAAAAGTAAATTCCTCAGCCATGTGCCCCTTTACTTAATTGCTTTATTGTTTTTGTTAACATCATTGTTGCTGTTGTTTAATTTGTGAAACATTATATACGTTATTATGGTTATTATTAGTATTATTATTGTTATTTTTGTTAGTGTTATTATTATTATTTTTAATATTATTATTGTTATTTTTAATAGTAACTGTTATTATTGCCATATGTAATTATTATGATTATATTTTATTATAAATATTGCTATTATATTATTATTAATTGTTTAAATTAATATTAATTATAATTATTGTTATAATTATCATTATAAGTAAAATATATTAATGTTATTATTATTATTATTATTATTGTTATTATTATTATTTTTAGTTTATGACAATCGAGTTATATATGTATAATTAAATTAGGTTAAGACTTAAATAATAATCGAAAAATTCATATTAAGTCTTTAAATTGCAAAATATACTAAATTATAAGCAAATTCAGTCCAAATTCAAAACATTCAATATTGGAACTACAATCCATGTCATGAAAAGTACTTACGTTTGATTATTTCTGCGGTGGAAGATGAGAAAGAAAATCAATTGGCGTGAGTTAAGACTTAACTTATGCTTTCTCTAAAAAAAAAGGACTTAACTTACGTCAATTTTTACTGTAACTTGAATTTTTCTTTTTTTTTTTAAAAAAAAAAGTCGATTTACAAATATTAGCGTGAAATTTTTTAACTCACGCTTATTTTCACACGCTTAACCATACAATTTCTAGAAGTGATTCTCTAATAAATACATTACCACATTTGATTTTAACTTAAAGCGTCAAGTACATTGCATTGTCCAATTATCACAATGCCACATTTGATTTTAGCACCGACAATGAAAAGCTGAATAATTGCTGCCAATTAACATGTGTATTTTAATATTTTTATTTATTTATTTATATTGCATTAGGCTTCAGACTTCGTGTATTCGTCAGTTCCAGGTTTCTGATTCAAAAATACTCGAAACTTGAACATGTCTGAGAGGTTTCAGGTTTCAGTTTAATTTCTTAAAGTGATCCATATCTGCAACCTAATCACCAACGATTCGCAACCCGCCACGATTTCCAAGTACTACATTGCTATGAACAATATTTGAATGGAGCAGGGACGTGAGGAACTGTGGCACCGGCTTAGTTCTTTTGGGGGCTCTCTAAACTCTCTATGGCTCCTCATGGGGGACTTTAATGAAACAACTAGTCTTTCCGAGCGAAATCACGGGGATCATTCCATGGCCAGGAGATGTGCTAGATTCAACAACTGGATTCATAATAATGAGCTGATTGACCTGGGATCCGTGGGTCTCAGGTTTACTTGGTATAGGGGTAATGAAGTGTCTACGAGAAAATATGCATGTCTGGATCGGGCCCTGTGCAATATTAGGTGGCGAGACATGTTTCCAGAAGGGTCCCTAAAACATATGCTCTTCTGCTACTCTGATCATGCACCCATTCTTTTGAGCACAAGAGGAGAAGAAAGAAGGCGAAGGCCGAAACCTTTTAAATTCCAGGCAGCTTGGTTATCTCACAAGGATTTCAAATGTTTTGTAGAAAGAAAGTGGGATAACCAAGGACAGTGCACGGGGGCGCTTAAGGAGTTGGCCCAGGATCTTACAGTATGGAATAGAGACGTTTTTGGAAACTTGTTCCACATAAAGCGTAGACTCCTTGTTAGGCTTAAAGCGGTCCAAGATAGACTCTTCTCAGGGGGTCATGACCATCTGCGTAAGTTAGATAAGAAACTCCGTGCAGAGCTACAGGAAGTGCTGAATCAACTTGATACTTTCTGGTATCAAAAATCTAGGGTGGAAGCCATTCGGGACGGTGATCGAAATACAAAATACTTCCACTTGAATACCATCATTAGAAGGCAGCATAATAGAATTACCGCTCTCCAATTTGAGGGAGGTGAATGGATTGTAGAAGAAGAGTCTGTTAAAAATCATGTGAGGGATTTCTTTGTCAATCTGTACTCGGAGGACCCGACGTTTGGTAGTGACAGGCTTCCTGAAGGTGCTTTTCCCGGGTTGACAGAAGCTGAAGTTAGCAAGCTCAGCAGGGCCTACACGGGTGACGATGTTAGAAAAGCTTTGTTTGCCATGCACCCGAATAAGGCTCCTGGACCAGATGGTTTTCATGCGACTTTCTTTCAAAAATTCTAGAATGTTGTGGGCCCCTCTGTTACTAGCTTGGTGCTGCAAATCTTGAGGGGGGAAGACCTTCCGGAGGGTTTAAACCACACGTTTATATCCCTTATTCCCAAGGTGCCTCAACCCCAAAGTGTTAAACAGCTCAGACCTATAGGGCTCTGTAATGTGCTCTATAAAATTGTTACCAAATGTGTGGTTAATAGGTTGAAACCGATCCTGGCCAAACTCATCTCTCCCACTCAATCAAGCTTTGTACCAGGAAGACAAATTGGTGATAATATTATCATCATGCAAGAAATTCTATACTCGATGAGGTACAAAAAGAATAAAGAAGGATGGATGGCCATCACTCTTGACCTTGAAAAAGCCTATGATCGGGTCAATTGGTCTTTTCTTCGAGACACTTTGATTGATATGGGTCTGCCGAGGGATATGATCAAAGTTATTATGAATTGCGTTACCACTTGCTCCATGAGCCTCCTTTGGGATGGGCACGCTACGGAATGCTTCTAACCATCTAGGGGTATCCGCCAGGGGGACCCGCTATCACCCTATCTTTTCGTAGCCTGCATGGAGAAGCTAATCCAACTTGTTGAGATTGAGGTGGGTGAAGGAAGATGGAAACCCTTCCCTACAAGTTGTAGGGGACCCAAGATTTCCAATATCCTCTTTGCAGATGATGTTGTGCTCTTTGTGGAAGCCACTGTTTAGCAAGCCCAAGTTGTGAAGGATTGTTTGCACCGGTTTTGTCAGGGATCGGGGCAAAATTTTAGCCCTTACAAGTCTCATATTTTTTTTCTCTCCAAACACGCCTCATGATTCTAAGCTTCTTATTTGTGGAATGCTTGGGATGGCGGAAACGGACGATATTGGACGATATCTTGGTGTTCCGGCCCTTCACAAACGGGTCACTCGATCCACTTATCAAGGTGTTTTGGACCGTATTGATCAACGTCTAGCGGGCTGGAAGGCTAAATGCCTCTCTCTTGCGGGGAGGATCACTCTTATTCAATCCACTTTAAACACGATACCGGCTTATACAATGCAAACAGCCAAGCTCCCTCGGTCGGTCTGTGATGACATAGATCCAAAAATAAGGCATTTTTTGTGGAGTGGATCAAATGAGGAAAAAAAGATCCACCTAGCTAATTGGAAACTTGTTGCCAAAAATAAAAAATTTGGTGGTTTGGGTCTAGTGGCTATGCGTGATCTCAACAAGAGGTTTCTTGCTAAACTGGGTTGGAGATTCTTGAATAATAAGGATGAGATATAGGTGAAGATTTTAGCAAGTAAATATTGCAAAGAGTGCAAGGATCATGATGTGTTGGCTCCTAGGGATTCGAAACCTCACTATAAATCCTCAAATGTGTGGCAAGGAATAGTCAGTACCTCTACTTTCCTCAACACAAACACTACAATGGCTCTTGGAGATGGCCGTACCACTTTCTTTTGGCTTGACAAATGGGCGGACAACTGCCCTCTCATTGAGAAGGTCACTTCCATGCTCACTGTGACAGAAAACGAACGAAGGGTGGCAGATTACTGGGATCTTGTGCAAGGCTAGAGGTGGTCGGATTTCGCGGCTAGACTACCAAACTCAGCCCTCCTCAAAATAGCGGGAATGGAGCTTGCGGAAGAAGGCGTCGGCGACAGCCTTGTTTGGGAAAACTCCGCCTTGGGGGACTTCACTATGCAATCAGCCCTCTCCATTATCCAAAGTCCACCGGTGGAGGAGTCGCCCATGGAGTGGGTTCGAATCTGGAGGCTACAAGCTCCTCAAAAAATTCGAGTGTTCTTATGGCTCGTGTGGCACAACCGGTTAATGACACAGGAAAATTGAGTCGCTCGCAACCTTACTGAGAGTAGCCTGTGCCGGAACTGTGACGAGGAAACTGAAGACCTCGACCATCTATTCCGGCGTTGTCTGAGAGCAGCGGCGGTGTGGAAAGTAGTGGAGGCGGAAGGGTTTGCTATTTGTATGCCTCGGCAACCCTTCAAGAGCTAGACAATGGGAGGTTTGAACCCAAAAGATAGAGAGTATCAGCAGCCGGTGGCCTTTGCAGTGGTCCTCTGGCATATTTGGCTATGGCGAAACTACCGCACCTTTGGCCGTGAAAATCTCATCCCTTTTGATGTCGGTACTATGCTGCATGAAAAGACGACTTGGGTCTACGATGCTTACTTGGCTGAGGAGGAAAGAAGTGCAGTTTGGGGTTTCCCCATTAATGATCCGGGAGAGCATGTGTTCCATTGGGTGAGTCCCGGGCTGGGATGGTACCAACTCTACACGGATGGTGCGTCTCGGGGCACCCCGCGCATGGGGGCTGGTGGAGGTGTCTTTCGTGGCGCAGACGGAAGCTGGATATCGGGCTTCATGGCGTGCTTTGGGCAACAACGTCCTCTTATTGCTGAACTGATGGTTGCGGAAGTAGGGCTTGAGAAGGGTAGAGCAATGGGTATCCTTCAACTTAAACTGAAAATGGATTCCTTGGTAGCGGTGAGTCTCATTATGGGAACAACTAAACTTCAAACTGCTAAAGTGAAGACCCTGGTTAAGAAATGTCAGACTGTTCATGTCCTCTTCTGCTACAGAGAGGCTAACCAGGTTGCTGATAAACTGGCTAATCTCGCCCTTGAAATAGGGCATTCTGAAATAAAATTTCTTGATGTCCCACCTAGAGAAATTATGTACCAGCTTCATGTTGATAGCATGAGAGCTCGTGGTTTCTTTTTTATGTAAGGCGCTAGTCTTTTTTCTTTGAATAAAAGGGTTCGCACCACCTCTTCGTACCAAAAAAAAAAATAAAAATCATCCACTCATAGTTTAATTAGTGCATGTTTGGTCTAATTTCTAAAAAAGCGTTTTTACTTCTTACAAACAATTTTTATAAAAATTATTTTTGGAGAGGTATTAAAGTGTTTGGCCTAACTTATGACATAAGTGATTTTACTAAGTTAAAGTGTTTGGCCTAACTTATGATATAGTGTTTTTATTAAATTTGATTGTTTAGCCAAACTTTTAAAAATTATCATGTGTTTTTTCTGAAGTAAAATTATCATATGATTATTTACATTTTTCTCTTTTTATTAATTTTAAAACAAATTGTCAGATTTTAATTTTAACAATAATTATAATCGTATAGTTATAGTTATAGTTATAATAATTATTATAACTATAAATGGTCTTACTTAACTATACAATTCTTTAAATTAAATATTTATATATCAAAAAATTACTAAATACTATAATTGTAAAGGAATTAGATAATAAAAATGTCTAACGTAATATTAAAGGTTCTAACATAATATTTAAATATTTAAATGCTATCTTTATAAAAATCAATATATTTATGTGAATTATGAAAACTAATCACTAAAGAATCTCATAGATTGAGTAGTTATTAGTTTGTAAGAAGCTGAAACAACAATTTACTGCTTCTAGTTTTGGAGCAGTTTTTTGCCAAAACTGTTTTTGGAAAACAATTATTAGTTTGTGTTTTTTAACTCTAAAAACACTCTCAAAAGCTAGGCCAATTAAGTACTTAGATTGTAACATGATCTTCTCCCTTCTCTTTCTTATATAATGTACTTTAGAACCTTGCATAGGAGATTCTTCTTGGTTGGCGTGGAAATGAGCAAAGTCAGCTCATGAGCCTTCGCAAACCGACTCAACAGGAAGCTCATATACCTCGGCTCGAGATCAACTTGGTTTGGCTTGGTTTGGAGCTCGTGAATTAGATGAGCCAAGGCAAGCCATTAATATAACTCAGCTTGTTAAGATTGACAAGCCTAATAAACTCATGTATGTGTATTTTACTGTTATAACTATATATCATTTTCAGGTTGTCTTATACATGTTTAAATATTTTATAAAAAAAGGCAATTACATTGTTAAAAAAACATTACAAACTTTAGAGAGAACAACTTATCACGTAGTATTGTATTAGACTATTAGCATTCGATATAATTACCACCAAATCGAGGTATTAAACATCATCCATTATCTATTCTATTATCTATTATCTATTATCTATTAAGTATATTAAAACAAAACGCAACAATTTACAAGCTGCCATGTGTCAATCAAATAAAAAGCTATATTTTATTAAAAAAAATGTATTATCTATTATCACGTAATATTGTATTAGACTATTAGCATTCGATATAATTACCACCAAATCGAGGTATTAAACATCATCCATTATCTATTCTATTATCTATTATCTATTATCTATTAAGTATATTAAAACAAAACGCAACAATTTACAAGCTGCCATGTGTCAATCAAATAAAAAGTTATATTTTATTAAAAAAAAGTGTCATCTATTATCTATTATCTATTATTAAGTATATTAAAACAAAACGCAACAATCTACAAGCTGCCATGTGTCAATCAAATAAAAAACTATATTTTATTAAAAAAAGTGTATTAATTGTGTCATCTATCTATTAATTATATTAAAACACAATCTTGATAAGGAGTCATTTGCCACATGTCATTCTCTAGAAAATTTCAAGAAATTAAATTTCAATGAAAAATTCAAATTAAAAGAAGGATATTGGTAATTTTTGTCTATGCACCGTACACAACTTTTTAAATGCCAACAATAAATTACAGATATCAATAGTCATTACTTACTATTATATAGTCAAATGTAAATGTGAATATAAATTAAGGAGTACTATAATATTACATTTAATTAACTTTCTTTTTTTTTCAAGAAAACAAAAGAACATGAGTTTTCATATTCTAATCTTAATTGTAGAGATCAGTTAAAAGAAAAAAGTGGACATCCAAAAGAAAAATACAAAAAACCAATGGCCAAAAATTAAATCACGTTATTAAAATAATATTCACTATCTTTTTATATAAAAATATTCACTAATTAGTCTTTTCTTTCATCAAATTTACTATTATAATATATCAAATCCACTATAAAAATTAGATTCAAGTAAAATTTAATAGATGTTAAAGTGTAAAACTCTCATAAAAATACATATATTGTTGTTTTACGTTATCTTTAATAATTGTAAAAAGAAAAAAATTATTATTAACATTACGCTAATAAAAATGTAAATTAATCTCTTTGTTATAAATAAAAGTAATGCAACTTTGTTTTTATTGGTGTTTTGATTGTTGATATATGCTTAATTTCGGAGTTAAAAACCATAAAAAAAACATACATATATTATTGTTTTATGTTTTCTCTGAGAATTTAAAAAGAAAAAAGCATTATTAACATTACGATAAAAAAATTTAAATTAATCTCTCTATGTATAAATAAAAGTAATGCAACTTTATTTTGATTGCAGTTGTGATTGTAGATATATGATTAAATTTTAGTATTAATAATTATTTTTAAATTTATGATTATTAGTTATTTACTACTAAATAGCAATGCTTCATAATTTCCATTTCTAACATTTTTTATTTTAATTATTTTTATAAAAGATTTATATTTTAATGGAAATAAATTTCCAACAACATATGATGTATACACATAGCTTCTATTATCTCAATAATTTATTTCGATGTTTAAGATTAAATGCTTTTTTTTTTGTATGTTATTGATAAATATTTGAAGGGAATTATGGAGTTGCTTGCATTTATTTAAATTGACTAATAAAAACCACTAATGTTATTTATTATATGTAATTAAGACAATATTGAAAATAAATATAGATTTTAGTATCCTCCACTATTATATTATCTAAATTAATTTTGAGGACAATTTATACGAAAAAAACAAAAATAATGATAGTAAAATTGCTGTATAATTTTTTATTATTATTAAATTGATAATTGTTATAACATTACTATAAAAAATCACATATAAATAATGAAAATTTTTCCGTGCATCGCACGGGATATATTACGCTATTTTGTTTTTATAGTAAAATTAAATTCATTTTTGCAAATTATCTAGTACTTAAAATGTAGATGATTATTATTTGTCATAATAACCCAGACACAAGCCAAGCCAAGCCAAGGTCACGAGCCTTATGGAGACAAGTCTGACCCGAAAATATTAAAGCTCGTCAAGTCATAAGTCGAGTTCAAACTCACCCAAAAAGCAACAAGTCAAACCTCAAGTCTTATATGCTCGGGTTCAATTCGACTCATTTCCTTCCGCCCTTGCCGACAAAGAATCAGTGTCCTCACTATCATCCTAGTAAGCATTTGAATGCAAATGTTGTTGCACTCCAGGGCGGAGCAAAGCTAAAACAATGAGGAACAAGGATACGACAGTTGTTGGATGATTCAAAGCAGCACACATCAAGTTAGAGATGATTCAGTTAAAATTTCCTGAATTAGCAGAATTACCACCAATAGGGACAACAAAAGAGTAACATTCAGGTTGCAATGGAAACTCGAGAGGTTGTTATCAACCATCTCAGTAGACTTGGCATTCTTATAATGAGATGATCTCCCTCTATATTATGCGTAATTTTCGGAATCCAAATCTAATTCAAAAGTGACTCTTCTGAAAAAGAGTTATATTTTGTTTTTCGTCAGTTTTCACCCAAAAGACAAACAAATTAAACGCGCTTTCCTCAACTCAATAAAATTGATTTTACTTAACTATCTCAATTTTGTTCATGAACAAAAATATCTGATTACTATAAGATAATAATTGAACAAATAACAATTATCCAATTTAAAATCCATCCAATCCAACCTGTAACCTTTTTCACTTACCTCAAAATGAATTAACCTAATATAGTAACCAAACAAATATGAAATCAAATTATCCAAATCCCCAATTAGCCAAACTCTACACTACTAATCTAGTTATCTTCAACCCTAATCCCATAATTTAGCTCGATCTAGTAAACGTAATTATCCCACTCTATCTCTAATTACAGCACATACGTATCTTGTCGGCCTTTCCTAAAGACTCGATTCAATTCAACTCCTCAAAGAAATTCACACGACTCATCGAAGACCCTCTTCAGATCTCATTTCAATGGCGATGCTATGCAAATTCGCCGCCGTAATCTGAACTTTTCCGGCGAAAAACGCGGTGGCGGGTGGTGGTGGTCTTCAAATCAATGGTTGCTGCGGCGGAAGCTCGAAAATTCGATCTCCCGAATCTTTCTTTATCCTCTCCTCGAATCACTTCGATTCTCTACGAACCCAATTCATCATCTTTAGGTTTAATGCATTCCGACTCAAGTTTCTCTCTGTACCCTAATTTCTCCCCCTTTTCGACTACCGCCAAGAACCCCTCTTTGCCGCCTCCGCAAACCCTAATCCCCGGCCCCAATTCGTCCGGTTGTTTCGTTCGTCTTAGCCCTAACCCTAAAATCCCCGACTGCCCGGATCAATCGCGGGTCATTTTTGTTACAGCTGGCCCGTACAATGGCGGGTCTAGGGTTAGGGTTGTGATGAGGTTTTATGTTTTGCGTAAAGACGGGAAATTCGGGAAGGCCGAGGTTGTTTGTACTCAGAATGGGGTTTGTTTTGATAAGAAATTAGGTGTTGTTGTGGATGGTAATCATGGGATGAAGGTTTTGCTATGTGGGTCTGTGAATTACTTTGCTATGTATTCAGCTTCTGCTGGTAAAGTTTGGATCTTTGGTGTGAAATTGGTTGAGAATGGGAGGGATTTGAGGTTGGTCAAGTGTGCTGTGATTGATTGCAATTCGCCCGTTTTGTCGGTTTGCATTTCGAATGGGTTTTTGGTGCTGGGTGAGCTGCATGGGGTTAGGGTTTTCCCGGTGCAAGCATTGGTGAAGGGGAGGGTTGGTAGTAGTAGTAGTAGGAGGAGGAGGCAGTCCAAAGCGAAGATTGAGAATTTGAAACTGCCCAATGGTGTTATAAGGCCTGATAAGAATTTGGCCAATGCGAATGAATCGATATTGATGGCTAATGGTCATGCTTGTAATCTCGTGGACAGAGTTTCTTCGAATTCAAATGGTGATGGCAATCACGATGCCAGTAAGTATTTAACCTGTTAGTAGTAGTCATTCAATGGGTTGGGATGTTAATGATGTGATTAGATGGTGTATGAACCTACTGTGTGACAAATTTGCAACTGTAAAATAAATTAACCAAATATTGGAAATTTAGTTCATGAGCAAGTATTTGTGCTTCTTGCATCAGTTTATGAAGAATAGACTATTCATTTTATGGATGTAGGCTGCCTTCTTTTCTCTTCCGAGCTGATTCTTATGATTTCTGTTGCTTGTTATGTGATGATGAATTGAAACACCTTAATTGATAATTGAAAAGATTATTTGTTTCAACTTAGATTGCAATGGACAAAAATGCCTCGTTAAACCTCCATTGCTTCTTTTCCAATTTCCATGGAGTAGTAGGTAGTGAGTGTTTCTTAAATCTTGGGTCAATTCGAAGTAGTCTCTCTAAATTGCAAAATTTAGGGGTAGGACTGTTACATCGGACTTCGGAGTATTGGTTTTGGCTTTAATTGATAATTTAAGACATAAAGGAAGAGGTGAAGGAGAAAAAATTACTGTACTTGTCTTGTACTGATGTCGTACTGTAGTTCTTTAGTTAAACTTTTTTCTGGCAGTTTGGTAGACTAGCCATCGTTGAAATGTTGAAATTCTTAATGGTGCCGTTGGCTACCGCAGCTGATATTGTTCTGTAACTCCAGTGAAGCTGAGATCTTTAAAATTGCATCAAGACTCTGGTGAAGTGGTGGGTATGCAGTTTGTTTTGTTTGATGACAGCGTTGTTGAAGGGATCAAATCCAGAGTGCCTGGATATAAGACTAGAAAGGCGATCTCCATCCAAGGGTTGTCAGAACACAGGTTTCTGATTCTGGATTCAAATGGAGAACTTCATCTGCTTTATAAGGCGAAGTCTGGATGTTTTGAAATGAGGCGGTTAACGGGCATCATCGAAGTACGGCAATTGGCTGCTTTTCCTGGTATGATCCAAGATTCCTGCTTTATGCTTACATTGTTTGCTACTGTGTTAGGAATAGGATCATAGTTACCAGGAACACTACATACACTTGCGACCTGCGTTGCGAAGTCAAAACTAGATTAAATTTGTGTAAAAATTAGCGACCTGCGTTCCGGGACTGACGACCCGGGAAGCGTTCCTGGTAACTATGGTTAGGATTTAGTTAGTAGCTGTCTTATGTTGCTGTACAGTTTCCCTTTCCCTCAACAAACCAAACAACCCCCCCCCCCCCCAAACACACAACCAACCAAAAAAAAAAAAGTAAAGGGAAAAAGAAGAGAAGGGAACACCAGAACACTTAATAAAGAGAGCCGATAGAGACAACAGAAAAGGCGAGGTCAGATGTTATCTTATGGTACACTTGGTAGTTTCCTAGGAAAGATTTTCGTGGGGAAAACATTCCCGGTAATGAACCCCATGGCGGAAAGTGTCTACTGAGCTTGAATGAAATAATGGGTCCCATATTAAAAACTTTCCCATCTATTAGGAACAACCTAGCATGGAAAAGTTTGCCAACTTGGGAAAATTGATTAACCTTCCCGAGAGAGTTTTTCAACCAACAACTAGGTTAATCATGTAAGAAAGACTGGAATTCAGAGGTCATGGACTCAAACAACCTGTGTTGTGAGAATTGAAGGAATTGGAAGGCTGCAAGCCTGCAAGAGATGGTATAGTGGACCCATTTGGTGTCCATTATCATTGTAGGGATGGTGCTACCGTGCTAGTCCTCCTATTGAATTTCTATTCTAACAATTAGCATTAAGCTATGTGTGTAGTACGGTAATGTGTACAAAAGGACCAAAAACTAAG
The DNA here is from genome assembly GCA_029582165.1 of Portulaca oleracea. NCBI lineage: Eukaryota > Viridiplantae > Streptophyta > Magnoliopsida > Caryophyllales > Portulacaceae > Portulaca > Portulaca oleracea. The sequence goes on from CM055892.1 coordinate 19,992,520, forward strand.
GTTCTTGGATTTCTATTTTGGTCATACATGCAGCCTTCTTCATTTAAGGCGGTGCATGTTAGTTTTATGGATCACCCATAATCCTAGTTTAAAATGTTTACTGAGTTTTTTTGAAACTGAGCCCGTAATTCTTTGTGCTACTCAATTTATTATTATAATTTGTGTTAAATTGATTATAGGAAACATGATATGCTAGGTATCTAGGATACATCTTTCAATCTTCTTCCTCGTTGGGGATAGTATATTATTTCCTTGGCAAACCTTTGGATGAAGTCACTTTCTGTTCAGTAAATGGCTGCGTAAGGCTAGACTTTTATGTAGGCTTTGATGATTTGTGATCTTTAAGTTAAACTGAAAGGTTGACCTATCTTGACAATTTTGCAGGTGCTCAGGATGTTTGGATTTCTGATGGCCTTTTTTCATTGCACAAGTTAGTAATACCTGCTGATACTGGTACCGCAGAAAATGAAAATCATAAGAGCAGCAATGAAGGAAGCATCATTCACAGTTCAGGTTAGCTAACTTCAATTTTGCCAGTAAACGATAAAAAGGAATGAAACTGTTAGTTGTGATGGATGTCACGTCATATTTGCCTTTGAATATGTCAATCTTGTGATGCTTGTCAAATCAACTTTACCATTGAGAATAAAGGTAGGTACGTAGACTGAAATTGAATAATTTCGGTTTCGTGCTTATGGGTGTGCTCTAATTATGCTCTTTCTTCCTAGTTTCCGAAGTAATATTTGCAAGCGAAAACATTCAAGATGTGATTGCCTTGGCTGCGAACTCAGTCATGTTTCTCGGACGAGGTAGTCTTTTTGCGTTGGTTGAAATTCCTCATTTGTCTGCCGAAGTGATATTGGTTTATTTTGAGCCTCCCAAATTTTGAGTGTTGATTCCGGTGCCTTCCAATTGAGGTTTTCATGCAGTATTCTCTTTGTGCAGATAGTCTCTATGCATATGCTATTTCATGAAGTCATGTGTTTAGTCATCTGAATTATATTTTGGTAAGCCAACTAAATTTGTACGTAGTCTAGTAGAGTTCTTCTATTATCAATATTTACACAGAACTTTATGTTCAACCTGACCACATGGATCTAATCCTATTGTTTCCTTGAAGGAGAAGTTTGTGTTCCAGGCCAAAGTATGTTCAAGTTTTTTGGTAATTGGGCTCCGTGATCAAGTTTTCTTTAAACTGTAAGTTTTCATTCTCATCTGTATTTGGTATTTACTCTGCGTCGTAGTTTCATCTGTTATTCTGATGTTTTGTTTGGTCTAGGAACCGTTTTATGCCAGCTGTTCAAGTGTCGATAGCAGCCGATCTGACCACCTATCATCAAGTCCCGACATCATGAGCTTCAAATATCATACATATCTTCTCATGTGGCCTTCAGGACTCGAAGTTCATTCTGGTAAATCCAATTTTCCTATTGCTAACTATCAATAGATATCGTGCCATTCCTTTTTCTTGCCACTTCAACTAAACTAGACAACATTTGAGAAGTAGGGCTGCTTTTCTATCCTAGTTTCATTTGATACCTCTGCAATCTAGCAGTCGGACAACTTTTTCCAAATTTATGCTCTATGGAAATAGCACATTATGTGCTTTTCCCCCGTTTTTTGCAATGCTGAATTACCCACAACATTTTTCTACACACTCTTACCCCATTCTATTTTTTCTGTCTAAACTTACATATCTTTTCTACTTTTAAAACAACTCACTACCTACTTCTGCAGTAACTGCCCAAATGTGCTCAAATCTACCCAACTTTACTTACCCAACTTCTACATACCCAACGAAAGAACAACGCCAAATTACACGACATTTGGGAAGTAGGGGTTTCATTTCTATCCTCCTAATTTCCCTGTTGCAGGCCTTTATCAGGAGAAAATTGATGATCAGCTGGACGCCATTGATGGAGCCGCTTCAAATCTCACAGCCAAATCGGACTTTCTCTCTTCATTGAGACGGCGGGCTAAAACAAGTGGGGGTGAGGGGCCAACTTGCTCTCGGTCCTTTCGAGTTTGAATTAACCCGTTTTGCATTGAGCCGATGGCATTTCAGGTAATCCCGTGGCCGATCGCTATTTCTCATCCAATTGAGTAGCCACTAAATTGATAGGCGGAAAATCACGAGGCTGGTATGGGGGCCCGGGGAAGTATGGTTTTAGGTACTGTTTGATTTGGGTGAAGCTCTATCATTGAATTGAACTAGTAGAGGGTTTATTGTGGCAAAGATTGTGGAGACTGTTATGGTATCTTGAATTTCTTATGTTTGACAAACTCATGATGTTGAGTCACTATAAGTCGTTACCTTTATGAGTGTGGAGATATTTCGTTTGTGTAGCTCTCCTTAAAAGCTGAATTTATGCAAGATTTCCTGTTATGGAACCGTATGTTTTCCTCTTGTCAATCATGATTTCCGCGCTTGGGAATCCTCTATTGTGACATCAATATGTTTTTGTTCGACTAAGACTTCTGTTTATATTAGAGGACCCCGTGGGTATCACATCCCACTATTTGTGGTAGTGGAGTATGGGAGGAGGAAACATAAGGAATGAACAGTGTTGCTACCTTTTTCCATAATTGTTTATTTAATAAGAGAGCGTTTGGTAAGAATTTCAGGGAAATTTTTTCCCCTACCTCCCCCTACGTGAAGTTTCCCCTGGGTGAAGGTGAGAAATTGTGGGTCACTTGTAAAAGTTTTCCCAAGGACAAATGCAACCAAACATGGGAAAATAGGTCATCTTGGGAAGTTTGACCAATTTCCCAAGGGTTTCTAATCAACCAAATGCTCCTATTTCAAGGTAGCCACCAACAAATTCTATAGGAAGAGGGATAAGGAGCAAGTACCAAACTGTCCATGATAAGCACGTTCCTTTAACCCCACAATTTCCACTTATGATTGTTTCATATTTTCTTTTTGGTGGGGGCTTCGACCAAGGTTGTCACTTGTTCCCCGGGTTCCTAGCATAAAGGGTTACTATAGGGCGAGTTTCAAATCTCAAACTCATGTTGTATCATCATCATCATTTTGCATGGAAGGAACTTGTACACTTAAATTGCTCGATGTCTCATTAGAGGACCTTCTCATCCCAATACCTGTGGCGTGAAGATATTTTGGCGGAATTTCGTGTCGTTTTCGGAAGTGGAACCGTGTACCTTGGAGGAGGCAAGGGCCGCCGATAGAAGCGGGGGTAATTCATTCATTTCCCTTAGGATAATGTGTGATGACAACAATTTATGGGACACACGGTCGGGGGTGGTCCTTGCCTTAGTAGTACTTATAGTGATAGCAAGGAGGACACTTTGGCTAAGATTAGTGAGGCATTGAGAGAAAAAAGAGTGGGTTATGAATTTATATTATATGATATGGTATGGTAAGATAGGACCCCCCATGTCATGTCATGGACATCTTACATATGGAAATGTTGTAGTGTAGCAGTGTCCCCAGCTTGACATTTATTTGTGATTTCTGCATTATGTCTCATGCATGTAGACTTGTAGATGATGTTGTATCAGCTTCAGATTGCCCACTTTGATAGGGCATCCTCACAGCTCATCTAAATCCCCACTCTCCACATTGAGTGGATCTTATGTATTCCCCCCTAATATCCTCCCCCTATTCTCTCTACTCTACTACCCTACCACTGAATTAAGCTGAGTACATAGCTATCACATTATCGAAACCTGATTCCGATGATCTCGACATCTTTCTATACATCAACATCATTCACAACACTCCTAGTCGTCCACTTTGTGGGACGCTGGAAAAAGTTTGGGTCTGGTTTAAGTTCGGGTTGACTAAATTGGTTGGTGTTAAAAATTTGGACGAGAAATTTATGATCGCTATTGGGTTTTATTCGGGTTGACAAGGTTGGGCGATCCAAAAAAACATATTGGGTTTGGACTATGGAAATGTGAGAAATGTTTTGTCCAAACTTTCAGTCAATGTTAAAATTCGCGAAAGAGCTGGGACTGTAAGTCTGTAACTAATTCTTTTCTAGACTGGACAAATTTGGGTATCCGGGTTGGACAGAATATTGCCAGCATAGGATCTACTTCGTCAAATTGCAAGAGACTCTCGCGGTCTCTATCCAAATTTGAATCCATTACCTGCAAAAATCCTACTGCGAAATTGTGTGGGGCCGTCTTATGCAGCAGTGAAAAATTCGAAGATTGCTTTTAATTGACCCAAGATTTTAAAATTAGGCTACCGCTCCATGGAAATGAAGTAGAAGAGGTTTTTCGAGACATTTCGCTTTACTCTCGGGATTCATATGTTTGCAAATTAATTGCTTATTGTTAAAGCCTAATCATCTACTCCATCTACGAATTAGACCACCCATTGACACATACTGCTTCCGACTAATTACAAGTAATTTATCACTCACGAGTGCTCGAAAAGAACAAAAACCTAACCGTAAGACGTGTATTTTCCGAATGTACTTGTATTCCCCGAATGTATATCTTCGCTACCCTTTTTTTCATCGGAAAACAAAGCTGATAATGAAGATTTTACGTATGGCTACGAAGACGACCCCACAATATCTATGCTTCCTCTTGTCTCATTTTCACGACGATGACAATCACATGCATATATATCATATTTATGTCTGTATATTTCACATAATATGCAGAAGTAAACTTACGATTCCCCTGTTTTTCGTTTTCCGATACCGAGTTTGAAAGCTACTTCACAAGATGCATTATTTGATCAACTTGATGCAGCCATTATCCTGATTGTACTTGCTGGGCTCCATTTTCATTACATTACATTACATTACAGCTTTTTCTTTACCATGGCCTATGAATATGTTTAAGTAAAGTAGTTCAATTCACTATTTTCCCGCGCATCGACATCGATTTTTGCTTGAGTAGAACACAGCAGTGTCAGCGTCGAAATGTACGATTATGGTCGAAATCTTATCTTGGTAACTGAAAAGCTTGTGTAGGAGCATATTTTTGGCATGATTTTGTGGATGATGTTTGTAAGTATGAGTACTGTATGCTAATGCTATTAGACATTGTCACAAGCCTCTCTTTCCATATGCCCTACAATGGGGAGCCCAAGAGAGAGTGTTGTGTTAATCTCTCATCACTTTCACTAGATTTTCGAAGATCTTCTCTTGATGCATAGACCATGTTCTTGATTTAATTCGGCATCCCTCGATATTTTTAGTGTCGAGGTTTGTGACGTTTATTAAGATCCAAAAGTCGCTGTTTTATTTGGCGTACTTGTGTTTTCGATAATCTTTGATGCATTTGTTGTAGCTATTGAGCAATTTTTGCAAATTATGTCATTGACTCTTTATCTCAATTAGTAATTGGAAAAAAAACACTTCGTAGTAGTAATTAGAATTTTGTTATCATTCATTTCACATATTTAGACCAGTATTAAGCAAAATGATAAGTATCTTGACGTAAGATGGTTAATAATCTTACATTTTAGCCAAATTACTCATAAAGTTAAATATAAATATATTTAAGTTATTATAAATATACATTTCATTACTTTGGGGTTATCATAACTTTTAATATAAATAATAAAAAGTAATTATTTATTTATATTTTTTCATAAATGTAAAATTATGCATAAAATATGTGTTTTATACTGTGATTGATAAAATTACATTATTATTTATATTTTTTTTTAACCTAACCAATAAGTATTATACTTTTATAGTTGATAAATATATATATATATATAATTATTAAAGAAAATATTATTAAAAATTACAAAGATATGTATCATTGACCATGGGCAACATTGGAAAACGATTATCATATCATTAATTAGCAGTTAAGTTTATGATCAATCTATAAAAGTAACCTCTCCATTTATCCCTAAATCTATCACAACACTTTCAAGAGTTTGTTCTTTTCAATTTGTTGTAGATTATTTATGAGTTATGATCAACATTTAGCACTAATTAATACTAATCAGCAACAAAACCTATTCGATCATGTTTTTAAGTTATATTTTTAACTCTAATTGGAACAAACGAGCACGAATCTACATTCATTGGCAGTTTAGCATTGATGAACAATATATTACTAGAACTGACAAGATTTTATCCGGTCCGCATATTCGAATTTGTCCAATGAAGGAAAAACTTAGTACTGTTATAAATTCTTCGTTCGAATTTTAACATTGATCAATTTGACAGAATATTCCAACCCAAATATAGGTATGCCCGAATTTGAGAGTTACAAAACCGGGTAACGTACGTCAATTTCTCATTCGAATTAGGATACTGACCGTTTTGATTGACTTGAATTTAGCCTGAACCTAAACCTTTCCCAGTACCATATATTACTTATATGAAATTTTGCATGCGCCAAAAACCCGTTGGACAATTTTTTTGACGTTTTACGAACAAAGGAGTAACTAAACCGGTTCTATTCCGATTCCAAAAATACGTACATAACCCTACATATGAATTTCTATTGATTTTGGGAAATTTCATTGTGAACAGTGACATGATAAAATAGTTTCCACCTGCAAGACAAACATGGGTTGAGCATGATTACAGATGAAGATGGCTAATTTCATGAAAATGAGGACACATGAATCATGATATGATGTACTATATAATTTATACACTGCAATAATAATATAATTTGATCACATGATGATATATAATAGTCTTATTATTTCCAGATTTATGAAAGCTATTTAATAGGGTTATGATGGTTTCCCTTGAAATGGTTAATCCCAACAACAAAAGGTCTCATCATTGGGTCCTCAGGGTTTCATTGCATGTCTTCATGGTGTATAAAATATTTCAAAGCATTTGCATGTAAATAGAGTATTCTCTTTTTGTACCACATCTTGTCATGAATTTTTAACAACATTGTAAATTTGAGAAACCCCCTTTTTTTTTTAAAAAAAAATATATATATATATATTGGGTTATACCTTGGAAATGATGTGATGATTAACAAATTTCTAAGAGGATTTTTTTTCTTCAATTCCTTGGTTTAAACGAGTCGAGTCAACTGAGCTACTTTTTTTAGGGGAAGTAGGAAATAATTTATATTGATAATTTGTCCATCGTACATATGAAGTAACGTTGGTAAAAATTCGGGTCGGTCAGATTCGAGTCTTGTGTGAGATGGTGTCGCTGCAAATTTTCATGTCACATGTATTTTTTAGGTAATTTTTATGAGCATATGGATAACTGATAATTTCTTTAGAGTTACTAAAGGGCATTCTTCAATAAAATAATAGTCATATTTATATTGAAAAATCATTCTAATATAACTTATTTGTCATTACAAATTTACACAATAAAATTTTCTATCCCTCTCTAAAATTTGATATTTGAAATCCTTGTATGTTGTACATTTGTACTTGGTTTGATTTAATTTGACATGAACAAGCATTAGCCATATTTAATCAAGGAAAAATGACACCAAACCATATCCTTACCACTTGAATTAAATTCATCTTCATTAATTATAGCATATGTTGTTTTACAAAATCCACACCAACCTTGAAATTATTAGCTCCATATTTATGCAAGTTTTTTAGTAGGGTCATTTCTTTGTTCTTGTTTGAATCTCTCATCTCATTGGATTAGAATGGCCACCACAATAACCTTGTCCTTTTATATACAACCCTATCATCCCCATATCATCCATGTCACTTTCATTCCATGACACATTTTTGAACTCAAATTTTACTAATTTAAAACCCCCCCTCTTTTTAACAACTTTCCCACATATCACACATACACAACACCATAGAAGAAGAGAAGAGAAAAACTAGCACTAGAGAAAGACTAGCACCACCATGGAAGGGTCTCGACGTGTCGACGAGCAAGAATTCAACCTAAAAGAATGGCACCTTCGCGCCCGTATTAGTCGGGAAAACACCCTCTCGAGGCGGTATTCTGCCTCCTACATTCGAAGCTTCAGGGAAGAGTCGCGCTCTTTCAGGTCTAATTTCACCATCTCCAGCACCGCCTCCTCCCCTGGCCACCTCCTCAAAGGTAAACTTCACCGTCTAAATTGACTATTTGATTGATTGATTGCAGCACTGGACATAATGTTCAGTGCTACAATCAAACTACAATGACTGATTGATAGACTGCAGCATTGGACAATGTACAACTATCCAATGTTGCAAACAGAGTACAACGATTGATTGATTGATTGATAGACCACAACACGGGACAATGTTTCAATGTTCAATGCTGCAATCCTATCAGAGTATAATATTGTTTTCTATGCGGATTTTTCTTGCTTTTTTATTTTGAAAATGTAACCAAACTACAATAATCAATTGATACAATGATTGCAGCACTGAGCTGTATACTACTGCTCAGTGCTGCAATTATCAGAGCATACTAGTACCGGTTTTTACATGAGTTTTTTTCAAATTCTCCTAGATGAGATCGATCCTACGACATATTCATTCACAACTGCCCTGAAGGCGCTACAAGCGAGATCAGGTTACGTATGGGAGTGGCTTTCGCCGGAGAATCATCAAGGGTTGGCATTAAACTCGAAATGGGATGAAGCAGAGAGATACATTTGCAACCCATTATCAGGAGAAGTACCAATGGAGTGTTTGTCAGCCAAAACGCTGAGTGGGAGGTCGTTTCGAAGCTACATGGCTGGGAGAGTCACCATGTCTGCACCTCTTGTTTTCTCTGCTCATCCCATAAAAACAACCCAACATCATAATCATCCTACTAATAATGTGATTAGTCACAGTAATTGTCATAATCAGAAGGTTAATCAGCATAATTATGATAAGAATCATGCAGTTACTGCTGCCTCTGTTACTGCTGCTGTCATAAAGCAGAAACTGCTCAAACCACAGATGCCTCCCCAAGGTAAACTCTTTTTCTCTTTTTTTATTTACTTCTTTTTTTTTTTTTAGTGAGTTTTGATGGGTTATTTTTTTATGGAAAAGTAACATACTTTCCAATTTGAGTGATGATATGTAGCCCTGCGTTCGGTATTAATTGTCATAATTTTGATTTTTATGGTTATTAATGTCATTTTTTTATTGATAATTTCTTACATAATATGTTATTAATAATTGCAATATTACACTTTTATGATAATATTTTTCATTATGAATCTAACAATGGTAATTTTATATAACAATTAATTGTATATGTTGAGAAATTTATGGTCAAAATTTTTGAAATTTGACTGCACGATCTCCAAAAACGATTGAGACGGAGGGAGTATATTGGAAGTTGGATAGGACATTGTTTAATTGTGTTGTTTATCATAAAATTAACATTTACTATAAGTTTTGACATCAATTTTTTTATATGTACTATTAATTATTAATTATAAAAGGTTTAAAATGTGCTAAGCAAATGACATTTTAACTGAATGAACCAGATCCAAGGTAAACTTTTTTTTTTTAGTGAGGTTGGATGGGTTATTTTTAATGCAAAAGTAACAAACTTTCCAATTTGAGTGTTGATGTGTCTTGAATAGGACATTGTTTAAATGTTTGTTTATTATTAGTTTTGACATTAATTTTTTTGATATGTACTATTAATTATTAGTGATAAGAAGTTTGAAATGCATTAGACAAATAACATTCTAATCGAATGAACTACATCCATTATACATATTTTAGACACTTTTTTGTAAATTCAAAAATTATGGATGAAAATTGTAACTTTATACAATTCATATATGAGTATTATACTTATAGAAGTCAATTATATATATATATATATATATATATATATATATATATATATATATTCAATTTAATGTACAAATATATATGTTTTATATAAGGTCAAGACACTCGAAATGTCTTAGAGTAATACTCATATCATTTTCTTTCTAATTTTGACGTAATTCAAACATGCAAGTTCTTTTCATAAGTTTTTTTTTAGGGATTCTAACAAACATGTCATTAGGGTTTGTTTTATTAGTGGGTGTGAGAGAGATTGAAGGGTTTCTTTCAAACATGCCATTATTTTAACGTACCATTAAAGGGTTTCTTTTAAACAAATCATTATTTTAATGTATCATTATCATATTATTTCATTCAAATTTTGATGTGAGATCTATTATTTTATATTATAACAACAAATATATTACTAGCAAATTTTTTCCATTCTAAAATTTTGACATGACACCCATTATTTGTTCTAAAATGTGGAGCTTTTTTTTTAAAGAAGAAGAAGAGGAGGAGGAGAAGGAAAAGGAAAAAAGAAGAAGAACAAGGGATGTGGGAACACAGAGCACACCACCAGCAGAAGTAGAGGAGAGGAGTTCGAGCAGCCCAAGTCCGACATCAACGCCGTCCATAAAGGAGAGAGCCAGACAGAGAGGCGACGAAGAAAATGAAGATGGAGAAACCCAGAACTCTGGTTCTACCACCAACTTCGATGGAGAAACTCAGAACTCCGGTTCTACCACCAACTTCAATGACAAGCTCGATGAGGTACGTATAACAATGTGAAAAAGGCATACAATATACCCAACTGATATGGTTGGTCTGATTATGACATCATTTATATTCATTGACGTAACCAATGAATGTTGAACTTTCTTATAATTGATAATTAGTGGCAGTTATGAAAAAATTGGTCTTAAAAATAATAATAAATGCTAATTTAACAAAAAAAAAGGACACTTTAAATATGTATTATGTCAAAGCACATGTTACCATCCAAATCAATTTTAATATTAAAGAAATAGGATAACAAACTTTAGACAAGCAACGTGAACTTTGAAATAATAAGAAAACAGATTTAAATGACACGTGAACAGGTGTCATCAACATGGATACGATCAATGTTAGCTAAAGATAAAATGACATGGAACAGAGCGACTAATAACCAGAGTAAAGGTAACCAGAATAGCCCCATAATGGTAACCGGTAACCAATCTCACTGTCACATTTTGAATCTTAAAAATATTACTTTCAGAGTGAGTTGGAACAGTCTCTTTCGTTATTTTAATGCCAAACTTAACTAGATTGTAAAATTCTTAAGCATGGACCAAAAGCTAGGACTAGAGTGCCCATATAGCATGCCCTAACCTATAATTCTTCTTTTATGTGACAAATTAATTGAGACAAGGCATCATATGATATAATGGTGTAGGGACCTTCTTAATTAGTTGGTCCCCTATGCTTTTGCCAAATGTAAAATCTAGCATGGCATTAAAAATGTCCATGTTAAATGTGTTATTTTTTTTGGGAATTTATGGTACATACTTAAAATTAAACCCAAATATCCTATTTGCGTAATTTCAAAATTTAACTGGTTCAAAAGGAAGTCCTACTCTTTGTTTTCTAGAAAATATATTTTCAACCCTCTCCATCATTTTCCCTTGAAATATATAGATATATAGGAAAATTGGATTCTGATAATCCCTACTTTCATCAATTGTATATCAATAATCCCTACTTTCATTTTGAATTTTGGTGGTCCAAAAAAAAATTGGATTGTAGTGGTACCAAATCCACCTCCATATTCTTTTTATTTTTTTTTATTCATGCCCCCTGAAAACTAATGAAATATAGTTACTAAAAGAATTTTTAAATTATTTTTGTGTGAATCCGAGCAATTATTATGATTTTTTTTAAATGAATAAAAGTGAAAAATTGTAAAAAAAATTAAAAAAAATGGGAGAAACATCATAAATTCATTACAAATCGGGGTAAAGTGTTATACTAATTATTGAATCAAATGCAACTCAAACTCCATGATATTTAGGGTATACTCTCGGCGTCCTATAAGAATCCATTTTTTTTACCTCCAGAATCTAAAATGAAAGTAGGGATTATTAGAATCCAATAATTTTCATATATATAAAATTTGAATTTTCCTATCTTTTTGTGATTGGGAGATAGTATGGAGTTGGATCAAGTAGTTGTAAATGAATCCAAAAAATATGGTCAGTGGTACCACCCATGCACGTTAGTGGGTGTTCTCTTTTTTCTCATTAATAATTAAAATTAATATGCATGAGTATATCTGTAGGGGACCAAAAACTCATATTTGAAAAAGACTTGCTCTCTTATACAAGGGGAAAAAAATATTCCTGAATTTTTTGACATATCTATGCAAATGAAACTAATGATGTATAAAAGATATGCTTCAGAATATTTTTGTCTCATACATTGTCTGCATTTTAGTGCTGTTATTTTATTATAGTACTAATGAATGTCTATTGTAGACCTATTACTAAGTTCCAGATATACATATTAGACTCTTGTAAATAGAATGTCAGGTAAGATTATAATAATCGGCATAAAAGCCAATTCAAATTTTGAAACAAATTTCGCTGAAATTTTGAGATAAGGTTATCTTAAAATCAGATTATTATTTTCAGAAGTTTGAAGAGTCTTTTTCCTTGATTTTAAAATTCAGTAATATTAAGGGTAAGGAATCAATTTTATTATTTATTTATTAAGGCAGTTTGAAATATCAATGTTATCAACTAAATTAAGACTATGTTCTTTTGTCATGTTAAACTTAATTATCCTAACTTATCTTAACTTATCATAATTTATCCTAACCTAACACAATTCCCAAAAAAAATATCTAACTTATCCTAAGTTAACTATCTTACTTGAAAATAATTCATCCGAAAAATAGGGCATAAAACATACTACATAATTTACATGTGTTTAACTTTTTCTAAATGGAGCATACTCCCTCCGTTTTTATTTAACTGTCATCTAGGTATTTGTGTCAAGAACTCTGACATTTTAATATCTTAATTTGTATAATGATTATTTAAATAAAATTGACCTCATTAGAATTTGTAATAAAAATTGCTAGTCCCTCCGTTCCATATTAATTGTCATAATTTTAATTTTCACCGTTTTCAATATCACCTTTTGATTAATAATTTCTTACATAATATATTATTAACAATTGCAATATTATACTTTTATGATAGTATTTTTCATTACGAATCTTATGGTGGTTATTTTATATAGCAACTCATTGTATATATTGAGAAATTTATGGTCAAAATTTTCAAAATTTGACAGCACGATTTTCAAAGACGACAATTAATATAGAACAGAGGGAGTATTAAACAAAAGAATAATATCATATTTTTTACAAAAGTATTTTGTGAGAAATTATTAATTAAGGATGGAGTATATTTTTAACTTTGAACCCACTTGATTTTGGAACAATTAGGCCTAAATTCAAAATTTAAATTTAAATTTGAACAAAAGGGAATCTTCATACATAGATTTGCAGGCCACAATGGTAGATTTACACTCTTGTTGTCATAATAAAGCCTTACAACTTTTTTGAGTAAATACACCAAAAAGGCAGTCCAAAATTAAGAAATATTTCTAACTTTGTTTCTTTTTGTTTGGTTGTTTGTTTGGATGTGAGTAAAGTGTACAATGCAGGTGCAAGTGAAAGTAACAACTGAGGAAGAAGAAACAAAAAAACAAACCAAAGAAGCTGGAAAAAAGAAGAAGAAGAAGAAGAAGAAAACAGGCCAACTCTGCATTTGCAGGCAAAGTAGTGGTTGCCTTTTGTTATCTTCATCATCATGGAGTAACCTTTGGCTCAAAAAAAGGCACAAAGTGAAGAACCTCAACTTATAGATGATAATAATGCTCCCTTTTGAAAAATAATCTATTTTAAACGAGACTGTCTCGCCCAATGTAGTTATAAGATGTTCGTTATAAATATATGTACATGTGTTTTTCGATCCCTAAGAGACAATGTCTGATCTGAGTAGGCTTCAATGAGACTGTCTCACACAAAGCGGGATAAATAATGAAAATAAGGAGGGTTCTCGACTTTTCTCAAGAGGTGATAGCGAGGAATGATGATTACAACTCTATCTTTCAAGTTTTCCGTCAAAAATTTAATCTTGGTGGAAGTAAAAAAGATTCACTTGTTTAAAAGTTCAAGGTTAAAAAGTTACAATTCTTTTTGTTGTTTAGAGAATTTTTATTTATTTTATTTATTTGTAAATTTGGCTAATGGTTGTCATGAGATAAAGATCTATGAAATAGACTTGCTTATGAGCAAGTTTGGTCGTTTCAGTTGTTTGAAAGTTGTAGGATTGAAAAGATACATTTATGTAGGTTGTTTAGAGCAACAGTTGGGTTGTGGTTTCAAAACTACAATGCAACATACTCCCAAACTTGTTATTTTAATTATGGGTGTTGGGATGAATATTCTTTTGGACCGAGAGAACAAATGAGTTGCGTCAAGATGAGCTGGGACCATGAAAAACTCTGCTCCCAGGGGCCAGGTCTTACATCTAAAACTTACCCTTTATTTTTGGGTACGTAAAATTTGTCAGTGGTTACCATGAGATAAGGATCTATAAATTATACTTGTTAGCAAGTTTGGTAATTTCACTTGTTTGAAAATAGTAGGGTTGAAAAGTTAGATTTTGGGGGTTGTTTAGAGAACTAACCCCTTATTTCGGTTTGTAAACTTTGCCGATGGTTACCAGGAGATAAGGACTTGCTTGTGAGCAACTTCCATAATTTCACTTGTTTGAAAGTTGTAGAGTTTGAAAAGGTTACATTCTTACCCTTATTTTTTGTTTGTAAACTTTACCAGTGGTTACCATGATATAAGGACTTGTTTGTGAGTAACTTATGTAATTTCACTTGTTTGAAAGTTGTAGAATTGAAAAATGTTATATTTTCGGGGCTGTCTAGAGAACTTACTCCTTTTTTTATTTGTAAACTTTGCCGGTAGTTACCATGAGATAAGGAATCTACGGAATAGACTTGCTTGTGAGTAAGTTTGGTGTGGAGGGTCAGAAAAAACAGGAGGATAAAAAGGAAAGTGGAAGATGAAGATGTAAGCCATTTTTGTTATTTACTTTGTTGGAAGAGTGTATGTCTTCCATTTTCATTGAATTAGGGCTTTGAACTGTAATAGGGAAGAAGGAATCTTCACGTGGCTTACTGCATTCAATCCCACCAATATATGTTTTCTTGTGGGCACAAAATGCATCCAATCTTCTTCCTAAAATAGAAGATGCTTTGTGGCCCTTTTTTTCATCAAAAATTTTGATGATGCAAAATTGGACCTATGTTTTTGTATTTTCATGTTCTAAAGGCATCTCCTCTTTCTTGTGTTTGTGTGTATTGAGTAAACTCATTGGTCATTACTCTTTTTTGCTTGTGTTTTTTTTTATGCTTTTATAGAGATATGGCAAAACTGACTCGAAACCCAACCTGAAAAATTGAACTGGACCCGAACTAATACTTGGGATTGATGATCCGATCTTGGCCTAAACCCAAAGAAAACCTAACCTGAAGCTAGACCTGTTCAACGGGCCGGGGACCCGCCCCGAAAAAATGCGGGTCAAGGTGATAATTTTAGAAAGTGGCCCGGCCCGGCCCGAAAAAAAGTCTAGGCCCGGAGTAGGGTCAGGTTGGGCCAAGGGCCAGTGACCCAATCCGGCCCGACAATCCGACTAAATTCATAAAGTAAATACATGAATTTTTAGGTTTTTTTGTATAAAATAATCCTTCTTATATAGTTGTCGGCCCATGGCCCCTAGGGTCAGAGCTCGGGCTGACGGGTGAGAAACTTCCGACCCGGCCCAACTGTTGAATAGGTCTACCTGAAACCGATCTGAAGCGTCGTCCGAAAAGTAATCCGTTTAAGATTCACACCAAAATTACCCCAAATCAAACAAAAACTCACTCTAAAAGAACATCACCCAAATAAAACTCGCCTAAATTTAACCTGAATTTGAAACTCAATCCGACCCAAACCGAAATTGGATGACCTAATGTCAACCCGAGCCGGTTCACCGATTTGTCAGGTCTACTTTTAGATCTTTGGTTAACAATTTGTACCAAAATTGGGAAATACATGATTGGTGGGTGGTATAGTAGGTATGATAAGGGGTGACTTATGCCAACTCTTGTTTGTTAGATTGAAAAGAGTGAAATTACAACTCTATCTAGAAAGAATCTAACCATGTACAATTTTTTGTGATCAATAAGGACAACAATGAGGAATGTATATCTTTAACAAGGTACGTTCATTTGGAAATGTTAGATTGCTAACGAACTATATTCTAGTATATTTTTATTTGTGTACCCTAACTTTGGCTCATCTTTTATTCATTGATAAAAAATGAGGTACTGAAGATTCCAGCTATCATATTCACATATTAACGTAAAATTAATCTAAGAAAGTGTACATACGTACAATATAACTTTAAATTATTATTGGACTTTCAACTGTCAATTTAAACTGTTGCAATACAAAATTCACACTTCAAGCCATATGGCATCGCTATGGCCTCCAACCAAGTAATCTAATGTGATTCTGTTCCTTCTTTTCTTTTATATATGCATTAATAACATTTTGGAAAAACCAAAACTTTTATTTTTTTTTGACCCCATGAGAACCCACCCTAAATCCGCCCCTGACCATGGGGGATTGTATTAGGCCCTATTTGGCAACCAACTACTAGTTGTTAACTGTTAACTGATAACTATTTGAGTTTAGCTGTTTAGGTTAGCTATATAGGAAAAGTGTTTCGGCAAAGTAGTTTTTTGTGAAAAATTACCTCAAAAAGTTTCATCAAGTAACTTATTGAAAACTAGCTTATTGGGTCCAGAAAACTCATATAAAAAAACTACCTACCAAATACTTCAAGTAATTTTTTAACCTTGTTCAAAAAACTAATAATGTCCAAAAAACTAAGACCTATCAAACAGTCGGGTAGCCAAACACCCAATATAACTATCATTGCGTCTTCAACTATCGATTGAAACTTTTGATTGATATGATTCCACGTAAAGCAAATAAAGTTATACATGGTAAAATGATGTAAAAGTTAACAACATTACAACACTGTCAGTTCATACATTGCCTACAAACTCTCTTGTTTTCCAAGAGCTTTGGTTAGGGTTACAAGTTACAACATCATCAATTTCGCAACTTATGAATACATGAACAACTACATATCAGACATCGAATCCTGGTCGGATCTCGAGGTGTTACCCTGTGAACAAAGGTTTGCTTCTTCCCTAAGAAAGTAATCAGAAGCTTTGCTATGATTGGCTCCCCCCAAAAAGAAGGGTTTGCCAATGCCAGCCATCTGTGTGTACAAGAATCAAACATTCACTGTGAACTTTGGTATTCAAGCTAAGGAAGCTTTGTCGAGACTGTAAATCGCGCTTCGGTTGGATAAATGCGGCTCAAATCGTCTATATCCTAACCACCAAGACATCTGCTAGCCAAGTATGGATCGATCCTACAGAAGCGGGGGCGTTGAAAAGGAGCTATGGTTACCTGTTGGTAAGAAAGTTGGGTAAGATACGAAACCGAGCATCCAGGTCTCCATGAAAGAGAGTGCACAAATAAAATTGTCATTCAACTTTCCCGGATAGTCAAAAGTGTCGTTGAATTTGAAAACATCCACTAAATGACACTTAACTTTCCTTAAGACTCAAAATTGTTATTTTAACCAGTTGTAGTGGTAAAAATGCCAATGTATTTGAAAACAACCAGTTAAAAATGTCATGCTAGAAGCATGCTGAACCTATTAAATTGGCATTATTTGGTTTTAGGGAAAGTTACTTGACATTTAATGGATGATTTCAAATTCAGTGGCTTTGTTTACTATTCGGGAAAGTTGAATGGTAATTTTATCCAAGCGCTCCCTTGAAAGAGCAGTGAAATTGGTTTTCCATTAATGCAGAATACTCGAAAGATGCACGTGACACACCTTAATTGTCATTTACAGTTGGAGGAGCGTCTTCGTTAGAACTTGAATCTGGTTCAATGTCTGAACTGGTGTTGATCATTAATGGATCATTAAGATTATCAAGACGACGTCTTTTTAACCTGCAGTTCAGGTTGGTGAAGTAACATTAGAAGCCCAGAAATAAGGAAGAAAGTCATACTCCATGCAACATACTACCTCCGTCCCTAAATGAGTGTCAATTTGACTAAGCTTTGACTGTTGATTACTCACAAATTACAATGTGAAATTATCACAGTTAGAAAGATATTGTACTCAAAATTACAACGATGTTAATTTTATATTGTAACTCATTATAATTTGTGAGAAATCAATGGTCAAATCTTAGTCAAATTGACACTTATTTAGGGATGGAGGGAATATTATATAACATGCATATTTGTTTTTTCCTCGAGGAAATGAAACGGAAACTTAGATTCAATCAATTTCGAAGCATAGAGTACCAAACTCCCTTATTCTTACTCTGACCAAAATCCAAAGAAGAAAGAATGCCAGCACCAAAATACACCACCACATACAATTTGAAAAGGAAATGAGACTCTTCAAACTCTTTCAAGAGGCGAATCAGTGAATGTACCAGAATCCATAATGAAAATTTGAAATTATTCCTAATCGGTCTTCTGTACTGTTTGGCTGAGGTATAAATATTACTAATACGAACTGGAATGAATGGGACATTGAAATAGTTCCGCAAAATATGTAAACAAGGAAGAAGACTCACTTGCGAGACTTAGAAATGTGCCTTTTAATCTTTTTTGCCTCTTTAGCATCGTAAGTAAACCAGTTTTCACTTGATAAGGATTGATAACAAGGATCTCCTATATCTGCATATAGAGGATCAGGTCAATATTGAGAATCACACAGAAAAACAGTCACTCAAATCCACCACCATAGTGCTGACCTTGGAGTAGTAAGTCCAAATCACTTAAGCAATTGAGTCTCCAAAATACACGACCCTTGTCATCCAAGAAGATCGGCTCTGTTCTTAGGGCATCTGATCTTCTCTCTGCAAATAATAAAGGCATTGCATTGTTAAGTTATCAGATCCTTGAAAACTAAGCTCAAATTCACTGATCTTGGTAATAGAGACTTCATATTAGATGTTTGAAAAATATAGGTCGTCTAACTTCTTGCCCCAACTCCATCAAATTTCTTAATACATGTTTAGCATGGAAGTAGAGGAAGCCTAACAACGGAAAAAATCAGAACCACTATACAGGTTGGTCATTACATACAGAAAATGAAAATGAACAGATCTGGTTGGGATCATCCCTAGCCAAATCTCACCATATGTACTGATGGATTCTTATGTCAACATAAGTTTCTCTCGTCTCCCCAATTCAATAATAGAAAGGAGTCTTTTTAGGAGAGAAATCATTCTAAATACATTAGGGATTTGACATGTTATAACTCAGCTTGATATCGAGTAGTTATGACAAACATACCGAAACAATCAACACAGTAAATTAAGGCCTATATAGTATAAAAGCATTGTTGTATGATTTTAAATCGTTACATAGTAAGCTGCATCGTATCATTCAGTGGTACTCCTATGACGTAGTCCATACCAAGCACATCAATTAGCTTAGAAAGTTTCCTTCAAAGCGCAATATGGTTGTACAAAAACTGAAGGAAAGATGTAGATGAAAAGATGTAGAAGCAAATACACTGTAGACACATTAATGCACTGTGATTTCATTATAGATAAGAATCGAAAAGCTGTGGCGTACTTTTAGGCAGTGATTCCATAGCTTTCATGATCTCCTCATTTGCTTGGTCTATTTCTCCTTTTATTTCTCCAGTAGAATTCTCTATGCAGTTGTTGGCTTGAAGATCCTCATTTTGTGCAATAACCTCTTTTGAAGCCTCATCCTGCAGCTTAAGTTTAAGCAGCCTTTCCTGCACAATATATAGAAGTTAGCTTGACAGTTGCAACTCTCATTCAGCAAGTTCCGGAAAATAGAATACCTTCTCCTTAGCTGCATTTAGGACCTCCCTTGCTCCCTTCAATTTTTCAGCAAATTTTAATTGTTGTTTCTCTATCCAATTTCTTGCTTCTCTGGGAAGGTTGACCCGGAAAAAAAAAAAAGGAAAAGCAGACGAGTTATCAATCTTCTGTTCTAGGAAATGCACGAAACATAACTCATTTGCCCCACTTACATGGTACAAAGCGCTTCATCACATAGAAACGTCAGGAGCTTGAGCTTTTGTGATGGTTCCAACATCTCATATCCATCATGTCCCTGGTCAAAGCAATCCGCTGGTACGTCTTTCAAGACACAATCAGATTCAGAGATGCATTTCTTCAACAGAGATAACCAAGAATCTTTGTCACTATCTGGGCTTAAAGGCACAGACCTAAAAAAGAAAACAGGGACAATATATTACCAAACTAGCAGATTTGATACTGAAATATATAATTTTTGGAGAAACTCTTACCCTTCTTCTCCCTTCAGTATAAAAGACAAGAGCTGGATAAAAAATTGTACAGCTGAAGAGTACTTCCCCTTCCTTCTCCCACGTTCACACATAATATCTCGCAACACAGATTCAGGCTGTCCTTTCCTAATGTCAAGAGCCTGCCAATGAGCATTTGATAAGGACGAGGTCACGAAAACGGTACATATTTTTGCCATCAATTAATAAGCATCAGTAAATTGGTTCATAAATCTAAGGGACATCAATAACAGTCTTGATTGAAACAAGGACAAACAATGCCAACCTCCTGCGTTCCAATGAAAATCAGAACTTCACAAGCACGTAACTCACATTAAGTAGGAACATGGAACTTCAATCAAAAGCCATTGAAATATTGCATATTAAATTCATGAATCTGAAATAAGAAGGATGTACATATGTATATTGTTTACACTTTACTTACCTCCCCAAATGCAGCACAGAACTCCATAAACTGCAGAGCATCTCCAACGTCTCCAGGAAGTAAGTCAATGCCACTCACACTAGCAAGTAAAGTACCTGGGGGCAATACAACCTCTTTTTGAGGTTTGATTTTGGCTTTCTGTTTCTGACTTTCTTTTGTTACAGCAGCACAATCAGCATCCGTCGTCTCTCTCTGTTCTGCAACTTCCTGTGAGTTACCTAATTTCATTGAACTCCACACAGCATTATCCATAACATCCGCACCGCTCTCCTTTAGCCTCTCCAGGCTTGAGTTTGCAGCACAAGTTCCGACAAGAACAGGCCCCTGTACAGTAAGTGAGCAGACATGATCACATAAGCAAACATACTCCTAGTCAAAAACCAAAACCACTACAACAAAATCCTGCCTAGGCTAGGTATGGAAGGGTCGGATGTAGCAGTCTTACCCCTATATTTTACAATTTAGAGAGACTAGTTCTAATTGACCCAAGATTTACAAATTGTTTGTTACCTACTATTCCATAGAAAAGAAGCATAGGAAGTTTGATGAGGCATTTTACTTTAGCCCATTACAAACTAAGTTGAAAAAATAAACATGCTCCTAGTCGATGAACCTTAAAATGCAAAATTACTTCACATATTACAGGATGCCATCGCATCACACCTCAGCAGGAGTCGCTCTCTTCTTTTTCGCACTCAACTGTTGGCATGCTTCAGGACCTTTGGCATCCAACAACTGTGAGACTGAGGAAAATCCATTTTCCTTGGCAGCATAGACAAGAGCTCCAGTGGGCAGTAGACCCCTTTTCTTCCTGCATTGAATAAACCAGTCTTAATGATTGTCTTGCAAAAACTGAAAGCCAAATACAACTGACGTTCATTTTATAGGAGGATTTTTTTTTTTTTTTTTGGTGGGGGGGAGGGGGGTTATGAAAAGTTACATGCACGAGCTGCAGTTGCATATCCCTCTGCACTTGGGACACTTCCAATCACCAATTGCTTCCATTTCAGTTGCAGTCTCTCCATACCTGCTCAGACCACCAAACAAAATTTACAACTCCACAAGTCCACCATTAAAGGCAAAACTATTATCGTATTACACTATGGGCCTATTCTTCTCATCTGAACTCCTGTTTCTATTGTTTCCTTTTGTCATATTGAAAATATGGTTAAATCAGGAGTAATTTGCAGAACTGTGTAGATTACACTTTGTACAATGAGCTACAAAAGTATAACATGTAAATTTGAAACGTACTTTATGATTAACCTCCATTGTATTTGCCAAGCCCTAGTTCTAAGTTAGAATCAAAGTATCTGTATTTTATAGTCCTTTTCTCATCAGCAATGTTAGTAAAATAGGAATGATTTATAGATAATCCAACTAAAACCCAATAGCATGTTGTTAGGTTCATAACACATTCATTTTCTTAGTTTGGGAAGTTTAGGTCTTTAGGTATGGTATTAATGCCCTCATTTTGTACTTGTACACAAAAAAGGAATATAAATTTTAGATTAACCAGCACTTAATTTAAACATTGTTTAGTGCATAATATTCTTACCGTGAGAAACAAGTTATCATAATGTTCATATGCAAATCAAGAAAATGAGGGCTAAAATCAAAAGAAACCATCGAGCGAAATTAGGAAGAAACACATCTAAGATTCAAAGAATAGTAACAAGAATTCAATCTGCATTTATGACCGTGCATTACCTGTTAAGAAGGCACTTGCAACAGAATTTCATGGGGCATTGCTTATCCTTCTTCATGTTCTTACATCCAACAGCAAGTACCACAATTTTTTGGCGGCACTATACGGGCATAAAATAATTCACTATAAGTACAATTATAGACAAACCAACTAACAACTTGTGAATTTCGGTACCAAATCATTCGAATTCCCAAAGGAGAAGACAACAGACTATAAATCGGATCAATAAATGACAGAAACATCCAATGTGATATGAAACTGATCCGTATGGAAAATTAGATCGATTTCAACGCATTCCAAGCATTCATTTCGAAATCATTTTAGGTCTAGACAAGGATACTTCAAGTTGAAGTAAAGAACTCCAACTGCATAGTTCTCACAGAACACGCAAACAATCAATTAAGCAAACTTCCAAATCCCCATCAACAACAACTTCCTTCTACAACTAACAATAACTTTCAACATTTCTCAACATTTACATCTTCCACACAATCACATCACAAACATTCAATTCAATTCAAACATCTAATTACACAGCTCCATCTCAACACCAAAAGCTGTCCACGTAAACCCTAGGTTTTCAATCAACTTTCATCAACACCGACCACTCAAAACAGATCACAACACATACACATCCAATCAAACTCGACCAAATCAAGCTCAAATTACCTGGTGACAAGTCTTCCCTTCATAAATTCCACCGCCATTCTTCTCGAACATCGGATTCAACTCCTTCATCTTAGGCTTGTTCTTACGCTTCATATTCGGATCCTCCGAGTTCCGGATCCCGGTTTCGGATCCAGACATTTGGACCTCCATTTTCAGCTCACCAGAACCCGTCTTCTTCTTCGACGAATCTTCTTCGGTAGCAGTTTTAGCTGGACTGGAAGGAACCGCCATGGATTTGCTCACGAAGCCGCTGAATGGAGGGAATTTGGGAAGGGGAAGAGAGAGGATTTCTAGGGTTTAGGAATGAAATTTGGTGGGTAGATTGAGAACCCTGGCGGGACTTTTTTCAAAGTTTTTTGGGTGTCTGAAAATTTTCTTTCGATATTTTTTTTTTTGGGGTTTTTTTCTTTTTTTCTGGAATGTACGACCTATTTATAAAGGCGGCAAGTAACACCGTGTTTTTTTGTTTTTTTTTTTGACCTTTGGGAAAAGCGGCAAAGTGAATACTCGAAACGTTTTTTTGGGTATGAAATCATAATATATATTGATAAAAAAAAATTTGATTATTACAAGTCAAAGGCTTAAAGGTTTGTATAAAACAGCAAAACCGCAATACAAAACAGCAAGCAGCCCACTTCAAAAGACACAACCTTATGAAAAAAAACTGCTAACATAAGCAAAACAGCAAGGAATTACACAACCAAAAAACTTTCTTAGCCGGCAACGAAAACAAAAGATCAACTTCACTTGGATGAGTCATCAATATTCAATATTGATAAATTTATTTGCTACTCCCTTCATTTCATATTGTTTGTCCTTTTGTTGATGCACATTCAATAATACTCTTTATATTGAGGAATTTATTTGTTTGTGTGTTTTGAAATAAAGGGGAATAAGGCATTGATTTTTTGAGGAAAACTTTGATTTATTTGTTTGTGTATTTTCTATGGAAGGGAGGATGTTGGTCGACTCGATTTGTGCAGAACAAGGGTTGTGTTATTGCTATTGTTGCTGTTTGCCTAGAGCACTATGCATTTTCATATGATTATTGATGTCATAAGTTTGTTTGGTCTTTTTATTCTTAGTATTTTCACATGGATTTTGGTGTATGGTACTGAGCTTTTTTTCCCATTGTATAGGTTTGTGCCTTATTAGGTCGTGTTCTTTTCTGCGGTTGGCAAACTGCGGTGCCACAACCTACCGCAATTTGCAACAACCCACCGCATTTTACCGCAAATCATTATTTTTCTCTCTCCTCACCTTTTTCTCTTCTCACTTTTCTCCTCTACTTTTTACATTCTCTCTCCTCACCTACCCCACATACTAATAATCTACCACAATTCCACCACACCCCACCACACCATTCCGCATAAAAGAACACGACCTTAGTGTTCATTGGCACTTTTTCCCTCGGATTAATAAATAAACCCGTGAATTATCAAAAAAAAAAAAGTTTCCTTTGTTGGTTTCGTCTGCAACTTATTAGGTGTTTTTTGTGTTTGTGCTCTAATAGTGATGCTTGTTCACTAACATATTATGTTTTGTTTACTCATAAAATTAAAATTGTTCACTATAAAATATATGATATGAGTATATGTAATATGTAGTGGATTTTCTTGATATTTTTATCATGAAATGTCTCGCACATGATTTAAAAAACATGATGCATGGTACTCCTTGTTCTATAGTCAGATGTAAATAACAATATAGATTTATATATAACACATGAGATTCAGTTATTAAAAAAACTCGAGGTAAAAGTTTAGAACTAGATAGCTAATATATGACTTCTATTTTATTTTTCTTATTGAGTCCTTCAAATTAAAGAGCCACTATAAGGCATCAACTATATACAAGTTGATACTTTTATAGGCTAAGTATTTGTTATTAGAATCATATCCAAAATTGTTACTAACGCAACTTAAATTCTTATGGAGAAAAAAGCAACATGCCTAAATTCGTATTCCAGTGACGTTGGCAAGATTACAACATCTATACTATTGAAATAAATGCCTTCTACATGGACACTTTATTGCATATATTTAACTTTAACATATTTAGAGCATTCAACTGTCATTAAATCTAAAAGTATAAACACTATAATCAATAACAAATAACTGCGTTATGATTTTGTGACTGCAATCCAATTAGTAGAATTTAGTTAACGCATCATTTTAACATATAACTAGCGGTGTATATCTCGTTCATGCACGAGAAGATTGTCAATTATTAAAATATCGAGAATTATGTGTGTTATACTATTTTGCGATAGAATATATGTGTTAAACTTATTAATATTGAAATATACAATTTTCACATACACATACAGATCATATATTAGAAAATATTAATTACATAATTTATTTTAATTTAGTTAATTAAAATATAATTATGAATATGAAAATAAAATCAACAACGATGTGTTATAATTTTCTCCATAGACATATACACTAAAAAAACAATAGTAAATATTTCTATTTCAGATTTTTTTTATGAATTATGATGTTTTTATAAAATAATATAAAATGTTAGAGAAATTATAAAGCATTAGCGTTTAGTAGTGAATAACTAATACTCACAAATTAAAAATTAATTATTAATTCTAAAATTTAATAATATGTCAAACAATCACAATATCAATCAAAAGGTAGTTGCATTACTTTTTTCATAATAAAGAGAGAATAATTATTATTTTACGAATAAAAAATAATGTTTGTGAAAATTCAATAAGACCATTAAAAATATGATAAATAATGGACCTATTTCATTTTTTGTGAGATAAAAGGTGAAAGAGAGGGAATTTTATTATATTGAATTTCAAAAATAATATGGAGTAAATTGTTGATATTAATTCTTATTTAACAGTGAAAAAATGTTGTAGTATCTTTGTTCATATATTTTCATAATACAAATATTTTTGAATACTAATTTAAATTATATATCTCGAAAAACATGCTAATTTAAATAACTAATTTAAATTATATATTTTCATAATAGATTTGAAACTTTATTTGCTAAATAAAATTATATTAAAGTTTTATCATTTATCTATCATTAATCCTTGTATAGTATATCTCATAATAATTCCACTTTGAAATGATTGATAAAATATTATTTTTGTACGTAACAATAATGATACAAAAAAGTATATTAGTCAAATGGTAATTACTCTTATCTTCTATACTCCCCACCAAGGTTCAAATCTTAGTAGAATCAAATTATTCACCATTAATTTATTTTTTAATTGACAACAATTATTTAGGTTTGGAAGTAGGTTAGGAGCAACCAAACCTCCCAAATTTCACCATTTAGGTATGAATTTCCCTTAGGTGGTCTTGTTTTAATATATTTAATAAATTATTCCTTAATGAGAAGCTATTATAGGAACAATTATCAAAGTTTACTATATGTATGTTTTTCAATGCATATTAAGCCCTTTATGCTATTGCAAATCCAATTTCATAGCCTCCCAGCATCGACACTCTCATTTAAAGGGGAAAAATTGACTTGAATAACAATGTAGCGAAATAATTTCATTTACGTAAATGATAAATGTCTGGTGCAAGACATATATTTTGTGTATTGCCATTATAGAAAACCTATATATTTGTAAATTAAATTGGAAAAAAGTTACATGATTGACTTTTATAACTATAATAATATATATAAACTGTATAAAATCACACTTTTATCAATTATTTTTAAAATTTTACAAAAAATGTGTCTAAAATATGTCCAACGGATGGGTTCATTCGTTAGGGTGTCAATTTTAAATGTTGGTGTAGCCAACACATTCAAAACTTCTTATAATTGATAATTGATTTTATAAGTAGTGTCTTGCCCTAAGACACGTATCATCACCCATTTCACTTTACCATGCTTTATTCAACTTTTTCACACCATCATATCTTATTTTACTTATATTACATATAATATATATTTAAAATTTATATATTTAATAAGTGATGTAACCGATGTAACTTGTCATGTTCGCAATAATTTATTAAAAATTATATATTATATATTTAAAAATTCACATAGTTAAATGACATATTTAAATATTGTGATTGATATAACTTACATTTCCAACCATTATCTCACTTATCCCACTTTATTTTACCTATCTCACCTACCATCTATCCTACCATAGAGAGAGAGAGCCCCAATACACTCAAACCAACTAAACCGCTACTCCCTCTGTCCCAAATTAATTGACACTTTGACTAAATTTTGACCATTAATTATTCACAAATTACAATGAGTTAAAATATGAAATTACCGCTATTAAAAAGATAGTTTATTAAAAATTACAATGAAGTTAATTTCATATTGTACGTAACTCACTGTGATATGTGAATAATTAACAATTAAAATTTAATCAAAGTGTCAATTAATTTGGGACGGAGGTAGGGATGGCAATGGGTCTTGGACCCGCTCCAGACTCGCTCGGACCCGTCCCATTTAGGCGGGTCTTGGTCCACAAATTTTGGACCCATCGGATTCGGGGCGGGTCTAGATCCATTAAAAATTTGACGGGTCCGTGTCCAGGCACGGACCCGTG
The DNA here is from genome assembly GCA_029582165.1 of Portulaca oleracea. Lineage (NCBI taxonomy): Eukaryota > Viridiplantae > Streptophyta > Magnoliopsida > Caryophyllales > Portulacaceae > Portulaca > Portulaca oleracea. The sequence goes on from CM055892.1 coordinate 20,020,069, forward strand.
GACCCTGCCCATGGACCCGTGGACCCTGCCCATGGACCCGTCATATGTATATATATATATTAAATGAAAACACTAGCTAGTGTAATTGTATTCTTAGAGTTGTGTAATGCGATAATCATGAACTTTATGTTTTTTTTATATATATTTTAAGTTGTATAGTTGCACTCTTAGAGTTGATGTGTGGATGATTTTTGTAATGTTTTTTTTATTGAATTTTGCTCATAGCCTCGTATAATGAGCTAGATGTTTTTATTGTGTTGAAAATTTGTGTATTTAAATAAAATAGTCATTATTATACAATTACGCACATATAAAATTAACCCGATAAACTAATAAATCTAGTAAAAAAATACATAAGGGTGTTGGACCCAATAAGGACCCGCGTCCAAATTTTTGGGACCCACCGGGTCTCGGAGCTGGTCTGGGTCCAAAAAAATTGACGGGCCTGGATCTCGGTTTTGCTAGACCCGCTCCAAACCCTGTCCATTGCCATTCCTAGACGGAGGGACTATCTTATATAATTTTGAATCTATAAAAAGGATGTTACTTTATCAACAATACATAAAATATAAAATTTTAAAAAGGAGCATGTAATCCATATCATCCATTACTAGAGTCACACGAGACAATTTGTGAAGTTCAATATACTAGGGCCAGCACTTTGACCATTCAAATAATAAAAAAGAAAAGAGCACGTTACCCATATTATTTTCATATATGTTGAGCTTTTATCGAGGCAAATAAATACTCTTTCTACTCCCCCCGTTTCATATTAATTATCAAAATTTTAAATTTTACGATCTCCAATATCACTCTTTGATTGATAACTTCTTATTTAATCTGTTATTAATAATAACAATATTATATTTTTATGATAGTGTTTTTTGCTATGAATTTAATGATGATAATTTTATATAGCAACTCATAGTGTATATTGAATGATTTATGGTCAAAATTTTTAATTTTCTGAAAACGGCAATTAATATGAAACAGAGGGAGTATATTTTAAAATTATTTTTAATTTTTCACGATCTTAAATATATTTATTTAATTTCCAAAAAATTTTAACAAAATATATCAAAGTCAGATTTACTATTTATATGAAAGTATTTTCAAGATGAACCTAATATTATTTTATATATATTTTTATCATTATGCATACTTTACATTTTTTTTATCTGTCATTTACATTTTTCAAGGTAAATGTTTAATCACTAATTTCTCATATAATATTTTTATTAAAAAATATAATATTATACTTGTAGAAACAGTTGCGAATTTCTGATGAGGACCTCAAGACGCAGAGCAACAAATTTTATTTGAAAGAGCAAAATCACAATATAAATCAGAAAGGCAAGAAAATATGTTTTCAAAGAATTGAGGATTGAAGATCAAAGCAATGTAGGAAAGCGTAAACCAACAAGGAAAATCAAGTGTAACCGTTGGAGGCTTGGAACTGAAAGATGCAACCTATAAATAGTCCAATACATCCTCTGTGAAAGAATATTGATTCCAAGGAAGTATAATTGAAAGAATAGGAATTTTAGTGAGAAAATTCTGAGTGTAACCACTAATGTGTTTAGTGGTGAGTTTTGTAACCAGAAAAGTGGTTATGATGAGGTCATCCAATCCGTGTAGCTAAAGAAAGAGAGTCTCTGTCTTTAGTGAGTTAGTTCACCACCAAAATCCTTGGTGAGGTCACCTAGAAGAATCCATTGTGGAGTTTCTGCCGTTGTAAACAGTTATGAGGACCTCATAGTGCTATTACTGTCGAGTATCCCGATCTCCTCATTCTTCTCTGTACCTCATATTTAGTTCAATAAAGAAGTACTATTCAGTTATATATATTGTATTAACGTCTTTGTGATTTAAGTGCGGAAAGTTTCATCAACCCTATTCACCCCCTCTAGGGTTCTTTCAATACTTTTTCTAATAGTATTTTTTATTACGAATCTAATGACATCAATTTTGAATGATGAATCATTATAAATTAAGAGATTAACGGATAAAGTTTTTGGCACAATTTATGAATTAACTATCCATAATCTTATTCATTGATATATAATTTTCCTTTTTTAAAAATAAATTGACACCATCATCATAATATTGATCAACAAATGGTTATTTGCACCAATAATTGAGCACACGACGCAACAAACTATAACCAACTACGTTTAAACTTTAAAGAGTGGTCATTAGACGAAAAAAATATAAAATAAAAAAGGGAATTTCTACATATTTTAACTATGGTAGTTAAAATTAATATTAACTATTGGATTTAGGCTCCGTTCTTTTCTGCGGTTGGCAAATTACAGTGCCACAACCTATCGCAGTTTGTCACAACCCACCACAAAATACCATTCTACCACAATTCACCACAACCCACCACAAACTACTTTTTTCACAACTACCAATACAATATTTATATATATACAAAAAACCCACCACAACATACCAATAACCCGCCACAATTACACCACAACCCGCCACAATTTCACCACACTATACCGCGCCATACCGCAGAATACCGCATAAAAGAACAGGGTCTTAGAAAAGATAATCTCCACTTCTAATTGACTTGCTATAGTCAGTACCCATCCTCCTCTCCTTTGAAACCTGTTCTCTATCTTCTTTTGAAGCGTGTTCAAGTCCAATTAGTAACGCCCACTCTTTCCTCTCCCTCCCTCCCTCCAATTTAAACGGATTCAAACCCATAATCATTCGTCCATTTTCAAACTGAGAAGGAGAGAGAGATATACAAAACCTGTCAATGGAGATTTAACTGTGAAATAGAATCGCGTTATTAGTTATATTATATTATTATTACTAGGATATAATAGAACTAATAATGAAGGTTCCTTAAAATAGATAAGAACAGATACCATGTTTGATACATGTGATGGATGCTGAGACTCATAATAACACAAACAATATCTTAGATAATTAACAAACGAATATGTAGATTATAGAATTCAATTAGTATAAGTTTAAAATAATAGTAATTTCCTCAGTTGAAGGTGGACTAGGGGGCAGGGAGTTGTTAGAAAGATGAGAAGTTAACTTGTATAGCTGGTAGCAAGTCATATAGATTAATGGTCTAGATTTATCTTATATAAATGAGTGGTGTAGATTTGTCAACTATTATAGTTTAATTTATTTTTAACTATGATAGAATTTTCAAATAAAGTTGTTATTAGTCATTAGAGTAATTTTCAGGACAACTAAAGGTGGATATTCTATCTTATTCTTATACATAAGTCATTTTCTTTTGTGCGGTTGGTAAGATACAAAAATGGTACGGTGGTGAAATTGTGAAAATTGCGGTAATCTGTGGAATCGTATGATAAAATTCGTAAAAAGTGTACTTGATGTAATAGGTGAGGAGGGATAATGTGAAAAGTAGATGAGAAAAGTGATGAGAGAGAAAAATGAGGAGATATATTGGTAATGATTGTGGTAAACTGTGGTGAACTCTGCAAGAATATTGAGTAATATGATGAGTTGTGGTACTGTACCGTACCGTATAAAAGAACATGACCTTATTTTTAGTTTTTTTAGTTTTTCCCATGTCTTTTGGAGGTGGTGAGAGAAAACCAATAATTACACAAACATATAGTGTATTTAGTGAGGAAATTAATTAAACATATTTAATTAAAATCATATTCGGGGATGATTCAATGAATTTAATGGTAAAATAAGAAATACAGAAATTCATATATGGTTGAAAATGTAGAAAGACAGATAATATGAAATGAGAAAAATGAGTTAAAAAATCATATAAAAAATGATTGTCAAAACATACAAGTTTTATAATTTAAATAAAAAAAATGAAAATCGTCTTGAATTAAGATGATTTATTAATTTTCTTGAATTTATCTCAAATCACTATAAAAGTTATGTAAAAGTATATTTAAATCATTATAAATGTATGTTTTATATTCCGAGGGTTATTGTCACTCATAAACTATACAAAAATAGCTTTTTAATAATGCAGATCTGACAAAACTGCCTTGACTTGAATGATGCACCCAAACCCAAAAAAGGCTAAACTAATTAATCTGAACTCAATGAGACCCGACCCCAATCAGTTTTATCTTTCATAAAAATCGTTCATGTTTTAGCGATAATCTTATGTCCAGGCGAAACTAAATCGAGACTTGAAACCCGAGTCGAATACAAACCCGATCCGAATTATTCCGATATTTGACCCAAACTTGAAGAAAACCCGAAATCGATCCGCACCGCTACCTGAAAAGTGACCCGATTAAGATCCACATTAAAATAACCCCAAATCAAACCAGAACATAATCGGAAATAACCTCAGCCGAACTAACTCGAAGAAAAGGCACCCGAAGTGAACCCGTACTCGAACGAATTTGGTTGTCTCGATGCAAACCCGAACCGATCCTCAATCGACTCGAACCCGTACTAATTCACCTGATTGCCAAGTTATCCGACAAAAAATAAAGTGACTAGAAATCAACTCGAAACCAAAATGACCCAACCCAATCCAAAATAAACCTGAACCTTGTTGGCTCAAACTAACTCATCCCAGATGGGTCTAACTCGACCTCGACCTGAACAACCCAATTGTTAGGTCTGCACTATCTGTTATGGTTAATATGATTTGACTATTATTTATATTTGTCGTGGTCAATAAATTCTATATCCTTATTTTTTTAATGGAAAAATTCTATATTCTTATACTTGATAAATTTATGTAATTATAAAAAAATTATTTAAAATCACAAAAATATGAATTGTAGCCAATTTAAAATGATCATTACTTGTTAACTATCTTAGGGAATATTTGATAGGAATTCGAGGGAAATTTTACCATGAGAGAGGTTTCCTTGGAAAAATTTTCCCTTCGCATCCCTAAAGGAAATTTTCATAAAAAAATGTAGGAAACGGTGGGGCATCATGAATGTTTTCCCAAGGTCAACCTACACCCAAACATGTGAAAAATAAGTCAATTTGAAAAAAATGTTCATTTTTCCATAATTTTTGACCAATCAAACGCATCCTCAAATTCTTAGTTCCAGGCACACATTATTCTTCTAAGGGAAATTGGATTCTAATAATACGAACTTTTGGCCATATAAGAGTTAATAATACGAACTTTTGATTTGGTGATTAATAATACGAACTTTGACCTCCTGTTTCCCCCAATAGTATGCCACCGAGTTAAGTTGAACTACTTACTCGGTAGCGATTTGACGTGGCGGCGGAGGCACGCGTCTGGTTGTTTTGACTTTATCACGTCATCCACGTTGACTTAAAAAATAATACGAACTTTTACCTATATTGCTCTGAATAATACAAACTTTTTTCTCTTTCTAATCTCAGATCCCATTTTTACTTCATCTTCTTCAATCCTCCCCCTCCCCATTCCCACAAACCCCAGAAAACCAGAACCCTAATTTCTTCATCACATCCCTCCTTGAGCCTAATTTTCAACTCCAATTCCAATGACACCCAATTTCGATTTCCAAATACTATTTTCAAACCTCTCATTCGCATCTCATTCCCAACAACCCCGATGTCAAATAAGATGGGTTGTTAGGAATAGACAAAATTCACTACAAGCATCCAAATCTTACCGGATTTTATTTGCACGACCTGTCAAAGAACTCTCCAACACAGGGAGCTTCTTTGCTAAAGCAGCAGAAGTTGAAGTATCAGCCAACTCCCTGGCCCGAGCTAAATTTAATAAAGCCCCCAGCTCTTGCCCACACTGCAAGAATTGCAGGCTTTAAAGATGATGGTAGTAAAGCATGGTAAATTCTAGTAAAGAATAGGAGTGGTTGATTATTTCCAACAATGCCAACATATCATATCATATCATAGTGGAGATTGCCTAGTGATGGCAATATCTAAGGGAATGAGAGGTTTGTAAATGGTATTTGGAAATCGAAATCTGAATGTGATTGGAATTGGAATTGGAGTTGGAAATTAGGCTTAAGGAGGGATGGGATGAAGAAATTAGGGTTCTGGTTTTTTGGGAATTGGGAGCGGGAGGACTGAAGAAGATGAAGAAGTAAAAAATGAGATCTGAGATTTTTAAAGAGAGAAAAAAGTTTGTATTATTCAGAGCAATATAGGTAAAAATTCGTATTATTTTTTAAGTCAACGTGGATGACGTGGTAAAGTCAAAACAACCAGACGCGTGCCTCCGCCGTCACGTCAAACCGCTACCGAGTAAGTAGTTCAACTTAACTCGGCGGCGTACTATTGGGAGAAACAGGAGGTCAAAGTTCGTATTATTAATTACCAAATCAAAAGTTCGTATTATTAGAATCCAATTTTACTTCTTCTAATTTACTCTTTCTGTTTCATATTAATTGTCGTCTTAGAAAATCGCGCAGTCAAATTCAAAAATCTTGACCATAAATTTCTCAATGTATACAATGAGTTGCTATATAAAATTATCACAATTAGATTCGTAATGAAAAAAATACTATCCTAGAAGTATAATATTGTGATTGTTAGGCTCCGTTCTTTTATGCGTTGCGGTGCGGTGTGGTAAAATTTGAATAAGTATGCTAAAGTGTGGTGGGTTGTGGTGTGAGTTGTGGTAGCCGGTAGGTGGGGTAGGAGAGGAGAGAAAATGTAAAAAATAAAGGAGAAAAGTTAGGAGAGAAAAAACTAAGAAGATATTTTGGTAATGATTGTGGTAAAATGTGGTGGAATATTGAGTAGTGCGGTGTAGTACCGCACCGCACCGCACCGCAAGTTACCGCATAAAAGAACGGAACTTTAATAACATATTATGTAAGAAATTATTAATCAAAGAGTGACATTGGAGGTGTTATTATGTAAGAAATTATTAATTAAAGAGTGACATTGGAGATTGTGAAAATAAAAATTACGACAATTAATATGGAGCGAGAGGAGTATTGTTTTGCTATCTCCGTTTTTATTTATCTATCACCTGAGAAATCGTGTTAAAAAATTTAACTGTTAATATCTAAATTTGGATAATGATGTATCATATGAAATTGGTCTCATTAAATTCATGATAAAAAAATACTATTAAAAAATATAATATTACATATTTTTATAGAAATTTTATATTAAAAATTATTGATTGAATATGAATTGAGGGAGTAATTTAAATTCATTATCCAATGGAATAGTGATCCCTTCAAATTTATGGACCAATTTCCTTGGAATCTTATTGGCATTGCCCTTTCCTTTTCAAAATTCTTTGGCTACAAATTCTGCAAAATTAAAAGAAGCTGATTAGAGTAAGAGATGTTGACATTCCTATTGTCTTCATGCATCGCAATTTTGGGCGTGGGCCATTGCCAATCTCTGTTGGGCAATCACAACTGCAGGGTAGGGTTAGCAAGTACACTTGGCAGAGACCCAGAGGACTTCCATGGATAAGAGCACAGATTTGCTTGATTTCTCTGATGTTAATGTTAATTATACGACACCCATTTGTTGATTGATTTCGACTGTGGTTCTTGTTCTTGTATGTGAATTAAATTCCCAGAAAAAAGGAGTGGGGAATAATTAATGAAGCTCTGTACTTGTGAAATGAAGAATTTGGGATTTGATTTCGTCCCGAATTTGGAGTGATTGAAGTGGGGTATTCCAGATTTATTTAGGTATGCATGCTGATTCTATTTTTGTCGTAGTATTGTTTGTGTTGGGCCAGTCTAAGGAATGCACGAAAAGTGTTTGATGAAATGCCGCAAAGAACTCTTCTTTTAGTTCCCGTCTGGGTATGCATGATTAACTAAACTCAATCCTTTTTTTTTTGAACTCTGAATGATGCAGGTTTTGTTTGATTTTGTTATTTTCTTATTTGATTAGGTGTGTATGTTTATTCTATTTTTGGCGCAGTATGCTTTGTGTTGGGCCAGTCTAAATAATGCACGAAACCGGTTTGTTGAAATCCCCCAAAGAACTCCAGTTTTAGTTACCCTTCTGGGTATGAATGATTAAGATCAGTCCTTTTTTTTTTTCCTTTTCAAACCCTATATGATGCAGATTTTGTTAGCTGTATATCTTAGAACTCATTTTGTTGGTTTCAAAAACCTTTTTACTCTGAAAATGTTGAGCAAAGTTTTCACGAGTAAGTAATGTCTCTCTGAGAATGTGGAAGGGATTGCATATATTATATAATACACCTTGACAGCTTGACTTCTATATATGTTGCTGCAGTAGGATATGTCGTCGTCCTCCCCCCCCCCCCCCACCCCCACAATAGTAACTTATATTTTTGAAATCAATGTCTTTGCTTGAGTAGGGCAATGTTTGCATATAGATGGACCTCTATATAATTTGCTGCTGTAGGATTTGATGTCATCTATGTTATTTGGACTAGGGTACGGGTGTCTGATATGGACACGGATAAGGGTGTCAGACTCGGTGATTTTTAAGAAATTTTGCATATTTTCATTATAATTTGAAGTGTCGAGTGTTGTACCCTTGTCCAAGTTGAGGGTCCAACACGGGTATGGTAGAAAAAAAAAAGAAAAGAAAAGTCAGAGTAACGTAGGTTGTCAAATATCAAGTTGAATGTTTGGAAACCATATCTCTGCTTGAGTAGGGCAAGAATTGGATTAATTGCACATATCTTGATCTATCTACGTTCTCAAACGTGTCCGCTGGAAGTTTGTTGTTGTTGTTGTTGTTGTATCTTGATCTATCTATGTCACTGTAGCTGAATTTGTTGTTGTTGTTGTTGTCTTCAAGTAATAAGTCATTTTTAGCTGTCAGTGACGATTTTCAGATTCTAAACTTTGTCTTATGATTCAGGTAATCTCTGGTAGTGTCTGAACCTGAGTTATACATGAGCCTATATTGTCAATGAAGATGGCTGCACTTCCGCCATTATCCAGAACCTTCACTTCCGAGATTCATCCCGTTCAAGAAGGTTTGAAGGGCTTATCTTCAACACCTCGAAACTCTATCGGGAAAGCGAATGATTACATGAGGAGAAGAAGAAGAAGTGAATCAGCAATTATGCTCAGTGGATCTGACAAAATAAGCCGACGTAGATCATTGTCCTCGGGGATGTTGCAGAAGGAAGTTTTATGCCCGATATTATGCTGTGCTTCAGAATCTGATGATTATATTGTGAATCATCAGAGATCAGTGGAAACATATTTTGAGAAGCTCCAGAGTGAGTCCAAAGGAGGTCAATCAACTTCTGCAGAAGATGTCTCTGAGCTTGAAGATCGAAGCAGTCAGGTCCAGGAGGGATTGATGTCTCTTGAAAGATACCTTAGCAACCTTAAAGAAGGTGATATATTTGGGTCTGTTTTCTTCAATTGATGTTGGAGTTGATCATTTCTATGCCGTATAAGTTATTTATGAACTTATTCTGAACTTATTCGCGAGAGTTCTTTTTTACATAGCTTATTCTGATCTTATTAAAGGAACTTACTCTTCAAGAAATAAGCTAAAAAGAATAGACCCTTTATAACGGCACACCAACTATTTCTGTAAACTGGTAATTTGGTTAGTAATTCAACATGTTTCTAGAATTAGAGCACTAGAAGTCTACAACTAGAAGCTTTTGTTATCCGTAAATCCTGTCGTGCTGTTTAAAAAGCCAGTATCCATAGATCATGACTATATGTCTAATCCATTTATGCAGATGCAAAGTCAGAAGAAAGCACACCTTCAACTTCGGGAAGAAATCCTTTGAATGTGGCCGGGAACTCTGCCATTTTGGACGCTGAAGGTGGCAGGGCAGGGGGACAAAAGGGCTTCTCGCGGCCAAGATACAAAAGAGACGGCATATACTCTAGGAGGAAATCAGCTTCTCCTATGTATGATGAGCAAGAAAGCGGCCATCTCTACCTGATGTAAACAAAACTCAAACTGGATTATCCCTGTTTTTAATTCTCTTGTGTAGGCTGGTCAATTCGGGTGGGTCAGATTGGGTCGGGTTTGGTGCGGGCTGGTTTTGAGTTTATTTGGGTTTCAAGTTTGTAAATTGTGTCCAAAACCCTAAACTTTCAGGCGGGTTCGGGTCAATTTAGGGTTCTCTTGGGAAGACTGCCTACATCTTGGATCCCCTAGATCGCGTTCAAACGTGTTTTTCTCCTGGGAGTTTGTTGTTGTAATCTTTCTTAATCATTGTTGATTCGTTATTCTTTGGTTTTTTCTTCTTCCTGCAGAAGTACGTTGCTGTCGATAAACATAGCAGTGTTCCTGTTTGAGATAGCGAGCCCTGTGAAGAATTCTGACTACAACCTCTTCTCGCTCCCACTGATGTATGGTGCCAAGGTCAACGATTTGATCCTCGGTGGAGAATGGTGGAGGCTTGTCACACCAATGTTTCTGGTACAAGATCAAGAATTTGGTTCGTGGTTCTTTTCTGTTGTTTCCGTTTTGGAACAATGTGTCATTAGGCGATTAGACAAACTTCGAACCAAAAACATTTCCATTTCTGAAAGAGTTCATCTTCAATACATACTCGTTGGCTAATAAGTTGAGGTTCCAATGCCAACTACTTATTCTGAACCTTTCGTGAGATCTTTCTACATAACTTATTAACCGAACTTGTCTTTCTGAAATTACTTTGAACTGAACTTATTTGAAAAAATAGGATGAAGATACAGGAACAAAAATTGCTTACACTTGAATCTTCCTAGTCACACCTCCTTAGGATCCAAAATGGGCATGTACGTTATCGTGGCTAGACTTATATCCTAAACCTCGTGAGTTTGATCGAGGTAACTTAATGAAGAAGAAAACATGGTGACCCTTGTGTGAATGCGCGTCAGGTGCGTTCTAGGAGCAACGGTTGTTCACTGGCTTGTTCTGTTTTGTTCACTCATAAAATTAAGATTGTTCACTATGGAATTTGTGCGCTGGGTGTATGTATGTAATATATATTGCTTTCATGCAGCACTCGGGCCTTCTTCACATTCTACTTAGCTCCTGGGTGCTTCTTTCTTTTGGACCCCGAGTTTGCAAAGGATACGGGTCTTTCACATTCGTCTTGATATACATCCTGGGGGGCATTTCCGGGAATTTCTCAAGCTTCCTTCATACCTCAGACCCTACTGTGGGTGGAACCGTAAGCACTCTATATATATTGCTTCGCAAATTCTGCATTGCAGCCTACCCCTCAGATGTTAACACTGATACATGCATTTTTGCATATTGTCAGGGACCTGTATTTGCTATTGTTGGAGCTTGGCTTATTTATCAAATCCAAAACAAAAATGTGGATGAAAAGGAAGTTTCAGAGACCATGTTTCAGAAGGCAGTGATTGCCACAACTCTGAGCTGTGTGCTGAGTTACTTTGGGCCTATTGACAACTGGTGAGTTGCTCGGTTTTCAGCATCTACTGTACATCCCATTTGAAACCCGGTTTCAATTGAAATTTTTACATATATACCCCTGAGGTTAAGTGTGCTAAAAACTTTCCCATGTTTTGTAGTTAAGTTTCGTACCCCTCCTCACCTTTGCTACTAAATACAGTCACACTAATATCTGGCCAAGATTATGTTTTTTTCTGACATCAGTGGACTGAATTGCCCTTCGTCAACAGTTTTAAGTAGATTGATGTTAAATTATGTTTCTAAGGATAAGATTGCTACATACGACCCCTGCATAGCCTGCTTAGGCGGGATTTCGGAGAATTTGTTTTGGTTTTGGTTTACTGTATTTAGCAGTGAAGGTGGGGTATGAAAGTTAACTTCTAAACAACGCACGCGAATCCCGACCTAAGTTTTTATATAATGTGACTATGACAGGACAAATCTGGGCGCAGTTGTGTCAGGAATCGTATACGGGTACTTCACAAGGCCGGTAGTGCAAGTTAACCAGCGAAACTCACATTCCGGGTTACAGGAGACTATGAAAGAAGAAATCAGTCTCCTAAGACAACAAGCAAACCCCTGCAAATCCCTTGTCATTTTTGCTGTATGTCTTTCTGCACTGACCTCCCTGCTTCTCCTTCCAAAGACCCCGCTCGTTGAACTCGGTCTTGAGGAGCTTCTTCGCCTATGAATTTTCGCCCTTTTTTGTGGCGCTGAATACCTTGTAACATAAATAATCACCTGTTCACATGATACATAATTATGTACTGTTTTTTCTGCTTGTAACATAATGTTTTTCGAAGGCGTGCTTTTTGTGAATATTAGGCCGAGTATGTTTGGAACCCCTGTGTATTGTTGTTGTTTCAGTACCTTTCTTCTGGAGGTTAGACTGTGTGTATTCTGTATCGTGTAGGAATTGTTGGTCGAAAACCATGGGAAAATTTCTACTAGAAATTTTTCTTTGGGAAAATTTTGTGACATTCTTAACAAGCGTTATCTTTTATGAACTTTTGTTCGAAGATAAGGGTACCCATTCAAATGTTGTAGTGCTTTGAAAGTTTGAATGGGTTTATACTGAATTTATTGTTAGTATAAAATTTTCAAAAAGAACAATTAAGTATGTGATGACTTTTCTCTAGGACTTTCGACACTTAGGGTCCGTGTGGACCTAGGAAAACTGGATGGAAAAAAACTAGATTAAATTTTTTTTCACTACCCAAATTTTTTTTCCATGAGATTTTTTTTCCTTCCTATTTTCCTAGGTCCAAACGGACCCTTAATGCATAGTAATTAAGACTGTCCAAATATCCGGGTTTGGATTAGTATGATGAATCGGACATTGAATGAAAAACTAATATCTGATTCCTAGTTCTTTCAGGTCTATTTTAGGTAGGATAAGCTGATAGGGTTCAGACAACATAAGTAAGAAAATTATTGTATCCAAACCCGAAGATATGGTCAATATACTATGATTCGGACAGAAAAACCTATGAATACGCTAAATTGGATATCTGGGTCTAATACTACAAGTTGGACACAATAATCTCATTGTAGACAATTCTAACACTAATCTCAGAATTATGTATACGGTTTAGAAAACAAATAAATATTCCAAATCAATGGGTCCTACAAATAATAATATATCTTTATCATTTGAATTGGTGGTCTCTAACAATGGATGCATTGCATTATGCATTGATGAGCAAGTAGACTAGTAGCACCCCTGCATTGACTAAGTCAACCCATAAGTCTTTAACAATATCTTTCATTATAATCCTGGCCTTTATTCTTTTTTTTCCCCCCAATATATTGTGTTCATAATTGGCTAGAATATATATATCATTCATCACCTAGATTAAGCAACTCATATTAGATTTTTCTTGGTTTAATTAGTTTTCATTTATCTACACATATATCATATTATCATGGAGGAGCAAGAGTCTGAACCATCTATAGAGGAGCAAGATGAGCAACCACAGTCTGAACCACCTATGGCTAAGGCAGAGTTCTCAACAGGCCTTTGTGATTGTTTCTCTGATATCGGTCTATGTAAGTGCGTCACACCTGTATTATAATAATCCTAAATTTTAATATATTGGATTGTAGTAGTTCAAATTTTCAAATATTGGCTTATAGTATTCGACGCTATCATATATTGGATTGTAAATCTGGTAACGGTGCACTGAAATTTGAGGGTTCAATAATTTAACTTACTGTGATACAATTATAAAGTCCGGCTCACTTCGATCCATTTTCCTTAGAATATACCATATATATTATATAAATGCACCTTTGACCCCTAATTATCATGTTAGATTTTTAATTTCATTTCATCATTGAGTTCGTTCGTGAATATAGTATCAAAGAATAAAACACTTTTCTTTAGACCGAGTAAATTTAGCCTGCCGACAAGGTCTCTATTTTAATGATAAGCTTTAGTGTTTTACAGGTCGTGAATAAAGGGCAACTGGTAAGAACTAAACTGTTTATGACGAGTCTGAGCCATCAATCCCATAATTTTCACCTATAGGAAATTTTTTGCTTCCATCAAAAGTTAAATCTTTGCTATCAAAGGATAAATACTTGTTTGAATGCAATTGATCATTTTTTTAGTCCTTATTACTTTAAATTTCACAGGTTATCATCATTCATTCATCAATTTATGTTCGAATTTCTGTAGCATATATATATATATATATATATATATATATATATATATATATATATATATATATGTGGAACCGTTGCATGTATGTACAAAGTTTTTGCATGTGTAAAGGATAAACTAAAACTCGTGTTAGATGTAAGATATCTTTTACATTCTCTAATCATTAGTTTAAGCTTCGCAGGTTGGCTGACATTGTGGTGCCCCTGCATCACTTTTGGGCGAATTGCAGAGATAGTTGACAAGGGTACTCCACGTAAGTTGGCGTTCTTCACAAATTGCAACATTATACTCTGACGATGATATTTTTCATTACGAATATAATAATAATACTTTCGCATAATAAAACATAGTAAACGTCGATAAATTAACGACCAAAGTTTCTAAAGTTTGACTGACGCGTAGATCAAGATGTATATTGCAGCTTGTGTGGTGAGCGGGATGATATATCTAGTGTTACTAGGATTCACAGGGTCTCCATGGCTCAATACATGCGTTTATCGTTCGAGGCTCAAGGCCATGTTTGGATTCGACGAATATAAATGTTGTGAAGATTGCTGCATTCATTTTTGCTGCGTCTGGTGTGCCCTGTGCCAAGAGTACCGCGAGCTTCAACACCGTGGCTACAATGTCGCCCTAGGTACGTGCATAATGTACCCGCATTTTCTTAAATGTTTAATCTCGATTCTAGATCTCATTAGACCTCGCGTGCGCTGGACTATATTGAAACTTTTTTTTGTTATTATTCAATCTCGATTCTCACTTCAAATCATATAGACTTTTGAATTGTGAAATTGCATATATTCCAATCAATCCAAAACTACCGAAAGAGGTCATAGTTAAGTGACAGCCAACCCATCATCAAACCTTCTCGTTAAGGTTCAAGTTGTGGTTAAAGTAAAATTTCTCATTAAATGGATTAATAGCCAACAATTAATTAGATTAGATAGTTTTATGGGGGATTACTTGTAACAATAAGCAAAAGGAGGATTTCCTAACATGTTGGGCTTGTTTGAGTGCTTTTGTAGGATGGCAAGGTAACATGGTGAGGAATCCAAATCGAGAAATGATGCCTCCTTCAATGCCAGGTGGCATGACCCGATAGGCCTGAATCGACCAAAAACTAAGGATAAATTGCTTCATGAAAAAAAAAGGGGTTTGAAAGGTAACTAGATAAGGAGATCACAAATATAAAATAGAATATGCCAAGTTTGTAGAACATTGTTATGTCTCCTTTTGTTCCGTACTAATTGTTGCTTAATAAATGTTACATGATTCCTAATGTTCTTTTATTGAAAATTACTTATAACTTTATATCAAAAATTACAACATCATTTTCATCGTACCATTTGCTCATTAAGAATCTAATGACAGTACTTTTAAATGATAGAACATTGCATACGTTGAGAAATCAATGGTTAAAGTATTTAAGTTTGACTAATGTATAGATTAAGGTGTGAATTAATATGGAACAGAGGGAGTAATCTTTATTACATGATCCAAATCTCGATTGATTCCTGGCATCATTGGTCGATTCAAGGTTGTAGACGAGGGAGGAAATAACAAACCTAACAAAACTAACCCACAGATTCAGAATAAGCGAATTCAGAAACTCAAACCTAGGACTTGCTCTTTACTCAAACCATCCCAAACTTGGGTCAATAATCGATCGCGTTACCGAGTTTATTAAACAACTACGACATAAGGGTAGAAATGAACCAAGCCAGCCGTTCGATATGGCTAGCAACCAAAGAGCCCCAAAATAATGACCATGGGAGGGGCATTCAAGAATAATAACAATAATAATAAGATCTCCTAGCCCAGGAAACGGTGTTTCGAGATGAAAATTTACTCGGCATCAGTAGCATCGGATTGCCATTGCACGATTGCCAAGGTATGGCGACCGCCACAAGCCACGAGCTTGGACCGCCAACTCCCAGCGGCTTTCTCTTCTTCACCCAAACCTTGTGGGGGAGAAAGGGTTATGGGGACTTCATTCGGGTGCCCGGTGGTCACTTTCTTACCGTACCCTAGACGCCCGTGGTCACCTCTTCCAAACTGAACCATGCAAAAACAACACCAAAACAAAGCAAGAACCCAAGAAAAATGGTCATTTTTCAGCGTGTTCGTGCGAAAACAAGCAATTGAACTGGTTCCGAAAAGGCACGTACTGAGAACATGCGGCCATCGCGTGTCAGTGCAACAGAATGAGTTCCTCCGCACGACACCTAATCACGGTCGAAGGTTGTGTTAGTAAAATACAGTGTGGGGATTAAACGCATAAAATAGGGTACGTGTTTTATTTCAGGAATATGGCCAATTATTCAGCGATATAATTGTTAACTTCTATAAAACGACGTTACATGAAAATTCTTACTTTCCCCCTTATGAAAAACATAGTACATGTATTAAACGCATATTAAACATTATAATTCGACGAAGTAAAAGAAACGTGCATATTATTCGGGAAGGCGGTCACACAAGCATTGGACCATCCCTGAAAGCAAGCTGGCCTCTTGTTTGCAGAACTAGTTTTGGGGAGTTTGAGGGTTTGCCTGTATCTGTAAGTTTTGAGACTCGCAGAAGCACTTCTACACTGCGAGCAGGAAAGTACAGAATTTTTGCTGTAGGAAGATTGTATCGAGTAATGTCTAAAGCTTATAAACACCACCCTTCTTTTCTTCCATAATCATTGCTAAACATTATAGCAAAAGGTCAGAAAAAGAATGTTAAAGAGAACATACCTGAATTATTTCTTCTCCAGCAAGAAGTTGCACTTTCTGTGGTGTCATTTTACTACTCTTGTCATCACCGAATCCAAGCCGTCCATGTTCCCCCCTACCCCATGCGTACACCTGGAACACACGTTTGAAACAGTTCGGCATTTGATGGTTTTGAATCTACTAATAGTTGCAACTGAAAAGATTACACCAAGCATCGAAAAGACGGTTTTGATCCCGATTTCCAGAAAGAAAAACTGCATTGGGTCATGTGTATCGGGTTCAGGTTAGACCCATTTGGGTTAGGTCAATTTGGGTGAACAATGTTCAGATTGGGCCGGGTTGATTTTGGGCCACTTTATTTTTTGTCAGATCAGATTATGTTTTAAAAACCTAACTTTGTTGAAGGATAAATTCGGGTCAAGTCGGGTTGGGTCCATTTCGGGTTTATTTTTTTGTATTTTCTGGCGTGGGTCAGGTCAGTTTTGCCAAGTCTACTAGTATTAGTTAACGTGCATACCTGTCCTTCATCGGTTAGTGCTGTCGAATGCCAACCACCAGCAGCAATATCAACCTAGTTCGTCCCACAAATAGACAACAATAAGAATCACCATAGTAATTTTCATCGTAACATGGACAAGTATTATATCATTTCCATGCAGTATATTTATTTGCCTTCAGTAGATTACCACATTGTTTTCTATATTTGTTTTCATCCTGCCCATGTCACGGTCTAACAAGGCATGCAAACCAAACATGGGAAAGTTTTCCAACCAAACACAACCGTAGCAATGCAGAATATAAACCAAATGGAATGGAAAGGTACGTATGGGAAGAAATGCGGATAAGAAAATATACCAGCGTAAGACCAGAAAGCCCCTGCACGGGAATAGGCTGTGATCTTGGTTGAGTATCTCCGGTCCCGAGCTGTCCATATTCATTATTGCCCCACGCCCACAAATTTCCGTCTTCTACAAGAGCCAAATTATGGAATGCCCCGACAGCAATCAGGCGAACTTTTTCAAGTCCTTGTACTCGAACGGGGACAAAGATTTGTTTTCTGAAAAGCCATTAGAATAAGAAGGCGTCAAAGCATGTTTTACTCCAAACATGACAAACTGGCTCGCCGAATATATGAAAAACCATCAAACTCTAAAGTGTACAGCACGATGTGACGACGTAATAGTGCAACAAAAAGGGGGAAAATGAGATTGATCTTACATATCTCCGGGAGGCCATGGTTGACCCCAAGTCCATACATGTCCTTCACGTGTGAGGACCACTGAGTGTGTACCCCCAGCAGCAACCTAAAACATCGAGAATGTGTCTAACTTTCAGGTTAAGCTTTCAAATCCACTTCCTAAATGAGAAGATATAGGCTAAATAGCAAGTTTTAGGGTTGTACATAGTCCAATCCTGACCGAAAAAGGGACTAAACCAATGACTCACTGGATCGAATGGACTAAGGGAAGTTCGGTCCGGTGCTCAGTCCACGAAATTCTGATATTCTGTCCTCAGTCCATCCTATGGATTGAACTATAGGACCGAGGGCTGGACCAAATAAAGGTGGCTCAAGTAATAAAATTTTAGGGTTTCTTTCAATCTTTCTCAAAAGGGATGTGCATAGTCCAATCCGCACTGAAAAAGGAATTGGATCAAGGTCTGTACCAAAAGAGTTCGGTCAGTCCAGTCCAAGAGGCCCAGTAGAGGACCGAACCTTTTATGGTCCAACTCAATCCCCAAGGTCAGTCCTCGGTCCTTCCATTCTAGAGTCTTGGACCAATGATCAACCCCAGCAAATTTGAAGCACACAATTGCATATGGACCATCCATGCCTCATTCAAGCAGATATGCTCAGCAAGCTAAGGTTGTTAAGACTACAACTACAAAGACGAAGTCAAACCAATAACATTTATCACTTGGTGCTCGTCTCCATGATTATCCATGTGGGTTGTGAGCGTATATATGATCAACTGAAGCATGTACATAGGACACTCCCAAAGAAACCAAAGCTACAAAAATGCAATGTGTCAACAATATATTTGATCCAATACCTGGCGAACAGAAAGCTTAGGTGCACAGCGTTGTGGTATAACAATATCTCTTCTAAAAGGTCTACCGGAGTCATCCTTCTTCTCGGGTTCTTCACCACACTGCCCATATTCATTACCACCTGCAATGGAAATACGGGTTTCATTCACCAACACTGAATTCACTAGTATGAAAATCCGATCAGCTGGAATAGAAACACAAAAAGTAACAATATTTGCATTCAGTGCCTTACAAAATCAAAACTAATACTCCAAAATCCCGCCCTTTGAAATTTAGAGAGATTGGTTCCAATTGACCCAGGATAGAAATAAACTAAAGACATGCTTTCCATACAATATACCAACCTATAGATTTGATCATACATGATATATTCTCTTTGCAAAGAATGTCTATGGCTTTCAAGGCGAAACCAACTAAAAGTATTCGAAAATCAACTGAAATCTTACAGCGTTGCAGCTGTGCATATGATGCATAGTTGAGTAAGGACAAGATAATCGACTATAAAAGTCCCCTTATAGATTGAATGGTACCATACCGGTCCCACAGAACTATCTGACCCCAACATCTGTCAATATATATTATATGCACCTGGAGTAAACTCTAGGATATCTGCAAGTGAGCAATCACACTATTTGGAGCACAAACTCCAGGAGCACGTTGCAAACATCAATCAATACAAACCATCCTTGAAGGTATCATACCGAACCCAAGAAACAATCTAACCCAACCTCAGCAAACATGAATCATCCTTATCTGCTGAAAGCTCTAAGTTACCAAACAAGGATATAAACATAGATAGAAGTGTACCCCAAGCATAAGCACGGCCTTGATCATCAACGGCTAAGCAATGCCACCCACCAATTGCAGCCTGGCATCATGTACAAACCGCAAAGTTAACTTCCAAGAAAACAAAAGACAAACATAAATTTTCCCATAAAAAATGAGGATTTTACCTGTACAATTTTGACATTGGCAAGAGCTTTCACTTGACTAGGGACATTCTCAGTCTTGGTCTCAGGTGGGTGTCCCAAAGTCCCTCTCTGGTTCCATCCCCATGTAAACAACTACAACACCACCCAATACAACCTAATTACAACCAAAACTAGGAACAAATTACAGTGGTTTGGGCCAATTTGAGACAACTAGATAAGACATGGGCAAGCAATTATACAAAATTCTACAACACCCCAGATAAAAGGATTCAATCTTTAAACAAACCCACATAAATTAAAGTACAAGATGAACAAAAAAAATGATACTGAATAACTTTGCAGTGCTTTTGGCCAAATTTGAGACAGATACTAAGACATGGGCAAGCATTACACAAGATTCTACACCACCCCAGATAAAAGGATTCAATCTTTAAACAAACCCACATAAATTAAGCACAAGATGAACAAAAAAACAGATACTAACTAACCTTGCATTGAGACAAATAATGAGACATGGGCAAGCAATTACACAAGATTCTACACCACCCAGATAAAAATGTTCAATCTTCAAACAAAAACTGTGGTCTGGACCAAATTTGAGACAACTAATAAGACATGGGCAAGCAATTACACAAGATTCTACACCACCCCAGATAAAAAGATTCAATCTTCAAACAAACCCACAAAAACTAAGTACAAGATGAGCCAAAAAAATGATAGAAACTAACCTTGCCATCTTCACAAATAGCAAGAGAGTTGCGACTACCAGCAACTACAGAAGAAACACTGTAAGGTTGAAGGGATTTGACTTGAGAAACCCATTCTTTTTCTTCATAGTTGCCTAATCCCAATTGCCCATCTTCCCCTGAGCCCCTAACAAAGCATCAAAAATCTCTATGAACATCAAAAACAATTGCATACATTACATACATACATACATACATACCCAGAAATTGGGGCAAAAAAAGACACATTATTTGAAGGGATTGAGTTGATAATAATAGAGAGGGAAAAGGGTGAAGAAGAAGAAGAAGAAGAAGAAGAAGAAGAAGAAGAGACCAGGCTATGACGGCGGTGTTGGTAGGCATAGGCATAGCAATTAGCAAAACACAGAGAGAGAGAGAGAGATAGAGAGAGAGGATCAAGATGAAGTGGGAAGTGAGGAGTAGACGGCGAGAGTGGCGGGTGGGTTAATATGTTGATTAGCACCAGCAAAGACTTGAGTGGTTAAATTTGGGTAGATCAAATTGATTAATGTTAAAATTTAAATAGACCCGGTAATAGGTAAATCGGATCGGAGGAAGATCAGTTCGGTCAGGCCGACTAATTATCGGTCTTGGTTAGGTTCACGCTAATTGGGTGAGTTTTATTCAGGTTTGATCAAAAAAGGTTCTTTTAGATTAGGTTTTAGTTCGGCTTTGATGTGAATCTTATGTCCTGTTCTTTTCTGCGGTTGGCAAACTGCGGTACCACAGTATACTGCAGTTTGTCACAACTTACCACACTTTACCACAAATCATTATTTTTCCCTCTCCTCACTTTTCTCCTCTACTTTTTACATTCTCTCCTCGCCTACCCCACATACTAATAACCTACCACAATTCCACTATACTCACCACTATTCCACCACACCACATCACACCATACCGCGAAATACCGCAGAAAAGAACAAGGTCTAAGTTGTTTTCAGATTGTGGTTCGGATCGGTATGGGACGGTTTTTCTTTGGGTTCGAGTCAAGATCCATCATCCACTCGAATATGGGTTCGGGCCTGGGTTAGTTTTTCGGTTCAGGTCTCGGGTAAGTTTTTCCTAGTATAAAATTTGAACGTGAAATTAATGTTTGTTACACAACTTCTGTCGGATTGGACAATTCCAACTAGAGCCGTTAAAAAAATTTCTAATTCGAATACCCATTTTAGTACGACCTGAAAAAATCGAATACGGTCATAGATTTGTCGATTGAATTTCAACGTTGCTGGAAGTGATCGAAAATTTAGATGCAGTGTTTTCCATTTTTCTATTGACTGAACCCGCTATTGACTCTGTAACAACCCACCCCAAAATCACGTTTAATTATATATAAAGCACAGTAGTTACGCAAATCGCGTTCTAATTTTTTTCTTCCGCGTTTACCGTTACTTATTTATTTATTGATTTATTTATTATTTATTGTTATCGGTGTCGTGTCTTGCGGAGATGGCCAAGATGCCGAATTATCGGTTTAAAAATTTCACTTTACATGTCATTCAATGAGTTAAAGTATTTGCGTTATACGATTTAGGTTATAAAGTTATTTACACGTTAAGTTAAATTGCACCGGTTTTACCGCTCACGCGGTTTTCTTAACCGAACGGGGTCTAATTATTCGACCTCGTAACATGTATATTTTATTGCCCAAACCTTAATTTATTTGGGGTATATTTATTTCATTTAAAGTACAAGTAATATTGGTGTTTCATTTATTTGGATTTTCTACATCCAAGTGTTATTTTATTTTAACCCAATTATTACCAATTGATTTTATTTGGTACAAAGTAATTATCATAAGTTTATTACATTACAATCATTGTATTTTAATTACAAATTCAGAATGGTTTTAAGTATTTAGAGGGAGTATATTGATATTAGTAAAGGGGAGGGGGGTTTATTTCATTATAATTCATGCCAATTTCCCCACACCAAGCTCTTTCTCCCTCTAATCTCCCTCTTGCTATCTGCTGGCCGAGAACCACAGCAGCACAGCCCGCTGCTGGACTGTTTCCGGCACCGGCGAGGTGCCCAGCCGCCGTCCCTGGTGGCCGCCGCCACCACCCTTCCTCCCTTTTGTGTTTTCTCCAATTTTTAACTCAAAGGTAACTTCTCAAAAACCCCAATTTCAATTTCTATGAACCCTAATCTGAAAATCTATGTTTCAAACTTGTAATTCTCAAAGATTCTACATAAATTACTCACTATTATCATGAAATCAAGTAAATAATAGTATATGAAAAGTTAGGGTTTGATTTTGGAATACATGCATGTGATTTTTGGAAGTGTTCTTGAGGGTTCTTGAGTATATTCATGGTGGATGATGTTTATATGTTTATGCATGTGGTTTTTGAGGCCTTTGATGAATGGATTTTCATAGGTTATATTCTGGAAATATGATGGATTAAGGTTATATGGGATTTGGTTATGTTTTGATATGATTAGGAGTGAAAGACCAAGTTACAAACCAGAATTTTCAGTAAACATAAGTCTCTGTTTATATTCTGGAAATTTACAGCGGGAAAAAAGTGGGATTTTTGCCCAGATTTCTACTTCATTTGATAGCCTAAAGTGTTAGCAAACCGTAGGCTTTGGAATTTCGAGTTTCCGACATGTATAGCCCGAGTTACGACCAAAACCGTAACCTCACGTTTTTATATACGATTTCTGAGTCAGTGTTTTGAGGGCTGATTTTCGGACCTTTGGAGACTTTATTGGTTTTAGTGATAAACATAAGAGTTTTAGGCCACATTGCAAGCTTTCCGGAAAGGTATGGTTCATAGTCATCGGATATCGGGAGTGTGAGTTACGAGCCCGGGAAGCAGGGCTGTCCGGGATAAATTTCTGCCCAAGTTGGTTTGCGTAAATGTATGTCTTTTGGGCCTCCAATCAACCCAATAAGGGGTTCTAAGCATAAATGGGTCATAGCTATAAGTTAGCATGTTGGAGTTATGTGTTTAAGGCTAAAAGTACTATATTGGAGTCTTAAGTGAGTCTTAAGGATGGCTTCCCAAAAGCTAATGAGTTTGTTAAAGTATTTTGTTTCCCATCTTTCTATGGTATGATATTCAATGTCTTAAGCTAGCTAAGAGTTCTTTAGCTTAGTAGCTTCCAAGTTTAAAGTCCATTCCATCTTTATTGCTTAAATCATTGATCCAAGCTTGTCTTATCGCATCCGAATATGTTGATCGCACTCGCTTTACCGCTCAATTGCTATCATATTATCACGGCATGTTTAACTCCTCATGCTTATCATAGCTTTCAAGTTCTAATTACCCCATTCATCATCGATTCAAGCTTATTGTATTGGATTCAAGTCCTTTCAATTGAACCATATTCTACGTTATTATTCTCATGCTTTCCGACCCGGAAATTTCTAAGGTTTTATATGCACTGCTTCTGTCCGGGCCATTTTTCGGCCCTTCCTTTCATTTCTAGCCTTTGGGCCAGTTGACAAAGTTAAAGATCATGATTTTCCCTATTCCGAGATGTACTCTTACTGCTTCGATTTTCCTAACTCAAGTTATGCTATAAACTTTATTGTGCTACAACCTGAAATTTTATTCCTAAAGTATTTTATTTATAATTACCAAGTTTCCCAAACTCATGATTCTAATTCGAACCTTATTCGGTTCTTCATTTTTATGTATGCTTACATTGGTTGACAAAGTTTCCAAGGCCATCTCTTTGAGCCGAGCCGCCAAAGTTTTAGCGCCTTAAGGCACGCAAAATTGTCCAACTCTTGCTTCTATTAAGAGTCAAGCGCTTTTATTGCATAGTTATATGTTCTAATGATTTTATTGTTTTATAAGTGGTCCCGACACCTATTCTACAAAGAGCTAGAGTGAAGTCTAGCATTTTACTGCTCCTACCGAGTAATCTTGACTGTCGATCGCCTCATAGCATCACCCATCCAAACTCGAGGTCGGTTTGGGCGCACGACGCGTGGTGAGGCTTGGCATCGATCTAAAAGGGATACCACGTCTTAAAGTATGAAAATTTTTCAATGTTAAGCACAACATATGCGTAGAAACTTTATAGCTTAAAGTATTCCATGGTTTAGCCTTCTTATGTCCCCTTCCCGTTTTCAAAATGAATTTAAATGCCGGCACTAAAAACCGTTTTCGAACGGTTTGACGTGTTGGAGGTTTACGTACTGAGTGTTTCCCCACTCACTTTGCGAATGTATTTCAATGTTTTGTTTTAGGCAGTCTGAGCTCCCAGGATAAAGACGAGGTTAAGCAGGAGCAAGTTATGCATGCGTAGTTCTCAAAGCGATCGAAGATCGGTATTCAAGGTTACTCAAGAGCATTAAAGGTCACTTGGTTGTGAAAGGTCTATACGATATGTTTAATTAAAGGTTGTATAATGTATTTGTACCTTAAGTTTAGATTGTGTTGTATGGAGTTAAATCTGATTTATAGTGGATTGTTATATTGTGGTTTGTGTATGTGCCTTGTCCCGAGTGGGGCGGCAGAATGCCGACCTAGGTGTTCGCGCTTAATCATGAGTTTGGGATTCTAAAGTATAGTCTTAATCTTGTGATTACGGTTGGGGCGTTACAGACTCGAACTTGACTTGTCCTCAATTGTTCGAACTAGAATATACCCGAAAAAATCGAATATTGGAAATCAACTCTAATTCAAACAGACCTAAAATTGGGCTCGAATAGTAAAAAAAAAAAGAAAATATTATGTCCGAATATTTGTGCAAATCTATCCATGTTAAAATCTGAACAAAAGTCTATGAACATGCTTATTTTTTCAAATGGAACAAATTCAAATATTTAAATAGGATAAAATTTTGTCCCCCCTAGTATTATGGATAGAATGACGTGTTATGTTGTGTGATTTGTTTATGTTTTGGTGCAATTGTTGTCCTTTTGCACTAAGTGGTGGCCTGGTCTAATTGGCTAATTGGATTTCATTTTTGGTAATATTTTGTGGGGTAGTCCACTTGGTTACCTTCCTTTTTTCTTTTTGATAAAAATTGCCATCTCATTTTCCACTCCCAGTTATTATCTCATTTTTTTTTAGTTTATTTACAAAGTCAATACTTTATTCCAATTGTTAAGTCTTGGATTTCCCGTGTGAAAATTATATTACTAGTTAGTTATATTTGTTATAGATAATTTAACATTATAATTTGTTGAGTTTAATGGTAGTTACAAAATGATAGCCTTTGCAATTATTTTGTGGAACATCTGGATTTGGAGGAACCATCAGACTTTCGGACAACGCAATAACATCCTAAGGAACATAGGATAGTACATCAGTACCTATTGGAAGACATCATACGGGTCTGTGAAGTGTTCATGGCAAGAGAGGGCCGAACAACGGCCAGTGAGTGCTTCTTTGACGATCCCAGCGAGCACACCCTACACTGGGTAGGGTCGGGCATGGGCTGCTTCCAGTTGTGCACGAACGGATCATCAAAAGGAGACCTGAGGTTAGGCGGAGTGGGTGGCGTAATAAGAGGTGCAACAGGAAACTGGGTTCGGGGCTTTACAAAATTTTTGGGAATATCTTCGGCACTAATGGCGGAACTCTATGCAGTTGTGGAAAGTCTTAAGCTTGCGAAAGGCCTAGGCATCCAAAGCCTTGACTTTAAGGTAGATTCGAGGGTGGCCCATCATATGATAACCAAACTAGGTACCTACAATCATGCAGGCCTCAATAACATTGTGAACCAATGTAAATTTTGGCTTGATATAGAAGATTGGAATGTGGTCGTGCTCCTTTGCTACCGTGAAGCAAATCAAGTGGCGGATAAACTGACTAAACAAGAGCTAGAGAATGAAAACCCTAGGATAGTGTATCTTGAAGAGCCACCAATTGAGGTGCAATATCTTCTCCATGTGGACCGGATGCAGGCACATAAAATATATGCAATGTAATTTTGTTTTCGTTCTTGAATAAACTTGGGGGTGTTGCCCCCTCCCTTGCCACCAAAAAAAAAATAAAATTGGGAAATTGATTATTCAGTAGTTCATATGAATGGAGTTTCAATCCTGATGTCACAATTTCATAGTAAAAATGTTGGAGTAATCTTGAATCTTGCTCTCTTGCTTCCTCTTTTTCTTTAACAGTTAGTTATAAGGTTGTTGGAAGTTTGTTAGGTTGTATCTATATATATACTTGTTGTGTATGTTGGCTGAAATCAGAAGTTGGAATAATAACAAACATCTTTCACATTCTGTCGTTTCCTCTTGTCTCTCTGTTTGTCCTTCAATCTCTACAAACTTGTGTGCACGTTTTCATGGTATCGGAGCACTGTTAGATCACACACCATTTTTTCCTACCTCTTCTCCTCTCCACAAAATCTCTCTCAAATTAGCGCTATGCCTGCAGCCACAAAATTATCGACCCATCAGACCCATTGTTCCTCCATCCTTCCAATCACCTTGGACAAACCTTGGTTGGAGATGTCTTTATTGGTGAAGACTTTGATAAATGGAGGTGCACTGTCACCATTGCTCTCTCGACCAAGAACAAGATGGCACTCATCGATGGCACCCTCCCCCCCCCCCCCCACCACAGCCACTGATGCACATTGGCAACGTTGCAACGACATGGTTCTGTCATGGCTTTTGAATTCTTTACACAAAGACATATATGAGAGTGTAATCTACTGCAACACCGCCGCACAGGTATGGAAGGAATTGATCGAGATATACGAGCAATCTAACAAGGTAAAGCTCTTCGAAATCCAGCAGAACGTGTCCATGTTGTCCCAAGGGAATCTTGATATTGCAAATTATTTTAACAAGGTAAAGAAAGTCTGGGACCAACTCTCTGTAGTAACTGGATTACCGGTATGCGGCTGTGGAAAATGTGAGTGCGAAATCACAATTAACGCAACTCTTCAAAAATATGTAGAGGAACAAAGAGTGATTCAATTACTCATGGGTCTCAACGAAAGTTACACAACCATTAGAGGGCAAATACTCTTGATGATGCCACTTCCTACTGTGGGGCATGTGTATTCCCTCTTGATTCAAGAAGAAAGGCAAAGGCAAGTTAAACATAACACTTCTTTTCTCACAGATAGCGCTTCTTTTCAATCTACTGCACAAAGAGCAAGCTATGCTGCTCCCAAGAACCAACAAACCCAGGAACCAAGGTCTAGACCTTTTTGTGATTTCTGCAAGCGACCTGGCCATACGATTGATAGATGCTACAAGATTTATGGATATCCAAACAAGAACCAACCATCTCATAACAACAGAAGACAACAAACAAACAATCGACCTCGTTTTGCCGAGCCTAGAACACAAGTTCGACACCTCAAAATGCCCCTATAAATCCTGGGATTGATCAAACACCTTCACCAGGCGCTCCCTTTCTGCTCCCTGGACTTGATCTTGATCAATCCCAACAAATGCTAAAATTTCTGAACAACCTCCAAACCAACTCAAAAGCCTCCAAACAGAAAGAAGTTGAAATTTCTCACGCCTTCTCAGCAGGTACACCTAATGACCTTCCCTCGTATGTCAAATCTGTTAATACTGCCTGTTGCGTGTCTAAAATTAATGCACATTCATGGATCATTGATTCTGGGGTCAGTGATCACATGGCCTATTCCATTGACCTCCTGGATAACCTAACTACTCTACCTAGACCTGTGCATGTTACTCTTCCCAATGGCAATAAAATCGAAACCAATGTAACATGTCAGGGAGTCTTAAAATTGGGAAGAAGATTGTATTGCATACTGTTTTGTATGTTCCCCAATTTAGTTTCAATCTCCTGTCAGTTAAGAAACTAAGTGAACAATTACAATGCGATGTCATTTTTACACCCACACAATACATCCTGCAGGGCCCTTCAATGAGGAGACCACTGGTTCTCGGTAAAGAGGATCATGGTCTCTACACTCTTGATACATCAATCACAAAGGTGTCTTTGCCAAATGACATTGACTCTAGTAGTTCCACAAATTGTATCAATAACAAATATTCTCTAGTTTCCCATGCCTATAGTTCGTGTGAAATATGGCATAAAAGACTAGGACATGCTTCATTTGGTGTTTTACATCACTTGCTCATTCATAAAAATTGCAAGCATAGTGCATTGACTGGCAGCATCCCTTGTGACATCTGCCCTAAGGCAAAACAACAAAGAAACTTATTTCCTCACAGCAGCATATCTACTGTTGCACCATTTGACCTAGTACACATCGACACTTGGGGACCTTATCAAACAAAAAACACATTCAGGACATAGCTATTTTCTTACTATTGTTGACGATTATACATACGCTACCTGGGTGCATCTCATGGTTACCAAAAATGAAGCTTTTTCCCTAATTAAACCCTTCCATGCCATGATAACAAATCAGTTCAACAAGTCCATTAAAACCATCAGAATGGACAACGCCCTTGAATTATGATTGAACACAGCAGCCATTGAATTCTTTGTTGCAGTTGGCATAATTCATCAAACTTCATGTATATACACGCCTCAACAAAACGGGTTGGTAGAACGAAAACATAATCATATCTTGGAAGTATCTCGTGCATTAATGTTCCAATCACGTTTACCTATCAAATATTGGGGTGAATGTCTCCTGACTGTTGTTTACCTTATTAATAGAACATTGTCTACCTTGTTGCAATATAAAAGTCCTTTTGAACTGTTATATGGAAAAACACCCAACTATGACCATTTGAAATCCTTTGGTTGTTTATGTTATGCCTCCACTGTAAAGCAAGGAAGGGCCAAATTAGAACCTCGAGTCACGCCATGTATGTTCATTGGTTATCCTTTTGGGAAAAGGCATATAAACTTTTGACTATACCAGATAATGAATTTATTGTGTTGAGAGATGTCAAATTCCATGAGGACATCTTCCCCTTCAACACTCCAGATACATCTTTTATCCCCTTCATTACCCCACCTATCCAACCCTTTGTTGATGAAAACATAAACATTGACACCACCATTGTTCCCCAACATGTCTACACTCCACCTGATGAACCTTTAAGGAGGTCCAGTAGAGACAGAAAAACCCCGGACTACCTTCAAGATAATGTTTGCTCTCAAGCCTCTGTCAATAATTCTCTTTATCTTGCTACTATTACTAACATGAGTCTTCAAGCTCCCTCGATCCAATTTCAAGATATGAGTGTCAATAGTCAAAATCTGCTGCAAGATCTTGACATATTCGAACCAAACTCATATAAAGAGGCGGCACATCACAAAGAATGCCGAGAAGCAATAGCCAAAGAATTTCAAGCACTGATCGACAATCACACTTGGGATATAGTCCCCCTCCCGACAGGTAAAAAGACAATTGGGTGTAAGTGGGTATACAAGATCAAACATAAGGCAGATGGCTCAATTGAAAGACTCAAAGCACAATTAGTTGTCAAGGGTTTCACTCAAAAAGAAGGGATTGACTTCACCAAGATCTTCTCCCCTGTTATCAAAATGACTACTATCCAAACTCTAATGGCAAAGGCTGTCAAGAAACAGTGGCCTATGCACTAGTTAGATGTCAACAATGCCTTCATCCATGGAGATTTACATGAAGACATTTATATGCAGCTCCATAAAGGCCTCACTTCTTCCATTCCTAACGCAATCTATAAGTTATAAAACAAGTCTCTCTACGGCTTGAAACAAGCCTCGAGACAATGGTATGCCAAACTCGCTGAAGTTCTATACAAAAGAGGTTACCAACATTCTACCAACGATTACTCTTTGTTTTACAAACAATCTGCATCGTCTGTATCATTTCTAGCAGTTTATGTTGACGACATTTTATTGACTGGAAATGATACTCAGGAAATTCAGGAAGTAAAAACTTACTTAGATAATCATTTTAAAATCAAAGACCTAGGTTTTGTAAATTACTTTCTGGGATTGGAAATTTTACAGTCACCTGCAGGTCTCATTCTTACACAGCACAAATTCACCAAGAATCTCATCAAAGACTTCGATTATGTTGATCTCACCCCTGTGGTAACACCTCTCGATCCAAACGTCAAACTATCTCCTATTACTGGTGAGATCTTTCCTGAACCTTTTAAATACAGACAGTTAATTGGGAAATTGAATTTTCTAACACACACAAGACCTGATATTGGTTTCTCAGCACCTCAGCCAATTCCTTCAAATACCACGAGTCCCTCATTTCCAGGCTGCAATTCACATCCTCCGCTATCTTAAAGGGAAGTCTACTTTAGGAATTATACTTCACTCAAACTTTGACATAACTCTCACGACTTATTATGACTCTGGTTGGGCCTCCTATCCACATTCCAGGAAATTAGTAAGCGGATATGTTATTTTCCTAGGAGAGACCCTGATCTCATGGAAGTCAAAGAAGCAACAATTTGTCAGTCTTTCCTCAGAGAAGCGGAATATAGGAGTATGAGACACCTGGTTGTAGAACTAGCGTGGCTGAGTAGACTCTTACATGAGCTCACTGTGCAACACATCAATCCAAACCCAATCAAATGCGATAGCCAAACAGCCACGTACATTGCAAGGAATCATGTATATCATGAGAGAACCAAGCATATTGAGCTTGATTGTCATTTCGTAAGAGAAAAACTCCTGCAAGGCCTCATTACACTTTCTCATGTTCCCACCAAACACCAGTTAGCTGATATACTAACCAAGTCACTTCCGGGCACTGTGCACAATTCCATTTTGTCCAAATTGGGGGTTTATCAACCACCAATTTGAGGAGGGGTGTTGGAGTAATCTTGAATCCTGCTCTCTTGCTCCCTCTTTTTCTTTAACAGTTAGTTATAAGGTTGTTGGAAGTTTATTAGGTTGTATCTATATATATACTTGTTGTGTATGTTGACTGAAATTAGAGGTTGGAATAATAACAAACATCTTTCACATTCTGTCATTTCCTCCTGTCTCTCTATTTGTCTCTCAATCTCTGCAAACTTGTGTGCACGTTTTCAAAAAATTGTTAAAGCTCATTGTAGACTTATGGCTAAGTGTTAGGCTTAATTCGATTTTATATTAATGTGACATATATATGTTCATAATGAATTGCTTACTAAAAGAGCAGAAGAATCTCAATATGTTTGTTAAATACTTTACAAATTAATAACTCAATTTATAAAATTTTGTCAAACATAATCCTTGATTATAATTTAATTTAGTAACCGATGATCTTTTGAATTGCGCGAATTGTAATACACTAGTTAAGTGAAAGAAAAATGAATGAAAACATGTAGGCATTCCTCAACCCAAAAAATTGTTGGGGGGTGTCACACATCTTTTTTAATTGACTCACGGGTCACAACTTTTTTTTAATGCATTCTGGGGGGACATTAAACTTATTTAAGTGGCTGGAGGGTGACAATCCGGCATGTTTTGGTCGGAAAAAAGGAAAAGTCTTGTTTGCCCTTGGTTTTAGGAGAAGCCATGAACAACCCATTTCTCCACAATGATAATGATGGTGGTGATGATGATCCCCATGCCCATCATGCAGATGATGAAGATGAAAACATAAACATTGACACCACCATTGTTCCCCCAACATGTTTGTTAAATATTTTACAAATTAATAACTCAATTTATAAAATTTTGTCAAACATAATCCTTGATTATAATTTAATTTAGTAACTAATGATCTTTTGAATTGCGCGAATTGTAATACACTAGTTAAGTGAAAGAAAAATGAATGAAAACATGTAGGCATCCCTCAACCCAAAAAATTGTTGGGGGATGCCACACATCTTTTTTAATTGACTCGCGGGTCACAACTTTCTTTTTTAATGCATTCTCGGGGGACATTAAACTTACTTAAGTGGCTGTAGGGTGACAATCCGACATGTTTTGGCCGGAAAAAAGGAAAAGTCTTGTTTGCACTTGAAAATTGAGTGAAGTGGCCCTTTTACCCTTAATTTGCCCGCTGAAAAACAATGTCTCGGGTCCGAGGCGGCGATTGCTCAACTATGTAGGGTGACAATCCGACATGTTTTGGCCGGAAAAAAGGAAAAGTCTTGTTTGCACTTGAAAATTGAGTGAAGTGGCCCTTTTACCCTTAATTTGCCCGCTGAAAAACAATGTCTCGGGTCCGAGGCGGCGATTGCTCAACTATGTATTCTTCAATCTAGAACATCTCTCAAACACACAATCTTCCATCAAAAACTACAACTTTCCTACTACAAAATTCTCAAACAAACCAACATATACACACTGGAAAACGAAAACGATGAGAACATAAAATGAACAAAAATTCAGAGAAACTCACTCACCATTGATTTAAGCAAGATAGAAGACATCATCTGTCATGAGTAATATATACAGAAAAATCCTCAATGGCACCCGCTCTTGAAATCCAGTGCGGGCAGCCTCAGCTCCCTCACCCTGCACTCGCCGGCCCGGACCCGGACCCAGTTCAGCTCCTTTTTCCTGAACAAATACACCAATTCCGACGATGACGGTGAAGATGGCGAAGATTTGCATCCAGGGTTTTCCCGGGTCCGAAAAAGGGTCCACCCATACCCGGCCAATTCCCTTGAGAAATCGTCCATCGACCCGACCCGCCTGGCCGAAACCCTAGAATGGGAGGATGTGGATGAGGTGGATGATGGGCACCCATGATGATAAGCAACATGATGATGATGATGATGATGATGATGATGATGATGATGTTGATGGGGTTGATGATGATGAAGAGGAAGTTGGCCAAGCGAAGATGAGGTGTGAAAGGGAGAGTGTTGGGTGAAAATCTATCCTAATGTCTCTAGCAATGGCTGCCAATCTGAAGGTATCACTGATTAGTTCACCTGTGGGTCTGAAAAGCAACAATGGCAGCCTTTTCCTATCCTTCTTCTTCTTCAGTTTCTCCTCTTTGAGGGCTCTTCTTTGGAGATGGTGGTGGTTTTTGGCATCATTATCATCATCATCTTCATCATCTGCATGATGGGCATGGGGATCATCATCACCACCATCATTATCATTGTGGAGAAATGAGTTGTCCATGGCTTCTCCTAAAACTAAGGGCAAACAAGACTTTTTCTTTTTCTGGCCAAAACATGTTGGATTGTCACCTTCCAGCCACTTAAATAAGTTTAATGTCTCCCGAGAATGCATTAAAAAAAAGTTGTGACCCGCGAGTCAATTAAAAAAGATATGTGACACCCCAAAAATTTTTTGCCCTCTACCTCGATACCTTTTTCATTCACCTTTGAAAGGGAATAAAATTGATAGGAATTTCTTTTTTATAATAGATTCTCCTACTTTTTCAAAATTCCTCCTACCATAAATAAAATAAAAAGTGAATAAAGCGCCTTCCTCCATTAGCATCCATTCATTAGCTTCTATGTATCCAAATAAACTCCAATCATCATAGACCAATAAAAGGCATCCAAAATTCCAAATTCCAATCATAAAGCAAGCATTTTAAGGGGAGCCAATGGCCATGTATGCCAAATTCTTATGCAAATTCTCATGCAAGTAGCCCAACCCCTAGATTCAATTCAAGGTTACTACTCCCTAGTACCATATTATTTGTATCTTTAATTAATATTTTTTTATCAATATTTGTCGTTTTAAAATTTTAATAATATATTTTCATTCATTTTATTTACTTGCTATTTACATAACTGAAATTTTCACAAGTTTTAACACTATTTGCTGGTTTTCTTAATTTACCCACTATCACAAAAAACGACTCACAATTTGGGACGGGAGATACTAATCTATATCTATACAAAAAATTACTTAGGGGTACCCTAACTTTTGGTGAAATGTTTTTCTGGTACCCCAACTTTTAAAAACTGATTTTGGGGTACCCTAACTTTTAGAATTAGAAATAATTAAGTGAATTTTCGGCTAATTATTTGAATTCAACGGTGAGTTTTAGGCGGGAAATTGATTAAGTGTTTTTGTGGATGAAAATGCCCTTTGTTTTCGTGAACGAAAATGATTTGAATCAATCGGAGTTTCGGCGGAAATTCACCTAGTAATTTCTAATCCTAAAAGTTAGGGTACCCCAAAATTAGTTTTTAAAAGTTAGGGTACCAAAAAATTGTTTCTTCAAAAGTTAGGGTACCTCTAAGTAATTACTTGATATCTATATCTATAACCTATAAAAAGCATGAATGTAATACTGTAGCAATCTACAGTAAAAGGTATGTGTTTCTTTTTTCTTTTTTTTTTACTTCAAGTAAAAATGTATTGCATTATAAATTTGAAAAATAAAATTGGAAATAAATATATTAAATTTTTGAAGCTATTAGACAAAATTATTTGATTATTTTGATTCTTGGCAGTTGTGGAGTTGAAATCAAATTTAACAAATAAATTACATTAAATAAAAGTATACTATTATTAATCTGAAAAGTAAAATTGGAAATAAATAACATGTGGAACAAAATTATAACATTATTTTTTTTGGTACATAAAAATTTCATAGGTTATTAAAATTTTACAAATTTTACTTATTTTTTTTTAGGTTTTTTGTCATGCAATAGCCAGGTAGAATGTTATACACAATTTTAAATTGTTATTAGAACATAACATTTGGGAGGAGTTGGTTGCATTTTGGACTATAAAGTATAGGGTAATTAGTTTTCTGAACTATTAGTTTTCAATGTTAATTTTTTCAAAAAAATTAATTACCCTATACTTTGGGATCTAAAATGCAAAAATTTTCATTTAAGAGTACTATTAAATTATTTCAAATAAAAATAGTTGACTTTATATTTACACCACATTTTACTTTATTTAATTTCGTATACCTTCAAGCCTACAACGTGCACACTATTGCTAATGCAAAATTTTCATTTAAGAGTATTATTAAATTATTTCAAATAAAAAAAGTTGACCTCACATTTACACCACATTTTACTTTATTTAATCTCGTATACCTTCAAGCCTACAACATGCACACTATTGCTAGTATCTAAAAAAGTTGAAACACTTCATAGACTACCAACTCAAGTGCTTGAAGAACAATTTTTTTGTACCTGTCAATCATGCACTCATTCCAACCACTCCAATAGTCAGACACATAGAAAGGAAGTTTTAGTGGGCAACAAACTAAAAAAGCACCTTCCATCAACACCAAAAAGTTAAAGGGCAGGCCACAAATAATAGCCAAAAAGCAAATTCCTCTATTTTCTTTGTCTTTATTTCATTCAATTCAAAGCTCAGACCCTGAAGTATTTGAGTGCCATATACTTCAGCTGCAGCTGCAAACCACAAGAAAAGACAATATGACTTGACAGTTGACAGTACTTTGAACATGAGCAAACCACCCTTAGGCTCTGACAAAAATCACAACAAAGCTTTCGACTCAAACTTCGAAATATGACCCCGGATGCCAAATTCCGAGTGCCACCAGCCAGCGCTCGAGGCTGTATATATTATGTCACTATCAATTCAACCCGAGCTACAAACGCGCGAAGAAACCTATATTGAAATCTTATAAGAAAAATTCAGAGCAAGATGAAAAAGAAAACTTTCGAATTATCACTGTTGTGGTTGTCCTTCTTTGCCAGCCTCCTTGATCTCTTCACCTGCTGCCTCCTCCTGGAGACAAAGATATGTAATATGTTTAAGTATTGGGGAAAGCAACAGAATAATGGGGTGGTGTGGTTGAGATACCACATACAACACCCGTAAACAACAACAATAACGAAGGAACAACCACTCAGGAAAAACACGTCTGAGCGAGGTTTTGGAGATCTAGATGTGGGCAACCTTACCCCATGAACTGAAGTTCATGAAGAACAACGCCAATACAACCTCAAAGAGAAAACGTAAAAAGGACACCATGATACTTCCATCACATTGTACATGTTTGTTCGGTTAAAATTGTTGCATAGGATAGATTGTTGTCTCTCTAGTTGTATGAATGGCAATATCGCATTGGATGTTCACTCAAAGAAGACTAATGAGAAGCCCAAGGCAACAAGTGTCAAGTGATAAATCAGGAAACGCTAACATACTAGCTACACTATAGAAGCAAGTCCGTTGGCATCCAAGAGTTTGCCGTGGAGTATAGTCTAATAACAAAAGATGGAAACCCGTAACTAAGAACTCAACGAGCAAACAGGATTAACTTATGCAAAGTCAATCTTCAGCAGGCAAACATTTAACTAGAACGAGTTAGTTAAGGAGATAAATACCGCATTGTCCGAAGTCCACAAGGTGAGATTGTCTCGGAGAAGCTGCATGATCAACGTGCTGTCCTTGTATGATTCCTCACCCAATGTGTCCAATTCAGATATGGCCTCATCAAAAGCCTAACATACATGTCCATATTAATTTCAAGCTAAGTCAACATGACACTTAAACAGAAGCCACCAGTGTGCAATAAGATATAGCTCCAAAAGTGAAGGACAAAGGATGAGTCCTAGGAAGCATACAAAATAATTACAATCAAGCATATAAGATAATAACAATCAAATGAGACAACTAGCAATGGCAATATATGTGCAAATAGTTAATAGTTCTTCATCTTCAACATCATCACCATCTATTTAAAACACCTAGCATTACATGGTAGGTAGATAAAGACATGCATAACAGGTCAATGTCATCCAACAGCTTCTAGAAAGACTGACCATCTGTAACTTCATTACTCAGCATAATGTTAAAATTAATGAACAGTTTCAATTCATCACCATGAAAATCAGAGGTGCAAGTGTCAACAAAGATTAGTTACACATATTAGCTTAAAAATGTTCTTTTATTTTCATCAAATTCAATACAGCAAGTTATCCAGATTCCAGAACATAATGCACGAACCCTCAACTCAATACAAAGTACCTGTTTTGCGAGATTGCAAGCACGATCGGGTGAATTCAAGATTTCATAGTAGAAGACCGAGAAGTTGAGAGCAAGCCCAAGCCTAATCGGATGAGTAGGGGCCAATTCCGCAAGAGCAATGTCCTTCATGAATCAAAATAAAAACAAAGTCAGGATAACCATAAGTGCTACTAGACCTGGAAAAATTGACCCAACCCGAATGTCTCACCGAACCCGACATGGAAATGCAAAACTAATTAAGGGCCCAACCCGACCCAACCTAAACCGAATTCATCTTTAACCAAAGTTGCTTGTTTAGTTAAAGATAATCTTATCTAACAAAAAATATACCGACCCGAGGAATGACCCAGCCCAAACCCAACCCAACACAAACATTGTTGACCAGAACTGACCCGACTCAAAAATTCAGGGTTATGAACACGATTTCCAAACCCCAAACCTAACTAAGCCGACCCGTACTGAAACCAACCTACCCACCCGACTTGACAGGTTTCAGACACCACAAAAGTCGGGGCTCGAATCAAACCTGAGCAGACTTGTAAGCCAAGAGGGTATTCTCGGCGGCCTCCTTCCTCTCGGCCCCGGTCTTGAACTCAGCGAGGTACCGGTGATAGTCACCCTTCATCTTGAGGTAAAACACCTTGGACTCAGCCGTAGAGGCCGAGGGCACGAGGTGCGACTCAAGCAGCTTCAAGATCCCATCACAGATCTTGCTGAGCTCGGTCTCAATCTTGCCCCGGTACTCCTTGATGATGGCAACGTGGTCCTCGTTGCCCCGGCTCTCCTCCTTCTGCTCAATCGAGGAAATAATCCTCCATGACGCCCTCCTCGCACCAATCACATTCTTATAGGCAACTGACAGGAGGTTCCTCTCCTCCACAGTGAGTTCCTCAGTGTCAGTCATCTTTGCTACTTTCTCCATGAACTCCACCATCTCCTCATACCGCTCGGCCTGCTCTGCGAGCTTGGCCATGTAAACATTTTCTTCTCTTGCCGACATTTTTCACAAAAATACCTGCCAGCCAACACAGCAAAACTGCCTATAATAAGACACAAACTTCTTCCAATCACGGCCAAGTCATCAGAATCAGGACTCCATATGCTCAAACACAATAACAAGACTTGTACGGTTGTACCACACACAAAACACCAAACCCAAAACCAATACTCCAAAATCCCGCCCAAGTAAGTCATGGAGGGGTCAAGTGTACTGATCTTACCCCTAAATTTTACAATTTAGCCAGACCGTTCCCAGTTCACCGAAGATTTAGAAATCGTTCATTTCCCACTACTCTGTGGAAAGGAAGCATCAGAGGAGGTTTAACGGGACATTTTACTTTAATCTGTAACTTTTTCAACTATCCCCCTTCGGGGCATACAAAACACCATCCTAGAGAAATAAATACACAGATTTCATTGACCAGCATAGTGACCACCAGGGCAACTACTGAAGAAAGTACACAATCCGTGATTCAAATTTGTGGGCCAAAATCCAAACTGTGAGAACTATTATTACAAAACAATCTGCATCTTGCTAAGTTTCCTTCCAATTAATAATCCATTCAACAACCAAAGTCATTAATCAACACAGAAAAACGGTTGTCAATCAATGTAACCAACACAAAAACAAAACACAATGCATTAGCAATGAATCTATTGCCAGAATCACGTGGTTTGCTGCACCCAAATCAAATCAGATCAAATCAATCTCAAATCGAATCAAACCCATGAATCAATTGAAACTGAATCCGCAAGCGCACAAACCCACAAGCAAAAATCAGAGCTTACAACATATAAACAACCAAAAAAACATACAGAAATGCGATCAATCAAATCAAATGCGACGAGAAGAAGAAGAAACCCTAGAACCTGGTGGGAATGAAAGAATGAATGAATGAATGAATGAATGAATGAATGAAAGAAATGGCTGCGGAGATCTGAATCAAATGAACGAATGAAGAAAAAGGGAAGAAAAAGGGGGAAATTGGGAGGAAAAGAAGACGTACCGCTTGTTACGGAGAGTTCTAGAGAGAGAGAGAGAGAGAGAGAGAGAGAGAGAGAGGGGGAGTTTTAGAGAGAGGGGGGATGAATGAATGAATGGAGAAATGAGAAATGGAGGGGGTGGTTAAAAATGGGGGCGAGCATTGAAGGGCGGGCAATTTTTAGAGAGAGAATTTTAGAGAGAGAGAGATAGAGATTTAGAGAGAGAAAGAGAGAGGGGGTCCAACGGGAAGGGGACAGCGGGACACGTGTCGACACTTTCGGGGAATTCAATTCTTTATTTCCTTTTTCCTTTTTTGTTTTCGCTTTCTTTATAGGCCAAAAATGAAAAACGAGTCATGAAAAATGCTCCTCCCGTGGACCTATCGATTTAGACAAAGAAGTTACGAGTCGGTTGTCTATCGAGTTCAAGTAAATATAAATGGGATATATTTTGATTTTAGGTAAATATGATTAGTGTATTTCAATTTTTGATTAATCTAATGGGTTATTATTGTGGATTTTCCCCATTTTTATTCAAAAAAAATTGTCTATAGATGCTAATTTTTTATACAATATACGTTAAAATACGATTATCTTCTAATAACAATAGATTATTGTAAATGTTTCTACTTAAATTATATAAATAACAAATAAATAGGTTGCGGTACAATTTAATAGTCATGGATTTCAACAAAAAAGTCACACATTCTAATAGATTGAATTTAAAAAATAAAGTTTTTGAGGCTGTGTTCTTTTATGTGGTATTCTGCGGTATGGCGCGGCATGGTGTGGTGAAATTGTGGCGGGTTCTGGTGTAAGTGTGGCAGGTTATTGGTATGTTGTGGTGGGTTTTTTGTATATATATAAATATTGTATTGGTAATTGTGAAAAAGTAATTTGTGGTGTGTTGTGGTGAATTGTGGTAGAATGGTATTTTGTGATGGGTTGTAGAAAGCAGATGGTATGTGGCCTTGATTCTTAAAAAACGGGACCTCGAGAATCAAGCGGAAGGTCAGGTTTGACACGCTAAACCTACAGTTTTTTCATATTAGAGTCGAGAAAATAGTATGCAAAACCCGTAAATTCCCAACAGGCTGGGTTAGGTCAAAGATTGGCAGGTCTATCATCCATGTTATTTTTTGTGTATGAGTGTATCCAATGCTTTTTTATTCATATTTTTCATGTAAATACGATATAATACAAATATATTTTGTAAAGATATTTTATGA
Source organism: Portulaca oleracea (assembly GCA_029582165.1). Taxonomy (NCBI): domain Eukaryota; kingdom Viridiplantae; phylum Streptophyta; class Magnoliopsida; order Caryophyllales; family Portulacaceae; genus Portulaca; species Portulaca oleracea. The sequence goes on from CM055892.1 coordinate 20,060,448, forward strand.
TATAGAGTTGATATAACAATAACTTGGAGAAATTGAATTTAAACAATTCGTACTTAAAACTATTGAAAATTAATAGTCTGTTTTGAAAATGTATTGCAGTAGTCCCCATTTTCAGGAATTGAGTTGAGGGATGAGAAACCAAGCAAACATATGTATTATTGCTAACATGTGATGTTGATATCATGTTTAGGTCACTCCAAATAAAAGGAAAAATCATATTAACTTTATCTGGTATCACACTATGGAACATGTGATATTAATTTGTGGTAAAGTGTGGTGGAATGTGATAGAATATTGAGTGGATGCGGTAGCACATCGCGAGATAGAACGGGGCCGAAAATTCACAAATCAATATAACCTTAGAAATGTTTGACCTTTAGTGACTATAGTGATATGAGTAACATATTTTGTTGGTGGTGTACATAACTAACTTTTTAGAGATTGTGTCAATGACTAACAACTAGTCAATGCCCTTTTGTTACATCCTTTGAATATATATATATATATATATATATATATATATATATATATGAAAATTCATATGGTCAAAGCTTATCAAATTTCATTTGGTAGACTTCAATTTTTGCCTATTTTAAATTGTCAACCACTTTTGAAATTATTCTAAGTGGTAGGTTTATTTTGAAAATTATTTCAAATGTTAGGCTTATTTTGAAAACTTTAAAAATTATTTCAAATTTTTAAACACTTAAACTATTCCTAACTGCCAAATACTTTAGATATTATTCCACAGTCGATTGTGAGATTAATAGGGAGAACTAAATGAAATTGAAAGACGAGAAAAGTTTTGTGAACAATATTTTAACAACGGTATAAAAAGAAGCTCACGAGATGAAATAATTTTCAAAATAAACCTACCACTTAAAAGAATTTAAAAAGTAGTTGACAATTTGAAATAGGCAAAAATTAAAGTCTATCAAATGAATTTATTTATTTATTTATTTTGAAAAGTTTATCAATTGAAAAGACACAAATATGGTGAGGAACACACACCAATGAAGTGATGCGTTGTGTACTAATAATGGGTAAAGTATCTATTCATTTCTGATTGCAACATCCCTATATATTCCCTATCATGACATTTTAAAAAATATTTAGATTTAGGCCCTGTTCTTTTATTCTATCACAGTTTGACACAACCCACTATAAGATACCATTCCACCACAATTCACCACAACCCATTACAAATTACTTTTTCAAATTTATTATATATTTTTAATATAAATTTTCAATCAATACTTTTTCACAATTACCAATACAATATATATATATATATATATATAACTCACCACAACTTACCAATAACCCACTACAATTCCATCATACCCGTCATAATTTCACCACACCATACCGCATAAAAGAACAATGTCTTAATGGTGTAAACTCCCTATTCCCTATCACATTTTAAAAAATAAATACAATTTAGATTTAATGTTGTAAACTTTAAATTTTTTTATTTTTTATGTATAAATAATTACCCTATTATCATATTTGTAGTGAAAAATAATTTTATAATAATATAATCATAAAATATTTTTTAAAGAAAGATAATAAAATCACTGGATAAAAATTTACAATTTAATATATGGATGTATTGTGTTTTCTTTATGAATAGTAATTAGTTTTTTTTTTTGGTAGAATGAATAGTAATTAGTAAATGATGATAGTCGGTAGATAAAGAATGATGGAATGAAAAATGGAAATTTGGATTTCAATAATTCTATTTTCAGGTTTTATATGTCAATAATTTTTATTTTGTTTTTATATTCGTGTGGTCTAAAAAAAAATAAAAATTGTATAGTGGTGGGTAGATGTGGACAATGGGTCGAGCTCTCATAAGGTCAAGAGGGTCGGGGCCTAAAAAATAAGGGTTGTCAAAGAGTCAGGTCGGTGAAGGATCAGGTCATTAACAAGCCGACCCATTTCACAGTGCTAAAGGGCCGGTGAATTAGCGGATCGGGTCGCTGATGAATAACTCAAAATAAATGATTTTTCCTATTGTTTTAAATGCTAACCTTACTTAAATATCTTATTGATACTCCACATTAAATAATAATTAACATAATTACTTTTTTTGTGTAAATTCACTTAATTTTAATTTTATGGTCAAACGGGCCGCCCATGGGCCGACCTCGACCCTTATTTTTACTAGAAGGCCCTGACCTAGCCCATTACTACAAAAGGTCAACCTTGACCCGACCTGACCCTACATTAATAATGGGCCGACCTTAACCCGGCCCGTTGCCTACCCCTAGTGGTATGACATCGCTGAGTGTATATATTAGATATCATAGATTTTGACTTGCAATTGATTCAAGGGTTAATTGCTCTCTAGTGTTGGACTTAAGATTGAGCTTAAAATGAGATGCTTTGTTTACAACTAGGTGATGCCATCAATCAACTTGGTTTGACCAAAAATTTATTTTTGATTAAAATTTGGTAAAAGCAAGTAGACTTGTTGTTGATGTGACATGTCTGATGTGACATGTCTGATGTATTTAACATAAGTAGTCGGTGAACTTCAATGTAGATTAACCCAAAACAATGAGGTGGTTAACCCAGATATAACTTGGTTAACATGAACTTATTATGGGTTAACTGTCCATTGTAGGTTAACCCAGACTAATGCCGTGATTAACTCAAAATACAGTAGGTTAACATGAACTTGTTATGGGTTAACCGTCCATGGTGTCCATGTTGAGTGCTTTATGTTAGCATCATTACCCATATAGCCTATTTTCATAACCCTAAAGCATAACTCATGTAGTTTTTACTTTATTAATTACCAATTTCAGTATACAAACCTTATGTTGGAACTATGCATTAGGAGTACGTGAAGTTCATTGTAGTTAACCCATACCAATGACGTGATTAAACCAAAATACAGTAGGTTAACAAGTTGAACGAATATGGTAACTGCAAACGCAATTTTAATTGTTAAATATTCATTTCCCATCATTACACCTATACATATAAATTGGGCTCTACTAAAAACACAAAACTGTAAATGTTTTTTTGGTCAAATGTGAGTTTGATTGATGGCAACACCAAGTTGTAAAGAAAATCCATCATTGTAAATAAATCTTAAGTCCAACACTACAAATCAATTAACCCTTGATTCAATAACACCCCCACAATTTTTAATGAATTTACAATGTTTGTCCCATTTTTTTTTAATTTTTAACTTTTATTCATTTAAAAAAATCATAATAATTGTTCGGATTATCACAAAAAAAATTAAAAATTCTTTTAGTACTTATACTTCAAAATCTTTCGGGTGGCACGAATAGAAAAAATAAAAACAATACAGGTCAAGAATGATTAAAAAATGGGTGGAGGTAGATTTGGTACCAATAAAATATAAATTTTATTTTTTTTGGACCATCAAAATATAAAAACAGAGTAGGGATTATTGACATACAAAACCTGAAATTAGGGATTGTTAGAATCCAACTTTCCTCGTATTAATTGTCTCAATGTCCTTCTTTGACTAAAAATTTATCACAACATATTTTATCAAAAAAATGCTTACATTATATTCTTATGATAGTATTTTTCGATGTAAATCTAATAATACTCCCTTTGATTTCATTTATCTGTCGCCTATGAAATTGTGTTAAAAACTTTGTCCGTTAATATTTTAATTTGTATAATGATTTATCGTACAAAATTGATGTCATAAGATTCGTAATGAAAAATACTATTAAAAGAATATAATATTATATTTTTTTTATAAAAAAATTATGTTATAAATTATTAATTAAAAATTGACACTAAAAAATGTAAAAGACAGATAAAAAAAATGGAGGAAGTAATATTTTTTTATACTAAAACATTGTATATATTGATAAAACCAACGATATTAATGGACAATTTCTATTTAAAATTTTTGAAAGGAAAAAGTAAAATGAACCGACGAGAGGCACTAGGCAGGACGACATCATGGGGTTTGTCTTTTTGTGACGGTGTGAGAGTTGAGTGAGAGATCCTCTGTTTGTATGTCAGTCAGCCAAAAATTTCGTCATCTGACGAAGCTTCCGCGTATTTGGGCCCTAACTAACGCATTCATTTCAAACTTCTGGCCCACGGCCCATTACGGTTCCCTTTTTCTTTTTTCCTTTTCAGACTTAAAAAAAAATAGTTATTGACCATGAATAACGATCCAACAATCAAATTGACCATGAAGTTATGTGTGGATCATGAAGTTCTAATTTATGTGAAAGTAACGGATACCGGAGATGTTGACCGAGCATGGCAAGTAGACCCTCCGAATTTTCTTTCCCCCCCCCCCCCCTACCACCACTATTGAATTTTCGCCCACCACCCTGGTGTTGGAAACCACATCCGACCACTCCTAGCACCGGCAATTAACGCCCAGACCATCCCTCTCTTTTCTCGAACCCCCCAAACACTCTCAAACTCTGACGCGTCTTTTTCGAATGTTTGCAAAAGCAAACAACGGTTCGCCTGCGTAGATATCCAAAAATATATGCAAAGGCCAACCATAGTTGCAAATATTTGGAAAAGACATGGGTTTCGTTGATAAGATGATGGAGGGTTAATGTAGTGTGAAACTGGGTGGAGTCTGTAAATTCATAAATTGATGGGGATTTGAGAGGTTGGGATATTAAAATTAGAACCTCATGATCCTTTCATAATTTCGTGGTCAATTTGGTTGTTGGACCATCCTTCATGGTCAATAATGTTATAATGAATAATGAGTAAACATATGGGGGCTTAATAAGAAATAACGAAGAGAAAGAAATTGTTAATTTTGTTGTTTTTATCTTGTTGCTTTAATTGTGCTGCTTCTTTTGTTGCCTATCGTCTTTCGTTGTTTTTTCTCAGCGGTTTTTGCAGTGTCATTGTTGTCTCTTTTGCCTCTTTTGATTTTCAATAATAAAAAAAAGAATAATGAATAAACATTTATAAAGGCCCAAAAGGAGACTTTGTGTTTTGATCGTCGGTAGACTTCAATGTTTTTTCTTTCTGGTCTTCATAACAAAGAAAAAAAAGAAGGGAATATTGGGTTCTAAAATTTTCATTTCGGGCATTGTATATTACAATATTTCAAATTCAACATTTGTTTCCCAACTTCCAAGGTGATATTTGTCAACATCCTATCAGCTAGTTAACATCAATTAAACTCGGATTGCTAAATGATGTGTCAATTATTTTTTGATTTAGATACACTCTCATTTGATATGTCATCCAAAAAACAATTGACGCATCACAAAACATTGTTGGAGTATTTCAAGAGTTTAGAAGCATAAAAGTAGAAGGTATAAGCATAGGATCGACCGGGAGGTCGAATAAGAGTTTAACAAAGAAAATGGACTCAACATGGATCGTGTTCAGTATGACATGACCCGTGTTGGTATCCAGAGAGTTTAAAAAGTGTGCTCAGGATCAACATAGACCGTGTTGATCCAACACGGGTCGTGTTGATCCAACACGGACCGTGTTGGTTCAACACGGGTCGTGTTGAGCAATGTCGGGATTAGATTTGTAATCCCTTGATTTATGCCTCGTGGTCAAATGTATCTAGGCATGTTTTTGGATGATATTGACTGAGAAATCAGTCTTGATTTCTCATTAATATTGTTCAACTCAAATCCCTTGGATTATGCCTCATATAATTGGTAAGTTTTAACTCCCTTTGAATCCAAAAGCTCTCTATATAAGGTGAATGAATTGTACATTCATCCACACCCTCAATCTTCATCTTTTCTTTCTAGAGAGCATTCAACACACACTCTTAAGGTGTTGACTGCAGCAACTCTTTGAGAGTACCTTGAGAAATCTTGTTTCTTTGCTTACAAGAAGTTAGGTTTTACCCTTGAGTCTTTTCACGGTCTAGTGAATAAGTCTTAAGGGAAACCGGTTTATTCGTCGACTCCTAGCCACCCAAGTGGTCCTCCATCTTCTATATGACCGTGTATCTCCATCTCATTGTTTTTCCAACAATCTTAAGACTTATTGTCACCATGGATGATCGAGTTTGAGGCATGGAATTTCAAGATCAAGATGCTATGGAATCGAAAGATAAGTTTATGTTGCTCTATACAAGTTCTTGTTTATTCAAGTTTATTGTTTTTAATTATCAAGATTATTAATCAATTGTGATTCATTTGATTAATGTAGTTAAATTATCGATCGGTTGTGGCAATGGTGATTGATGGTTATACTCAAGAGGTTCAAGGAGTATGATGATATTGCCTTCATCGAGATAAGTTATTTATTTTAATTAAGATGACATTTTTTTGTTTTTGAATGACATAGTTTCTTTGATTTGACTTGGGTTAATTCAAATGGAATGATTAATAATAAACATGTTGAGATTTATTCATGCACCTTGTTAAGTCACCATTTACAAGTTTTTCAAGAAAGTGGTGTGTTGAGGTGTTTGTGAGTACATGTTTGTTTGCCATTATGCCAAAATGTTAAGTGTGATTTTATTTGTTAAGTAAATCACAAAGTGCCATTGTTAAGTGAGTTTATGAGTTTTATGGCATGTATTTTTTCTATGATTAAGTACATATATGTGTTATTCATATATGAGTTGTTTTATTATAAAGCATGATAATTGTTTATTAAGTTTATCATGATTATTTATATTTTGAGTATATGGGTTTATCATGTTGTTAGTTTATGGAATGACAAGCATGAATGTTTTTAAAGTAGTCATTTATGTACAATGTGCAAGTATGTATGTCAATCTATTTGATTCATATGTTTAAGTTTATGTACATGACTAGTATTATTCTCCGCTAGAAATACAAACATGCTTAAGTTAAGACAATATTTATTCATGAAAGTTCTTATTTCATTAGTACATATGATTTTAAGATATATACTTGGATTGTCTTGTTTATTTCATGTCTTGCTAAGTATACATAATACGAATGAAGGTGTAATTGTTCATGAAATGTATGAGTTTGACATGGAAATTTACAAGTTGTGAGAATATGGATTCGTGATAATTTTCTTCAAGATGAATTCATGTGATTAATTCTTATTTATTTGGTTATGCAAAGAAGGTTTATATGTTTGCTCATATGTCTCAAAGTCTTTGCACATTTCTTTCAAGTTCAAGTTGATTGTCTAACGTGAGTTTATGTTTATGATGCTTCAAGTTTTGACAATCATATGTTTATAAGTGCTTGAAAAGTATTCATGATTATAAGTTGCTTAAATATATATGTCATTATGTATTTGATTAGCACTTATGCAAGTTTACCTTGATAAAATGTCTTGATTGATCTAAGTTTCAAGTATGCTAGTATGCATGTTACCAATCAATCATGTTACATAGATTTTTATGTTTGAGGCATGACAAGTTCAAGAGTATCATATGATGTTAATTAAGTAATTGTGCTAACTTTGTTAAAAGTATAAGATTAAGTAAATTCATATGATTGCATTGCGTGAATAAGTTAAGCCATGACATGTTTTTCTTATTTTTAAGATATGAATAATGTATTTTGTTCATATGCATACAAGTAGAAATGTATATTTCTTGTTTGTCATGGTAGTAATTAAAGTTCTCACGCATAATATTGTTTTGATAAGTTTAGCATAGCCTAATAAGAAATAATGACGGTTTATGTGATTATTATAAGTATATAGGCTATGGGTGTGTCATAAGTAAGATAGACACAAATTTATTTATAAGTGCAAGCTTCTCATGCTCAATGATCATGTTATTATCAAGATGATTTTGTTGTTAAGTGTTTACTTTGTCATATATGATGTTTCTTCATGAGATAAAGTAAATGTTTATGAGAAGGTTCATACTTTGTATGGTTTGTATGCTAATATATATGGCTTACATATTGACGCATATGGTTAAGGCTTATTAAGTATATGACTATGTAAAATGTAAGGATAATCATAACTCAATGTATTCACGTGTTTAAGTTGAATACATGTACTTGGCTTTACCGCCATTTAATGAGATTATAAGTGTTCATCATGTATGAATGTAAGTAGTGTGTATCTACTATAAGATAAGTTGCATAATGTATGCATGTTGGACTATGTGCATGATCATATATTTTGAACGCATGATGTTTATCTAAGTTCATGTGTTATAAAATTGGATGATCATTGCTTCATTTGTTAATAGTCTATTAATTAAAAGTTTGCATGTTTGTTATGTAGGATCCAATCAAGTTTGCTACAAAGGGAAATGCATATGGCACTCATATACATTTGTTTAATCCATCCTTAAGTGGTTTATGGATTAATATTATGAGTAAGATTGACATACAGGACGAATGATTATGAGTTCCACGGTCTAATATTTAAGAAGTGGATCTAATCATGTATAAGGAAACATGACCCTAATTAGAATAACGTTTGATCATATAAGTAAAGGTCATATAACTATAAGATAATCATTCAAGATCGATTGAGGTTCTTTCTTAGCCAATGTTAAAATATGTAATAAGTTTAATTACATATGGTATTTAAGTTTATGATATTCAAGCTTTGTAGCAAATGGTTGAAAGTGTAATGTTTTAAATTACACATAAGATGGAATCAAATTTCCATGAAACTTAAGTGTTTCCTCAAGTTTAAGCTGGAAGAGATTTCTTCAATGGAAAATCAAATACCATTTTGATTTATACAAAGGCTATAACTATGAAATCCAAAGTTATTTGGATATAGTTATTCAAAGAACATGAAAATCAAATGTTAGTTTAAGGTTCTAAGGCAATAAGATTTAACTATGAAATCCAAAAGTTATTTAGATATAGTTAAGCAAACAACATGGAAAATCAAATGTTAATTTAATTTGTAAGGTTGCTATAAGGTATAAGTAATGGCTATGTAATCCAAGGTACTTGGATGAAGACATAGTGATAAGAAAAAGAATGCGGAAAATCAAAAGAAATTTTGATCTTGTAAGCATTTCTTTCAAGGTAACTATATAAGTAGTCCAACATCTTGGACAAGGTTATAGTAATCTTTTTATAAGCATTACGAGGATTATCCATGTTATTTGGATAATGTTATAACCAAGGTTTAAGTTCATGAGATTTTGGCATTACAAAAAGAATGTATAGTTCAAAGATTTGTCTCCTACTAAAGTATTTAAGTTCAAATATGAACTCAATATTTAAGTTTACCAAAGCATATAATGCGATGGTTTAGTCATATTATGACAAGGGGAAAAGTATTTCTTACCTAATTCTATAGTGTGATGGTTTAATCACATAACTATGATGAAGGAAAGAAATGTTAAGTTTAAGATATGATCATGATAAGTAAGGTCATGGAAAGATATGTATTTATCTAGTGATCTTAGTCAAAGGTATCATGATTAAATTCTTTCAAGGTCACAAGGTTCTCTAGTGATCCTTGATAAGGGGATGAGAGTAAAGCCCACTTATAGATTATCATCAACGGAGCTCCAACTCACGCTTGACACCTCTTGTCAAGTCTTGAGTTCAATGGTCGACAACGTTGAATGATAATGGAAACATCAAAATATTTACGATAAATCATCCCAAGGATAAGATGATGCTCAAGAACCGTAATGTACAAGAGGTTTGAGTCTATGACTTATTAACAGACTTTGAATTGATGAGATGGGGAGCTCTATTACGGGGCGTAAAAGTTTGACTATGCAAGGACGTGAAGTGGGCCGCTTCGGATAGCCTAGGGCTGGGCTTTATGATTCTCGCGGAGGGTATGGGACACATGGCTAGTTATAAAATAGTGTCTTTGTTTTTAAGCAAGGTTTTGGGTTGTGTGTGTGTTATGTATGCAATTAGTCAAAAAAGGATGTAAAGTTCAAAGCTTGCCAAATTATACATCCAGACTAATTGAAATTATGTACACTAAGTGAAAGTTCCAGTCGCGAGACACTTTCATGACGCATAACAACTCCTTGATTTCTCGGGTGTTGAATCTTTCTAGAAGTCGCCATGTATGGGGGCGGTATTTTTACCCAAGTGAGGGATCCCGGGCTATTTCAAGTGGTACTCTTGAAATGGCGGGGGATTGTTGGAGTATTTCAAGAGTTTAGAGGCATAAAAGTAGAAGGTATAAGCATAGGATCGACCGGGAGGTCGGATAAGAGCTTAACAAAGAAAATGGACTCAACACGGATCATGTTCAGTATGACACGGCCCGTGTTGGTGTCCAAAGAGTTTAAAAAGTGTGCTCAGGATCAACACGGACCGTGTTGGTCCAACATGGACCGTGTTGATCCACTGTCGGGATTAAATTTGTAATCCCTTGATTTATGCCTCGTGGTCAAATGTATCTAGGCATGTTTTTGGATGATATTGACTGAGAAATCAGTCTTGATTTCTCATTAATATTGTTCAACTCAAATCCCTTGGATTATGCCTAATACAATTAGTAAGTTTTGACTCCCTTTGACTCCAAAAGCTCTCTATATAAGGTGGATGAATTCTACATTCATCCACACCCTCAATCTTCATCTTTTCTTTCTAGAGAGCATTCAACACATACTCTTAAGGTGTTGACTGCAGCAACTCTTTGAGAGTACCTTGAGAAATCTTGTTTCTTTGCTTACAAGAAGTTAGGTTTTACCCTTTAGTCTTTTCATGGTCTAGTAAATAAGTCTTAAGGGAAGCCGGTTTATCCGTCGACTCCTAGCCACCCAAGTGATCCTCCATCTTCCATGTGACCGTGTATCTCCATCTCATTGTTTTTCCAACAAACATCCAAGTTTAACAATGTCAACTCACTAGTGTGCTTTTGATAATACCACCTCCAATGATTAGACAACTATAAGTCAGATGTGAAGTCCGAGATATTGTGATAAGGAAATCTCAAAGTTGGAGATTTTAGTAGTGCTGGCAAAGATTTGGCCTCAGGTTAAACCCTTTCGATCAAATTCACCTATATCAAAGTTCAAACAAAGAATTGATGTTTGGACCCTGTTATTTTCGTGTCGGGCAATTTAGACGAACTAAATTCAGATCAAAGTGGGGTTCGACCAATAGAAGAAAGAGAAACACTCTATCCGAATACTCAATCAAGTCGGTCAAAATTGTGTTCAGGGCTTCAGGCTAAACCTGATTTTTTCTGGATCAAACAAAATTTTGCTAGCTTTAGATTTTACATCCTAACAAGACTACTTAATAAAGGGTTATTTACTCTAAAAGATGGCCCAAGAACCAAATTGACCATAAAGGATTAGGAGGACAATGAGGTCCTAAATTGTAAAATATTTGGGGACCACCAAAATGGACGTGACATGATTTTTTTTTTTTTAAAAAAAATTCCTTTAGTTTTTTTCCTGAGCTGTTCTGGAATTTTTTTAAAAAAATTTTTTTGTTAGGAATATGCTATTCTAAAAACTCTAAAAAATAAAATAAATAATTTTTTTTAAAAAAATCATGTCACGTCAATTTTGGTGGTCCTCACATATCTAACAATTTGGGACCTTATTGTCCTCTTAGAGTCAATAACCCCTTCATAAAACCCTAAATTAAACACCGATTTATGGGCCAAGTAACCACAATGGGCCTATCTTGGGCTTTACTGAAAGGAACCCCAATAATATTGAATCAAGAAAAAGAAAATTAAAAAAAGGCCCAACATTAAACGCTGCGTTTTGATCGTCTCTGACATTTTGCTCATTTTTGGAGATGGGAGTAGTTTGCAGGTGTAGCAACCTTGCTTCATATTCGAGTCAAGCACAGTAACTGGAAAAAAAACAGGCGTTGTATTTTTTCTGGGTAAATCGATAAATGGGTTATCTTCAAGAAGCTCGAGAAAATCATGTCAAGAAGAAGGTTGAAGAAGGTCAGTGAAAAAAATTCGTAAACCCTAATGCAAACCCATTTTTCTAAAACCTTAAATTTACCTGCGCCTTCGATTTTCGTAGATACTTTATGCATTTGGGAAGTTGTGGGATGTAATGTGGTGATTTGAGCATCTGGGTGTTTTTTGTTTCCAATTGGGTTGGTTTTGTCGGTTTCTTATTGTCTTTGTTTTATGGGTTGATTTCAGTAGCTAGAAATTGTGCATTTCTGGGTTTATTGTCGCATTTCTGATTCAGTTGGATTGTTTAAAGATATGAGTGATCGAGATGTTCTAATTCTTGTAATATGAGTGATCATGTTTGACATGTTTTTATGTGCTGAAATCTAAACAGGTTGAGTTATGGAATGTAGAGTTTTTGATTTTGATGAGCTAGAATGATAAAAAATAAAAAATAAAAAAAATCAAACATGATACTTCGAAATCCTGCCTAAGCGAGGTATGGCGAGTTGGATGTAGGAGTGTTGCCTCTCAATTTTGAGTTGACCCAAGATTTAGAAATCGTTCGCTACCTACTACTCCATTGAAAAGAAGCATCGGAGGTTTAATGAGTTAGGATGGTGCTGTTGAATACGTCTAAGTGAAAGGAACATGAACTAGGTGTTGTCATTGGTCTACATTAGGGTTCCAGGTTTAGTAGAACACCCTAGAGCTTGCAGATTGTCTTGTCACCATGCTGTGATAGGTTTAGGAGCGATATGTGTGAGTGTGAAAGAGTTTTTGTGATTGCATTGCTCTGATATTGTATGAAATTGGAAGACAATAGCTTGTACTAATGTATTGAGTGTAGACCTGTCAATTTAGGCGGGCATGTTGGTTTCGGGTCGGATTCGGCACCGGTTGGTTTCGGGTTTGGAAATTGTATTCAAAACCCTGAACTTTCAAGATGGAAAAGAAGCTTCGGAGGTTTAATGAGTTAGAATGATGTTGTTGAATACGTCAAAGAGAAAGGAAAATGAACTAGGTGTTGTCAACATTACGGTTCCAGGTTTAGTAGGACATCCTAGAGCTTGCAGATTGTCCTGTCACCGTGAGATATGAAAGTTGCTGTAATAGGTTTTAAGAGTGATACTGTGTGACAGAAAGTTTTTGTGATTGCATTCCTCTAATTTTGTAATCAATTGGAATTTGGAAGAAGATAGATTGGACTGATGTATTGAGGTAGACGTGTCAATTTAGGCGGGCGTGCCGGTTTCGACACCGGTTGGTTTCAGGTTTGGGAATCGTGTTCAAAACCCTAAACTTTCAAGTGGTTCAGGTCGATTTTCGGGTTGGGTCAATTTAGGCGGGCGTGCCGGTTTCGACACCGGTTGGTTTCAGGTTTGGGAATCGTGTTCAAAACCCTAAACTTTCAAGTGGTTCAGGTCGATTTTCGGGTTGGGTCAAATTCTGTCAGGTCTAATTGAGGGTCTCTTATCCTGCCTTTAATATAATTTGGTATAAATAGAACGACTCTTGAGATATAGTAAGGTTGTGCACTTGCAATGCCAAGATGCCCTACCAGGGAAGGCATAGACAAACACTAATACATGGCGTGAATACTACACCCGAACGCAAACACGTAAAATTTCAAACATTTAGGATAGGATATGTACAATGTGGGTAGACAGTGATGAAAAGATATTTATTCTTTCTATAAAAAAAAAAAAAGAAAAAAAGAAAGATTTTTATTCTACTTGTTTTATGTTTTAAGCCTTCGAGAGGGCCTTTTTTGGATGGAACCAGTAGCAAATGATTCAGGGCACATGTAGTTTGCAACTACCAATAGCGGAATCCTATTTCTTTGTGCTATCTATGTGATTGCTTGGCATGTGTTTGAGAGTGTCCAAACAACGCCGAGATTATGATACATGTCCAACATGGGTACGTTAAGTACATAGTGTCCATGCTTCTTAGCCTAGGAGCATACCTCATTGTTTTTGGGCAAATGATTAGGTAGGCCCTGGTCCACTTAGCAAGGTAGGCATAGACCGAACAACTATAAGTTCTTTTTTTCCTTTTCTTTATCCTAACCCCTTATCTTTCCTTTTTATATCTGAAAAGAATATGTGTAGTTTATCTTGCTATGTAGACTATGGTCTACCTAGTAATATCTCCTTTTTCTTGGTGTGTGTGTGTGGGGGGGGGGGGGTGTCATGGGCTCTAGTTTGGTCATTTCATGTCTTTATACACTAAGAAGCACGAGCACTCTTCACAACTCCATGTACCATTGGCACTCTAAGACATTGCTTGAACACTCTCGAATGCATGATAAATATACTATTAGCACCAAGAAATTAGGTTTTGCTGTTGGAAGTTATGTGGCACATAATATGATTAATCTGCCCATTGTAGTATCCAAGACAATCCTCTTCAAGACTAAAGAACATTTAGTACAAATTATGAACACAAGTAATTAAATAGATTTCTTTTATCAATTTGAATCCATTGTACGTTCTGTATCCATACTTCCTCGAATAAAACTTGTGTCCGCTTGTTATTGGCGTGTGGTGTTTGACTTATTGGTGTAGACATGGATATATGAAGTTGTGAAGTGTGTCTGTTCTTCTTCTTCTTAACCTAGGAGCATACATTGTTCGTTGAATGGGCAGGGGCGAAGCTTGATTTTGTAGACAAGGGGGCTAATGTAAATTATTTGAGGAGATCATAATATTAAAAACTTACTATCTCATTTATAATTATAATACTGCTTGACTGAAAAAATAATTTATATTCAAAAGGAGGCCACGGGGGCGTGGGGGGGGGGGGTGGGGTTGGGTTGGGTTGTGGTCTTGTGTCCATATTCGGCCCACCAGTAGCTTCGCCACTGGGGTGTAATTTGGTCTCTACATGCTTTTAGGTGCTAAGAACTCGTCACAACTTCACGTAACATTGACACACGAAGACAGTGACCGGACACTCACGAATGCTTGCTAAGAAGCGCGAACACTCTTCAGAACTCCTCGCAACATCGACACTCTAAGACATTCATAGGACATTCTCAAATGCATGCTAACTATACTATTGGTACCAAGAAATTAGGTTTTGTTGTTGAAAGTGATTGGCCCCATAATATGATCAATCCATTCATCTTACGATCCAAACACAATCCCCTTTAAGGTCAAGAACATTTAATAAGTTATGAACACGCAAGCAGTTAAACAAAGTTTCTTTTATCAACTTGTATCCATTATATGTTCCACATACTAACTTTGTCGGAAACTTGTTTCAACTTGTTATTGCTGTATGGTGTTTGTGTGATGTCTCGTGGCACCTGTGTTGATTAGTTTAGACGTGGTAGTCTAGTCCTACCCCAGGATTGTGTCACTTATTATATGGGCATTATATCCTCGTGGAATATACTCGATTTTGCAGTTATGTTTCTTTGTCGATTTCTGTTTCAACCTGGGCTAATTGTATGTTAACCTAACTTCCAGCTTTACGCAGCAAAATGAAGCAGAAGGCACTAAAAGAATGTGATCTTTACACTGCAAAGTATGCAGAATGTGCTTATGGAAGGACTCTATCTGTTGTGTGGAAGTGTAGGGAACAAGCAAAAGAATTGAACAGTTGTCTTCATCAATAGTAAGTTCGCTCATTTCGTTGAATCCCAATCTTATTGCAATCTGCTTTTGCTCTCTGTTTGAGTCCTAGTTACCAGGAACGCTTCCCGGGTCGTTAGTCCCGGAACATGGGTCGCTAATTTTTACTCAAATTTAGCCTAGTTTTAACTTCGGAACGCAGGTCGCATGCATATGTAGTGTTCCCGGTTACTATGGTTTGAGTACAAGTATGAACTGAAAGTCCTCCCCCCACCCCACCCCCCCCCCCCCCAAAAAAAAAAAAAGCCATAATGATTTCAGTGTATACTACCTGTTCTTTGTGACGGTAAACTAGCGACAACATTTTTTTACCTACTCTACCACAATTCTTCATTTTCTACCTAAACCTACGTAACTTTTCTACTACTTCTGCATAAATCACCCACACCTAACCAACCTTACTTACCCCCAACTTCTACATACCCATCAAAAGAACAGGATTTTTAATCCAAGTTGTCGATGCAACATGTTAGGGGATTTATTGGCCAGTTATACATGTTTGAGTAATGTGTGATCGACTGATCGAGGTCTTTCAGAAATAATCTCTATTCTTGTCGTCTCAAAGTTGTCACTGTGGTATTCTTTAGTGAAACAGCTTGTTATAAATACACATTGCAACGAGGCAAAAGTTCTGGGCGCGATTTTGTTAAAAGTTCTGGGTGAGAAGCTCTAACGAGTAACTTCTGTTGTGATCTTGATTTTAGAAGAGAGATGATTTGCTTTTATAGTTGTAATTGATTATTTTGGGAATTCATCTAATGCCTTGATCCTCAATCCACAGTACGAACGATGCTGTTCTGGAAGAAATGAAGAGGCAATACATGCTTCAGGAGGAGGCCAAGAGCTCTGCTAGTGTTTGAGGTTTACGCGGGATTCTTATGTTAGATGAACCATTCAAAAGATAAAGCATGGCTTGATCTTTATAATTGAGCAAAACAATGGCAGTACAGACACTTCAAGATGTGATTTCTGTACTCTTGGTTATTACTACTTGTTAGTTACTTAAGTTTGCTGATTGGAATGTAGAGTATCAGAATGTATTGCTTTTAATGACATTGGCCTCTTTTATATTTGTGCTTCGACATCAACATAACCGAAGAAACCAATTATGGACCTACAGAACAGACCAACGAAGCGGTAGCCTAGTTGGTTACCGGTATTATGATCCAAACTCTTTACTGAAGTTCAAATTTTGGTCAAATTCCAGTACTAATTTCCAAGCACAGGAATTGTATCGTTAATGGCTCATGTTTGACATGGCTAGTTTGGTATTTAATCATATGTCCTCCAGCCTATAAAATTTACCGATGATTACTGTCCCCACCCTATAAAATTTACTGATGATTACTGTTGATATAGAAGGCTTAGTGGTCCCATTTACAAATTTACCCATTTATAGATTTGCCCAATAATTCATAAATAGTCACCAAAATGTGGTACGTCTTATAATAAATTTATGTGAGACGGTCTTATACTAGAATTTGCGAAAAAATTATACCCTTTAGACTTTGATTATTGTATATCATTTTCCAAATGGAAACTTTTGTGAAATTAATCCTCAAAATAAGAATGGTAATTATTCTATTCATTAGTCACCAAAAAATAAGGCCATTATAAAAGCAGAATATGTCTGACGAACGAGGGGATGTGTGAATGAACCTCAAATTGCTGCAGTATATGAACAATATGCACATCTTGTCAAACCCAGAGTTACAATATGAGAAACAAATATGCCTCAATCTCCCCTTATAATAATATGGTCAAAAGGGCATTCCAAAAGGAGGGAAAAGAGGGGGGAAAACCATATATATGGAAGAATATAAGTTGTTATAAAGGTACATATCACTGGCATATCCTTGAGATGAAAGATGGGTTTTTCGAGGACGGAAAGAATCTCATCTTTAACAGCCATGGGGGTTCTCGTGGGCGAAGATTGCTCGTGACTTGTGAGGATCTTCATATTCTTCTGTACATGAAAAAAGGGACGGAGAAAAAATGAAAAAAGGAGAAAAGTTTATGTAGTCCTGCACATCAGCTTTCAAGAATAAAAATCTGTTCAATGGGACCCCTGAATATTACACAGTTTAACAAGTGAGATTTGAATTTGATATTCACCTCCCATGAGTTTCACCTGCTGGCTGCTGTAATTGTAAATCTTCAGAATGACTCCAAGAATACTTCTGACAATCACAGAAGTGAAGAATATTAGAATATATCACGCATCCAATCAGTTAATATGTTCTTTTTAGACGTATGGGAAGAGGCTAGGTAAAGTAATGATCGGTAAATTCAGGTAAAAGTTGAGAATATGGGGGTAATGGGTAAATTTGGGTTTAGTTAGATAAAGGGTGTATTACTAAACCCTGAAAAGACCCGGGATTCTTACCCATTTTGGATAT